>LR990198.1:3755000-5005000 GCA_905147375.1 Hylaea fasciaria
ATTTTCATTTTTGTTGTCTCTATATACCTAATTTCATTGAAATCGGTCCAGCCGTTTAGCCATAAAAAGTAACAAACAAACAAACATACAAATAAACAGACAAACAGAGAAACAGTGTTACTTTCGAATTTACAGTATAATATTTGACAGTGACTAAATGCACAAATCGTGCGAAGCAAAAACATTGAAAAAACTGGCTCATAGCTGAGCAGAAAGATTACTGGAAGTGTGCTAAAAATAAAACGTCAGAATATGCATCCGCCAGATCCGCCATTATGGAAAACGGAAGTTCACTACATCTTCATTTTAATATACAATCATAATCTGCTCCTTTGATTAACTCCAAACTATCATAAGAAATCCCAGTTTTATTTAAGTGAACAATCTAAAAACGCGTTTTTGCTGCTAATTTCAGTTACAGGTGGTGCAAGAATAGTCATATTAGCCATTATTCTTTACACACAATGGAGAATAAATACAAAGTAATAAAGGTTATAATAAAAGTTTAGTAATCGTCGAAGGAAGTCATTTACGGCAACTAAGTAAATAAACCAGTTGTATACCATGTAGAGATTCTGTTTGCTTTATTTTTTTGGAGAACAAGCAGTAAATTCGACGAGAAAATTTTGAGGAACAGCGACATACGTCCTCTCTCTGAAACGCCGTAGCGGGTACTGAGCCGCCTAGTACGCGCTCAAACTGATCATATTCTCGTCGTTTTTATTAATTTAGAAGAACGGAATCGATTCAGTTCATTGGAAAATTCAAATTTCATTGGAAAATAAAATTGCCTTTTTTATGGTTCCAAAAAATATGATAGTTGTCGCTGAAAATGTTGAGCATTATGTGACGAAAGATTTTTTTCGGGTCCTTTCTCGTGAATTTTTTTCTCAAGATACTAGACAACTTTAGTCCAATATTATTGATTTATTAGCTAACTGAAACACTTGGCTATACACTGTATTTTTTCTGGCTTATAAATATTTGTAATTACAGCTTAACTTTTTGACAAAAAACCGCCCATTTTACGGAAGCTCGCTGCCTACAGGTCCTTAAACCGGTGTCAAAAAAACATTTCAGTGACGTAATTGGTCGCTAAAAAGAGACCATTTAGTGAAGGTTACGCTGTTAAAAGCGATAGGCACTTGTACATTGTATAGGCTTACTAGATGTGTCCCGCTGTTTCACCCGCGTTTGCTATTATCCCGAAATATCCGTTAATTATACGAGATAAAATTCCTATTTTCTATTCCAGGACCTATAAGTATCTGTACTCCCGTTCAACCGTATAAGCGTGGAGAGAGAACAAACACACAATCTTTCGCAAATAAATATTAGTAGGATTAGGTACTTACAGGTATTTTACTAGTCCTAAGGAACTCCAGCAAGGCCTCCAGAGAGCCGAGAGTGGAGGCCTGCACGTACACGCCGCGCTCCGACAGCTTGATGGAGGACAGCGCGCTCTTCAGCTCCCGCGCTACTTCCTCTCTACAACAAATAAGGTCGTTTTTAGAGTTCCGTACCCAAGGGGTGAAACGGGACCCTATTATGAAGGCTCCGCTGTCCGTCTCTCTGCCTGTCTGTCTGTCCGTCTGTCACCAGGCTGTATCTCATGAATCGCGATAGTTAGACTGTTGAAATTTTCACAGATGATGTATTTCTGTTGATTTTATGGCTCGTACGTCAACTATATATCAACGGCGTTGAGATTTTTTGGCCATGTGAAGCGTTGATATTTCGAATTATTTATGTTATAATCAAATTTTGTTCCGATCCGTTGCTCATCTAAAGTGTTGACATTACCGTTTACGTTGACGAACATTATTTTGACTCATTGAAAAATAAAACTGCCGGTTATTTTATTTGGTGTTGATATTACATTTTTTGGCGTTCCGAGTGTTGAAGATAAGTATCCCTCCCCTCATAGCACTATGGTTGAACCACTGACACGAAATAATGCTTACTTTAATATGTCAACTTCGTCAGGCTTCTGCGCCACGAACAGGTTGAGGCCGGCGATGGCCTTCTCCAGCTCCTTAGCGGCGATCTTCACACCCTGCGCGCCCACCACTTCTTTGTGCTCGATGTATGCATTCTACAACATCCAATATGATTACTGTATACGGTATTCTAAGTATTCTAAGGTGGATTATGGCCTAATCCTCCTCGCGAAAGTGAGAATCGGGGTCAGCAGTGGCAGATGTAAGTCGCTCAGACGATGATGTTGATGTTAAAAGAAACATATCAACGTCCCAAAGGCAAAAATTAGCAGGGATGTTGGGAATCTAAATTCTCATCATTGGACGGAATACGGAGGCAGTGGGAAACAAAATTCGTGTCTCTACTGGAGGGCCAGTTAGTGGAGACTGGGAATACACCGAATACGATGGCTTCCGTAGCGCGAATTGCTTATAACCCGACTATAGAACCGTGATTTAGGAATCAGGTTAATCATTATCATCATCATGTCATCACCATCAGTATACAACTGGGTGTTCACTAAAAAAAGATTCATGATCCTCCTATCATTTTAGAAGTCAGTTAAAAAGGATCTGAAGTCACTGGTCCTGCACACAGGATGCGATGCACCTCACCTTGACCCGCAGCTCCTTCATTGGCTGCGGCATCAGCAGCGAGCGGATCTGTGTGACGATGGGCCCGTCCGTGCCGGCCAGCACCATCGTGTCGCCCTCGTGCAGGGTGCCGTTGATGAGGATCGTGTCTATGGTCGTGCCCAGGCCGGGGATCGCTTTCACCTTAATAAGATAAAAAATCGAGTTAACAAAAGCATCTCGGAGTAATTACTAATTATTACTCGCTTTTCAGTGAAGGAAAATATGGCAAGGCAGTTTCTTTGAAATATTTTTTTCCTACATCAATATTGAATTCAATCACCGTGCGTATCTTGGAAAACCGAAATCGGAAAAATCTACATTGGACATTTTAACAGGCCAACGTCAGTCGAGTCGGCTGGCGCCCGATAATTATTTCGGAGGTATGTGGATCCGCCTATCCGGCCACAGCCAACGTGGCGATTGGCCTACTCCTCACGAGGAGAGCTCCGTGCGCAGCCATGGCAAATTAAAAAAAAAAAAGAATGAAAGATAAGTTGTCCCCGAAGAGCGGTGGTCACCTCCAGCACGGTGGCGAGCAGCTGGTCGGAGAACACGAGGCGCTTGTGCAGCGGGCCCTCGCAGGCCTGCACGATCAGCGCCAGCAGGTTGCCCATGCCCTCGCCCGTCACCGCGCTCGTCGGCACCAGCGACACGTACGTGCGAGGGTCCGGGTTCTCGTAGAACAGCGCTGCGTTCAGCCCCTGAAAGTAACACATTACTGCAACCATTTTGGGAATAAACAATGAACAAGTATGAAGGACCAAATTAGTGCAATAATGTATGGACGAACGGAACAATGAATTACTTTATTTTTATTTTTACTTTATGGACTAGGCGACTGACCACTCTCACACTTTGTTTTAAAGTGAGGATTTGGTTGAAAGCAGTGAATATGATTAGCCTAAAACGGGCTGGCTTTCGAGGGCTGTTGTCGGAACACAAGTACGGCTTGTTTATGAGGTTGTACGAGGTAATCTATGGAATAGGATTCTGAGAATTATAGAACTAGTAGAAAGCTATGTTTTATCCCAGAAAAATAAAACAGTATCTGTAGGAAAACGCAGTTAATATGCGCTTTGAATTCAAAGGCATGCGACTCCACTAACCTGTTCCGAAAACTGCACGATGACATCCTTGCTTCTCTTATCAAACTCCATCTGAGTGTTATGTTGCTGCATCTTCAGGATATCCCGGATGTCCTTCCGCTGAGCGCTTTGCCAGTCGTAGAGCCGGTCGATCTTGTTTAGGGCTACTATGAACGGGGTGCGTTTTTGCTTGAGCATGTTTATTGACTCGATGGTTTGCGGCTCGAGACCGTGCATTATGTCTACCACCTGTGAGGAAATTAGTTTTATGAAATCACTATACAGTAATGTTTCGTAGTTTACTCTATGATCATTAATACAGGTGACATGCAATCAGTACATTGACCAGCTAAGTAAAAGTAATTGCATAGATATACGTAACCATAGTTTTATTCTTGGATATGTCTGGATTACTTGCAAGGTTTATTCAAATCAACCTGTATTTGTACTTACCAAGATAGCAATATCACAGAGAGAGGAACCTCTATTCCTCAGATTGCTAAAAGATTCGTGGCCGGGTGTGTCAATGATGAGCAAACCCGGCAGCTTGAATGCTATTTCATTAACCTGGAAACCACAAAACCAAGGTAAATGGGCATTCCTATTAGAAACATTGGCTGCATCAGTATTATATTTGAGCATTACTCCATTTCTATCAAGCATTATTACTGTTTTATGAACTCAGAAATGCATCTTAAACAGCTAGAAAGAAGGAATAAGAGAACAAACATAGAGATATTTTTTTCTACTAAGAATTCTTTGAGGGGAGAGTTGTCACTAGTTAAGCAATATAAGCACTCAGCTTCGTTTTTTTTTTTTGTTGTTAATTATAGTGGATTAGGAGGACTCGATAATTAAAATACTCACCGCTTTGACATGTCTCGTCTGCTCCTTAATATTCTCAATGGGTACGTTCGTGGCGCCGATCTGCTGCGTGATGCCGCCGGCCTCCCCGTCCTGCACGTTGGTCCGCCGCAGCTTGTCCAGGATCTTAGTCTTGCCAGTGTCGACGTGACCGAGCACGCACACTACGGAGGCGCGCAGAGGGTTGTTCACCTTGTTTGCCTCGTTGTCTTGACGACGTTTCTGGATAAGGGAATTACAATTGTGCGTCAGTCGCATTACCCATTACAAGGTTTGGCATCACATCATCATTGAATACCAGGTGGGATAGTGGTGAAATACCAGCATATATTTTGTGGGTACCAAGTATAAGATACAAGTCAAAATCGACAATTGCCTACTAATTAATCATTGGCTTGAAAGCGAAAATTTCTGGGATGACCCTCATTATTTGATGTAGACATATCAGCATCTTAAATGGCTGGACTATAAATGAATAAAATGTAAGTATTCTGTACATTATGGCTTCAATTCATGACAAACAACTGTTTAAAACCTTATACAACATTTGAAGTACAGGATCTCACCTCTAATCTCTTGAGTACAGCTTCCCTCTTCTTCTGAGCATCAGTCATCTGATCATCATCTGAGTCTTCTTCAGAGCTGCTATCTTCTTCGGAGCTGTCGTTTTCGTCGTCCGAGCTTTCCTCTTCATCCTCCTGCAAATGATTAAAACAAAGTTTTTGTTAAAAATGAAATAAAATCCAGACATCTGTTTCTATACAAATAAATAAAATTGAAGCCGCTTTCAAGATTTCATACTGAAAGCTTGTAAAAGAAATGTATCAAATTCCTCGTACCTCTTTGCCTTTGTCATTTTCCGGGGATTTCAACTTTTCTTCTTTGACTGGAGTGATGGGCTCAGGCTTGGCCGGCTCCTCTTCCTCCTCAGAAGATTCTGCATCCCACGCGTCTTTCACAGAATCACTCTCCGATTCCTTCTTTTCTTCAGCTTTGGGCTTTTCCTCCTAACAACAAAATAACTTTTACATGTGTCGTTTGTGTGCTTTATGTTCTACCTACACCTTCTCTCAGATCCGACCTTTATACACAATTTTGCTAGCCTAAAGCCTAAAGACAGCCCTCAACCTAGTACTTGGCGAGTTCATTTCTCTCTGAGATATCGACCCTTTTAGTGTTATAATGCAGCCTACAACTTGAACTGAGCAACAATTTTCTCTTACTCCCAAAAATCTCTAACCTACCAATATTAGCATAAGAGACTGATGTAGATAATACAATTATTACGATTAAATAAACACTTACCATTTTATCAACAATTTCAAGTTCAATCTTCTTTTCTTCAGATGGTGTGGGTGGAGCATCCTGAGAAAGTTGAGACTTCAGCCTACCAGGCTTAACCCTTGTGCCAGACCTGGGTGGCTTTTTTTCAGCGGAACCAATTTCCACACCTTGGGCTTTCAACGACTCCAACAAAGCTTGAGCTCTGGCTTTCTCAGCCTTCTGCTTCGGAGTCAGCAGTTTACCCTCTGCTTTCAGTCTTTCTTTTCTTTCCTTCTCCTTTTGTTTCTTCCGTTCTTTCTTCTCTTTTTCCAGTCTTATAGCCTCTAACCTTTGCTCCTCACGCTCCTCTTCCTGCTTTATTCTTTCCTCTTCCTCTCGTTGCAGTCGCTCTTCTTCTTCCTTCATCTTTTTCAAAGCCTCCTGCATAGCGGCTACAGCCTTCTTAGCAGGGCCTTTCTTTCCTTTAGCTTCTTCCTCTTTCTTATCTTTGGCACCTTTCTTCTTTTTCTTTCCATCTTTTTCTTCTGTAGCATCTCCCTTATCTTCCAAAGCTTCTTTTTCCTCAGATTGAGCTTTAGCTTCTTCCTTGGGTTCTTCAACTTCTATTTCTACTTTTTCAGGAGCTTTGCTATCAGGCTCTGTCTTAGGCTCATGATCTTTTTCTTTCTTTTTGGCTTCCTGTTTCTTTAATTTCTCCCTCTCCTTTTTTTCTTTTTTCTTTTGAGCTGCTGTCTTGATAGTGACATCGTTTTCATTATCACTGCCCTCTTTATCGTCTGCTTCTTTATCGGGCTCTGGCTTCGCATCTTCTTGTTTGGCCTTCTTTTTCTTAGATTTAAGTTTCTCTTCTTCCTCAGGTTTTACAGCTTCAGGGGTAAGTGCTACCTCAGTTGGTTTGATGCCAGCATATTCCATTTGTAACTCGGCTAATACTTTATCGAGATCATCATCACTATCATCTTTCTTCTTTCTTCCAGCCTTCTTGCTTTTCTTACCAGCAGGTTCTTTTTTCTCTGGGACAGGTTTCTTCTGCTGCTTTTGGACAGTTACTTCATCTTCATCAGATGAGGCAGGGGCTTCGATTGCAGAATCACCAGAATCTTCTATTTCTAAAAGAGAAAAGGCACTCTTCTCTTCTTTCTTTTTATTGCTCTTTTTCTTGGGCTTTTCCTCTTGTTCACTTTCTGAGTCATCTATAATTATAAAATTATATGCAATATTCAGATACTCTTGCTGTATTTACTGTTATGTTAAATGTTAGTTGAATGAAGTGTCAGAGTTTATTTACCCATGGGCCTCAGGCATGGCTTCACTTAACTACTTTAAAATGGTATACCCTATACTGTTAGGTACTGTGTTTAACCCCCATATTGTTAGTCGTTAACTCCAAATTTCTTTCACTTGACCTTTGCTGATTGACCTCGAAACCTCCCCAAAAGTTCCTAATATTTGGTATTGTTTGTTGAACTTTCAAGGCTCCTTGGTACTCCATTGTAACACAAATACTCATACAGAAGCGGCTTCGAGGAATCCTCAAGGTATGTAGCGAGGTACCTTGAGCTGACAGATGGTTTGTTTCCTTTGTACGAGGATTATTGTCAAGGAATAACTGAGTGGAGGAAATTTTGCCAACCAACAATACCAAAACAGGCAAGTGACTGTGTGGAGCAAAAGAAATTTGGAGGTAGCAATTAATGATACAGGGGTAAGTGTACCGCAGCAGATAAGTGAGTTTAAACTGATGTCTAGGGAATGTGATACATGTGAGTAAGAAAGAAAATTTATACAAAATTTACAGTAAAATTACTTACCATTACTTTCCACTTTCTTCTTTTGAGACTTGTTTGTAATGGATACATTCATCAAATTTTTTGAGACTTCTTTGACATCTTCCTCAATGGATTTTTTGTGTTTTGCCTTTGCTTTTGGCTTTTCCTCTTCACTCTCATCGGAGTTTAACACTCTGTAAATTACAGAAAAATTAATAATAGCTGGTGCTGTGCAAGTGGTATGTCTAAACAGCTAATGATAAATGGTGCAAAAGAGATGGTAGATACCAGAGATATTAAATATTAAAAGATGCATCTAATAATGTAACCCTAATAACTGATAAAACATAATGTAAGCTAACCAACACATGTCTAAATAAAAAGTTATTATTAGTATATTATTATTCATAATTTACAAACCCATTCTTGGGTCAGAAAAAGCAAGGGTCCAACATCTAAAGCTAAGCCATGCATACATTGTCTGGTCACTGATAAGATTTTTAAATTTTCTTTCATCACATATCTATCACTATAATAATCTACCTACATCACACAGTCATAGGTTATGTAGAGACTATAAATTAATCAATAGAATAAGTACAATGTAATCAATACCTTAGTTACAGCTATTTTTACCTGACTCCGGGAGAATATATTTTTTCAGATATAAAAAGGTTATTCTATACTTACTTTAATAATAAAAGTACTTATAGATGATAGTCTACTCTACAGAATAGTTGCAGGTACGGACTGCCTTAGAGTTTTTGTTATTATTTAGGCACTTCTATTCTTCGCTAGCTCTAGACTCGCGGTAGCGTCCAATAAACGCACGCGTAATATAAATACGATAACTTGAATGCAAATCACATAATGAAATTAAGGAATAGCTTCTCATATTTAAATACTCCTGATAAATGGGATACTTTTTAGAAAACCAATAAATTGCAATAACGAGATAACCTATAAGGGGTACTTACTTCTTTACTTTCTGCGCCGGTTTAACATTGTCGGTGTTGGTGGTCTCTACGTCACTATCGCTGCAAATGTATGGTAGAGTAAAACATTGGATACGAACAGGTTTCGCCAGACGGCTATCTGCTGAAACATATGCGAAACTCACCCATCTTCCGCAGTCTGATTCTTCTTCCCTTTTTTAGCCTTCCCCATTTTGTTAATAAGCTGTTAGATGTCACGATACCACTAGTACAGTATTCTCCCTTGGTGTATTTTGTGAATTCTATCATGTGAAACGAAATCAACGCACAGGAATTAGATTGCAGCCAAATTTTTTGAGAACAATCAAGCAGGCAAGTCGTCGTCGTGTCCGTCTTTAGTTTCTCACTCACTCACTAGTCACTAGAAAAATTGAAATTGATCGAACAAAAGTCATAATCAAAAAAGATATTTTGAATGTCAGATGTTATTGACAGTATGTAGGAGTAGGAAGAGTCAATGGGAGCTTGTTACTTGTTTTTTTTTTGTTTTAGTAATGGCTCCGAATGGTTTGTCCATATAGCCAGTGTCAAGTATTTTATTATAATAAGTATTTCTTAATTTCATTAAGAAAGTAACAGCAATATAGCAATCGTGGTCAAGTAGTCAAGTCAATTATTTACATCGTCAAAGTCACGATTCAGTAAAGTAGTGGATGCTTTACTGAAACTCCCTGGGAGTTTTGGAAAAAATGCGATATGACACGTTTTTTGAGTTTATATCATTCGCCCACACTCGTGCACGTTAACGAACACTTAATGATTAATATTCCACCAATATTACACATTAACACTCGAAGAAACACAAGTTTAAGAAAATCAATTTTTTAATCAGTTGATTAAAATCACTAGTAAAACACGTAGAAATAACTAAAACTAACTTTATATAACTAGAAATGGGTAACTACCAATAGATTTAGTCATAAGTTTTAAGACATTGCCCTTTTTATCCTATAAATTTGGAAATTTCAGCAAATGTGATTTCTTGGCACACAATAACAATAATATTATCACATTGATTGATTATTAAGAACTTTGCATTATGTTTTTAGCTTCCTTATAATTTAGTTCACGCCAAATCATGGATTTTAACATTGTTAGAACAAACATCTGAAGTAAAATAATTATGTCAATGTTCGTCAATATTAGACATTAAGAACTAAGGTATAGGTAATAATAATAATTAATGTTCAATAGGTACATACTTAACTACAGTGATAATCAAGAATGAAAAAACAGGTATTTTTCAAGGTTTTTGAACTATTTAATAAAACAATAGGTACCTAGGTAATATTTTTGCAGTTATTAATAATTTTTATATCCGTAAAATCGTTTCAGTACGATATAAATTGGATTCTGCTAGTGTTTGATCTATGATACTGGTAACACTAGAAAAAAATGTGACAGGCGGTGAACCCAGTGGTGGGAAATTTTTAGTGAAATTTATTTTTATTTGTATAAAAATGTACAAAGGATTTACAAGAATACTGGCCCTTTACTACACCGACAAACTACAGCCAACCATATATCCGTTCCTTCGGAGCAGTGTCCTATGTAGTCGTAAAGCCAAACCGCAGAATATAGGTTATATTTTTCTGAGGACCAAGAAAAATGACCGTGGTAATCCTTCAGCACTCTTCGTTCCGGTACCTGTGAAACCGAATCCTGATGACATAAACATTGGAGTAGAGTTCACTGGTCGTCTCAAGAAACAGGATTTGTTGAAGATTCTCAACAAATTCTATCAGAAAGCGGAAGTGCGACATTTGGCCTCAGAGAATGGCTTGGACGATCAACTATTGCATCAGGCGTTCTTGTCGTTTCGAAGACATTGTTTGGAGCATGATTTGCCGCCAGATTTACACATCACGATTAGTGACATTCTGCAAGGTTGACATTATTGCCAAGTTTTTCTATTTTTGCTGTTTTGATTTGTTTGCATTGCATTTGCATTAATTAAACATCAATAATGACGCTATGTGACTGTTGTAGGTGCTGGACATGTGGATGATTTGTTTCCTTATTTCTTAAGGCACGCAAGACTGGCATTCCCCCATTTAGACTGCTTAGATGACTTGAAAAAGATATCAGACTTGAGGACACCAGCTAACTGGTTTGTGAACATTTTATTTATAATATGAAAATATGTGCGTTTGTTGGCACTCAGCTCTGTTACAGCTGAACAGTTCTGGAATTAAATGCATACTTTTTGCCGTGAGGTGAAGTTAATCACCCTTAAGCTGATACTTTGGCATTTATCAACACTTGTTAAGTTGTAATTACTTAATTAATTCATCAAAATGTTGGAAATGCATAAATTTAAAGGCTTAACCAATATTGCCTCGTTCACACAATAAATAATTTCGAGTAATAATATTATGATAGAGAAAAGTATTTTATAATGTTTTAGGTATCCAGAGGCTCGGACCAAAATTAGAAAAATAGTATTCCATGCCGGCCCCACAAACTCGGGTAAAACATACCATGCAATGCAAAGGTTCCTAGAAGCCAAGAGTGGTGTCTACTGCGGCCCTCTAAAACTCCTGGCCACTGAAATTTATCACAAATCTAATAAACATGTAAGCTAACTGCAGAAACATAAAGTTGAATTTTCTTAAATATCATAATAATTATGCTGTTACTTGTGACTTTTTGTGTTTTTAGTTTTGTTCCAACTCAACGGGATTAATGGTGTGTGAGACTATCAAAATATCTGATAGTTTCGCACCTCACAACTTATTGTGCATTGATGGTATTGTGCCAAAAACTTTCATGCAAGTGCCAACAATGACAACAAGGTTTCAACTCAATCAGTAAATACATGTAAACATTACATGTGTGCAAATAAGCAAACATTCCTTATTATAAATAGATGGTGTTTATTTTTGTCTGATACTCTATTACTATACACTAACCCCCTTATTCATAATAAGTTGTGTGAAGCTTATTAATACTATGTGACGTTTTAATAAGGGGTTATGAATAAGGTGTTAAAGATTATGGTTGCTATAAAGACAATAGTAAACATATGAATAATCACAAAGTCACTATCACTGGTGAGTAGCATCCTATCGCTCACAGATAATATGTCTTTGTTCCTATCCTACTTTTTTATATGCTTAAGTGTGTGTGAAAACATAAGCTCTGTCGATAAAGAAACCAAAAAATGTATGCTATCTATGAGATCAACGTATAGCTACTTTATATCTCTATCAGGGTACACCATGCGACCTGTTAACAGGTGAAGAGAGACGTCATGCTTCTCTATATGCAACAATAACAAATCCAGAGGAATCCGACTCGGATGCAGATCCTGAGAAGTTTGTGAATGAAGAAGCAGAACTCAATCCGTCCAATCATGTCGCTTGCACTGTTGAGATGACATCTCTTAACCATTTTTGTAAGTAGACATCAATGTACAGGGAAAAGTCTTGAACACAGTTGGATATAGTATTGAAATGGACATTTTAGTTTTGATAGAATCCAACATTAACGAGATCTGTAAGCGGCAAGCCTATCCATAAGTGCTGTAGTACCAGCCAGAGCTTTGCATTGCAAAATCTTGCAAAACTATTTTTTTGCATTATTTATTTTTAAAGCTTTGCTTTGCTTTTTTTTGTGGCATTCACAAACCATTTTTTTTAACAATGTATTTGTTAGTATTATGTTTGGCTTAACTGTACTTTTAAACAAAAAAAATAGCCACAGATACACTGCAAAAAATGGATCAAATATGATGTGTTTTAACTTTTAGCTAATTTATATTCCTTCTTTTTATAGATGAAGTAGCAATCATAGATGAAATTCAGATGATTGGCGATAGGAGTAGAGGTTGGGCATGGACAAGAGCAATTTTAGGTCTTCAAGCAGAGGAAATACATTTATGTGGAGAGGCTGGTGCCATAAATCTCATAGAGGAAATATGCAATACTACTGGAGAGGATATAGAGGTAAACTATGCCATCTAGACTTATAAATGCATGAAATTGTTCATAATTTTCCTTTTAGGGGCCTTAAATCTCTTTAAATTTGAGCTATATTTTGTTCACAAGAATTCAGGATCAAGGATTCTAGTTTTTTTTATAACTACCTTGTTTTGTAACATTCCAGGTGCGATCCTACAAAAGGCTGACAGAGTTGAGAGTGCAGGATAGTGCGTTAGGCAGCTTAGACCATGTGAAACCCGGAGACTGTATAGTGTGTTTCAATAAGAACGACATTTACAGTGTAAGTCGTGCGATAGAACAGAGGTCAGTCCCGTAAGGCAGGTATCCCATCATAATGCTGGTGTTTGCTCATGCTAGATTTTAGAGAAAATGCATGAAACATTTATACAAAAAATAATTTTGGTACAATTTATCAGACTAGAAGAAGGCGGTTCATATGCTTTGAGTACAAGGATTAGAGAAACAAAAGCAAATAATTGATATGCACTTGGCTACATATTGTTTATAAATATTTCACAAAGAAATCGAAAAAAAATAGTAATAATGTTTTGCTGATGTGATGACTCCTAATTAGGATTTCATGTATCTAGAAAATCAATATCTACGAGACTCGAGGCCCCAGAAATATCTAGACTTGTCCTAGGCAATACCCACGGTTCAAATTAACATTTTCAATTAATTATAATTTAACAATCCTGACTACTCTTATAGTAATCAGATTTCACAGGATAATAATGCTATTTTCTCTTTTAGAGGCCATGAAGTAGCTGTGATATACGGAAGCTTACCTCCCGGCACCAAATTGGCGCAAGCAAATAAATTCAATGACCCGGACAGTTCATGTAAAGTCATGGTGGCTACAGATGCTATAGGACTTGGCATTAATTTGTAAGTACATACAGCAAGGCGCGTTGTACGAAACTGAGTCTTCGACACCGAAAATAAAGTATTATTAATTGACTTCAAAAAATGTGGAGTTTCTCAATAATTCGACTATGACCCAATAATTTTCGAAAGAGTAAATACGAA
The DNA here is from genome assembly GCA_905147375.1 of Hylaea fasciaria. Classification (NCBI taxonomy): domain Eukaryota; kingdom Metazoa; phylum Arthropoda; class Insecta; order Lepidoptera; family Geometridae; genus Hylaea; species Hylaea fasciaria. The sequence goes on from LR990198.1 coordinate 3,768,586, forward strand.
TGATGTAGTCTTATACCGTTTGTTTTCTAGGAGTATACAAAGGATAATATTCTACTCATTGATCAAACCAGTCATAAATGAGGACGGGGACAAAGAAATGGATGTGATCAGCATATCGCAAGCGTTACAGATCGCGGGTAAGCTGTACGATAGTGTACCTAGCAATATAAATTATAAGATACATTATTTTCCAACGCACCTCACTTACACGGTACCACATATTTCCATATCTCAAATTGCTCAAAAAGGTTTCAACTGTCTCATGACCGGTTCCTAATCTAAGCCCATACTTAGCTTTGACCGAAAAAATAAGTCTATCGCTGTCTTCATCTGGCACTAAACAAATGACAGAGACAGCAGTACCCTTATTGGTCAACGTTAACTAGGGATTCATCTACTCATATCAGTTCGAAACGGGGTATTAGTCTCACAAATCACCGATTTCCAGGCCGGGCTGGTAGATACGGGAGCGTGTGGGAGATAGGCTACGTCACCACCTTCAAGCCCGAAGACCTGGCGACGCTGAAGACGCTGATGTCCAAGCCGCCCGACCCGGTCACCCAAGCTGGCCTGCACCCCACGGCGGAACAGATGGAGCTGTACGCCTATCATTTACCTCATGCAAGTCTTAGTAGTCTAATGGTAAGCCTTTTTTTTAACACACTTGCTGACGCCATCAAACGTTCTGTCATTGAAAATTGTGGAAGAAGAATATTAAATTACCCATATCCATCGTTCGAATCGCGAATACTGTTTTCGGTTGATACAAAATACTCACATAAAAAAAACATACACGCGAATTGAGAACCTCCTCCTTTTTGGAAGTCGGTTAAAAATAGCAATGAGCTATCATGTTATGAGCGGATTTCCGTCGCTTCGTGCTTCGAATACCATATTTTGGATACTATAACGATACGTTTTGTGGGTGTCGGTAATGATACTGAAATACCGCTAAAATACCGATATCTCAACCAAATTGTTAAAGGTCAAACTTGTCACGGAATACAGCTAGATGAAGTTGTATTGAAACTAGATGGCGTCTGGCAAGATCTCGTCGCCGTATTGTCAATATCAGTATTTTTTGTATCGATACGATAATACCGGTAAAAGTCAAATACCGTTAAAAGTACCGGCATTTAGTTATGTAACGATACCATTATCGGTATTTCCATAGGCAATACCGATATTAAAAAAATATCGATATCGTCCCCTGCGTTTACGTACACCAATATTTTGGTTTCCAGGACATCTTCGTCCACCTGTGCACCGTCGACGACTCGCTTTACTTCATGTGCAACACGGAAGGGTTCAAGTTCTTAGCGGAGATGATCCAACACGTGCCGCTTCCGCTGCGTGCGCGCTACGTGTTCTGCTGCGCGCCCATTAACAACAAGCTGCCGTTCGTCTGCGCTACTTTCCTCAAGGTATTCCGCTGAGGAACTTCTTAGGCGAAGATTCGACACATCGATAACAAAACGAGAATTACGAGTACAATTATTTTAATGCTTCACGCTTGCACCTTTCGTTACATGAGGGAGAATATGGCGGATTGTGAACGAAAAAGTTGTCTATGCACAAACATAACAAAACAACCACAAAAAAAAGTTTTGACTTCGCTCGATTTTTCTAAAACATCGCTATGTCGACAGATGGTCCGTCAATACAGCCGCAACGAGCCGGTGACCAAGAACTGGCTCTGCAACGCCGTCGACTGGCCGCTGCCCATGCCCAAGACGATCATAGACCTCGTGCATCTCGAGTCTGTGTTCGACATACTGGAGCTTTACTTATGGTTGAGGTGAGAAACGTTGGATCTATTCATACCCGATTTCTGAACCCCTAGCACAGGGCGGACGCTCCATACAAACGGTTGAATCGGACAAAAGACAAGCGATACTGTATGCGAAGCGATAGCGTCGTCCGCGTTGATACTGCGTTGGTGCTCAATAGGTCACCCCACACGCTCAAATTATCATACAAATTTGATCTCGCTTTTAATTAAAAATAGAGAGTGCCCCTTCTTCTAGCATATTCATAGGTAGGAATTAACTAGACTAAAAAAAATACAAAGATAGCACTGTAATCGAAGTAGGCTTTGCGACCTTGATTAATCTGTTACTAGTTATTGTAATGGATAGTAGTCGAAATCAACAATAATTTTCCATTGCATTGTTTATATTTGTTTTCTCTTTAAAAATACATGTGATAGAATTCAAATTAATGTATTCACAGAATTCCTTTGTTGATCCTACTAATGACATGTTTTGTTTGCAGTTACCGTTTCTCAGACATGTTCCCTGATGTCAAACTGGTACGGGAGATGGAATCGGAACTGGACGCTATCATACAGCAAGGAATATTCCAAATAACAAGGTAACTTGATAAAAAACTATTTATTACAACTGTATTTGAATTATGCCCGGCTTCTGAATCCCTAGTGAAATTTGACCAACAGATAACTCTATCGTTATCTCTATCTAATACTTAACAAATGACAAAGACAACAATACACTTATCAGTTGGTCAATGTCTGCTAAACTATCGTTGTCTCTATATACCACTTAACAAATGACAAAGACAACAATACACTTATCGGTTGGACAAAGTCGGCTAGGGGTTCCCAAACCAGGGGTAAGACTGGCTGTAACCCGTGGATTCGAACGCATGGGCTTACTGCAATGTTTGTACTATAAGTTTGTTTGTACGACTCAGGCGCCACCTATTACGTTGATGGAACTATTTGAGAAACTCACACCTACATAAAATCATTTATTTCGTAAAAGATGCCAAGTTAGTTATCCAAATAAACAAGTCCTTGTAGCTCTTTTCGCAGGTATGGAATAGAAACTAAGCTCGGCGAAACGGATGATATTGAGATGCCTTTGCCTCCCAGGCTACTGTTAGTCCTTATTCTAATCTTGATTCCAGTGTTCTGACTATCAATAGTTTACAGTAATAGAAAGATCAGGATATTAATATAATATTATGTAACTTTAACGCTCTTACAGGAATTCAGTTTTTACTAGCATACCATTGTAATCTACAGTATTTATACTATTATAAAGAGGAAAACTTTGTTTGTTTGGTTGTAATTAATAGGCTCCGAAACTACTGAACCGATTTGAAAAATTCTTTCACTGTTGAGAAGCTATGATATCCCCGGGTGACATAGACTACCTTTTATCCCGTTAAAATTAATGGTTCCCGCGGGATAGTAGTTAACGCGGGTGAAACCACGAGGTGCTTCTAGTGTGAAATAAACTAACATAGTGCCTTGGCTTTGAATCGATTTAGAATTACTCTAGAACTTCGCCTTTATTTGTTTGTAGACTTCCTAGTACGGGAAACGGGTAAATTGAGGTTGGAGTCGCGGGCAACACAAACTAGAAAACGTATCAAAAATGACAATCTTTCGTTATTTTCTATATGTTCAAACTTCAAACATAGACGATTTAAAAACTCAACTTCATTCATTTTTTTATAATTTAGTATACCTACTTATATTTTTCACAGACTGTTGAGAAATTCCGAGAGAATGTTACAAGATGATCCGGAGAAAATGGAGTCCATCGGCGGCGGGCGAAAGTCAGCCAAAGCTATGTTGAGCGCGGCTTCTAAAGGAGAAGACGGTAAAGGGAAATTATCGGAAATGCTTGTAGCCAGAGTAAGTTCAATCTGTGTTCAACTATATCTCTATATTTTTCTTACTGTAACGAGACAAGAGTCGTTCATAAAGGTTTGGAAATCCCGAAGAAATAAGTGGAATTAGGCACCTATTTTTTATGTTGAATATTTGATTATTTCAAGTGATTTTCGACTCTAATGGGCTCAAATAATGCGTAACTTTATTGTATTATCTCAAGATGATTAATTACCCAACAACCTTTAAATAATTATGGCTATCGCGTTTTTTAAATACAAATTGACAACAACAGATAAAGATAGTTTTAATGACGAGAGTTTATGGAGCGTGTGTTCTGTCTTATTACATGTTTTTAGTGCTATCTCAAGTCTACAAAAACATTGGGTTCCATACATGCATTAAGTCAAGTGAGGCTCCTTTCAAACAGCGGCTCGGTTTCATACAAACAAAGTTAACTAAGCTTATGTTTGTATGGAAGAAACCGCAGGAACCGGTCTTGTTCTAAACATTATCTTTTGTCGTCAGGGCCTAATAACTCCACAAATGCTGAGGAAACTTCAACAAGAACTATCGACAGATAATAATGAAGTCAGAAGTAAAAAGCATAGAAACAGACGAAAGCCCTGAAGCTAAATTTAAGTGTTATTTGTTGTGAATGTAAATAGAAATCAAAGTTTCGTTTAATTAAATGTTCCAGTGGATACATAGCGTTACAACTAGTATTTATTTTAACGATCCTATTTATTTAGCACCATAAATACAAATTAACAGTGAAAAGATTAAAACTATAATTATTGTCATTAGGAAATTAATATGGCACTTTCACTAGCCTACCAATATACGTAGCTGAACGATTGTTGTTATAAGTTGTAGGAATATAACTTTGCACGGATCAAGACGTAACCAGCGCTAATTAATACAATAATTTTGTGGTACCTACATACTGATATCATATTGTTAACAAAGTAAGTATAATTATTATTTTAATGTTAGGTAAACAAAGATAAATTCTCGTCATGGTTCTGTGATAAAAATTACTTGAACGAGGTACCTAAGCTATTATCTCCACGAAAAAGCGTTAGTAAAAAAATATAAGACTAGTATTTACTCTGGGTGTTGGTGAGACCATAGCTGATGGTCATGACGGATTCCCTAGATTATAATACGTGGATTATTAGTTGAGGATTCGGCAAATGCATTAGGATGCAGAGTCCCACTCCCACGTATATCGCGGCGATATTATTGTATTGGCATGGAACACGATAGGTATGATGACGCGCGTCTAATGCAAAAACTGATCATAAAAGCGCACTGACTACCTATTTCACTAGGCCGGCAACCAAAAAAAAAACATCAATTAGACGCTCAAAAAGATCTAAGCACCGCCAACTTTGCTCCAGTTCCTTCAAACAAAATACTCTAATGTGTTATCGAAAGTCATAAATAAGTCATAAATTCCCGGACCTCTGACTCTTTATCACAGTGCAAGAGGGTAGTTTTATATGCGGTTAGAACCGCGGCTGTTACGCTCTTACGCTGACGTTCCAAAATGATTACTTACAAATTAATTATCACTTTAGGTGTTTTGTTAGTGACCGCAAGTAATTCGAAAGGTATGTTGGTATGTGAGTGGTGAAAATAAGTGCATTATGCTTGACTTTTTCATCTGTAATAAGTATTATATTCTAATAATTATGCAGATAAATGTAGGTAGGTCTAGTTGAATTTTTTTTTGGTGTTTAGTTTTCATTGTAACTTTTATACATTTTATTACGTTTTGTGAACCGTGTTCTACGAAAGTTATTCAAGTTAGGTATGTAGGTTTCAATGAGCTAGTGTAAAATAGGTACTATAATATTATACTCGACTAAGTATAATTTGAGTAATTTTGTAGCCTTTCGAGTTTTCGATGTGGACGGTGTCGAGACGATATTAGCAATGGAAGCAGAAACCATAAAGATACAGTGCAAGTCGGACATACCAATGGATTATTGTGGTTTCGTTCACGCTACCGGCAAAAGATATTCGTAAGTACACACTACATTACTATAATCTAGAAACATAAACGTTCAAAGTTCTAGAGCAGATTTACTTGTACTTATGTAAATAAATATGTGAATGTATTTAAGAGTGCAAGCCTAGAGTGACGCCGGGTCTAGTGGACTGACGCCGCGGTACGTACGCTGACAGGTGCTTGTCGACAGATATTCTGCTTGACGGTGTAATCACTAATCTAGGAACACTGGTTTTTTACGGCGCTGTAATATGCCCTAGCCCCTACCGCTCGTGCTTGGTTTTTTGCGACCTAAGTACGTGTATTACGGTATGGCGACCACACAAACATAGTGTATTACATACAATAAAAATAATATAATATAGGTAGGTACCTATGACTAGAAACATCTACTATGATACCGCTTACTGAGCAATGATCCCATCTCATTAAATCATGCTTAGATAGGTACTTTGTGGCTAAAACATCAAAGGCATTTGACCGAGTCGTGTTAGTTTAGTTAGTGTTAGTAGTTAGTGTTAGTGTTAGTTGTAAGTTAATGATCATAAAATTTGATGATGATATTCGTTCCTTTTAGATTTTCCGGTTCAACCCTAGCCGCGGGCCAGTGTGCAATCACGATAGAAGCTTCGAAGAATGACAGCGGCGAATGGCGCTGCCATGTCGGAGCCAAAAGCTCTATAGGGGTGGAAGTCACGCGATACATAAACCTTAGAGTCGTTAACGAATTAGCTGCCGTGACGAAGAATATAACCACTGTGCATGGGAAGCAAGTGACACTGGTTTGCGCGACCACCACAGGCCTCATGCCGTTGAGGTATTGTCGCTTTGAGCCGCCTAACGGCAAACCGTTCAGTATCAATCCCGATGTGATTGTCTCCAAGTAAGTTGTTTGCCTACCTATTATCTAAAGTACGTAGACATAACAGAAAAAACTATCCAAGTGCGAGTAGGACTCGCGCACGAAGGGTTCCGTACCATTCTCTATAAAAACGGCAAAAATATCACGTTTGTTGTGTGGAATACTAAAAAACAATATATGGGGGGCCCCATATTTCATTTGTTGTTATAGAGGCAACAAATACATCTGTGAAAATTTCAACTGTCTAACTATCATGGTTCTTGAGATACAGCCTGGCGATAGACATTAGACAATAAGGTCCCGTTTTACCATTTGGATACGGAACTCTAAAAATGAGAAAGAGATACAATAATGACACTGCGCCCGGTCTCACCAAACGAAGATAGATTACGAGTAGGTACTTATGCTCATCAAGTAGGTACATAAGCTGAGCACCCTATTACCGAGGTAAGTATAGGTAAGTACCTATGTTAAAAAAATCCAAATTGTGGAATAATTTTGGAAATAATATGTTTTTAATCGACGAATCTTCTAAATGTTAGCTCCAAAACCAAGGGCATATTAAACGGCTCGAGACGAGAGCCTTTTTCGAGTGGGGATAAACAACAATAACTTCTTACTATAATATTTTTCCCAAGAAAATATAATAGTGATGGCCCGTTTTGTTTTAACCCCTACTTTTTATAATTTTTTTATAATTGCTAGCATTTGACCCCTATCAGGGGTTACAACAAACATGATCAGCTTAGAATGGGACTGACTTAAGGACCGCTACCGGAACACCCCGGGGATAATGAGACAGATTTCCTACTAGTGAATTATGACGTCACCCAATATACATTTTCCAGTCCTATCCTCGGCCGTTACTACTTCCCGATCAACAAGAGTCTGGACCGCGGCGACTGCGCAGTCACCATCCGCAAGGTGAAGTACGAGGACGTCGGGGAGTGGGTGTGCGGGGCCGGCTTCGACGACGGCAAGGAACACATCGACACGATCACTGTCGATGTCGAAGGTGACTCACTGAACGGATTTTGAAGCAATTTGTTGCAAATTCTGTATGGCAGCTCAAGTTAAGCACTTAGTGGAACTATATCAATAATTAATAATTATTAGATCATTTCTGGGTTTCATATCTTATTTAATGTATATTTAATAATGTCTTATTTACGTTTTGGATTTATTTATCGGTTTAATCATTATTTTCCATACAATCATTGCTGCATTACTTTATAATCCATACTTCAGCATCCCTGACACCACTCCTTTATAAACAAAACACAATTCTCATCATCATCACTACAACCCATATATACGAGTTTTCGGGCATGGGTTTTTCCTGTCGATGTTTTCTCACGATGTCCTTGCGATAACATTACCAACACTATTATTATCATTATACTGCACTGTAAATATTCCATTATCAATTATTCTCTCCTCCCCTTCAGGGTTTTATACAATGTCTACAGCGTCTGCTACTGGCATCACCTTCGGTGCCATCGGCATCGCCGCCTTCCTAGCAATCCTCGGCTTCGTCGTATGGAAGAAGCGAAGATTCCTCGGTAGCACGCATGATATACCCAATGAGGATGTGGAGATGGAAGAGGCGCCGCGAGCGTCGCGACAGGCTACGCCGCAGAGGTCCCCTCGGGAGTCCCCACAAAGGTCCCCAATAACGGTCCGATATATCCCCAAAGTGACCGTCGAGTCGCCGAGCGAACCTAGCGCGTCGTCGCCGCTAGTGTCGTAAGACTGTTTAAGAGCAGCCCTACACTGGTAAGTCTTACTGCATAGCGAACTACAATTATTCCATTAACAACCGCGCTCTAATAAGTTTCAAATAGCAACCAAGATTCATAATCTCACTGCAGCATTCACAATGAATATTCAATTTTTAATCTTTGATGTAAGTAAATACAATTTCAGTCACATATTAAAATAGTATAGTTTTCAAGCTGAGAGTGAAAATAGGCACCTTCTATTCTAGGCAGGCATGCTTCACCGTCGAGCACGCTTGTACTTATATATAAACACTAAGTTACTCTATGAGCGCGCCGCCACTTACCATCAAGTGGGCCTGCGGTTAAATGCTTGATTATTTCCAACTTTTTCCAAATCCTATGTTTTTATTGAGCATTCAGATAAATTGCTTTATTTAGATAGTGAATATTTTTTTTATTACAGTAGCATGTAAGTATATTGATATTTTACATGACATATCATATTTTATTTGTTGTTACCAATTTTATGCATTTTAAAGCTTTAAAGCTGTTGTTCGTAAATATGAAATAAAATAATGAATCTTATTGAGTTATTTATATTTACATTACTTAACTTTACAAACTTAAGGGGGTTTATAAAAAAATAATTAAAGTATATACCTCTATAAATATAGTGCATCTCTTCGTAAAGCTAGCATACTAATAACAGTTGGCGGATAAGTACAGTTCATGATCTCAACTGAAGATCCATCAGGCAATAACCTCTCCGCATATCCATTATCCATCTGTAGACAAAACAAGAAAGAATCAGTGAAAATAGTGTTTATTTTTTGTATCACTTGAAAATGCTAAACAGGTTGTAATGGATTTTCACTGATAGCCAGTAGACTTAGCCAGACAGAAAGGCGTAAGAAGAGGACGTTTTTATACAAAATGTATACTTAGAAGCCTTTCTGTATGGCTAGCGACTCAAAATCTGCCATAAAGAATTCCATTTAAATGTCGCAAATAGAAACCAAGCTATTGATCCAACTATGTACAAAATCCCCAGTAACGGGTAGAAAAATACGTGTTCCTTTTACCTTAGGTACCTTTTAAATTGTCATAGATCTAGGTACGCATCCCTTGGCTTAACAAGTGATGGTGGACCATCTAGGTGCTCGGGTGGTTGAGCATAACGGCCAGTCGTTCCATGTTAACAGCATACACGGAATGGCAAGCAATGACATTCCTATTGGTTTGTAATGTGCTATAGAACTCATCTATTGATAGTTTGTCATCGTTGGGCTCTTTTGCTGGCATACTGAAGGAAAAATATAAAAAAAATTGTAATTTTTTTTATTCTTACAAATATTCTTAATTGGTAATTGATTAAGCTCAGCCCAAATATCACTCATCTAGTCTTTGAAATATTCTGTTGTATACCTTGTCTCGTTATCAAATCAACTTACTTTCACTTTAATATTGTAGTCTTGACAACAGACAGGCATTATCTTAACTCAATTGAACAATGAAACCTGGTTTAAAATTAAATTAACATTGGAAAAAGAAGTCTTACCAGCAAGCGATCTCGAAAGCAGCTGAATGTTCCACCTCGTCAATGGTCGGAGGGCATCGTGGTCCTATTCCATCGGCTGTATCATCTACGCTGACCCTTCCTTCAGCCTGTGGGTCGTACAACTTTGCTGTGTTCCGGAGCCACATGTTAGGCATGCTCCCGCCTAAGTCGTACATGAAGTGTTTGTTGTGCCTCTTGTAGCCTTTGCGTTGGGATACAACTGCGCTGATTACGTTCTTGAGGAAGTACTGCACGGCGACAACAATGATGTCAGCGGCATCATCGTCTACACCCTCGAGGCCGAGCTCCCAGGCAGCTAGCATGAAGCGACCGACTACTAGTGCATGATCGGGAAGGAAGATTTCCTGCAATGAAAATACAACTTATCTTCTGCATGGAAAGACTAATTTCCATAAAACAAATCTATAGTTAATTTAGAAGTAGGTATGTACTGAAACAGTCCCAAATATGAAGTTATTTTATTAGACAAGGATCAAAGAAGGGCCGCGCGGTCCGATCTTGCCGTTACCCGACCGTGGTTTGTACGGACCAATTTGCGGCTAAAGGGGTTATCAGTTCAATAGTGTGTATGTACATAAACAAAAGAAATGAACCATGAGTCGATCTTACCTGTGCAGCATACTTCACACCATCACTGCCTGCACCGGGAGGTGAATTCGGAGGCAAATAGTCTACGAGATCCACAGCATCAAAGTTAGCCTTTTCAGAGGTCCGGGAACTTCTCTTGTGCCTTCTACTGTTCTTATTATGTGTGCTCGCTCTCTCTTGAGCGATAGTAATAGAGGTTTCGGCCAAACCTTCCACTTTGTTCAACAGGGCCAACAAAAACTCGTTGTGGTAATGTACCTGATCGGAATTTAGGAGTTTTCTGGCCTCCGTGTCGAATTCTTCCTTGGTGAGTTTCATTCGAAACCATTGTTTCATGTGGTTGAAATATTTAGTAGATTTGTCATCTAAAGCTTCGTTTAATTTCCGCCGTGCGATATTTAGAGCGTCCGCACTCATTTTATTTGGTGGTATTTCAGAAAGAAATAGTTTGTTCTTTGTATGACTTTGACTTGTATGACGTATGTACTTTTTTTTTTGTTTTAGTAATGGCTTCGCATGGTTTGTGCATATCGCCAGTGTCAAGTACATATTTTATTAAAATAAGTATTTCTTAATTTCACATGAAAGTCACAGCAATATTATAGCAATCGTGGTTAAGTACCTAGTCAAGTCAATTATTTACATCGACAAAGTCACGATTCAGTAAAGTAGTGGATGCTTTACTGAAACTTCCTGGGAGTTTTGGAAAAAATGCGAAATGACACGTTTTTGAGTTTATATCATTCGGCCACACTTGTGCACGTTAACGAACACTTAATGATTAATATTCCACCAATATTACACATTAACACTCGAAGAAACACAATTTTGAGAAAATAATACAAAACCAACAACGTCTCACTATCGGATTCCCGCCAAAACTCCTTTCGACAGTTGGCACATAGTCCACAGACGACAAATAACGACACTAAAAAAAACTAAAGATAATAAAGCATTCCCCCTTAACTTAAATTTATAACTAGGTAGGTAGGTACTTACTCTACTCTGAAATAAAGTGATGTAAGGTCTCGACTAAAATAATCTATACTTACACATAAATAATAATTTATGGGATGTACCTACTTACCTACACATGGAGAAAATAGATATTCGCATTATAGATAAAATAACAATGAATGCAAAACGAAACATTAGGTAGGTACCTACATAATAATATACCTACCTACATTTAATAATTTAAGTAGGTAACTATAGTGTAAGTACCTAGTAGGTGTCGACAAACAGCTTGAGCTTATAATGAAGGAAAACATCGTGAAAAACCTTTGTGGTAGTGTGGTAGGGCACTAAAGCACAAATTACCTACTAAATGGGTGCCTATTGTAGTTAGGTACTTCGTAAACTAAAGTTACCTAGCTAGCTATAGGTACCAACACCTCAAGTAGGTATAACATCTGTCGCCAAACCCCTGTGATCCGGTAGCGGCTGCGGCCCTTGAGAACCAGTTCTTCGACCACAGTCACTGGGCTTACGTCTGCAGTGCTTTACCTACACATTTAGTTCGATAAATAAAATTGATAAGTATTACTTACAGCGGATAATATTACAAATCTGATATCACTTAAGTAGTAACAAAAAGCTGTTTTTCAGTAACCTATTGCCCATAATAATATAGTAAGTGAGCTTACTACCTACTTATTTATACAAATTAAGAATCATACCAACAATTTCAAAAAAATAATAATAGGTAAGGTAGTAGTAATAGTAAATGTTTAAGATCTGGGAATAAATCCCACATGAACTCCATTTTTCGATCGCAATATCAGGTCTGCATTTAGTTCAGGCTCTATATCAGAAGCCACTAGCTTGAATTTTCTGACAATGGCTGATAAAATGACTTTTAACTCCATCATTGCGAATTTTTGACCTGAAATAAAGACAAAAATTAATTTTATTAGACCTACCTACTGCATCCTACTAATATTAGAAACGCGAAAGTTTGTCTGTATGGATGGATGTTTGTTACTCTTTCACGCAAAAACTACTGAATGGATTTTGATGAAACTTCACAATAATATAGCTTATACATCAGAATAACACATAGGCTACAATTCATAAAGATATATCGTATATTATCCAAACGCGGGTGAAACCGCGGGGCGCAGCTAGTACTTAATAAATGACATACCTACCAACTAACGTGAAATAAAATAATATTAGGTACTTAGGTTATCTAAATTGTCTACTTGTGAGTCACGCCACACCACACATGCCAAAGGAGTCGAAAACAAGATAGGTAGGTACCTACCTACATAGGTACTTGTACCTACCTACTCTACTAATACTAATGGACATTGGTAGTAAGTTAGCCTCAGCATCCAAAGGTTGCCTGTAAGAAATTGCTTTAGCGATAAGGCCTAATTTTTTCTTTATTATAAAATGTATCAATTTTATTGTAGGTAGGTACAGACCTACCTATATTATGGTGTTCAATAAAGAGTTACTGTATTGTTAGTATAGGTAGGTAGTACTAGTACCCAACTTATATGGCGCGTCGTGAATCTTCGTTCGAGCAGAAAAGAAAGTATGGTCCGAAGATTAACGAAAGAATGCTTAAAACTTACAATCAACCTAAGATCACTATTATAAGGTTCATAATACACTGCAGCTGTTAGTTCCATCTCACTCTAAGCTCGCTAAGATGGCGGCGGCTGCCGACCAATAGCGGTCAATAGCATTTCCCGCTCTTTGAAAATTCATCTTCTGCGCAGGTACATCGGTAAGCCATATCAGTTGGGTACTACTTATACCTACTTATAATTAGTAGGTATAATAGCATATAAAGTATAGGTACCTAGGTATTTATGATTGGTTCGAGTGCCCCACAGATTCTACTAAATATCCACAAGTTCAACGCGCCCGAGGCCAGCAAGGACGACCTCGGTGTTTCATTTGACCGCATGCGAAGATAATTAAGGCGCTACCCATACCCAAAACTTTATTACAATGTTATTTTCATATTCAACGGCATTCACGATTTGAAAAATAAGGTACCTACACCAAGCTAAACCTAGCAGCAAGCTAAAGCAGTACCTAGGTACCTATGTACCTACCACACATTATATATTTATTTTAAATTTATTTTTATGTAATTTCGTGTCGATTTGTCCGTCATACATGTCATGGACTGACTTTCCAAAATGTGCCGCATAATACTTGCCAGTCACAAAAAAGACCAAGTCGCTACGGGAGCAGGAGATGCAATAACAATATAGTAGAAGGCATCTAGGGTTGGCCAAAATATATTTTTGGTTAAACTTAATCTAAACCAAGGTCTTTATGTATCTATATCTCGATACCAACCAATGCAATTTCTCGGTCCCGCGCTAAAGGCGATCCAACTAAAAGGTGTAGTATTTCCATTTCCATTTGCGTATCGTTCAGGTCGGAATGTCAGGGGATCTTCATACACGTCAGGGCTCCGTTGCATTTGGATAATATTTATAACCACCGCCGTATTTTCCGGGATAATCACATCAACAAGTTCTGGAAAAAATACACTTAATCATTATTATGCTATATATTAAAATTACAATTTATAATCACTATACATAGGTATTACTTACCTAAACAGATAAGTAAATAATTAGCGATGGCTATTATTTATTGAACTCACTAGGTATCAAATGTAATTATAGTAGGTACTTAGGTATCATCTTTCTCTAAATATCTACACATATTATTATTTAGAGAAAGATAACACTTTAGTTTAAAAATCTAAGTCCATAAGATTCCACAGCACAATATTACGCCATGCCTAGTCACTCCAAGACTATTTATTAATACATAGTAGGTAAGTAGTGAATATTATTATCATCAGACGTTTTTTCACTGTTTCGTAAAGGATTCAATGTACTAATGCTATATATGACTTGCAACTGCTATTAAGTGGATAGTTCCTACTGAATTATACGATAATAAGAGAATACGTGAACCATAAACCTGCATTCCATCCAACAGCATCACGTAAATAGTCGATAATTATTTCCATTTGTAAGTAATACAATGATACAGTCATGGAACGGATGATTATGAAGATGTAGGTTGTAGGTTTCATGGATTTTTTCCGAGGATAGGTACATATTTATAGTCAGTGCATTCGTACTCAACCGTCAACGCTTCTTTTCTGCAATTATTGTCTGCTTCTAATTAACTGATAATCGCTTAATATGATACGAGACGGAAAGTACAGTCTGCGCGGATAAATATTTAAACTTACTTGATTCTCGCGTTATGTGTCTCTCAATAAATGGCACTGAGGGATAAAGTCGCAGCGACTCTTTTATAATCTGCTCTAAGTACTGCATTTGGTTGAGATCACTGTTAAAAACACAAGTTATTTAGTTTAACATGACTTTGTTACAAGCCCACAAATTATTTTTATTTTTTATGACTAATAATAGAAAATGATACAAATCATTAAAATTATAATTACTGATTATCATGAACCCAATAGCATTATAATACTTACCTACCTATAGTAAGTAAGGTATCTATACCTACTCAATCTAGTAAGCAGTTCGCATAACAAACATATAGGTAAAGGTAACTAAGTATTTTTATTATTAAACGTCTATTTTAATGGCTACCGAAGCTTGCCCCATTCCGAGTCAATAACGTCAAACAGATTATAATTATTCAAAATAAACCAACGTATATTTCATGTTACCTGTAAGTGAGGTCTCTGTTGAAATCATCGCCGAAAATTGCTTTCTGTTCATTCAGAATTTTATTTTCTACATCTTTATTTTTAGAAATACAATAAAGACTGAACGCTATACCAGAAGTTGTAGTATCGTGGCCCTGGAAGTAGAAATGATAATCCAAAAGTGCCTTTCTTGCACAGACTAGTGTCTCTGCCTGAATTTTAATAACTAATTAATAATAATAATACAATAATTTTTCGTTATAACACAAACATTATTTAAAGACAATAAAAAAAGTTAAAATGTATGTTTACAACAATCATATTAGGGATGTTTCAAACTCTGCCACCTTGACCTTTTATATCTAAAACGTTTATGTACCTACCTACCTACTTAAAATTATTATTGTACCATCTCAAGCACATTATCTGTCAGCGTAAAAAATTTAAAACATTATGATTAGGTATTATGCCAATGGCCAAGGCTATAATATGCTTAGTATATTGTTGGTACCTATATTTATCAGAGAGTACAACTATAAACCACGCTTAGATACAAGATAAATAATTGTTTGTACAAAATATATTTATTCAAACAAGCTTTTATAAAAAAGTGGGTTTTCAACGAGTCATTCCGGTCACAGTGTAACTCATTAGAAGTTTTATCTCATCGAGTTACACTGTTACACAAGTGAAACACATTGGGAATACTTCTATAAAAAAGTTGCAACGAGTAACAGTGACTCAATGGGAGAAGAAAACCAGACCGCCCACCCGGACACAGATAGGTTAGGTTGTTAGGTATTTTTGTTATAATTACCTAGTAATTGCTATATAAATAATACTTAATTTGAGTTGACCGAAGCTCTTTTATGAGTGTGACCAAAAATTACGCGTTGCAACTTTTTTTTAAAGGAGTGTTCCCAACGTGTTACATTGTAACTCGATGGGAAAAACTCCCAACGAGTCACTCTATGACTGGATCTGGTGTGACTCGTTGGGAACCCACCGTTTCCTAGCCAGGACCACATCTTGAGTGGAGCTAATCCTAAATGTTGGTTCAAGTAAATTTATGCTTATCATAAAAATGCATTGTCATCGGAAATGGACCAACATGCAAAAATTCAAGGCCTTAAGAAACAGTTTTTTGGAAAACGTTTAGACCGAAAAAAATTCGCCATTATGGTCATTATTTTACCTCGAACATAAAAGTGTCCACTTCTTCTCTGACAGCCTTGTCATCAATTTTTTGTCCATCTATTTCTGAAAGCAGTAGCAAATCCAAAAATACTTGTTTATTTTTGATACCTAGAACAAACAATTATTTATGAGTCCAACCTCTCTTCAAACCTGTCCTTTAGCAGTAATTCAGATACAAGTCTATAGTTATGAATAGGTAGGTACATAATGCTTGATAAATTAGTTGGTATAATACTTAGATAAGTTTAATAGCAGTGGAAGCTGCCCATAGGACGAACGCTATTGTTACCTAGTTCCGAATCAGGAGGCATACTAGTGACACCACTTCGTTCCAACTCTTCGCGTCGGGTTTGAATTACTTTATTCGTGTGGCCATGAAGGACATTTAGCGCTTTATCTTGTCGTTTCTTGTACAGCAGATTGAAAGCAAATTCACTCCATATGAGTGGATTACGCATTCGTAGTGCCATCAGTTCTGTAATACTTTTAAGGGAAATTATTTTTAAGTACCTAACGATTTAGGAAAAGTACTAGGTACTAAGTAAGTAAATTAACAAGACTTACTCCTCAATAGCTTTTACATATTTGGAATGGCTGTCTTTCTGTGCATTTATTGATACTCCCATAATAGATTCTGGGGGGAAAACATTATGCATTTTTATATTTCATTGGGTTACTAGATACTTCTTCTTTTTTATACTTCTTTCGGTTCGATGTTTGAGCTAGAACGTCACCTCCTCATTGACTCATGTACCTACTACTTACATTGTATTGTACAGACGAGTAAAACCATAATAGTTATATAATAATACAAAAGTAAGTTATTTATCTTACCTACTTAAAATAAATAATTCAGACCTCACTCACCTGTGACATTGTCTAGAGCTGCAAGAGCCATAATAGGAAACACATCAAACGGCTTCCCATTAGCTAAGTTTACCAGCTTTTCTGTAAGAATCTTCTCATTTTTGCAAAAGACTGGTAAAAAATTTTGCAATATGTTGAAGTGAAATGCAGGTGTTAGAAATTTTCTGTGTGTTTGCCATCTTTTACCTTTGAAAATATTATATTATTATAATTTAAATGCATGTTACTAAATGCACACAAATCTTAAAATTATCGATACCTATCTAAAACTACCTATACTTCGCTTCATTAATCACATTATTCCATAGACAGGTTGCAAAATTTTATGTAAAAATGTAGGGGCTACTTTATAATAATTAGGAAATATTATAGTAATCCTCTAATTTTAACTGTAGGTGTGTTAAAGTAAATAAAAATCATACCGGACGCTGTAAGGAGACCCTCTCCTAACCATGGTTTGATGTACTTGTAAGACGTCCCCTTTGTTATAAACTCTAAACTGGAACATAATGGCTGAAAATTAATAATTACCTACATTTTTCATCTTTTGGCAAAACTCAAAAGTCAAAGCATTTAATGGTAAGTAAGTACTTATAGGCAATAATTTCTCACTTTTACACTCAAATCACTAAAATAATAATTAATCACAGTAAGAAAAGAAAGAGAACAACAAAAAGTAGGTAGGGTCATGTGGTATACAGTGGCGATAGCAGATACAGAGGCTTAGTACCAGTACCCGAAAAATTAACAGAGATATTTGTACGTCTCATTGGCCCATTGGTAGCTCATATCACAAACTTATTCGAACTAGTCGGGCAGTTCTCACAGCGCGCGATTTTTGTGAAACAGAAATTTTTCGATTTTCTGTAGAAAAATTACGAATTTTTGGTAAGAAGTATTTTGTTTATAAATGATGTTAAATTATCCAATTTGTACTACACTGAACGGCTGTGTACTTAAGGGCGAGCCACTGTTTCGACCCCATGGTACACAGTGGCAAATTTTTGGTATTTAAAAAAAACTATCATGATCTTTTTCCTATGCCAATATTTAAGAAAATAATAATGCAGAATCAAAGTAGATGAACTATTCTATGTTGGTTCTGAATTACAATATGATACGACCATTTTAGAGCTATGTTAGGTATGTCGGAAAAAATGTGATCCACTGTTGACCACATGACTATAGGCAAAATGTCTAAATAAGCTTTATCAACAACAAATCCAATATCCTAAGTAGGGTAACTTAGGTAGGCAGGTCTATGAGTTCGCCTCGTTTAACCAAGCGTATAATATGATTACCTAGATTGTTATGGGTACACTGGGATCTAAAAAACCTACATTTATGACAAAAAAGTAAAAATAATGTACTTAATTATGTTTATATCTTATCTTATCTTACTAATATTATAAAGCCGAAAGTTTGTGAGTGTGTGGGTGTGTGTGTGTGTGTGTATGTTTGTTAGCTCTTCACGCTCAAACGGCTGTACCGATTTCGATGAAATTTGGTATAGGGATAGATTGGACCTACGAGACGGACATAGGCTATCTTTTGTCTCAAAAAATATTCTCGAAGGGGATGAAATAAGGGTTGAAAGTTTGTATGGGTAATTAATAATTCTTCAAGTTAGGAGTCTGAAAATGTATATTTAGGCTTTTGGTAAGAAATAAAGAAATACGAGTTTCAGCTTTTTCGCTAAATCATCCTAAAGGGGGCAAAGCAAGGGGTGGAAATTATGAGGTATTATTTAGATGCACCCCCTACGGATCACAATAAACGGCTGATTGAATCGTAATGCAATTTGGCAAGGGGATAGATAATAATGGATACAAGATAAAGACAGAGATAGACGGAGAGGGAGAGAGATAGAGTGAGAGAGAAAGAGGTTGAGGGAGAAGTATATAGATAGAGAGATAAAGGGAGAGGGAAGGAGATAAAGGAAGCGTGAGAGAGTGAGGGGGAGAGATAGAGTGAGTGGGGAATATATAGGAAGACAGAGATAGAGAGAGAGACCGAGAGAGGGAGAGAGATAGATTGAGAAGGTGCATATAGAAGTAGAGGGAGAGCGATCGAAAGAGGAAAAGGGAGAGAGAAAAAGGAAGAGGAAAGGAGATAAAGGGAGAGAGAGAGCGTGAGAGGGAGAGATAGAGTGAGTGGGAAGTATGTAGAAATAAAGGAAGAGAGATCTCGGAAGAGAGAGATATATAGAGAGAGAGAAGAGAGCGAGAAAGGGAAAGAGATAGATTGTGAGGGAAGTATATAGAATTAGAGGGAGAGGGAGAAAGATAGAGATTGAGAGTGGAGAGGGAAATAAATAGAGATAGAGGGAGAGGGAAAGATATAGAGATAGAAGGAGAGGGAAAGAGATAGAGGTGGCATATATCATAGATAGGATTATGCCATAATTATGTGACTCACAAACATACATACGCACACACTAACTCACATTGTTGTAGTCAGATTAGGTACGTTTAACTATGTCCCACGATCTCGGTTTCATCCTAACTTATATATAGACCTTTCATACTGTTGCATTTTCGGTACGTATGGACTTAGCGACCAATATCGGAAGCTAACTAATGTACAGACTGTCGCCCCAGTACTCGGATGCTAACTATGATGACACAATAATATGCACAAACCTTTCAAATAGCTACCTATAGGTGTTGTACGTGTAACGCGGGTGAAACCGCGGGGCGCCGCTAGTAAAATATATTCTTACGTTACCCCGATATATTTTGGGTGACTCAGAAGCACGTATCTGTCTATAAGCACGTGGGCCATGGCAATCCCACCATACATGCGACTTAGATGTGATAAAGTCTTAAGAAATTCTGAAAAGGAGATAATTACATTATTAAAGATTATACAACCAATTTTATACAAAGGCATAAATAAAAATATTAGCTAGAAATGTTATTAGCTACTCAACAGGTAGGCATTTCGCAGAAGTTTTTGTTTACCTTGGCCGACAATAATTACTCGTCTGTAAAGGTGATATAGGTACATACTCAATACAATGAAAGTTCATGAACACATCTTAGGTAATCTACCTACTTACTTACATTTTGCATTTTGACAAAATGTATGAATATAAATAATATAATATAAAAAGTGTGTAAGTTTTGTGTATTATGTAAGTACTACCAAAATGAATTATACAATACTATGCGGTGGATTTTCGGTTTAACACTCAAAACTGTTTTCGGTTAATATTTTATTGTTATCGTTGTGAAAATCCATTTTATAATTATTGCTTTAAGGAACATGAATAGTTTTTAAACAAGCCTTTACCAGGATTTATCCTACTAATATTATAAACGCGAAAGTTTGTCTGTATGGATGGATGTTTGTTACTCTTTCACGTAAAAACTACTGAATGGATTTTGACGAAACTTCACAACAATATAGCTTACATATCAGAATAACACATAGGCTACAATTCATAAAGATATATTATCGTATATTATCCAAACGCGGGTGAAACCGCGGGGCGCAACTATAATTCATACTTATGTATACCTATATTAGGAATAAATTAGTCAGTTAGGAGTAAATGTGTCATAATTATACATTAAAAACAATCACGCTCGTTGTGCTCGAGTACCTAGGTATTACGTTTTCATCCTGTGAGCTGCTGTGGGACGATTTCACAACATTGACTAGGTACAATTTATTTAAATCAAATTACTATCATATTATTCATTGTCAAACCCTACTACCCTAGTATTTATCTATTATCATAAGCGGATTTCAAAAGTTTTGTAAGCAGTCAATAGGTACGTAAGGAGCTGAATTTCACTGTAAGGAGTTGATAACGCACAAACTGCGTTTTATCTATATTTCTATTTCTTATGTACCTACCTACTACAGCCTACCTTTAGCTGGCTTTTGACCAACAGCAGCTGACTATTTTACAGTAGGCACAATACAGGTGTAGGTACATGATGTAGGTACTAATTTGAAATTTAACTAAGCATAACAGTAACTACTCAGTATAGGTAGGTACAATTAAAATTATGCGCTGCCGCAACCCGAAGTTCAAGGATTTCCGAAGTAAAACCTGCCAATTATTATTGGCAAGCAAAATATCGTATAATATAATTATTATAATGACTTTATAATAATAATATGAATTTAGACCTTGTTGTCAGAACCTATCTACCAACCTAGGTAGGTACCTACTTGTCTTGTTGTAAGTAGGTAGGCACATCACAGTAGGCCAAAAAAGTGAAGGTCGCACTACTCCATTTTTGAAGGTAAACGTTACAATGATTGCCGATTATGCTTTTAGCTTTGACGCTGTAAGTATGCTCCATAGATTCGTGATAGGTACATACAGCCCCTTAAACATTTAATAGATAATTATACTTATACCTAACTATAACAGCGCAATGATCGTAACCAAGATCTTAAGAAACATAAATAATTTTATTATGACGTGCCAAAATCATAAATAATTATAAAAAAAAGTTTCTAGCTCGAGTTTGCTGGCTCTAATGTGGGTTCGAGCTTAGGGTACCTATGTACCTACTCCATACTTGTAGGTCTTGTAGGTTAGCCTTTTAGGGTTGCTACTTACGGGCTGAATCTCCTAAGAACAGCAATGCATTCCCCACTATAGGTAGAGGAAACGGTCCCACAATATTCGTTCGCTTACAATCACTCAATAAATATGCCCATGAAACTAACGCGATTATTATAAACGCAACCAAAGATAATATTAACACAGCCATTATCTTATTGTACCTACTACGATTAAATTTAGATTTTTATATCATACAATTTGAATAGGTAAGTGAAAAATTATTTTGGCTTATTTTCTTTTATTCACGAAGCCGTCAACCAAACTGTTCAAATGAACTGCGACTGCAACGAACGAAAACATTATTATTTGTTAGTAGGTATAGTGTAGGTGCCGTATCAGTTTTTATGATAATTATGTATTTTTAGGGTACCGTAGCCAAGTGACACAAAAATTACTTAACCCTTCTTTTCATCTATATATATTTTATGTCAAAGCATGCAGTAAGTAATTTCATGTGTAAATACCTACCTAGTAGGTATTGAAATTATTTGCTACATGTTTATTTGGGAGGTGTCTCTTGCGTAGGTACCGCAAAACAGTCAGGTACTGAAATTGTGGAGACATCCGTCCGTTCCGTGGTCCTCGGGAGCCAATCCCACACTCTAGCTAGACTAGCATGTTTACCACTTTCACATCGTCAAAGAACAGGTGAGATAGTGGTCTGAACTTGTAGGTACCTAATTTGTTGTTTTGCTCTGTACATATTTATTCTATTATTTCATCTTTATTTACTTTATATTGATAAAACTTAATAATTATTAAGAGTATAAAACATAGAACTGAAGGACCGAAATGAATTTATTTAAAAGTGAATATTATGACTAGGTACCTACCAAAAGTCTTTTACAATAGGTATACCTAATGCCCCTTTTTTCTTTTCAACCATTATCACCAAAAACAGAAATAATAATATGTTAATAACAATATTATCAGCTATTTACGGAACCCTACACCGTGCGTGATCCGATAAGTAGTCAAGGACTTGACTCCTTTTTTCTGCATGAATAATAATATAGGTTGATTGTAATAAGCGGAGTAGGGGCATTGTTTAAATTTTCTGACCTATTTTATATCATTTTCATAGCATATAGACCATTTGAAACTAATTTGTATATTTTAGTTTTCCATGGGATAGTCATTTTATTAAACATTTATTTAACATTTAGCATGCTAACGTCATCATTGGCAGAATACCATACAGCGCCGGTACCACTGCGTGAGAATAAGCTATGAAGAACAAGACGTCATCAGGGGTTTTGGCGTTTATATTGTATTTTATTATATTTTCCCCTGTTTATATTGATTGATGGGATGGGGTTGATTTAATGCAAATAGCTAACGACTAAATATTATATATCAGCCATGAATGTTACATCATTCATTATCCAAATTATGAAGGGATCATTTTTAGTTAAAAAAAAACGTGTGATCAAGTCATCGGTAATGGGTAGGTAGAGTTTTGGCGGGAATCCGATAGTGAGACGTTGTTGGTTTTGTATTATTTTCTAAAACTCGTGTTTCTTCGATTGTTAATGTGTAATATTGGTGGAATATTAATCATTACCAAACCAAAAAACTACACCATTAACCAAAAACTACAGACCCATCTCGCTTCTGAGCCACGTCTATAAGCTGTTCTCACGAGTCATCACGAACCGTCTCGCTAGGAGACTCGACGAGTTCCAGACGCCGGAACAGGCCGGGTTTCGCGGAGGATATGGCACCATAGACCACATACACACAGTGAGGCAGATTATACAGAAGTCCGAAGAGTATAATCAGCCCCTGTGTTTGGCCTTTGTGGACTACGAGAAGGCCTTTGAATCTGTCGAAATCTGGGCTGTTCTGGAATCCTTACAGCGATGCCAAGTAGACTGTCGCTATATCGAGGTGTTGAGATGTCTCTACGAAGCCGCCACCATGAATGTCCAAGTACAGGGCCAGCAGTCCAAACCCATCCAACTGCGCAGAGGAGTAAGACAGGTGGATGTTATATCCCCGAAACTGTTCACGAGTGCGTTGGAAGATATGTTTAAGACGTTGGACTGGAAAGGCAAGGGCATTAATATAAACGGCGATTACATCTCACACCTAAGATTTGCTGATGATATAGTTTTAATGGCGGAGTTGCTGGAGGAGCTGAACCGGATGCTGGACGGATTAGCTTCAGCCTCACGACGCATCGGTCTCGGCATGAATTTGGATAAAACCAAAGTCATGATCAATGGCCTCATTGATCCGGGGCCGGTCGTCGTACATGGCCACCCTCTCGAAATTGTTTCCGAGTACACTTACCTTGGGCAAATTCTGCAGTTAGGTAGAAACAATTTTGAGAAGGAGGTCAAAAGGAGGATCCAGCTGGGCTGGGCAGCGTTTGGGAAACTAGGTACGTCGAGTGTTCTCGTCATCCATACCAACTTTATAAAAAAAAAAAAACAACTTTTATAAAAATAAAAGACTACACTATTTTAGCAATAAAAATAATAACGTATTGCTTGCTTAGAGCTAAAAAATAATATAAGACAAATGTTTTGTTTTTCAAACGTTTAATGATCGCTTTGCATCGAATTTTATTTTTGCAAAAACAATAAAATGATCTCTGAAACGCTAAAATATGATAATCTCGTTTATTATGTTAATTTTTACAATGGACAAAACTTCGTCTATATATAATTATGTACTAAGTAAAATGCGAAACTGTCCGTTTGTTTGTTTCGTTTTCACGTCAAAACCACTGCAACTATGTTAATAAATTTTGATACTTACAGAGTTATTGAAATTGTACCTTGGAGATAAGCTTAGGATACTTTTTATTGCTATAAAATGTTGTCTACGGACGAGGTAGCGGGCAAACACTAGTTTTACACAACATGACATTTTGACCTTATGCAAGCCGTTCTACAAACAAGATGGACATCCGTTAACTTCTTCGGCCAACCAATAAACACTAACCCTGACTTAGAAAAAAATCGATTATCATGTATCAAATGTTTGGAGGTGCTAAGTGCAATAAAGTTGGAAGCGCTTCATGGTCACTGGACAAAGCAATAAAAAAAAACTAAATGTTCTAATGTGATACAAAGAGTGACTATAACAACGCACGGTCCTATTATTGTAATTATGTAGCAGATTCATTTATGTATCACTAGCTGCGCCCCGCGGTTTCACCCGCGTTTGGATAATATACGATATATCTTTATGAATTGTAGCCTATATATTATTCTGATATGTAAGCTACATTATTGTAAAGTTTCATTAAAATCCATTCAGTAGTTTTTACGTGAAAGAGTAACAAACATCCATCCATCCATCCATATTTACAAACTTTCGCGTTTATAATATTAGTAGGATAGGATATTATGTATCATTGAATACAGATGTAAATAGATGCCAAACTAAGATCATAAATATGTTAAGAGTGACGTAGGTCACAGGTGTGTCTAATTTAATTCACTGATAAGTCTGAAAATAAATTTAAATAAGTAATTTATAACTGGCTAATATGTAACACTCTGTAAAAATAGGTAGCTGCGCCTCGCGGTTTCACCCGCGTTGATTTATCATCCCGCGGGAACCATGCGTTTTTCCAACCACTTGTAAATTTGCAATATTAGTTATGATTTTATTATAAGTTCAATTTTTACTAGGGAAGACCGATTTTTAGTAGCGCTTCCAACTATGAAAGCGAAATAAATACATATCTTGCCGATAATTTAATTAAAACTATACATTAACATTATACTAAATAACGTCAGCGACGTTTCTGTTGTTCCTGAATCGTTAAAATTAATGTTATTAGAATAAACATTCTAAACTTATTATAATAAACCGATACTTATGAATAATAGATGATCGATTTCGTTCTATTCTTTGATTTATGCCAAGTTTATTCGATAGATAAATTTTCATTTTTCATTTCATTTATTCAAAACAAGGAAACACAGTTTTAAATATACATCTATAGACTCAGGAAATGCTGTATTATGCCATTTAGACATTCGTACGAAGTCGGGATGGCCCGCTAGTATGGCTACACCATATTGTAAAACATTAAAAAGCAAAGTTATGTAGTTAACAGCAAATCAGAGTATCAGCTATACAACATAAAGAGACACTATTTCTAAAATGAATAATAACAATTTCACTGTAACTGCAAGTTATCTGTGTAGGTATAGATAAAGTAAGAAAATCTAAGTCTGTGTATGTAGGTACATAATTATGCAAGTTCATTAAGCAACAATGTAGAACAAAGATTTTTTACCAATGAGATAATTGGTACTCCCCAGATACCTACTACTTACTGGTAGATACCCATTTAATATTATCATTATTATTACAGTTTGCACATCTAAGCCTGATTAAAGGTTCAGCTATGTTAGATATTACTTTCTAACGCCTTATTCTTAATATAATGTCTAATAGGGCATTATCTACACTACTAATCTAATCAATAATCATCAACATTAGAAAATTGCAGTGTTGAACCTATAGAAAACAAAACTGCGTATTATTATAAGATTTACGCCTACCCTCCGTACTAGTTTGCACTGTATGACGGCAAGGTAGCATTCCTCGTCCTTACGCTGTGATGTTATAGTTTATGCACAAAATTTTGATGCTTTTCTTATTAACTAATAATTGTATAAGTGATAGTGTTTATATGAGTGTATAGAATGTGGGTGTGTGTTTTGTTGTAAGTGGAATATGTTTAATACAATTTAGTAAATATTACAATAAAATGTTTCATCTTTCATCATTATTATAAATATTAATTAAGTAATAATTATATTAGTAAATATTAGTTAATTTGTAATAAGTATTAGTGATAGGAAGGAACTTTGTTACGTTATAACTGTGATTAGGGCTTCCGTTTCATCATAGGTGAGTAACTTCAGATAATTATCCATCTTCTTTTTGCATGAATACGAGGTTGATTCTGCGAGTCTTAAATGTTTGTTTATTTTGTTATAAACATAAGGGCCTAGACAAAACGAAAATTTGTGACTGAATTTTGTTTTGCAGGTAGGAGTTCTGTAGACTATGTCACTTCTTCGTTTAGTAGCGTACCCTATAATCATTGGTTTGTTATGTTGGTTAAGAATCAGCGTTTTAATAAAGAGTTGGCGGACAGTTAGAACATTTGTATTTTTATAAAGTGAGGTGGTTGGATAACAGTAGGGTTTGTAATACATAACTTTTAGTAGGTACCGCGCGCTGGGCTCTCTCTAGACTTATAATGAGTGTTTTGCTGGCCCCTCCCCATGCTAAGATGCCGTATGCTAGGATTGATTGACAAAGGCAGAAATATACATTTCTTAAAATATCCCTGTCACCGATGTGTCGTAAGTTTTTAAAAATGTAGATCAATTTTCTTGTCCTTCCTGTTAACACATTTAGATGTGTTTCCCATCTCAAAAACTGATCAATCGTAATGCCGAGATACTTAACATATTTGGCTGGATTAAGAGTATAACAGCTGCATTTCTCACGATCATTACATGAATGTGCTCGCAGTTGAAAAGAATCATCCGGTTGTAGATTGGTTTTTAGACTAAAAGTGATGTATTTTGTTTTTTCCAAGTTCAGAGTTAACAAGTTGTAGTCCAGCCATTGAACCACTTTTGAAAAACCTACCTCAGCAGAGGATTTAGTATCTCTCCATGTATCTCCATTAAATAGCAGTACAGTATCATCCGCAAAAGTTATTATTTGGGCATCCTTTAAGTCTTTTCTACATAATCCATCAATGTAAATGAGAAACAGTGTGGGACCGAGGACGCTTCCCTGTGGTACCCCAAACGATATAATTTCCTCTGCACTGACAGATGACCCTATCCTAACCGACTGTTTTCGACCCTGTAAGTAGCTTTTAAATAGATCTAGTGCTATACCTCTGACCCCAGCATGATCCAACTTCTTTAGAAGCAGAGGGATAGAAACAGTATCAAATGCCTTTGCCAAATCAAGAAATATACCTACGCATTTTTTGGATTGGTCAAGTTGATTAATGACGTGAGAAACCAGTTTATCTATTGCACCTGAAGTGGACATATTTGCTCTAAACCCAAATTGATTGGAAGAGAGAAGTTTATATTTTTCTAAGAAGTTTAGTAGTCTAATGTTAAGTACTTTTTCGAGAATTTTTGAAAGTGTAGGTAAAAGTGAGATCGGTCGATAGTTATCTACACTGTCTCTATTCCCAGCTTTATAAACTGGTATCACAACAGACTTCTTTAATTCCTCTGGAAAAACACCAGATGTCATAGACATATTGCAGAGATAAGCAATTGGCTGCGATAGAACATGTATAGCTAGTTTATAAAGAATCGATGGAATACCATCCCATCCGAAAGATGACGTCTTACGGAGGGATAATATTATCCTTACAATTTCAGATTGGTCCGTTGGTAAAAGAGCAAAGGAGTTCGGTATATTTAATTTATCATCTACATAGCCATCAATAAGTTCTTGTTCATTTACTTTAAGACGATTAAGAATTTTGTCCGCCAGTTTCTGTCCTATATTTGCAAAGTGGTTATTTATTTGTGAGATAGCCTTTTGAGAACCCATAGAGGTGTTCATTGGGCAATTTGTTAGACTTGTCCATGTTGCAAATATTTTTGATTACCTGCCAGGTTTTTTTAATATCTCCTTTGCTCTCCTGTATCTTCTTTTTTTCATATTGTTTCTTGAGATTTTTTAAAATTCTATTACAATGGTTGCGGTACCTCAAGTAGATAGTCCTCATGGTTGTATCATCTGGGTTATTTTTAGATTTCAAATGCAAATTGTCTTTAAATTTTATACAACGCAATAGCCCCGCCGTTACCCATGGTTTAATAGTAACTTTTCTTCTAGGTATATCAATCATCCGGGAATGTTTATTTAGCGTTTGCGTTATTATTTTTAAAAATTCATGTGTTGCATCATCAACATTCGCAAAAACAGACAAGATAGTTTGCCACTCTAGAGATTCCAATTCCTTCACAACTGAGTAATAATCGATTTTTTTCACCGTAGCAGAAGATTCACTTGTTCTATCAAGACTTTTGTTCACAAGACTAGTTATAACTGTAAAGTGGTCCGATACATTAGAAGCGCAAACAACTGTCATTGATTCTTTCTTAGTCTTGACAAAGCAATGATCCAAGCAGTTTTCATTTCTTGTTGGAAGTAAGTGGGCCGGTAGTAGTCCATGGGACGCTAACAAGTTCTGATATTCAGTGGACTTAGAGTCGGTATTATTGTCTTTAACATCAATATTGATGTCTCCAGTCAAAATTATTTCTCTAAAAGCTTTTAGTTGTAATAATTGATTCTCAAGTGAAGATTGAAATCTACTTACCGACCCAAAACACGGTGGTCTATAGACACAATGCTTGAAAACTAAAGTTTTCAATCAGTGCGTCCTACCCGTTATGACCTACGGAGCTGAGACGTGGACACTCACGGTAAGGCTGGTCCACCAGTGTAAAGTCGCTCAGCGAGCTATGGAAAGAGCTACGAGGTCTCTCTGAAGGACAGGATTCGTAACGAATATATCCGACAGAGAACCAAAGTTACCGACATAGCTCAAAGAATTAGCAAGCTGAAGTGGCAGTGGGCCGGCCATATCTCGCGAAGAACCGATAACCGCTGGGGTAAACGTGTTCTTGAGTGGAGACCGCGACTCGGCAAACGTAGTGTAGGACGCCTTCCGGCCAGGTGGGATGACGATCTGTGAAAGACTGCAGGCAGATGCTGGATGCGTCAAGCTGAAGACAGGGCGCTATGGCGCTCATTAGGGGAGGCCTATGTCCAGCAGTGGACTAGTATAGGCTGATGATGATTAATCATTAAGTGTTCGTTAACGTGCACGAGTGTAGGCGAATGATATAAACTCAAAAAACGTGTCATTTCGCATTTTTTCCAAAACTCCCAGGAAGTTTCAGTAAGGCTGAGGCCAAACGAGCGTAATTTTGTGAGTCGTGAGTCGCAGAATTTCGTTCGCAGAAATTCTGCTGCATTCGGTTTCATACAAACGTCGTGTTTCATTCACACGGCGACGCAAAATGAGTTGTCTGCCGACTCACACGCATTATCGGACCGAATTGAGTTTGCGGGGGGCGAGGGAGCCGACGCGGGCCGGGCAAAGCGTCAGTCAGGTACATTTTTGACGTTCGATAGTAACTGAATAAAATGCGCTTGTCTGGCATCCCAACAGAATTTCTGCCAGGCAGAATTTCTGCGAACGAAATTCTGCGACTCCCGACTCACAAAATTACGCTCGTTTGGCCTCAGCCTAAAGCATCCACTACTTTACTGAATCGTGACTTTGACGATGTAAATAATTGACTTGACTACTTGAACACGATTGCTATAATATTGCTGTGACTTTCTTAATGTGAAATTAAGAAAATATACTTAAATAATAAAATACTTGACACTGGCTATATGCACAAACAGTGCGAAGTCATAACTAAAACGAAAAAAAATTCAGTTGTTGGTTTTCCATTAGGTATGTCACTGTCATGCTTAAAGTGTCTATTTGACATGACAGACAGACAGCCAGTGGTGACTGGTGACATTTCGTTTGGTAAACAAACCAACCAAAATCAAAAAACCTACTTTGCATTCATTCGAATCGAATAATTATTTTTTGTTGATTCTTACTAATATTCGCGAAATATAATGTCGTCGAACTTCATACTGAATACAATAAAAACGAATTGTGTTCTAAAAGGTAATATGCGATATTTTTAGGTTAGGTAATTTATTATCAAACACAAATAAACTGTGAATTAACTATACCTACTAAAACATTTGTAAATCACATAATGCACTGCCATTTTGTAATGCAACAGAAATATACTTAATTAAAATTCCAGAATTCATACGTAACGCAAGTAAGAAGACTGGAGGCAGTACTCAAAACACCAACTGCAAGGTGAAGCCTAAGCGACGCGGGTGGAAAGTGCAGGACGGACATTACGTGCAGGCCGGGCACATGCTAGCGACACAGAGAGTTACTCGTTTCCACCCTGGGCTGAATGTGAGTTTCCTATCAGCACTATAAATACACACTATAATAATAATATGTCAAAAGCCTAAAAGTCGACCTACTTCAAGTACCTATTTAATATTTTCACAATCGGAAAGTCGTAGCATTATAGCAATCCTCGTGGTCAACTCAATTATGTACAGTCAAAGTCACTATTCAATAAAGTGGATGATGCTTTACTGAAACCTGGGTGTTTCAGAAAAATAGCAAAATTACACATTTTTTGAGTTTAAAATATATCATTTACACTCATGCACCCTTACAATCACGCAATAATTATTATTTCACTGATGTTACACATTTACACTTGAAGAAGCACAATTTTGATTTCGCCAAAACCCCATTTAATGTATAGATTTTACTATCTTATGGTTACATTCAGAGATTGCGAAAATAACAATTAGCCAGCTAGACTGCGATAATGCAGTCCTTTCCCATACTTACTACACACCGTCTATTTAATATAAATAAATCAAATTTCAGGTGGGCTTAGGTCGCAATGGAACCCTCTTCGCTATGGAAGCAGGCAAAGTGGTAGTCACATGCGAGAAGTTTGATCCCAAATTGGATCACACGTGGGTGCAACGGCATTACGGGGGGCGCACGGATCAGACTATTCTGAAAAAGTACTTCAATGTGATACCGGAACCACAACACCAAAGATTCAGGCTTGTCGACGAGGTTTAATTTACTAGGGCATATGATAGTGCTGTTACAATAAGTAGAAGTAATAAATGTTTAGTTGAAAATATTGTTTGATTTGTGTACTATAGTATCTTGAGCCAGCTACCTCAGTGTGTCCTTGAATCACAATATTTCTCAGAGAGGGCGCTGTTCTTAAATACATTTTTGGATGCTTGTTGCCATAGGAAGTAGGAACTTGTTTGATACAGAAATCTTTTTCTTACTATAAAATAATAATGTTATATTATGCATTATAAAATGTTACCTGATGATGCGTATCCTCAAATATCAATCCAAACATAATTATAAGTAAAATGGATTTATAAAAAAGTATAGTGAAAAAATAGTAGGTACTACCTACCTAATTGATAGGAAACTAAGGAATGTACCTACTATTAAAAACTAAGAAGTAGTACTATTAAATAGACCACCAGAATGGGCAGACGACATTGTTAGAAATTCAGCGCAGGACCAAAGAAAAGGAAAACGCCTACGTGCAGCAAGTAGCAACAGATCGAATTCCTTTGGGCTAGCCATTTAGAAAATAATCTGCAAGGAAAATAGAACGGAAGAAAACTTCCAAGCCAATGTAAATTAATTCACACATTTCACACTCAGAAACTCTATAAAACAAGGAGATGAGAAAGAGGAAGGACAAATTTTATTAGTGCAATAAATATCATTGTGCGATAAATCATGAGTTATTGCTCACTGGAAACTGGTAGGGACTTAAAAAGAATATTTCCAGTTTCAGCCTTGTGTATACTTTTAAATATTCATCTTGCTTGGAGTTACTGCCTACGTTTGTACTGTACGTATCTGAATCAGAGGTGTGTGAGAGGTAGGTACCTATATTTTTGTGGATAAACTGGCAGGTGTATTAGGTAGTACGTCTTCTAGTTTATAAAATTTTCTATTCGGAACTGCAAGCTGATCAAATAAGCCGAAACATCTACTCTTACTCTAGGTACTCTATATACCTACTGATAAGTTTAATTGTCAAAGGTACTCTCCTTATGTACCATTAGTTCGCTCTCACCATGAAATTGCATTAATAGAGGACATAAATACCTACTCACTGAATTTTAAAAAAATACCTGTAAAATTTGCCCTAAACATCCATGAGCATCAATTATTTAAAAAAGTGTAAGTACAAATATTTAAAAATAACTGAAAATATAATCAGAAAGACAACGACAACTATCAATCGGATGTACCTACATAACCTAGTAGACATGGTGCAATCAGCGCATCAGATGCATGTGAACATGAAGGTGTGAAATAAAAAATATCTCGAAAGGAGATTGGCGATTTTCCGGTCGTGAAATGACGTCCGGCCGGTCCGGATGTTGACCGGCACAGGTACCGGACAGTCGGCTGGTACCGGTCAGAGTCGACAGTTGCCAGTAAAGGCACTGAATAGAGGAAATCTTCGAATTGGGTTCCTCAGTCTGATCAGATAAGAGCAAATTTGAGAATGCAGATGGAATTTTATCTTTAAGTTGCGTTGGCAAAGTTCTGATTTGAGTTTAAATATAGGTACCTAGATACTTTATTAGCATAATAATGTTACCTACCTAAACCATTTTGGGTTTCAATTCAAAATTAACTAGATTGATTGGTGTTGGTTTATTGTCTTTTTTATTAAGTTACAAGACGGCACTGAAACTTTTGACTTAGGTTATTCAGACACGACGGGACCAGAATAATTTTACCAATGCTCACTAGGTACAATAGATTTTGGTACTGACTTTCAAGAACCACAGTTTCTGTAGTGTTACCTGATTCACTTCTTCATAAGTTATTCAAAACAAATGCGTTTCATAACGATACCATCAACGAAGGCATTAGCCGAGAAATTCTCTTTCACGCCCGCGTTATATGAGGTGATCATCGCAATGGGAACACCCGGGGAGCTACTATTGGTTTACGATCGAGTTGCGATAATAGTATCTACCTACTGGCAACGCGTAGGTTGATGTAATATATTTTTTTAAGAGCTTCGTATGTGTCTTCGATCACTTACCACCAGGGGTATGAGAACATTAAGAACGTAGGTCCTTCCTACCTCTATATAGCGTTCCTACACCTCTGAGTGTAAGAAAAAACCCTTGTCGATTATCAGATGCATACCTAGACATAATGATCAAACCTGATTTGGCCATCTTCACCGAAACTCTGGTTCTATACATACGTACTTTCATATTTAACAAAACAGACTGTTTCTGTTTGAATTGGATGTAGTTTTCTTTCCGTAGTATAAAAACAATGAAGTAGAAATATATGTAGTTTTAATCCCGCCAAAAATTCGTCTGATCAATGTTGGCTAGATGACTGATGTCGTAATCTTGTATACTAATAACCCCGTGAAAAAACCTAGCTAATATCCCAAACAGTACTCTACCCCCTAATTATGCCTAGCAATACGTATTGCTGTCAGTCAATGTTGGATAGGTTCTTGGATGGGAGTAAGTCTTTTTATTTTATTTATTTTACGTTCGGTCATTTTTTGTACTGGGTTTCAGATTAGAGGGGACACAGGGCTTTGTGGATTATTAGGGGACGGTGTTTTTCATAAATTTTTTAGGCATAATTAGGGGGTAGAGTACTGTTTGGGATATTAGCTAGGTTTTTTCAGGGGGTTATTAGTATACAAGATTACGACATCAGTCATCTAGCCAACATTGATCAGACGAATTTTTTTGGCGGGATTTAAACTACATATATTTCTACTTCATTGTTTTGAATATGGATTTCCGCAAAGTAACGCCTGATTCTATCAACTATTTCCGTAGTATATTTTCGCCAGTCCCGTAGTAGGTCCCAACCTCGCTGCATTTCCAAGGGTGCTTGAGATTTCCCGCTGGTAATTTTTCAGCAGTAAGGCAGTTGCAACGCTCTCACTCTTATGTCTCCGACACCCGGCATCGAAATTAAACTATTTTCTGAAGCGGGGACGTGTGTGCTATGTTTGCGGATTGAGCTTTGTTTATGATTGAATGCGTCGGTGCGGTGTATTCTGTATTCCTTCCTAGACATTAAAGATAACAATTTCTGCCACTCAAAAATAGCGCTGACTGAGAATGAACAAAAACCTATCATCGGTATCGTACGTATGCATGCAATTAGTCTTTAGATTTAGCTTATAACTTACGATTAAGAAATTTCAGCGAATCGAACCGAATTTGTCCAAATTAAACGCAGTTTAATCTTCGAAGCTTATATTATAACGTCTTGTTTTAGATTAAGTAGGTACACTTTAACAAATAACAGATGTTTACAGACGTTTCTGGTCACCAACATTTCCTTACCACAAACTTAAAAAGAAAGTTACGACACAAGTTAAATTTACACAACAAGCCGCTGTGTCCCTAAAGGTCTGTACGCCTCCCTTTTTAGGGTGCCGTACCCAAAGGGTAAAACGGGACCCTATTACTAAGACTCTTCAACAGGCTGTATCTTCTAAACCGTGATAGTTAGTCAGTTGACATTTTCACAGATGATGTATTTCTGTTGCCGCTATAACAACAGATATTAAAAAACCGATTACAATAAATATTTAGGGGGCTTCTATACAACAAACGTGACCTTTTTCCATTTTTATACATAATAGTACGGAACCCCTCGTGCGCGAGTCCGACTCGCACTTGGCTGGTTTTTTAATCCACCTGAACCTGTTTTACGACAGTGAACTTTTTACGTACAAAAGTTTCAACACCGAACATGCTGCAGCAATAAACATCAGCACTGTAACGAGGTCGCCCTTTTTTATGAACTTACTTATTGTTTTAATCTCTTAAGCTGCCGTTGACCTTATTTAATGACGTAACGTCCCCATAGGGTTAACTTTGAAGGTTGTGACGAAGTTTCAGACGAGGTTAATTAAAATGTTATCTTTCCGTAGGTTGTTTGAGAATGAGATGAGCCTAATACATTTTTAAGTAGCTTTTTATAATCACTTTTTTTTACTGACCTGTGTATAAAGGGGTTTTCCATCGGGT
The DNA here is from genome assembly GCA_905147375.1 of Hylaea fasciaria. Classification (NCBI taxonomy): domain Eukaryota; kingdom Metazoa; phylum Arthropoda; class Insecta; order Lepidoptera; family Geometridae; genus Hylaea; species Hylaea fasciaria. The sequence goes on from LR990198.1 coordinate 3,804,036, forward strand.
TAAATGTCTATAATTTGCAAATTGCATACGTTTACTACTACAAATTACAAGCTCTATCGGCGGTCTAGGTGTTGACTTATTCTGTACAAAACCCTGTTCAATATCACGCATGTTTTTTTTTCATTTATACCTACATCCACGGTTCAGATGTCCAAAGTGTAAAACGGTTCCATTCTGATTTGAAACCCTTGCACCTTCGTTCCAACTCAATACTCACATTAGGGGGTATCGATTCGAATCGTACATAAGGTGATTTACATCGCTACCTTAGTAATTCGTTGGCTGACTGACGCGCGGCATAAATCAACGCTGGACCCCTGCTAACCGGAAATTTATCTCGGCTCTACGATAAAAAACTACGCCCGGCAAGGGACTGAAACGTATGCACGGCTGCATTGCCCAGATTATTCGCTTTTCCTGATTAATGTGCAGATTACGTCTCGGTCGGCTAGTGGTATTTTATGTTTAGGCATGTGAATATCAGCTGGTAAAATGTTTAAAAATCTACTTCTGACATATAAGACAGAGGCAGAGTAGTAAGTTTTGTAGTACCTACTTCAATTACCATAATTATGTAAGTAGATAGAACGTCTATTGTTGTCTTACATAATTTATATTGGTATCAATATTACAGGCAAGGCACGTAGTATCGTCTGTTTGTAAGACGAGATGTCGTGGTCGATGCTTAGTGAGTTTGCTTCATCATCATCATCATCATCATCATCGTCACGCTGAAGACGTCAACTGCTGAATATAGGCCTCTACCTTAGACCGCCACACCGAACGAAAATTTGCCATTTGCATCCACCGGTTGCCTGCGAGACTTTAGCCCTTTTTTTCCTGTAGCTCTTTAGCTCTTTTGCGTTACTGAGTTTCCAATTATATATATATATATATATATATATATATATAATTGGAATCTCGGAATCGGCTCCAACGATTTTCATGAAATTCAGTATATAGGTGGTTTCGGGGGCGATAAATCGATCTAGTTAGGAATCATTTTTAGAAAATGTCATTTTATTCGTGTTTTTTTATGATTTGTTTCTTTAAATAACCAGTTCTTATTTTTTATTATTCTATCGGTAAGATCGAAAAATATTATTCATCATTTTATTAGTAATTCGTACTTAAATATAATTTCCAATAAACACAATTTATACAAAAAAAAAATACCGCGCAAAGCTCGGTCATCCAGATATTATGAATAATATACGCAGTCACGTATAGTATGTAGTTCGCACAGTACAAGAAAGTGTGAACTTTCCCAAATCAGAATAATTGTTGGGTAACAGTCCTTTATATAGCATCGATCGTACCTTCTACGACGTAGAGCAAGCTACGTTGGTGCTACGTAACTCGTAAGTCGTCATCGAGTTTCCTACAAAAATGTAACCCCATCTCAAAAAAAGAACACCGATTTCCTTGCTATAAATAAAGACTATAATCTCATCCTCCAGATTTGATCGTAAGCCTTAACCTCTAGAGGCGCCATTAACATTCATTGAGATTTTTTCCCAGGGTAGGTAAGTAACGTAAAGAGATGACACCGAGTATAATATTCATAGAAAGGAATAACTTAATTCGTTAAGACAGGACGGGCGGCGCCGGCACGCTCCAGATTAGAGACTGTCTCGAAAAACGCGTAATGAAGGAAAACGTAACAGAAATATGGAATTATGGACTCGCTGGCGATATTTCTCCATTTCTTTGTGATGTATGTGTTTATGTTTATTTTGGCTTGGTTGTATGAGTTTTGGGGTTCATTTTTTAGTGGAGGTAATATTAGGCAAAATGTAGAGCTGATACCTGAGACCATGGAGATACCATTCCAACAGTCCTACCAGCTGATTGATTGGTGGTTCTGCCTTGCATAATATTTATGTTAATGTTATTTTTCAAGGCATGGTCTTTCGCGATCTGCTGCAGTATCTGTGTGTGTGTTCAAATAGGTTTTTTTCACATTTGCTAGATTTTTCCTGGTTTATGTTAGTTACTTTTGCCTACTTTTGGTACGCCAAATATAAGAATTTAATAGTTACCTACAAATTTAGATTTATGCTAATCCATCTGAGCCCTCCGCGCACAAAATCCATTTAAAGTTAAAAGAAATAATTGTCGAAAACAGGTACAATTTCCTAAAACTGACTAAGCGAAATTGCGTCAACCCAGAGAAGGGTCACAGTCAATAACAGTAAGGCCACTTGACAATATATCGATCAATACAATGACCCTTTCCACACTTTAAATCGGAAGTAGAGTTAGTTCAAGTGCTTTGAGTGAATTTGATTTGATTTGAAAACAAAAACATTATAACCATTAGGTACCCAACCCAATACATAATAATCTTCGCCTTTTTGATTAAATATTGTATTTACAAGATAAGTCAAATATAGGTACTGTGCGCAGTCTATTAACCGAGGCAATGCCGCGCGCCAAGCACAGAATGTGGTTCGAAACAGAATTTGGTTGTCTCCTGTTTTGCAACTAATAGTAGGCCTAAATGCGCGCCCAATCTACCACTACAGCGCCCATACTGTCTACAGATGTATTGTGGATGGGTTGACTGACTAGAACATGGCATTTACAGGTTAACTCAATTAAATTGTTTGTTAGTCTCGCCCGGTTAATTTCTTCAGCCCTTTGTTACCCAACTTTGGATTTTGTTGGGAACTCTTCAAGATAATGTAAAGCCATTTAATGTTGTCTGTTAAATGTGCGTGCGGTAGAGTTTGTTGTTGCTATTTATAACGCAAATTTTATTTCGTAATAGGAGTTCTAACTAATTTAACTGTCAATTATCTGTCATAAATAAGAAATTAGTTTATTACTTTTTTATTTGTTTATTTATAAGATGTTGAATTTTCAGATTATGGTAGGTTTATACAAAAACTAAAATAGATATGTCCCGTTTACAATTATTATAAGTAATACTAATAGAATCTGTCCAATGTAGAATCAGTCCAATGTAGAATCTGTCATAATTATGTAGACTATGATGTCAAAAGTAGAATCTGTCAAATGTCGACTAAACGTAATTAAGATATACAATACTACAAAGTGCATTCTTAACAACTTCACAATAAACCACCTTAATGACTCAATAAAATTTATTTTCGGCGGAAAAAATGTCTCGAATTATTTTCAACAATCACAGAACCGGATGCTAAATAAAAGTCGATGAGTTTTCATTTAGGGCGTACTATAAATTGTAAGAGTGGCGGAAAATTAAAACAGCACCCGCGGTGCCGCGCCTGAAATAATGGTAGGTACCTATCTGGTACAAGGCATATACCTGAGGCAATTCTATCATGCTCGACAGAATCTCTATTGATAAATCGATATATTTGTTTCACTTTCCATCATGAACATAAATATTGCATCTATTAGACATCTTAAGTTTTAATGCCGCGAAAAGTCGAAAATAAACATAATATTATGTATAATGTTTCGCAGGGTCGAAAAAGATTATATTAAAGGTTACATTTAGTTTTAAAAAAACAATGTTTAGGAATGGGATCTCCACAATGTTCATTATTACTTACACAAAAATCTTTCGAACTTTTCGAGGACGCATGCCTATGGCGCTGTTACTAACAGAGATTATATCGTTCCAGGCAGAATAGTCCCCTGGTCCTATCCTATAACTGGTGCCCATGCCAGTGAGTACAAACGGCACAATGTTACTGGAAAACACAATATTCCGGTGAAATATAACACCTGGAGCTTAACAATTTATCACACACAATATTGGCCTTTGAAATTATGGTTGTTGTCGTTTTTGTTTCGTGGAGACAAAGAAGGTCCTCGTATAAGGAAATATATTTACTAAAATTCTAGAGAGCGTACCCGGCTCAATTATTGTTGTATTGTATGTGTTTTGCTGTGTGGAGACTTGATTAAGATAATTTTGTGTCAACAAAAAAGAGTAAAGTACCTAACCCTGTTACCACAAAAGATTTTAACTAGAAAGATTTGAACAGATCAGTCTAAATATTTTCTACACGTATCGACGACTAACCCTCACTTTTTCTAACTCAATAACAAATTCACAAGTAAAATAATTATGAATGTCAAGATTGAGTGAGATAACGCGAGTGATAGACGTCAATTTTGAAGAACGAAATTTTAGTAACATTTGTTTAGCTCTGGTCTAAACTTTTGAGGTAAGATGGTAAATGTTTTCAGTTTATGGCTAATTTCATAAGTTCCATTACTTTTCATGCGGACTGTACAAGCATAATCTACGAGAAAACTGTAAGTAGGTACCTAATCATGAATTCCAGAGGTTATAAACTAGCATTTGATTACATAACATGGTGTTAAGTGATGATGTACTCGTAGTTTAAAATTTAAAGTTTAGAATGAGACTGGCTAACTGTACTGTTGAAACACTTAAGAGGGTTGCTGTAAATATATCAGTACCCCTAGTATGAGTTTTTACTAGCTCGACATAGTCTTCGACTAGCGCTTTTGTATAAAGATCCTGTACAGCGTACCGGCGCGTTTATAAGCGAAAAATATTAATACGAAGAGCTAGTTGACGCGTATACGTACTATGTCGAGCTAGTTAAAACTCACACTCAACGCACAGATCGATATTTAAACCGTGTTTAAGGGCTTTACACTGAAAGATTTACCATTTTAAAAGCCCAACTCATCCGCAGACACACGACGCGATAAATAAGACGCCCGAGAATTGTTCAAGTATTGTCGGCAAATCTAATAATCCTTCCGTCGAGCAACCGGGATCAGTCAATTGATCAATGACAGGAATTCTCTGAATTATAGAGAATTTAATTCGCTCGAGTCGGAGAAGTGGCATTCATTGATTGATTTATATATTTATGCGAGATTTATCTCGATTGAAATATTTTATCAGGAAAATTGACGTTGGAAGGATTTTGTGAAAAGGATTAAGAGTGGCACCTTCTTCCATTCTATTTAAATTCAAAATCACCGTAGCATTTTCGGGTTCCCGGTGAAAAACAAATTCTAACATCAGTTTAGGAAAAACGAACGTTGCAATAGATTACTTTTCTGTGCTAAACGATCAATACAACATTATCTCGAGTAAAATCTTGGCATTTTATCTTAACAGTCTCTCCAGGGATAAAAAGTTACAATGAAGTATCCATACACGGCCCAATCACAATCAGGGACGGAAGGTTAGCTCACTATCCCTGGCAGTTCTATTCCGAATTCCGATATATTATACGATAGGTTGCCTTGGCCGAATACAACATTCGTATTTCGAACAAAAACATCACTAGCCGAGAGTACGTTGTGGGCCGTATACAGAACACTAGTATAAAAATAATATATTTTTAAATTTCGAACAATATGGCGGACAGTGGGTCGCTATAAATCTCAAGATGGTCGTAACGCGAGAATGCACGACTGGAATTCTTTATGAAGGGATAGCTTTAGATTCGAATTGAGGAAAATAAATTGCTTCTGTTTATTTTATAGGCTACGTGCCCGAGGATAAGTACTAAGCCTATTCATTCCCGCCTTTAAAATCCCATTGTAATGGAAAATTTTCCTTTATTCAACTAGGTAGTTGATTGAACATAAAGGTATATACGAGTAGGTTATCAATACTGTTTTGCCTACATACGTGTTTAGGGTTCCGTATGCAAAGGGTAAAACGGGACCCTGTTACTAAGACTGCGTCTGTCTGTCTGTCCATCTGTCCGTCTGTCACCAGGCTGTATCTCATGAACCGTGATACTTAGTTAGACAGTTGACATTTTCACAGATGATGTATTTCTTTTGCCGCTATAACAAGAAATACTAAAAAAAAACAGAAGGGGGCTCTACAACAAACGTGATTTTTGCCGTTTTTATAGAGATAATAGTCCCAAGTCCGCCTAGCACTTGACTGTTTTCTTTAAACCTTATGTCAAATGATGATTTAGATTTGTGTACTCAAGCAAAATAAAACCTCGAACTTAGGTTTCACCTTTTCACGTATTCTCTAATGGCTTCATCTAACTAAGCTAATGGCTCCAGAATCCAATAATCCTCCCACCACCCATTTGCTTCCGATATTCGGCTACTTACGTCGTTTAGGATAATGATACAGTAATGCGTTTGCAGTGTTGCCATCGCCAACGCAGGGAGTCCCGGAATGGGTCATTAGCTACAACTATTAATGTTACCTAGAGTTAACTTGGCTTTTGCCACACAGTACAGTTACAGGTCTTTTGTTTTTTTGTCAGTACGGGGCGAGTTATAATAGTGGTATACTCAAAGCAGTATCTGCAATGTAGCGAACTGAAAATTAGATAGGTAGTAAAGTTTAATTTAAATCCAGAATAACATATAAAACTTTGTAAACGTTAAAAAGCTTACCTACACTCATATCGTAAAATGATTATTGGTTATCAGTTGTAAGAATATATTTTAATAAAATTATCATACTTTTGCTTCATAACATCACAGATAACATTTGTGTAATATGTGTTATTTATCTTTTGTTTATTTGACCGCTATACACTCAATCTACATCTTTATTTAAAAACTTACCAACATAAAACTGCAACAAACCTCCAACAAAACCGTGTTTTGGTAATTAAATTATTTTGATTTTGATTTTGATTCCAATATTTATAGCAAAATATAAAATTGATCTTGGGAATTCCACCGACTCGGCAGTCGATTTGGTACGCTCTATTAAAAAGTAAACTGATTTTAATCGTCGTTTTTATAAAATAATGAGAGATTGGTTGATCATTCGCTTTTGCACGTCGGTGCCAAGCGGCAGTTGCCAATGTTACCATAGCTCAACGCCTCGGGATCTTTTTTAATTTTCCGCTAGCCTTCAGATTTATATGTTTTCACTCTACCGTCAATTTTCCCGATTTTTAATTTGAACGCCACACTGGCTGAAAAAGGCAGTCGTTTCAACTTTTTTCTCTTTCATTATATTTAAATTGGGAACTGTTATTTTTGGATAATTGAATGTCACTGGTAATACATTTTGAATGTTGCGTTTGTCTAAATTGGATTGGATATTGTTATTTTTCCCACAATGAATTTTATTCATGAAGTGATTTGTAGGTTTGGTCATACAGACAGACACTGACACAGAGCTAAAATTAGTTGTCCATACAACAACTTGCCCTGCTGCATCTTGTCATTTATAACTCCACCACGGAGGACGTACAATATTAGAATTCGAAGAGATAATAATATATTATGTACGTTTAGAGTGGTCTATATAGAAATTCTCCCACCACTTTCCCAGTTAATTAATGCATGGGATCAATCGATAGTTTCTAGCCAACAGCCTGAGGTGATCGTCATAAGTGAATGTTGTTGAAGCGTTAACCAATAACTCGCAATAATCTCAAATCAAGTGGAATTGCTCCTTTGATCTGCATCACATACGTTCGGATTGCTTTATTATTACGTCTATGAATAGATAGTATACTATAATCTTCTTATAATTCAGATAATACAAAACTCATATAATTTATTATTAGTAGGCAACAATTGTGGCACATTACAAGTCAACACAACTAGTATGTATGTTATTCTGTTCTTGAAATTTCAAGAATTTTTAAGTCTACACATAAACAATAATAAGAGATTGAACCAAACGAATACATAGAAAAGAAAAGAATAGAAGGTACTAAAGCGGTTATAAGTTGAAAAAGGTATCGTAGGTGGAAAAACGTGGTAACAACTTTAGAAAACCCATATTTCTTGATAATACTTCGTTCGAAACATCGAATACTACAATACATGTGACTGCTGCCCAGAGTCGAGGCTAAGGATATAAATTGCAACAAAATAAACTATCCGTATATAGAAGAAAATCCCAATTAAAAGGTCTCTAAAACTGTCAAGATAATGTTCAGTCGGTACGTGGATAACCGAGTTTATTTCCTGCGATCTCAAATAAAGCTGCAGGAGCTCGATTCGCTCGCGTGGCCTTTGATCGGCACGTCCATACCACGATACTTCACTCTGTATCGGTATAGTGTTGTAATTTCGATCAACAGATGTAACGAACAATAATGAAGGTACCTACATGTTGTGCAGATTGCACAATTTTTCAGAAAAACAAGGCAGAGACAATAAGACAAATAAAGAAATGACACTACTTATAGGAATACCTACCTGTGGGTTACAAAATTTCTTGCCTCGTGCTAGAACTAAATGCCACGTTGGCAGTCGATCCATCACCCATCATCATGCTTTATGTACAATACCTAGGAGTAACTTCTTTCTAAGTTAGTTTTAGCATATTCCTATATTTTCATACAACAACCTCCCTTGTCTTGTACACCTATTTTCTATTTAGCCTATTTTCTAGGTGTCGATGTTTGAACGCACATTTCAAGGCCCACGACAAGGGGGACTCGAGCAAAATTGCAAACATAAAGTTTCTAATCGACGGATCTTTTATTTCCATCCGAGATACAGCCCATTAGGCCCGTAATGGAGGGATGTTCAAAATTTATTTTATCATCTCTTCGCACGAGATGTCTCTGTTTCACAAACGTAGGATGGTAGCAGACTGTTTTGTTTATGACAGCGATTTGTTAGGTTTCGTGGCTGAGTGTTGAATATTCCTTTTCAGTCCGTTAAATATTCCCGATATCGGCTATGATAATAGACCCGTTTAAATCTAGTTAATAGGTATTTTGTTCGCGAATGTTTTAAATTTTACACGAAAAACAGTCAGAACAACATATTTTATAACAAAATTTCCCCCTTTTTAGCTATCTCGACTGGGTTATGAGTGTTACTATGTTAAAATTGGCTTAGAAACATCAGCCATAGAATTTTCCGGCAAGACGTTCTCGACAGAGGTTCCACCCAAAGACTATAAAGTGTCTATACTCGTATATACCTATCCACCACCACAAACATCCGAACAACTCGCCGCTACCATTACCAAGCAGTTTATCGTGTATGCATGCATAAACAACATACCACGAACGTTTCAATTGAAAACCGTGGAGTAGCAGTGCAATAACCGCGCTTCCTGAAGATTCCCATTCAGAGAGATGCGAACGCACCATCATGGAGATGCAAAGCATCTATACATATAAAAAGTGTGGTGAAGATGTAGAGTTGGTTCATTTAACACTTCAATAATAGCAGTAGCAAAATGGGAAATTCCGACCAATTTAGTGATTTCTAAAATAGTCTAACGTTTTTTAGGCAACTAGATACTAGAATGCATGACAGTGTCTATGTCACATGCCTTTCAACTCAATCGACTGCAAGATCTGCACCCTTATTCAGAAGTTTCGGAAACTATCGGATTCGATAAGTTTCCGATTAGATTCGAAATCGCGATTCACAAATCCGAAATCGATAACTTTTGACAGATCACAGCTGATCCTAATCGAAAACTCTTCCGACAGCTATTGAGTCACGGAAAGCCATCTTTCTTGGAAAAGATTGAGGTTATAATACTTGAAGAAATAGTGTTTTGCTATTTTATTGAAATTATTGTATTAAGTATGTAGGTGCATATATTGTTTTAGTTCATATTGGTTCACACAGCTACACACCGGTGTGAAGGGGCGTGATATTATAGTCGCGCTATTGCCCTGGGTGTGTTAGAAAGCTAGCAAATAATACAAAATGATGTAGGTATTGAGTAGGTAATGAATGTTATATTAAATAAGTACCTAACATAAATAGTAATACCTATGTACCTACTATTATTATAATAATGAATGATATCAAACACACAGCTTTACTTGATATTAGGTGGTAGGTAAGTAATAAGTACTACATTTCCGAACTCACTTTCTCAATGTAATTAGGTAGATAGGTACTAGGTACTAGAAAATAAAAGGTATATGAGTTCACAGTAAATATTTATTTTGGCAATGAAACTGCATGAGCATTAAAATTATGGTAAGTACCTAATTATAATATATATTATTAACAAAACTTCAATGTTCATTTATGTTAAGTAAGTATAGGTATATTATTCATTTTAAATTAAACCATATCTATCACATATAAATAGTAATTGGCTGATGATAAAAAAATATCTTTGAGTAAGTACCACCTATCTAAATTATTCTCTGTGGCTTTAGGTATGTGACAGCAATTGGATAATTATATTATACTAGCTGATACCCGCAACTTCGTTCGCATTTTTATATAAAATGTAAACTGTTTAGAAAATCAATTGATGTCGCGGGAAACAGTTATAGGTAAGAATATATCTGTCTCTTTCTCTCTCCCTTTTCCTCTATCTTTCTCCCTCTCTAGCTCTTTTTCTATCTTTCTCCCTCTTTCGCTCTTTCTATCTCTCTTCCTCTACCTCCATCTCTTTCCCTCTCCCTATATATCTACGTATATCTTTCCCTATCTTTCTATCATTAATATCCTTCTCCACTCTCAATCTCTTGCATTCCCTCTCCCTGTCCATCTCATCCATTATATTTATTTCCCTCACCCTCTCCATCTATATCTCTTCCTTTCCCTCCTTCGCTCACTCCCTCTCCCTCTATTTCTATATATTTCGCACTCAATCTCTCTCACCTATTTCCCCCCACTCTCCCCTCCTTCTAGCCCCACTCTCCCCGCTTTCACTCCCACTCTCTACTCTTTCTCCCCCCACTCTACCCTCTTTCTCCCCCACTCTACCCTCTTTCTCCCCCCACTCTCCCCTTTTCTCCCCCACTCTCCCCTCTTTCTCCCCCCACTTTCTCATCTCTTTCTATTCACTCTACACTCTTTCTCACCCCACTCTCCCCTCTTTCTCACCCACTCTCCCCTCTCTTTCTCCCCACTCTACTCTCTTTCCCACCCCACTCTCCCTTCTTTCTCCCCCCACTCTCCCCTCTTCCCCCCCACTCTTCCCTCTTTCTCCCCCCACTCTCCCCTCTACCCTCATACCCCACTCTCCCCTCTCTATCTCCCCACTCTACCCTTTTTCTCACCCCACTCTCCCCTCTTTCTCCCCCCACTCTCCCCTCTTTCTCCCCCCACTCACCCCTCTTTATCCCCCCACTCTCCCCTCTTTCTCACCCCACTCTCCCCTCTTTCTCCCCCCACTCACCCCTCTTTATCCCCCCACTCTCCCCTCTCTTTCTCCCCACTCTACTCTCTTTCTCACCCCACTCTCCCCTCTTTCTCACCCCACTCTCCCCTCTTTCTCCCCCCCTCTAACCTTTTTCTCACCCCACTCTCCCCTCTTTCTCCCCCCCACTCTCCCTTCCTTTTCCCCCCACTCTGTCCGCTTTCTCCCCCCACTCTCCCCTCTTTCTCCCCCCACTCTCCCTTCCTTTTCTCCCACTCTGTCCGCTTTCTCCCCCCACTCTCCCCTCTTTCTCCCCCCACTCTTCCCCCCACTCTACCATCTACTCCCCCTTTCCCCCCACTATCCCCTTTCCCCCACTCTCCCCTTTCCCCCACTTTCCCCCTTTCTCCCCCTCCTCCCATCGCACTCTCCCCCCTTAATTACTTTCCAATTTAAATTACGATCCGTTTAGCCGTTTATTGTGGTCCGTAGGGGGTGCATCTAAAGAATACCTCATAATTTCAACCTCCTTGCTTTTCCCCCTTTAGGGATGATTTTGCAAAAAAGCTGAAACCCGTATTTATTTATTTCTTACCAAAAGCCTAAATAAGAATTTTCAGATCCGTAACTTGAGGAATTATGGATTCCCCATACAAACTTTCAACCCCTATTTCATCCCCTTCGAGATTATTTTTTGAGACAAAAGATAGCCTATGTCCGTCACATAGGTCCAATCTACCCCTATACCAAATTTCATCGAAATCGGTTCAGCCGTTTAGCCGTGAAAAGGTAACAAACAAACAGACAAACAGACAGATAAACAGAGTTACTTTCAGATTTATAATATTAGTATGGATTTATTGGCCTGCTACCCAGGAAGCACACATGACGCCTTCATTTGAAGGAGTAGGCTGTTAAGAAATAAGATGAAGAGGTTTACGGAGGCAACATCTTGCTGTCTTCTTGGTTTCTAAACACTATTAACTCCAAGGGATCTTGCACGTCTGGCACGGATTTGTGACAGTTGCAGACTAGTGAAGTTACCTGGAACAATTCATAATAATATAGGTATTAACTTGTTGTAAGTAATAACAATATTTCATTTTTTAGGTGATTCAGGGTACCCCTTGGACCCAAGTATTTTCACACCAATACTGGCGAGCCAAACAGCCCAGAGGCACACTACACAGAGTTGCACATTCAGTCCCACAATTGTATCTAGCGTTGTTTAAGGGTTTTGAACGCTTTAGATAATAAGCATCACATGCTGGAATATACCTCAACAAAGCTCTAAATGCTGACACTGAGAACTAGCAAAACTTATGCAACAAAGTGTTCATAGTTAAGAAATAAGACTGTATGCAATAAATAGATTAAGTATGTTTAAAAAGATTGTAACATAAAAGTAATACATCATATTATTATTTTCCCGATCCAATCATTCTAACCAAAAAAAGTAACAAAATAAACTTTACCGTACCTACTTAGTTCTGGCAAATTTCCCAAGTCTCTAGCGATTTCACGCAACTCGGAGGCTTTTAATGTAAACCTACAGCCACTTGCTCAATAGCTTCTACCTTCTCCTCTCGGGCCACTTGCAAGCCTCCTGTAAATATAATAAAACATAATGTATTAAAACTTGTAAGTTGCTGATGGCCAATCACCATTAACATGTAACTTGTTGTATAAACTCTTAAGTATTTCAGTTTTGCTATCGTAGGTAATTTTGAGAGTTCATTGTTTTTTCTACTTAGTTTAGGTACTGTAGTAATAAAATCGAAGACAGATAATATTAACTAAGACCACATAATTATTTACTAAACAAATCAATAGAACTTTATTTACCTCCAAAGGATTTGTAAACAAGAATATACGGGTGACATAATCATTGAGGTATAATACTTACCTATGTACGTACAGTTAATTTGGATCTCGTATTATACTCACTATGCTCATCTTATTTACGCGCGAAGTTCTTCCAACAAGACAAAACAAAAGTTGAAGTGTCTCAAGACGCCTCACAGTTCACAAACAAAACAAGTCGCATAAAAATACGATACATCCAAGCCCAGCTTCTTTTAGTTCAAGTTTGTGACAATTTGACATCTATTGACATGACATTTACAAAGCGAATTTACACTACAAACAAATCTTATAAAATTATTTGTTTCTTTCGTTAAATGCTGATTTAAAAATATGTAATACATGTTTAAAAATTTGCATACACATAATATTGTAAGTCTGCATATAATATTGTTGTGAAATTATGGGATTCATAGTTTTTATTAACAACTAAAATAATTCTACCAAGATAATTACTTTCTACCATGCCGTTTAGTCTTCGTAAACGCACAACTAACGTCAACTACATAGAACAACAAGAGCTTCCTAAATTACCGGTATTGTCTATGTTTCCGACACGGCAATCTTTCGGAAACGCCTGTCGATCGGATCTTCTCGTATCTCTGAATCCCATATTTCGAATGCGTCGGATCGGATATGAATTCTGCTTTTTCGGAATCGATAACTTTCCGAGATTTGTGAATAGGCCAGCTGATCTAAACATACAACAATTCAAACTGAGATGCTAACGCAAGCTTTTAAAACAGTACTCACGCAAGTAAAGTCGCGGGCAAACAAGCTAGTTTCAAGCACATCACATAGATGTGCATTTGTATTCAATTTATAGGGTTCTTGCATCGGGAACGAAGCCAGAACCTCGTACGTTACAGTCGGTTACAGGGCGTTAGAACCGCGATAACAGCGAAGCGGTAGAATACGTGACCGTGTAAATAGCCGAGGTGAAGTGTGAGCTAATTCACACCGTAGTGCTTAGTGGGTTTATGAGGCAAGTTTTCTATGTGGGCTTGGTACCGTAGAAGCTTTGCAACATTCTTTTGAGGTTATTTTAACAAGCATCCGCGTTTTTTACAAGTTTGAATCCGAGTCACTGTGTTGACACAGCCTAACAAATATGTTTTGTGCTCTTGGTTCTTTTCGCTGTGTTGTTAGTATGTATATTTGTTGAGATCAAATCTTACACAATAATTTTGGACCAGTTTCCGTTGTTCAAATGAAAAGAAATAACAGAAACTGAGGGTCACAATATTACACAACACGAATAGAAAACTAGTCAACTTAGTAGTGTGTGAAATGAAAACGACTACAAAAGTTGTGAAGTTTTCACATAAATCCCGCTACGTCTTGTCACAATTTTCGGTTAAAATGTCGTAGAGTAGGCTTTATGTCTTACGATATAAGTGTGTTGGGAAGTGAAAAGGTAAGTTGGGAAATAGTAAGGGAGGGTTACCAGTGCTGAACGAGTTTTCCTTGACATTTCTAACAATGATTTCGAGTAATGTAACAACAAATAAATAACAGATGGGTATGACCGCGAAAAATTGTACAGTAACATTCATGACATCATAACACATGTTACTTACATGACTTAATGTTATGTACATGACCATTATAAAGCTTAGTTTATAACATCATAGAATAAAAATAAAAGTGTAATGTTCATAATAATTGTATTGTTAGTTAAAATATTTATTAAAATTTTCAAAAACGCATCACTTATAAAAATTAACAAAACTCGTAGTAGAAATAACTAATTAGTTATAGATTTTCTACAAAACAAAATAAAATTTGAGATCAAACATCTTATCTTTTACATTCCAAAAAAATACTACATATTATAAGTATTAGAAATACCACTAACAAAAAGTCATTATCTCAGTAAAGGTGCTTTATTTAGTATGGTTCTGGAATTTTAATAATTTACCTACTCACTTGTGTATACTCGGCTTAATAATCGGTCATGACGGTAACGTAACAAATTTTGTTACAGATTGTTACATTCATGATAAAAAATGGGGTGGACATAACTTAAAATTTAAATAAAACTTGATTCCAAATAGCCTTAGACTGCGAACTAATTTTATTCATTTGCCTAAGACTAAACCTCCTTAAACAAGTATAAAATTGCGACAGAATGCACATACTTACCTTGCAATAAAACACATAAAAATGTTTATTTTTTTGGGACATATCGGCGGCCGCCACAAAACAGCATTTTACTCGAAAAAAATGGTTGCTTTTGTTTTTTTTAATGTTGCCATGACCATCAATAATGTTGCCACATAATAAAATAATATATGTGGCCAGATTACGCGTAGCGTATGGCAGTTATAAACGTTACATGCATGACGTAACACACGCATCAAGAAAATGGACAAGTTTTTAAAAAATATTGAAAAAATATTATTGCTTTATTTAGGAAATGCTTTTTAAAAATACGTTGAAGAAGTATCACAAAACTACAACATAACTTAAAAATACGGCATTGTCATTCCATTTCGTAAGTAATGGCAGTTTTTGATACAAGGGTAGCAGATGGACACATATTTTTTGTATGGAAGTGAAAGTAACGCTTATGAAAAAAAATTATAAATAAAATCTGTAAGAGATATAGCTTAAAATTTGTGGAAGTATATAAAAGAATACAAGCATACCATTCGGTACAATATTCAACAAATCTCATATATTCAATAGCCTATAAGCTTTTATAAAAATAAAACTGGGACAAAGAAAAAAATACTAGATGTACAATTTTTCGCGGTCATACCCAGATAGATTCGTTTCAGGATCCGAACTGCAGTACCTTACTGCACAAGAATTACTTCCAACATTTTTGGGTGCTCTATAATTATTGTTAGTAGGTATTGCTTGCTAGCGCTTACCATCAGATAAATAAACTGCTCGTTTTTCGCATACCTGTTGTCTATAGCTTAAAACAAATGTTATAATGATAACACCAAATAAAAAGAAACCTCATGAATAACGAGTAAAAATTTCTGTAAAATCTGTGAAATTAAAAGGAACTCTAGCGCTTGTAAACAAAAGTTTTTTCGTACGTAAATAGAAATGACGTCACTAGTCGTTACTTGTACCGGTTGTATACAAACCGAGAATTGTAGTAAGTATAAAGTAAATTGAGAGTTTTGGCGGGAATCCGATATTGAGACGTTGTTGATTTTGTATTATTTTCTCAAACTTGTGTTTCTTCGAGTGTTAATGTGTAATATTGGTGGAATATTAATCATTAAGTGTTCGTTAACGTGCACAATTGTAGGCGAATGATATAGACTCAAAAAACGTGTAATTTCGCATTTTTTCCAAAACTCCAAGGAAGTTTCAGTAAAGCATCCACTACTTTACTGAATCGTGACTTTGACGATGTAAATAATTGACTTGACTACTTGACCACGATTGCTATAATATTGCTGTGTTGCTGTGTGTGCTTTCTTAATGTGAAATTAAGAAATACTTAAAAGAAAATACTTGACACTGGCTATATGCACAAACCGTGCGAAGCCGTAACTAAAAAAAAAAAAAGAAAAAGTAAAATTAAGTGTACTAAATGAAACGTACCCGCACTAATGTACTAATATCCAAGCGGGCTAGAATTCCGAGACAATACCGAAGACCCAACCTATCTGGCAACCCCAACGACAGCCCCAAGGGAAAGTGTTGCCAAGGAACAAAGGATAAGTCAGGATTGTCGCCAGCCGAGTCTCGTCTGTGAAGAAATTACAACTGGTATAGTACAAAGACGATCCTACGTTTCCGTTTGAATGTTTTCGCTAAGTTACAGACGACCGGCACTAGTTTTTGTGTTTAAATGTAGCCCAGTATATATTTTCTCAACAAGCTATTGTGTGATTATGAATCTTGGTAGAAACGGGTAATTACGAACTTTCCTATATTTTTTTTACAATTGTAATAGAAACACTGTATAAGTGTACAGCTAATCGCAAAGCTTAGCTACATATGCTTGCAATACCTATACCTAATAGAAGCAATGGAAATTTCCCAGCCGTGAGGCGATATCGGCTGAAATAGTTATAATTATAACAAAGCAATGATTTAACATATTGTTAAACTATTACTAAAATTATTTAATGTAATAAAACAAACAAGATGAATGAAAAAAATCTAATCTTCAATAAAGAGTTCTAACATCGACATCATCATCATCACTTATCATGAACAGTAATGTTCTGCGCTCAATTATGTGATATTGTGTAGTGATATCATTTTCTTTCAGTAGATTTCAGTAGTAGATTTTCTTTCAGTAGAACAAAGTAATGCACATTGTTATTCCAAACAGTAAAATATCTTGATGTGTTCCAATTTGTAATTTGTATCCGGTTTCTTTCATTTCTTTGCAGTATCTATCCAAATAATTGATCGTGCGGCACCCCAGCTGTAGAATTACGCATTCCACGACTGCTTTAGCAGAAACGTTTTCAATACACCCTTTGATTACATTCTAATCTACTTTAAAATCAAATCCCAATGCATAACGAAGTGAGCTTTTATCAAAAAGTTCGATAATATTCATTAAAAATTCAAACCCTCATGTTTTAGTCAGAGAGATTAAGCTAAGTTGCCGTCGGTAATCCGATTTCATTCACCAAGTAATGAGCACCATTAAACATTGTAATCCGTCCATCCAAAACACATCAAATACTATCGAAACACTTTTAAAATGTAACCCTAATCTGTTACTCAAAAGTTTCAATTCAGATCTCCACACCACAAAAGATAGGGAAGTCAAATTCGTGCAACTAATCTAACGTCACACACAAACTTGACCCATGACGACACATCCATAAAGTCTACAATCCTATGCGCTAACAGGCTCATGCACAATTCATTTTTGACCTGAAAAGATGTGCCGATCCCGCAGCAGACGAAATATGAGGATTAAATTCCTGTAGTGCACTTAACAAGACTAATTTATGCACGAATGCCGGCAGCGTGTATAAAACTAATTGAGAGGTAATGGTTCGAGTTTGGGAGCAATATGGGTGTTGTGTTGCTTTGTTGTTGTTCGGTGCAAGTTGCAAAGTTGTTTCTCTAAAACGAGCTCATTGTTCGGCTACATCTTTGCAAATGTACTCCAGAATTTCTACTTTAGAGATTTAGAGACTTTAAGCTAGATATTAGTGAACCTACTGCCACTCTAAAATGCACTGTTTTCGGAAATAACCTAAATAGGTTATTTCCGAATCTCACAAGATCTGGCAAATGCCAGATCCAAAAATGTTGACTTTCTATAAATAAATTACAATAACAGTCTAAAATATGCCTCCGTTGAACAGTTTGAATTAATAAAAAAAAAGTTAAGATAGTGGAAACCCCACATGAACATACTTCAATACTTTTTTGTAGTTCATATGAATCTATTTCCAGTTTTGAACTCATAGAATTATTAAGGTACCACAATGTTTCATTTAGGTACAGTCATATTTTTACACTCATTTTCCTATAATATTAGCATAGATATTCCCCTAGATATATGTTTCCCAAGAGCCGCGGAGACGTGGCGTTAAATTGCCTCCTGATGTAATAAGGCCTCGCATCATAAGTGCATAATGTTCGCTGAGCTAGATGAGAAATTTTACATCAAATAACTACGAAGAGGTTCAGATGAGGTTAATAAAACATAACGGAATTGTGTCGTTTTTTTCCAGTGTCGGGGGATACGCACCTGTTTTTTTAGGCAATTTAGGAAATATCTGCCTTTTTTACATCTTCGTATGAAGGATTTATTAGGCTCTGATATTCGTTAGTTATTTATCAATCAAAAGTTAGCAACCTGAAGTGGCAGTGTGCCGGTAACTTCTCTAGAAGAACGGATAACTGATGCAATAGGCTAGTTCTAGAGTGGAGACTGCGATTAGGCGAACGTAGTGGGATCGGTGATCATCCTCAGTGGCGTTTAATAGGAGAGCTAGGCTTTCGTTCAGCAGTGACTATTTTTTTATTTGTATGAAGTTGGTACATACATTTTATAAAGGTTAGCATTTTGGTCATGTGTCGCTACAAACAGACACTCTGATGAGTCCTTAAATATTAGCTTGAATGAGTTTCAAATGTTATATATATAAATCTTTCTAAGGTACAGATTACACCACGGATCCACATGACAATGGTGCCCATTAGATCTAGCTAAAGGAGATAAAAACGGCACCTATACTCCATTATATAATCTCCAACCGTAATTTCAAGCTTTGAAGCTTAACAATTCAAGCAAGAACCAAAGTCAAACCGCTGTATTGTGCCATAAAATATTCATTGTTACGACTTACAACAGGGCGAGAAAATTTTAAGCGTGAACAATAAATAATTCGAATATTGCGGTTTTTATAAGTCCGCTTGAAAGGTGAAAGCTTTCAGCGGCAATAAGTCTTACCACAAAGGAGATTAGACTTTTCTTACCTGCACTTCTTAAGCGTTAAAAATAATGGGAGCTTAAATTTTCATGTTTCCCTTTTGAGCGGAAGAAGTGATTGGTGAAAGCTTTTATAACTTTTCAATATTGATTGATCAGTTCTTGTTTTTTTCGCAGATTAAAGGCTGGGAAATGTTGGTTATTTTTAATAATTTTATGTTTTATTTGTCAGTAGCTTAACCCGTGATATCATAAATGTCGTTTATACAAATACCAGCATTTCTGTTACTACTGGGTTAACTACTGAATTATTTATTAGCACTAAGATAATATTGGCTACAAATACGCGAATTAAATCGATATTCCTGAATTAACGACATACTTAATCGATTTGTAGTCTCAAATTATTATAGCAACAAGCGATGAAATCAACATCGCTCGTTTTAATAACAAACGGAATTCCTGCCGAGTAAGAAGCATATCCCTAATAAACCTTTCATAAGAATTTAACGACGACTTAAATGAAAATTCCTTGCTGATCTAATGTAAGGAACTCCATGACAATGTTAATACATTTCAAAGCTGTTTTGAAGGGACTTGAAGATGTTTACTTGATCGTGGCTCTGGCTGCCGTTTGAAACGCTTTCGCCTGTTTGCTGGATAATGGCAGACATTTCCGTGTTTTAGGGATAAGTACGGTCAGAAAAAACACAAGTATTTTTTTATGAAACTGCTCCTAAAGACGCTTGGTCTATTCTTTCGTGTAAAGAGATGTTTTTTGTTGTTGTTTTGTGTATTCGTGGTCTAAGTAATTGGTAGGAATAATTAAACTAATCGTAGCTACGAACAATTTATACGATATTATTTATTTTTATTTATTTATTTATTTTATTTAATTATATAATTTAATATAGTAATTTCAGCCTGCAACTATCCCACTGCTGGGCAAAGGCCTCCCCTCACTTTCGTGAGGAGGGTAAGGCCATAATCCACCATGGGGGCCCGGTCCGGAATGGTGGAAAACATGCCTCCGACATTATATGATTCTATATAAAAATATATAAATGTATATAAACTACAAAAGTGAAAAACTGTCCAATTCATAAACTCCTCCATTTGAAAGTCTGTTAAAATAAACAGTCAAATAATTTATTATAAAACATTTTTAATGTGAGCCACAAATAAATACAATAAGAAAGAACACAAAGATCTCTTCACAAAAGATGTTATTGTTGAAACAAACGTGAAAAATACTTCGTACTGTTATAGGACGTTTGTTAAATGTCTTTTTAAAAAAAGATTATTTACTTTAAAACCTATTTATTAGGATAATCGTTAAATAGGCTTTTAACAATGATTTAATTACGACCCGTGGACAACCAGTCGTTACGAATGTCAAACCGAGACTGGCACTGGACAGCAGGTTTCCGACTAAGAGGCCAAGATGGGGGGCTGACACAGCATGAATCGTCAGCACCATCCCTTACTGGTCACGGGTATAACACCTCCCCTTTAAGAGGATACTTTGGGGTTGTTTCCTACCAAAGTTCCAAGTTTTAGATTTGACTTCTAGTGGGGGCAACGTGACTCAATTCTACATCGGAATCTTGTTTATCTGGTCTTCTGAGGGAGGACCGAAAAGGTAAGTTACATTTAAGCTTGAATTTAGAAGGTTGGTTGTCTCCGGGCTTACAAAAACATCTTAAGGCTACTAAGTAAAAAGAATATAAAAGGATTATACACAAAATGAAAATAATTAAAAAAGAATAATGAGTCCCATATTTTACAATGTGCGGGCTGTTATCGATTTTCTCTATGTTGTCTAATACTGAGTCTAATGCAATTTTGCTAGACTTTAGCTCATCCAGATCAATATTTTGTAAGTGAGTGGGCGATACATCTTGGATAAGGGTGTTGAACTTTACAATGTTGCAACAGGAATCATTAATAAGATTAAAGTTCGGTATGCTATTAACAGGTGAAGTAATATTTAAGACATATTTAGGTATTAGTGTAGTACTTTTACAGCGAGCAGTGCATTCATTAGGTAAGGTGAGTATTCCTGTAGCTAGAATAGTTGTTTCATAGAGTTTAGAGTTTAAGCAATCTATAGAAATTTTGTTGGGTTCTGATTGTACATATATCCACTTGTTATTAACTAATGGTTTCCAAATGTCTAATCTTCCGTAAATAAACTTAGTGTCACACTGTTTGGGTATTGTATTAATCACTTTAGATAAGAGTTCACTTTCACAGGTGGGGATAGCGTCGGCCGTATAAACATTCGTGATGTCACAGATATAGGTACCTGGACTTACAATTTTACATTCACTCAAATCGTCGAAGTTGCAATACTGGGATCTATCTTTGGTCATTGCGATAAACTTACTACTAGGAATAATTAAACTGAATTTGTTTGGTTCTTTATAATTATACGGTGTAGGTAGAGCTATGTTGTGGAACAGCGTGTATTCCTTAGTGCTAACTAATGGGACTTGTAAAACAAACATAAGCTTATAATCTATATAATAGCAAACTAATTCTGAGATACTTAAAATATAATGCATATTATTCATATCTAAAACTATAGGTAGTTGTAGGTGTCTAGATAGGTGTCTGTAGTTATCGGCAAGCTCTCGGTATAGTTGTGATGACGTCATAATCGCCGGGTGCATAATGTTTTGACTACTGAATAAGATAGCGTTTATTACGTCCTCTAATTGAAAAGATAACGTGAGTATTGAGGTTTCTAAACGGTTAAAAATCTGGTTAGCTTGATAAAGTACGTGTAATCCATTTGTCTGTGCAGAAATATTTTTAAGGTTAGACGACAGTTTGTCGATAGCTTCATTTAAACTAACTTCATTATCCATAATTTTGCTCAAAGTTTTGTTATAGGATGTAATAATTGATGTGGTAATTAAAATATTTTCCTTCATTAATGAGGCCATATGTTTTTCGTTACTTTGTATGTATTCTATGGCATCGTTATACTTGAGGGCATCGTCCTCGTCTAAAGTTCCAAATATCTGTTTGAGTACAGATCCTATACCTCCGATCCAAGCCCGTTTGGTACGGCTTTCTATTAAGTGTGAAATTGATTCGAACTCGGTACTTAGGTCTTGGTGACGCACCGTCAAAGGTTGAAGTCTATCATGACATACAGAATCGATTTCCACTATTCGGGTTTGATTACATAAGTATCTGGTGGTTTCAAGGGCGGCCTTGATGTTTCGTATGTGTGGGCCAAAATGAGAAGTATCTAATGGTATTAATATTTTAAGATAACCATTACTAGCTTTAAGAGTACCTAGGTATTCAAAGTAGAGGCCCGAGCTCGATGTTATCGGTTGGAGGTATCCCTCATACGATTGGCCCCGTACCGAAGCCCTGCAATTTAATAATAAAACTGAGGAATACATTTAGGTAAGTTACTTAACTTAATTATCATTCTGATGTTTTATGGTAGAACGTAAAGTAAAGGCATAAAATATAATCTAAATAGAGATGTAAAATATATGTATATTATTCTTCCTACATACTAACTATTAACTAAACTAACTTTATGTTTCAGGTTGCGGGTTCCTGATATCGTCGGCAGGTTTTACCTGGTCATAATGGTGAGTCACATGCCGTCGGTTTATTAGTAAGGTAAGTGTATTATTTCCATTTATTTTCACCACCTTGTAGGGTCCCTTCCAAAGAGGAGAGAGAGCTTTTCGTAACCTCAGATGATTTTTGAGGTAAACGTAATCACCGACTTTATATGAGACTGGGCGAGTGTGGGTGTCGTAATAATTTTTCGAATTCTCCTTAGATTTCCTAATATACTCGATTGCTTTTTCCCGAGAATATTTCAATCGGTTCTGGAGCATTTGGACATAATCGGAGTATGTGGCCCCTAGGGACTCGTCGTAGACAGAATTAGGAATGTATGGTTTATTACCAAACATTAATTCATAGGGCGTGAAATGTGTTGTCGTATGGACAGACGTATTGTAGGCTAACATGGCCGTATACACATAGCGAGGCCAGTTGGTTTGTTCCGCGTTCGTGTATGATTTGAGATACTCTTTCAAGGTAGAGTGGCTTCTCTCCAGGGCTCCCTGAGTTTGTGGATGATAAGGAGAAGACCACAGATTTTTGATTTTAAGGAAAGCGCATGTTTCTTTAAATAGACTTGACGTAAAGTTAGTGCCTTGATCGGTGAGGATTATTTTAGGAATTCCAAATATGGAAATATAGTGAAGGAGGCACTCGCTTGTTTCCTCTGCCGTGGTGCTACGCATAGGGTATGCAGACGAGAACTTAGTTAGGTCATCTTGGAATGTTAATATAAATTTTAATTTTGCAGGGCCTGCTTCGGGAAGCGGACCAACGACATCGATGGAGAGACGCTGACCAGGTTCGGAAGAAGTGCTGGTAATCTGCATGGGTGCTCGATTGACCTTCCTAAGTGCTTTATTCTCTTGACAGGATTTGCATTGCTTTACGTATGATTCTATGTCGCTTCGCATTCCTTTCCAGTAATACGATTGCTTAAGTCTGCTATACATACGGGCCGACCCCAGGTGACCCGCTATAGGGATATCATGGTTGTCGTGTAAAATCTTTTTGATTTCAGACGGGACTGGATATATAATGCTGTTATGGTATACACTGATTTTAATTCCAGTGTCATGGAAAAGGTAAGTCAGGATATTGTAGATTTTTATGAACGAGTGCTTTTCAAAAGGATTCTTTAGGTCAGGTATACCAATCTCGTTTATACCGCCTATAGTTACTAATTCATTTCTTACCCTTTTCAGAGACTCAAATATTTCAGGATATGACGCTTGGTCAAAATGATGGACTTTGTAGTAAAGTAAGTAGTATGTTTTGTTGTTTAAGTCAAATTTCTCAAACATAAGAAGTTCCTTTTCAGAGTCGCATGCGTTGGCATGTATTTCGGGATCGCTCAAGACTTCTGGGATGTATGGATTGGACTCATCCAGATCAATGGAGGTAGGGACTAAGATGATTTTCGCGAGACATTTCATGAGACTCTCATTATGTTCTGTGATTTCTGTGTTAAAAGTTCTATCCTTCTCTGACACGACTTTTAAGAAAGTGGGATAATCATCAGTTGGTGCATCTGGATTTGCACTCGTGGATGGTTTTGGATCAAGTTGAGGTGGAGGCGCAATGAAAGGTGGAAGTTCTTGAACGGATCTTGGAAAGTTGGCCTCGTTCTCGATCTGATCTCTCAAGATATTAGGGATGTTGTCTGGTAAGTCGATATTAGGTAAAGGCAAGATATCTTCGTAAGGGTCTATAAAATCCGGATTCTGAAGGATACCATCATCAGGGTTAAAAGAAGGTGGGGATATTAGGAGATCCATGAGATCTCCGTCTAACTCTCGATTAGCTTCCCTTTCGTTACTAGGATCAGATGTAGTTGGTTCTTCCGGTTGGACAGGATTAACCGGGAACCGTGATAAAGCATCAGCATTTGTGTTGATTTTGCCCTTCTTATATCGGATGTCATATTCAAACTCTTCGAGTTTTAGACGCCATCTAATGAGTCTTGAACCCGGGTCCTTACAATTAAACAGCCATTGTAATGGTCTGTGATCCGATAGGATTACGATCTTGTGACCGTAAATGTAAGGTCGAAACATTTTTGTTCCGAAGACAATGGCGAGACATTCTTTCTCGGTCACACTGTAGTTGATCTCAGCTTTGCTGAGCGTGCGGGACATGTAGGCAATAGGACGATCTTGACCTATTGGGCCCTGGGATAATATCGCGGATATTGCGTAGTTCGACGCGTCGCATGTCAAATTAAAAGGCTGTGAATAATCAGGATAGGCGAGAACTGGAGCGGAAACGAGTCTGTCTTTCAGAGTTTCGAAAGCGAGTTGTTGCTCGTTCTGCCATATGAAAGGGACGTCCTTCTTCAGAAGAGACGTCAATGGCTTTGCCAGCTTGGCAAAATCGGATATGAAACGTCTATAGTAGGATACTAGCCCTAGGAATGACTTAATGTCCCTTGGCGATTCCGGGACAGGGTATTCGGCTACAGCTTTCGTCTTTTCAGGGTTGGTTTTGACTCCCTCTTCACTGATGATGTGCCCTAGATAGGCGACTTCCTTTCGGAGAAATTCACACTTCTCAGGCTGTAATCTGAGCTGGAAATTTCGAAGTCTGTCGAACACAGCTTTAAGGTTTGAGATGTGCGAAGGGAGGTCAAACGAATAGATGACTATGTCATCAAGGTACACAAAGCATCGGGTGCCTTGGAGCCCTGTTAGGCATGTATTCATGAGCCTTTGAAAAGTGGAAGGAGCATTTTTTAGACCAAACGGCATCCTTGTGAATTGAAAATGACCCTGAGGTACTGAGAATGCCGTTTTGGGTGCGTCGTCTGGTGATACGAGGATTTGATGGAAGCCTGACGCAAGGTCTAAAGTGGAAAAGTATTTACTTTTACCTAGTTCGTCTAAGATCTCGGATATTTGCGGGATAGGGTATATTTCCCCAATTGTGATGTCGTTCAATTTGCGGTAGTCGATTACTATCCGCCACTTCCGATTTCCCTGTGAGTCAACCTTTTTAGGGACTATCCATATTGGAGAACTCCAAGGAGAGGATGATGGTTGGATGATTTTGTCATCAAGCATTTTGTTGATTTGCGTTTCAACCTCCTTTTTATGGAATTCCGGGAAACGATAAGACTTAGTATGAATTGGAATATCGCTATTTGTCTTAATTTCATGTTTCAAGACATCAGTATAGGACAACTGCTCGTCTGGCAGGTGGAAAATATCAGAGTATTGGGAACAAAGTTCCAAGAGAGCGTCAGACTCTTCTCGGTTCAGATGTTCGGACCTCAAAGATTTAATGACAGCATTAGTACGGTCAGATGCATTACGCGAATCATTTTTGATTTGAATGGCACATGAATTTAAAGGTTCAAGCTTAAGATTCAGATTGGAATTGATGTTTGCGGGTGATTCGGATGTATTGACAATAGTCAGATTCACGCGTTTGTTATCTTTGATTTTCACGATGCAGTTGGATATTAATAGGTTATCGGAGAGATGTTGATCTATAATGATACCTTCTTTGAGGTTTGTCCTTTGAATTGAACATTCAATGACTGCCTCAGTACGAGGTGGAATGATGTAGAAAGGTTCGGAAAAGTAAAGCTTGATATCTAGTTTTCCTATCTTTAGGATATCGTGTGTGTAGTCGATTTTACAACCAAAAGCGGTCAGGAAATCAGTTCCTATGATACCATCGTAAGGCAAATTGATGTCTCGGACAACATGGAATTTGAAGGGAATGGATTTACTCTCAGTTAGTCTTAACCTGAGTTGGAAATGACCTTCAGTTGGAGTCGGTTCGTCAGAAGGGTCAATGCCCTTAAGTTTAATAGATTCTTTGATGAGTTTCTGAGTATTATGAATACTGGATTCCTTCAGTAAGCATATAGCGGAGCCAGAATCAACCAGTAGTGATAATGGGATATTTGAGGCTTGCGAATCTAATAACACATGAGGTAATAGCCTTTTCGTGGTGTCTATATTCACCTCATAGATGCGGTTCTCGTTGGATACGGAGGAGACCTTAGGGTTCTCAGTGTCATGAGAAATCGGTTCAGTAGTTTTACGACTGTCAGTTTGGGGCTGGTTACCCTGTCGGTTAGTCTGGATACTGGATGAATATAGACTGTCAGTTTGGGGCTGGCTACCCTGTCGGTTAGTCTGGATACTGGATAGATTTAGACTGTCAGTTTGGGGCTGGTTACCCTGTCGGTTAGTCTGGATATTATGATGTCGACTGTCGGTTTGGGGCTGGTTACCCTGTCGGTTAGTCTGGATACTGGATAGATTTAGACTGTCAGTTTGGGGCTGGTTACCCTGTCGGTTAGTCTGGATATTATGATGTCGACTGTCAGTTTGGGGCTGGTTACCCTGTCGGTTAGTCTGGATAGTGGATAGATTTAGACTGTCAGTTTGGGGCTGGTTACCCTGTCGGTTAGTCTGGATACTGTGGTGTCGACTGTCAGTTTGGGGCTGGTTACCCTGTCGGTTAGTCGGGATACTATGATTGTCGGAGGTGCCGCTTTCTACTGATTGTCCCGGGCGGCACCGTCGCGAGACGAAACTTCGTTTAAATTGTCTTCATAATCAGACGTTTCAACAGTTTCCTCCTCGGATGTTTCCCGAATGTGGTTTATTCTGTTGCCGCGAAAACCATTGCTATTTGTTTGTTGACCCGGCCTACTAAATTTGTTATTGTAAAATTCTCGTTTCTTACAATCTTTGATGTCGTGACCAGCACCCTTGCAATAACGACAGAATAGGGCGTCGTTTCCGGTCCTTGTTTGATTCGCGTTGGACGAATTGGGTGTTACGTTTGGCCTTGAAGGACCTGGCTTAGGCTTAGCAACAAATTTATTCTCCATTGGAGGACGTTTGTAAAGACTCTGTTGGATACGTTCTTCAGAGATTGCCATATTAATGGCTTCGTTTAAATTCTTGGGGGACCTACATCTCACAATGTTGGAAATCCGAGGGTGAAGCCCCAAGAGGAAGTGATGGAGAGCAAGATCTTCCATTGCGGCACAACGACCTGCTAATTCCTTCACTTTCGTGTTGGAAAGGGTGATTTCCGTGAGTAATTGCGAGAGGTAGGTCTCTACACGAAGTGAAAATTGGCTAACGTTATCTTGCGGGCCTTGCCTGCTCTCTTGCAGGTCGGTCAGGAGGTGAGCGTAGTGTTTGCGCTCACTGAACTGAGTTTTCAGAAACTCTCTGAGTTGGTCCCAGGATGTGAACTCCTTAATCGAGCAGGCGAGCTCCGCTTTGCCACTTAATTGGCTAAGGATATATTTGAAAAGAATAGGCTTCTGCGTTTCTGAAGCCAATTCGGATGCGTTATTACAGTTTATGATAAAAGAATTTACTGTTTCTCGACTACCATCATAAGGTTTGATAAATTTAAAGAGCGTGTTGAGGTCGAGTTCTGCCATTACAGCAGCCGCGACTACGGATCTCGTGAGTCGTGGAGAACTGACAGGTGACTTAACGTCACTGGGAGGGACTGATTCCGGGATAGTAACGGTTAATTTAAGTTCCTCTCCCTTGGGCACTTTTGGCATATTAGGATAATGAAGTCAATCGCAAAAGTTAAATGTGTACATTAAAATGGAAAAGGATTTTATTTACCTACTCACTGAACCCTAAATTATAAGCAATGACCAAAGACTCACAGTACAAATAATGCGTAGGCGATGGCGGCCGATTCCGCGAACTGCATTCCGCAATGATAAGGCGATGCGCTTCGGCGAGACGACGGCGACGATTCTTGACTCGATGTAAGGTCAATAAATTAAATTATTGACCATGGAACTCGATGCAGGGTACCACGGCGTGACACACAGGATGTCAAAGGATGCAGGATGCAGGTGATCGATGATGATGATCACGACGTAAGTATTTGCAGGAGCCGACTCTCGCAGTTGCAGCAGCAGCTCAATGCCACGGCAGCCGAAGGTAAGTAGCTTTAGTCCAGGATAGCTTATAAGCTTCTCTTTTAGGATACACGAGATTCGTGCAGCACACTTAGGATGACCAAATATTATGCTTGCACTATAGGGCACACACGCATGGTAAGTATGCACTTCCACTTAACATTCACGATATCACAGGAATTACACAGGATAGATTTAGAATTGAGTCCGGTTGACTTTACACTTCTTTTAAACGTTAAGGACACTTTATAACGTTTTAAGGACACTGGGGATTTTCGCATCCCACCGCTGCCACCAAATGTTATAGGACGTTTGTTAAATGTCTTTTTAAAAAAAGATTATTTACTTTAAAACCTATTTATTAGGATAATCGTTAAATAGGCTTTTAACAATGATTTAATTACGACCCGTGGACAACCAGTCGTTACGAATGTCAAACCGAGACTGGCACTGGACAGCAGGTTTCCGACTAAGAGGCCAAGATGGGGGGCTGACACAGCATGAATCGTCAGCACCATCCCTTACTGGTCACGGGTATAACAGTACGTAGCGGAAACCTTTGTCAAAAAGCGATATAAAGCCTTAATAAAATTTTACGTTATCATTGAATTTTTGTTTATTTGCATAACAGAATCAAATGATGTCGACGTGTTAATTTCCACAGATTAAATTCCTGATGCTCGCTCGGGGCCTGCGTACGTACGATAGCTGGAAATGCTGGAATTAATATCGATCATAGGGATGTGTCGATACATAGCTAACTTACGAGTATACCGAGTTATCGATAATTTACGGACCTTTGGCGTAGTGGCTGAGCACTCGGACTGCTGCGCTTAGTGTCGCGGGTTCGATTCCCGCCCGGAACAATTTTTTTTGCGATCCACTAATGTTTGTTTCTGGTCTGGGTGTGATGTGTATGTGAAATTGTATGTCTGTAAGCGGTACCCACGATACAGGAGCAATCCTAGTGTGGGTAAACCTAGCGATACGTTTAAAAAAAAAACTAACTCCATTATAAAAAATTAAAAAAAGAAAATATTATATAAGATTGAAAATGGGAAAAAAGTATGACAATGAAAGTGATCTAGACCGTTCATATACATAATTATAAGACTAGCTAACTCCCGCGACTTTGCACGCGTGGACTATCACATCGTGTGACGTCATTATGACCAACTCTATTTCTATAGCCCGCGGACTACGGGCTCAGCAATGCTGGCCGAGGTACCCACTTTTACGCATAATTTTTACAGTCTTCACTTAATTATGGAACCAATACGGTTAACTTACTTGAAACTTAAGCTACCAAATGCCAAACTCCCATCAAAACTCGTCCAGTAGTTTCTGATTTGAAGGTAACAAATAAAAAAACACAAAAATTAAAATAACTTATTTTCGGGTTTAGTGACCTTTAACTAGTTGATCCCAGTTAGTTTTACAAATACATCTTTATTGTAGAGACATAGCTCACTTACAGTTTCATAGTAGTATAGAAGAATAATATTTTAAAGCAAAACTAGCATAAAATTATCTTTAAACAAATATTTTTGCATATATTATATATTGAATATATTGAATTTGAATTGTGAAATAATTGTACTACAAGGGTTACAATAATGCTATAAGTAAAATATACTCGTATAATAGGCACTAAAGTTTGTTTCAAACATTGAAACAATATTTATTAACATTACAATTTAAAAAACCTGTTTGAACCATTGAATAAAACAAACACGAAAACATCCTTAATAATTGTACGAGCACGCGTTACGCCAAAAAACCAACTGTTACATCACTAACCGAAAATGCTTACTACACGAAGCTTTAATAACAAAATTGAAGAAATATTTCCGTACAAAAACGTCGACATTCAATTAAGTGTGTTTTGTATTGGATCTATTTTGTTATCAATCTGCTTTATTGGTGATCGATCTGTACGGTCCCTGTGTGGAAGTAATGATAGTGCGGCCAGACATGCAAGCGTACTGTGTTACCACAAGTACAAGTCGACTGTTAGTCCAGAAGCTAGACTCTTGCCGACTAACTCTTACCACAAAAGTGTAGACCAGAGTTAAACAGATGTTCCTAAAATTTCGATCGACAAAATCGACGTCTATCCCTCGCGTATTCTTACTCAAACCTGGCATTCCTTATTATTTTACTTGTAAATATTTTGTTATAGAGTTAGAAAAAGCGAGAGTTAGAGGTCGATTCGTGGATAAAATATTTAGACTCATCTGTTTAACTCTGGTTTAAATCTTTTGTGGTACGACCGTTGCTGGATAGTGGATACGATTATCTTTTCACAATACGATAGTGCAACCACAACGGTGAAGGAAAACATCGTGAGGAAACCAACACGCCCGAGAATTATTTCGGAGGCATGTTATCCACCAACCCGGACTAGGCCCCCGTGGTGGATATGGCCTAATCCTCCTCACGATAGTGAGGGGAGGCCTTTGCCCAGCAGTGGGACAGTTACGGGCTGAATTATTAAGTACACAACTAAGTTCAAAGTAACTAAAGAACGTGAAATCGAAAATAAGTATAACTAGTTTTAATACAAGCTTCAGCTCTTGTTCACTGTTCTATTTCATATTCAAGAACATGAAGTTGTTGTATTTTTTGATGAATAGAAAAAGCTATAGTTAACTTACGCCTTATAACTTCAGATGCCGAAACACATCTTGTTTGTTTTACAGGACATGCGTCTTTTGTGAAGCAGGCCTCTGGTCATCTATATTGATTCTCGTAGACTAATGGCCGGCTTTATGTTTGAGATTGTTAGGATAATTAAACGACCTCGATACGTACTCGAATTAATGGGAATGGTCAAAGTACATGGTATAGTATGTGCCTCTAGCCAGGCCACGCTGTTTTACAGGTAGGAAACAGTAATCAGATGGATTCAAAACCTCATCCACCAAAACTGATGTATTTTATAAATTGCTGATACAGTGTAAGAAAACATTCTCAGAATACCAAGATTTCCAAATTCATAATAACGGGTGATGTAAGAAACAGTCACCGGAGTCACCAGACGTTACCAAAGTTCCAGCAGTGAAAATCTGAGCTGATTTTGTTCAATGTAATGACAAGGTGGAGTTATTCCCTTGACGGAAAGTATATGGAAGAATACTTGAAAAGACAGGCTGGTGATATTGTAGAACTCAAGTTAGCTATGAGAAAAGACTTGGCGAGAGAAAGAATCCTTATAATGGGTCTTATGTACTTAACAGCTGTACCTAATTGTTATTAGCAATTCAAAGAGCCAATATTGTTACAGATTACATTACATATTTATTCTACATCAAGATAGTTCATATTTGTCAAGCTTCAGCAAAATAAACGAAAACGTAAACGGAACACTGCATTGCAATATTTTCTTATGAAGCTTGAACCCATTGACATGCAGCTTGTAGATGGGACAAAGCGATAGATAGCAACTGCTGCTCCACTTTACCTATTGTCCTGTATTGTGAATTTGCGGCAGTAGACAGACGGTGGTGGCCTATTTGCGTCGAATCAATCTCGACCAGGCTTTCAGAATGACCGTTCAAGTTGAGTTTGTTTAAAAAATATAGTGTTTTTTAATAGTATTCAGGTACCTATTGCATCGCGTGTTATCTTACAATACGTCAATATGTAGTCACAAAAATGTCCAAAGTTATTCAAATCCGATCGAGAAAAATTAAGAAGAGCTCGATCCCGATATGAAGGATTTGATTAACATTACCGCGCACTACCTTCTGCAATCAAACCTCTGTCAAGTTTGACTCGTTAAAGCTGAGCTTTCCGTTTATATATCTATCTAACCAACACCTATACTCAACCGCTTGTGTTTGCATAAACCCCTCAGCAAACATTCACCCGCCGAGGCATCATAATGCTAAAAACCTACATTGGTTTACCTCTCCCATAATGAAGCGAAGCAACTGCAAGACAAACTTCTCTATTACGCGTACGAAACTTACACCTTGCGCAAACTCATGCGTCTAACTCCGGTCTAGATTGTTCGATAACTATACAAACATAAAAGCTTTATCTCAGCGTGTGCGGACTGAAGTAATTAGTTCGGAAGACCGTTAAATTTGCATGACAGTACCTAATGTTTCCTCGGGGCTCGCAGACGGAGTCTCATTGTTGTTGACTTTCAAACATAAGGGCTTTGTTGGTCTGGGCACGCCGAATAATCGACGTGGCTGCAATATGAGGGTCGATGACGACGTTTATTTTCTTCCTCTATATTATAAATGATTTGAAGTGGGTGTTTGCCATTGATGATGATGATTTAAACTTAGATCTCTTCGGGGTACCTATATGAAGCACGTATTTCAAGCTGATGAATAAGTACAAGCACGCATTTGTAGCGAAATTAATTGATATTATTTACTTCGTATGTTATGTAGGCTTGTACGCCGGTAGTGTGTCGAAGCCCTTATACCTTTACAGCCATAAAGATGGATGGTTTAAGACTATCCTGCGACCTACATAATGTTTATCTAAGGGTTTATGAATATGCACAAGTTTTAAGCCGTTTCTGAATTTTAACGAAAGTTTCGAAGCAGCTTCGTAAAATAGTGGAGCGGACTTCACGCCGCTGGAGGAAACTGCTTGCTTTTCTTTAACGCTCTTAGGTATTAAAGTAAAATAAACAATTTATGACGTTTCTATAGTGTTAAATCGGATGAGTGAAAAGTAAATTTATGACTGTTGCGTGCATCTTGCATCTTGTACCAATTGAAGATCAGAGACTGATTTAAAAAAATATCCTACCTACCTACGGCTGACAAGAATAAAACAAAATTTCAAATTAAATCACCAACAAATCCAACCTTCCGATATAAATTAAAAAGGGCACAAAATTAATTACGAAATAAAAACAAAAAGCCCAATATCCGCGAGTATACCTTCCGATAACGACCTCCGATGCGAAATTCGCGATAAAATTTCAAATTCCATTGTTTATCCGACAAAAATGGGCCCATAAAGAGGAGGTTATCGCTCCCTAAACCCCAATCACAATTTCAGCTGAAAGATACATAGCATATTTCAGTCGCGGCCCTTTCTCGCGGACTCTGAATATTTTTTTTAAATATAAGCAGAGCTGCGGTTAAAGGTTGCCGATAAATCCTGTGAAATGTATGTGCGGGCCATGATTTGGTTGCGCCTGTTGTTATTGGTGCTCGGGTGATTTTTGATTGTTTCCGATCACAGTGTGTTGCGCTGCTTGAATACGAATTGCGTGAAATAAGTGGAGCATTGTAATACATTTTCGAAGTGTTTTCTACTGTATGATGGACGTAGGTGAGACTTTCCAAGAAAATAAAGAACTGCACTGATCCAAATCCGAGAAAGCATGATCCAAAGTATTATTTGTATCAGCGGTTGTGGATTCATGTTCAGTAAACTTAAACTAAGTTTTATTTTGTATATTTTTGGACTGAGATTGACCGGTGCTCAGTATAGTCCATCCAGTCCTTTAACTACAACTCTGGAGGTCGGTCGTGGCAAATGAGCTTTGCAAAAGGGTTAGGACTAGCGGGTGAAACCGCACTTTTTATCCGACTGCCAATTTAAGATAATGTTTATACATATTGGCGTCACACGATCACTTATGATCAGTGTCAAGTATTATTATGGTATATAGGCATTTTTGTGCAGACGTATGGCGATAGAAGATAATACTAGTTTACAGATTAAGTTTTTCTTCGAGTAGACAGTTAAATCGATATTTCATCGCTGGAAATAAATCAGTTATGTAAACAACCAAAACAAACTGTTTCAAAATCTGTTGTTATGTCATCAGTAAAACCTCAAGGTGGAATCCAGTATATAGGTCGACAGGGTTCCGTGTCACGAGGACATTAGCGTGCGGGTTCCGTGCACATTTTTCACAAAACGTTTGTCGCACGACTGCATGCGAAATCGGCAGGTTCTACGAGGATATTTGCCCATATACGTTAGAAATAAAGGCTGTTCTAAATAACCTGAGTAACTGAAATATTTTAGTTCTTGCTTGAAGTTGGAACATGCTTTTGTAACTATAGCACATTAGACTGTTCACTTCTCGACTATCAATTCGATAGTTTGACAAACATATCGATATGTGTTCCTAAAGACCTGAGCAAGCTAGATTAGACAGTCTATTATTGATCTGATCTTGATGTCATGACAGTCTGGCTGACTAATTCGGCCACCACAATATTACATCCAGAGGCTGACTATCTCAGTGTACCATAGTTGAAACATCGACACGAAAAAAGAATACTAACGATTTTACCACAAAAGATTTAACCCAGAGTTGAACAGATGAGTCTAAATATTTTCTCCACAAATCCACGTCTAACCGTCGCTTTTTATAACTCAATACAAATTTCCAAGTAATATAATTAGGTATGCCAGGTATGAGTAAGAAAACGCGAGTGATTGACGTCGATTTTGACGAACGAAATTTTAGAAACCTCTGTTTAAGTCTGGTCTAATCTTTTGTGATAAGACGGTGAAGGTCAATCGTAAAACACCCTGTGATCTAAAAACTTACGTAAGACCCTGCCCTACTTACGATTGTTGCGTGACTTACCGAAAGACAATCAGGATCCATTGTAAATTCTTTTTTTCATCACCTTGCAACTGACATTACGGATAATAACTTTGAATGTAATCATTTGAATGGAGATTGAATGTCGTTTGACTTTAGATTAAGTGCCACAACACAAATTATGAGCATCACGAACGATATAGTTTGGAACAGGCTTTTTGCTGCCGACAGGAGAAAGAAAATAATTATATTAAATAACGAGGAGAAAGTACGACAATCAACTTAATTTTAAATATCACCAGAGTGATTATTTATATTTAAGTCTAATTTATAAAATAAATTTTATTCCTTGTATTTGGCATGTGTGCCTATGTTTGAAGTCGTAAGGGGTTAACAGTTATTTTTCTGCCGATTCTTTTATTTAAAGTAAAAAAATAGTGTTGTGATAATTTTATTATTCTCCTAAAAACTGATCGCATTTTAGTGTTTTTATTTAACCATACAAAAATTTAATTTGTCAATGTTCGTAGCTTTCACAGCCAATCAATTTTCAATGACACGAATGTTTTCAAGCGAAACGAGTTATGCGGTGCCAAATAAATAAATTCATATGGACTCATCCATCACTGAGGGCCCACTTGCAGTGACAAAGTGCTGTCGCTGTCACGGGTATTCTAATTGATTTTAGAATAATCATCCTACGGATTATGTTCCATAAGTCTTTACTCATTAATCTGTGGATGTTTTAACAGCGCAATGGCACAAAATAAGGCCTTATTGTATTACATCAAGGTGTACTAAGCAAATAGGTAAAGCATGCGTTCACTCGTGACAATCTAAGCCATGAAGTTTTATCTTATTGCCAACCCTAATCTTGATCAACTAGAGATAGGCATAACAAGTTACTAAAGGTACCTGATATCTGGTGATCTTATTCTCATGCCTATACGTGCCTACATCTGTACGTGCGCACGAAGAACAGAACCCTACGTAGAAACAGAAGATATTACGACGTTCTAAAAACGTGCCAATGTACTACTTGTAAAGTAAAACATTTTGCACAATCATCACTCGCTTTTCAGCGAGGGAATACATCACGAGGAAACCCACATGCCTGAGTATGATTTCCGAGGCGTTTGATTATCCAATCCAAACCAGAATGTGGCTACATTGATTACGAAAAGTGAGGTAAAAGGAAGTGTGAAATTATCCTCCTCCTCTTCCTGATATGAGGTCACGTCTTACATCTATGAAATACATGCCCTAAAAAAACGAAACATGGCAACAAAATAAAGATTGCTGAAACCAAAGCTCGCGCGAGTAGGTACATAATATTTCACAATGGAAGACCCGTAAGTCACTCCAATATTTATCAGCAGATACCTCTCTATATTGCGCGTAGGTGTATGCGTAAAGATTTGTGTATGTGTAAATATGTGTGCGGATGTGTGTAAATACAGGGTGTTTGCTCTCGCCGAGGATTAGCCGCTTGCCTTAATTATTACGCTGTTCTGCTGGCGCGTAGTGACGGCTGTAAAGCTTTTATTGAGGCCGTAAACCGTTGAGCGATGATTTATGCTCACAGCCCCTTGTGCGAGGTAAGATTTAA
The DNA here is from genome assembly GCA_905147375.1 of Hylaea fasciaria. Classification (NCBI taxonomy): domain Eukaryota; kingdom Metazoa; phylum Arthropoda; class Insecta; order Lepidoptera; family Geometridae; genus Hylaea; species Hylaea fasciaria. The sequence continues at coordinate 3,840,953 of LR990198.1, forward strand.
GGGATGACAAAAGTGTGCTTGTTTATTATGGACAACATAAACAGACGGAAAATTTTTGCGTTTGCGTGTTACACATTGTAGAAACAAGCCTTTGATAAAATCATGCTATGTTACCTGTGACAACGATTTTTTTGTGATTAGCGGAATAAACTGTGTTTGATTCATCACCTCACCTATTAATTTTGACACAAACTCATTTCATCTCTTTTGGTGTGATTGACTAACAAACAGCAGCTAGCAGCACATCACAGATCAAGAAGAAATTTAAAAAGAACATACACTAGCTAGAACATTATATATGTATAGAGCTAGTCTACTCTGTATATATACTCTGTATATATGTATAGAGCTACTTTTGTGAAAGTAAATACCGCCGGAAGCTAATAAAAAGTTTTCCACATCCTCTCTGGATGTTCTTCTCTTTTTATAAATACCTGCCAGTGCGGTTCTAAAGTGCAGACAATTTAGTGCTCCACGTAGGTTATATAAACTTAAGTGGAAAATTGTAGACTTATTTAAAACTCGGTAATGCTCAGTCTGGACCGCAAACTGCAATACAATAGTGCTGTTGAGTTTCCTGCAGTGCTATTTTAGAACACTCATTAATATTACTCACTAGCTGCGCCGCGCGGTTTCACCTGCGTTTGGATAATATACGATATATCTTTATGAATTGTAGCCTATGTGTTAGCTATATTATTGTAAAGTTTCATTAATATCCATTCAGTAGTTTTTACGTGAAAGAGTAACAAACATCCATCCATCTATACTTACAAACTTTCGCGTTTATAATATCAGTAGGATTATTACTCATTACAGGTTGAAATTATGCTATCAACTTATTTAATTAATTATCCAAATAAATATTGGGGTATGAGGAGATTCGTTCGAATCGACCGAGTGACTCATTTTGCATGGGTCGTTTCGCACTGCAAAAACAATGTGGCGAACAAGAAAACAAGAAGAGACTGACATTTTGTAGCTCAACAATAAATTCTGTATTTTGTATACAGTGAAGGTATACTAATTCCGTATTCTGTACACTGAATTGCATACATGATTGCACATCGACACAGAGACTGGTTTGTTCGTTAATTAATAGATCCGTAGCATTGTTGACTGCACAATGGGTGAGTTTCACCGACCGAGCGTCGCTGCATGTGGGCCAAGATTGGCGCTCCTTTACACATTGCGGACTTTGTTTGCTAATTACCTTCGTGCTCGGTATTGGGTTGAATAGAACTGGTGATGAAAATAATTCAGTCAAATTGAAACCGTCTATAAAAAGTATATAGTCTATAGTCTGCTAAAAAGAAGCATGCTGTATTTAAAAGACAAGCAATAACACAATAATAGTCGTCTCTGTCACGCGTGCCCACGTGCGAGAGAGATAGATGATCAAATGTGAAGACGTGCCGATTGGTGCTGTGCGCTTATTCACATACATGATCAGGGACATTGTGTAATTATGTATTCTATGCACTAACTATAAACCACTACATTTTTACTGTAAAAAAAATCAAACCTGTAACACTACTTATCAGTTTAGTATACCAGGTTTTCAGTACCTACACAGACTCTATTTCCTCTAATAATAAGATAGCAACTTCATAACCTAAACCATAAATAACGATCATTTCCGATAGGTGTGAAACTCGGAAGTTAGTCAAAACTTTGAGTGTGTTTATCGAAATTGGAATCAAATTAAGCAATCAAGTTAATCACCGTTGGAAATCGGTGCGAATACTTACTCCATATATGCACTACATACGTGTTTCTTATTATTATATAACATGTTACTTGATTCAATACAACCAATACCTAAGCGCATACGTTATCCACTAACGGTTATAACTTGGTGGAATAATGCGAAGATTTTACGACAACTGTTTGTAATTTTCAAAGTGTTTTTCGAACAACAACGAAGATAATAATACCGTTTACAAAGACTTACCTGTACTTTAGAGCACATTGGCGTTAATTATGAAAATAAATTAAAGAAGGCGCCTCGGGCCGCGGAGTTAACAAACTGACAGACCGACAGTCAGAGTTGTTTATACTTGTTTATACGGAATTTCAAAGGATTTGTTCCCCACGGCTCGACAGGAGCTTTTGTGAACTTTCACCTCGTGTTAGAAGTTGAAATTGTTGTCTTATCTTTTATGATCGTTAATTGTGTGTGTACATTAATAACGTGTGAGAAGACATTAAAGGAGGCAACAAACTTGAATAAGTGAACGAGGTAATTTGTCATGAGGCACTTTAAAATACAAAATAATACATTAACACATTTTTTTATGAATTACAATACAAAACATAACAAAGCATGCTCACTGCCTTTATAATCAAGCTATGTAATCAATTTAAGTCTTTCAATTTGTAACTCAATGTTATTAAAGTTGTAATTGTAACTGTTTTGCTTGTCTCAATCATTCGTTCATAGTTTATTAAATTTGTATTGCCGTTCACCAGAATTGCTAGGGTGGTGCATCAGAGCAGTCTTCATTCGCTTATCAAACAAAGCTCGCTAAATAAAACCTTTTAAAAACATATCTAGCTTATAAATCACCATATACCGTCAAAGGCTAATGTTTTCCGCGTATAAGCTCTTCTCTTAGTAATAATAATAAATAAAGCCTCCGTGGCCACTTTCACTGACAGCCATTTTGCGCATTTCCACTGAATCTAATTTGGAGTGATACATGCCACTGGCCCCGCAATTGCGTTAGTGTAGGCGCCATAAATTTGGCAATTACAAGACCGATGGCAAAATGTGAAGCTTAAAATGGCGCTCTTCGATGGCAGAGAGGCAGAGACTGGGAGAATTTAAAAAATACCTATTTAAAAAATCAGGGGCATAGCTGAAATGCATGCAGGTTCTTGCTTAAATATATATTTTATTTTACGTTATAAAGCATAATATAAACAAAAATGAAAATTAAATACTAAGTTACGAATTTTAAAATTACGTACTTATTAGGTAAACTGTTTGCAACGAAACATAATTATTTTGCTATTAGTTTGAACAAAATTTAGTTATACAAATAACTAATGTGTGAACCTAATGTTTTCTGATGTATTCAGTATTTGTAATGCAGTCTCTTTCCAATTATGTCACCAAACAATTAACTGATAGGTACATTACTGATATTCAAACAGGATAGAGGGGCTCACTTACGGCCGAAATTAATATTGTATCTCCTATCCAAGATTGAAATCGATCTTGGATTGCTGCCTATCGTTCGATCGATTTCCAATCTGCGTGCCTTTATGCCAATACGCCAATGTGCCAATACACGGATCGGTTATTGGCACGTTTCACCCTAAAGATGGATTGTGATATCAATGCCAGATAGAAAAATTTGGATTGGGTTGATTATTAATTTCGGCCGTTACTGTTGTCCTTCTAGCATAACATTTTAGCAGCACATACGAAATATCCTAATGTCTCCGGCGTCGCGACGGCGGGCGTGGTGGGTTGCACCAGACGTTTAGCGCTAAGGAAACTGCAAAAAGATGTTTTGGCACCCGCCGCGCTTTATTGCGCTGGGTATTGCTTTATTCTCACACCCTACAATAACTATATGGAGCTGCCTCGAGTCTGATTTTCTACTAAAATTTCAAATAACGTAATACTAGATTCGGAGTTTTAGGAATTTCTCTATGGATATGCAATTTGGCTTATCACGATTTGCATATTGTAATTATCGATATTAAATCGCACTCAATTATAATTACGAGAATCAGAAGCATTCACGGAATTTACATAATTATCAGCAACAAGGGATTGATTACACATAATTCGACCATAAATGTTCCATTTTCTGTCTTTTGAAAGAAAACTACTAAATTATTAACTATTATCAAAAACAACACCAAAATTATCAAAGGCCAGGTTTAAAGTGCATCGGTGTTGCGCCGATATATTATAATATGGTTGATTATAAATTTAATTAAAATCGCTGCACTTTGCATAAACAACGCTCATTGTTATTTCCCGATAACGCTACCAGTTTAACGTAACAACGACTCTTTCGAGACTATAATACCCGATATTATATACATATATAATATATTTTTTACATCAGGCAATATTGTCAACGCAATAAGAAATAATGTATTTTAGTAAAGGGAAGGGTTTTTCTTGTGAAGCGCTTTCAAGATGTTTTATGGCTTTAATAAAATATCATCGGCGTATAAATCATGGAACATAACGGGCATTGCGGTGTAGGAAATTGCTGTGCTATTCGTTAATTTGTCAACCAATTGAATATTAATGTAAATGGGGCAATAAATATCGTTTATCGACGTTTCGATCTAAATTTGAATTGAGGTCAGCTTTTTGGTTACCATAGGCTTATCGTAAGTTTGAACTACTGTCCAATGACAGATTTAATCTGTATTTGCGTGCTTATTTTCACGAATGCTAGTTCAAATGAGAGGAAGGTAAACAAAATTAAATTAATTCGCATGCCTATATTTGAACCATGGTCAAGTTATCGTTCTAATTCGTGCTATTTCAATGCGTCCGGAGTAATGATAATTATAAAACATAGTTACTACGACCGGAAGGTGTCTGCATAATATCTCTATCAACATTTTATTTTAGAACGAGTTTGTCAACTCACATAACACAATAGGTCAAGATTAGCTATAACGTTTGCCTGTCTGTTTCATTAACTTTAAAATAGATATATATTATGGGTCAATATTAGAATTATAGTGTGAAATAATATCATAATGAAAGAGGTTGCGTAATATTTCCATATTTATAAAGCATTCTTATTTTAAAAGTAGTTCTATACAAATGGGACATTTATCGTAAATTTTAGTAGGTAGGTACTTAAAAAATTAACGTCCAATTTGATTACATATTATTATAATGAGATCTTACACGTTATTCAAAACCAAAAAGCATATTTTCAAGTATCTATTAACTTTTAGGTAATTAACACAACCAAACTATCAAAGTGTTTTGAAATCCTGTAGGAAGCTTGATTTCTGCCTCGCACCGTTATGGCAGCGTCCGCGTGGCTTCCGCTATTTACAGTGACTATCGTATCACTTATTCAGGGCGCATTATCACCGGATTCAATGCCGGCCGTCTGCCGGCCGATTGTCCGGCTTTTACCGCTTGAGGTGGGGTTATTGAGCTATTCCTATTTACAGTTATTTGCACGATATTAGGTTGTCGTGAAAACACGTTACTTCATTAGTCATTTTATTTGTGTAGACGAGTAGGATAGCTTATGATTATTACATTAATAATTATGTGACTCAATTTGAGGAAATATTAAAGGAAATGTATGACACCGTCAACAAGTCAACATTCAACAATGTGAACACTATAATATGCGTAATACTATATAACTCAATAAAAACTAGCAAAGGCAGTATTTGTTAAAATCATAACGAAAACTTCGAAACATTCTATTCAGTCGCAACCCGGCATCAATAGAGAGCGCACGCTTGTTTGCTTAGTTTAACAGTTTCTCAAACTTTCGACGCGATGTTTACGTGTGCTAGCTGTGGAGTACAACATACGGAAGGGCCAGTTTGCAGTGTTTGCAGGAAGCACTATGATTTCCAATGCTCGGGAGTGACCGAGACAGGTTATCGAAAACTAGGCGACAGGAAGGCTTCCTGGCGATGCCCCAAGTGCAAGTCCAGCCCATCTCCATCTCCCATTGCAGCTTCACCACTGCCCAATCAATTGGACAAAATCCAGGAGCAACTCAACAATATTGTGCTTCGGTTGGTGCCTTTGACGTCGTTGGTGGAAGATGTCAAGTCTATCAAAAGTGACATTAACAGCATGAAGGAGTCTCAGGAAATGGCGCACCAGCTCATCGAGGCTCTTACTGGAAAAGTCCAGGATTTAGACTTGCGAATCGGAAAGATTGAGAAGGTAGCAATGGAGATTCCCGTTCTCCAGGCAGAAATTGCCAAGATTCATCAAGAGCTGCAAGATAAAGACCAATGGGCCAGAGCGAACAATGTAGAAATTAGAGGAATTCCTCAAAAGAATAACGAAAACTTGTATGAGATCGCTCAGAATATTGGTCGAATCTGCGATTTTCCTATAAAGAAGGAGGACATTAATTACATCGCTCGCATTCCAACCCGTGTTCCCAATGCAGCGAAACCGATAATTATCGCGTTCAATAACCGCTACACTAAGGAAGAGTTGGTGGCATCATCGCGTAAAAGTGGGAAGCTCAACCTGTCAAATCTGGGATTCAATACTACAGGAAACGTATATGTAAACGATCATCTGACGCAGCGGAACAAAATGCTATTGAGTAAAGCCAGATTCTTAGCAAAGGAGAAGAACTTCCAGTATATTTGGGTCAAGCATTGTAAAATAATGGCCAGAAAGTCGGACACCTCACCAATATTTTTTATAAAGTGCGAAAACGATCTCAAGAAAGTAGCATAGTTTTTTTAGTTTTAAGAATTCAACAATATTTGTTGTCAACACTCGACAGTTTGAGAAACGCACCGCAAACCGGTGTCTTTTGTATGCGTTATCGCTATTCAATGCTCAATGCGGCGGTCAGCCAACTATCGTACGTAAGTCTGCACCAATTCACACCAAACCAGCGTGAATGCGCTTGCGCTTTCGCTGCATTAGCGCTCACAATAGCCCGTATCGCTCTTATTTGCTTGCGTCTAGTATTCCTTGGTGGTAACTTTGGATGCGCTTTACGTTTGACATTGTTATGTTCTTATTCTCGCGCTACCGTATTTTTTGATTACAAGCAAATTTTAATGTACTGTCTCCACATCTACAAAGCTGCGCTTGCTGATTTATTTTATTATGCTATGGTTGAAAAGTCTCATATTGAATTATTCTACTATGACATTAATTTCTATTTTAATGCACCCATTTTGGATTCTTTTCAATGCGAGTGTCGTACATTATCGACTCGTATTCAACAACTCGTAAACAACCGCCTATTTTGCTACGTAACATATCATTATTGTCTAAATCAGATTCACTTAAGCTATGTATTACTAGTTGTTAACAATGGCTTCCAACGGTTTTATCATATATTACCAAAATACTCGAGGGCTACGCACGAAAACACAGTTGTTTAAAAGAAATTTACTTCTTAATTCGTATGATGTCATCTCGTTATCGGAAACATGGTTGTTGAGCGGTATTTATGATAGTGAGCTGTTTGATGACAGGTATGTTGTCTGGCGAAGAGATAGAAATTACTCAGCTACGCATGAGAAGTATGGTGGTGGGGTACTTTTAGCTGTACGGCGTGAGCTCACGGCAATGGATCGCCCTGAATGGTCCTCATCTGCCGAGGATGTGTGGATTACTGTCACTTATAAAAATGTTAACAGACAATTACTTAAAATTCATTTTTGCACTATTTATCTATGTAGTGAAAAAATTGGCAATTCGTTCAACGCACAATTAACTAATTTTACAGATAATTTATCGATAATAGTAAATTCATGCCCCAACGATATGTTTGTTATTATGGGAGATTTTAACTTAAGTAATATTCGTTGGGAGGGTAATGCCCCGCAATATTCGGGTATTTCAGGCGATACACAATTATATTTTTTGGATACTATAGCAGAATGTAATTTAACGCAGTATAATTTCTGCTACAATATTAATGACAGAGTGTTAGACTTAGTGTTGGGAAATACTGATTTACAAGTCTCTGCTTGTGACGACCCCTTAGTACCTGAGGACGATCACCATAAATCTATTGTTATTTCTCTAACATTTCTTAACTCGGAGTCCCTGAAGGTGAATCCTAGGCACAAATACTTTTTTGAATCAGGTGACTATGATAACATTAAATTGACCCTGAACGAGGTAGACTGGAACAAATGTTTACGTGAGATTCCGCTAGAGGACGCTGTGAGTTATTTTTATGAGCGATTGTATTGCGCCATAGATAAATATATACCCCATAAATCTATAAATCCCAATGCCTTTCCACCTTGGTATAATGCCTCTTTAAAAAAGGTCCTTAAAGAAAAAAATAAATATCGTAAAAAATATCATACATATGGAAATATAGCGGATTACGATACGTTTTCTTTACTTCGTAGACGTGCTAAACTTTTAGAGGCGGAGTGCTATACAAATTATCTTAAAAAGTGTGAAGAAGGAATAATAAAGAGCCCAAAAATGTTTTGGTCGTTTATTAAGACAAGCAAGAATAGTTCAAACACTCTGCCCTCTTCTCTTTCATACGGAGAACAATCGGCGGATTCAGGAAAAAATGTTTGTAGTCTGTTTTCAACTTACTTTCAATCTAATTTTCTCCCCCGTTCCACTTCCCAGAATGTTCAGTTAGGTGTTGAGTCTCAGCTATCACACTCGAATTATGCTAATACAATAAGTGACATAGAAATAGTTCCCGCAACAATTAAATTATACTACTTAAGTCACTAGACCTGTCAAAAGGAGCGGGTCCAGATCGAGTTACACCTATTTTTATTACCAAATGCTCGGACTCTTTGACGCAGCCCTTATCAATCTTATTTGAGCGGTCTGTGAGAGAAGGTATTGTTCCCAAAATTTGGAAATCGGCTTTTATAACTCCAATACACAAAAGTGGTAGGAGAAATGAAGTAAAAAATTACAGACCTATTTCTAAACTATGCATATTTGCTAAGGTGTTTGAGCGATTAGTTTACACCCAAGTCTACAACACTGTTTCGTCCTCCTTCGCTTTTGAACAACACGGCTTTCTCAAAAATCGTTCAACAACGTCTAACTTGCTATCATTCACTGACTACACGACTTCTAACATGGACTCAGGGGGGCAGGTCGATGCTATTTTTACAGACTATAGTAAAGCATTTGATCGTATTGATCACGACCTACTTCTCGAGAAGCTTCTCGGAGCCGGAATACACGGGAATTTATTTAGGTGGTTCACATCATACATCGAGAATAGATCCCAAGCTGTTGTTATCAACGGCTACTCTTCGGCATGGACTTCAGTACCCTCTGGAGTACCCCAAGGATCTTTATTAGGGCCTTTGCTGTTTAACATATTTATTAACAACATAAGCTCTTGTTTCCAACACACTAAATTTCTCCTGTACGCTGATGACATGAAAATCTTTAAAAGGATTTGTGGTATTAAAGACTGTCACCTCTTGCAACAGGATCTGCACAGGTTCGAAGAATATTGCCGTCTAAATAAATTAGAACTAAATGTTGCAAAATGTCACTCAATAACTTTTACCAGGAAAACAAAAACCGTACAGTTTAAATATAAACTTAAGGATCAAGAGCTTAAAATTGAAGAAGAAGTAAAGGATTTAGGTGTGATCCACGACTCTAAGCTGACATATGAGAAGCATGTTGATTATATCGCTACAAAAGCTAACAGGACTATGGGCTTTATCATCAGATCTAGCTCTCAGTTCAACAGTATTAAATTGATCAAAACCCTATATTGCTCATACGTGCGTAGCATTCTCGAGTATTGTTCTCAGATATGGAATCCCCAGTATAATGTTTATATTAATAGGCTAGAATCTATTCAACGCCGCTTTATGAGACATTTGCAATATAAGTGTAAGAAACACGATAGTAATTATGAAGCTAGATGCAGGAGACATCATATACTACCACTTAGCGAGAGACGTAGAATAGCAGACATCACGTTTCTTATTAAAATAGCGCAATCTTTAGTCGATTCCCCAGATCTTCTCTCGAAAATTTATCTTAAGGTACCTACTAGATCAGTAAGAGTGGCAAACTATCTTCGTGTTCCTCACAGTTTCACAAACTATAGACAACATTCATTTTTCGTACGGTCTGCAAATCACTTAAATAGTTTGACTGAATTTTCCGACTTGGATCTATTTAATTCTACCCCAAATAAATTCAGAGGAGTGATTACGAAAGAGTGGTTCGGTGCGACTTCCTGGACTGTCTGAATGTATCTTGTTTTTCTTCTTTTTGTGTTCCCCAGTTTTTTAGTACTTTTCTTTTTTATGTTCAGCAAACAAGCAAACAACATTGTATTTATATGCGAAAACTATTAAATGGTATTTAGTTATTAATTTTAGTTAGTAAGTTAGATAAGATTACTGTAAGTTTTCCGAATAAAATAAAATAAAATAAAATAAAAATACTACCACTTGTCGTTATTTTCAATAAGCGTCCAAACTATGACACTGCAAAACAAAAGAAGTAAAAGAAATTTAGAAGAAAACTAAGTTCAAAGAGCAGTAAGATATCTCTTGAGTTTTGGCGGGAATCCGATAGTGAGACGTTGTTGGTTTTGTATTATTAGCTCAAACTTGTGTTTCTTCGAGTGTTAATGTGTAATATTGGTGGAATATTAACCATTAAGTGTTCGTTAACGTGCACGAGTGTAGGCGAATGATATAAACTCAAAAAGCGTGTCATTTCGCATTTTTTCCAAAACTCCCAGGAAGTTTCAGTAAAGCATCCACTACTTTACTGAATCGTGACTGACGATGTAAATAATTGACTTGACTACTTGACCACGATTGCTATAACATTGCTGTGACTTTCTTAATGTGAAATTAAAAAATACTTAAAATAAAATACTTGAGACTGGCTATATGCACAAACCGTGCGAAGCCATAACTAAAACAAAAAAAAAAAAAAAAAAAAAAGATATCTCTTGAGTTTTGGCGGGAATCCGATAGTGAGACGTTGGTTTTGTATTTTTTTCTCAAACTTGTGTTTCTTCGAGTGTTAATGTGTAATATTGGTGGAATATTAGTCATTAAGGGCCGTATTAATAAATGAACCTCAATAGCGCTACCAAGTGCGCTACCAGCTAATCCACACTCAAAATGTAATCTGCATCTTGAGATCGTTGCTATTTAATAAATGGATATTGAGATGTAGCACTGGCTACTAGATACTGTCTTGTATGTGTCAATTGTGTCATAATCGGATAGCACTTAACCGCTGAGTGTCATTTATTAATTTGCCAGAGATCATGTAAGTTTCTGTTCCTAATCTACAACTTAAGATGTATTTATTAAATAGAACAAAAGAGCAAGTGCACACTGAAGATAGCTCTCAGAGCTAAGTTTGATTTATTAATACGGACCTAAGTGTTCGGTAACGTGCACAAGTGTGCGCAAATTATATAAATCCAAAAAGCGTGCCACATCACATTTTTTCCAAAACTCCCAGGAAGTTTAAGTAAAGCGGTGGATGCTTTACTGAATGGTGACTTTGACGATGTAAATAATTGACTTGACTACTTAACCACGAGGATTACTTGAATGCTATGACTTTCCTATTGTGAAATGAAATACTGAAATATTTTACTTGACACTGGCTAAATGCACAAACCGTGCGAAGCCATATAACTAAAACAAAAAGATATCTCTTACGTCTAATTTGACTCATCCTCAAAAACAACGATAGCAATCAGATTACAGAATTCATTATTTTGTTTCCGGTGCAACTTTATTAACAAATAACAAACCGCTGCGAAGAATTCGATGTCAGTAATGTCGAGTAGGCACGTACTTACCTATTTCTAACAAAACCAAAGTACCCATACTGCTTTCCTATTGTGTGTACTGTGTAGGGTATTGGAAAACGAAACGTGTTCCATTGGTGTGGTTTAAGAGGATTTAAGAGTACAAAGAATTCCCCTTTTACGCCTCATTGGATAGGTAATCTAATTGCAATCGGATCGGAACTTAGTTTTTTACGATTAGTGTTGAACATTAGCGAAGCATTTTTATTAATTGTGACCACAGGAAAGTCTTTTGTCTTTAGAATTTGTTTCTATTCGTCTCCTTGGTGCGTGGAAAATGAAATATAGGTACACACTCCCAACATCATGACAAAATTGCGACGATAGAAGATGGCAAAGGTAGCACGATGATAACTTGAAGATAGTTTAGATGCCGTCGCGTGATGGAATGTGAAAAATAACATTTCATCACACTAAAGAGGTTTTTATGCTCACACCTTTTCGTACTCACATGCTTTTAATCCCGTAAACACAGACTTCGCCCTAATCGAGCCTCCGGAGTGCATCCAAATAGGATTATAAAAAGGACACGTTTGCAATTGCATTGGAATTTCAAATGAGTGTATTTTTAGGCCGCCGTCGGCTGAAGAGGGAATTAAATTAGTCTGAATAGCAAACTCAGACAGGGTCGCTATTTGCGTACGTGACTCCGGAAGGCAGAGGTAAACTGTGCTGGTTAGTCTGGTTAGTGGGTATTATGTGACAGGACCTCATTTTGGTTACTTGAGCTGGGAGGTGAAATTGGAAATTCATTTGGTACTTTGCGAAATTGAAGTTTGGTTGCGCTGGGATTTTATGTCGTTTACTTTGCCGGTAAATCTACAGTGTGCATTTGATTCCTCTTACATTACTAATAACTGTCTAAATTTAATTTATGAAAATGAAAAAACTGGTTTTATAGAATTCATACACAAAACACAGTTCACACTGCAAACGGGTACCGTTTTTTATCCCTGTTTTATTTATGAAGTGCAGGCATTTATTTAACTTTTCATCCAATTTACTAGAGCCTCGTGCTTTGCCACTATCCTTTAATGCTGAGGTCCGTTTAGACTGTCTAGTAAAGCAATCATCGTATTGGCATGTTCCGCAGCGAGCCTCAAACAATCCATCTATCGTGTCGGAACTTTTCCCCCCAGTTTGCCGCGGGCCGTCCATACTCTAATTGACATATCGGCCTACGTATCAGCCGTACACGTTGACAAGCCAGTACGTAATCTCGTGACATTTACGTGATCCATTGAGTTCTTGGAGCATCGAAGCGGAGGCTATACTGCCTGTGGTAGTGAGTCTATTGCGGAAATTACGCTGTAACTTAGGTACACGTATCTATTAAGTTAGAGCATTTCGTGAATAGTGTTGGTAATGGACGTTACTATTTTGGATTTCGTTTGTTTACATTACTAGTAAGTGATGAGATGTGCAGGACACCCATCAAATGCGCCATGTTTGTTTACCCATGACAGCTACTATGCCAACCAGAACTTTGGATTACATAATTATCCACGTCACTAATCTGCACCCTTACATTGGTTTTATGCCCAGCAGTTTACAGTTGGCTTGTACACAAAAACTCTAATTTCTACTATGCTAGTACTCCGTGATAAAGTGTTCTCAAATATATTGCGCTACTCAGACTTTTGTAGACAAACCTACCACTATAGCAAAGTGAAACCTCAGGTACTGTATTCAAAGTACAATTGCAGTAGTGCATGCCGGATTAGTACTGGAATACCGGCGACTGCCGGACCATCGACCGGTCCGGCATTGCCATTCCGTGTCTGATGCCGCGACGCCCTCGACAGCCTGCGATTGTTAGCTTAATAGGCAGTGACATGCCACCTATTTTCAATCTGATCAATTCAATAGCTCGTGAATAATTTCAGGTTAGAATCAATTCGATACCTGTTTATATTTTGACTTAGCTTATTGGGATAAGATTATATTTGTGTTAAATTTCGCACCGTTACCGTCTTACCACAAAAGTAAGACCAGAGTTAAGCCGATGTTTCTTAATTTTCGTTCCTCAAAATCGACGTCTATCACTAGCGTTTTCTTACTCAACCCTGGCATTCTTAATTATTTTACTTGTGAATTTGTTATTGCGTTAGATAAGGCGAGGGTTAAACGTCTATTTGTGGAGAAAATATTAAGACTCGTCCGTTTAACTTTGTTTTTTTTTGTGGTAAGTCCGTTAGTGTTTTATTATACGATTGGACTTTTAAGCGAATTAATACGTGTCTAGAAAGAAAACGTTATTAATATGCTTCATGGGGAAGGTTTGTTAACCAAGTTTATAGATGTATTACTTATGTAAATAATCCATTCTCACCTTGAACCTTTGCTTCCAGTTTCATCTTTGTATGCTGTCTAGTTTGGGCACAGTTCAGTGGTAAGTAAAGGCACACCAAGCCCCGTAGCCATGTACTAAATTAATATAATTTCTATCGTCAGTCTCAGTTGCTTGCAGTCCGGTCTTTGCTTGTCTCACGAGCGCACACAGTCCGGCGGCGAGCAGTGTAAATACATTCTCTACCCAGTTTACAGCAGGAACTGCCGCCCTTTGATGTCGGCGATATTCGACCGCCCGGTGTGTACTCAGCTTTTGTGCATTGACGTTTGTGAAGCTCTTAACTGTAATTGAAAACTAATTAATTGAATGGTTATTACCGCTTGCTATGCTCATGGGAAGTCGGAATGAAGGTTGTTGGTGAGTGTGGTCTTGGAAAATGGACTTGATTCCGATTTTGATGGTAGAGCCATTTACTCAATAGACTCTTTTGAATATGAAAATGTTTTTTTAATCAACACATTAAGTAATTTGAGTTTGTTCTAGTCTTAATTTCAGTTTTTCTTATATCCTATGGTGTTCAATATAGAATTTTATATATATATTTATACTGCTTATTAGTAGGAGGACGGACGACAAGGTTTCAAAAATAATTATAAAAATAGAAAACTTCAAAATTGGATGAAGCAAAAATCTTAGGTAGGTACGCCCACCGGGATTGCCGGAAACCATTTCTATTAAAGCCAATCTCCTTAAAACACTGCCAAAACTTACCTTATCTGAATTCAAAGTAGACATTTGACGTCTGAACCGCTACTCAATTAACTCGATAGCTTTGAGAAGTAAACTTAACCGTCAAAACTCAAACACAAATTGGTTAATGTAGCCTATTGAAATCCGCCGCCGCACTGCTAATCAATAAACATAAACGTCGGAATCGAGATTGGATACGTAAAGCTGTATTAGCGTCTTAATACTCAAGGGGGAGAGTTCAAAGACTTTCCTGTTTTGATATAGGGATGTACGCGTAGCCGCAAACTCGTAGACACTAAGGAGCTACGAGGCGCAGAGTTCTACGAGCTCTACGAATTCCGCACTACGGTACCGTAACTGTAGTTGCGTTGTGACTACCCTATCTTTCCCCTAAGTTACAGTAAAGGCACGTTCGCACTAGGGTGCTATCCGGAATTTATAGTTAGGTGCAATATTTCCAAAACGATAATCATATGTAGTTACCGTGTGCATAACATTTTAAAAGATATGCCTACAACTATGAAATGTAACCTTAAAAAGGTTTGGAGTAGAGTGATTTTAAAATTGTTAGTGAGGCCAGTACAAGTGGTGAAACACGTTCTCCGACAAGTTTCCTATTGCGTACGAGGCATAAGCAAGGGGATGCCATACGTAGCGACACGAAGCGATTATCGCCAAGAGAGTGGGATGGAAGCGCTCCAAGCAAGGTATATATCTTTAAGAAAGATTAACGATCTTCAGGTAGTGCAGAGAGACCGGGGTCGGGCTATAATTAAACGCAATAGATGGCGTTTCCCTAAAGATTTAGAGAGGGGTTGGCGTCTCGCTGAGTTATGATTTCACACGAGACGATGTGATTGGCATTCTGTAATGAGTGCGATGAAACGACTTTTTGATGCGAACTGAACTTATGAGGAGGGAGGACTTTAGCAGTTAGATACGTGCCGTCAGCGCTGGTGAGTTACTGGAATTCCACCTTTACCTACTTAGCTATGAATATTACAAAATGAGTTGGTAAGTAGTACACACTTAATTAATGAAAGTTATGTTCACGCACTGGTAAGTTACTGTTTTTCAAATTAATAAATTCTACTCACTTATTTTCAGTGATTATTAAACTGCAGTTAGAGTGGTTAACGTCAACCGGTGCTAACATAATGACTAGTAACTTAATATCCTAACTAGTACACCGGGGTTCACTTTTCATCTATAGAAGTACATAAGTATATCTAGCTCTGGGCCCTGGGTGACGCAATGTCGTCTCAATCGATTCAAATTCATTTCCATTTAAAACCGTTTCTGAAAATATCGGATGCTGCGTAAAATAAACATTCAGTGTTCTTATCGGAATGGTTTCGTGTAGATATAAGAAGTTGCGCGCGGTCACATTTCTTCCCCGCTCTGCGGAGCGTGACCGCATTGCCACATATTTTACATCGCCCTTTCCATCCTAAACGATAGGAAACCGGTAGAGCTCGCCAACTTTCTTGCGTTATTGTAGCTTAATTGCTGTTGTCTTTACTTATAGCTTAAGTTGGATTTGCTGTGTAAAGTTTATTTGGAAGGTAGTTCTGTTGTGGTTACTTTCAATGTTTACTGCTTCATCTACTCGTACTTTATAACCTGTTTAGAATAATAAAATAAGTCAATGTGATTAAATTGAGTGTTTCTATATTTTTGGGTCGTCTATCAATAATGTATTCAAATTTATTTCTATTTTTATAAGGTGGTCTGTGATGGGTAGTCTAAGATAGATTTTAGTAACATTTCCTTATTAAGAAATCTAATGAAAGAATTAATAAGTTGGCCGAATTGGACAACATTGCGTTGATCTGAAAAACTACAAACAGTCATATAAACATGCTCACATGCTCCGTTCACTTACGATTGTAACACGAAACGAGTTTAATAAATGAACAAAGTTAAAAGGAGAATTTAGGCCACTTAATGCAGCGACATTCAACCGGCACAAACGTCTCAACAAAAACGAAGACGTCGAGCGCCGCCACGATTTATGCACTAGAGATCGTCAGAACCGAAGACAATGGAAGGTCTCGACAAAGTTATTTAAATTACGCGACAATTTTCCTGGGTCCCAACGTTTAAGTGGGAGAAGCGTTGAGGCCCCGCTAAATGAGGTTTTAAGCCCGAGGTTGTATGAAAAGGGATTCGCAAAGCAGATTTGAAGCAGACAGCCGGGATGCACACACAATGCCGCGCTCATTCCTCTCGAGCCTTCATCAGCTCAACAGCTCCTGAATTATTATATTGTTTTATGATTCTACACTGGCTTATGACACTTTAAATTAAGTGAGCAAAGTTCGCCTTTTGTTATGCGTGACGGCACAGAGCTGCTTTTTGTTTTTGGAATTAACTGCGACGTTATTTCTATTGAACCTTCCGACTGTTCTGAGACAAAAGCTCGAGGAATCGTAAGCCTATTTGCTCTTGCAGAAGTTGTGTATCTATTATAATTATATTTTATTTGTCTATTGAATGTGGGACGTGGGTGCTATACCAATACGAGTATGTTCACAGGTTATACAATACATTTAAGCTATTACAATGGAAACAAAATTAATAATTGTGCTCATCCGATACACATTATAACAGTTCTCTTAATTTCTGAAAATAAACATTATCCGCATTATTAAATTGATAATTTTTGGGGATCTTATACTCCAAGGCATTAAAACACAGTATCTTTAACTATTTCTAAGTCTGAATGATGTACAGCGTAAATCGTTATTTGAGGTGGCAGACGGCTTTATGAGCCGTTGGAATGAAGTGCATTTTTACAGGTTTGCTTCATTTTACTTTTACCTAACTCCTTCATGGTAGACGTTTTGGCTTTAATCATTTCTTTTGCTGTGTATCTCCACTTTAGTAAAGCTGTTTTTAAATAGAACATCGTTGGTAAAACAGAAACTAAAGCTAAATAACTATATTTTAAACATTTAGGCATAATATTCCTCGACACGAGTATTTGTAAAATCAAATATGACCATAACTTATTTATTTAGAACATAAACAAACAGTGAGATCAAGATCCCACTGTTTGGTTTATATCAGTGACACGACGGCCACGTTCCGAATACAGAAACAGTGTTTCGTGAAATATGAAACTAGATCCCTCGAATAGTTTCCAAAGAAATTGCTTCCAGTTAGTATAATGCGATGTGCTCAGTCATCGTTACGTTATCTAAGTAGATTTATACTGCCGGCTCTCAGTCTATTAATCGTGAGATAGTTGGAGCAAGTCGTTTGATTTTCTGTCGTACCTATCTGATTCGGTTGGAAGTTTGGGAGGTGATATGGAAACTTTGTGTCATATTTTAGAAACAGTTTGTAGGGATATCGTTGATGAAGAAAGTATTAAAGAACTTTATTATTAACACTTCATAGCTTTCTCTAGCAGTCTATCGGTGAGACAGAATATAGTACCAAAAGATTGAAATAATTTCTAGATATGGATGTCTCAAAACAATTGCCCCGAAATTATGGGGTTGCTGAATAACAAACGACGTAAGACACGAGTTGGTCGTTCACTGGTATGTCAAGTTTGGTCATAATGATTGCAGTGCCAGTATTCGATTTGCAGTACACCATGAGATATTAGTTTTGTTTTATGTCCAGTTATTTGGCTGGACAGATTTCCCTTTAAACTCGTCCACAGTAACACTTACGTATACACTAATCGATTAAATATTGAGTTGAATTTTAGTTATGTAGAACTTCCTAAATTTTTATTGGTATTTTAAAACTTTTTATACAAATATTTAACTATGAAAGATTTCAAAGCCTTAACGTAATAAAAACCTCAACTTCACACATTACAATAATATGGTAAACAACGGCGCATAATGCTCCGAATGCAGGCAAGTTGGCCTCAAGTTCCGAAGTCGTTATCGTCGAGCGCCGGGCGGGAGCCAGCGACAATAAATGCTTTGTCAAACTCCGCCTAGGGTACTAAGGGGAGATAGCCGACTTGTGTTTTCTAGGGATTTGCGACTTTTTGTTACTGTTATGGCGACTATACAAAGTTTTTTTCGAGTAACTTTTCAAGTGACCTTACTTTAGCTGATTTGGCTGAGTATCGTTAAACGGTTGGGAGATTTTTTGTTGGATGTTAGGGACAACGACACTTTTTATTTATTTAGTTTCTTTTTATTTTCCGTTAAATGTTCCGTCTATTAGGAAATCGATTAAAATGTTTTTGTAGATAAATAAACTAGAACCAATTTCAAATGTTATTTATGACTAGAAAATACACTTGGTAGGCAGGTACATAACAGCTTCTTCGTTGTTAGAAAAATTTGATGACTGCTAATGGTCATCAGCCAAAAAATGGCCGACGTTAAATATAGGCCAACTCCATATAGAACATACGGACCTTACTGTTAGCATCCAGAAGTTCCCCGTGTCTCTCATCACTCGTCCGTCCAGCTCGTGAGGTCCTCTACTCCTCCTTCCAGTTCATGGTCGCTACGCGATAACTTCTCACCCCCAAAGATTATTGGTAAGTATGAATGAATAGTAACATAGACAGCTAAATAATATCATAGAGTAATTACTCTGCGTACTATTAATTAGTATTACCATGCGATCATATCTATATTATTACCACGTACGACATAAGTTCAAGCTCACCGTTGAATTGTATTTTCCTTATCTGGTATCTATAACCCTAACTTTGACCAACCGATAATTGTATTATAGTCTTTGTGAACTGTATATTAACAGTTGTTATACATACTTACCTACATAATAATATGCCATATGTTTGAGGGTTCCTCAGTAATAAACTAGCTATTGAGCAAGACGGTCGTTTTACTACTATCCGACATACCACTTTGTCATTTGTTTAGTGCCAGATAGAGACAACGATAGTTTTGTCGGTTGGTCAAAGTTAACTAGGGGCTCCGAAACCGGAGTTATTAAACCTATTATACACCTAAAGGCTTTGCCCACGGTAATCCTGTAGCTTGATAAAGGTGCACTTTTTCTGATGCGCCCCAGATAGGGAAGGTACGTCGATATATCACGAGATTAGTCGTTTGCCGGCGAGAGCGGCCGATGAATGTAAAGTGGATGTGTAGGAATGGGACATGTATCGATACTTTAGTTAGGTATTTTTCTACTAATACATACTCGGTTTGAACGCTCTTATTAAAAAGTAATAGTAGAATGTATTCAATTTTAGCTTTTGTTGAACTAAAATATTTCTGTTTTGTTTTGATTAAACATAATCTAGAATTTTAAATTTTTTCGCCTGTAATTTTTATTACAACATAATTTTATTAATTTTACGATTGGTAGCGTCGACTCCTTGATTTTTATTAAGTTTACTATAATATAATTACATAATCGTAATAACGTTAATTATTTACATATCGATATTTACCAAAACACGAGACTCTCCCTATAACTACGCTAAGGAACTCCATAAGTTAACAGCTCGGTGGTCCCGTCATATATCAGGGCCTACGGGTGACATATTCGCCCGTCATGTACGCTTTGCATGTAGAGCCTTCGCCTACGGCTACGTAGTGCTACGGTGCTACAGGCTACGGCGTAGATCCGATGTTTTGTTTAGTTGACAATGTCAATAAGGTTCCTTTTGTAGTGTCCTAGTTTTTAACGGCTGAAATTGTCTTTGATGTGTTTGACGTTTAATAAAATATTGTTAAAGGTACATAATAATAATATGGTTGTTTCTTCTTGTTGTTCACCTAAAAAATATGTTTTGTTTGCTAGTAACACTGTATATATGGTAGTAGGTATAGGTAGTAGTGTAACGTAGAACCAATAATTGAATTCAGCAGGCGCTTAATTTGTTCAGTGCACATGGGTCTTTATACTCACATAAATGTGAAGACATACGTAGTTGTGACACGTATTTCACGAAATTTGTCATTGAACTAACGTGACAAACAAAAGACACAACTCAGAACGACTCATGAAACCCTCATAAACAAACAATGCCCCATAAAGTGCCACAGCTCCTGGACTATTCGTGCAAAATAGTTTAAGAGCCGAGTTTGTAATTAACCCGCCTGAACAAATGAGCTCTTCAGCCTCGGATCACGGAGCAAAATAGCGGCATTGGGGATAAAATAACAATGAAAACTTTAATAACAAAGAAGTGATTTTTAAAATCAATTGAATGACTGACTGACAGACCTTGATCGATAATCGTGAAACGGAAAATTTTCGACGTCTTCTTAGTAACTGGTGCTGTAGCACCAAGGAAGGAATTATATTAGGTATGAAGACATATGAGTGCGATCGAGACGCGTTATTTTCAATTTCAAAATTTCGAAATATTTTTAAAACACAGTAACGTGGGTCGTTTAAATGAAATACGTAGCCCCTAATGATTGTAAGGCGCAAACTGCATCAATCACTTACCACGCTCACACTGTAGTCTGTTTACTATCTACAATGTCCTTTTTTAACGCGTCTGCACCCCTCGATAAATTGTGACCTTTGTCGGGGATGAAACGACTCTTGTTTATGTACGTAATTTTGCTCTCGTACCTTCCCCGTTTGTTGAATTAAACACTATGTAGGTTTTATTTTAATTGAACTGTGCACTTTTGCATAATGCTTCGAATTCATTGCTATTTTTTGCGTTTTTCTTTGCATTGATCATGAAGTACTAGATCCGGTTCACCAATTAATAGTATGGGAGTCAGAACAGTGAATACAGTGTGCGTGTATATCTATCTGTGTTGAGTTTATTAAAAATATATGTAGGATTGATTCCACTGAATTTTTGTTTGAACAATGTGAGATAGGAAAAATGACGAAAGACGAAATTGGTCTTTCGGGTAGTCAAAAGTACACAAGATAGACCTAAACCTAGCATCTGATATGACATAATTTTTTTTAAACATCGCGCGTCACATCTATGTGTCTGATATTTTTAGTAAGTACTTTACTTACTTTCACAATTATTTTAAGTAGTTTAAATTGTATTTTATATATTAAATATTAAAACTTTGGAACTAAAACTTTGTTCAAATATTTTTAAGTTTTGTCTATTTTACATGCCCACGTACCTTTTCGGGATATAGGCCAACCAACCATATACGAGACATAACCAACCCATTCGCAGTTAATTCGGCTTCATTCTCTGGCGTTTTTCGCTTCTCTAATCTTGTTAAGCAAATCCGGGGGGCCGTGGTCCGTGACACGGGTCGGGATTGTGTTAACACGTAACCATTTTTAGGGTTTCATGCCCAAGAGGTCCCCGAAACCCTATTGCTGCGGAACCCTGTCTACTGTCTGTCCATTTTTCAGTCTGTCCGTAAATCACAGGATTTTATGACAATTAAACAAAATAGGAAACGAATTTGACATTTAAAACATGTTTAGGTAAAACAAAAATGTAATTTATTGTAAAATACTATAATCTATCTTCAAATACTTGAAGTGCAAAGTAAAAAACGATTATACAAAAATTAAAACTAATCTCGCTTTATAATTGCGGAAACAAAGTTAAAATCATGCGCCAACAATGTTCTTTTGGTACCAATTAACTAGATTTATTTGAAATACGAAACCCTGAATACGCGAGGCACAACTCGCTACTTGTCCATTTATTTTAGTACCTACGTCATGTTGATCTGTTAAGTAGGTTAATTTTAAGAGCTTTTCAGGCTAATTTACTGTGTCTTTTAATACCCAACTCACGCTGTTATGTGACGTATAAAACTTCATTTACCTAGATTAAATTTAAAAAGTAAATAAAAACTCAAAATAACTGTTTCGTTATATTTTGAAATCATATTTTTTAGTTTTATGGAGCGTTCATGCTCGATTACGTTCAAGAGTATGTTAGTTTTAGAAAGTCCAACTCAAGTCTACTATGTAACCTGTAATTCCATCATTATGTACATGAAGTTACAAAAACGTATGCTATTTTGAACTATAATAAACATAGTTTAGTTTAAGTTCAATATTTAAAGATATAAAATTATATGATTTGTATGATTCATTTTTATCTCAAACGACAGGTAAGTTTCCGTACTAGCCCGATATAACAATTCAAAATATTATTATTTTATTACAATCATACAAGTTATGTGAACGAAAATTCCAGAAGAACTTGAATCAACTTTCAACTCTTCAATTTCAATACGCGAACTTAAAATTCAACCGGCGCATCCGTAAACATGTTTGTCGTCCTGTAGAATGTTCTTGAATAAAAGTTCTCAATGACGAACGAGTACATGCTTTAAAGCCCTGGTTTGTCTGCATGTCATAGCTAAGTCCCCGAGTGAAGTTATAACAAGACGAACTTGGATCTAACGCTAACAAGTCGCTGTATCGCGGTATACTTACCTACCCTACAGTACATAAACTTGCATTCACATGTGCATGTGTTTACCACTAAAATAGGGTATATCCTACTAAGTTTGTACGAGTATGTATGGATGGATGGATGTTTGTTACTCTTTCACGCAAAAACTACTGAATGGATTTTGATGAAACTTCACAACAATATAGCTTACATATAAGAATAACACATAGGCTACAATTCATAAAGATATATTATCGTATATTATCCAAACGCGGGTGAAACCGCGGGGCGCAGCTAGTAAGCCATATGAGAGCTTAACATCCAAGCTCATTAATCCGTCAAAACAGAGGCGTAGTCGCCGTAGCCGAAACCGGCATGGATGACATAGAACTAGAAACTTACATTCCTATATATTCAGGTAGAAAACTGTCTTTGTCAAACCGCTCTGATTGTTAAGAAGCGCGACAAGCGCATTTGCGGAGACTTAAGTTTCACGAATATGGTTAAGTAATTTTATTTTTATTTAAGTAGGGTGACTAGGGCAATTTAGTGGCGTGCAAGGTTTTACAATTCAGACGTTACGGGCACGCTGACGCAATCAATTTAATGAGCAGAACAATCTTGATTGTATTGTTAATCAGTTCTAACAATAATCTACTCTACTCTAATAAGTAGGTATAAGGTATAAGAACGTGTTCGGTAGCGTTAGTTTGTATACTAGCCATGAGTAATATTCGAACCTTAGGTACTGTCTTACTTCTGAGTTGTCGCTCTGCATCTGCGAGGGATGACTCTCATCTCGTGTACGTTTGTTAGGGTTGGCACTTGTCGTTGTAATCGGCTTAGTTATTTGTGCACAACCCTTGAATAGGATTAAGTATTGATATTGTTGTTGCGTTTGTTTCTTGTATATATGTATATACGTGTAAGGCCTTTGTCTTTGTCTGAAATTAAACAACTGATAAAGACAGCTACCTAATTTTAGAGTTAACAAACGTTAAAAAATCCACCGTATTGTTGACGGAAGTAAATAGTTGATGTATGAGAACAAAACGACCAGACAGTTTTACATATTTTATCCATAAAACGACAAAAATGAAGCTTTGCATACTCACCACAGAAAATCTCTTCGATACTTACAATAACGTTAAGGTACCGCATTGTCTGAAAAATAGGCGACGGAATAGAAACTTCTGTGAAGTTGCCTCGAAAATATCTTTCAAAAACAAGCTCAAACTTTATACCCTTAAAATTTCCACATAGATCTCCCTCGAGCTCTCTAGTGCATTATCATCGATCGGTACCAACATTGTCCAAAACTCTCGTGTCCTACATGATTTATATTTGAAGCGAGTGCGATGCTATGCTACGCTATAAAGTATTTCAATAAAGTATGACTGTGAAGAAGAAGGTTGATAAATCCGGATCGTTAATGACTCTTTTATCACCCATGGAAACATTTTATTATTATAATAATTGTTGTAATTTGTTTTTGATTTTATTGTTTTTTTAATATACTAGTATTTTTCTATTAATTTCTATTATGCAGTTTGCATAAACCGTACTAACACAGTTTTGGAGGAGTTTTCTACAAACCATACTAGCAAGAGATATTTTTAAAACAAATTGCGGCCAAACTCGGGGGTTCATCGATAATTTCGTTTTCAGCGTGGGACATTGGACGATTCGCACTCAAGGTTCTACAATAAAAGTTAAGTGCGTTGTCTCCCCTCCTAACCTTAACAGTTACGTGAGGTATTAAGAATTTAGTGGAGGCATCACGGAAGCCCCCATCGATTGGGACTCCAAGCTTTTATGACGCTGTCTCGGTCGTCAGCCTTGGATCGAGCTTGTAAAGATTTTCACTGCCAACAGCTGTATTGGCAGCTTGATGTTCGATTTTATGTTGCAAATCTTGTTCTTTATTACACGAATAACAGCGAGATGGCTCTCGTTGAAGCTTAATTAATGTTTAGGTATAAAAGTATAGAGATATCGATGTCGATATTTTTTTGATACTGCAAAGAGAGGTCTTTCAAAGGATTGTGTGTTTGTCTCGAACAAAAACAAGGCCAATGGTAATTACGTATTTCTAGATTTGTGGTATTTTACTAATAAAAAAAAACATGATTGTAATAAACAATTGGGTCATAAAAACAACTTTAATTGAAATGTAACAAAACTAATTTGACAATCATATTACACATCGGGCCTGTAGGTGAACAAAACGGATATGTAATTATAGTCTGAGCCCATTTAATTCTTAAATGCAAACACTCATCCCTTTTACACATAAATTTAACGGCAATTAGGCAACTTACACATGAGGAAAAACGTTTGATCAAAGCACTCGTTGCAAGCGATCAGTGATTAAAAGAGTTGTCTCTGTAAATAATCCATAAATAACGAGGTAGCAATTAAACTGGGCTCGGGCTGAGACTACGGGCGGAACTCGGACGGGACTCGGACGGACACGGGACATCAAAGGAAAGATAACTGTCACATGTCACGGGGCGAAGGGCAGTCCGTCTGTATGTTGGACGCAATTAAAACGTTTCAATCGGTTAAAATGAACTGAGCTGTTTGTCATGGCTTGGGTTGGGACAAACAGTTTATTTTACAAAACAAAATATAGGTTTAATCGACATATTTCTCACAAGAACGACTGGACTGATTCTTATGATCTTTAATTTATATTTCACTAATAGTGCTTCGCGATTTCACTCGCGGTAACTACTACCTCGCGGGAACCGTACATTTTTACGGGATAAATGTAGCCTATGTCACCCGGGGATAGTGTAGCTTCCCAGCAGTGTAATAATTTTTCAAATCGATTCAGTAGTTTCGGAGCCTATTCAATGCAAACAAATAAAAAAAGCTTTCCTCTTTATAATATTATAGAAAATTATGGTATGGATACACTATTTGAACTGTCGACGGCACCTGCAATAGCTCTGTAAATTTTTACGAATTTATATCAGTGTTTTACAGACTTGGTTTTATTTACATAATATAATACTATAGATTTTTTCTCTAAATAAAAATGTACATCAATATTTTTAGACCTTCGTTTGTGTGTCTTTCAAAAATATGTTATGATTATAATATCTAAGATAAAAATATAAAAAAATTGCACAAGCAATGTCATAGACAAAAGCTACATCAGGATAAGCCTGTAGTCTATTACACGTGAGCTGAGCGCTATATTATAGCAGGCGGCTGGACGCTTTGACTACAGACAAATATTTGTTCCCGCTGCTATTATATGTTGTTAATAACTACAACTGTCCGAGGGTGCAACTTGTTTGGCGATTGCGGTTCAAAGGAGGTTTTAATTATGTTTTGGACGTTTTTGGTGGTAATGTAAAACTGTTCTATCGTTTCGATTACCAAGTAAATCGTTAACATTGTACAACACTGCAAGAGAAATGTAAAATTTTATATTTATTGACTCAGACGATATTAGAGGTGCAACATTTATACCGGGCCTCTGCGATATTTTTCAGATTAAGAAAAAAGAAGATTGCTTAGAAATGCCGGGAATTTCCAGCATACAAACATGAGTTTGGTTAAACAAAAAATATTCATGGAAGATTTCATTACATTTCTTCGTATATGTTACCGCGAACCGATCAGAATTACCCCAAACACTATCAATTTAATTAAACTGACTTAGAAGCATTGTTGCCTCCTAAAATACGAAAATAATGCAACTCAGCACTAGACCGTAATATGTTTTTAATACAATCTTTTTACTTCATATGACCTTTACGAACCAACCTTTAAATCCCAATCCAGTATGACCATTGACCATACAACCTTTAAAGCCCAATCTTGTGTGACCATACAAGCTCTAAATCCTAATCCAACCGCATCCCGGCCAAATCGGGACGGATTGGAAGTTACAAATCCTCCGCGGTAACTGGCAGAACAATTACTTGCTTAGACACTTTTAAAATGCTACAACTTTCGGGAGATGGAAACGTCTGGTGGAATCCAGTGACGGTCGACGGAGTAGATTTAATAGTACGGCGAACAGATAATAATGTAAGCAGAAAATGAAATTGTTTGTTGGTTATGTTATTTTACTAGATAGTTATATTATAATAAGAAAAAATAGAATCTGTTTAGTTATCCAATCAAAATCTATAGAACTTCATGAGCATAAAAATAGATGAAAATAACATAGAGATACATATATCGTCGTAATCATAGAACAACGTCGGATCTGCAAAACGTCAACTTTACAGGAGAGCGATTTGAATGTTGAGATATTGATTTTTGTGCATATCTAGGAAACTACTAATCCGTTCGGCGTGAAACTTGGGAATATTATTAAATATGAGACCTTTTTTAACATAACATACACAGTAATTTCCTAATATGCTTAGTTTTGCCAGAAAATCACATGAGTCATTGTTTTGCGGATGTTTAAATGTCGTATATGATAATACGACGTTATTTTACGGATATTTTTTGCCTAACGGTTGGCGTATGCTACCTTACGCCAATGTTCTATGGAACTATAATAAAATTTTATTGACGGATGTTAAATACGCTACCTACAGGAACCTAAAATCGTAGACAATTTCGAATATAATGCATTTATGTATTAATTAAAATATGTTGAAGTATAGGAAATTCGTAGTTGTAATGGTAAATCAATGTCAAAAACACTTTAAAGGCACATAGTCATCTAAATCAAACCATGCCTATGGTAACTAAACTTATGTAGGTACGTATCTAAATAGTAACAAAAACAGAATAAAAGGTGACAAGAACTACCCGCTTAATTTTCATATAGGTAATACTTTCAATATGTAGGTAAGTAGGTACTCTGCTTAGTAGATAGGTAAGTAGTTCATAAATATATTTAGTATTTATTCTTTTGTATTGTAGGTATTGAATACAATTCTAATTCTGTTTCTTTTCGTGGTTAATGTACAACTTCACCAAGCAACATTACAGCGTCCATAGTATTTATATCCCATACTTCGATCAAATGTATTCAATCGTAGCCTCAATGCGACATCGGGTTCCATAATAAATAATTATTCACGGCACGCAAAATTATAGAGGCAAGTCTACTAATAGGATGCTTTGCAAGAAGTGATAATATTTAGTTGAAAATAATGTCTATTTTGTGAAAGAATAATCCATTACACTTTGAGGAGTACATACGAGTAGTAGTGCTGGTTTTGAGTTACGTTAAGATGTTCTTCACCTACTTAATAATAATCCTAATAATTCAGCCTGTACTGTCTCACTGCTGCTGGGTAAAGGCCTTCCCTCACTTTCGTGAGGAGTTTTAGGTCATATGCACCACAGGAGCTTACTAGTAGAGGTAGACAACCCGTCGTGGAAATGTAAGATAATAATAATATGTTATCCTTGATCCGTGAAAATTTGTGCAGCAGTGTGTTAACGACAGGATGCCACCATCCTTGCAGTCACAAAATTAAGAAATGATCAGAAAGCGTCAGTAAAAATATGCTTAGCAGTAGATGGCTCTGCTTATTACACATTAGAAGTGCAAAACTGCTCAAAAAGCATATGAAGACCAAGGTATAGCCAAAAGGTAGGCCTTGGAGAGAAAGCTACGGGTATAAGGACTTAAGTAACGACTTAGGGTGTTGGTGATGTGGTATCAACTTTCCGCTAATAGATTAGGGGGTACAGTTTATGTACCTACCTCATTTGAGTGAGTTGTGAATTTGTAGTCCGTTTTAATAAGGATGGTTGTAGCGTTTTATTGAAATAATGATTGTTCTGATCAAAGTGAGGCGGTTCTATGTACATGGTGTTCGGTCAGCAGCGTTGGGCTCTATAGTCTCAATTGTACTAAAAATTCCTCCCGAAGTGTGGCGTACCATGTGCATTCTGACTAGATACGTTAAGCAACTGTGCCACCAACGGTTAGGTCTCTAATGTCGTATGGGTATGGACCAATTACTTAAAGAGGCTCAAGTAGATGTTTTGGTTACAAAAGTTTAACTAAAACCAGATAACCATAGTAGATAACCTTTCAAGACAATTTCTTATAAGAAAGCTACCTCTAAGCTAGAATTGATCCAGACTTCGAGCGTTTGAAGTTATTAAAGCATCTGGTATGCCGCCAGACTTAGGCAGATTTTTTCAGGTCGGTGGGTGTCAGTTCTGATAAAACTTTATCGCCAAAGCCGGGCATTTGAATTATTTCGGCCCCTCCAAAATATGATTATACCTACTTTGCAGCACGACCACGGAGGATTTTCTTTGATTTCTTGTGGTACATATTCATAAAAGCACTGTTAATGATTGAATGGGTTGCAAACGTTGCCCATCTGAATAGAACGTTATTGATTGTTTTAGTAGAACCTACTTAGACATCTATTAAAAGAGTGTATACCTACCTTAAATCGGACGCTAATTTATGAATAAAATTTAGGAAAAAAGTGGTAAGTATTGCTTAACGGGCGCCCAAAAACAAAGACTTGAAAGATTAAATCTTTGAAATAGGGATTAGTTTATTAAAATTCTGAGATATACATAAACAAAACGAAAAACAAGACCGATTGAAATCAAGCTTATAGTATTATATTGTGAAATTTTAATTTATTTACAATTTAATAAATGAACAAAGACGTAACGAGAAAATATGCCCATCGTACAACGTCAGTTGTGTACTTACGACAGAGTAATGGTATTGTCTCTACACCTAACATTAACCTATATTCAAAAGAAATAATACAAAAACAAGACCGATTTTTCTTTCCTAATACTCCAGAGTACAGCGACGGATATGATGAACCGTCGCAACAAGACCGATGTTTCTTGCATAGTACTCCATAGTAAAACGACGGATATGATGAACCGTCGCATCTTGACTACCTAAAACAACGACAGATTGTATGAACCGTCGTTTTAGAGTATAGACGGCAAAAATGTTTTTTTTAAATATAAAAACTAATTTCATAAACCTTTTACAAATGAAATTAAAGCTTGCCTGATAATTTAAATGTGCGGCAGATATCTATTTAAAAAAACGTCGTATTTGCACACACGACGTTTTACTACGTACAAAAAATCAGAACCGCCGGTATTCAACTCGGTAACTTCATTATTTTTAGTCAACTATAAATTTTTTTTTGTTCAGTCGAAAAAGATCATTTTTTTAGATGGTTTTATGAAATAAAAAGAAATTGGCAAAAAATCAGAACCGACGTTGTTCTACGATTGCGACGATATATATATCTATCTGTACCGGTTCGTTCGTTATGACGATATCCTTACAGCCTATTCAAATTTGATCCATCTCCCTAAACTATAGATTGCATCAAAGCACCACCCATACTATCACTGCCCCGTATTATCTTTCCCATAAAAGCCCAATCAGTCCTACCCTAACGCAGGGGAAGTCAGGTAATCACAGGTAGTACACGGGTGTGGAGTCCACAGAGCTACGTGCGAGGAATAAGTAGCTCTCGCTGATTAGCCGGACCACGGCGCTACAGCGTAGCAGTCGTAGCACTCGTAGCACAGGTGTTACGTGTTTGGGCGCAAATTGGGCGGGGGGAAATCAGAAATATATAAATCAGAATATATAAAAGAAATATATAAAAGAAATCAGAAAGAATATAACGTTTTTATGACAATTTGGGGAGCCACTGCCTTTCCTGTTCCGTTGTGATTCCTGACCTTTATGGTTGCCATTTCATTATTTTTAGAGCATTTAATTATGTAGGTATTTGCTTGTTACTTATTTCTTCTATGAATAAGAATACAAATGTTTTAAAACCAGGTTTTTAATTAAAAGTGTCAATGGCTCAAACAACGGTCATCCATTTCATTTGCAGCTTGTAACATCCAAGTTTGTTAGAAAGTAAAGATCCGCCAACTTATCAGTAGAGTTGACATAAACGGAACTCACGATGCTCATAGCGTTATGATACTCCAGTTACAGTGTTTGTTAGATAGTGGCATCCCGCTCTACTTCACGTATAAGTTTGAGCCGGTTTAAGTGAAATATTTGTGCTGTTTTCGGTGTGAACATTATAATATCAATGATTAAATTATACTTATACATTTCTACAGATAATTCTGTACACAAAAATAAGTTGTGATTTGAAATATTGGCTGGTTTCCAAAGTAAATAAAAAGTTTTGGAAAGAAAAGCTATTGAATCCAGCGCAGTGACAGTCACGGCGGCGAATAAGGAACAGCAATAGTGTATGATCTATAAACAGAAGCCGTCAGCGCAGTACCTGTTGTATTACTAATTCATAATATATTTGTATTCTATGGTATTACTATATTTTATTGTCGTCCAAAAATTCCATCTTTTTTCGATAACTTATTCGTAGTTAAAGCTTTTTAAACACACTCCTTTGGAGACTTTAAATCGAACTAAACCGACCGAGATATTCTAAGTTTCAACACGCAAAATGGCAGTTCAACAGGATTGCCCCATCGGGAGATTCAAACCCGACCGAGTAGCAACTACAGAACAACACTCTAAACAGCGCGGGCACTTGGAACTCAGTCGGAGTTGCTAATTGGTCTCAATACGGACACTTCGCGAGGGCAGTTCCCTTGCATCGGGATTGTTAATTGATTGTGCAATAGATGTACCAAAGTCATCGTATACTCGATTTAAATGAAAAAATCTGGGATGTGGTCAACTGGTATATTAAGCAATTTGCATCTCAACGACAACCTGTTTGAAACGATTAATAAGTTCTAAGATCGAGACACAAATTCATAAGTTCTAAGATCCAGTTAAAGAAACTTCATATTCGATCTACATCATTTGCAAAAACTTTTCGGACGCAGATATTTGGAATATCTAGTAACCGAATAGATCACGCGTGACCGTTCTTGACGTCATTTTGCAGAAAATAGTTTAATTTACGAGTGATAAGCATTCAATGTGTTTTCATTTACGCTATAATAACGTTGACTGTTTAAGTTGCTATTGTGATGCACGCCCTTTCTTTTTCATTGGTGGTTGACTGGTAGAAAATACTTTTATTATTAAGTCCACCACATTGTACGACTTTGTAGGTTTGTGCGCTGTGAAGTATTAAATGAATAAAATAATGTGTAAATGGTAGCACGTATCAAAATACGGAAGCAAACCCGAAGGAAAACTGGCCGCGTTATATGTGCATTCACGAGACTACCCTATTGTAAAACACCAATAAACTAAACACGTAATCTTAGTCATATTTTTTCTAAAAGGCCCACTGTCCTTTTCGTGTTTGGTTTACGGCGGCTCAATGTTGTGGAAGTGCGTGGAAATGCCCTGATATGGTCCATATGGCTAGCACACCTCATAAATATGGCCCAATGGATTCACTTGGACATTTTGAATTTTTAGCCGCAGTATCGGAACACCCAAATGGTTTTTGGAAACGTGATTTGTTGGTTGTCGACTTTATGTTTTGGGGTGAGATTCTGAGGCGGTAGAGTTTGCTATTTTTTTGTATGGGTTTGAATAAGGCGAGACTAAAATGTGGACTGTTTTTACTACAACAAATAAACCATGTAAGTAGTTAGATGATGTAAAATCGCTCTTGATTACACAACATACATTTGTACGTTGTAATACTTGTAGTAAGTATAATATATTTATAGTAAGTAACATAAACAATCATCATCATCGTTCCCTATCCGCCCACTGCTGGGCACAAGTCTCACCACACTTTCATGAGGAGCATTAGGGCATAA
The DNA here is from genome assembly GCA_905147375.1 of Hylaea fasciaria. Lineage (NCBI taxonomy): Eukaryota > Metazoa > Arthropoda > Insecta > Lepidoptera > Geometridae > Hylaea > Hylaea fasciaria. The sequence continues at coordinate 3,873,540 of LR990198.1, forward strand.
TCCACCACGAGGGCCCGGTCTGGATTGGTGGATCACATACCTCCGCAATAATTCTTCGGGCATGTGATCCTCACGATGTTTTTCTTCACATAAAAGCGAGTGATAACAATAATGACGAGAAACAAATTTAGATTTAGTTCTGAAAAAAAAACTTTGTACTCGTATATTATGATTTCCAGTCTCAACAGACCCAGCGACGACTAAAGTTCTTGTACTTTACTTGTAAGCACCAATAAACGTCTTATCCCTGTATGCTGTACTAATATTGACGTTTCATTAAGTAGTGTTGTACTAAGATGTCGAGTGCTGTGCCCAGGTGTCTCGAGTCGCAATGTTTACTGCGGGGTGCGCCGGGTCACTACACTGGATTGCTGGGGTGCGTGGACTAGGGAAAGGCATGGAGACGTTGTTTGGCAAAAATAAAAATCGATACTTTACTCTATTGTTATTGAAATCATAATGAATAATTCGCACGCCATGAATCCGGGTGTTGTCGGCTACAACATATTTATGTTTTACTTTAATATACTTAATACACTTTTAACGTTTAATATACTTACCTAACTAATTAGAGTGTTTGGACCATTCCTAATAATACCTAGGAATGGTATCTATTACTAGCAATGTACAGTACAAGGTAATGTTTCATAAACAATTGTTATCAGAGGATAACATAACATGGTATCTAATGTTATGTTATCCTACTCATATTTATACAATATTGCATTTTTGTGTTATGACGCAGATTTTGCATGCGGTTTAGTAATATTTTTCCTTCCTGCCCTGATTAAACAAAATGCGTTACATAATAAATATTGTTAAAATATTGACAGTAACTCTATGCCTTTCGAAGTTCAATTTTGGAAATTACCCATGTTGAAGATTATCGTTGTCGGAGCCCCGCTCGCCGGAAGCTGCACAACGCGAGGGCGCGCCGCACGTTATTATCTACCTGCAACGTCACTTCCGGTCGAGCTCTCCTCCATTGGCCCTTGCCTCACGCTCCAACGGAATTGTTTTGAACCACGTTCGATTTTTGAAAGAGACGTTTTTGGTTGCCGGTTCTGTTGGCTACGTGACGGATGTGTTTTTGGTTGTGTTGTTGTTGTTGCGTTTATATTGGCGTTCTGTGTTTTTGTCTAGGTAGAGGCACAGAATGAAAAATAGATAGTATTCGTGCCAAGTAGGTACAGCGTTAATTTTTAAAACCGTGACAAACTGTGGCGCAAATACTTTTCTTTCCTACCATTAATTTTTTATCTTGATATTTTTTAATTTAAAATCAACAGTATTATCTTAGATTTCCTTTTTTGTGATTTTTATGTATAATAAAGCAGTAAAGAGCCATACATCAAATAGAAGTTATATTTACGTGGAAATAGACGCGGGACGTGTTATCACAGTAATACCTGCGACTGCGTGGCTTAAAGCATCTCATCGGGGAAGCCAGTGTGTCACAAGTCACAGCCGAATTACCTTGACAAGCGCAAATGAAGAGTCAAACAGAGGTTTAGCTTGCGTTTTCGGTTCGTCGGACTTAGAAGGGTTATTCTAAAGGGTTCCTTCACTTTGGCTATTTTAACCTTCGGGTATGTAAAGGTATCTTTAGTGGGTAACAGGCAGAGAAGTAAGTTGTCGCAAAGCCACTGTAGCGATTGAGGTGAGACAAACCACAAACATACATACCGCTTGACCCTTTGACCGAGGTGGTATTATGGAGCAATTACTTTAATTACTTACATTACTGTAACTGTTTAGTCCAGTAAATTTTTTTTGTCTCTTTTACATACATGAGTGATGTACACGGTCACTGGAACTCAGTCGAAATGTCGAGGTATGCCAAAATTATATATATTAAGATACTATTTCGTGCGCGAATTAGACCCGTTTAAAGTTAGATAATGTTATGGTTACATGTGCATAGTCACGCCTTTCCCCGTTGCGGTATACACAGGTATATAATATATGTATATGCGGTATATGTATGCGGTATAGCTACGATATGCTTGACACATCACTCATCTCTCTCCTCTCCTCTCACCGGTTTATTCCACTTTGTTCACCGGGTTGAATTCATGTGTCACTTTTGAACCTGAACAACACGGAAAGTTTATTAGAAAGTAACTAGCCATGGAATTAATCATGTTAATTTCATAATGTCTAGCCGACAAAGTATTGTATAAAATATTTTTCGATATATTAATTATGTATGATTCTGTCGCTCTGGTAAAATTGGCAGGTATTTCATAAAATTTATCAACCATTAACAATGGCACGTAAGATTATGACGAAGTATAACCAGGAACACGGTGTAAGCATTTAAGGGGCACCGCAGAATGTTGTTCCACACATCTGTATTCCATTAGCAAATACGTTTGGCCTACCCCTAGATTTGCCAGCATACACTGACCTACCCCGCCCCCCTCGTTAGTGATGTAATTGGATGAGATATGGGCCGGGTTGCGTTTAATCAGGGTTCTAATGGCAGTGGGCGAGCCGAAGACGCAGCAAACGCCTCAGGTGCCATCAGGCAGGTATTCGTCGTGGGCGTAGGGTTGCCACGCTAACGATTTATGGGTGGAAACTTACACCGTAATTTGGGAGGTATCTTAGAGATATATTGTTAGTATGATAGGCAGCGAAGTGTGAAGATAGACGCTATAAGCATGTATGTTTTTTGCATTAATTTTGCAACATTAATTTGCATTAATTTGCACTAGATGTGTACATCACGCTAATGTAGCCGGCTAGCCACAAAAAATGCTAATTGGTACAAATACAATTTCTCTTGCTTTCTTATAATATTATACTCCTTTGTTTCAAAAACACTAGCTTATGAAGTTCCCTACACAAAATGTCACATTCCCAAAAAATATGTAACTAAGTATGTCCAAAATCTTAACTTTTGCCTCACTATATTGTGTATACATAATAATATGTGGAATATTATAATACTGTAACTTGTCCAAAATATTAACATTTGCCTCACTATCATTGAGATAAAAGAATATGTGGAATATTATAATACATTGAATTAATCAAGATATATCGATCAGTTGCGCCAACCCTACATTTAGAAACATGTCAGCTAGCCCGCATAATCTCGTTCGGATCGCGAGCACGAATTTCATAAATGCTCGACCGAGTTAATGGATGAAAACATTAACTCCTTAGGGTTTGAGGTTGGAAGGCTTCCCTCGGGCGACAGGCTAACCCTTTGCATATGCGATTGTGAACCGCTCAAACTAAATTAGGTCGTTGGTGAGAATCTGGGTGTGAAATTTGACAGGGACAAATAGAAGTACGTGAAACGTGCCGAGTTCACGTCGTGGTACCGAGTTTCAGAATAGTCAGGTTGCAAACATCATTTATACTATCAGCTCATTGTCAATTATACCTACGCTTACTTCAAAGAGAGAGGATGACCCGTGATTCATCGCACTGACTCTGTGATACTTCATACTGCTCCCAGATTTCTAGCATATAATAAATTGTTTTGGTGTATGAGTGTTGTAAAATAGTGATTAAAATAAATGCAAACATAATTTAACTGGATAATGTGAACAAGCAACATCAACTTGAGCAGCAACTCACGGCAAGTTTTTGTATTCATGCGCAAAACTAATAACTGCTTACCTGCGCTCACTAACAACGTTGGCAATATGTTATTTTTTGCATTTTATTAGCGTGCATTCTTCCCGTTATTAAAACCCTCGGAAAATATTTAACTAGGAAAACGTTTTATGAACATACGCGCAGAGAAGCAATAACAAAGTTATGAACATTCGAGATTTTCTCTACGGTCACTTGAATGGCGAGTGTGTCGCGGAACTTCGCACTGCTTACGGACTCGGTATTTTCGATTTCACTTTCAGTCTGTGTGTAATTATGGGAGGGCTTTTTAGTGTTTGTCTGGTAAGGGGAAAGTTTCGATTTTGAATGGTAATTGTGGGCGAACGCGAACTGCCTTTTTTCGTCGACGCACGGTAGCTGTTTTAGTTGGTGATGGTGCAACTCTTGGAAACTTTCCACGAAGTTGCTGTTGAGTGGCGTCTACACAACAATATTTGTAAACTTTAATCTATACTAAGTACCTGCACCCCTTTCACGGTGAGTCTCACGGTAAACCATCACGATTATTGAAGACCGTTGACATAGATTCAGATTAGAAGCCGGGCGAAGCGGCACGACATTTCAATTAGGAGGATTGCTTGCCGCGCCAGCGTCACAGGGACAAATAGAGGCCTTTTGTGGAACGGGTGCTGAATAGCGTCGAGTGCTCATCGCGAGCCAATGTTCTGATGATGTACCGTTTGCAGCAGGTATAACAGCTTCGGGGTAAGTATAGAGCAAAAGGGAACTACCATTTTATTAATCAACTTATCTAGGTAGGTACGCTCTTTACCGTTAATATTGCAGAGGTTTCTTTCAGATAATGCCAAGTTTTTTTTGAGTGCAATAACAAATTCACGCGCATAAAATCAAATATAATGTTATTGCATTCAGTAACATTAATAAAATACTAATAGGTACCTACATAACGTATTCGCGAGCGGTTTGTTTCCGTTTACGAAGTCACGTGAGGAACGTAACTCACGCGATCGCAGTTTACGTGACAATTGCGTGACAATCACGTGTCACAGTAAAATACAAGGACATCAACAGGGTTGTCATATTCATATTTAATATCTGGGGTGGTTTTATTGACTAGTATTTCTGTGTATCGATTGAGGAATCAAAGTGTGAATGGTTACGGGAAAAGGGGCAAAGTACAATTGTTGACAGTGTACATTATTCAATGAAAAACGAACTAGGGTGATGTTCGTCAAAGAACAGATCAGTTAATCTTGATAGAAAAGCTATTTGACTAATGGATGTACCTCGATCCTTCATGATGGGCCGGTCATTTATTCCCTTCCTGTCACATCTAGTAATAATGCAAATGTAAATAATGCAAATGCGCTTCGTACAATGGAAGTTGGTTTTGTTATACACAAGAAAAAATATATGAAATGCCTTCATACATGGAACTGTTAACGCACGAGTATAATATTGCATTCCAGTACGACAGCCCAGTTCCTATTCTCACCGCTACGTATGTAATGTAGATATAAAATAATACTATTCTTTCAAGTTAAAACTGCATGTAATTATTTTAACAAAAGCGGTAACAATGCCTCACATCTAGTATAGCTTTCATTGCAATATAGGATACTACAAAATCAGCTGGCTCGATCGCGGGGTCGGCCTAAACGTAACTACATAGTAATGTCGATTTTTTCTACGAGCACAGATGTTCTGAATAGTTGGGCGCTTTACGATCAAGAATGTATTTTATTACATTTTGGAACTACTGATATTATTATACACGCCAGTGTACCCATGTTTGTTTGAATACCGATTTTTAATATAAATTTTACATTTTTCCATCATCACACTCGCATTTGTTTTATTTATATTATTTAATTTTGTTTGAATGAATTATAACTGCATTGTTCTTCAGAGTGTTATCAGCCTGTCTAGTTGTTGTGAACAATACCGAAATAAATACAAATCTTATACATACACATCAATTGCTGTTCGTTAGTCTCACTAGAGTTATTGTCATGCTGATTTTGTGCTATAATATATAATTATATCATATAATTTTCCTCAAGTGCAACATCGGTAGCCATTCTTTATTAGGTACATTTTATTGTGTATTTTAACTTAACTAGCTTTGAGTGCTTTATCGTAGTTAAAAACAAGTATTTTCTCATAGATTTAACTGAGGAATTTTAGGATGTCATCGTGACAAGGTACCTACTACTGAGTTATTGCTTTTACTGTAAAAATGCTGATTGTAAACCTTATCTATTACTTATCGTCATCAATAGATATAGCTATCAGCTGTATCCGTATACAACTATACATTCATGGATTCAGAACAGTCATATCTTTAGTGTAGAACGATATACCGGAACGTTTTGCTGCGACAAAGTTAACTTTTTGTGTACTATTCAATTCAAGTTATACCATTGGTGCAACACGCGCAGCAATGGAAGGAAGTAAGTACCTACATTAATAACTATTAGGAATTGTTTTTGGCTAAGTATTTTGTTTCCAATTTGGGAACATAAATGGTACCACTCGTCTTTGTGCCGTCCTCTATTACTTTATGGCCGAACGTGTGCATAGTCAAAAGTCAACACAAATAAATAATTATAAAGACGAAGGGTAACCTGCAAGATAACCTAATCTGAAAAGGAAAGTTGCGATTTCAATCGGATTCTATGATGTAAAAGCAATTAAAAATACACAATTCAGCAGTTATATAGTCGTTTCAGATTTAATGGCTTCATACTAATCGAGCTGTATAGAGTAACCAACTCGTATTTGTCTTCTCTACATGAATATTAGTTGAAAATTCCGTGTCGTCTCAGATACAGCCAGTAGTGGCGAACAGGACAAATTTGAAAATACTCTATACGTTTATCGAAATTAATTACATACCTATAAAACCAATTACTTCTGAAACCTCACGTATGTCTTCCATCAATAAGTACGAAAGAATTCATTCGCTTTTATCTTATCTGCCTTTTAATCAATTTTTTTATCTTCAATATTGATATAAAAATAATTACAATTTGTTCATGACCAAGGTAGGTAGGTACATGCGAACATTATTATCTTAATCTGCTCAATATTTCGTGCATATTATATACTAAATAAATTTACATACATATCTTATAAATATATGGTTTTAAATTTATAATTTTGTGTAGGTAATTTCTGCGCCCAGAAAACATGATCGAATGCAGCCGCCGTAATATATGTGTTAGTAGTACTATAGTACTTAATTATGTACTCAATTCCAATTTTGGTTCACAAAGACCATGATAGAAGATTAATTATCTACATTCTTAAATCAGACACATGACAGGGCACAACACTCTGACATAGTTACAATAATATTTTGAAGCAGCAACAGATTTTTCCAAGACTTCTGATGTGTATCTAGAATCTATTGCTGTCTATTCAGATTCTATTGCTGGCTTTGTCTCGCACTAAACAAATAACTAAAAAAGCAGCAAACTTAAACTGTAGGACAGACTATGACTGTAGTCAAGGTTAACAAACATTAGAGAAATCCGCTGTGCATCTTTCAAACTGTATCTATGTAGGTAATCGTATCTTACGTTTTTTTCTAACTTTTCAGCAAAAGTCATCTATCATGGAGCAACAGTGGTCGAAGGATCTCACGCCCACCCACCGCCTTATACGTCAGGACCCCATCCATCCTCATATGGGCCCCCACCGCCTGGTCCATACGGACCCACTATAGTTCAAGCTACAGTTATGCCCACGATGGTCCCAGTGGTAATGGCACAGCAGATGGGCCCCAGCCCTGCTAGAATGACCTGCAAGTCCTGCCAGTACGAAATCGTCACGAGAACTGAAACGAAAGCTACTATGAGGACTCATTTGTTTGCTGCTTTGCTTTGCTTGATTGGGTGAGTAATTTGATTCGTTGTTTTGTTAAACAAAGGGGTTAGAACTTTTTCTATGGGAGGTGGCCTAAGTTTCGATCAATACCGAACCAGCCCTATTCCTTCCTGCTGTCTATCTTGTCCATCCAAACGTGGTAGAGGCTGGTACAGATCGCTTTCAGGGATAACACCACCCATAGTCTCAATTATTAAGTTTGTCCTTCCAGTGGTCTGTACATTTTGGAGTCAATGAAGAGTTATTTATCTATCTTTCGTTTCAATAGTGTCTACAGCTCCTCCATACGTCTTGCTTTACCTTTGTCATTGTATTATACGCAATGCATAATAAAGTAATCAAGTAATGTTGAAAGGTTTTATATGAATAATTTAGCACAATTGATTTTATATCGAAAGCTTAAAATACCTTTTGTGATTCAGACTCTACGTAGATATCCGGTAGAGCCCGCAATCAGTACCTATACGATAAGACATCTATGATTCATTAACATTATCTTTCTCCACAGACTGAAGTGAGGTTACTTGCTCCAATAGATCTTTAAAAGTACCTACCAGAAGTGAGAGCTAGCATTATCATCATGATCGATCATGCATATGAGTCTACTGTCGGACCTCTTTCAAAATACTTCACTGATCCTTGATCTTCGGTTCCTCTTTTCCAATGCTTTTCTTATTTTCTTTATTCCAATCAGTGTAAGAAACCTTTCGTGTACTATCAATGCACGCACCTGGGGGCTTACCGTGATGTCTTATAGCGATCCAATTGAGGCCCTCAAAAGAATCACTTCACTTTAAAAAATAGTCTGCTTTAGCACGCTGCTACTTCAGCTTCGTGGCCTGTGTCGATTATTGTTTTATGGGCGTTTACTGTAGTTTCCTGATGTCATCATTAAAATTAAACACTGTACAAACTTTTCATTATAGTTTATCTTTCTATTACAGATGCTGGCCATGCGTATGCATCCCTTACTGCATGGACTCTTGCACGAACACCGACCACTACTGTCCGAACTGCAACTCGTACGTAGGCAGTTACCTCACATAAAAAGACATGACGATTCAAAAATCAATGAAAAAGGAACATTTGTGCTTAACTGTAGGTAGGTACATCATTTAGGTCGAAACTTAAATATCGTCAATAGATGTGACATCAGTCTTCGCTAGATGGGCAATAGGTATAGGCATAAAGCAAAATAAAGTTATTATTAACTGAGAGCTTTTTCAACCGTATTGTTATGGGTAATTAGGTAAAGGCATAAAACAATAGTAGTTTGTTTTACAAGGGCAGAAAACGACTCATACGTTACTCGATGTTTTGCCTCACGAGCGTAGCGAGTGTGGCACATACAATCGAGTATGAGCGAGTCGTTTGAGACCCGCGAAAACACAAAAATTTTCACACAGAGATTGCGAGAAATATAATAAGTAGGTATACAATTCAAAAAAGCTAACAATATTTCACAAATAGTCACGTTCACTTTCAAATAAATAAATAATCAAATTCAATATTTTAAAACCAATTTGCACTGTTGTCAAAGTTCTACACACACCTACAGATTATAGGCGGCAATTACAAACTTTTTAAAATGATCTAATGCTCGCAAACGCGCACGTATACATAGCATACATCCTATGATCGCCAAAAAAGTGGACGAGAATTACACTTTCATTTAAAAAAGTAAACTGTTTAGGCTTCGCACGGTTTGCACATTAAGATACTCTTCGTTTTTTCTAAGTAATTATGTCAAAATGGGAAATTGAAAAGTCGAATCTTCAGCCTGTTGATAATAGCGAGTACAAATTAAAAAAAAACTACTTTCACTCACTAGTGCCGAACAACCTCGTTTGCTACCGCTAAGCTGAGCTGATCTGACACCTTTTTTGAGCATGAGGTGTGAAAAAGAGTTTTTTTACAACTTCCAAAAAGGAGAAGGTTCTATTATGTTTATTTGAATTCTATAAACGATTTCACGGCATTTTTAGTAGCTTTCGAATGAGGGTATAGTGATTTTTTATTCGAGCACTGAACGTACATTAATACTTAGTTAATAGAGCTAACGCGTAATAGTGATAGGTACTTATCTTGAGTGATGGCTTTGTATTAAAATTTTTGTATAATTATAATATCTAAATAAGTGTTTAAATAAGTAACGAGAATTAGTTATTGCAGAAGTATGTATAATCGTTTATCAGGATTTGTAATTTCAATTTACCTGTAAATACTTTTTTAAATAGGTGATGAGATAACTACGTTTTATTTTACAGTTGTTTGATTAATCGGTTTATTATAATAATTATATATTAATTATATTAAATTAAGTGTTGGGATTAAGCGTGTTAGTATTGTAATGAAATAATAAATGTATTAAGCCTATGTAATGACTCTTACTGAATATTCCAGCTACAAAATTACACATTGATTGTCGAGATATAATAATCAGAATAATCAATTTATTGGTAAATAGTAACATTACAAGTCACAAATAATCTTAATATGTATATATAAATCTCGTGTCACAATGTTTGTCCTCAATGGACTCCTAAACCACTTAACCGATTATAATAAAATTCGCACACCATGTGCAGTTCGATCCAACTTGAGAGATAGGATAGTTTAAATCTCAAATTATAGTTGCAATTTTAATTTATTGCAAATTATTAGAAAATTGAAACAAACTGAACGGCCATATTGATTTTCTAATTTTACCTTCTTGACAGGGCAAATATCAATTTCTTGACTTTAAAGACAGGACAACGTCTGTCGGGTCAGCTAGTTTAATTATATGAACATAAAATACTAATAAAAATTCAATTTCAAATTCAAATATTAAAGTAATTATTAAGAGATATACTACTCCCTTAAATCAGAAAACGCCTTCCACAACTTGAGCGAGCCTGTCCGGCTTCGTAAGTCTGTGAGCCACCGACGTAAGCTTCCGCCTCACGAATTTTGTGGCCTTGCGATAATATACGGGAGCTTGGTGCAGTCTGGTGGACTTCTGTATACGAAATGATACTGATTTAGGGGTCTGTGGGTCTGGAAGGGCTCTGATTATTCAGTGAGGAGGCACCTATAGTTGTGTAATGGTGGTTTTGCTAGAATGACGTGGTCTCGTTCAAGACACTTTGTTCACATTCGATTCCATTATGTTGAGGCTCTTATGATCTCCCATTACTAGGTATCATAATGGGCCGTTTATTAGAAGGGCGCACCTTATCGGCGGGACGGATGGTAGTGGTTGTGCCTGAAGTGCACGTGGCGGGATCGAGCCAGGACTGATAATTTAAAAACTATGTTCATTTGACTCTTAACAAAGAACACACAACGTGGGTAGGTTGGCATTCCACTAGTAGAAATAGAGGCAACACGATTTCACATCTACCTGTATCACTTCTAGATTTTATTGTTCGTGGATATGGTATTGTTTCAGTTTTAATACTGTGAAATGAAAATCAAATAAGGATCGGAGTGGTGATATTGCCCGAGAAGCAATCGGAGACATAGCAAAAAACACTGTATCACAATTAACTGTTCAATATTGCTGTAAAGTACTTTAAAATGTAAGTAACAAATTAACAAAAAACATATTACCATCAAAATCAATTAATAATTGGCGAAGTGATCGCGTAACAAACATACAATTAATATAAAACATACAGTCAAATTGAGAACTTCAAAAAGTAGTTTTCTTGTGTTTTTATGAATCTGTGAAATTAGAGGTTAGATTAATTTTCGACGGTGCAAACATTGACTAATTAGCTTTGGTAACCTCGCTACGCTCGGTCGCTAACTTCGCGCCGTGCAATAATATGTTAGGTACTTTACTCACGGAAACTTAACCAAACGGCTACCTAAGTGCGGGTTTAGGTCACACTGTGCTATAAATGATCTCTTATATTATGTAAGTAGGTGCATACTTACGTATATAATTAATTTTATGTTATTTATTTTATTTTATTTATGTACCCTGTCGCCATATGCACGTGCCTTGTTTGCGTTAGGGATAATTCACCAGTGGTCATCAGTAGATTAGCTGCCAGCTGTATCCGTATACATTCATGGATGCCTACAGTCATATTTTTAGTGGGGAGTGATATACCGGGTATATAAATAACGTTTTGCTGTTAACTCTATTTTGTGTATTAAAGTTATTGTTATCGGTTCAACACGCGCAGCAATGGCAGCAAGTAAGTACATTAGAATTGTTACCGTATTACCACAAAAGTTTAGACCAGAGTTTAGCAGATGTTTCTACAATTTCGTACCACAAAATCGACGTCTATCACTCGCGTTTTCTTACTCAATCCTGGCTTTCCTAATTATTTAACTTCTGAATTTGTTACTAGAACAAGCAAGGGTTAGACGTCGATTTGCGGAGAAAATATTTAAACTCATATTCGTTAACGTGCATGTGTATTGTGTGTGGACAAATTTTATAAACTCAAAAAACGTGTCATTCCGCCTTTTTTCCAAAACTCCCAGGAAGTTTCAGTAAAGCATCCACCATTTTACTGCATCGTGATTTTGACTGTAAATTGACTTCATTACTTGACCACGAGGATTGCTATAATGTAAAACTTGAAATATTTTATGCTTGACACTGGCTAAATGCACAAGCGGAGCGAAGCCAAAATAAAAAAAAAATCACCGTATTACAGCTTTCAAACCGTATGTCTATCTTACGTTTTTCCAACTCTTCAGCTACAGTAGTCAACACAACAACATTACAGTAGTCGGGAGTTTTTGGCGGGAATACGATAGTGAGACGTTGTTGGTTTTGTGTTATTTTCTTAAACTTGTGTTTCTTCGAGTGTTAATGTGTAATATTGGTGGAATATTAACCATTAAGTGTTCGTTAACGTGCACAAGTGTGGGCGAATGATACAAACTCAAAAAGCGTGTCATTTCGTATTTTTTCCAAAACTCCCAGGAAGTTTCAGTAAAGCATCCACCACTTTACTGAATCGTGACTTTGACTATGTAAATAATTGACTTGACTACTTGACCACGAGGATTGCTTTAAAGCTATTACTTTCCTAATGTGAAAATAAAAATATTATGTACTTACGTTATTATTATAATACTTGACACTGGCTATATGCACAAACCGTGCGAAGCCATAATTAAACAAAAAAAAAAAAAAAAAAAAACAGTAGTCGGAACAAGTCCGCCACCTTATGCGCCAGCACTGGGCTCCAGGCCTGCTAGAATGACCTGCAGTTCCTGTCGGCACGAAATTGTGACGAGAACTGATATGAAAGCTATTGGGAAGACTCATTGTTGTGCTCTTTTACTTTGCTTGTTTGGGTAAGTATTGTAATTAGTTGGTTTGTTGTACAGAGGGGGTTGGCCTTTTTCTACGGCGGATGGTCTAATACCATCTGCCGCCATGTTGTTTTTCTTTCAAATTATAAAATATGTCATGCGAAAGTAACATGTTCTGGAGGTATTCGGTGGTAACGATCGCTGTAAGGATGACACCTTTTTTATATTAAGTTTTTTTTTTATAGGGCGTGTAATTTCCGAGCCTATCCATAACAAATAAACAAACATACAAAAATAAGAGTCCTTCCTCTCGTGTCTTCTTAATATATAGATATAAATTACGCGTCACGTTGTTTGTCCGCGATGGACTCCTAAACTACTTAACCGATTTTAATCAAATTTGCATACAGTGTGCAGTTTGATTGAATTTGAAAGATACATCATCTTACATCTCAATTTATAGTCGCAATAACAAAAGCATTCGCCACAGCAATGCGTGACCATGTCTGCTAGATATATGTATAAAAACCACAGACGGAAGTTCAGGCCGTGGTGAAGTCGGGTTTTGTTGTCAGGGTGCAATCAACCGAAAGGGATATTATTTTAATAATGTATTTAATGACTAATTTACTGCATCTTTTATCCGCTGGTATTATTTTTCCCGTTGCGTCCGTAACAATGAAAATATTTAAAATGTTAGTTTCGTTCGACTTTATTAATAGTGAAGTTAGTCCAGATGTATTGCTTTATCTTTGTCATTGTATTATTAGCAATGCAAAAATGGATGTTTCAAAATTGAGTAATTGGAGGATGTCTAGAAAACTGATATTTTACAAAATATCAGTTTCCTAGACATCGACATAAACATAGTTGACATTACAATGTTATTACAATGTCAACTATGTTTATAATGAGAATGTTGGCTTATGAAGTTATCCTTGATGGTTTCATTATATTTATGAACCATTTGGCACAATTGATATTATATCCAAAGCATAAATTACCTTTTGTGATTCAGACTCTGCGTAGATAATCAGTGAATCCCTCAATTAGTACGATAAGACTTCAATGATTCATTTAAATTATCTTTCTTCACAGACTGAAGTGGACTTGAAGTGGATTCAAGTAAACTTTAGACCTTTAAAAGTGCAGAAGTTAGAGTTAGCATTAACACCATTTTCGTTCATCCAAATGAGCCTACTGTTGGACCTCTTTCAAAATACTTCAGTGAGTTTAATCTCTGGTTCCACTTTTTCAATATTTCTTTTTTCCTTTTCCAATCACTGAAAGGAACTATGTGTATTGTCAATGCAGCAACCCGAAGAACGTCTAACATTTCTTAGACTGAGTCACGATCTACCTTCACTATCCTCTACTCTCAAATACGTCAACTCCAATGATTATAGCTTCTGCGTATTCATGGTGATCGACGAATTGATTACTTGACTTCACTGTTGCTTCATTCAGCTCGGTGAACCTATGGGATATGACGATGACATCACCACAGTAATTAAACCCTCAAACTTTTCATTGTGGTATACCGAAGGGTATCCTTCTATTAATCTGTAGGAGAAACCAAGGTCACCGACATAACTCGTAGAATTAGTAAGTTGAAGTGGCAATGGGCAGGTCATATAGCTCGAAGAACCGATAACCATTGGGGAATAAAGATTCTCGAATGGCGGCCCTGAACCAGAAGACGAAACGTAAGGCGCCCCTCAACTCGATGGACCGACGGCATTGTTAAGATCGCGGGAAGCCGGTGGATGGAAAGGGCTCAAAATCGTTCTTCCTGGAAATGTATAGGGGAGGCCTATGTCCAGCAGTGGACTTCTTTAGGATGATGATGATGATGATGATCCTTCTATTACAGATGCTGGCCCTGCATATGCATCCCTTACTGCATGGACTCTTGGACGAGCACCGAACACTACTGCCCGAGCTGCAAGGCGTACTTAGGAAGTTACCGCACATAAGAAAACATACCAACTCAAAAATCGACGAGCAAGGGAAACCTATGGGCGTAATTTAGGAATAAGTATATAAACAAAAGAGAGTACCTACGGAGTTTTCTTTATAAGTTTTTACGATTAATTTAACTGGAGATTCAACAACCAATCGATTGATCGGTTCTAAAATTGACACAAGTCAAGAATGTTATACTCGTACTTGTAATCAGTAACTTTTGAATGAGAGGGTTGTGATTGGTGATACAACTGTAATGTAATAATGTAACAAGTACATACATATTCCACCATTAGGTATAAATGGCGTGCAATATTTGAAATAGTTATAACATAATTAAATCAAAACATAATCAAAATAATAAAGGTAGATAATATGTAATGACGACGGAATAAATAAAAATAAAACAATGGTTTGAGAAATCTTGTACAACATTTTTAATAGGGCATTCCGAAATAATCTCCATGCTTGCACTCACGTTAATTATTATTTTTGTAAGTTTTATTTAAAGAGCCGTACAATGTAATTGCCACAAAGTACTAAAAGGATATCGATTAGGCTGAAAGGCAAAAACTGATTCCGAATCTTATCTGACTACTATCTTCACGAGTAGTTCTATAGATATAGGGCTGCCTATACCCGTTTATACCAGATCCATTCTTGCACATTGAACAGTCACTTACCTACTGTGAAGAGAAGAGCTAGAATTAAGACAGTGAATACTATTTTTTCAACGAAAGCCGTTAAAACAGCTATGGAAGGTAGTAAGTACACTTTAGAACTATTTACTTATCAGCCTCACATGAAATAAAAAATCTCTTAGCTGTCCCCCAGACCCACGTAACAGTTATGTGATCTCCAATCATGAATCATTAATTAATTAATGATATTTAAAAACTTGCACGACTTCAAAGTGACGGCACGTTTAACGTTGGCTGAGCAATCGGACTGCTGCACTTGGTGTCGCGGGTTCGATTCCCGCCTGGAGCAAATATTTGTTCGATCCACAATTATTTATGTCTAGTCTGGGTGTGATGTGTATGTAAAATTATATGTCTGTAAGTGGTACCCACGATACAGAAGCAATCCTAGTTTTAAGTTACGTTTAAAAAATATAAACCTAGTTATTATTATTGTCTACCTGGTAGAGCCTTATAATAATTTCAAGAGTTTAATTAAACAATTTTAAATTGACGTACTCACTACTCATCTCACTACACTGGCGCGCTTTTATCGAATTTCGTATGGAACGCGCGCGTTCGCTACACACAGCCGCGATATTATCGACCTACGCATGAAAGAAAGCGAAACAAAACACGGCTTATCTTATAAGGTAATAATTTTATATCTTCAGCTAAATCTCACGACGGTGGAGCTGATCGCAGTGTACCACCACCTTACTCACCGGAGCCACCACCGCATCAGCAACAACCCGGCCCACATGCGGCTACAACTCTGCAATACGGACCCGCAGTGGTACATACCACCACCCACCATGTGGGCGTGGTGGGAACCCACGTGGGCATAGTCGGCACCACTGCATTCCCAACAGTGATAGTGTCACAGCAGAACATAAGTCCAAAACCTACGAAGATGGCCTGCCCGTCCTGCCGCTGTGAAATTGTAACGAGGACTGAAATGAAATCTACTATGAAGACCCACCTCTTTGCGGCTTTGCTTTGCTTATTCGGGTAAGTTACAATCCCTATTATTAATACTATAAAATTTTACCAAACTGAGTCTATAAAGCGGATCATACACGGCACAGCGGCAATTTACAGCGCGGTATCGCATTCCGCTTGTCACACTATGTTATAAGTATTATATTTATCGCCATTATAATTTTATTGTCATGAATCATAGTCCCTCGAGATTACTGTTGAATCCTTAATTTTCTTGACATGTTAAATGATAATTACAAAATTATCATGATTAGATTTACTGTGAATTATATTATATTGGTTTTTAAAAGGCTTTCAATGTTACTGTACAGTCAGTCAAATAAGCAAACCACCTTTATATATGACAGTATACCTATTAACAAGATATTCCTAAAGGCGCGTTCAGACATCATCAGATGTGTGGACATGAGCTCACTGTGAGCATTCGCCTCATACGTTCGTTGCGAACGCCGTCTCAGGTCGAGCCGGGCTCCTCGTGAGGTCGGACGCACGCCACTCAATCTGTTACTAACTAACGCCACATTTAGTTGTTTATTGTGTGACGCATGCATAAATTACTGCGCTAAGAACATTTCGCAACAAACTGTGCTGCGTACTGTTCGCGGCGCATGCCTCGCGATGTCTGGGCGCACCTTAAAATATTCTTACATTGCTGAGGATAAAACAGATTACAAGCACACAAAACCCCCACTACGTAGAAAATTTGTAATTACCACGGGAAATGTTATAAGCTATAAGCCAGCAAAGAGAGTTTACATGAATTCGAAAATTGTGTACAGCAATATAATTTTTCTATTACAGTTGTTGGTGTTGCGTCTGCATCCCTTATTGCACAGACTCCTGTAGAAACAGTGACCACTACTGCCCGAATTGCAATGCTTATATTGGAAGCCACGTGTCATAAGGAAGATTGAAGATTGCGTTGAAAATTGCCAAGAAACAAACAAACAAAGAATAATACGCAACATACAAGGACTCATATTGGGATAAACACGGAACACTCTCTCTTTTGTGGGAGTAGAAGCAAAAGAAACTCTCTGTCTATACTTAAATTAAAGCCAGATGGCAGTTCGGTAGTTTATATGACATTTTAAGCAAGCGTGAATCTTCGTTCGCGCAGAAAAGAAAGTATGGTACGAAGATTAACGAAAGAATGCTTAAAACTTACAATCAACCTAAGATCACTATTATAAGGTTCATAATACACTGCAGCTGTTAGTTCCATCTCACTCTAAGCTCGCTAAGATGGCGGGGCGGCTGCCGACCAATAGCGGTCAATAGCATTTCCCGCGCTTTGAAAATTCATCTTCTGCGCAGGTACATCGGTAAGCCATATCAGTTGGGTAATACTGTATCAACGTGGGCGACGAGTACGCTATTGATTCGCATACAGTTTCGCTTGTCTTTTGTTCGATTCAGATGTTTGTATGGAGTGTCCAGTGTCCACCCTGTGCTTTAGGATTATTCCCGCCAATAGAGTCTACATTTGAGCTGAACGGATGTAGAGCTGGAAGCTGGAAGGCTGGGCTATGAGATTTGTGGGTGCGAATTTGAACACGTTAGAAGTTCTCTTGGAAACGTTTATTATATGTTTTATTTGTAGAAAAATTACCAATTATCACATTATTTATGTCAATTAAAGCTGTTAATTAAAGTGGGTGTATTACCGTTTATTATTTTACCGCCACCAACTTTTTACAAGTGCAATGAAGTTGTTGAAATAAATGACTCTTTTTTAGCAATGTGTGCATGAGTGCCATGTACCTTGTGTGCGTTTTGGAGAAGATAATTATCTTCTCTAAAACGCATATAAGGTCAGAGAAAAAGTCCTATACGTGTTGGTATTTAGTCCAAGTGCAGGTAAAATGCATAAATATATATCATAAAAGCTTGGATTTTGAGCAATATAGCGAGTCAAAGTCCGAACTAGGTCCAAAAAGTCTCAGTAAAAATGGCTACACGGTGCTAGTGAGTAGGTACTTGATTTTAATGTGTTATTCTTCTAAGTATGTATACATGCTTGATCCGTGCTAACCAGTGCCTTATGATGCATAAGCTACAATACTTAGCAACAACGGCTAGAAAACTGTCGCCGATCACGCATGCAGCTTGCAGCTTATCAGGAATGCAGTTTATGACCGCGAAAGTCAAAGCACGTGTACGCACACATCCCTGAAGCACTACAACGGCGACCCCAGTAACATCCTGATACCGTTATTGTGTTAAATTGTACTGGTTCAAAGCTTCGAGGCTGCGATGACTCATCTGCATGTTTCCGATCGATACAAATGGGATCAATAGCGTTATCTTATCACGTCCGGCATTTGATTAACTTATCTTATGAATTCTACTTAACTAAGTACCTGGTATCATCTATATTTAGGTTCTCTAATTGAGCCCGAGAATATTTTTTTGGGTATAATCCGCCATTTGGACGAGTTCCACGTAGTGGATCCTGAGAGTTAAGTGAGGCCCATACAAAAGGAAAGCATAAGTTTTTGTTGGATTAAAGTTGTATGAGCATTTCGAGGGTTGAGTGTTGAAACCCGATAAGTATGTAAAAGTTAGTTCTTAAATAACAAATGTCAGAGATTCTTGCCATAAAAAAATTGTTTCCCATAGATAACTGCAACAAAATAAGTGCAAAATTGTATTATGGGCTAGGTATTATTATAAAAAAGTACGAGTAGATGTGTGTCTGTTGTTGCTTCCTGAAAAATAAATATAAATAATCTATTGTTGTTATTGTTGAGAAAAACTGAACTATTTTAGGCAAGATATAGTATAGGTGTTGGCCAAGTATCATTCCGATATCGACAAGTTAACTTGTAACTACGACTAAAATACAGATAACAACCTTATCTGTATCTCATTCCAAGAGATATCGACTTTTCTGTATAACAAGATTAATACTTGGACGTCTTACAGTCTCTGTACTTCCTCTGAAACGAAATACAATTTCAAGTTATGACAAATTTATATATCTTTGAATTTAATCAGCACTGTTATGGACGAACGTAAGTTAAACAAATATATATATTTATTAATATCAATACTCCTTTACATGATTTATGAATTAATTACTTCGTAGGTATACAATTCTATACATTGTAATGTATATTTTGGTTTTTAGTTTCCATATTACGGTTTTCATTAGATATCATATTCTAAAGCATAATAATGTTGCTAAATGTTTTCAGTTATCATTATTCCTAATAACTTATTTATTTACTTACAGTTAAAGTACATTATCATGTTGAAGAAAGAGAATCCGATCGTACTCAATACAGTTATCCACCTCCTTACACACGAGGATACTATGGACCGCCATCACCAGACCCATTCGGGCCCGCCATGGTACATACCACCACCACCACTTCCACCGCTGCAAGAGGTGAAGGTACCAGCGTAGGAGTGGGTACTGGCGTGGGCGTACTGAGAACTAACATAGGCGTAGTCGGAACTAACGTAAGCGTAGTGGGAACTAACGTAGCCGTTGTGGGACCTACCGGAAGCGTGTTATACCCAGCAGTAGTGGTGAGACAGATAAGCCCTAAGCCCACTTATCTGACCTGTAAATCGTGCAATAAACGAATTGTGACACGGATTGAATCGAAGCCGACTACGAAGACTCATCTGTTTGCGGCCTTGCTTTGCTTAATGGGGTGAGCATTTTGATTTTATGTCCATTACTAGTATGGCCAGCTTCGTACCTGCGGATGTAAATTATTCTAATTTTTATGATATAATATCGAATTACATTCAAATACGTTCGGCTATTATACGGCACTGATTGGGAACAAACGAACATACATACAAATCTTTATATTTACAACATGGTTATGTTTCTGGACAAAGCGTCGCCGAGAGGTGCTAGAGATTGCTCTTGGTCAACACTCAGTACGACATACAAAGTAGACATACAATTAAAAACTTTACCCTCCTTCGGCAGTCGGGTAAAAAGGCATAAACAATATATTTGTTTTTTCCAGTTGTTGGTGTTTCGTGTGCGTCCCATACTTCACCGACTCCTGTATGAACCGGGATCATTATTGTCCAAACTGCCATGCATTTGTAGGAAGCTATATTCCTTAAAAACTTACAAAATCAGTCAATTTATTAATCAATAATAGCTGTAATTACGCCTGACTGTACATAATAAGCAAGCGTTACTTACTTTTTACGAATAACAGATTACGTATTTGATGAACTTAAATTGTAAAAGTAGGTACATTTATCTGTATGTAAATAGAAAATGTATACCTAACATTATACTCGTAATTAATACAGATAAGTGTCAAATTGTTATAAATTGTGTTTATAATGTCTTATTGTCAATTGATTTGTGCTGATATTGGACTCTATATCACCCATACCATAACTATTTCATTAATTATATAGTATCAATGTAATTATTATTCGTGTGGGTATTTTTATTAGCTACATCCCAGTTCGTACACTCTATCATATTTATGTATTTAACTTTAATACAAAAAGAGCTAACCTATTGGTTAACATTAACGTATTCGTTAATGTTAAATAAACCAAATCACATCACTTTAGAATAATTAATGACTTCAGAATTCATAACATAAAGTTCTCTACTCTTACTTTGACATTGGTTAGACACACTCTATCACCCACCCGCCCTTACTGACTATCCACCCCCTACTACCCTTCCTACTACCCTCAGAAGTAGCTAAACATGTCCCAACTTCCAATTAAACTTTTCACTCGCAAATAGTTTTCTTCTTCCAGCAGGAAGTTATGTTTATGTTTCGTTACTTTTGAGGCACACCAAACTTACGATATGAGTTAATTCCAGTACTTATAATATGAGGTAAAAAAAATATTATTGCTAATATAATAAATAGTAGCTACGTATTATTTCAATCATTCGTTGCTTTGAAAGCTGTTCCATGCTAATGATGACAAATATCTGTAAATTATGTTCAGGATAGGAATAATCATGGGTTAACCTTGAATTTATTACTGAAATTATACAGAACTCCACTAATGACATCATCCTTTAGTCATATGCTGTTTTCACTTACAGTGTATTGTTTACTAACCACTACATCATATCGACATTTTCCCTGAATAACCAACCAGATATAGCGGTGATCAGATGGTTTATTCCTCTTGTGTAAATTTCCTATCAGTAGTTAGCTTTAGTGTACTCCCATCGTTTCCTTTGACATTATCTAGTACTAAACGATACGTATTTGTTCACTTCTATAGGGCGTTTACCGTTCTTATCGTGACACCTTAGCTCAGTCAACTGATATCACTTTAGAAGCGTGGTCGTACATACGGCAGAATCAGATATAGTTTCATATTTGGAATTCAAAACATTGGTAAGTGTCAACGTGACGGATAGAAAAAAGAAGAAGAAAACTGGTGTCTAGTGTCCTAAGTCAAGAGGTGTTATTTTTTCAGATAAATATGAATGTTAGTTTTGTCGGACCGGACCCTACACATATCGTGTGCCCATCATGCCAAGTCAGCATTACTACGAGGATAGAACGGAAAGCGACGACAAGAACTCATGTGATAGCTGTACTGCTTTGCGTCTTTCTGTGAGTATTTTTTAATAGAACAATTGAAACAGTGTAACGTTATGAAACTCATTAGAAATGACCTGTCCAAATTCCGTGCCTCAGTCGCTTGTCGCGATATCTTTGCATGGATTTAACTTAGCGACAGTTAGGGATTAGGACTATAGATTTTGTGTGATGTCACAAGGCTTCACGTAGGCTTTCATCATGCATTAGACAAGGCCGGTAGAGTAGGCTAGATTAAGACTTCCCATAACACTAATATGCCGTTTCATTGTATAATACCATGCACCAACTTCTGTTAATTTCTGGCTTGGAGCTCGCGTAAGCTATGAGTATATCCGAACTTCTGCTTCTGTAGCTGCTATAAAATATAAAAGAATATCAATATTTATCTACAGTTGGAGACCTTGAATTAAAGTTATCTGATTATACTCGTATTGCCACATGCACTGTCAAACAAAGCCTTTCCTACAACCTCGTGTAAGCATAAGAAATAAATGACGAGTTATATTACCGACAGCCAGTGCATGGCAGTAGCGAGGTAGTGGATTATGATCCATATTTTTTTCTATGAAAAGCCCTGTGCTTCTTTAATTACGATATCTTCTTATTAAAAATTTACGGGCTCCGTGGCGTAGGTTACGGATTGACTCCCGCACAGTGCGATCATTGTGTGACGTCAGGCATTTGCTCCAAGGCTGGGTATTTGCAGCTCAAGGTCTTCGTTGTCTGTGATTTCTCAGATATAGATAATTATACTTGGTTGTAATGTCAAAGCGATAATATATGCTATAATTATTCTTCTGTTCTCCTGATTTCAGGTGCTGGCCTTGCGTCTGCGTTCCGTACTGCATGAACTCCTGCAACAATGCTAACCACTACTGTCCGAACTGCAGTGCCTATTTAGGCACTTACGTAAACTAAGCTTAGGTTCAACGTTAACCGTCTTATCACAAAAGTTTAAACCAGAGTTAAACAGATGTGTCTAAAATTACGTTCTACAGTCTATCACTCCGTTGTCTTACTCAATCCTGGCATTTACTTGTGAATTTGTGAAATTAGAAAAAGCGAGGGTTAGACGTCGATTTTTGGAGAAATTATTTAAAGTCATCTGTTTAACTCTTGTTTAATTTTTTTGTGGTAAGACCGTTATACTTTTAACTTGTGCTTAAGTTAATTAACGAGTTTAAGTAACAGAGAGAATTTCAATAGTTTGACGATTGATTCCATTGTAAGGAATTGTATCGACAAATTGTTGTAGTAAAGGGGTAAATCTTACGCGATGTCAATATGTGACTCAACTTGTTCTTCTGAAGAAAAACCAGTGACTCATTCGTAAAGGTTATTATTAATTTTATTATAAGGTGAGGATGAATGAATATTTTCTAACATTGAATTAAAGTTATTTTCTGTATATAACATGGATATGTTTGGATTTCTTTCACACGTAGCACTATATAAATCTAGATTCAAAATTGATCTTATTAACATAAGATCTTGAAAAACGCAATTAGGGTCCATACTCGCCTAAGTCCATACTTAGGCGTATCATATACATCAGGGTCCATACCCTGATTCCAAATTTCCTAGTTAGAATTTTTCTGCTTGCGGCTATAAGCTGTAGAATACTGTATTAGATATAATAAGTCGCAAATGCAACGCATTACACAACCGACAGTTTGCCTGCCACTCCTATCAGCTATCAAGCAGGCGGTAAACTTGAGGGATAGACCTTCTTGAGTTATTTCAAAATATGAGGTTTCGTTTCGATTCCTGCACTGGACAAATATTTATCTCCACTGGCTGACTGTTTGTGAGGCACCTAGTTCGTCGTTAGTTCCACGCCTTAGGATCCCTGGATGAAATCCTGGTTGAGGATCAGGTCAGGTGTTTGAATGTGACCGTGACTTGTGCTGATAGGTATTACAAATGCGCCTTTGAAATCGCTCTCGGTATATTGCTACCACTATTCTGTTTGGCGTTGTGTTTTGCCATTTCATCTAGTTAGTCTGTTTGTTTCTACTGAATCAACATAGTTCTCCCATATATATTATTTCGATATATCAATAACGTAGGTAGGTACTCGTAGGTACCATTATGAGGGAACAGTTAGAGGACAAGTCTGGCTAAATGCAAAAACCGTGCGAAACCATTAATAAAATAAAAAAAAAACTGTTTGGTTCATCACCGTTCATCTCACTCGCACCTTTGGCTGTTTGGGCGTTGCTTGCCTTTTTTATGGGTTGGTCGGGGTTTTCGACTAAATTCTTTGAATTAACTCGACGTTTTGTATTGTATTCACATAATAACTACTCTATGGTTAGTAGTTGAGTGCAATTGCAGACAGTGCACGTGTGCTAAGGTTATTTTTGATAACAATAATACGAATTGAAGCTTCGGATCACTGTTCCAGGTTTTATCGAATAATAAACCAATTGACAATGTAAGTTTTTACTGTTAATTAATTCAATGGATTTGTAACTCTAACTTTGTACTTATTGAGTACCTAGTAGGTATAAGTCTATGTATTTGTGAAACATTTTACGCTCAAACACAGCTTGTTTTATTTACGACAATGAAGAATCACAGTAAAAAGTAGTCTGTATCATAAGTAAATTGGTGGTAATTTCAAATTACTTAGTATGTAGAATCATTTGATTTAGAGATCTAAATCTAAATGAAACTAAAAGTGACTAATACTTAAGTATATATTTGTTACCACAATTATTGACACATGACGCACTATAAAACTATCTAACAATAACCTTAGTAAGTATATTAGGTACCTACTAACTTTCTTCTAAGAGTCACCAAAAACTTTTGTGGCTAAATGTTTGTATCAATGTCGGGGCTCCACCCATTCGACCAGTTTCACTAAGTATATAAAATTCCAATATTTCTTTAAAATCATTCTATTATTGGTTTCATACATGATATTATTCGCTGCCAGCAGCTGTGTTGCGTGCGTGTATTATGTAAAGCTGTACTTTTAGTTACTCAGTAAGAAAAGAGCAGATTAAAAATATTTTGCCTAAAGGCCTACGGAATCTAACCTTGAACATCCAATTATAAAACTGCTGTCGCTACGCATGCTCGGGTAGGTATTCGTGATTTAAAAAGATGCTTTAGGCACTTCAGAAGTGAGATCATTCTTTTTCAGAAAATTACATTTTGATGTGAGCAGTATATAGGAATGAGCAACTGTGTGTTGAATAAAAAAGTGTGTTCTTAAACTTTCGCGAACAGGAAACATATTAACTAGCTAAAAACGGGTCTAATTCGCGCACAAACAAATATCAAAATATATAATTTTGACATACCTCGACGTTTCGACCGAGTTACATCGGCCGTGGTCACGAGAAGACTGGTGAATGCGGGTATCACCGTCCGGAGCGGCAGGTGTTGTTTCCAACTACCCGCGTTTGATCTTGCAAAACATAATCGTCACGACATACAACACTAACAGTATCCGAAGTCCCACTTGAACATAAGTTGCGCCGTACACACTTGCTAATAACTGGATTCCATGAACCAGACAACCTAAACCCATCTTCCCGATTGAAATTTCGGTACTTTTTGATTTCAATCGCTTCACGAACAATTCTAGGATAGAATAGAAATGACGATCAGTGGAAAGGATTTTCGGGTCATGTAATTCGATCCAATGGTTTGATCCTGAATCAAGCAAGTGCTCGGCTATGGCTGACTTGTTCACCTGACGGTTCTTTACTGCTGCGATGTGCTCCTTCACTCTTTCCGCGATAGTACGCTTCGTCTGTCCGATGTAGGAGCTACCACAACTGCAATCAACTTTGTATACCCCCGGTGTCTGGAATGGTATCACATCCTTCGCCGTCCTAACTTGCTGTGCTACTTTGGATAACGGAGTATATACAGTCTTCATGGAGTATTTTCTCAGTACTGCTCCAATTTTGTCCGTTACCCCTTTCACATATGGCATGTATACCATTTGCCGTCCATTTCCTCCGAAAAAAAGGAGGTCGGCAGGAAGTGGAACAAGTTCGACTTCTTCTGGAGTCCGTTCATCCGAAGATCAAATTTTCTTTTGAAATGGAAGTGGACAGAGCTCTGGCGTTTCTTGACGTGAAAATGATGGTGAGTCCGGATGGTTCCTTGGCGCACTCTGTATACAGAAAACCAACTCACACTGACAGATATCTGGATGCTTCTTCTCACCACCATCCCCGCCACTTACGGTCTGTTGTTAATTCTTTGGTGGACCGTGCCCATGATTTGTGTGACCCTGAGCATTTGCAGGCTGAGTTGTCGCATGTTCAGAAGGTGCTTAAATGGAACGGATACAAAGTAGAGAAGAGGTTGCCCAGACGAAGATACCCGAAGAAGGCGGTTGACTTTGAGGTCGCCCGGCAAATGGTATACATGCCATATGTGAAAGGGGTAACGGACAAAATTGGAGCAGTACTGAGAAAATACTCCATGAAGACTGTATATACTCCGTTATCCAAAGTAGCACAGCAAGTTAGGACGGCGAAGGATGTGATACCATTCCAGACACCGGGGGTATACAAAGTTGATTGCAGTTGTGGTAGCTCCTACATCGGACAGACGAAGCGTACTATCGCGGAAAGAGTGAAGGAGCACATCGCAGCAGTAAAGAACCGTCAGGTGAACAAGTCAGCCATAGCCGAGCACTTGCTTGATTCAGGACCAAACCATTGGATCGAATTACATGACCCGAAAATCCTTTCCACTGATCGTCATTTCTATCCTAGAATTGTTCGTGAAGCGATTGAAATCAAAAAGTACCGAAATTTCAATCGGGAAGATGGGTTTAGGTTGTCTGGTTCATGGAATCCAGTTATTAGCAAGTGTGTACGGCGCAACTTATGTTCAAGTGGGACTTCGGATACTGTTAGTGTTGTATGTCGTGACGATTATGTTTTGCAAGATCAAACGCGGGTAGTTGGAAACAACACCTGCCGCTCCGGACGGTGATACCCGCATTCACCAGTCTTCTCGTGACCACGGCCGATGTAACTCGGTCGAAACGTCGAGGTATGTCAAAATTATATATTTTGATATTTGTTTGTGCGCGAATTAGACCCGTTTTTAGCTAGTTAAAAAAGTGTGTGCGTGTAACCTTTACGCTCGATTGAAGTAAAACTTTTTTGGCATTGACGGAAGTAACGCTTACTATAGTCTGTGTAGTTAGGTACCGCTATTTAAAAAGGGTTACATTGACATGTCAATGTAACCTTTTTTAAATAGCGGAAACTACACAGACAGAGTAAGCGTTACTTCCGTCAGAAAAAAAACTCAGTTACTCCCTAGTCGCGCCTACAGAAGTTTTACTTCAAAAAGGTTTTACTATATGCCAAGTTTATTTTATTATTTTATATATATATATGTATTTGAATATTATGTTGAATTTAAACATATTTAAATAAATTAAAATAACATTTCGCAATGACTGGAGGAATTGTCTAACATTGTTGCACCTATACTCATAGTATGAGTAACTCGCATGAATCCAATAATCAATGATATCGTAAATATAGGTACCACTATTGAAGGTACATCAGTCTCAAAATGAGCTCTACCTTTCCACTTGATTTTCGCACGCAAAAAACCTTCACCGACCAACTCAACCGGTTAGGTTATCTCACTCGTAATAAAATAGTTAACTTTTACGTCCCGAATTTCTGAATTGATTATAAATGTTGGTTTTGTAGTTAATGCAGCTGAAAAACCGCATCGAAATCGGTCTTAGGAGCTGCGATGCCATAGATCAGCGGTTCTCAAACTTTTTTGGTCACGGAACCCTTTTGACAAGCAAAATACTTGACAGAACCCTACAATAAAACAATAGTTTTTAAAAGTGTATTCTTTAACAATCTCGACTTTATGTTTTCGAAGATAGAGCCGGAAGTCACTGGTTCACAACTATAGAGTCTAATTCAGAGGATTTTATCAAAGGGACTGCGCGCTCACAAGTATACTTACGCGCGGCGGGCGGAGTCAAAACGTTCGACCAGTGACCAGAGAGAGGTGTTATGATTTTTTTCTAGTCTTGCGGAACCCCTACAGGGGTAGCGCGGAACCCTAGGGTTCCGCGGAACACACTTAGAGTACCGCTGCCATAGATAGACAAACACATTACACAAATACACACACCTCAAACTTATAACACCCCTGAATTTCGTCGTGGCTTAAAAATCTTTTTAAGAACAAGTCTTTGTACGAATAACTCCATAGTGGAATAGGGTATTTACCGAATAGGGCAGTTTCAGAATAAGGTCCTATAGGTACCGCGAATAGATCCAAAAACGCATGGTAGCATTTTGCGAATAGGCCATATCAGTCCACGATGCTGTAAAAAGCATTACTTATCATAATTATTTATTTCGCTTAACCCCTATGTAAACAAAACAAAGTAAGCACGTATTTATACAAGCAAAATGAGGTGTCAAAATTACGCCAGCGTCACTCATCAATATGGCGGCAGACTTTACGACTGGATTCACGAAATATATGTATATAATGTTCGGTCTTCTTACCCTCAAACAGGTACGTATTATGTCTGAAACCTCACCTCACATTCGTAAAATCGTGAGGGTTTTTTTATCTACACTAATATTATAAAGAGGAAAACTTTGTCTGTTTGGTTGTAATGAATATGCTCCGAAACTAATGAACCGATTTGAAAAATTATTTCACTGTTGGGAAGCTATGTTATCCCCGGGTGACATAGGCTACCTTTTATCCCGTAAAAAATAATGGTTCCTGCGGGATAGTAGTTAACGCGGATGAAACCGCGAGGTGCTTCTAGTTGTAGATAAAAGTACCTACTTAATTATTATTTTCAAATGACCCAACACACGCATTGTATTAATTAGCACACTGATGAGTTAGAAAATTAGTGACTAACCTTTAATTAATGTAATTTAGTAGCTCCATTTATGTAGGTATAGTAGTTAATTGTCACCTCTAATTCCTTTTGTAGTGGATGACCTTTAAATAGAGTAAGTATAGGTAAGTATAATTATTCTTTAATTTAATTATAAAACTCTTTACAATAATAATTCTTTATTGAGCCCCATTATAATAACTAATACAGAGAATTAATACAGAATTTCATAAAGTATAGGAATGAATTTACAACATTTTGCGGTTTGTGGCAGTGACAATTTGAAAAGAGAACATTTTTGTAAAAAAGAAAATACAATTTTGTAACTTACAAATTGCAAATTTAAACTTAATTCATTGATCATTATTATTTTATACCAAAGGAATACAACATATCGTACCGTGCGTGCAGGCATTTTGTTTGTTTTGAGTTCTCCAATCACGTTGTTTGCGAATACCTATCGACCAAACAATAATTTGAAATGAAAACATTACTGTTCTCAGACAAGAACTACCAAGCAGCATAGGTGATTAGCTACCCTATATTCTAATAATTTGTTATTCAGGCCAGGTTTGAAGGACAATGTTTGCAGCGTAAATATTGGGTAGTACAATAACCTCAAAGTGATAAGATAATGCAGTGCCGCGAATATGGGTGACACTGCAGTGCCTGCTTACCTGATACAACCGGATTACCAACGATCAGCAATAACATTTTTATATTCTAGATAGCTTAGGATAATTTAATAGTATTATTAGTTAAGTAGGTTGCACAGGAAAATGGAGCATCGGAATTCGTGTATGTTAATACTTACATGTGTTCAGATGCTTTTGGTGATCTAAATAGCTCATATACCAATGTGTACCATTCTGGGAAACTTAATGTTGGGTGTAGTAATGAACCTTATTTATATCGCTGCTAACCTTTACTTTAATATGTAAAAGTACTCTGTACCTACTTACGGTTATTTCAACAAATAACGGTACCTACCTCCTTATAAAAAGAAAATAAAAAGGAAAACCAACTAAATCTAATCTAATACCTAAGTCGCTACCAATGGGCAAATTCCTAAATGCTGGTGGCATTGCGACCCTGTAATGCAATGCTGAAACTTTGATCAAAATAAAGCTCAGCATGTTAGTTCGAAACGTGGGAGTACGTCGTAGGACGAACCTGAACCAGCGCTTTACTGTTAATTTGTGTATCTTCTACATTTATAGTTAAACAAAAGAACACTATATTATAGTCATTACAAATCTGAGATATTAGTATAATAGGTACAGCGGGCTTACCATGACGTCTTATTGCGATCCAATTGAATACCTAAATATAATCGTTTCACTTTAAATAATAGTAATACATGGCTTTCGATATCATTTAGGTAGGCGTCAATCCCTTTAGATTTAAAATCAACCTAAATTGAGCGTTGAGATGTCACAACAAGACGCCAGTAGTACCCAACTGATATGGCTTACCGATGTACCTGCGTAGAAGATGAATTTTCAAAGCGCCGGAAATGCTATTGACCGCTATTGGTCGGCAGCCGCCGCCATATTAGCGAGCTTAGAGTGAGATGGAACTAACAGCTGCAGTGTATTATGAACCTTATAATAGTGAGCTTAGGTTGATTGTAAGTTTTAAGCATTCTTTCGTTAATCTTCGGACCGTACTTTCTTTTCTGCGCGAACGAAGATTCACGACGCGCCTTATAAGTTGGGTAGGACTAGTATACGAATAAGTAGTGAAACGATTATGTGTAGGTCCTCAAGTGGATCGCAATAGGACGCAACTGTTCTACATAAAAACTGGTTTTAGGTGGAGCGTCGCCGCCGTCGTTGGGTAGATATCGATACCTACCTACCTAGGCTATCGGGATTTACTGGGAATCTATACTATTATTTATAAAACTGATACTGAGTCATGTCTGTACATTGAAGATATTTTTGGAAAACTAATTGGGATCGACTATTTAGAGGTCACTGAACTCGAAAATGTGGATTTTAAAATTTGTGTCTGTTTTTTTGTTTGTTACCTTAAAACTCGGAAACAACAGGACGGATTTTGATCGGAGTTTCAGCATTTTATAACTTTGGTTTCGAGTATAAGTAATGATTTAGGTTTCATAACTAACTGACGACTTTTAAATTTATTCAAATGTGGGGTATACCGCGTTCAATATTGCTGAGCCCGTATGTCCGCGGGCTATGAAAATAGAGTTGGAGACTGGGCTGGAGTTGTCATAATGACGTCACACGTTGTGATAGACTACGCGTATGAAGTCGCAGCTACGAGTAACAGTTCCTGCAATAAATGGGTGATGAAAAATATTGCCATTAATATCTAGTAACCGTAAGATAAATAATTTAATGAAAGAAGGTGTATAAATTTATAAGTATATAACGTAAATCGATATCAAATGTATTTATTTGAATCTTTATTGAACACAAAACTTATTAAGTACTACAATGTGGCGGACTTAATGCTTAAAGCATTTTCTACCAGTCAACCACCATTAAAAAGAAAGAGTGGTGCAAGTAACCGTGCATCACCATGTAATGTTCATCTCAAAGTATTATTCATGCGTTGATAAGCTAAATCAACCAACATTTTCCAGTTCACAGAACACTGTTGCTGTAGGCATATAATTATTATTTACTCGTATATACTGCTCTTTTATCACAATGTTCATTTACTTACTCATAAGCCTTTGATGGTACAGGCAAAGTCCATGTTTGTGAAATTAGACGAGATAACGAGAAATAGCGAAACAATTATGAAAATTTTGCAAACGAGGCATTTTACAAATATAGTTTATCTAGTAGGTTATGAAGAGTTAGATAGGTACAAAGTTATTGGCTATTTTCTGTCACTGATATTCTCAAATATTATAATATATAATATTAAGTATATACAAGGTGTAACAGCAAGGTGTAGTAATACTGAAACTACGCATACACATACATATTTCGAAGTAGTCTGGAGGTACTATAAATCTGTAAGTAGTTACGGTAATTAATTAAGACAAGTCAAAGTTTACTGCAAAACTAACCATCGTTCAACCCTAGTTATCAGCTGGGCAATGTCAGCGAACTTGAGGGATAGACTAACGTTAAATCCGTCAAGAAAAAATCGTAAAAGTACTAAGGGTTCCGTTTGTTTTTTAAATAATGATTTTTACCGATTTGTACCGACCCGGACAGATGCAACCGGACAAAAGTATTCCTTGGCGGCTGATTGATATCTGCTCCGTATAATGTACATACCAAAATTCTATTCTAAGGCGGTAAGTATCTGAAATGAATTTTAGAGGCTTTCAACTTTGTAACAATACTGAACCCTAAAATATTGTCGGCAAATTCAAAGACCGCGCGGTGCCCCGCGGTCTCTTTGCGGCAGAAATAATTCAATGCCAGGAAATATTGTCGGGAAAATTCAAAGAGCGCGGTGCGTTTTGCGACAAAAATAATTCAATGCCAGTGACCCGCGTAACGTGACGTCATCCGTATCATGTTAGGGTTGTAATATTTAGTTATTTTGTGAATTTTAGTGAAAAAATCGACTATCGATTTCAGGTTTTAGTACCCTGGCAAATGATTCATCACCAGGTACACATACCCACATTTCAATATTACTACACCTTGCCGATACACCTTGTATATCTCAATATGTTTATAACGGTCTCCCACGACACAGGCCTGGCCTAGTGCGGGGACGTCTGGAAATTTGTTTTGCTTCATTTATATTGGTACATAAACCTTAACATAAACATACTTTTTTACTTTTTTTACTTCACTTTTACTTTTGTCCTAAGACCCTTTTGCTCTAATCAATGTGACAAATCATTTGTTTCCTTTTTTTAATTATTTAATTGGACTCTTTGTTACTTTTTAAAGTTTTATCCGTATGAAATAATGTGAACAGTAAAAATGTTTGCCGTTTATTTTATACATAATTATACATATTATATACTTACTTAATAATGACGGTTTTGAAGGAAGCATTATTTATTAGAGCACTTAGGCTATAGTACAAGATCATAATGGCCAAAACTTGGCCAATAAAAAGTAATTAGGGTATAGTATATTTTGAACCATCCGTTGGAGTTATCTAATCTGCTGCCAAAATAATAAGAATTGTTTCCACTTCATAACACGAACGTCTCGAACAAAAACTAGCACAAAAACTTTAGGAACTACATCTACATATTCACGACTAATGACGAGAATTCTTAGACTAGAAATAAGTTTCTGAAAAATATAGGTAACTATACATTATAATATTACTCTCTTTTAACATCGACTCGCCAACAAAATGATCTCGCAGCGCGTATCTTATCTTATGTTGTTATAAAACGCAAAGTGGTTACATAATAATAAGTGTCTATTAATTTAGGCAAGCATCTTGCTGCGTTGATGTCTTATCAGCATGCTCACAGTAGAAACAGGCCTGCTGACACGCTAGGATTGAACGCTACTAGAGCCAGCAAAGAAAATGCTATTCATCGCGATACATTAATGTAACTATATAAAGATAAACTACACTTCATAATCGATTGGCTGGCCTACTATATGAAAAAAAAAAACAAAGACTTACGTATATTTCTTATTGCACGTTAAAACAACATACGAGTATAAAAGTGCAATTTCTTGATAGTGTAAGCTACGTATGGTAGAATTCTATATTTTATAAGACTAAGTTATGGCCACACAATACTACGTGCCATATAAACTGCGACTAGATACTCAACAGACGGTGGTGTCAACGGTGTAGAGTACGTTCACTTTCAACTGCTCGTTCCACTCTGCTTTCACTAGTGGGCGATGCCCCTAATATCAACAAGTTGTGATTCACAACAACTGCGATTATTTTAGTGGCTGCTAGCTAGTGTAAGTTACGCCGCGGTGAATTAAACACGTATTTATATAGCGCGCGATACCTTCAGATATTTTTGTTATGTGAGTGTGTTCTTTAGTTTCATCGTTGTATAAAATATTATGTGAGTTTTTGTTTGTTTTTTGTTTTTAATATTTTGGTTCAGTTTGGTGTGTCAGACTGGATTCTGAGCCCGAGTGGCGAACTGAGCTGTAGTACCTACCTAAATCGATCTCATGATCGATCGAGTTGAGAAGCGCCGAACGGTGTCTGACGGCACACACGGAGCACGTAGTGTAGTGGCTACGAATATCTGCATTTATACAATTGGTTTATTAAATATTACTTTAGCATCACACAATCGACAGACGACAGTCTAGACATAGAATAGTACCTACGTATGTTGACCTTGGTTGGGGTGAATTTTGTTGAGACGCAGAACGGGTTTTATCTGTCTTCTAACAAGCTTTGAAGTAATAGTAATTAAATACATTTTGTGTACAATCAGCTACACAAGTTGCTGAACGTTTCCAAATTTTATATTTTTTACGCAAATTGTTAGGTGTTTTGAATCCTTAAAATTTGTATTGAAAATTTAGTGACTTTTGGCCGCTTTCTAAGATAACTGTGTGCCCATTCTGTTGGCACAACCAGTCTTTTCAGTTTGGTTCTAAAGTAAACAGTATACTACATACTTTCTTTTTCTTTTTCGGTTCACGGTCACGCATGTTTTTTTAGAAACAGTTACGTAACATCTGGATAGATGCCTAAACATTCCCTTCTGATGGGTCTTTGATTGAATCTACCTACTCCGTTTTTATCTGTAAATATTTGTTCAATGAAAATGATTGATTGATTGATGGATTTCAGATCAAAATGAATATCGTGGCGGTGGGTCCCGAGCCTACTCAGGTGACATGCCCCTCCTGCCGAGCCACCATCCTCACCAGGCTCGAGC
This sequence comes from Hylaea fasciaria, assembly GCA_905147375.1. NCBI lineage: Eukaryota > Metazoa > Arthropoda > Insecta > Lepidoptera > Geometridae > Hylaea > Hylaea fasciaria. The sequence continues at coordinate 3,908,220 of LR990198.1, forward strand.
ACAAAGCCACCACCAGGACCCACGTGGTCGCGTTAGTGTTGTGCCTGTTTTTGTAAGTACACTTGTGCGGTATTACTACAAAAGATTAGACCAGAGTTAAACAGATGTTTCTAAAATTTCGTTCCACAAAATTGACGTCTATCACTCGCGTTTTCTTACTCAATCATGGCATTGCTAATTATTTTACTTTTGAATTTGTTATTGAGTTAGAAAAAGCGAGGGGTAGACATCGATATGTGGAGAAAAGATTTCGACTCATCTGTTCAATTCTGGTTTATATCTTTTGTGGTAAGATTGGTGTCGTTTTGTGTGCGTCACTACGTTTATGTGTTAGTTCGATTCCTTCTTATAGTATTGTGATTACGTGTAGAACATTTTTGTGCCACAAAACTGTCCCAATTGTAAAAGTAAACCCTATCCTGCTAATGTTATAAAGGCGCAAGTTTGTGAGTAAGTTTGTATGTTTGTTACTTCTTTACGCTCAAACGGCTGGACTAATTGTTGATGTTTGTTATGGAGGTGGATAAACCCTAGCATAATACATAATATTAAGCTTCTTTTTATTTCGAAAATAGCGGGTCACATTGCGGGGCTTTTTGTCGGTGTTGACGGAGAAGGAAGCGTGGTTAAGGAAGTTAACGCACCGTGCAAGGCCCTGTTGGCAAAAACTGTCCAACAATCGATTCTCCAAAGACTTAGGATATTTTTTGTGCAATAGAAATTTGCAAAAGGATTTTTTATGCAATTCCTTCCTGGTGGATTATGGCCTAATCTTCCTCACGGAACTGAGGGGAGGCCTTTGCCTAGCAGTGGGAAAGTTACAGGCTGAATTATAATAGGAATATTATAAACATGTTTTTTGAAGGCGCTACAGCGCAAACGCAACGAGATATCAAACCTCCGAGTAATCAAGTATCAAATCGTCACATTTACGTCATACTCATACCTCCTAATGTCAACTTGTATAATATTATATTGAAATGTAGTCGCGGAGCTACCGTCATCATCAATTTGATACATTCCCACCACTGGGATGCTGGCTTTGCGAGAGAGAGAGAGGAAGAGAGGAGAGAGGAAGGGTCATGGTCGAATACGCTGCCCTAGTGGAGGTTTCATGAGGTTCTCGGAATTGCCAATTTCCTCCAATGCCAGTTTCAGAGGAGGAATAAGTACTATAGTGACGCTCTAACTAGCAGTAATTTTTCATTGAGCAGTCTCTGATTTTGCTCTGCTCAACTCGTACCGGCTAAAGTACAGGCACAACACTAAACGTCAGCAAGATCAGCCCAGACAGAGTGTGTCACTTGTCTTCCTCCTTCGAAACTGTCATTGGTTTCCCCATTGTGTTTTCCTGTACAATTTACGAGCGATACAATCGGACGCTACCTCCATTTATAAAACCAGTCGAGAAGCTACCTAATTACTGCAACGTAACGATGTTGAATTAAATGGGTACGTAAGAAGCAAAGTTAACAATTTTATCAGTGTTTTCATATCTCTAACAACCAGTTGAAGGGCAAACGTGAACCTGCTCAGAATAATACAGAGGTACGCAGCGACCTCGTCCGATAGCCACAATTGATTTTACAATTATTTACTCATTTGTAAATTGTTTGTCGTTCTATCTGCATATTATTGTTTACGATATTTTAGTTGGTTTGTTTCATGCTCATGACTTTATATAAGTAATGATAAGAGCGCCAGGCGTCAATAGGATCAAAGTGTTTGACAAACTGATTCTAATAAGTATGTATTTTTTGTATTTTCCAGGTGCTGGCCTTGCATATGCGTGCCGTATTGTATGTCGTCATGCCAAAATGCGGATCATTACTGCCCCAACTGCAACTCATACCTGGGAACCTACTCGAGATAGTTAAACCTTATAATTTTAAGCCCTTGTATTAGAATGTCTAACTAAAGAGTGCAAGCGCCCTCTATTAAGAACATAATTATATTATGCTTGCGTTTCGCAACTAAGTATATAAGTACTTAAAATAATCTCGCGTCAGCTGAAACAAATAAACACAAAATGTTTTATATAGGTTGTGTCTTTTTTGTGAATAATGACAGTCGTCGAAAAACATCCAGCGTTATTGTTTTTGTCTTAGTAACTTACTGATATTGATATACACTCGTAAACAAATGATTGTGAAACGAGACATATGACAGTGAAAGTTGGCCTTCACATATTTTATATGTTCGATACTATAATACGAGTATAGCATATTCTGAAACAAGCCTTATACAATCAAATAAATAACTGGGTCTAATATGCCAAGTTATTTATGAGACAAACAAAATGTCTAACAGAAAAAGTGCACAGTGCCGCGCAAGGCTTTGTAATCGAAAAGTTTAGGGCGCATTTCAGTCGTGTTAGCATGGTAGGTACTAGGCGCCCGATATAATATTTAGTAATCTATCCCGATACGAGTTTACTAAATGGTGTCATCATTAAATCTCAAACATATTGTAAACAATATGACTGCTGTATACAAAAAAAGGTAAGAGGTTTTCTCAGTACTTTTTGTAGGTATGTAATTATTTATTAGACACGAATTATAAAGGAACCCAAAAGTATCAAAATTAATTCATAGATTTACGTAAGATATTCGAAATTTCACGTAGTAGTAAGCAAAAATAAAACGGAATTTTAGCTGTAGAAAGTTTGTAGATAAGTTAATAAGACGTTATTTTTATGAAGCGGGAATTATTAAAACATCTCAATGTCTTTTATTAGCATTACAGCACTTTATTATCACTTTATTAAAAGTATTTTTGATTGACTAAATCACATCTTTTGGTAAGTACTTACGGACTCACTTTTGGTTTGAAACCCAAAAGTATTTTGCAGTCCGCCCTTATTTGCAATATTGGGCAGTAAGTACCTATACATTTTTTTTTTCCAATAGATGGATGTTTTGTTAAATGTTAATTGGGCAGTATACGCGTAGCATTTTTTTTTTCAAAAAGCCGGATGTTTTGTTAAATCTTAAAATAGTCCATTGGTAGCAGAAACACCCCGCGGCTTTTACATTATTATCCAGGAGTTACAACTGAAAAATTCGACAGGCATACTTGATAAATATGATGGCTTGAACGTTTCACATTTATTAGTATATTCACGCCAATATTATTATTCTTTTTTTTGTAAGCCGGCATTAAAAATTAATTGTATTTTGATTAATTATTTTTGTTTAAGTCTGCGTTATTCTTCTAACTTAGGTTTCAGAATTACATCTTTATATAATGCATATTATTGTTAAGGTACACATATTTTATTTTAAAAAACATGTACTTATATTTTCGTCAGACCATCTGCCGAGAAGGGGTACTTAAGATAGCGCCCTGTTTTTCTAATCTTTTTGTACACATGAATGTTTTTTAAGTAATACCTACAGATAAGGATAGGTACTTTTTACAAATAAAGTTGATTATTTATATTAATAATTTACTTTTATGAACTCCCATCCCAAGTAGCTGTATTAGGTTGCAGCGCTGTATAAAAAAATCGAGTTAGCTGTGAGCGCCACTTAGGTTATGTCGTAAATAGGTATATTTTATTTGATCCAGCTACCAAACTGCGAAAACCACACTGAAACTGTCCAATAGTTTTAAAAAGAGCACCCTTTTTAAATTTTATAAGAACTAGCGGCCCGCTCCGGCTTCGCACGGGTATCATTACATTATTATAGGTACATATAAACCTTAATCTTCAACCACTCTATCTATTAAAAAAACCGCATCAAAATCCGTTGCGTAGTTTTAAAGATATAAACATAAGTACATAGGGATATAGGGACAGAGAAAGCGACTTTCTTTTATACTATGTAGTGATAATAGGTAGTTAAGTTGTAATAGGTAGGAAAACACTTGTTCTGTGTACCTTACACAGAACATACCTATTTTAGGTCATTTCTTTTTACATAGATAAATTCAATGTATACAGACATTTTGTCCTATACCTCTTGCGTCATTGTGTAGAGATAAGTTGCATAGATATACATCTACGCAATGATAATCACAAATCGTGTTTATCGGCAGCCTATATTTGTTCTGTGAGCTGATATAACAGTATTGTGGCAACGGCTGAATCAGTGTTACCTATAGTTATTATGAGAAATAATGTCAAGAAATGCATAATCAACTATTTTCACTATACGGACAGTTCAGTGCATCTCCTTTTTTAGGGTTCCGTAGTTTTTGTTTGCTGATCCTATTTGTTGGTGCGCGAATTAGACCCGTTTTTAGCTAAGTAATATATCTGCATTTGTTATTATTTCTACAATAACAGGAGATTTGTAAGTAAGTTGTTATTATAATCTAAGGTATAAAATTATATAAAAATTGCTTGCCGCATGGTATGAAGGGCACTGCAGTACTTACTGCTCAACCAATTTCAATGTTTTCGTTGTGTTTCCTGGGCATAGGGTCACTACTTAGACAGGTGGTCAGTAGTATAGTTAGTCAAGTTGTTGTCAACGTCACGAACTCGCTATCCAGTAAAGCTGGTTACTTTGATATCGTTAACATTCCTTGCTTTAAAATATACTAATCCAACTAATATTATAGAAAAGTCGAAAGTTTGTGAGTGTGTTTGTATGTTTGTTACTTCTTCACACTCAAACGGATGGGCTAATTTTAACACATAGGCCACTTTTGTCGGAAACAGCGGGTAACACCGCAGAGCACCCGCAGCTAGTGAAGAATAAAATAGAAAATACTTTACTAACTGTACACCAGCTATAAAAATACACAAGGTATGAAGTACCTAGTAATCAATACTTAATGGAGGTTAGCAGATGGAGCTTGTAGATTTAAGCCTATAGCAATGTTACACTTCAAAGAAATACCCTCTCGACAGTCGGGTAATAATGGTAAAAGTATAAAAATATTAATCCATATTAATCAGGCATTTGGCCATTATATCAACAAAGATGCAGTCAATGTGGGTATTAATTAAATGGCTTGAAACTAATTTTCAGGCAACCATCATGAGCGCGCCAATTCGGAGCCAGCCATCTTTTGGATCTCACTCGCCCAACAACATCTATATAGGCTCGCACCACAGTTCAGTGGCTCCTTACGGGCCCCCAGTGATACTGGGGCCAATGGTGCAATCAGCGTCGGGACCGCGGGGCGTGGGCCCCCAACCTACCTTCATGACATGCCATATGTGCAACCGAGAGATCCGGACAGTGATCTACCATCGAGCGACGGTGAAGACGCATCTCCTGGCGGCGTCTTTGTGTATACTCGGGTAAAATTCTGATCCTCATTCTTGTGTCCCTGCTGTAAATGTTCGGAAGCTGGAATTGAGCTTTTTGTGTTTTGCTAATAGGACGTGTACAGGCGTTCTGTGATTACGGTGTTTTTGTTTGGAATAATATTTAAATGTAAGTGAGTAATGACGGATTTACTAAAACATTAAAAACGTACCAACGCACCCCAGACGTGGGGTACCTTCGTACACAACTAACACAATAATAAAAATTCTTTAAAATAAAATCTAATACGTTTATCATCAAATAACTATACCTAAACATTCAGTGCACTATTTCACAAAAAAAAACATCTTTTAAACTAAAAAGTCACATAAAATAGTTGAATTAGTAAGAATCAACATAAATAATAACTATAACATGACATAACCGTGGTAATCAAATATATGGACATTGCAGGCTGAAAAATATTTTCACGAAGCATTTATATAGTACGAATGTACCCCCACACACATGTGTACCCCAACCCAAATAATTACACAATTCTATTTAAAAATAAATATCCATTAAGCTTCATCCCAAAATTTACGACTACATAATAAACTAATAGATATATATGTTCCTCAATGACGATGAATTACGCAATTTCAGTAAAATTTTGTAGAGCTACATGGGTTTGAATTCAAGTCCAAATATTACTTACGCGGCGCGAAAACACATTTCAACGGCAACCATATTGATGTTTTGTCCCGCTAATTAGTGGCTGCATACGAGTGGGAATCAGTCATAAAAAGATGATCGCACCTAAATAACTAATAGTGGAGATATACGTACTGTACGAAGGCTCTCTCTGTTAAGCCACCCTGTTTTCCCCTACACGAATGGTTACCTTGATGGATACGTTAACGATACGAACCGGTAAAATTTACGTACTTGCCCTATTGTAGCAGTAATGATCAAATCTAAAACAAATTAACGTATCGAATACTTTTTCGATAAAGGTTCGTACTCGCCTTGGACCAAATGGATAATAAGTATTGTCGCCATCTTGCTACTGGACGGCCAACATTTTCGTTTTCCTTGCCTCGAATTCTATGTAGGGTACCTACCATCCTTCGTTCATATTAATTATGCCTAGCCTTGGAAGATGTAAATATGTATAATAAACAAATATATAATTCAATTTAAGAATACTATAAATTGTTTCAGATGCTGGCCCTGCATGTTTATCCCTTACTGCATGTATACGTGCAACAAGACAGAGCATTACTGCCCATACTGCAGTGCCTTTATAGGAAGCTATATGATGGATTGATTGCGATAGAACTTATAAACACTGCTTATGCTGATCTTATTATAGTTTCAAGTCAATAGTCCAAAACATATCCGAATGGTTCTTTCCTAGCCGATATAGTTAGTTATTTTTATAACAAAGTAAAACTCTTAATTACAATCCGTTCAGCGATTTTGGAGTAATTGAGTGACAAGCAAAGAAAGAAACAGACATTCAAATTTTTTGCATTTAATTCGATTCCGACTTCAATAAAGATGGAGGTTCTTAATTCAATAATTATAATCAATCATGTGATTTATGGTAAAAATTTGTAATGACATGATTATAATGTGGTATTTTAATAGGTAGTTATTGTAACTTGAATTTGAAATAAGCATTATGTAGGTAGACAGAAGGAAAACTAGAGGATAATCGTCGTTGATTATTACGTGGATTATGGCCTAACCCTCCTCACGATAGTGAGGGGAGGCCTTTGCCCAGCAGTGGGACAGTTACAGGCTGAATTATTATATTTATTATTAATCGTCGTTGCTCAGTCTGGTTTAAAGCACCAAATTGCAAGTAAACCGATTATTGTAGTTTCGCGGGAACATTCAAATGAGCCTATAATAAATGTATGGTACTATGTTAAAAACTTGCACTTTTTTGTTAGTTTTAATAATGTGATTTTAAATCAGCAGTCTCAAAAAACTAGTCTGACATATTATCATACAGTATGCCCAGTATTTTCACGGGAGGACTATACTATAAAATACTATGTATGTATACTTAACGACTATAACTTTTACCTGTTATTTCAGTTTTGATTAGTTAGAGTGTTAGAGAAATGCTTAATTTATAATGTCAAGTTTAGTAAATTTATCGTGTATACGGGTAACGACGTGTTTGTTATCGGATCAGACCTACCGGACTATAAAGAACATTGTATTTTAATTTTAATTGTGTTGTTTTGTGACTATCACTTTCCTGTTATAAAGCTACGAACTGTGTGGAGAAACCAAGAAATAAAAAATAGTTTACATGCTATAATACCTATACTCGCTTCGCCCGTTTTGTCTAAATTTATTTATTTATTTATTTACTTATTTATTCATCATATAACTGTTACATCACAGAGTACTCCATTACGCTACAAACAGTACCGTGATATTTTACACATACCTAATGATACGGAACAAAAAGGCGAAGGAATGCTAAAAACTAGAATAGGTACTAAAAATTTGTAAACGCTTATTTTAGTAGAAGTGCTGAAAACCCTAAGCGTCTGCAGGTGCGTGTGAAGTTTTGTCTTCTTTTGTAATATAGAAAATCCGATGTTCTTTTTCAGGACCTAAAATACTGGGAGTTGCAAAGACTCCGTGCTAATAATAAAATACCTAGTCGGTACCATTCGGGTTATTAGGGTTATTCGGAACATCAAGATAAATAATAATATGTATTTTCCTGGACTGAACATTTTATCCGTATGCTAGTTGTTTTTAAACTAGTTACACGCGGCAACAGTGGAAGTAGGTGTTGTTTTGGGCTTCATATTTTTTAAATACAATAATTTAGTGACATATTTTATACTACTACAATTATTAAGTAATAATACATTGTGAATAAAATAAGAATTCAAATTTGGAGTTGTAATCCAAAAACAGCGGTAAGTAAAATTATGTAAGATTAATGTAATAAAAGCTTTTAATATACGAACAAGTATGTCTTAACCTAAATCTTGTCCAAAAATTATGGTAAAAGTTTTTAGCCTAAGTACATTTTTTGAGGGGCATAATTAGTTTCATATGAGAGTAGGTAAGTATGTTAGTTTAATACTAGAAAGTTTCATGTGTGTCTATATATCAGAATGTGGCATCCAGGCCCTCAAACGGCTTTGCCGATTTGATTTGGCTGATTTAAATTGTCTTCCAGTTGACGGCTCGTTTGACGTAGTGGCTCGGACTGCTGCGCTAGGGGTTGCGGGTTCGATTCCCGTCTGGGACAAATATTTGTGCGATCTATTGTGGGTGTGATGTGTATGTGAAATTATATGTCTGTAAGCGGTACCCACTATACAGGAGCAGTCGTAGTGTGGGTCTACGTTTTTAAACAAAAACAATAAACAAAAACTCATGTAAAACGGACCTAGCTACTTGTGTACCTACGTCGTGTAGGATTATTTCTTTATTTGGGAATCTTGGCTAAAAAAAAATTATAGGTAGGTACCTACTTGTATTTAAAATAGCTGAGTACAACTGCGTCTCTAGCGATTATTACAAAGTAGCATAGATATGCAACCTTTTTTATCTGTCGTTTTTCAGATGACTTTTTCAGATGAGGTTCTCTCTGATGACCCTATTCAAGTGAAATGCTCATTCTGCCATGCGGTCGTCGTGACAAGAATTGAACGACGAGTTACCGGGACGACCCACTTTTGTGTGCTCATGATGTTTATATGCCTGTAGGTAAATTAAAAGTATGTATAATTTCCACTGGCTTTCTCTCAAAAAGGATTGTGACACAAGTCCTTCGTATTAGAGAAGCTTGGGCATATATTTTTCTATACTATAGAGCGGCAAACAAGCTGACGGCCCGCCTGGTGGTCGTTACTGGTCCAGCAGTCACTGCCTGGTTATCAGCCTATGTGCTGGAAACCCGCAACACTCGGACGTTTTCGATGCGCTGCATACTCTCTATGATTCTTTTCACTCTTCTTTTGAAGAACTCATGTTAAAGCCGACGCCAAACTGCCAGCGCGCCAGGGCGCGACGTGAAGGTGGCGACCGCTAGTGTCACGCCGCGCCGCGACGGGCTCAACTGTTCTGTGAGACGTATCTATAGTACGACCGTTTAACTCAGTCCTCGCCCGCGGGGTACAGGGGCGTGGGGTGTGATGTCAAACGGGGTCGCCGGCGACGCGGGCAGCAGGCGACTGCTGCGCGCTCCACTCTCGATCACAGATTACTTAATAGTTACTTCGTCCTCGATCCCCTTTGATATCCTACCCTTACGCCCCTGTACCCCGCCGGCGAGGACTGTGTTAAACGGTCGCCCTATATAGTACCTTACAATTACTGCTACCGTCACGCCATCGCCGCGCTGGCAATCATAATATGGAAACACGTCTGATCATTCTACATTCTGCACGCATTCCAAACACTTCACGGTAGTCACGAGTTTTATCTTCACGGTTACCTATGTTGAGCGATTATCATCGGTGCAATACCAATGTGCAAGTGTAAATGTTACGGGTAAGCCCCAAGCGCTTTGCCCTACGAATCAACGACTCTGTCATTACGATGTTTCAATTTTACATACACTTTTCATATACCTCAGATGCTGGCCGTGCATGTGCATGCCGTACTGCAGCAAAAGTTGCAGAAGATCGGAACACTACTGTCCTAACTGTGACTCACTCCTCAACCCTCAAGAAACCTGAAGCCGCGGATGCCTCTCGCACTCTAATACAACACTACAATATATTTACCTAAAGTACAGTACACAAATGTTATATTAGAACTTAGCTTTACCCTTCTGTTCGTGATTTGGTATCATTATCATACAAAAAGACCAGCAAAAACATGGTAGGTACATATTATATCATATTAACGTGTAGGACTAACTTTCTACCACGGTGGAATTATTTTTGTAAGGAGAATCGGCGCCGTTGGCCATAATCTGTAATGATAATGATTGATTTACCTAAACTTATGAACTTTTAATAAATATGCAATTTAAAAAAAACACGTAATAGATTTTCGGTATCCATCTCCTGGCTCCATCAGCAGATCCTCGTTACCAAGCCCGTTCTACTCTGGACTTGTCATTACGAATCATATGAGGTTTACTACACCTCCTGGTGCCATCACTGGATCAGCTCCAAGATACCAAATTATAGTATACTGTCATCCGAACTTCATTAACATAATATTCAGTCATCATTATCATCATCAGCCTGATGACATCCACCGCTGGACATAGGCCTCCCCCTTAGACTACCACACCGAACGACAATAATTTGCCACTTGCATCCACCGGTTGCCTGCGACTCTTTTGATGACGTCGGCCCATCTAGTGGAAGGCCTACCTACACTGCGTCTTCCAGTCCATGGTCGCCACTCTAGAACCTCTCTTCCCCATCGGTTGTTAGTTCTACGAGCGATGTGTAATATTAAGTATTTACATAATTATCATTTCGACACCACAAGAAGAAGTACCTAAGTTAAAATGTATTCTAAGATTATACTACATGTATGTAGGTACATTGTTAGTTAGTTACAAAGTGAACCTAAAAACATAGTGGCGAATCGAGGACCTCCTCATTTCTGAAAGTCGGTTGAAAACGTATATAACCACAGGTTGATATTTTTCTATTATCAACTAAGCTAATTTTATATGTAAGTATAATAAATACCTTAATTAAGTACAATGATAATTTAACTATAAAAAAAATTACTTATTAATTACGAGCTTCAAGTTATACTCGTAGGAATCATAATATTATTCGAATAATACCGCCCATTCGACCGATAACGGCAACCAGGCAACCGATTCGTCGGTCCGATGAAACAATTTACACATTACAAATCTTGTTCAAACTGAATTAAACCCTATCTAGTTTAACTACGGGAATTTAACAATCATTTAAACGAACGTCATGAGTATTTCCAAAATAATTATATTAAGTACTTATTCAATAATTATTATTATCAGAGACTTATTAGTTACACGGAAACATTGACTATAATATTATTAATAATAAATAATAATTATTGAATAAATATTTTTCTAAATGGGCTCAAAAACTTATCCTAATTCTGATTTGTAGATCTTATTGTACCCAGGTAGATTATTCTCAAACTATTTAAACCAGAAAATATTTAATAAATTACATTTTTTTATTGTAATAACATCATAACATAATAATATTATACACACTTTTTTCTGCATGCTAGTTACCCGGGGTTTTATTAGACTTTTACATTATCATAATTACACACGACCTCCTAGCAGTAAATAAGTTCAAGAAAGACCTTATTGGAATGCCCCATCCCATGGAAGATAGCCGGGTACTAGCGTAGCGTTTGTATTCTCTTTGGCCGGGTAAACAGCTTGGATGACTCACTGCTACATAAAGCTTCAGTTACAACAATAGTCGATTATCCAGCTATCGTAAGCTATCGTATCTTCAAGTATCTTTGTCTGGTGCAGTAATGATTGGTAAAATGGAAACCAATAGATTAGGCATTGCCTAATAGATGGCTCGGATAAGTTTCTTAGTTCTCGCCACCTGTCAGCATTGAGATTAAATAAAACCTGCCGATTGCGAACTTCCCAATGAGCTAGACATAACTTTAGAGAGCTGAAATTTAACAACAATGTTTAGGTAAGTTCTGAAATATTTTTTGTACCATCATGTCTACCACGTGCGTGCTAGCCTCGCGGTCAGTATAGCCTACCATAGCGTGCTTCCCTTACAACATGCCATTCGTACGTGTCACAGTGTAAACAACTCCTAATTTAATGAATAAGCTCACACCCCATAGGCATCGACCGACCGATAGTACATCGTCGGCAACCTTGCCAACCTTGGCTCTTCAGTTCAGTGTAATATCTGCTCAGGAAAGGACGTGTTTCTTCTAAAGGTGCTGGATCAGTCAGTTGCTATTATCCAAGTGAGTGTTGATTGCTTTTTGTTTTGAACTAGCGTTTAAGTTGTGTTTTAATTGGAAATAGTTTTGATTGTTTCGTTGTCGCTGGTGGTGATACCGACTGTCTTATTTTTGCGGGTCGATGTGAATTTAAAGCCGTTATGGTAAGAGATGGGATGTCTTGCTGCAGCACATCAGACAGATAACCTGCACGGAAGCCTAGCTATCTAGGGTGTGTCTGACGCTTATTGAGTGGTAGGTAAGGGGTGAATTATCAAAACACTACTTACCTACAGAAAATGACAATCAATATTATTAGGTATGTCAATAAAGATTCTTTTACAAGATTGCTTCATAATGGAGTAAGTAGGTATACCTACTTACGCGAACGCGTTTCGACCTCACATTTTTGTCTTTCTGTTATAACTACTGAAGAAACCTATTGAATTCCTTTCTGAATGTATGAAATTAGGAAATGATTAGCTACGTTATCAGTTAATGAGACTTGTACGTGAAGGATGCTTGACTCTTGACTTGGGTAACAGACAAACGGGGGCTTCCCCTTTAGCGTGGTACTAGTTGTTCTGTGGCATTGGATGGCTTGGGATATAGGTACCTAGGTAGGAAATTCACACTACAACGATAAGTTACAGCGACGATGCGGCTACCACATACGGCGTGGCGAGAAGTTAGGAGCAGTTGAGTGATAGTTGCCAGCGTTCGGTTTACATCAAAATGGATTTATTTTAACGTGGAATCCATTGTTGCTAGGCACTATCGTGCTCGACGACGTAACGAAAAGAATGTTAGCGTCCAGTGACAAAAATGGGGCGTACCTACAGTACGTATACGTACTCCCACACTAAGTAGGTATATGGAAAACAAAGAAAGCTGTCATGTCAGAAAGCGTGGGTCTTATAACTTTTCGGCGGACGACATTTCAAATATTTTCAGGTTCTTACTCCAGAAAGCTTGTTGGATAATCAAGGAGTTTTTATTAACAAAATAGAATAAGGAAATCAGTACATGCCCTTGATCTGGCTAGTATTGCCAGCTCAATTTTCAGACATCGGGAGCGGCGACGACGCCTGGGCGGCGTGATATTTCATCAAACTGTTGCTCTCGTATTATGTTCTCTACAGCTGTTTAAATTAGGTTTATTTTACTTTGAACGCGCTACCATCGCCATCACCGTGCCACCGTAATGTGAATAGTCTTTTAGATAATTTATTTTATAAAACTTTGTTAGAGAATAATTAACATGTATGTGTGTATTAAATGTTAATTGTTATTATAGATTATAAAAGTGTTATTAAATATGTGTGTGTCTTTGTGTCTCTGCATACGTAACGGGAAAAGGCTAGATTGTATGTAGTTTAAGTGAGAAGATAAAATTATATTTAGTACCTTTTTAATACATTTTAGATAATTAAGTACTCATTTAAGTACATAGATAAAGTACATTTAGCGTATTTAGTGAACATTGTTTACTACTTACGTATTATTCAGTTTTATTTCAATTAAGTACCTACTTACTTATATTTTATTATATACCTCCCTAAATAATACAATACCATATAGGTACATGAAATAATTGTGTCCGTAAAGTACTTAAGTTACTTAAGTGCAATATTTTTTCTATTTTTATTATAAATATAATTATAATAGAAGCCTGATGGCTACGTAAATTTTAATGTTGTATGTATAGATTTAGACATAAAATATATATTTATCTAACTATTACCGATATCCACCCACGTCCACATCTAATCTGCTTACAAATGATTACTTATTACGTAGCTATGAGTATTAGATTAACTTAAACGACCTTTATTCATTTAAGATGAAATTAATTATAATCTACATGTAAGTAAGTAAGTACCTATAATATTATGAGTTACATTAAGAAAAAACTCAGTTACCAATAAGTACATTAACAAAACAGAAGCAATATTATTGTTTTAAAACTGTTATGTATAGGAAGAAGCACATAGAAGAAGGAGAAAGTAGAAGGCACATAATATAATTGTTTCTAATCATTGTTTCGCACTGCCCTCTTTGTGGCCGTTGTCCCGACTTGAAATTTGACCATAGCAGGCCGGGCTAGGACCACGAGCGTCACGCACGGCCACAGCTTCCTTTGATGACGTCACCATATGCCACCGTTGATTGCTAGGCCGACACCCCGCCGCGCCGACGTCGTATACCACCAAAAGTACGGCTAAATACTGCTTATTTTGACTGTGGGTATTTTCAACTTCAACTCTTTTATGTGGCTCTTGTGGTAGGGTTGCCATGCCACAATTTCGCCAGTTTCAGTGACAGCGTCACTGGACTTTTGTGCGTGTGAGCTGTACGCAGTGCCACATAATGTTTTTACTATTTGGTAGCTTCGAACTGGACTTGGAAACTATTTGTAGCCGGCATCCTGATGAGAGCTACGGGTATTAGTGGGATAATAGTACCAATTACTATACCTATTAGCAATCAATTCATGTTAACTAAAACTTAGACTAACAAAAATGCCACAGTAGCGGAATCTCTAGTAAATCCTAATTCTGTCTGGTTTTCTTCCAGGATAAGATGTCGACCCAGGTTCCCGTAGGTCCTGAGCCCTCGCAGGTCACCTGCCCATCCTGCAGAGCCGTCATCAGGACCAGGGTGGAGTATAAGGCGACCAGTAAAACGCATCTAATAGCTTTGCTGCTGTGTTGTTGCCTGTAAGACATTTTTCAACCAACTGAAGAACGGTAGATAGATAGATGGATACACTCTGTATTGAACTTTACTTAGAACAACAAATTTAACAATTTTCCATATTACCACAAAAGTTTAGATCAGAGTTAAACAGATGTTTCTAAAATGTAATTCTTCAAATTCGACGTCTACCACTCACGTTGTCTTACTCAATTCTGGTATTACTAATTATTTTATTTGTGAATTTGTTGTTGAGTTAGAAAAAGCGAGGGTTAGACGTCGATTTGTGGAGAAAACACTTAGACACATCTGTTCAACTCTTGTTTAAATTTATGTGGTACCTAAGACATTGGCTGGTCCTATTGCTCGAAAAAATTACAGGACCTCAATTCTGGAAAATTTTAATGATCTTGATTTATAAAAGGTACCTACTTAGTCGCAGTCTCTAAAAGTATGCGAAAAATATTATCCAGTTTAGCATAATTTCGTGACATAAAGTTTTGATACCTGTAATTCAGCAGGATTGGATCCCTGAATAACGCGTAACCATGAGCAATCTTTTTGTTACTCAGACCTAGGGCCTAATGAGTCACGTCCTTTTTTTGCTACTTAGACATCTCTAACAAGTTAATGTCCTTTTTTCTACTTAAAGACTTCTCTAACAAGTCATAAACCTTTTCAGGTGCTGGCCATGCGTCTGCCTTCCATACTGCATGAATTCATGCCGAGATGCTACACACTACTGTCCCAACTGCAACTCATATTTGGGGGCTTACCAACAATAACATAAACTACGGCCTTTTTTATACTACGGCAAATTCTATTGTAAACTAGCTTTGTGATTTTGTGCACGGCGGTATTTTTTATGTCGATATATCGACCGGGTTTGATGGAAAATTGCATTTTTCTAATATGGTTTCCCAAACTCCCGTGTCCTATAGCAATGCGCCGCCTACTTAAAGTTTTTATCAATTTTTTGGTTTCTACTACATGGTTTTAGATTTAATGGTATATTAACATTGCATAAGTCAAATATTATAAAGTTACCAAGCAGTGAAAACTACATTGCGATCGGTTCAGTGTTTTTTTTATGTAATAAGGTAACAAACAGATAGACACGATTTAAAAAGAAAGTTACGATATTCTTTGTAGATTTATACACGTAGTAATAAACTCAATGATATTTTATTACCCATTTTTATATATTTATTTATTATAAAATTTGTAACAATTACACCGAACAATCTTTAAAATAAGTTTTAAAATGAACCTAACTTGCAAATTAAACCTAATATAGCACTCCGGGATCGATGTATTCTGGTCGCTGGACGCCTCAGCCTTACTACGCTACTCAATCCATTGTTTTTTACTTTTTATAAAAGCAATATTTTTAAAAATTCATTTAAAAATAAATTAAATAATTTATAATAACCTGCTTTTATTTAGTGGTCTACCTTTGTAAATTTTTTGTGAAACAAAAACGGAATCTGAAATGTACCGACCTGCGTAGGTTGAATGAATACGCAAGGAATACTCTTTATTTGATGTGTTTTTATCTACCGAACACTGCTGCAGTACTAGTTTGATGAAACAAATGGAAACGTGACGAATTTCATCGTTAAATCCAATGTAGTTACACCGAAACGACGGAATTTTAACTCGGCGTCCTTTGCAGAGATTCTGAAGTCATAATAAAAGAACGCCCTACCAGTGTGATTACCTTTCAAATTGTGTATTTATACTGCGCTCAAAATCGCTATACGTACACACAATATACATATTATGTGTATCTCGTATACTTACGTATTATTCTGCGTGTGGCAAAAACTTTGTGTACTGTGATACTGCGCTATGGCTGGTAATTTTGCTACTTCCAGGAATGGGATGAACTTAAATTCCCACTGTTTTACGATTCTGTCAGTGCATGTGTCCATTCGTGGGGGCCGAGATTTCCGGGACAGGGTAAAATGTAGGCATACAAAATTATCTAGAACGCAACTGTCGCAACAGTTACCTACGTGTGCTATATGTATAATATTTTAATTGTGTATTTTACAAACAATACAGTTGCAGAGGGGATACATTGTTTGTTACTCTATACTTGTAACAAGGAAGTTAATTGTAAATTCGTCCGGAGTATTTTGTTACCGGGTTTTTTTAATTATCCTGGTAACATCTACAAACAGTTTTGTATCAATTACTCTGGTTCTATTCTTAAATATAAATGTCATTTACGTCATGTCTGAAAACAGTAAAAGCTGTATTGCTATCGGTTCAGTAGTTTTTAAATAAAGACTCCGGAAACGATACGAGCCTCTTGTTTTGAATCACAAATGTAGGATCTTACTTATATACATACACACTTTAAAAACGTTTATGATACGAGCGTCGCAAAGACAAAGCAGGAGGTTTTACTATAAATAGTGGCAAGTGTTTCCGCTCATATAAATATCAAACACATGGTTCGTTGAATGCCACAGTTGAAATTGAACGGCCGGTCATTCTTCAGTGGTGCCTGTAACATTTTAGTGGGTACCCTAATACATCTGTTTTGTCTTGCAAACTGTGGGTTTGGTGTTGTGCAACAGTGTAGCGATAACTACTTTACATGGTATAAAGTCTGCCCACAACAGTGACAATGCCACCGAGATCTTTGTAGGTCGCTACTGAAAAATCTAGGCACTGTACTGCGCTGGTCACCCTGGAAAAGGCTAAGGCTGAAATAGACTATATTGTCACACTCATAACTATATTAAGCACAAATCACTATATTTCTGAGACAAACACCTACAAAAGCGGTAGAAGTGGAACTTATTGCTATGAAACTTTTTTGTCATTTTTTTTATTGGAAAATATAATATGCGTTTCAAGAACATTTTTTTATTGTGGTTTCATTGAAGTTTATGAGCTGTTTTCTTAACTGTGGCTCTAAGCTATAAAGTAGACACAAGACTGATAACAGCGCGGGTGCGGCGCGGCAGTAGCGACTCGTTGCGACAACCCTACGTCGGAAATCTGAGGTTTATGTTAACGTTCTAAGAAACAGGGCTGTCAAGATCAGGTGACTATTATTTTGTGTACTTATACACATTATGGTGATATTTATTTTGTGTACATAATATATATATTTTTATATATAAATAATTATTTATTATAGGGTCATCAATCCAATTCTAAAGTAATATCTTGGCAGTTAACAATAAAATTGTATGCAGTGTATGACGTGTACTGTAGTAGTGTAGGGTACGTTAGTGGATAAGTACTTAAGTAGGTACTTGTAATGTTTTGCTAGTCAGGCGAGCTAAAAATCGACACCTTTAACAAAACAAAGCTTCATATTACGTAGGTACAACCGGGGAAATAGTACTACTTACGGCACGCATATACTCGTATTTTGCCAATGGTAGAATAATGTTATAAGTATTGTTACAATATTAAGGAATATTTACATTGTTACGTTGTATGAAGATTTACATTGAGAGATGCGAACTTCGATCTGCATCCAAGAAACAGAATCAGATAAGAAAAATGACATGAAAAATGTCGCAACGTTATAAAAGTGTTAAAATTATAATCAATCTTATTTCTGTCAATCAATCTTATTCATGCTTTAGTTTCGACTCATGCAAATAAGACCACAAGTTCATTTGTGCTGTTATTTCACTGGCCGTATTTAAGGCCGTTTAACTTTTAATCTACTACATATTATTTATTGATCTTAGAGGTGTGAAGGAAAAGCAAGAATTTTGGATTAATAAAGCGTTTATAAACTCTTCAAACTGATAACCCTAAAATAACTTTGATATCCTTATCTATTCAAGGATAGGAAACGATGGCATGTGATCAAGTCATATCCAAGCGAAAGGAATACAAAGTCGCAGCGTACGTAACATAAAATGCAAATAAAGCCTAACGTTTTTTTTTTAATTTAATTTCTAAGTATTTTGTATTACTCATACGTAGGTAGGTACTAGCATTTTGTATCAACCTATTTAATTATCAGTATAGTGTTAGGCAATAATGGCACTTATCACTATGATAGGTACTTCCTCTGTATTTCGGTGGTAACCATAATAATCAGTTTTAATTACTATGCAAAATCGTCGGTTACATTTTTTTATTAAGCAAGCATTTTAATTTGAATTTTGAAATAAGTTAACAAATAAATAATTAAGTTAGAAATAAATACTCGAGCTAGAATTGCACTCAATAACTTATCTGATTAACAAACAAAA
Organism: Hylaea fasciaria; assembly: GCA_905147375.1. Taxonomy (NCBI): domain Eukaryota; kingdom Metazoa; phylum Arthropoda; class Insecta; order Lepidoptera; family Geometridae; genus Hylaea; species Hylaea fasciaria. The sequence continues at coordinate 3,927,295 of LR990198.1, forward strand.
CACAGATGTGACAAATTTACACTGGCTTTTGCGTGTGACCAAATTACACTATGACCATACTACACTAACCTCTACGTGTGTGATACCATTATTAAAACAAAAAATGTGACGTTGTTGTTTTTTTAAACAAATTGCTTAATATTGGTGGAATTGTGTAGCTTGCAGCTGACACATGATACACAAAAACGAGTAAGTACATACTCCAAAATGTCCCATTGAAGTTCAGTAGGACATCCACCACTTTACTGATACGCAACATTGACTGCGGCTCGACCATAAATAAAACTGAATAGGTACAGACTCACTGGGACACTACCTACACTATTTTGATTCAACAAAAAATTATAACGTAATATACATATTTGATACTGCAGCAGCTGCACCGAAGCCATATCATGAAAAATAACAAACAGTACAGGTAGCTGTGGTTAGGTATTGCAATAGCGCATATCAGTATTCTCAGAATAGCGAGTGTTTATAGCCATAGAATAAACCGCAGTAACATCACAAAGCACTTACAAAGTCAAGTCTTACAACGGTAGTGATAAGCGGGGGTGGCTGCAGGCCTTGTTACGTAGTTAAATACTGGACTTTAAGATAAGATAAGATAAGAACTCTTTATTGCACTCCAAGACAACAAACTAACTCTTATTATGCGTATTACACTTTTATTTTTATTTGTGTACCTATCTATTCAGTCCGGGCCCCCGTGATGGATTATGGCCTAATCTCCCTCTCGAAAGTGAGGAGACCCCTGCTCTGCAATGGGTGGATAGGAGTTGATGATCATGACGATGACAATCCATTCAGTTACTGCAATACACTACTAACCACGTAATCCCATTGTTGGCACAAATATACAAAAATAACATTCAAATTTAAACACTCGTATGAGACAAAATAGGAATGCCCCTAATTCAGAAGATCGAGAATAACGTGGAACAATGACTACCAGTAGTTATTTATATATTTGGTGGTGAACCTCACTATGGCAGGTCATAATAAACATGCCCCAAATCACGTTACGTACTATACGTAATTCCTAAAGCCGTCTCTGCAATGAAGTTTGTCCATCGAAGACGGTCGAAACTTCAAACTCAGCTAATCTGTGGCGTATAGGAGACGTTCCAATTAAATTATTGGTCGGGCAGTTCAAAGGCAGAATGCATAACGGTCGATGCAGAATAGGCTATGGAAATGGTTTACCAAGTTGCGCTGCGCACAATGAGTTAGTTAGGGATCAGACCGATGTAGCTCTTTGAAGGCTGGCCTTAGACAGATGGTAACGAAATGAACCGTGAAGCTTAAAGCTTAACGTCGTCCGTATCCGTTATAGTATCGAATAATATGTGTTGTTGTTTCTGTGTCAAATAAGATGATACCATGTAGTGCCGGCTTCTAGTGATGGTTTACTTTTTTATAACAATTACCTAAGTAACAAAAATATTTATCATCGTTATTAATTCCGCTGTTGGTTATCGTACAAGGCGCTCTTAGCATATTCTAGGAAGCCTGAGTTCCGGGACCGAGAAATTTGATATGAGTGCTAGTTAGTTGTGTTTTGCATAAAGGCAGTTACTCGTCAGTATACTAAGTACTATATTCACTATCAACATGGTTTAACATAGTAATAATATACTAGATACTACCTATATAGTGGTTGATTTTAACCAAACCAAATCTTTCTATCAAACAGTTACTACGAAGTTCGCGACTGAGGGCGACTTGTATTAGACTACTTATACTTTTCTTAAACGATAAAATCAATAGGTACCACATCCATTTATCCACTATCAATATCAACCAAGAAGAACATACTTGACCATCTGTGACGCAGTGAGCTAGTCACATACCTACGCGTAAAAAAATCGCGGCAAGAGGCATTGTTCATACTTACCTACTTTAGTCGTCACGTTATTTCTATGCTTGTAAACGCCCCTTAATGATTCCTGTACCCGTTCGATATGGCTTGCGTCTAATTAATTTATTTCCGACTCATGTAATTAGTGATCGGACCTGTACATCTCTGTCAAGATATATCGACCTAAGCCCTTTCAATGACATAGGTACCTAGAAATTGATTCAGGTATATGCCATGACTTAGCAGCTGACTAAGATGGAGCAGTTGAAAGATTTGACATTGATACAATAATACAAAACGGCTATTGAAGAGATTTAGGGAAACTTTCCCTATACTTGGTTCTACTTCAGGGCTAGTTTGTGGAATTGATTTTTTCTTTTTCTTTTCTTGGAGTACTCTGGGAATAACCCCTACTGATATTACCTCGACTCATGTACTGCTGGTCTTAATCGATTTTATGAGGTTAAAATGAACAGCTGATGTTCTCATTTTTAAAGACAAACGTCATAGTATCTTGGAAATAGTTTGAAATACATAAAATCAGCTTAAGAATGAACATTTGTGCAAATAACGAGAATAAATGTATTCAAAGATCTTTCATATATATACCTTGATTGTTGGCTGTTCAAAATTAAACACATACATAACTACATAAACATAAACACATACCTACCATAGCACATCTTCTCATTTCAAGTGCCAAAGGACAAACATATTACTCCCAATGAACACAATATCTCTCTAGGTACGCCTAGGTAGGTAGGCACCTATATGGCGTAATGTCTGTATTATCCAGGTACAGTGATGACGGCCCTCAGCCATTCAAGTCATTAGTGAAGGGCACGTGCAGGTTGATTACTTGCCGTTTGGTGGGAGACAAAGCAGCCCTATTAGTGCGCCGATGTTCTATAGACCAGCTTTCTACCTCGATTAGGCGAGTTCTAATGCCTGCCATTGCCAATGAATGTAATTGAATTACTGCACTAAATTATTGCGGCAGTAACGGTAATTAGCTTAGTCGAAAAACGTAGGATACGCCCTCCATGAAGAAGATTGCGATGTGTTTTCTATAAAAATATTATGTGACACTCGCTTTTCTGTAAAAGAAAACATGGTGAGGAAATCCTCATGCATAACAATTATTTCAAAGGTATCTAATCTCAATTATTAAAAAGGGCCAAGATTCCAGACTAGGCCATGGCGAGTTAATGCATAACTAACCCCTTTTCATACGAAAGGGCGGTGAGGTGAGACTCGTACTCCCCAGTGAGTGGAATGAGTTGTGTCTATAATGGTGATGATGACAAAATTATAATGAATTTAAGTTCACAAAATACATTCAATTCAAATAATAATCATATTCATGAAGTAGACGTGTTTCTAATGAATTAAAATAATTATACACAATACATAAAGGGCTATCTCTCGATAAATAATGAGTTTCTTTCATTTGATTGATTCAGAATCAAACTGTTCAGTTGTTCTTATAGTTCCTATAGACGTAGGTCAGCACTAATGATCCATTCATTAGTGATCGATAATGAGCTTTACGTACCTTACACCAGCCAGAACCAATATAATTGGATTTGCAAACCAATTAATGCTGAACCTACTCCGGATTATGCGCTTGACGTAGGTATTGTGAAGTCAATACGGTTTGATTACTCATAGGAAATAGTCTAGGAATTAATATGGCACCTATAACTACTAAGAGAAATATGAAAACTCTAATCCATTTTGCAAGTAAGCAAGTAAGCATTTTTTAAATAGGTAATAACATCTTCTAGGGAAGCGTGCTTCTTACGGCCACATTTTCACTTTCCGTTAGGAGAGGGCGCAGTCAAACATCGTGAGTAAATACATGCTGCAGTTTGGTAAATTCAAAGCTTGAAAATGTCAGCTCATAACATCCTTATAGCAGCATCAATCCAGCATACTCGGCAGTACTTGGTAGGTACATAGTACCCATGTACAGGTACCATTATGACTATGAAAACACGTACTAACAGTGACCAAAAGTTATTGAAAACACGTACCTACATACTAACAGTGACCCAAAGTTATGCGCGCTGTGACACAGGACGACGTGGGTACATGCGGTGACCCTTGCACCCGCTAATGAAAATTCTTTCTCGAAAATATTTGGTCATCCGACAGTTTCCATGCTCAGCAGTTTGGACGGAGCGGTGCTAGAACGTTTTAGTTGTTACGGAACTCTAGTTTCAGTTTTGAACCAAATACTTATAGTTGAATCAAGCGTTAATTTGCGGAAATCCATATTCAAAACGATCGAGTCAAAACAATCTAATTAATTCCTAGCTTTAATTATAATTTATTGACTTTTAATGTCGATAACTGTTATCTTGTCAACTTAAGCACACTGAGAAGTTAAAAAGATCTTCGCGCCTAAAGGCTTATTTTGCCAAATTGTTGATCCTTTCCCAAATAGCCGCGGCGTCAACCTGTGTCATTGACGGTGAATTGAGTAGATTAATACAATCGCAATTTGTATTAATCTACTCAATTCACTCAGGCGACACATTAATTGAACAAATTAAAGTGTATTAAAGTATTGGTGAATATTTCAAGGTCACGTCTAAATTACAGATGTACTTCCTTCAAAATTTTAATTGATGCTGCGTTCCCCCTTGCCCTCAATATAGGGATTGACGTTAGTACGCCCTCTCTGTCGCGTGCCTACTAGGCATTGCCTACTGCTGACGCGGCGTTGAGTGCACACTTCAGTCTGACGGGCGATCTTGTCAAAGGGGAACTATTATAAGATAAGTAATAGAGAGAAGAATAACAAATTCTATGCAAAAACGTTGACTGTTTCACGTGACTTCAAAGTTTGAGATCCAGAGTAAGAAAATACCTACCTATATCGATATTCTTCAAATCGACGGATAAGTACGTTAGTTCTGTAGTCGGGTGTGTTGCTTTGAAAGGATTCTTACCACTATTCATAGTGTAATGCTATGGGTTAAGTCACGTTTTACAAAGTCAAAGTCAAAGTATTTATTGTAAATATACCTATAGACATCTAATGTTAGTATACATAGGTAGTACATGAAATAATTGTGGAGCTTGTGTTCGTTTTATTTATGTAGGAAGTTAGACTACTGTTCTCTATTATTATTGTCTGTTAAAGGCCAGCAAAGCGGTGTACCATCGAGTGGCGGTGACAGATAAAAACGGTGAATCGTAGAGAGGTACCCGCGTCTTCGTCAGCGTATTTGCCTACCCTGAAGCTGTTTGCTCCTTTACCCTTAACCTAACCTACAGGAAGGGGTTCAAGTATAAGGTGAGCAGAAATACGTGACGTTTTATTTAAAAAAAAAAACTTTGGGATGAATACAATTTTGCACTTTGACAAGCTGCATTATTAAATTCGTAAGTATTTGTTACTTCACGCTGATCATTTACTTCTATTTTTTTATTACAGAACAAGCAAATGAGTCGTAATTCACTGATGGTAAGCGCCACGTCTGCCCATAACAGTTCCAGTGCCACCCGGTATTCGCAATGCAAAATATTGCGTTGCACTGGGACATTAGTTATGCTTGTGGATGCATACCTTTATTTTTTGAGGAGCGGGGAATTGCCTTCTCTCTATCCCGTGGTGGATGCATACCTATATTCACTAGATAAAAACGGGTCTATTCGCGCACAACCTAATATTAAAATATTCAGACTGGTGGCACTTTCGCAGGCGGACTCTTGCAAAAGAGGCCTGCCCTTAGTCTAAGACTGAGGATCGAATGCCAGTAGTATTGCAGGGGTAGAGATTACCGTGCAATATTCGGCAATGCAAAGTGTTGGATGGCACTGCAAAGTTCTAGATGGCACTGCAACTGTTTCGAGCATGGCGTTAACCAGGTAAATGACCCTATTTTCAAAACTTTTTTCCCGCTAGTACTTGTAACTCAAAAGGGGCACCTCTATTGATTCCGGTTTCCTTTACCAACACTTTGCATATTGCTTATTTAGCATTATTTCATTTTGCCCGCTATTTGTCTTACGTTTTCCGCTGATATTGTTATCTGACGGCCTACGCAGCGGTTTGGGAATACACATTTTTGGTGAATGGATATTTTTAATCAGTTGCATGAATGGTTACACCGCAAGGTTAACATTTTCATTGAGTATTTATCATTGATTAAATATCACAATCAAGTTATGCACAAAATGGGCTACTTAAAAACGCCTAGCTGGTTTAAGAATCAGATCTAAGTATTTTATTTGCTACGCCATACTAAAAAAAAATACTATACTACTGACTTGCCCATAATACTACTAAAAAGCAATCCTGCCACGCTCAAGGGCCTGAAGCTTTGGGGTACAAGCCACGACCCTGGTTTGAGCCCAGCATGGTCTACCTTGAGCCATCCTTTATTGGACTTAGTGGCCCACCAAAGTACACGGAACATCAAGCCACCTACCGTAAAAGCGTCAGTGCCTCTCCAGGAAGGCTCAAGGGAACGCGTGCCTCCACCTCCGTCACGTAAAACCGAACCCGCAAAATTTCCACTCCAGATTTAATCTGTCATAATTTGCAAAATCTCGCTGTGAAAAAATAAACTTAAATACTATGGTCCTTCGAAAATAGGGCGGTCGTACATTTTCCGGGTGCTTGTTACTTTGACCAGAGTCTACCAGAGTCTGGTAGATAAACAAAAAGACTCGTACTGATATCAAATAATCTAATTTGTGTGTGCGTATGTTTGTAACTACACAACAATGGTTGAAACGACTATTAAACAGGTTTTAGTGAAATTTGGTTTGGGTAGTTCGATAAGTGTAGATACTTTAGGTCCTGAATTAATCATCATAGTAACCATAGCTTATCATTACGAACGACGCCGTCAGCCGTATCCATTATTTAATTAACCTTTGTACCTATGCCTAATATGATTCTCTTTGTTAACGAGAATTAGCTGTTTGACTTGTAAAAGTGCGATTTAATTGCCTATTTACAATAAATGCTTTGACTTTGACTTTGACTATGCCTTGTGATAACCCTAGTCTGAACTCAATATTGCCATGCAGTACCAACTTTATAGTCATGATGGACAGTAAAATCTAAAGGAAACGAGTAGAACCAAGGGCCAAGCCACGAAGAACATGACTCTACTTCGTCATGCTCGTAATTTTGGTCTAACAGTGCGTGAGCTAACAAAATAACGGATCCCTCCAAATATTCAGTCGTGATTTTTTACTGCCGCCAACAAAGATGCGCGCCTTTACGAGATTTTACGACATTTTTATAACACGGAAGAGTGTTAGTGTCAAGTGATATTTGTATTTACGAGGCCATACTTTCCGATTTAAATCATATAACTGTGATCGGCCTTTTTACTGGCTGGTTTATCGATTGTGATCGACTGCAATGAGTGGCGTATCAGAGGCCTATTCTTGACCTGATGATAAAGTGATGATGATGAGAATATTATTTTATCGACATAAGTAATATTCCTTTTTTTTTGACACTAGGATTGCTCCTGTATCGTGGGTACCGCTTACATACATATAATTTCACATGCACATCACACCCAGACCAGAAACAAACATTTGTGCATCGCACAAATATTTGTTCCGGGCGGGAATCGAACCCACGACTCCAAGCGCAGCAGTCCGATTGCTCAGCCACTACGCCAAACGTGCCGTCAAATTCAGGTTAGTATATTGAAAGTCTGAGTTTGTAGGTACTCGGGAAGGCTCCAGGCTTATACGTTCGTCGACTCATTGTCTTCGTGCCTAACAACAAATAAACATCACATTTTCATAACCCTCCTACAATCTCGCTTATTACCATGGTGTCCATTATAAATTAAGGCACGTGGCCCGTGCAAAATTAAATACTTCTCTACATGTGTAAGGAATTTCAAATGAAGGCAGCCAAGTGCTAGTCGACTTAAAACAAGGGTCGTTTTAATTCTGTAGCGAAGGTTCCTACGTTTTTACTGTTTACAAAGAACGGTGTTTGTGAATATTTAACTTTATAACGTTAAACGTGCCGGCTTTAATAAGGCTTGAGTAGGATTTGAAAATAAAAAGATAATTTGCGAGGCTATATGGATATGTTCGTAATACCGTTGTCAAAATATGACCGCAATTTTAACGTGTGGTTTTTATATTTATAACAACCTACATTTAAATGTAAATATTTTTTATATATACCTATAGGTACGTACCTAAATGTACATTAAAATCCCATATTGTAGGTACCTTCTTTGATTTCGACATCAGCATGAGGTGTCCCTGAAAAAAAAAACACTATCGCTGTTCACGAGATATAGCCTGCTGACAGACGGACAGAGAGACGGACGGACAGCGGAGTCTTAGTAATAGGGTCCCGTTTTACCTTTTGGGTACGGAACCCTAAAACACTAGAATCGAATCTGCAACGTCAGTAGTCGCTCTACCCAACCACTGCACCATGAGAGTCGTACATTACAAAATGCCACTGTAAACATCAATACACTTACCATTAGGTACATCAGGATAGTAGAGTACATTATTCAAGTCGGCTTTCATACATTCCGACAAAGCCAAAGCTTGCTTTTAAGGGTTGCAAAAGGAACATTGAAACCTCGCCCGTGGACAGTGGGACGTCGAAATGTGACTGCATCCAGTATAATTAAAAGACTTGGTCAGGTCGAGCAAGTATTTTAATTTTGTAGAGAGTTGGATAGAAACCGTATAAGATATTCTGATTGATACTGGAAAATGAAAATTTCGACTCAGTTAAATAGCGGGAGGGAGTCGAATTTGAGTCGCAAGACTTTAGCTAAATAACAATTGCTCGTTATAACTACACTAACCAAATAAATACTAGTAAAAAGAGTAATTGTTTATCAAACAAGGAGAATTTACAAATATTTTTGTCTAAATAACTGATTGCGCTAACTATTTACATAATTATATTATTACAAATGATAGCCTATGTCCGTCTCATAGTTCCAATCTATCCCTATACCAAATTTCATCGAAATCGGTCCACCCGTTTGAACGTGAAGACCTAAAAAACTTTTAGCGTGACTGTATATATATTGAAAATTTTGTTGATGGGCTCAGTTGACCGATTCAAATATTGATTAGGTCAACTGATCCCGCGGACTCAGTTTGGAGTGGGCTCAGTTGACGTAAGAGCCTAACAAACATACACACACATACATACATACATACACACTCACAAACTATCGGCATTATAATATTAGTATGATAAGTGGTCGCATATAAATAGGCACTTAGGTAGTGAAATATGCTGTTATTTTTTTCTTTTAAACTGGGTCAGTGGTCACTAAAGGGTTAAAAGTTTACTCATGAAGACACGCAAATAAAAGAAAAACAAAAATAAAACCACAATTTCGGGGTTCGGCCACAACTTACGTCGAGATTTCCTGGCTTCCCTTCTCGACTATGACGTCCGGGAACCGAGAGCAGGGCTTCTTTATCTTTAGCTACTCGACTGACTCGAAGTCGACAGAATGCGCGAAGCCATTACGAATACCAGCCCCAATGCCGATCCAGTATCGAGCTTTTAACTGTGGTCTCCTATCGTTACTATAGAAATGTTGTGGCCTCTTTTAAACGTCAACCGTCTTACCACAAAAGTTTAAACCAGAGTTAAACAGATGTTTCTAAATTTTTGTTCCATAAAATCTACGTCTATCACTCGCGTTTTCTTACCTGTCCTGGCATACGTAATTATTTTACTTGTGAATTTGTTATTGAGTTAGAAAAAGCGAGGGTTAGACGTCGATTTGTGGAGAAAATATTTACACACACCTGTACAACTCTTGTTTAAATCTTTTGTGGTAAGAGCCAAAACGTTTAGTTGGTGTGCACTTCTATAGTAGTAGGTACAACTTGACGCGGCGTACGGTGTGACTCTGTAAGCGGCTGATGGCGTGACCGTAGCCTAAGCATCGTAAAGTGTACCAGTCAAAACCTTTCACGGATTGAACGCACACATTAATATGCATATGAAAATGAATTTCCACGTCGGCAAGCTGTTCGAGCAGTAAATAAGATCCGGTACAAATATCCGGCCCGGCACTACCTGTTATGTGTGCTGTTGTCCTTGTTATCGTAGTAGGTGAGAGAGGGACGGAGCGATATAGGGTTGATGACGAACCGTGATAGTCCCAACGGCTTCCCGAGGCGTTGATTGACAGTGCAATCGACGCACAGTGGAGCAGTGTCAGCTTGAATGTAGACAAAAACAGATTTTCTCGAAAAAAGTGCTTTTTTAAACATTTGTTGTCATTGTCATATCATTATTGATTCCGAATTAACAAGCAAAGTTTGCTTTAGATAGTAGGTAGGTACATGTTTTATTTAAGTTTAACAGATTAGTATTGTATTCATTGAAAAAATCTGAATTCTCTTTTGAGCCTAAAGTGTTTTTTAATTAAGTTAAATGACAAATAATATTTTATGGGTACTTACCTATCGTAGAGTTTATTATGTTAACACTAGTTGGTAAATTTCATTGTTTTATTAATCTAGAAGTGCGCAAGTAAGAAGAAAAAAATATATTTAATCGACGTCACGAGTTTTCCAATTTTAGCGCTTAAACCACTGTGCACCGTATAGTTGCATCGGAAATGGAAACGTTAGATTTGCTGGAGCCGATTGAGATTTTGGAAGTAACAGCTTTCACTGCCAATGAAGTTTACATTTCAGAGGTTTCTCACTCTGCAGTTGACAGGACAGAGTAGTTCTCAATACATTGTGTTACAAAGTGCTCTATTTATAGTTTTTCATAACAACTAGTGAACTTTTGTACAAGAAACAGATCAATAAATCACATTAAAATTTGCAATGCACACTTAGGTATCTGGTTATTGATTGCACCATTGATAAGATAATAATAATATGGACACATACATAGCTATTGAAGCTTATTGAAGATAAACAAAGGAAATAATGTAAGCGAGCGATCTTACCACTCAAATGAAGTAAAAGACAGAAAAAAAAAATCAGATAATTCTGCACATAACCACCTAAACATACACATGGGTGAGTTATATGACTTTATTTGAATACTATTGTCACGGAAGTACTCGAGTTGGTTTCAGCGGGCTTCTTCTGCAAGAGTAAACCCACTAGAAGAGAAGATATTAAATTGCCCACCAGCCCCGTGCACCCATTACTGTGTTCTGGGTTAAAGAGCAATGTTTCCAGCTAAATTGAAAGGCATATGAAGCTAAATATAAGTTGGATCCCACTAGATGGGCTGACCCATCTAATTCAAACATCAAAAGAGTCGCAGGCAACCTGTGGATGCAAGTGGTAAAATGTCGTTCGGTGTGGCGGTCTAAGGGGGAGGCCCATGTTCAGAGTGGACGTCTTCAGGATGATGATGAATGAAATGATGATGAATGAAGCTAAAAAGTAATAATGTGTCAGAGTGTGCCGTGCTGCACAAAACTTCACTACCCAAGATCTCGAATACCCAAACACTAAAGGTTCAAAACTGCATTTGTAGCTTAATTTAACAACTAACTACTCTCTAAACTGTTTTACCACCTATTCCAAGTCTTGTACCGTAAGAGCTATCTAAAACTAATTAAATTCATTAACGTCGAGGTGTGGTAAACACCACTTTATTAAGACCTCTCTCTCTGTACGCTCCTTAATCAAAATACTTAATTCAGGTTAACATGCATAGCTCTGGTTAAGCTAGTCTAATTTCACAGGTGACGATGATTTAATAGCGGTTATTAATAGATAACGTACTTCGATTAGTTGATGTAAATTTAATGACTTGATAACATCGCTTCAGAATTGTAAATTAATCGAGTTCTAATTGTAATTATTATTTGAGTGTAGATAAGAGAAATGTTAACAATAGGTATCTATGTATTTGTTTGCATTAAAATAATACCTATTTTATAACAGGAAATATACGACGTATGAAATATTTTGAGCGTAGGACAAATTTAATAAGGTTTATTTTGGAAAATGGGCCGATATCATGATTGTGTTTTTACGTGCTATAAATTATTTGTGTAAAACGCGGTGAGAAGTACTGACAGTGGCAATTAATATTATATAATTGACAAATCGTAGGTACATATTATTTTAACCTTGACACTACCTTAACATATATTCTGTACAATACCATTGACACTTCACCTGACTCTTCAGCTTGTACCTTCACAATTTATTATCCCCAATACCTTTTCATGAATAATGTACCTACCCAAAGTGGGATGTGGTAAATAGGAAAATGTACAATCGATTGATTATGAGCTCTTCACCTATCGCGTTTAATCTATGTAGGGGTTTAAACATCAAAAATGAAACGACTAAATATTACGAGTATATAGGGTTGTTGCTCTCCTATGTTGTCGTAAACAATAGCATCGATTCTACATACCGATTAATGTCAAAAATCGAATCCATAGTTGAAATGTTCCCATGCAGCAACAGTCTACAGTAAAAAAACGGAGTGATAGACGTCGATTTCGTAGAACTTAATTTTAGAACTTTGTTTAACTCTGGTCTAAACTTTTGTGGTAAGACGGTAAATATATGATTTGTTAAGTGTCAAAAATAGGTTCTAATAATGGATGAAATATAAGCATTTGTCAATTCTACAAGAAATACGTAAAGAGAAACACTCCTGCATATTATTCTCTGTTTTAAATCAGTCAAATTATTCCTCATTTTAGCCCCACTTCATTCTTATAGCGAACAGTTGCACAAATGGTCATATCATTTCCACGTTTCACGTTAATATTTAAAGCCATTTTTCACCCGGTGAAATATCACAGCTTGCCACATAATCATGAGGGGAGGGAAATTGCACTTTCCCTTGTGCATAGACCTTCATACGTATAGCAACATTCTTTGAACCAAGAAGTTACACGCGACTTCTTTCACGATGGTAATAAATACGATCGCCTAAATCTCGACTCCGCACTGAGACTTGTATCTAAAAAGTCATCGCGGGTGAAACCGCGAGGCGGTTCTAGTTGTTTATAAGAGGAATTTTACCATAGGGTCGATTATTAGATAACACGATTGGCGTAGAGCTTCCACCTCGTTTAGGATCATGATTACATGTTGAATCTGAAGTTTACTTATTTTCTGTATCTAAAGCACAAGAAATGCTACGCTAAAGGATACGTCGCCTATGTCGGCGACCATCTTGCAAGCAGCAGGTGCCGCCGTAGGGGAAAGCACCCCTAAATAGGGGCGCAGACACTTGTGCGAGGATTTTTTGTCGATTTAGACATAAACACCGGTTAAGTCGCGCCGAGTGCTTATGAGTTATTGGGAGATGTATGGTTATTGTTGGAAGAGCGAGAGCAAGTATGTTTCTAATCTTATATTCCATTTCAGAAAGCCGCGACTATGTTTATAAATACAAAATATTCTCATGTCTATATATTTTAAGGGATTAGGTGAGGTTAATTTGATGCTTAGAAGGCAATTTTCTCATTATCATACAATTAAGTACTTATACGAAAGGAATGCTTCATAAAATTTAAAATCCAATGTGACTGAAGGGGCGCCTTGAAAAAGTTTGTAGCAATCAAGCGTAGCACTCGCTACGACTTCGTAGCCAAGAATAAAGAAATAAGTTGAAATGTTACCACAAGTACTACGTAGTAGGCAAATTACGGTAACGACGACCGTTTTCATTTGTTGTTGTTTGTTGTCCCGACAATTGGATTAACTGGATAGTTTTGATCAATACTACTAAGTAGTATTATGATAATTATAAGATATTTGTATCTTTTATAATATTGTTAGTTGTTAAATAGGTATCTGTGAGTATTTGGGATTCAATTTCCAAATTTTAAATCGTACTACTTTCAGTGCCTTATATTGTTTTTGATAAAGCTATCAAAATCTCTCGAGAAATATCTTTTTGTCACCATTTTAAAATCAAAGAGCGTTTAGACTAAGGTATGTTATAAGTATTAGTGCTGGCAGTTTAAAGTTAGTGCCCGAAATTTAGTTTCCATTTTAATTACCTACACAGCTAGAATAACTGATAGCACAATTGCAGGTTTATTTAAGTTAACGTGACTGCAGGGCAAACAGTTTATCAGAGTCTATTGTCGATTCCAGCAAATATCCGACGCGAGACGTCACTGAGTAGAAAGGATAACACAGCTCTAGAAATAATAGAAACCATTTTTTTATGTTGCATTATTCATTTTAAGTTCGTTTTTTCTGCAGTATTATTATTGGGGAACAGGATAATGTACCATGTGTTTTATTTCATTTGAGTTCTTGATAGTTTGGCCCCTTATTGGTGCCTTAATACAATGACTTCTGTTCTACTATACCGTTTCTATTGATAATATTATAGATGTACTAAAACCCTTTTCTAATCATAATATTACTTGTACTGTGTATTCGTAGTACGTATCTGATTGAAGGGAAACTCAGGACTACGGATGTTAAATGTTCATGACACAAACCGTTATCTTTCAATAAAAATAACCTCAACAGGTATATTAAGAAGAGTAAGAATACTTTTAAGAAGAAGAGACTCACAAATTATAAGTTTATAATGACTAGTGTATTCCACAGCTTTTCCAGCGCTTTATTTCTTCGCTAAACAAGATTTACGCTCACGTTCGAATTACGAGGCGCTACCTTCAGCGCACAGCGTACAGCGTACAGCGAATAAATCAAGCGGACCCGTTTGGGCCTGTCTCATTCACCCCTAAAGCCTGGCTGCTACGTGACGCGGGTGAGACTCTGTTTATGTACCATTTTTGATTCGATGCCCGAGATTGATGACGGCGATTTGGATTATCGAACTTTTTTCTGTATGTAACTGTTTGGTGGCTACGATCTACATAGGATGTTGTTATAACGTGCGGCGTAAGTATAGAATTTGCTAATACAACCGTTAGTAGTGAAGGTTAATAATTAAAACGTAGATACCACGCGTAGACACGAAGGTTATTTATTTCTATGAATGGATATATAGGTAATGTGTAAAACTTTCGTTGAATGAATTTTATGGAATGCTGCAACTATGCCGTTATTGTATTCGTATACTTAGGTCTACCAGGTTTTGTTATCTTTAGGGCTCTTTTCAGAATTTCCAATGCTAAATATCACTTTCAAAGCTGCTACTGTGTTTTTTTATAACATGAAAATAATCTCTATCAAACTACACTTTCCACTTGAGTCCAAAGACGCAGATTTATCAATTATAAACCATCCAATAATCCAGGCTTTTCGCAACGAACTGTAGACGAACTTTTACCTGTCCGCCATTTTGGTACCGCGTACAACTTAATCCTGCGGCATGTCCGTCCGGTCCGCGAAAATTATTTAAACTGACGGACACCGTAAATAAAGGATTAAAACGGAACGTTAAATGTTCGTGTATTTAGGATTTGGAAGGGTGCAGCAGGTACTGTGTAGAGCCCTCTTTTGTTTGGTCGCGTAGACTATAAATGGTTTTGTTTAAAGATAATGAAATTCGATCGTCGAGTCGTATCGTCCGAACCTAACCCGTCCAGAGTATGTGTCCCACACAATCTTGGACGTTACTCTGATTTTATTTGTTAAATTATAAATTGAAGACTACGCCGTATTTTGGCGATTTTCGTTCGATTTTCCTCCATAGAAGACTGATTTGGCTATAATATTATCTTAAAAATTATATATATTTGAATTATTTGAATTTTGTGTATGATTAATAAAAACCCATTAATAATGTATTTAGATTTTAGAGGGCTAGAGCTGGTGATATACGAAGGTAATCTGGGCAACCCTTTATTTATTCAAGTAGGTAGGTACATCTGGTATTTATGCATTATTTGGCAATAAGCTGTGCATGATTACACAGAGGGCTGCATCGCTAAATACTTTGGATTGGGCGAGGTTCTCGACCTTTAATCTGGGTTTGATTGTTACCACACTAATAGAGATTCAAAATTTTTACCCACTGGTCTATGGGTAGAGTTAGCGTGTGTTCATATTTAAGGTTCGAGCTTTTTGTTACTGGGGAGGGTTTACCGTGCAGTTTTATTTTATAGGCTATAGCTTATTGAGACGCCATCTATACTCGTATAATATACAATGTTAATAGTATCTAGATAGTCAAGAACTACTCGTATATGTAGACTCATAGCTTATACTTATGGTTCACTCAAGTTTTTCGTACAGAACGGGAATCCAAGCCGCAACCTCCCATTTCGTTGTTAGTAATACGTACTGCAAGCCCTTTTTAAATCTGCTACAAAATGCGTTTGCGTTTAAATCAAACAAAGTTTAGGTACCTATCTATAGCATATAATATTATTAAATAGTTACTACTGGGCCCAAGTGAATAAAGATTTTTTATAAATTTGAGTATCTATGTTGAACATACAATTGCATAAAGCACAAATGACTAGAATAGCAGCGGTTTAATGCATCTCATAAATAACACTCAGAGTGACGTATTAATCCAGCACCCTGACATTTTGCATTGCGTTTAATGAAACGTATGCTGGTTGCTGTTCCGAATGATATAATGTGAATTCTAATGAGCGCTTATTAGGGCATGTTACATGCAATAGGTAGGTACTATTATATCGGTAGGTGCCTATATTGATAAGCGCCCTTTTACTGCATGTCCGGCATAAAGGTACTTAATAGGCCAGTGTTATAATGCAGATAATCACTTTCCTATTGTTGGAACATAATTTTTCCCAGCAAAGCCTCAGTGAAAAGTCTGTGATACTTTTTTAATGAACCACCGAAATCCTGCAGTAACTCGTTTTAGATCTCTAAATGGTGTGAAAGTTTTGGTTCCTAATAATTCAATTCGCGCTCAACTTTGTTTCACTAAAATCACGAAGCACTGAATAAGTCAAACATACATAACTCATCGCATTATGACACGCATTCATAGTCGTCATACATCCGTCATGAGGACCGCACGATGTCAGAGCGAACCAACACCGGAGGCGCAAAAAGATTTGGTTCCCTCTCGAATGGTATAGACCCGGGAATCCCTTGAGCCTTGGAATGATGAATGATGTTATTCTTCCAGTCATATTTACGGAATCTTGATCTCTTGTGGAAATGCTGAAATAGTAGACAGGCTTAATGGTTGGTGCTTTACTTTTGGTTCTTTTTGGTAGAGAACAATCCATTTTTTGTACTCGTTTTTGCAAATACATGCCAGTGACATTTAATATTATTTTTTTTTGTTTTTTTTTTTTTGTTTTAGTTATGGCTTCGCACGGTTTGTGCATATAGCCAGTGTCAAGTATGTATTTCATTTTAAGTATTTCTTAATTTCACAAGAAAGTCACAGCAATGTTATAGCAATCGTGGTCAAGTAGTCAAGTCAATTATTTACATCGTCAGTCACGATTCAGTAAAGTAGTGGATGCTTTACTGAAACTTCCTGGGAGTTTTGGAAAAAATGCGAAATGACACATTTTTGAGTTTATATCATTCACCTACACTCGTGCACGTTAACGAACACTTAATGGTTAATATTCCACCAATATTACACATTAACACTCGAAGAAACACAAGTTTGAGCTAATAATACAAAACCAACAACGTCTCACTATCGGATTCCCGCCAAAACTACCACATTTAATATTTTTTTTTTTTTTTTTTGTTTTAGTTTAATAGCTTCGCACGGTTTGTGCATATAGCCAGTGTCAAGTATTTTATTGTAATAAGTATTTCTTAATTTCACAAGAAAGTCACAGCAATATAGCAATCGTGGTCAAGTAGTCAAGTTATAGCCGGTGGGCTAGGGGGTTCTGGGCCTTCGTGAGGAGTGTGAGGGAATTTAAACGGCGGAAAACGGAAGAACACACGTTTATTATAGAATAGGTAAAAAACAAGCAACTTGAACAGAATTATGATTAGGTATAGAGAAACGCAAACTTAGGTCACTGAAGGTGCTACTGAATAGATTTAGGGCTTTAGATATCGAATCGGACCGGAGCCCTACGATTCCGCTTGGAATGTCTGAAATCGCAGCGCGGCGCACAGGAGACGGTAACGGACTGCCGCGATGCGTTCGCGCTTGTTGGGCTCGAGCTCTCATTGGCTGGCGCGCCAAGTTGACGTGATTCGTCACTAGCCTGCGTTATAATAACCTGCGCATTCGCACCAATGGGTGCGCCGGATTGCTTGGTAGCACTTTGACGTGATTCGTCACTACTGTCGCTGGGTGCAGAGGGTTGCCAGGCTACAAAGTCAATTATTTACATCGTCAAAGTCACGATTCAGTAAAGAAGTGGATGCTTTACTGAAACTTCCTGGGAGTTTTGGAAAAAATGCGAAATGACACGTTTTTTGGGTTTATATATCATTCGCCTACACTCGTGCACGTTAACGAACACTTAATGATTAATACTCCACCAATATTACACATTAACACTCGAAGAAACACAAGTTTGAGAAAATAATATAAAACCAACAACGTCTCACTAACGGATTCCCGCCAAAACTCCCACATTTAATATTACAGCCAGTAACAAAAGCCTGTTACGGTGTGGCCAACATACGAAATGGATCCTAAACGTGATTTTTTCATTTTGGATTTGCGGCATTTGTGCATTTAGTCAGTGTCAAGTACTGAAATATCGCTAGTCTGTCAATCGTTGAGTAAATCGTATTATGATTTTAGTAAACGTAATAATAATCATAAGAGGCACACAACATACGAGCACGAAACTTGCCTGCGTTTTGCTCACGGCTTTGTTTGCGTCGAACATACGAAACTATACCACGAAATAACACACACAACATGGTGAGTAAGTAATTAATGTACTACAGTCTCTAGTTTCTTTTTTGTTGATTATTCAGAAAATTTACAATACTCGCTTTGTTCGATTGTGTGAATAAATAACTTCCAAACGCCTACAAAAAAAAGGTTGAATATAAAAGCTGTGAAACATGAAATGGTGAAAATAATTCGAAGTGACTTAGCAAGCTTCCATATAATTTAAAATTGCACTTGGCTATAAATATCACAGCATGGTGTCTTCGCCCCCTGATCTTAAGGGAGCCATCGATTGACTGTAATCATATTATCCACCCTTACCTGTGACCGTTAATCTATTAGGAACACCATCTGAGGGTGGTTATTCGTCTTGGTTAAGGATTAACATGTTTCTGTGGAGATTTTCTGTAAAGATGCAAAATATTGTGGTGTGAAAATTTCCTGTAAACTAACTCACAAAATTCAAAAGTCATGAAAATTCAGTAACCTTTTGTTACCTATATACTAAGACTAACCGGTTAAGAAAAAGAAGAAGATATATATATAAAATACAATATTCTGTAAAGTAATAGTAATAAACTGAATTGTTATATTGTAATGTACTGTAAAAAATTGAATTTTTAAGTTCACACCCACTACCTATTTAGGAACTTTAGTGCAGTAGGTACCTATACACTAAACTACAAACACTAGATATCACTTCAGAATGTAATGATTATATCAAAATTGGCATGCTGCAATGTAGTTTCCTAAGATTACGATGGTAGTTTTAATAAAATTTGGTAAACTGGATTGCCCTAAACTATTTAGAAATCTTATGTCTGTGATTAATAAATTATTACTAGCAAAGCACTCGATGCTACCATGCCGTGCATAATTAATGCACCGAACACAAAAACAAAGTCGTTTAATCCTGTTAGACTGCAGTGCCGCTTTGCCCGTTTATTTGCAAGGTATGCCAGTACTTATTCTTGTATTGGCGAAAATTTACAATTCTACAAATTAACACATAATTATTTTTAAGAATCTATGCATTATATTCGAGTATAGAGAAGAGAACAATACGTAGGTATACCATAATAATATATTGTGACTAGCTTTAGCAGCGACAGTTTTCATTATTTTTGATTTCAATACCTGTTGAATATCTTTTGTGACACTTCTATAAATTATCTAATTTTTTCAGATGTCTTTTGTTTTGTGGTTGTATATTATAACCACGGATTTATGCCATGCCATATTCATGCTGAATTATCGCCCACACCATTAAAAAGTAGGTATTTATTCGTCCCGCACGTATTACTTTGTGCTGCTTGTGGACTTGTAGTGTTCACAAACTGTCCCCTGTTTCCTGCTAAGAGAGATCATTGGGCTTAGCGAGGTCCAACACGAGTGGGGTTCCTCCCCGCATTAATATTCTAACTCCGTCAAACGTGTTTTGTTTTCAGTTGCGGCCGCTTTTGCTTTAATTAGTTTGATGCTCCGTTGTTTCTTTAGAGAAATAGACTCGGGTTTGTTGGGGAGTCATTTTACTATTTTGTTGCGATTACACCAGCCTGAGTTTCCAGCATATTTAAGGTTATAGTTGACTCCTCGCATGTACAATTTCCCGACACAGTATATTTTTGATTGCTGTCTGGCAGGATTTTTGACAATTATTCAAACTGAAATTTAAATGCATTTCAAATAATTAACGGATAGTTGTGTGTGAATCAATTTAAGATAGATTAGTTATAGTGTTATTTTTGTAAGACATAGGTAGATGGAATTAATTAATATAAGAATAACCAACCAAAATACTTAGGAATTAAGACGTTACGAAAATAAGCTGTAGTATTATAGTACCCCAATACTTTCTACGCCCTTACAAAAGGTGATAACCTACATGATGTTGTTCATTATTTATGTCCCGCAGACTGTTTATCTTCCCGCCATTTTGTCGCAATGTTTCATTACATTAAAACTGGGTTTCACAAACGCGAAATTATGTCACGGACTCATTATCATCAAAAATAAAAGCCTCGAGCACAACTGTACACCGCTCCTGTTGTATTTTACAAAAACACTGAACCGTTAAAAAGACGAAAACATTCGAACGGCCTTAAAAGCTTTGCATAGCATCGCATGCTATGAATCGGGTTTTATTCGAATAACAGTTTAAATGTTCGATTTTTTTATCTGTGATAAAAAGTCTGGATGTCTTGTGATATTCTAATTAAAATCGTATTTGATGGCGATTATTGTTCATTATTTTCTAAAAGTATTTAAGTAGGTACCTACATACATAGTTCAACAACCAATGACGTCCTCCATAAAAATCAAACAAGTATGTAATAATTTTTGGTCGATTTTTCGTAGTAATGTATTAGTTATTTCTATTGCCTTTTATTATGTTCGTTAAAATAATTGAGATTGTCAGTAGATAACACTAACACAAAAATCGTCCATTCGTTCGCACACACCCAGGAATCGATATAAAACGACATGGCGCATCCCTAACTTTCCGTATTTAAACAGAAGCGTCGAGAAATCCTCTAATTACGGTGTCCTACGGCGGCGGGCAGTGGAGCGATAAACTTGAATAATGTCCGATGTCCAAGACTGGCAACTTTATTTTCTTACTTTGTCACCTGCTTTCGCGAGATAGCAAAACTCGGGACAGAGAGTGGCTGTAGGATAATTTTGGAGGGGAAAATACGCATTTGGATTTTGTAGTAAAATATATAAAACAATTCTGTAGGTATGTATAGAATAGACTGGCGCAGCGCAGTAGCAGAGGTTGATTATTTATTTGCTTATTTTGTATTTGCAAAAAGCTAAAAGGCAAAAGGGATGCGATATTATTTAGGCTTTGCAATTTGTGCTTTTATTGACCAGAGAGTTTTCCATTCTATTATATTTAATAGAGCTGGGACTTTGTATTTTTTGGGTAGTTTTTATAGAGTTTTTAAAACTCTCAATTCGACTGTATTTTTTGTTTATGTTACCAAAAATGTCTGATAAGTACTAGTTAATATAATATGGTATTTTTTTTTATTTAGAATAAAGTCTCACTAGAGTTTTCCCAAGTATACCGGGAAGTTTTGTTCAGTTATTTTAGCAAAATCAATTTCATGCCCGTATTTGCTTCAAAGAGTTTTATAAAGCTACAATGAGTAATAAAGTAGATAAAGCGAAAGAAAAGCGGTGAACAAAAAAATACCTCCCTGTGAATATTTAAAAGAAGATATTTTTCAAGGAATATTCCATGCCCTGTAAACTTATTTTTAGTCCACTGTGTAACCCAACAATGACAAATAGTGTTGTAACTAATATCAAACAAGTGGTCATGTCAGACTTGTTTACCATTTCCACGTGCACTTTCAAAAAATATCCTGTACCTAAAACCCTTCCAGAACGAAGTGCGCTTCGGTTTGGCGAACATTATTTTGATTTATTGTGATTAATACGAGTTTGTCGGTTAATTTGTTCGAGTTAATCTGAATTATTTATTGGCCGATTACGGAAATTAATTGCTGGATAATGAATTACCCTTTACTGATGCTGAGTATTTCCAGTTCTGAGGGTTGAAAGCGTTTTGAACGAATGGGTTCATTCGGAACTAGATCCTACACGTAAAATAATGGTTTCTTCATTGGTTGTATCATAGAAGTTCTTAAACTTACGCGAACTGAATACATGTTATTTAGAATTTAAACGGGTCTTATTCGCGCACAAACTTATTTCAAAATATATAATTTTGACATACTTCGACGTTTCGTTCGAGTTATATACATCATACATCGACCGTAGTCCCGAGAAGACTGGAGAATGCGGGGTATCACCGTCCGGAGCGGCAGGTGTTGTTTCCAGCTACCCGCGTTTGGTCTTGCAAACGAAACGTATGAATATGAATAAACGAGGTATGTCAAAATTATGTATTTTTATATTACTTTTTGCGCGTAACCTGTTTAAATTCTAGTTATAGTTAACATGGTTGTATCATCACTGTAAGTACCATTGTCATCATATATCACGTACCGTTCTTAGCCTTAATTGAGCCTTAATTGTTTAAGGCTCTTTTCACTTCTAGTTTTATTTTATCCCTATCTCCTACTACCTAAGGTACAATATTAGCCGACTCTCATAAAACCCATCAAAAATCGAAAGCCATGCAACAAATAAGCCTCTTCAGGCACCATAACAATTACAGCCAGCCCCGTTCGCAATCGCAGCCAAACAAAAAGCGGAAGGAAGTTCTAACGTCTATTTAATGTGCCTTCGACGCGACGGGCTTTAGCAACTGCTGAATAATCTGCGACTCTCGCAATAATCCCTGTAATGGCCTGCCGCCCTGCATACAGAGCAGATGCCGTCTGATTACCGATGTTTACTGACTGCTGGGAAAATATAATTACAAGTAATTTGTGTTTGCTCGTTTGGGGGAAGCCGGTTAAAAAGTTGCGCATTTGGAAATAGCTGGCTGGAGAATTTTCATTTGGAAAGAAGCCGATGAAAAGCTGTTCAAAAAGTTTTAGAAAGGTCGGTAGGCACCAGCCTTATAAAAAGAGTTAGATTATAACTATGTATAAGAAATAGAGTGGGATTATTATGGATTTAAGATATGTGACAAGCCCAATTCTAAAAAAGAAAGACTTGGACAAGCGACGAATACGAGGCATGTCTTCCAATTGAATGCAACGCTCTATAAAAAGTTTAACTTTATTGCATCTACGAGTACTTCTACCAATATAAAATTACATCATGGATTTTGCATTTATGGACATTCATTTTCAAACCCCACGCTAGGAAAGTGACTCGCGTTACTCAACGATTCACCACTATTTATCGATTGGTTTCCTCGCACCCAGATTAAGATTTAAACACTCATCTGATCCAGTTAATCGTCATTTGATTCCACAACACGACCGCAGACTTTACCATCAGACCTTAACCGTCACATTGCCGTCTCTTGCTCCGGTAAATAATCCAAAATTAATGAGCTCGTAATTAAAGCGTGCGTTTAGACAAACAGGGGACAAGTTCACATCAAAGGCAGGGAAGAAGATTAAACGTGTATGCGTCTGCGCCACGTGCTGGTATTAGAGTGTCTTTGTATCGGCCACTTTGACTTTGCCACTAAAAAAAACACGCCATACTTCTATGAGTTGAAGAATAAAGGCTATTTTGGGCTGCTTCAAATTTAGCAGAGTGCAGGATTAAGTTGGTTTATTTTCAGAGTTGACAATGCAACTAGTCTGAACTATCATGGGATTTGCCGTGTAATAGGGCATCCCTGGCTAACGTTTAAAAGCACAGATAAGGTTTCGTACTGTCGGAGATGGAATTAGGTTTTTGCAGTTTCATGTAGGTATTATTACGACATGGCGCAGCTTTGGTTTTGTATATGGTTTTACTTAACTTTACCGAATTTTAGTAAGCAATAGTGCTACCAATGTATTGTATATCCCTAAAATATATATGTCATATACGTATATCCCTAAAATGAATGTTATACAAATATAAGTAATTGGTATAACATTTATTTAGCAAGAACTTTAACATTTTTGTAAAAACTGTCAATGTTCACAAGTTCTGTGTAAAATTGGACAAAACTTCCACTTACATTGTTTATTTTATTACGTAGGTACAATCCTGAATATGTAAATTTCGCAGAATGTTAGAATGTAACTTCAGAACTAGCGTACACTGCAAAAACTAGTGAGTGTCATATAAATTTTAAAAGCTTAACGGTATTGCTGCAGTTTCGAAAAAAGTTTACTACACCACCAAAAATAGATATACTGATAGCATGCCCCAATTCAAATGTGGATCGCTTCCATTTGGCGGAGCCACATTGTTTTTTCTATTCACCCGGAAAGTCAGATTTTGGACTGGGAGTCAACCTCACTCAACTTTATGTCATTAAATTTTTCAACTTATTATTTTTTGCATTACGTAATATTACAACTCTATTTTGGATGTACTATCGAGAAAAAACTGGTTAAAAACCGTTTTGTACTACGTCATCAACGTTATTAGGTAATGTTTTGACGTGTTATTTCCGTTGGCTCTCTCCAACAGTTTTGGTGACAATAAAAATGGAATAACTCAATTATTTATTGAAAAAAGTACGTTTTCTGTCAAATTATAGTACACAACATAAATAAATAGTGTTATTAAATTAATTCCTATCAATTTAAAAATACCCAGCGCCCTCAACATCATCAGTTTAATTCAAGTTCCCTATTCCGGTGATAGCTCCCAAACTATTTCCATTTACGCAATCTGCGGTAAAAGCGATATTCGATACCGTGTATCAGCCTATCGATTCCAAGACTGTTATAGTACAATAACCTAGATGCGTAAGCACTTAGGGATATGGCGTCGAAGTAGGTCACCTCCCAAGAGGCTCGTAGCCTCCAGGTAATGCTCGGAAGACACGCGAACAATGGATGCATTCATATCTAGAACGGCCTTTAATACTGGTTTTGGTGCTTTAAGACGTGGTAGGATTTAGGTCGTGAAGAAAGCTTTTAGATACTAATGGTTACAAATCTCTTGTTTTTCTTGCCGATTTTGATTTTTACAAGATCGTGAGGAGATGCGACTTTTTTCATTTGAAGTCAGGCGGGGACTTCCCCGTCTTGTTACTCAGTAAGTAACATGAAAAAAGTGAAGAAATTATTTAGAACGCCTTCAACAAAATTGGTGAATTTTTAAAAGTCTTGATCATGCTATCGCGTTGATGATTGAGAGAGCTATATTGATATAGAACTTATGTCCTTTTTGTAAGTCTTGATCTTGGACAATATAATAGCGATTTAATTAAAAAGTGACACAACTCTAATGTTGCCACTCGCCATGGTAAACTGCACACCTTACCAAGCACAGCTTTAATGTCGTTCATAATTTAATTGTAATCTTTAAATTCACTGCGTAATGCCAACTTTTACCGTCTTACCACAAAGTTTAGATCAGAGTTAAACAGATGTTTCTAAAATGTCATTCCACAAAATCGACGTCTATCACTCGCGTTTTCTTATTAAATCCTGGCATTCCTAAATATTTTACTTGGGAATTTGTTATTGGGTTTGAAAAAGCGGAGATAAAACGTCGATTTGCGGAGAAAATATTTAAACTCAACTGTTCAGCTCTGGTTTAAATATTTTGTGGTAAGACCGTTAAAGTTTTAATCAAACCCTAAAATCCCTGCATCCGAAAATGTTCGTATTAAGGCGCGTTCATACATGACCAGTCATTTAGTATTCCCGCCGTGCCGCCCTGCGTGCGGGACGTCTGGCCAGTACGATTATTAATCGTACGTGGGTTTTGTGGCAATGTAATCACTTTGTTGGTTCATTTGAATGCGCCCAGCTATGATTGGATGCCGCTGAATGATGCTTTAATAAAAAGTTTCAATTTGTATGTCCTCTTAAGTCGAATGAGTGGGATACAAAATTAAATGCAGGTTTAGGTTGGAAAAAAATAATCCTTTTTCAGTCTTCATTCTTAGTTGATATAGATTTTGGTTGATCAGAAGGTACATTAGTATTTTTGCTGTCAATAGCTACTACTCGTAATAGGATAAAACTCAATTATCCACCTACATACTCGTACAATAGACAGAAACAATATTGGCAAAATATAATATATACATTTTAGAGTAGTAAGTATACAATAATGGAAAACGAATAATAAAGTTAGTGGTTGCGTTTTCCACAATTAACAAATTTAAATCCTATTTAGATAAACAGTCATTAAAACAAAAAAGAAAACTCTTCTGCTAGTATCGAGTACCTATTAGTTAATTACTATCGGAACGCGAACGGATTCAAATGAATGCAAAAAAGCTGACGAGCAATCACCATCCGACTTTTCAAAAGTTTCTATTCACCTCATAGTTAACGTCCAACTAGTTTCATTCGATTTTTTTACCACTTTAAAACCAGCATTACAAGAGCTGCCACCCTTTTCACTGGTCTTGTATAACGACGTGCGAAAGAGGCGATAGAGCATGTTTGTAGAGGTCTGCAGAGTGTGGTTATGTCAGAAAAAGCCGAGAGTGCTACTGAAGTCGACAATGTGTATAAATAGGCGATCTCGATGGCGATCACGTAGCTCTAACGAGGCGAGGTGCAGAGATGGATCGATCGATCGTCACATGGCAGAATCCTCTGACGGAGGTGACGGGAGAATAAGCCACGTAAGCTCTTTGTTTAGGAATAGCTCAGGTGTTGTTGTTCCGCAAGTGCTTACGCGGAGTTCGAAAATGTTTATACGAGCTTCCAGCTAGATTGCTCCCAGAAAATACGGGTAATCTAGATGTAAGTTTTGGCCGTGTGTGATTTTCCCAGTCAAATTTTCCATTATGCTTTTTTATATAATATACTCGTAGGCTTTTATTTGCCCACTATCTCAGCTGGTCTTAGGTGACGATGTAGTCTAAGGTGGTAAACATGCTCAGCCTAGTATAGGACTGGTTCTCAAGAACCGCATCCGGTACATCTCAATTGGGATTTGACGATAGATTTTCTATTGGTGATAATTATATGACGTGTTTTTTTTATCCTGAATTCTCTACACGCAAGGAATCCTAGTTAAAAGTCAGTAAACTATAATAATCGAGCCTTGCTATCAAAGATGACCTATGATTTTTATAACTAGCCTCCGATTTACGCACTCTGTTTACAAAAATGGTATGCCCAATACCATTAATCTGTGATCGCTTACTCTCCAAACCATAAAACACATCTCAAAGAGGATTACTCAATGTAGCTCTCACGTATCTACGTAAACTAGTCAATAAATGTATTGGCGTTTTTCATCCTTAACCATAATAAATGTTCGGATAGTTTCGGGCCAGCATTGATTTATCGGCGAGAGGATCTGTTTAAAATTGCTTTATAAATTGTGGCGGAGTGGTTGCATGTTCAGGTTTTCGGGTAATTTACATAGAGGTTTATTAAAGCATGCGCTACCTAGACGATTTAACGCAAAATGTTTTATCCATAATTATTATATTATTATGATTATCTCTCTACTCGTTATGGACAACAAAATGGATGGAGATACACTGTTTCTTGTTTTTGTTTATAAGTTTTGACTATCATGTGTTTATCTGAAAATGCATCAATAATTGCCGGCTATTAGATATTATTCAGAAATAATATAATGGATATTTTATTTTAATCCCAATATGACCACACGAGCACGTCATCGTTGTGATGGTAAGCGCCACACTAGCACATACTAGTTCAGTGTAAAATATACATTATTAATTTCTGCGCTCATTACCCTATGTGGTATAAAATAATGACTTGTAAACAAGCTTCACAGTACACCTTAGTAGTAGGAAGTTGTAAGAAATCACTAGGACACACCAAAAAATGCAACGAGAAAATGAATAAAAACAACAGAATGTATAAGTCACAAGATAATGTATAACTCTACTAACTCTAACTAAATATCATATATAAAGAACTTCTGTTACTTTGTCTAAAGTTCAGGGTCAAAGGTCAAATGAGCTCAAATAAACAGCTGTGTTTAGGGTTGGTTCTACACGTGTAAAGTGTTGTAAAGTCTGAAGGAACTGGTGGTTCTACATGTGTAAAGTCTGAAGGAAACTTTCAAAGTAAATCACGAATGAAACACCTTGAAACCTCAAAAGTCGCAGAACTTAAACTATTAATGAAGTCTCATAAATAGACGAGTAATTAAAGAAATCAATTATCCCCATGCCTGACGTTCGATTTCATGTCGTTAAGCCAGCTTTAAGGTTAAAGTCTTAATAGCACTATTGAAAAATCACTAAGGACTATCATGAAACCAGACGGCCTTGATAAAGCACGTCTCAAATGGGGGTAGATCCGTAACAACAGCCGTGTTCACAACTCGCTCGGATGAGCGCTTGTTGAGATGGCAATAAAAACGACGCGAGAGAAGAACTTTCAGGTCCTTGTGTTTGTCGCTACATTGTTGTGTACGTGATGAATATTTCAAAGAAAGAATCTCATTTACAGCATCGCCGTATTATGAATTTCTGAGTAGAATAGCGAGCACGTACGGTATTGACGCGACGTTTGCGAAGCCCAAAACCATGAGTGCGTAGTTCAAAGTACAAATTCAGTATTACCCAACTGATATAGCTTACCGATGTACCTGCGCAGAAGATGAATTTTCAAAGCGCGGGAAATGCTATTGACCGCTATTGGTCGGCACCCGCCGCCATCTTAGCGAGCTTAGAGTGAGATGGAACTAACAGCTGCAGTGTATTATGAACCTTATAATAGTGATCTTAGGTTGATTGTAAGTTTTAAGCATTCTTTCGTTAATCTTCGGACCATACTTTCTTTTCTGCGCGAACGAAGATTCACGACGCGCCTTATAAGTTGGGTACTAGTATACCTATGAATGTTAGTGCTAAAGAATGTTTGTTCGATGAACGTGCAAAACAACGTCTGTGTGACGAACGCTAGTACTAGAGAACAAAAACATAATATTTTAAGCGTTAGTCTTGACCATTTAACATTGACCATTAACAAGGTTAGCATTGACCACGATTTTGGAATGCTTGAATCGATGATGGGTCGATGAGCATGATGACGATTAGTGAGCATGCCACTAAACAACTGTAGACGAGCAAAACATTGTAGGAATTTGGTGGTCAATAGTCTGCATTAGCACATAAACTGTGGCCATAGTACTTACGTTTTACCCGATGGCATCAAAATTAAAAGGGTTTTCTTGTTAATACCTATATGTACGAACTAAATATTTTCTTATATTAAGAAAGTCATTGTTCACTGTAGTACAGATAGACGTCCTTAAGCTTTCTCAAGCAGAAATCATAATTACTAGCTACAACACCTGCCGCTCCCGACGGTGATTCTCGCATTCTCCAGTTTTCTCGTGACCGTGGCGATGTACTGTAGCTCGAAACGTCGAGGTATAAAACAAAATTATACATTTTGATATTATTTTGTCCACGAATGACACCTGTTTGTAGCTCACTGTAAAGATGACTACTAAAGTATAGACATATAGGTAGTATACATAGATTACATGAACTACTTCCCTAATAAAATATAGACAGATAGGTAAGCTCCGCAAAACAGGTAGCGATCAGTTCACAACTGTTTCCCATTAGCGTGACAACCAGGACAAGCCCGCCATGATTTGCTTGGGGCATGCGAGCTCCCATCGAATAATTGAAAATCAAATTGTGTAGGACTTATATGTGTAATGCGTTACTTGGGCTTTTTTGACCAAGAAGTGATGCGTGTTATCTACGTAAATCGAGTTACCAATGCTTGCGTATCATTTTAAATAACTACTTACTACGAGTATAAAGTTCAGTTATGTATAATACTGCAGTTCGACAATGTAATAAATGTTACAGGCTTGTATAATTATAATGTAGTGCAAGCGTTCTAGTCTACGAATAAGTAATAAGTTACTACTTAATCGTAGTTTCATAAGTTATTACTTATTCGTAGGTTGTAGTCCACTACCAGTTAGCAGCGTACCCAACATTGTTAGCAGTTGTGCCACTGATTGCAATGTAATTTTGATGAGTATAATACATACAAGTGTTTTAGATATACATTGAATACGAATAAAAAAAACAAATAAATCGCTTTAATAATAAGAATAGCAGAGAAACTATGAAGGGCTCGTTCATTTGTTATGTCCGTTATTGACGAATACGCAAATTCAGAACCGAAATGTGATTATTTCGGATAATTCATATTTTTTTATGTATTCGTATAGCAATTTGGGAGTAGAGGATAGGGGATCGTAAGCCACTTAAAAGAATATAATGATTCAACAAATAACAATCCATGAATGTTTGTCTTAAACCGTAACCTCGTTTGTGATTTCTGTGAAATAAATTTCAAAGTAAATTCGATATTAATTACGTAAGCAGATTAGCACTATAACACAATACAGCAGATACAATTTAATATCCTAGTAGAACACATATAAAATAAAACGCGCATAAATAACACCACGAAGCAAATATGCCAACGCTTTGTCCCACTGCATCCACGAAAGTGCAAACTGGGTTAAGGTATTTTCACACGATATTTCTCGAACGCAGAAACGTTTCACTCACAACTGCATATCTCATGCATGGCAGTCGAGCAATCCAGTCTACGGTATGTGCGAGTAGAGCATACGTTACTAAACGTAATTTACTCGGAAACTTGTTAGAATATGCACGGGTGTGATAGAAGCAGCGGGTGGTTTTGATTACTGCTACAATGTTACTTAAAACCACGCCTTAGTCTTAGGATGGCAGCTTAATGGTTTGAGTAGTAGTGCAGCTTGTGCACCATAATATATATATTAGTACACCACACACGTTTATCGTTTATTGTATCGTATCTTTAACATGGTGTTTAAGCTATCAGAAGCATGCAGTTTTAAACTAGGTACTGGATTAAAAATTAACAATGACAGCAGTAAACAAACGCTAAAAACTAGTGTATCACTGCGAGACAGAAATTTAATCCCCCGGTGATTGAATTATTTGTATGTTTGTGTTGGTATAATTTTAATGTCGAATCACTTGGATTTTCAAGTTATAAGATTCTCCAGCGCCTCCGGACTAAAGTATCGCACGGGTGAATTCCGACGTTTCATTACAAGAATTTGATTTATCGGATGAGTTCAGGAATGCTGATCACGTATACAGGCCGCCCAATTTGCGACAGTGGCCGTGAGTGGTAATGAGCGATCGGGCTTGTGGACATTTTTGCGGACCTGGTTATTTTTGAAATTGTTTTTTTATAAATAACACGAAGTGTGAGAACGCCTACACCTGACGCGTTTCAGGGAATACGCCTACAGATGACGCAAAACTATTTCGAATAGACTAATGGGGTTCGATTATTCGTGCTTCTAAACGTTTCTATGGGATCCGTATAGTTATAACTTATTTTTGGAAGTGATTGAATTATTATTTTGCTTATGTGGGTGTTTTATTAATTATATTCATGTTATATTGTGGTAGTAGAACTATTTTTGGTGTTCACCCTTTTCGGTCTTGTAGATTTAGATATCAGTCTAATTTCTATTCGACCCTATAGGTTCTCATGATACAATTGAACTTTTTGAAAGTACTAAGAGCAGGTATGACTATAAATGTTTACTACTTCGTTAAAATTGGTTCTTATAAAGCATTGTCCAATAACAATTACTGTAGGGAGAGGCTAAAGAGTATCACAAGTGTATCGCTCCCAACCACTATAAATTGAAACAAATTATTAACTGGCCATAAATAAAGCTTCGAGAGGACGCTTCTATAACTGGCGCTTTTCCAAGAGCGTTTTAGATAGCAAAGACCCCTAGACAAGGAGTTTAAGGACCGTAAAATTTAGAAAGACACTTTATGGAACCGGTATTTGAGAACAGTTTATTTATTACCCTTTCCCTGAGTACCGGTATTTAATCTGGACCTTCATCAAAACGGGATAAAATAACCGACGTGGAGTGGGTTGGTACGGTTGGTGAGATTCGCTGGGTTTTCGTCGTTATGGTAAACTGTATACGTATGATTAGACGTATGTAATAGATAACTGACCTTGAAATAATACGTAGCGTGTGGCATGTAAAATAAACAAAATGTACGACATAGTAGGTAGCGCATGACCACAATCTCTCCTAACGTTAAATGAGAATACGATCGAAAGTGGTAATAAACAGGCAAGGCTTAGAATGGGACTCTCAAGGCTAGGTGCAGCCATAAACCTTAGAAGGGATTTAGAGGCAGATTTGTTTCAGCCCAAAAATAGTACGTGTGTTAGTTAAACAAATGCACACCAGGAAAATTAAATCCTCAAAAGATTATAAAACACATCATGTCATTTATAGTGGGTGTTAATAGTATTTGGACACAATAAAGAATTTTCCAGTATACCGTAAATGTCACAAATTTTGGTATTTCAGTCCTGGCCAGTATTAGTTTTACTAGGGCTAGAAAAAGCTACGGCTATCGACGTACAAGTAATGGGATTCCGTGATCAAGACCCTGATTTATGGTATCTGGAAACGGGATCAATAGGTTGGAACTTAGCCGTTTGTAGCCTTGAAGTTAGCTTTAATGTGAGACTATATAAAGTCTCGTGTAAACTTGAAAACTATTTCAATTTCGATGGCCATACTGATTGAAGGAGGTTAAGTGAGTATTTATTTTATTAGCACTTTAGTTTAATTTCCAGCGTTAGTCAACGTTATTCTGCTATTCAATTGTTGTCTCAAAATGTACCGTTTTTATGCTATTCAAATATTTTCTCAAAAAACCGTCTCTCCCAACATCCTCAAAGTGCACTGAACCGACAATATTGGCCCGTTTCAAAATATCCGATGCCCTTTTAAGCTAATACAGTGTCACAGCTTTAAGGGGTCGATTCTTCACACGTCATCGTTCAATCGCGTCAGGAGCCGTCCTCAATGATCCGGAAAAGCCGCGAGATAGCATTTCTCCTCACCACCTATTATGTATTTTGACACTTCGCAATAAGTCGGAAAGAATCGAAGCTTTTCAGTAGGTTTGGCTGAGCATGTAAGGGTTCGTGAGTAATGATTTTAGACGTGAGTAGAAGTGCGTTTGTGTTTTGGTTTCGAGTTCTACATTTTAGATATTCTTATAAATAAGTGCCTATTTGCAACGATGCTTTTATTAACGTGAATTAGGTAACGTGATGTGCAGAAAACTAGTCAGCCGCTACAATGACACTTAAACTATTGTAATTGTACAAGTGTAATAAAGCTTCTGACCAGTGTTAAACTATACTATGTCATACGAAACATATATGTAAGTATGTATACGAAAAATAGAATTTGGCAATAAGAGCCAAAACTGAGGTACACCACAAATCCTGTCCAATCGGTCTTAACCGCAGAGATAACAGTTTCATAAAACTGGATCACAAACCTATCCTAGTCCACCTAATCTGATAATAAGATACATTCACCAGTTAGGTCCGCCAGGTTCCTAATCTCACCCGTCCCGGCTCGCTTGACCGTGAAGGTAGTCCGACCACTATGCGGGTAGAATAATCATCCCTTCGTCTTTGTCGGAAGATAAAGTGCGGAAGGACCAGGATTACGGTGGTAGGCTGTAATGAAATATGTGAATACTTGGATAAGATTTGTTTGTATGAGGGTCACCGAATTCTCTGAAATTCTTGGTACTTTTAGAGTACCTCATCTGAAATTGCGAAATCCAGTTCTATTTCCAAACAGTCGGTTCTACTACTGTTGTATGTGCGCCTATAATTTTTTACCAAACTGAGCTCGGGCATAATCCTAAGCAAGATTAAGAGGAGTCGGCGACGGCGTAATTACGGGCATTATTGGCACCCAATGGGTTCTGCAGATTTAGTGCGACTACCTCGGAGAGATTCGGTCTGATCGTATAGCTTTATTGCTATTGGAAGCACTGTTAAATTAATTAATGTGATAGGTGGGATCAATTTAGAGTTAGAGAGATAACAGTTATCAAAATTCGTTGTCAAATCGATGGCGTGACATTACACTTTAATAATGCGACCCATTTTTTTTGCATATTTTTTGCTCGATGTGTATGTTTTTACAAATACACTGATTATGATAACATTTTTATCTGTCTGATGTAAAGTCAGTCAATGAAAATGAAACATTTTAAGAGAAGATACGACGTGCCATCGAACATACATTAAAATCAAAAGGAAGTAAGCTTCAGAGTTAAAATACTTATCAGACACTAGTTCTCCTTTCTCTACAGTTGGGAGTCAAGTCACGTGGTGCCGTTCAGTTATACTCGCCTCTGTCTGAGATAGTCGGACACCGGGGAAGATTTTACAGGTTAAAGTTGGAAATGTTTTTAAGACGCCTGTGACATATAGATGGAAAGCAATAGTACAAAGCGAAGATTTTTTCTGAAAGCAGAATTAAATGGAGCATCGTGTTATAATATTTTTTGGGTTTGTTACTTCACGTATTTTTGATTTCGAATGAATGATTCAGGGTAGTGAGGAACTAAGACGACTACCAGTACATGCAAATACCAGTGCAAGAGTAAAGTCTACAATCATACGCCTCCAGTCAGATTTTTTATACGCTACCGTAGAGGCAGTAAGTACAAAACAGTAGACCTTCAGGATTGTTCATAATATTATATTGTGTACTGGTATGGTTACAGTAAATCCAAGTCCATATAAAACAAGTGTTTTGCTTAAAATAATATTTAATCAAACTCTATTTTCCACTGTACCATAACGCATGGTAATATGAACCAAATTCAAAACGCCTCAGTGTCTGTTTCTCCGCAGCCCGTTTACGCAGTCGAGCAGAAAGCAGATATAAATGTCTAGCAAGACATTAGTAGTCCGAAGCCACTCCAAGCCGTCATGGATCTGACCAAACCACAGAGAAGGATATTGGTCGGGGCTCACCCCAGGCGGAGTAGTTAGAGATTACTATCGGATGCTAGAGCATAGCGTTTGTAAGCATTCAGAACTGCTTTAGAAAACGTGTTTTTTTAATTATACTGGAATCGTAGTCTGGGATTTTGTTTATGGTCTTACCAGGTGATGCAGGGGTAAATAACAAGATGGATGTTATAAATAATATTTCACAATCACATAATAATATTATATTCTAACAATGCCTCGCGCCTAAGAAGAGCCATACTTCTGACTCCTAAGAGACCCTGCATTGAGAGAACCAAGAACTACGAGGTGCATGGTCCTTCAACCCCGTCAGAGTCAGTTACCCTGAGGTTTGCTCAAATCCCTGCGCTGTGCGGGAATCAAACGCACAATTGCATGTTTTGCAGCTCATCTTTCACTTACGCCACGGAGAACGTGTTTTATTCCCATAAAATGACACCGAAAGATGCATCTCCGCCAATTTTCTTAAACGACTCAATTATTCACCACGTCTGTCCCAGCCCCAATTACAGTAAATATTGGCATTTATGTACCCTCAAACAGTCATGAGACGGTCAATGTGACACACGACACCCCACGACTTTCCGCCCCACCGATATCAAATAATAGCATTATTTCGTGGACATTTATCTGGTCATTGAGAATTTTCTCAGAAATGGGGATGTAACAAGACACCGATTAGATGGTGTTAAAGCAATCACTTTGTCCTATAAATATATCAATACAACAGTGTTTTTAGATAAATACATTTATTCAGGTACTTAGGCAAACCAATACCCAACTAAATATGCTAGAAACCCTTTCCATTGGCGAATATCAGTCCTCTACCTTCCAACCATCACATTCAATTCTCACTAAAGAGTCCGTTGCCCAAACACACACAAACACTTTTAAATTAAAAATATTTGTGAGTACCGGCCGGAAACCCAAAAAAAGAAAAACCAGACCCCACTATTGTGTTAACATCAAAGAGTTCATGGGGTGATGGATTAAGCCCTATCTGTGTGTACGCCACGTGCCAGTACAGATAACAGCCTTGTGTACAATGTTGTACTAAATGATAGTTGGCTCATGGGGCTGGTCGTGTGTAACGCGCTTTACTGGAGCGCTATCGTAAAATTGCGGATTGAGATACATTGGGATTTTACGACCAATTTTTAAACGCAATACGAGTATAATAAGTTGTCTTAAAAGACAGACGTTGTCCTGTTAAAAATGTATGAGAAAAGAATTAAGTAACATATTTCTCTCTTATTCGTGATTTATTCTCCATGTTTTAATAGTTATTTGGCTTCTTAGAGCGGAGACATACAAAAAAGCAAAGATCATGAAAAATCGGTCCAACCGTACTCGAGCTATAAATGGTGTAATTAACACGACTACGTTTTACATGTACCTATAGATTAAATGAAGGCACAAACTCGCCCTTCAGTTTCAAAGACAATTATAAAGAGTATCCTATATTTACCTGGACAGAATAATTTACCCTATCAAATTCCATTAAAATGCAACTAGCCGTTATGGAGCCGAGTTGCTACAAAATCACATACATACTCCTAATATTATGTTACAGAAAAGGCTAAAATAAAAGAGATTGGATATCAGAAAATATATCTGTATTTTCCACATGACTCATTAAAGATAGCCTGGTACGTATATAATTATGATTCATAATAGTACGACAGGCACTTTAACAAGCAACTACACGAGTTATTTGATCTTCGTTATGACTGCAAAAGGGAACAGCGAAAAAAAAATGCTCTCTCATTAATATTGATGTTCTATCGAATGTTTGGTAGAAATTAATTCAATTTTTAGGGGGATTGGACTCACGCTGGGGTGAAGGGTGCACTTTATCATATCACGGATTGCGTCTTCCAGCCAAGCTTTAGAGCCCTATTATTTCGGTTGAGGGGGAAACTCGTCTGCGGACCAGTGGGACGAGTTTACTACGATTAATGACGATCGATTTTGAGCCAGTCGAACAGATCCAACAAAATTGTGTAGTTGAAATGTCGCCTTCGCAAGTTTGTTGCCTCGGACGACTTTACTCCTGAACAATATTACTTCGTGTGGCGTTGGGTTGCAAAGCGCATAAGTTACCACTCGACCAACATCTAATTGAAAATCTAACTCCTGAAAAAATATCTGTTCTTATAATAAACAACAATATCTTCGCTATTTGGTATTAAAACTTTTACATTAACGCCATTATCATTAAGTTTGATTCATAATTTTGGGGTCGTCACAATTCCTTATTATGGGGCATAAAGTTTGTTAATTACATAGCCAGTATTGCAAAGTAACTTCGTAAATGTTTAATGGACAAATCAGGGTCAATTTGCGGTAAACTTAATGCAAAACGTTGTAAATGCCATCTTGGAAGGTTAATGATTCAAATTGAATTCTGTTTAGGAAGAGACCCAAAATTCAGAAATTAAGTAAAAACGGTAGATACCTAATCACGAGCAATAACATAATATATACATTCAAAACATTCAAAACTATCTCTACTTCTTCAATTCTAGAAATAAGTATACAACAAGTTCTTCTAAATAATCTAACCGTCAAACTGTGTCAAATGTATGTATACATTGGTTTCAAATTAATATAAACGAAACAAAATCAGTTTAACTTTACACTTCCAAAGTCATTTTTAAGTATCCATGACAATTTCTATAATAATATGTATACAATTATATTATACCTACACATATTGTAATAGTAGATGTTTACTTTCCTTACCTACAATATTTAACAGACTTCAAAAAAGGAGAAGGTTCTCAGTGGGCATTGTTTTTTTAAAGTTAATATTGCAAATCCTTTTCATTGATGACGTCATCATGCTAAATCTTAATATATGTTTAAGAAAATGATATAAAAACTATAGGTCAAAAATTTTAAACAATGAACATTGTCTTAAATTATATGCATACTATATATTATTAATTATATATATATATATAGTATATAAGACAGTCAAGTATATAAGACAGCCAAAGTATATAAGACAGTCAAGTATATAAGACAGCCAAAGTATACAAGATAGTCAAGTATATAAGACAGCCAAAGTATATGAGACAGTCAAGTATATAAGACAGCCAAAGTAAATAAGACAGTCAAGTATATAAGACAGCCAAAGTATACAACATAGTCAAGTATATAAGACAGTCAAGAATATAAGACAGCCAAAGTATATAAGACAGCCAAGTACATAAGACAGCCAGAGTATATAAGACAGCCAAAGTATAAGACAGCCAAGGTTTATAAGACACTCAAGTATATAAGATAGTCAAGTATAAAAGACAGTTAAGTATATAAGACAGCCAAAGTATATAAGACCGACCAGTATATAAGACAGTCAAGTATATAAGACAGCCAAAGTATAAGACAGCCAAAGTATATATGACACTCAAGTATATAAGACAGCCAAAGTATATAAGATAGTCAAGTATATAAGACAGCCAAAGTATATATCACAGTCAAGTATATAAGACAGCCAAAGCCTATAGGATAGTCAAGTATATAAGACAGACAAGTATATAAGACAGCCAAAGCCTATAGGATAGTCAAGTATATAAGACAGCCAAAGCCTATAGGATATTCAAGTATATAAGACAGACAAGTATATAAGACAGCCAAAATATAAGATAGTCAAGTACATAAGACAGCCAAAGTATATAAGATAGTCAAGTACATTAGACAGCCAAAGTATATAAGACAGTCAAGTATATAAGACAGCCAAAGTATATAAGACAGTCAAGTATATAAGACAGCCAAAGTATATAAGACAGTCAAGTATATAAGACAGCCAAAGTATATAAGACAGTCAAGTATATAAGACAGCCAAAGCCTATAGGATAGTTAAGTATATAAGATAGTCAAGTACATAAGAAAGCCAAAGTATATAAGACAGTCAAGTATATAAGACAGCCAAAGTATATAAGACAGTCAAGTATATAAGATAGTCAAGTACATAAGACAGCCAAAGTATATAAGACAGTCAAGTATATAAGACAGCCAAAGTATATAAGACAGTCAAGTATACAAGACAGCCAAAGTATATAAGACAGAAAAAGTATATAAGACAGTCAAGTATATAAGAGAGTCAAGTCATCATCCAAAAAATCATCATTTTTCCGAATATTGAGCCATACGCTCTTCCATAGTGATATTACTTTTAGGTAGTTTAGCCTTTCTCAAAGTTACAGCAACATCCTGCCTAAGAGCCTCAGCATCCACAGGTGGCACCTTGTTGCGAATAATGGCCGTTTCTAAGTTGCTGATTAATTATATATTTTGATATTGACGGCTCGTTTGGCGTAGTGGCTGAGCAATCGGACTGCTGCGCCAGGGGTTGCGGGTTCGATTCCCGCCTGGGACAAATATTTATGCGATCCACAAATATTTGTTTCTGGTCTGGGTGTGAGGTGTATGTGAGATTATATGTCTGTAAGCGGTACCCACGATACAGGAGCAATCCTAGTGTGGGGCTACGTTTTTCTAAAAAAAAAAAAAATATTTGTTTGTTGCGCGAATTAGACCCGTTTTTAGCTAGTTTTAGCTCTTAAAGTTTCGGAAAAAAATGGCTGTGACATACGGACGGACAGACAGAGAGACATGACGAATCTATCACGGTTCCGTTTTTTGCCTTTGGCTACGGAACCCTAAACATGATATTAGAAACCTCAACATCATTTTTGAAGACCTATCCATAGATAGGTTTGATGAAAAATTTTTTTTTGGTTTCAGTTCTAAGTATAGGGAACCCCGAAATTAATTTTTTGTCAACATTTTAATGCGGTTCATAGAATACATCTACTTATACCAAGTTTCAACAGTATAGCTAAAAACAATGCCCATTGAGAACCTCCTCCTTTTTTGAAGTCGGTTAAATATGGTAAGGAAAGTAAACATCAACTATTACAATATTATGTGTACAATTGTATACATATTATAGAAATTGTCATGGATACTTAAAAATTTCATTGGAAGTGTAAAGTTATTACTGATTTTGTTTCGTTTATATTAATTGAAACCAATGTATACATACATTTGACACAGTTTGACGGTTAGATAGTTTAGAAGAAATTGTGGTATACTTATTTCTAGAATTGTAGAAGTAGAGATATTTTTGAATGTTTTGAATGCATATATTATTATGTTATTGCTCGTGACTGTACATGACGTAATGTAAAACTTATTTGAGTTTCACCCATGTTTGATAACCTACTTTGTGCCTGAGACCCTTGTAGAGCCAAACGCGTTATCCATACTAATATTATAAATCTGAAAGTAACTCTGTATATCTGTTTATCTGTTTATCTGTTTATCTGTTTATCTGTTTATCTGTTTATCTGTATATCTGTTTGTCTGTTTGTTTGTTTGTTACCTTTTCACGGCTAAACGGCTGAACCGATTTCGATGTAATTTGGTACAGGGGTAGATTGGACCTATGAGACGGACATAGGCTATCTTTTTTCTCAAAAAATAATCTCGAAGGGGATGAAATAGGGGTTGAAAGTTTGTATGGGGAATCCATAATTCCTCAAGTTAGGGATCTGAAAATTCTTATTTAGGATTTTGGTAAGAAATAAATAAATACGGGTTTCAGCGTTTTTGCAAAATCATCCCTAAAGGGGGAAAAGCAAGGGGGTTGAAATTATGAGGTATTCTTTAGATTAGATGCACCCCCTACGGACCACAATAAACGGCTAAACGGATCGTAATTTAAATTGGAAAGTAATTAAGGGGGAAGAGTGCGATGGGAGGAGGGGGAGAAAGGGGGAAAGTGGGGGAAAGGGGAGAGTGGGGGGAAAGGGGGAGTAGATGGTAGAGTGAGGGGAGAAGAGGGTAGAGTGGGGAGAAAGAGAGGGGAGAGCGGTAAGAAAGAGGGAAGAGTGGGGGGAGAAAGCGGACAGAGTGGGGGGGAAAAGAAGGGAGAGTGGGGTGAGTAAAAGGTTAGAGTGGGAGGAGAAAGAGGGGAGAGTGGGGGGAGAAAGCGGAAAGAGTGGGGGGGGGAAAAAGAGGGGAGAGTGGGGTGAGAAAAAGGTTAGAGGGGGAGAAAGAGGGGAGAGTGGGGTGAGAAAGAGGAGAGAATGGGGTGAGAAAGAGAGTAGAGTGGGGAGAAAGAGAGGGGAGAGTGGGGGTAAAGAGGGGTGAGTGGGGGGAGAAAGAGGGGAGAGTGGGGGGAGAAAGAGGGGAGACTGGGGTGATAAAAATAGTAGAGTGGGGAGAGTGGGGTATGAGGGTAGAGGGGAGAATGAGGATAGAGTGGGGGGAGAAAGAGGGGAGAGTGGGGTGAGAAAAAGGGTAGAGTGTGGAGATAGAGAGTGGAGAGCGGGGAGAAAGAGGGGAGAGTGGGGGGAGAACGAGGGAAGAGTGGGGGGAAGAGGGGAGAGTGAGGGGAGAAAGAGGGGAGAGTGGGATGAGAAAAAGGTGAGAGGGGGGAGAATGAGAGGAGTGGGGTGAGAAAGAGGGGAGAGTGGGGTGAGAAAGAGAGTAGAGTGGGGAGGAAGAGAGGGAAGAGTGGGGGGATAAAGAGAGTTGAGGGGGGAGAAAGAGGGGAGAGTGGGGGAGAAAGAGGGGAGAGTGGGGGGAGAAAGTGGGGAGAAAGAGAGGGGAGAGTGGGTGAGAAAGAGGGGAGAGTGGGGTGAAAAAGAGGGGAGAGTGGGGGGGAGAAAAGGGGAGAGTGGGGGGAGAAAGAGGGGAGAGTGGGGGGAGAAAGAGGGGAGAGTGGGGGAGAAAGAGGGTAGAGTGGGGGGAGAAAGAGTGGAGAGTGGGAGTGAAAGAGGGGAGAGTGGGGCTAGAAGGAGGGGAGAGTGGGGGGAAATAGGTGAGAGAGATTGAGTGCGAAATATATAGAAATAGAGGGAGAGGGAGTGAGCGAAGGAGGGAAAGGAAGAGATATAGACGGAGAGGGTGAGGGAAATAAATATAATGGATGAGATGGACAGGGAGAGGGAACGCAAGAGATTGAGAGTGGAGAGGGATATTAATGATAGAAAGATAGGGAAAGATATAGAGATATAGGGAGAGGGAAAGAGATGGAGGTAGAGGAAGAGAGATAGAAAGAGCGAAAGAGGGAGAAAGATAGAAAAAGAGCTAGAGAGGGAGAAAGATAGAGGAAAAGGGAGAGAAAAAGAGAGAGATCTATTCTTACCTATAACTGTTCCCCGCGACATCAATTGATTTTCTAAACAGTTTACATTTTATATAAAAATGCGAACGAAGTTGCGGGTATCAGCTAGTGAATGTTATATTATTAATATTATAATAAAAAATTCGTGTAGTAGAGGCAAATGCAAGATAAATATAATAAATATTTATAACTTCAATTAAACCTAAATTAAACTTTATTGCTCCCTAACTAAAAACGTCAAATAAATTGATAAATTCAGACCCGGTCGCTAAGTATGTAGTTAATAATATGTAAGTATGTAAAACATACAAAAATATAATGTAAAAGAACCTAAATACCCCATAATTACATTTCCAAATCTCTATCATAATAAACTTACCACACCCGCGATCCGAAATCTGCCAACATGCTGCTGTAATCGCGTTAGTCGGGAAATTGTCGTCGGTTATTAGGAAATAATGCCATTAAAACATTGCTTAACCTATCCGTGATTGATGCGAGCTCATTCGTTGTTCATTACTGGGTAGAGACGCCGGTAATGTGATTTGGACCGATAGACTCTGCGTATGTCAAAGCCATTCAAGCGTCAATAATTGGATAGAATGAATGAACCAATGAATTTTCAAAGTTTCATGACATATTTATCATACAAAGAACGGACGCATTCAATCATTTAATGTGGGTGAAATACTGATATCTTATACAAGCAGTACAAAAACTCTTCAAATTACTAGACGCCTACGCAACAAAGGAATGCTAAAAAAACCCGAGAGGTGTTTTTCTTCTTTTAGAATGTAGTTTTCAGTGGCCTTTCAAAGGTTACAATAATAAAAACCAATACGCTAGCTAGATGATTTGCCGCATTCCGAGAAACCCAGAAAAAACTATCGGGATCGAGTTCGCGTGAAGCAATTACATTGTCCAGAGAAAACACATCAGTCACCTTGGCTCCCGCTGCCGGTAGGTATAGGTGCTGTCTTAACCCTTTTAACTATATTAAATAGAAGAAAAAGTTGTGGGTTGCACAAAATGTTTTGGTGTGTTTATTGCGATGAAAACTCAAATCTTGTTTAAGAACTAATACCATTTGAATCTTGTTCGATTAAGTTGGAGCTCCATGTTTTTGATAATAATATCTCCACTTTATATTTATTGTTTATTAATTGTTGTTTTTTTTTTGTTTTTTTGCTGCTATATTATCATCAGAAAACATTATCTAGCGGCACAAAACTTAGCGCTAAGTTGCGCGCCGCTAGATAATTTTGCCCCCGTGCGTAAAATAGATACTTGTCACCAAGTTCATGTATCCATTAGGCCTTAACTATATACTAAAACTACATTATAACTATGTAAATTATGACTCCACAGTAATAAGAACGACAAGGTGCTTACAGTATTAGAGGCAATAATTATTGTTGTCATCACTCTGCAAAGTGTAACAAAGCAATCAATAAAGCGCTGATTTCCGTAGAAATTGAGAAGTAATCTTTGAAGTGTAGGTAATGGGCACTGAATAATTTATAAAACGTAGACATTTTTCTAATGAAAATGTTTAGTGAGCGTTTCCGAGGCCAAATAGAATTATTCTACCCTCTAGCATGCAACCGGGGGTGAAATTATATGGCGGAAATCTGCCGGAGCTTCACTGCATCTGGTAGGAAGTGAGAACGTTTTTTGCTAGAGGGTGCAGGTGAGCTTCAGGTTTTTAAAAGTGTCATTTTCAGAGGGGTTGGAACGCTTTTCTAAATCTTTGTAGTTCAGAAGGTAAACTCTGAAAAACAATATGTAAAATAAAAATAAAGTGAATATACCTTCTTAACTACTGGGGATTGTGAGATCGATCATTGTCATTGTAGTCCCTGATTATTTAATTTGGACACAAATACCATATAACACCCAGAGCCCTTGACACAAAATCTAGTGTGATAATATTCCCAGGTGATATATTATCATCGGAACAGTAGGTAATTAGTTAGAAGCGTAGTTTTCAAAAGAATAAGTACGTGCTTGCATAAGCAAAAATACGAAGAGTTTTAGCCAGGACCTAATAGACAACATTGTAAAAATATGTGATACCTCTGCTACATGTTTTCAGCAGTCGAAAAAGAAAACATAATTTAAACATCTATACTTCTACCACAGTCAAAACAAAATCTCCAAAGCTCGCCAGGTCGTAACTACTTAATTACCATCTAGTCTGTCTGCATTTTCTTGGAAAACAACTGCAGGCGAGGAAAATTTAGGCAAATTTCGCCAAAGGAACAATGCTCCACATGTCTGAGCGACCCAAATTAACCACTTGCACCGGCTCAGCGAGCCAACTAACACAGGAAATGTCTTCATTAGCTGAACTAGAAAAATGTACAGATAGAAAAGTGCCTATTAGAGCCACGGCACGTTTGGCGTAGTGGCTAAGCAGTCGGACTGCTGCGCTTGGTGTTGCGGGTTCGATTACCGTCCGGAGCAAATATTATATTATGTGTGATGCACAGATATGTATTTCTGGTCTGGGTATTATGTGTATGTGAAATTATGTGTCAGTAAACGGCACCCACGACACAGGAGAAACCCTGGGGCAGTAGCCAGTGGGGGCAACTAAAAA
Organism: Hylaea fasciaria; assembly: GCA_905147375.1. Lineage (NCBI taxonomy): Eukaryota > Metazoa > Arthropoda > Insecta > Lepidoptera > Geometridae > Hylaea > Hylaea fasciaria. The sequence continues at coordinate 3,972,046 of LR990198.1, forward strand.
AAAATCATTGTATGCTAGTAATATTATAAATACGAAAGGCTATTATTGACAGCCCATCCTTTTTATCAAAATCAGGTCAGTCGTTTTGACGGTACCTTTATCAAAAGTACAAACATACAAACTTTTAAGTTGAATAAGTTAAGAGTTACATAATAATATCAAAGTGTTTGTCACGACTAAGTTGGTGATGCTATATACCCGCTATACATACTTTAGGTATCACACGTTATTCTCTGTACATTAACCGCGTAAACTGTGTTGGTGGTGAGACCGACGTAAACTGCGAACGTCTTCATTTCATTAGGAGTGGCTTGAACCCCGGGGGAACACGAAAACCGAGCGGGAAATGTGGCAAGTCTTGTTTTGGCTGTTTTGTAGTGTTAGTACACTAGCGGATAACAAACACAGTGCAGATGGAATGACGCATTTTGTGAAGGTTCTTGTGTCATTGCAGTGTTGCCATTTCTTTCATATGGTGTCTCCATTCGGCATAGGCGACGTGGTGGGACTAGTTCTCAAAGACTACATACTTTTTCTGGATATTTTCCGAAAGTACAGTCGAAAAACAAACCAAATGGGTTTACGATATGTTTTGTATACAATTATGTGTTTTTGGTATCATGTTATTTGAAATAGTTTCATTTTTTTAACAGGGTTTGCGATAGAAATTGTAAGTGGCCACGATACAATCTATCAACAAATCAGTATTAAGCGGATTCACTTGTAGTTGCTTAGTACTGTTACTAACTAAGTATGAAGGAAGATTAATTAGCTTCATTATACTGCTTACCCGGTATCGTGTTCGTGTTCAACATTCTAATCTCGCAGGTGTCTATTCTATGGAAATTTTAGGTAGATATAGTGAGCGCGTGTTGAACCAAAGTTATTTAATATAAGACTAGTGGTTTGGTTTCCTTCATTAAACAGGTAAGATTAAAAAATAGAGAAAGAAGAAGAATATAGCAAATAAAGACAATGATAAATGTTTTGAATGAAACAGAAAAATCGTCGTTTAGTATTTTCAATAACAAACGAGTGAGACTCAGACATCAAACAAATTTAGTTAAAAATAGATACGCGGAGAAAATACTCATCATTTTGTACATTATAACGTCTACGGTCTACGACGTAGCATCGTAGCACTTACGACTCAGGGGAGCGCGATAACTACATCAGCGATAACGACACTAATTCGATTCGAACTCGATGTTAAACGAACCCAATCGAGACGCAATCGCAATTAAAAAGCGATTCTAATGGTCTCTTACAAATCTTACTTTTTCGCATTTGTGTAACAAAATTGATATAGATAGAGAGCACGTGCCAGCTGAAAATGCGAGCACGTACAAAGACGGTCGTGGGTGTCGCTAATAGATATTCTTCTGCAAAGTCGTACTCATGACTCAAACCACTAGCAATGACGGTAAAGGCGTATCAAGGCGCGGAAACTGTTGCGTTGACCATAGAAGATCAACGTAGCCAAATTTTATTTAAATTGTCGGTATCTTTGTCCTGTCAAACGTAAAATCTACCCTTTTTAAACAAATATATTATTTGCTGTAAAATGATATGGCAATGGCGGCCTGTGATACAGTGTAGTCTTATTGTACTAAATTCAAAATCCACCCATGCATGCCAGTTTACTATAGGCATTTGTTTCTATACCACATAGTTTTGCGGAAGGGTCGAGTTGGCAAAAAGTTTAATTGAAACATTCAGTTTGGTACCCGGCCAATGTGGTAAAATGACTAAATAGGTGAACGTCTGACTTTTACTTCACGTTTTGCTGGTTTCACTTTGAAATTAATTTGACCATGAGTTTGTTAGGTGGCTAGTAGTAAAAACTGTCCAAAGCTAAGCATTGCCATTTAACATAGCATTGCAGCCAGCGATATGGCAAGACGACGATCCTTTGGTAGTTGTTAGGATTAGTCTATTTCAAATTTAGATTTTTAGTGTATTTGAATCACCGTTTTGTTTGCTTAATTGAGGAAAACATATATTTTCCAGCACTAATAATTATATTATATTTTATCATGAATATAAAGATAAATATATCTTAGGTGACATAACTTCGCAAATAACAATATTTAGCTCGTATTGTAATTATTTACAAAAAATAATTGTAGGTTGTTACGATTAAATTTTCATGTCTACAAGCAGACAAATACCAAGATTTAACACGTATTTATACAAAACCTGCAAAAACAAGAATGTTCATCGAAGTAGAAAGCACCCGAATAGAGACAATGAACGTTCTTAATGCATTCAAGTCGTTTTAAAAACTTCATTTGCCAAAGTCAAGATCGACGAGAACAAATTAAAGTTTGCCGTATTAAAGCGTTATATTCACGAGCGTCTCTCGCGGCGACAACCTTGGTATTCAATTATACCAAAAAAGATGTCGAGAATTTTTTGAGAAGTGATGCTAGACATGCTACATGATAAATCGCGTGATACGTCAAAAGCCCATGGGCACCCAGAAAATCTCTGAAACCAAAGATTGGCGATATCTCATACGACAAATAAATAACTCCAATGAACTGAATTATCTTCATATGATAATTTAGCCATCAATGGTTAATGTATGAACCACAATCTCGTTGTGGTGTCACGAGCGTGTCTCTACACGCTCGTGTAAATGTAGCATTAAAAGAAGGAAGCATCCTTAAGTGGTCGGTTTGATTTGTTTGACTTTGGGAATCGCAGAGAGAGAGAGAGAGTAAAGTTTGAACATCAAATGGATCGCTCTCCAATGATTCTAGACGTGGAATTTGTAATGCGACGTTTTGCGTATACACTGCTTGAAGAGTTTTTATTATTTTCCGACTACCACTAAGATTTTTGAAAACTTTTACACCAGATTTTTATGGTAAACATTGGTTGAACATATAGCAAATTATTTGTATTATCGATGTAAATTAATTCTTCGTGTGTAAAAAAGACGGAAAAGAAAAAACCGCGGTCTGAAAAATTTCAGCATCATTCAAGTTCTAATCGCGAGAAAGCATTAGTCAAGAGTAATGCCATTTGTAACAACTTTAAGTGTTCAGCGGTTTTTCGTCTCTATAAATTATCTTGATTTATAGGGTTGCTCAGGAGACCTGCCAAAACTTTTGTCGTTTGTACGAAAAATACATTGCGACAATTTTATTTTAGCCACAATTGGCGCCACTGTGCTTACACACCATTACATATTCTGTGACATTTCCATATAAACTGCTATTAGTTCCAAAAACCGCCACGCTCCAAAACCGTTGAACGGATTTTCTCGTGGACTAATGAAAGAGGCTTTTTGTCTCACAGCTCTGCGGTTTATTTCACTCTGTTCTGAACGGCTCGCGATAAAATAAATGCTTAAGTATGAATTTTATTTTCCAGTTTTATTTTGGCATTCATTTGAACTGGAAGCGCGAATGGCGGCTTAATTTTACGATTCATAACCATAATCTTATCTGCCTACGATTTTTTTCAGCGACCGTTTTTACAGTTACATGTGCTAGATTCCAAAGGATTATTATTTATTAGTGTCATTATGACGCTATTATAACGTATTATATAAATAGAAGGTACCTATCTACCTATTTATGAAGGAAGATCAGTATCACCTCGTATTATGTGGCCCTTTCAAGCATATTGTTCATTTTCTTACCTTATAACAATATTAATTCTTAAGCGATTTCTAATGTCAATGCAGAAGCACAGTACCATTCAACTGTTCTGATGATGGAACAGGAAGGTGTGTAATGGAAACCTTCAATCACTTTTGGTAATCCCATCCAGTTGATATATTAACTGATTAGAATTGACTTTTTTTTAGGGTGATATCCATCAGGGCCTGATGATGGAGCCGGAAGGCTAGATAATTTTTAAAGATTAATTTACGGTGGTGGTGACCACTTAACATCAAATCGATCAGATAGGTCCCGTACCTGTTTGCCACCTGTGGAAAAAAGATGTTCAGCTATTTTGCCGTTTATCGGAACACTAAAAACTACTTTAGGATTGGATGACCCAATTTCAGCGTGACATAATACGAAATCTACCACTTTCCAGAATCTAATAATGGAGTTTTCGAAGATCATAAATCTCCGGGAGAATAATGAATCGACTTCGTGATCCGGCGCCCAAAGCGGCGGTTACTTATGAACCCATTTTAGCATTAGCGTTTCATTCGTTTTGGTGGAATGACAGCCATTTGAATAATACCCGATGGTACCTTTTGGATTCGTAGGCTGTTTTAACTGTACCTGTATACGATGTCCCTACGTCACTTGACTTTTTTTTTAAACAACAGAGTACCGTGACGAGTCGATTTTTCACCGTATGGTAAGCGCGTAACGCTTGTCTATTATACTCGTAGTTGCAGTGCCAAACAATCCGTCTTACCACAAAAGATTAGACCAGAGTTAAACAGATGTTTATACAATTTCGTTCCACAAAACCAACGTCTATCACTCGCATTTTCTTACTCGAACCTGGCAATCCTAATTATTATATTTGTGAATTTGTTATTGAGTTAGAAAAAACGAGGGTTACGTCGATTCGTGGAGTAAATATTTAGACTCATTTGGTCAACTCTGGTTTTGTGGTAAGACCGTAAGTTTTTCAAATCAATTGCTTGGTACGGAACTGCGCTCGTCACTTTACGCAGTAGTGTCTCTGGAAACCGTGCCTTGAATAATAATTAAAATTGTAGCTATAGATTCTTACTATTTATTTACTCTCTGTCATTAGCAAATCAGTCCTGTGAGTAGTTGTTTTCGTAGAAACATTATGGTGGCAGAATTAGCCGGCGAAACTCTCACGATGTAGTCTGCCTATAGAGCAGATAGTTTTAAAACCAAGGCCAAGGTGTTACCTTGGTGAAGCTTCTGCCTTGGTCCAAACTTGGTGAAGCTTCTGCCTTGTACGTGTGGTTGGCGATCACACGTGGCATTAATTCTAAGCTCATTCGCACCTGTGCCATTAAACATAGTACCCACTATAATAATAAGTACCTACAGAATATGAGCTTATAGGCTTGCTACTCGTATAATTCCCACCATAAGCCAAACTTCGCATGTCTAATATGACCTCAAATCCCAGCTACCAACTAGCCATATAACGCCCCGTACAGTTCCATAGGGAAGCAAAGTTTCAAGTTCTGACCTAACTCCATACTCAACGAAAGCAGTTTCGGGGTTGATTTATGCAGTAACTAGGTTGTTTAGTTTCAAGTTCCACTCTATACGCTAGCTGAACAAAATTTCACGGTATTACGTGGCCATATGGTTGAAGGTGGTAGGTATACGTGATAAATCTAGAGACTACGTCCAAGGAGTATAGGTGGAACATCTTGAAAAGGGCTTATCGACAGACTTTGGTTACCTGGCTAGGCGGTTGCAAGTGCCATAGCTACCTATATTTAGTTAGCGTTTGCTATGTTGGGGTCTGTTTGTGCAATATAGGGCATTATTTGTCTTATTTATTATGTTACATGTACTGCTTGACCACGAGTAGTCGATCTCACCTGATCTGAAGCGACGATGTGTGTGACGATTTTGCTGCAATTTTTTTCTTCTTGCTTTTACGTATACATACAAGGTCTACCTACAGTTGTTATGCTGTTGCCAATGTTGTAGGAACCTACAAACTCACAGATAAGGTGGTACAATTTCGTGTAACACCTATGTGTAAAATAAATGGACGCTTTGACGAAACAAGCTCTGGCTTGTACCCCGTGAATGGCTGCGCGAAAACTTACAATGTTAAGTTTAGCAAGTAGGTACGTTGTATCAACGTGGGGATACGAAATTGGTACGTTGTGTATAGAAGCTTACAAAATTAGGCTATACTTTGTTGCTTTGGTCAAGATTCTTTTCTTGTTCTAGATAGGCGATTGTTTTCGGCTTTGTTATAAGGTTAGACATAGAAAACGTGGTGGAGTTACGCAAAACCGAAATACGACGTTAATTTTGTGTTTTCTGTTCGTGTCAGTAATACGTTAATATTATTATAGTCAAAGTATTGCAACTGTGCCTCTTTACCGTAGCAAAAACAAGTCTCCTCCCACGGCATTACTTGCAACTGTGCACACACTGGCATAAGATGGGGTAAAATCTGAATAAATAAATACGCAGGCACCTGCATGTGGCATTTAAGTGCCCATTACGTTCTGGTAAGTACTATAATGAAATATTAAGCTATGTTTTTTTATCTTTTGGTACATACCTATTGTATTAGGTTATAATCGTTAAGTGGATCGGATCTTCATTAAACTTGATCGTTTAAAGTGAGATCAGTGTATTCAGGGATTTCAGATTTTGTTTATTTGTCGCATGAGGTAGTCGTTGAGGCGGCTTCTTGTGTCAAAATTTGTCAAATTTTAGCTGACCATATTTTGGCAGTATCCTTCAATGTCGTTTCTAAAAAAGCCCAGCGAATGCGCATTGGTATTGGGTGTACTGTACTTGTATCAGTAAGCAAAAACTAATACAACAATGGCAATGTTTCAAACAAAACAGTCCAGCAAACAAGGGCTGAAAACTGAAAAAGAAGCAACAGAAAATTATCCTTATAAAACGAATCTCACAGATACACGAGAATGCTGTTCACAGACCAAGTTAAGGCATAGTATTCTCCAGCCCAATTACGATTCAAACATTTTTCATAACAATCTTATTTCCCATTCACCGCTGGCTCTGGACTATGAAGCGGGTGTCTTTTGTGCCGTAATGGTATCACCGTATTATGCTAAACAACTCGGAGCAATTGCACCGTTTCCGCCTGCATTCACGGCATTTTCACTCGAATTGTGAATTACAGTGGTGAAATTGAGCGAAGGTATTAATGTTTATGTTACGCGACGCAGTTAGCGAAAATTGGAGAGCCTTGCGAAAGAGTAAACGGCAAAATTTGTCCTGAAAGTCTAACTTGTGTCCTTGCCAAAATTTCAAATTTACTTGCAGCTGAAATATAATGTAATATTTTGTTGCTATTTCGAGAAAGATCTACAAAAGGAGTTGTTCTAAGAAAATGAATTTGCGAGATCGTCTCGTAAGTTGAAGTACCTATTAGAAGCTTGGTCGATTGGTAAAAAACTGCTGGGTTTGATATGAACCAATTAATGTTAAAAAAATTGTTGGCTGATCCATTTTCTAATAGAGCTGTAGAATCAAGAACCAGAATTTACGACAGCAAATAATTAAGTGTAATTTGTTGTTGAAACTAGTAAGTTAACTGCCGTTGATCGACGTCGTGTATTGTGTGTTGCCACATTCAGCTTTAAATGCACTAAAATGCCATTAAGTCTGGCGTTTTCATTACAGCTAACATGAGATTTATTTACACTCGAGCATTTTGGAAAATGAGAATGGGTTGCAAGCCAAGTACGGTTGTAAAATTTACAATTTCCATTTGGCCAGTATGCGAGGTACCAGGTATACATATTTGTATTACTGGTGAATTTAAGGAGGCATAGCAATTCAGCGAATTCATTTTGGCTCTTACGTACATACATTTCATCAGATTCTAGAACGGAAAACTTTGGTGACTTTTATGTGAATTGAAAATTGCGGTGTGCGCGGTGCAGTTCTTTTTTCTGATTCATTTTTAGTAGCATATTGATCTTAATTTTGAATGACATGAGTTTTCTTTTGTTTATGGCGATGAATTGAAAAATGGGAACATGAAATAAACATTTTATTATTTATTTTTGTTTTAACCACAGAGTCAGCATACAAGCCTCCAGCCTTGTCTTCCCAACTTACGTATTATCTGTCCCAAATAGAGGGTGACTCGAACACACCACTTAGACACCAAACAAGGGTGTATTAAGTGCGAGTTAAAATTTAAATTGATTCCACCCTCCCTTGGGAGTGAATTCAGTAAATTCAAATAGTGCATGGTGTGATCTCGAGCGAGTAACACTGTGTTTGTGGGATTCTTTTTCTGCAAATTGGACGCCTCGGGGCGTTTAGCCACAAAAAGGGAAGACTTAGTATGTATTTACACATGTGCTCGTTACACGGTTCATTTGTAAGGGCGATGCACATAGGTTCTTGCTAGAGAATCATTCGAGTGGTATTCATAGAAAAAATATATTAAAAGCTGGTTTTTATTAACTTATATTATTTGAAAATGCATTAAAAGTCCAATTGACACAAAAAAATGTAATTGATAATATTAATGTCCGCTAATAACATTTGAACTTGTTGGCTGTTAGGACACAAAGAATCATAAATTCTAAATAATTATTGTTTATTTTCATCTTCTTGCATCCTCCCCACGTCTATTTGTCCAATACTTGGGGTAATAAATACCATGGCAAGTTATATTTTTTTCTTTGCATTATCTTTGGTTTTTAGGTATGCATGAGGCTTGGATGTTTAGTGTGGTATGGTTTTGGCCAGACCATACTTAAGCTGGAGGTTCTCTCTCTCTCTTCAAATTCCCGGATACAAAGAAAAAGTTTCTGCCCATTGATCTCGCATAACATTGACCCAAATCAAAAACGTTGTTTCAAAACAAGCGCCTCCTGATAACTTATTTACAGACTTAATTAGTTTCCCAAGTGATTCGAATGAAAGCGAAAAAAATTTAAATTTCTGTTTCGGATCGTTTACCGCTGTACGCAAACCTAGCGCGGGGCAGATGAGCTGTAATATCATGCAAATTTCCCCGGCTTTAAGTATGAAATTCGTTTTATTTTTTCCTTTAATTTTCTTCGAGTTTTGGGTCGTCTCGTAAAAAAGCTTTTACATTCGTCTCACTCACAAAGTTGACAAAGGCGCGACTATTTCGAAGCAGAATGCTTAATTGCCATCTGCGTAGTTTGTGAAAGCAAGTTATTTTTCAATCTAAGATTCGTAATGGACCGCTTGGAATAATGACCTAATATTTTGTTGATACTAGATATAATAGAGTTACTGAAGATGGGAATACAATTAAAGATAACAAAATCAAACAAATTAAATCTTAACAAGTAATTGAATCAGCAACCTTTTAAATCAGCATTTCAGCGATGGCAACAGGCAGAGAGATAGATAGAGAGATAAGAGTGGAAGTTCCTGCTTACGGAAGTAAGATTTCTCTTATTACGATTACGAAAGCCCGTGTTTAGTAATTAATATGGGTTGACGATGTTGGTGATGAAGTGAACATATGACTTTTTCAGTTAGACGCTACTTTTTTGCTTGCAAAAAAGTAGCGTCTAACTGAAAAAGTCCAACCCCAATTCGATACAGGAAGGGCGCCATATATTGCCCTTTTCGCAAGACCTCGGGTATGCCCTTCAAACATCTGCCCGAATCAATCTTAAATATTGAATTTTCTTCGTAATCTGATATAAACTTTCGGGAAACGAGTTTCTATTACGTTTTAACGCAATTTGTTTCGAGTTTTCACCTTCCTCCGTTGTAGGTGCTTCAAACTCGGGGACGGGGATTTCAAAATTTTAATTGCAGACGTGATGATGAGCGAAATGGGATTTTGTATGCTTGTACAATCTACGTACTTATACTTTTTGTTTTGTCGGTTCTTTGCTAACTCAATATTGGTAGTCGTACATCATTTGGTACATCATAATTTAGTGCTTCCATAACAATCGTTTTCTCGTGCCGAATGTTTCGATTGTAAAATCATCGTTGTGAATCGAAATGAGTTTTTTTTAAAATGTTGTAGTAAAAGGTAGTGAGATATTTATATATTACGAGAACACGTTATACTATTTTTGTGACTTCACCGGGAGTGATTGCAAGTTTTTAAAACGTTCATACGATTTTATTCACTCAAAGCAACATTACACAGCACTTGAATTTCAGCTTATGGCACGTATACACACTCAACAGTTTCTGTGACAGAATAACAGAGTTAATGAATAACATTTAATTAATAAAATTCATGCTTCGTCCATTATTACCAAAAAATATCATAGCAAACCCTAACATTGACACCATAAGCTTTAATATGCTGAAATAAACCAGATTTTATTTTGTAACTTTATCTTTCTCATATGAACACGAAATTCACGGCAAAAAAAACAACAACATATCCAAAGCACAAATTTTAAATTCAAATAATCCTCTTGTTTACGCAGGTCATGCGTCATTTCAAATATTCAGGATGTGAAACTCGGGAGCGACTATCGACGATGCTTTATGCTCAGATTACAGCAGTAAACTGGTATTCAATGGTATTTTCGCTTTTTCAGGGCACGTCAGCCTCGCTATAGGATTAAGGGCCCGTCAATAGCAGCGCAATAATAGTCAGTTGCTGATCTTTAACGTAATTCCTGTTGAAGATACTTTTAATTCTACAATTAACAATTTAATTAGGGGCCGTCCATTAATCACGTGAGGCTTGAAAGGGGGGGAGGTATTTAGCAAAAATCACGAGATATCACAAGGGGGGCCGGGGGTGTAAAATGGAATATCGAGGCACCTCGAAAGTTCCACTAACAATACCAAATATGAGAAACTTTTGAGGGAGTTTCGGAGAGGTCCCACAGCAAAGGGCTAATTGAAAGAAATTTGAAGGTAAACGACTTACGATGGATGGACCAGTCTCCATTATACACAAATACCCGGTGTAGCCCGGTGTAGTCAAAACGTTAAATCTCCAGTACCGTAGTTAACAGCAACTGTTTTCCGGATACGGGCAACTTTCCACTTAAGCCTTTTTGTACGAGATTCTCTTTTAAGTGCACACCTTATTAATTAATCCGCGGATTTATAATCAAAGTTTAAAGGGCCTTGCTCGCCGATTTGAGTCGAATTTGTGTGATGTTAAATTAAATAGGAATTTAATGTGAAATGGGGTTTGTTTCTGTTTAAAATGTCTAGTTAGTTAAAGTTAGGATCTATGTATGTGATCGTTATGTGCTATTTATTATTGTTAATGTTTGATGTCTACTATAACGTCTTATAAAATCTACTTATGACTGAATGGTTTTGATGAACAAACCATACGAGCACAAAAAGCATTATACAACCACCAGTTTTCATTTTCTGTGCACGCTGCGATTTAAGCGCGTACATTTGCCTCAACCATGACGTCTAATCCATTTGCTCGACCGTTGTTGGCTTTTCAGACTGGTCGACTGGCGTATGAATTCTGGGTACTAGCCGAACTCACTTCAAAACTTTATGTGTTGTTTTGGGCTCAGAAGCAAACTTATCGCTTGAGTTTCTATTCTAGCCTTGAACTGAATAACAAAACTAATGTGGTTTTTTTTAATTGGTGTGCCTGATATTGAACTATAGTTTTTTACAATTATAATTTTTTGTTTCGTCAGACTGAGGTAGTGACGGGCTCTAGTCTCAAAGTTTGTCAGGCTACAAAAGCCTCTGACATGTCTTAACAAGTCTGCTCATATTTTATGGAAGTAACTCATCGGTGCGAGGCCGAGGTTTTGGACACGGTGTTTTTGGCTGCAAAGCGCACATTATGGAAACGTACGTTGCAAATCATTCTACAATGTCTGAAAGGTGGATATTTCTTTCTTCATCTGCAGAAAACAAAGTATACTGAATCCGACTGCGTTAATTTTTTTCTGTATCACTGAGGCTTTTAGGCGACGTTGATTAATAGTCCGAAAGAGAAAATGTATCTTAAGAAAGCACCAATGTTACTTGGTCTGTCTAATGTAGAGGTTTGAAAGAAATGAAGTTCCTTAAAAAGACAGTCAACACGTTTTTGGAGATCAAGTTAATTTGGCTACTAAGATTATGGTACCGACGTTGCAAATTTCTTAGTATGTTCAGTACATTACTTTTATATACAACGTGTACATATCTACGAAGTATCTTTTAGAAAGGAAAACATGCAATAAACCCGTGTCTCTGAGAGAAAAGTGACTTTATTGTCGGACTAAAACAAGATTACAACACACCCATCACGCTCATTAACTATTATGTTCTCTCTGCTAGAATAATTATTCATTTATGACGCTGATTGTACCTTTTGACATGCAAGATTAAAGCGTCTCCAAAATGCACTCAAAATTTGCAAACAAATTGACGTGCGACCAAATTGCACTCAATAATCATATAAATTTAAAACATAACACAGGACGTGACCAATTAGCACTGGTTTTTGCGTGTGACCAAATTACACTATGACCAAACTACCCAAACCTATTATATACCTACATATTTTTCAGTGACAAAATCTACCACCACGCTCCAATGAGTTGTTGGATAACACAAAATATGATATCCTTGACTTTTGTGCACTTATTCATGCTAAAAAATATTTGTTGGTGGATGAATATACGCTGTCATAACGCCTATTCAATCCTTTATCACGTCTAAAACGAAATTAAATGCTACAAATCTACTTCATTGTCCGGCACAAAATGCTAACAATCATGATTGAACAATGAACAAAACATCAACGTGAAAATAAAAGAATTAAATTGCGGAAAAACATTTCATTGCACAAAAAGAGAACATTGTTAATGCTCGCCAAAATATAAATCTATAGACATATCCCTCCCTCCCTATAGGCGTGTCGAAAGATTTTGAAATCCTCTTTCATAATAGCGGTACATATTTACTATTTACGCAAAAACCTTTATTTCGGTAATAAATTTGAGTTTAACGAAGTTAAAACCCTTTTTCTAATATTTTTTCAAATAGTGCGCCAAAACAGCTCGCGGTGTCATGGCGTCGGCTCTGACGTCACGCTTAGGTAAACATGTCATTATGGCTATGCGTTACGAAGAATTTAAACAAAACATTTAGATACTTAGTGTGATACAAATGAATTCCGAAGTTTATAAGTGGTGTGCAGTACCGCAGTGTAAAAACACACCAATAAGAACACCCAACAAAGTGTTTGTACATTTTCCAAACAAGAAAATAATAAGAGTTAAGTGGTTAAAGCTCGCACGGCGAAACTTCTGTGAAGACCACGTTGATGTGAGTATGTTATCATGTAATTATAGGTCTTAAAATGTTTGTTTGACTGGAAATTGTTGAATTAATGCGGCTATGGAATAATTAATTTATTGAGGTTATGTTTGTTTTGGCCTTGGCTATCATTCCTTATCAAAATTAGTTTTATTTTTTGAGCTGCCAAATGACATGGAAAATTATATGGACTATCATGTGATGGTATCAGTATCACCAGTACGTATGAAACACGAATGTTTGCCCCATAAATTTAAACGCCAATCAGACAGGAAAATACGAACATCCGACACAACTGAGCGACCTTATATAGCTAAGAAACGAAGAATGATGGTTCTTGAAGTGACTTACAAAGAAGTCTTCACGTTTCGGAACTCAGGCGAGCAAAATTATTTATTTGTTGCGAGGAAATCCCCCAACATTATATATCAATCCTAGGCAAATTAGAGCTATTTACCTTAACAAAGCTTGGTTCCATTGTTATATTGTAGATTAAAGTCTATAAATCACACGTTAAATAATAAAAACAAACACTCCAAAAGCGCAAAACAGTATTCACAACAACAAAACACAGTGGTATCAGCGGAGTTTACCTAAGCGTGACGTCATGCGCTGTGATTGGTGTTTCAATCAAAATGGCCGATGGCAATATTTTACTGTTTTATTTTATTGAAAATCTTAATAATCTGATTATTTTAAATAAAACTTAACCCGTGTTTTAAATTATTTTAGTATGTAGATTGCCCTAAAATTATTAAATCGACGATTCTTTGATACTGTCGACACGCCTATTAAGCGGTAGATAAGCTTTAGCCGCTGTCAACTCATGTCGTTAATTTCTCAGGAACTCAAGTTTTTATTGTGTGCATTTTTTTGTGCCGGGAAATGTATTATGGGCGACATGTGACACTGCTGCATTTATCTTGCTGTTGTGGCTTTAAAAGGTGTGGTCTTTTGTGTGTAAATTAATTTATAGCACCGTGCGACCTAAACCCGCACTTAGGTCACGCTTGGCGCTGTTCAAAGTAGCACATTTTTAAACGGCCTGATGTTCACTAACTTCATACCGTTTAAGAATATAGCCATTGTTGCGAGTATAGTACTGAACCAAAGCTAATCAGTCATACATTTTTACAATAGGTACTCACACACTCATAGTAAGCAAGAAAAGATACGTATACCCTATAACGTGTGGGACCGAAACGCCAATGTCTTTGGCGCCATATTTCTGCATGTTTTCATTTTGGTCTTTGTCGGACAATATTACGTGAAAACGCTATAGGTACCTAAGTTAGCGATATTAACCGTACACTGTACCTTTTCTTCAATTTCTAATCCGATTATATAATTATTGAAACATAAGAATACCTATTTGATTTAGAAATGTTGCGTTTTTTGTTGTTTACATAAAATGTAACCAACACATGAACTATTTTCACTGAATGCACACACCTTCAATTATTATACACCATATTTAATATTATATAATATAGTCTCATAGTGAATATGAGATGCATGCAATGCACAAACCAGATCAATCACCATCAGATTCCTATTTAAGTAGGTATTCACGTTACGATAAAGATTCGGTTACAAAATGAAGCGCTAAAATTTTGATATTTTTCACTGTTTTTTAGTTGGAACCGGTTTGACTATTATTTAAACTAAACAATATTAAATCTGAAACAATATCACATTAAGCAATCCACGAATAATAAATATTATGCATCCAAAAATACTAATAACCTAAAAAACAAATCTAGAAGTGATACGGGTAGGTGTAAATTGTGTTTCCCCGTTCTCTACTGGTGGAATGCCAACCTACCCACATTAAAATTTGTGTGTTTATTACTAAGAGTCAAATGAACATCTTTTCATTGAATTAATTAGGGGATAATTATTTTAAAATAAATTAAATAAATGGCGGGTTTATATCGCACGTGCTATAAAATACGATACTCGCTGCTTTAGTAAGTATATTAAATACACGGCGGTTAGCACCCTCGCTTCGCTCGGGCGCTAACTTCACGCCGCCGTGTATTAATATACTACTTAGAAAGCTTGTATCGTAATGTACTATAATGATATTATGTTCATTTTGGAACAAACAAAAGTGTTTTATGCATTCTTAATGAAAGTAATAATTGAAACGGAATTTCATTAGAGTTTGTTTTTGTGTACATTGCGATTTTCAGCTTAAAGATCTCAGATGAAATCGGCGTGCTGATCGACCGGCTTCGATTAAAGTTAAGATCTTTCTTTGAATATACCTATATAGGTACATCTCGTTGTCTAACAAGAAAAAAAGATACAAAATTTCCTTTATTTCATGGGAAAAAACTAAGTAGGTACTTCCTGACATTTCGATTTATGATCTGCAATTGCAATAATGATATTATTATTAGAACATCCGTGTGGATCTAAATATCCATTGAGGGCGTGTGTGGGCTGGATGTTCCATGCAATTTTTCAATCACATAACTCAGTGTTGAGTTAAGCTGATTTGAATATAAGTACCCCACCTACTTACGTCACTACTACAACTAGTCAAATACACTCATAAATCTATTCTTTTATATAACAGTGCTCTAAGTGTAATTTTTATGCAGCAAGTTTACGCGATCGACATAGTACGCGTTAGCGTGCGCTTTGTATGAAGATCGTATAGTGCCAGTACCGGCGCGTTTATGAACGAAAGATTTTCATACAAAGCGCGCGATTACGCGTGCTATGTCGACCGCGTAAAACTCACATGAAGTATACAGGTATACCTACTCATTAGGTAGCCTAAGCTTTTTCTTTTTTTTTGTGGCATTTAAATTTTCCATTGAGAGCCATTGATAAGATGGGCCGACGACATCAAAAGAGTCTCAGGCAACCGGTGGATGCAAGTGGTAAATTGTCGTTCGGTGTGGCGGTCTAAGGGAGAGGCCTATGTTCAGTGTGTGTATCCGCCCAAAACTTATAAGAAGTGAAGAACTTATTTGAAGGGCCAAAGATATCATTTGGTGGCAAAGAGCACAAAATTCTCCACTCGGTCACCTCACTCAAATTATACTAGTCAGACCTTCCCCGACATTTGTAGGAAGCGTTCAAGAATAAGTGAAGTAACGTTTATCTCACTCCTTTTACTTGGAAAGCTTTCCGTCTCAAGCAAACCAGCTCTAAAAAGAAATGACTAACATAAAGAAATCACAAGACGCCGAGCTCGTAACGCTAGCTACGAAAACAGCTGGTCTTTTATTACTCGTCATCATACCCTCTCGAGTCATGCGAAACATTTCTTACCTGCTTCCGATATTGCACTAACATAAGGGGACCCTCGCTTAGCATGTATAGAGTGCTTGAGGTACCGTTCCATTTATTGGCAGTGGCTGAGCTTCTGCACTTTTGAAGATTGTGTGGCCTGCTTTGGAGTATCTCAAGGGAGTGTTTTGGACCCTTCACTCTTCCTAATTGGTTACTTACAACGACTAATTACAACTGGATTATCCTGTACCACCAATGATAAACTGTCATATTTCATTTATAATTTATTTATCTTATCGATGAGGCTTCCGAAATTGTGCCCATGTGGACATCATTTCAACACTGTTGTGTGATAGATTTCCCATGACAAACATTTATTTAAGAGAGTTTATATCAACTGTCATTATAAAGAAAACTTAAATCTATAAGCAATATCCCAACCTCAGCTCATACTTCTGTATAAACGCGGGTCAGTGTGCGTGTCTCAAATTAGATCATAGACTTACAGCCTCATCACTGTTAAACACATACATTGCGCTGAAGGTACGAGATGCGCGCGTCTGGGGTAGCTTGAGCCTTCGCGAGGCTTTCCTATCTACCCTCCCCTCAGTGAAGTTTCAGCGGCCGAGCGGGGCGCACGTTTGGGCGGCTGTCATCCGCCCTAGATCGCGACTTGCCGATGTGAACAGTTTCGGCGTAGTGCAGTGTTGTTAAGTGATTGGACTTGTTGAGTGGCGATGGATTCGTGACTTTTTGTGAGTATTGCGCCCTTATTAGACTCTTGTTGGTTTGTTATTGTTTAGTTGGAATCGTGTTTGGTTTGGTCTCAATTTAACAGGTTATTAATATATATTTTACTAACTTAAGCTTCGTTTATTGCCGTTATTTGTGAAGTTTTTTTTAGTTATATTGAACTTTAACCTACAATTAACCCAAACCTTTTAATAATATCGTTATACATTAGTACCATTAGTTTCTATAATTGTAATATTTTGAGGCTAGATTATTACCAGCATATAATTTCTTGTAATGTGATAAAGATTAGGATTTAAAGTGGATGTGCCCTATTTTCTCTAGACAGACTCCAGAATGAATGAATTTGAATTTGACGTTTGAATGGTAGGTATTCTTGAAGAAGCTCTCATTTATTACGGAACTTACAATCTGACTAATTCAGGTATATTTATTCTATAACCTGAGTACAAATGTTATCACATCTGTTAGTAAAATAAAAACCAATACAGACAATAAAATAAAGAGTTAATTAAAAAAAATATGATACGGAATCACAAAATAAAGTCGAAAAGTACATCCGCTTCCCAAAAGTAATCCTCACCAGGTTTTAAAATATATTCAAACTCTTCCTCTTTATACCTTAATCCAAACGGGTTCACAAACAGAACATTCGGCACCAAAGCTTCACGTATCATAGCAGGATATGCCGCCAGAGACAAGCGTGGGCGCGTGTGTTTAAACGTAATAATGCCTTTTGTTACAAGCCTTTTGTAGCGCTTCTGCTATCTGTTTTATCACAACCTCTTTGTGTTCCACCACAAACATAATCCCACACATATTTTAAAGCGTTTTTTTACATAACCTGTCCGAATGCAGCACTTTTTAAGTCTATATTCGTGTGGCTGTTATTTTATGATCGCAATAAGGTGATTGTTTTCTCTGTATGTCTCAGATAGTTTACGGAGATCCCAAAAGATGACAATAGATTTAAATGAGTGTACCAATTCCTGACTGCTCTGTTTTGTATTGTCACTTGTCCAGCGTTGGAGTAATTTATGTCGTTCTTTTTAATATTCCTTGCTTGGTTGTTGACAAGTGCTCGAGAGACAGATAACGGTTTTTGAATATGAAGCGGTATTTGGAGCGAGGAGAATTTGGAAGTTGACCGGACGTTTTATGTTTTTAATTTTTCATCTATTTTATAACATTGTGTTTTATGTGTATAAGATACGATCCCTTTAAAACATAGGCCAGCTTTATGCCTATATATTTTGAAGTGATAAATCATTGCTATGATTATATTGTGGGCATGTAATGTTTATTTGAAGGCATTTGTGAACAAAATAATATAGTGTATACCGATACCAATTAGGTACCGAAATGCCAGTTGTTAAAATCTGTTATTTTGTTTTTCTCAATAATTATGTACTTAAATATTCAAAAATAATTCAACAGTTAGAACCCGCATACTAAAATTTACTTTATTTGCGTTAACCACTTAGCGAAATTCAGAAACTAATAGAAACTCTCCGTAAATTGTTATCATCTGTCGCATCAAGCGGGTATCTATTACGAAATTGCGATTTGATAAATCGCCCAACATTATTATGGACGGCGAAAGAAATGGACCTACTCAACTTGAAACGGCTCTGACTCCTTCAAAACTCGCGCTAAATTAGACTCTATGTTAACGAAATTGAGATGATATTCCCGAAAGAGGAAGTAGAAAGAATAAATATTATGAAGGTAATAGGAAAACATAATGCTACGATGGTTTGATGAAAGCATTTTGGGAAATTGACCAGAGGCTCTATTTTATTAACATTCAGGTATCGAGGAAGACGTTATTTTTTATACTGAGTTTTAATATTATTACATCGCTACTGATTTTAGTCCGGACTCGTCTCTTAAAATTCTAAGAAGTCGTAAGTATTCGAGATATTTTCATGATAACATCCAGCACGATTCATGACGATAATTATTATTATCAGACAACAGACGTATGGAGGCATGTGGCAAAGGATTTCTATAGTCCTAGTCTGGGATCATTTAACGAGCGATTCATCAATAGTTTCATTGCTAGCTAATGTACCAGTCTGCGTATAGTTTTGCTCAATCTTAAACAAAAATGTGGTAGAAAACAAAAGACGTATTTTTTCCATACTTGAATAGCTCGGGCTGGTATTCGCTATGCCAACGTGTGATTTCATAACGTGCTCTGAACACAAACTACTGACGCACGTTATTTTGACAGTTTATAACGTGTACAGGTACACTGTACGTAACGCGCCTTTAAACGTTTGTCAGATTTCCAAATGGCATACTGAATACGATTCCACGAAGAAACCGTAACGCGCCGCGTTACGTGGCTGTATGGTCATAATGAATAAGGGCCCTATGTTAGTGGTGTATTTTCGAATAAAATTTACAGGTATACTGTTGTGGCATGATATTTAAAATTAAATTCTAATTAGATATAATAGTTATTGATTTAATACGCCAAACAAAGTTTGTAACTTCACCAAGAAACAAAACTAAAACACCGCTACTATGAAGCTAATCCAAATGTTACACTTTCGTTACAAATCACTTAACTTCTACTATTTCTACCGCCAAACATGCCACAGAATTATAAATAGGATTTTATCCATTTCGCCACCCTGAAGGAAATACGATCGCGTGATTGGCAACACCGTGTCTGTCGGTGCCCGCCCTTGGCACGCGATTCCGAAATTTTCTAATATTTAGAAGACAGTGTTGCCATTACTCTCGGATAGATCACGAAATCTCGTCGTCACATCTTCGCCCTAGCTGGCATCAGCTTGAAGGGGCTCACCCTCTGAAAAGTTTGAAACTTTGCTTCTAGTTAAAATTCAACCTGTATGTTCTGATAAGGACTCAAAATATAGCTTCCTCAAATACAAAGTGGAAGATATTTTATGGGTAAAAAAATCTTAAATTTTGTTAAATAAAAATAATTCATGAAAGTACATTATTAAGATCATTATATTTGGTGATAAAAGTACGTATAGTAATTAATAAATTGATGGTTGAGCCGTTCACAGGTACAACACAATGCCTCCTAAACTAAACAACTATGTAATTACTCTACAACATCTTGTTTTATTTAAACAATCTTTGGAATAATTATTGATAGCGGCTTATTAGATTAGCTTTAGTTAGTTATAGTTTTAATTAGTAAGCAGTAAAATGAAATTTGTAAAAAGAAAAAAAATATATACAATAAAGGTAAGTAACCAATGTTTTTGTTGAAATAAATCTTACGAGTAGAAAACTTAGCAGGTAAGTAATTGCTTTACGTGTGTAAGGTTAGGGAGCGAGGATTGCACTATGTGTTAATTTAGCCTGTCATGCGATGAGTTATAACAATATTTGTATTGTGTTAGGGTGGGGCATGCACGAAATTTCCGTAGTAAGAGTACAATCAAATGGCACGGCAAGGTAATCTTGCGTGATGGAGCAAAGTATCGGGTAATCCTGTTGTTTTTCTGTTATCTTTTGTAATCAAGAATTGTATTGTTATGTTTTTGTCTACTCACTAGTGCAATTTTAAAGTGAAAGACATTACCTACCAACTTTTGAAACGTCACAGTTAAGGCCAGGTTGTACTAAGGTGGTACTGGCAGATGGCCGCAAGCGCTTGAACTGCTAATTTTTGTATGTTTTTATTTGCTTATTGGATAAAGCGATAGCGAAATTAGAAAATCCTATTACAATCGATTCTTATACAAAAAGCCCTATTTATTGGTATAACTTTCACGCGGTTTCCTGATGGAATCTTTTAGTAGGTGACAAATTAAGGTGCGATTTAGTGTCATCTTTGAGATTTTTTTTATCGAGCTTATTATTTGTATTCGCTTTTCTGTCTTCCCGTATCGTCGTCTTCATTGTATAATTAATCAGTTTTAACAAAAAACTAATCACAAAAAAATTTATATTTTCCTTGGTTTCCTGAGCATAAACAATATTACACAAATTCGAAATTCAGTAAAACCTCGCCCTAAAACTACTCCATGTAACTCCAAATCTAGTTTTAGGAAACGAGTAAACAAATACTAGGTCGAAGTTACTCTCTCTAGTTTGGAAGCTAAGTAAAGACATGTCATGGAGCATACTAAATGCATTCACAAAGGTCAAGGCGAGTCCGAAACTAAACGTGAAAGCGGCAATTAGATTAACACAACGCTCCTCGTCCGTAAATTGTCCAGGGGGTTGTCTGTACAACTCACCCTCTCTGTCTATACTGAGAGGCTGTTGTCAATCTGAACAAGGTACTTAACAAACATACTATGTCAATTTTTTATATCTGTGAATCATATTTTAATATGATTAAGAGAAAATAATATATCCCGCTCACCATCCGTGCCAAAGCCAAACACGCTCTCTGCAAGCTCTTATTCCATACAATTTCAAGTTTACGCTAACCGGATCGATCACGTAAAGAAATTGGCAAAACTCACACTAGGCACACTGAGCTTCTGTTACAAGTATTAACTTGAAAAATGAAATAAGATGCAAGATAAGATTTCGAGAGCTACTGCTACTACTCAAAGTAATTAATTAACTTGTTGTTATGAGTATTCCTATAAATCGAATTCAATTACAAAAAAAACAAATAGAGCGCACGGGGTACATTAATCATTTAGTAGGTACTAACGTAATGAATACATATTTAATATTTTTAAAAGTATGTTTAGTTTATTGAAATAAAAGCGACATTGTTCAGTTATAAGCCAAATTACTATTCTCAATTTTTTTTTCTAAAACACCTTTCTCACATTAACCACTGCCTCTCCGACAATAGAGGGAAAGAGACAACGTAGGGTAATTAAGCTAGGCTCGTGGTCAAGTTTACGAGTTTACTTTGCAGATGCCTACCTCCTGCGTTGAAATTGGAACCTTGATAAACTAATTATGGATAATTGTATAATGGCTCGCGGAGTTGTTTCAGGGGTGTCGGCTTTTTCGGTGACAGCTAGGTGGTAATTGGGGAAAATAATTAGAAAATGTTTGGCCCTTGCGTCTAACATAGAACATTGGGACTGCAAATCATTTTAACTACAAGCTTGAGTTGGTAGATATTTGTTATAGTGTATCCTTAATTAAGTATACATGTTACTTTAGTATATAATAATACGTATTACAATATACTTAATTATAATTGGGTAGGCACACAAAAGTTGGTTTAAAAATGATCGACAAGATGTTTTTTATCACAACAAAAAATAGATTAAAAACAATTACAAAGATGATATTGTGATTGAATGATGTGAAACGAGATTGGTTGATGCAAACGAATAGTGCTTGAAAAGGAATTAGAATTTGAAATGTGTGAGAGAATATAACTAGCCACGCAGCACGGCTACACTCGCATTATCTCAGACTATAAGTTCTGGTCTATGATCAAAGCTTTCTGTGAGCTTTTTCATAATCTAAATTATCTACATACCTACCAAATATCTTTTACAAGTCAAAACAAACATATGCACATACAAACGTTCACATAATTATTAAATAGGAAGGCTAGTTATGTACCACACTTTACAACTTAGTCAAAAGATTTAGTCAAAAGGTCGCACAAAGAATGACCGATATAAACTACGATACAAAAAAACTTACCATAGTATCCAATAACTTTAGAAATAACCAATTCGTCACCCATCGCGGTAAAAATATTGTGTCCTTTCAGTCACTGAAGCGACGTTTGACACCCCGAAATACATTTAGAAGAAATCGATGTCCGACAATGGACCCAATGATTATGTTACTGCGGTCGTAAAGTAATAACTCTAACATTGTACTAAGCGCCCATTGTTTACGTGGAAGTGGTTAGAACTTACACACAATGTTAATTTTAAACTTATATGCGATCATGGGGCCTTTACTGCAAGTTGTTAAAGTGCATTTTAGGATGCGTCGGCGGCATGTTAATTTTTGTAAAGTGACGCGTGGGGTATACTGTGTTAGTGATTTATATTCGTCTTTTGTTTTTAGCTATTTACCGGTACCAATGACAGTCTCGAAAGATCGTTATTCTTGCATTGTGCCACTTGTATTGTCTAGGAAACGACATCGTTAGTAAGTAAGCGGGTGGCCCAGCGCATTGAAATTCTATTGTTGACGCGATATATCACCAACTAGTCGTGTTATAACAAGAAACGATAGAAGTAATTGTTACGATTACCACTGGTTACATTTTTATGTAAATCTATACTTTGAATTTGACTTCGTATTACATAAATATTTTACGTAACATAGGAGTCGATTGTGTAAAATTGTCGTAAATTTTTAGTGTCATTTTATAGAGAAGCGTATTGAAAAAAAGCCTGTACGCTTTTTAGGTTTATCGTAGCGTATTCAAAAAATACCATTCACAAAATATTTTTTTGTCACTGAATTATGTGTCAGCCGCTGATATATCGTAGTAAAGACAACAAAGGGAATCCACGTCCGTTTGTCAAAATAAAACTACCCGACCCACGCGTAACATGGGATATCACGAGCCCAAATAGACTGTATGTATCGACAGTTCAACCGAAGATAAATCCTCAGAATCACCAGTCGTCAGTATACAATATTTTTATTCTGTGTCTTTGGACCTCGTATCCGATATTGTCCGATATAGTTGTGATCGGGTCTAAAGCTTATTACAGAACCGGGGTATTGTTATCGAGAGACGGGGTGATTTCTGATGTCACCCATTGTATACGATCGGTGTTGAACAATAAGTGACCATCAGTATGAGGCTCATTGTTGCTGGCAGCTGTGTGTTTTTATAGAGGATGTCTGTTGGACCGAAATGATTTGGGAGTTTTGTAAAGAGTTTGATCGTGTAGGTGGTAAAAGGTAGAAGGTCACAAAAAAGTTAAAACATCATTTTAGGGAGATTTATTTTATGGAATTCAGTTCGGCGTCGTAACGTAATGCAGTAAAGTCACAAAGCTTGGCGTGCACCCTTCGCTCAGAGTATCCTCTCTGAAATTAAAATAACGACCATGCTTTTACAACTTGTCCAAAATACCAGCCAAATAACCACTCAGCCTTAACGAAGCGCAGAGATAGAATAAAGCGGCAAGTGAAGTGCTCCCAAAAAGATTTCACGGGCGTCCTGCATTAACACTACAGCGGTAATGAGTTAGGCAGTGAAACTTTGGACCGAGTCCAGACTATCTTGTAAACATTGAGGGTAGGCCGGTCAGGGGAGGGGAGGTACGCGACTTTACGACCGTCTACACTTTCACGAGTGTTGACTTCTCGTTGTTTGCTCTGGTGATTGGAATCAGCGTTTTATAACAAGTCTACTCAAGAGCTAGCCAAGTGAGTACATAAGTCTTACCACAAAAGTTTAGACCAGAGTTAAACAGTGCTTTCTAAACTTTCCTTCAACAAAATCGACTTCTATCACTCGCGTTTTCTTACTTAAACTTGGCATTCCTAATTATTTTACTTGTGAATTTGTTGTTCTGTTTAAAAAAAGCGAGAGTTAGACGTCGATTTGTGGAGATAATATTTACTCACCAGTAAAATAACTCTGGTTTAAATCTTTTGTGGTAAGACCATATTATATTAAGCTTTTTAAATTTTTGCGCAATTTTATACCTGGAGGTTTAGGATAATGCTCACGCTCCGTCGCTGAATTTTAACAACATAGTGCAAATTAAAGCCGCTCAAGTCCCGAAGTGCTTGAATCGCTCGGTAGCTCGTCTGGCTCAGCTCGAGAGTGGCTCAGATATCCAGGCTTTAATAAGTTCAGGCACGTTCGAGGATCGAGCCACTCGGAGTATCAACGTTTGACGCTTGCAGCGAATCGAACTGTATAATTTGAATAAAAAAATGTTTGCGAAAACGCTAAGGAATTTAATTTACTTTTGCGTAGAGTGTAACGTTTCGCGTACGTAAGAGGGATTTTATTTAAGGTAGGGTATAATCATGTAGTAAACGTGACATAAACTTTACCGTCTTACCACAAATGTTTAGACCAGAGTTAAACAGATGCTTATATAATTTCGTTCGACAAAATCGACGTCTACCACTCGCGTTGGCTTACTCAATCCTGATATTCCTAATTATTTTACTTGTGAATTTGTTATTGAGTTAGATAAAGCGAAGGTTAGACATCGATTTGTGGAGAAAATATTTAGACACATCTGTTCAACTCTGGTGTAAATCTTTTTCGTAAGACTGTTACGATCGCGCCTAATATCTAGTTAGAGTCCGAAATGTGATCACAGCAAGTCTCTATAAAATTATGTACCCTAGGTCAGGGTCATATTATCATTAATGCAAGCGCAAGTTTAATACAAAACAAACACAGAAAAACTAAACTAACACGCGCATAGATAATAACTGTATGCAGAGCGGCGCCAACGTGCCGGCAACCAGTCCAAATCTCTATCTCGACAGAAGATTTTCTTAGCTTAACCCGTCGGAGGATTAGTCAGTTCTTGAGAACTACTCTTAACATAGTTTACTCGTAATATTGACGCCCTTTTTGATGTGGCTTGTATTTGTATAAATACGGTTATGGTGAAATGATGCCCACAAAAGTGTTTTCTGTGGAGTACATTTTGAAAAATTTCTAGAGGAAATTGGATTACAAATCTATCGATATTTAGATTTTAAGACAATCATTACCACGATGCAGTTTCGAATGGACCACAAAAATGTACTTTGGCTATGAGGATTATTCATAATATAACATGAAGATCAAAAGATATCTACCAACCCTATTACATCATCAGCCTGAAGACGTCCACTGCTGAACATAGACCGCCACACCGAACGACAATTTTCCATTTGCAAACCCCCATTGCTACCCCATTTTCAAAAGGACAGTTTGGGCACAACGAATACACTTGATTGCTAAATTAATAGCTCTCCTTTATCTCATATCCTTTCTCCTCTCCCTCTCTCTTCTTCCCTCCTTCCTTTGACTTTGCCATAGTCACCTAATAAAAGCAGACTTTGAAACACTGTTTTACGAACATGATGGATTTATGATGTAAGACCTACGAGACCCATCAGAAGCTACATATTATTTTACTTTTTATATTCTTTTTCCTCTTCTCGCGATGCTATTCCACTACTGGACATTGGTCGGCAGTTCAACATAATATGCTTTTCTGTTTCTCGCCAGAAAATAAAGCCTTCCTGCTGAATACTGTCTACTCTAAAAGTACCACAGCGTGAAAAAATATGACTTTGATAGTACGAGGACAAGCATACAGGCATACATCCACGTAGGATCGGTGCACACATACAGGCTGAAACAAAAGCGCTACCCACGCAATGACGTGTCTCTTTTTCCGTTCTTTCTCTTTGCCACTGCACTTTAAAACACCACATATCAGGATTAAAGACAATCCCGTGCTATCTTCCACAAACAAGAGATGCGGGTGAAATGACAAATTGATGCGTTTCTGACGCATAATTTTGATGCTGCTGTTTAAGCACTGAATAATAGAGTTGTGATGATGCAGCGAATATCTGATGCGACATGGTAAGAATGTTAGTGGAGTTCAGTGAACTTTACGAGGCTTCCGCCTGATGAGCTCAAATGTGGACTGTATTGAAGACTGAAATAATAGTTTGAATAGCTTGAAAAATATCAAACATGTTTGTTTATATCAGGGTAAATAACTAAGTCTAACAGAATCACTGTGTGACACAGTGTGATACCAAAATATTACAAACCTTACCTTATGTTATTAGGTAAATACAAGTTAGAATGTGTATTAATATAGTTCTCGTTGTTCTATCGACGAATCTGGTTGTTAGTGATAGCTTACTTACAGGAAATACGAGTATATTAATAGACGTTGACAGGGGTTATATATTTTCAAACATAATATATGGATGCGGAATTTGGCGTACATACTCACGTATTAGTACTTGAAATAGCTATCGATAAGAAAATTGAGCTATTTTCAATATAATATACCTACTTCGTATATTAGTATGTACATTTTCGTTCATAAGCAAACGGGGTGTCATAAAAATTCAAACGGATTCCATCCACTGCAGCCAGAGGCTTGCTGTTTCTCTTTTGCCGACGGATCCGAACTAAAATTAAACTAGATCAATATGACAAGTACAGGTACTTGCAGTAACTGAATTTCATACCAACGCTTGATGCGATGCATATTACACTATAAACACTAACAGAAACCAATAATTAACAAAATAAAAATACACCTGGAAAGAATTGACAGAAATATACTAGTAATACTAAAATTTCTACATTTATAAATTTTCATAGTTATACTACTGCCAAAGATATTAAAAATGGGCTGAATATAATAATTATGCAAGAGTAATAACCAATGCTGAAGCAATCTTCAACTTAAATAATTTGGTTCCTTTTTCTTGTGCATTGTACTTTAGTACCTTCATCGCTTATCTTGTTTTATTAAACAAATCAATAAAGAAACAATTAATTTATTGGTAGGTATGTGAATGATAACACAAAAACAATGTGTGATAAAATAAAATTAAGTCCTTATCTAAATGATATCCTATAAAATGTTAAACGATTAGCATCAACTGTAACGCAGCGTACTCGTAGATAGATAAGTATTTACACGTAAAACGTATGAAACTGGCCTACTGCTTTACCTTTGTACTGTTGCATAGAGCTTATTCCCGTGTATAGCAATGCAGACGGTTTATAAATAGTCCAACGATTAACTATTCTCATCTCCGAAATACGTACTTGTACTCTTTATGGTCGCGTGCGATGGACGTTTTATATCGTCTAGTCGGAATTTTATACGGAAGTAACATTGAACTTTTTATGCTGCAAACTAATATTTCTAGAGCCACGTTTTTGGGGTAGTAATACCTACTAGTTTTCTTAGTGTTGTCTGTGGCACATAATTTTGGTTAAGTAATTAAGTATAAGTAGAATAATAGTAAATACGACTCCCTAAGTCATTGAGACATACATTACAATTTTCAAATACAAATTTTCAACCTAAATTACATTATGAATATTTTCAAAGTTTAACGATAATTACGACCCTAATTGAAGAATTATGTCCAGACCTGTTTTACCTCAAAAGAAAAGTAAGATATTCCGCAGTTTTCATGCCCCGAAGATAAATAAAGTTACGGCAACGTCCCTTACCTCGGCCGGTTCGAAACTTTAGAATTTCAAAGCGAGTTATTTATCTTCCAAACGAACGGTGTTAAATCGCCTTTAGGAAAATCCGCGTCTGCTTTGGATATCAGTCAAATGAATTTGTCTAATTGAAGCACAAAGTCGGTTTTATTAATATTTAATCGGATGCTTCCTTATTGATGTTTGAGCTCGGCCGTGTTCTGGGAAAACGTTGGTACTATGCAGGGGTTGGTTTCGCCCCGCGATTTCCCCCCGCGTTCGTAACGCCCCTCGTCTAGACGGCAGGTTTTCTCTGAGCGATGGCAGGCAGGCTGGCTAGTTGGCCCTTAGCATTTGCCCAGGGAGGGTGTCGCGCGCTGCGTCCGTCTGGCGGCAATTTCAAAACATCGATGTGCTTGTGTATTTTTTAATGTTTACGGGATTTGTAGTGTATTGTGAATGATTATTGGACATTGTATAAATTATGGTAATGGATCCGATGATTTTGTGAGTAAGAATGTTTTTTTATTATATTCAATAATTTTTACTGAAATCTGAGAAATCTTAATTAGAGATGTTGATCGACACCTTGTGTATTTTATGCAAAATATTTATTAAATTATTTGTTTTTAATTTAAAAGAAAGTTTTCAATTGAAAGAAAATACTTACATTAATGTTTGGTCCGGTTGCTTATAAATTTACAAAAACGAATATTTATCTGGGAATTATTATGTTAATAGGGTAAGTAATAAAATTATTACTATTATATTTTCTGTTTACACCAATCTTTTGTTGATTTATTCTTAGTAATAGTTTCCGTGATTATTTATTTGTATTCCAAATGTACCTTAACTGTGGAAAACATTAGACAGCAATCCCAAATTGGACTCAAAAACTTCAGTTTACTTTACCCAATGAATATCACAAAAGAAACCGCATCTTCACTCGAGTACCGTTCTAAGAGTTGCAAAAAATCCGATGTCAAAATGTACTTAAAACGAGAAAAAGTCATTCCGAAGACATTTTGCGGCACTCTCAAGGGTTAGCGGACTTTGCGGTGAAAAAAGTGACTTCCGGTGGCGGTCGCCACTCGCCACTTAAAGACGCCGGGGGTGAGATGAATTAGCAAAGACATAGTGGGATTTTGAAACTCTGCATTTAAACTCACTGGGACATTTGCTACTGTTTACTGTTTCATTATTTTTGTACAAAGCTTCGTCTTTTTCGCAAGTTTTACGAAAGCCTACACCTTAAATCTCAGCGATATTTCACAGAATCTATATTTTTCGAAAATGTTCAAGGTCTAAATGTTGTACCTGTGTATGACTGAAACTGTGATCACAATGAATCCTCATCAACAATCATATCAAATTATTTATTTTGTCCATATTATTATACTCTTAGGTACATACGAGAATCATTCGTATAATATTTATTTTTCCAATTTCATATAAATGCTCATACAATGATTGTAGGTTATACTTTAGCAAAAACAAAACATTGGATAATTACGTACAGTAGGATTAGTTTGGGCAGCTTTGTTATCGTTAACCTAATTTTTGGCTAAATATTTGGTGTTCGTGAGGTTAAACAAAATATTAAGCTTTGCGCTATGTACTTACTAACTAACTATGCCTAACTAAGCTTAACTGTATATTCAAATGGTAGTATTGACTCCTATCAGTAATATACTAAAACAAATAACTTCTGCGCAAGGGTTATTCGCAGAGTATGTACATAATTATTTTGTAATAAAATGTTTTGCTTCCAACTGTAAATACTTAATAATTATTGTAAAGTTGCAAACATTTATAAACGGCGTAATTGTATGTGAGAGTCATTCAGTTCATTGTAATTTTGCAGGGTAGGACAATTCTCATGTAATATATTATTTTTGCATCTTCAATTCTAATAAACTATCTATCAAAATAACTTCACTTTTCGAGATAAGTTGGCTGTGTTCTTAGGGCCTAGTATGAATATCTCGGGTAGATTATTGATATATTTATCTACCACTATGCAGTCTTTGCTTTCAGAATCAAGAAGTAATAAACGTCACTGAGCCTGATATTCAACTCTTTTACCACTACCAACACCCTTTTTTCTTAGGAACCAACCCCCAATTTCTTTACTCACAAAAACATCGAACGTTCCATCCATTTAAAACCAACAGTCGCGAGTGAAATAATGTTTTAACTCCGCCAAGGATAGGCAAAAAGCCGGAAACTCAGGCAGTTACAAATAGATACATTAGTTCTTGTAATCGTGGCATCTGATACATTCACTTGTGCATCGGAAGCAAAATCGGTGTAAGAAGACGTTTCTAGTTCAAGTTTTGTTTGGACTGGTATTGTATACCGATTTTTAATGTTATTAAAAATAATACCGGATTTTGAAGATACTACATTAACGTATTAATGAATTTGTGTAACAACGTAACTAGTTCCAAGCGATTATGTATACCGTGACAATTTTTTTTTATACTTGTCACACTATAATTCTTACCCTGACTTCATACGACTTAGAATTGCATAATTACTGCATAAAATAATATAACAAGAAATAATACCCAGTTAAAATAACTTTCAAGAATATCAGTTCTTATATAAACGAATAATTTAGCGTAATATATTTAACAGTTTCCATTTATCATGTTTTGTTAAATATTTATACATACGTTGGAAGAGACGAACAAGACATTTGTCAGATGGTAAGCGCCTTACTAGCCTTCAACAGTAGGCAGTCCCAAAATTCATCCTCAATAGCTTCCAAAGAAAGTTGTGTGAAAAAATATTATTTTGTCATCGCTTCTCAGGGTTAAATAGTGACTCATGCACAGATTTAACGAATACAGAACGGCCTATGATTACCATAACGAATAGAAACAACGGGTAATGCCACGAATCCTGTCGCTTCGGTGCCGGAGGTCATCGGTTACTGCACTGATGCGTCTCATACAAAATACACGAGAATAATCCTGAAGAAAATGTCTTGACACAGTTTAACTTTAAAAACGTGTAAATTACACTCGTGTTATCGATTTATTTAATAACTGAATTCATATGTGATATTAAACGTAGGAGTACGAAATAAAAATAAATTTATTGGATTTGTCAAAAGGCATAACTAATGATAGTAAAGAGTTAGTAAAACTTAGTAATAGTATCACGATGCAAAATATTTTAAGATAATTTGGAGATCGCATAACATATTATTATGTAGATCACATCCCTATGTATAGTATATTCACTGGAAAAATGTTTTAAGCCAATAGTAGGTAAAAGGCAACCCGATTACAAAAAATACTCGATAGGTCCATCGAAAAGTAGAAATATTTGCACTTATTACAAAAGATTCTCACTGCAACTGTATTTCACAAGACGTTCACCGCTTTTTTTCTCGTCCGTACAGATTTTACATACAATACTGAACATATGCGCATATTTACTGTTAGCTTTGTCCCACTTAGCTCTACCACTGAGAATCTGCAAAAGGATGGGAAGCTTGAAAATTTTAAAGAATCCGTCATACTTTTTACATACATTATTTATGCGCCACACACATACGAGTAGTATATCCTTTTGCGATTCTCTAGCGTAAAATCTGAAAGTGGCGATGCATAATGCTTCATTGTTCCTCCATCGTAAAAATGATTCATCAATTTTGAAAAACATCACTACGTCCCTGAAGAAGATATTATACTGAGGCGCCAAAGAAGAGAAAACTGAATAAAACATACACCTTATGAATGAAATTAACCGAGATAAAGATTTAAGCTCACGGAATGAAACCTTTATCGTTATTTTATTAGAACTTCAAAGCTATAAAAGTGACTCCTTATCGGGCGTAGACATCTAATCCTCGGAATATCTTTGAATTTTACATTCAAGAAATCCGATATAGCACCTAAAAGTCAGCTTCGAGACGGATAGACTGAGAATTCAGTTTGAAGGTCAAGTGACGTCGGTTCCTTTCGGCCACGAGACGGTTCTCTTAAAAGCCTATTCTTGTTTTTGAGATAAGTGAAGATATCTCGTGACCCCGGTTGTCTCCGTTTTCAGGATAAGAGAAACAATGAATTTTAATTCTGGATTCGAGGCTCGAAGGACCATAAATATAACCTTATCGAATAGGTAATTGGTAATGGACGGCCGCTCCTAAATGGAAGATGCGCTATCTCACATGCGACTATAAATTAAATTACTCTGAACTCAGCGGTGTAATTAAAGACAAAGTGATACAAATGACCTATCACAATAGTCTCGTGGCTACTATTTTCTGTAAAATTAATGGGCTTACCCTTTTAGTATAAAACCAAATTTAATTTATGTTAGATTTTATTTAAATTTTTGTAAGCACTCCCAAAATGCTCAGTTTAGTTGGTATTCGCTAATTTGCTCAAAAAGCTAGTAAACGTGCCTTGCATCATAAAATGTATCGGTCTAACCACAACAAATTTAAACCAGTGTTCAACAGATGTGTTTAAATATTTTCTTCCCAAATCGACGTCTAACCCTCGCTTTTTCTAACTCAATGACAAATTCACAAGTAATATACCTAATTAGGAATACCAGAATTGAGTAAGACAACGCGAGTGATAGACCTCGATTTTGATAACGAAATTTTAGAAACATCTGTTTATCTCTAGTCTAAACTTTTGCGGTAAGACGGTATCTGTTTAAAGACGTTCAAATATTTGACAAGATATAATAAGAAGCTTATCAGTTGAAGCCCAAATATATCAAAAAGCTACTGCAGTAGTCGTTTTTGTAACACTAAGATAACGTTGCCTAAAAAAATATTATAAAGTTTTACGATAGAACACCCAGCGTGTGGTGTTATAACTTTAAGCTTCTGTATATAGATTACATATTTTAATGTCTTTATGTTTAAAAGAGATTTAAATACGTTATGCGAGTTCGGGCACTTTTATGACTATTTGTTTGATTGATATTCGTTTTAGAAATTATAGCGTCCATCCCTTTCTGTTTTCACATCAAACTTATTTGTATTTGGTTTATTATTTTGATTAATACCTACTTGTAAGTAAATTTCAAATTAAATTTAAAATAGGTAAAAACAGTGAAATTTGAGCGTTGATACAAATATTCACACATTTTATCATAGAAGATGTAAAGGTGCGATGAACTCCTGACCCACCCTAAAATGACAGCAAGACCCAAATCCACCATCAAGTCTATCAAAATCGAATAAAATACAATTTTCCCCATTACCGCCCTTCACGCCTTCCGTCATTTTACGTATCGCTTCCGAGCCTTCACGAGGGTAAGACCTAAAGATGAAAATAATAAATCCGCATCGAATATTCACCGTTCGAACGATTGAAAATATCTTTCGTCAAAATATGATGTTCGATTATATTCGCCCGTGAAATTCGACTGTCGGGGATTCGCACCTATCCATCACCAATTAAATGCTGGGTTGTTGGCGATACATTATCAGCCGTATTGCGGACTCTGATTGATAGCGCTGGTGCCGAAGCCTGATTCCCACTCTCTCCATAGAGACGACTGTCAAAGATTGACCGATCGCCTTCCACTCCCGCCCCTATATTCAATTCATTGCGGTATCGGTATTGATACCAAACTAATTCATTCACCGCAACATTGCTTCCAAACTTTCATTACCCCCAAGTCTTGAACTTGCAATATTGTTCCACGCGGGGTTCCCTTCGATAAAACTCGTGCAATAAATTGGTTTGAAGCAGATAATTACCTCCATTTAACATCCAAACAATGTGCACCTGATATTATTAATATTTAGAATAGGCTGTTTTAATCATGGCCTCGAATACGAGCTTAATTATTCCGTCGGTTGGATAATTAATTGAACAAAAGACGGAGCCTAGGTGAGTATTGAGCTGACTTCCATTGTTGTTGGGATAACAGGGAAAAATCCGCAGAGCTTCCGGTGGCAGCCCCGCTGCCTCATTGTTCATCTCCTTACTCCAATTTACGCAGTTTCATCGCGTGACTGATGCATTTATATTCGCATTTGAGAAATGCCTTCAGCCCTTACAAATTGTTTATTGAACGGGCGTCTCTAATCGTAATTCGAACGTCTCGATTTCTTTTTGATTTGTGCCACGGATGGATTTGTAGACATTTAGTAGGTTGGGTCGCGACGGTCCTCGGTTCCCATGCCGTTAGGGGTGTTACGCTATTTTAGTGCGTCGTCGCTCGCGATTTATGGGCATGCAATGCATACGAGCCGCTTTTAGGGTGATGGTCTGGAATAACCATTTTTCGGAAATTTATGTCGACTTTAACATGATAAGTGGCTTCGTACTGATAGGCCAGATTTACATTTAGATGTTTTGGAGGGAGCTTCTGCCATTAAAAGAGTTATTAAATTAGGCAAATGAGATATTATTTTGAGAGTATTATGTACTATACTGGTATCTACACATACATTTTCGTTTAAGAGACAGGGATGAGAAAGGAAGGATTAAAATATATGACTTTAATACGCACAATTAAATCTGGGCAATAACTAACTAACTCTTACATAACAGTAGTAAGCGACTAACCACTGCATGAAAACAATCAAGTGACACATCACTAGATTATCGAAAATCTAATCTCCTTTTCTTATACGTTTAGTAGTAACGAATGCCCCTTAATCTTTGACTTAACCACATAGTTGGCTACAAATATTTGAGATCTTAACAAGCTAGTTAAGAGAAATATTTAACTTCTTAAAAGCCGGTTGGGTGAAATGTTAGAGCAATTTGAACTCAAATTATTTGTCAAGGCAACTCATTCCGAAAATTGCTTCCAGATTTAGCGCCGAAGGGGTATGTTCAGAGGATACGATGCCAACATTCCGATCTTAGACAATGCCGTTGATAGGCCTAGTGATCTATTAGAAGTGAAATTAATTGAAATTGAAATGACTTTGCTAAAATTCTATCCATAAATCGAACACTTATCATTATAATTTTCATAGTTACACATAAATCAGCATTGACTTAATTTTAGCTTTTGTTATTCGACAACACGATTCCTCTGGAGATTTTGTTAATTTTACCTACATTTTCCTCCGTATATAGCACTGGAACACACACATAAACATCTCAAATCAGTCACTATACTCTGTTATTACAAAACTCCATATCTTTTATGGCATCAGGCAATGTCACGGAAAAAGCAATGAGGTGTAAGCGAGGCGCAGCTGCCGTCATTGTGTTCGATAATGATACTGTTTGTGCATAAAACGCACTGCTTTAACCGAATTTATTCCCGATGTCTGTCTGGAAAATAAACTGTGTAATTTATTAGTGAATTTGTTTAATGGAATGCTTCTGAGCACTGGGGACTGGACGGTTTCCGTTTACGAGTATACTAAAAATCATATAATCGTTTACGAATACTAAAAAGAAATACAATTATGCAATTGGGCGCAGCAGATAACAGAGTAGGGTATAAGTGGTATGAAAAACTTCTGTTAACTTAATTTTGAGTTCGGTGGTAGTATGAAAAGTAAGTACGGAGTATTAAAATAAGTGACTCTTAATTGCAAGGTCACGCGATAAATTAATTTATCTTATTGATTATTTGTCTTATATACTACTTTGTCACTCTATTTTTTTACCAGCAGATGCACCAGTTTACAATCCGACTCCGTAAGTGAACTTGGACACAAATATGTCAACACAAATTCCATCCAAAGTAATGCCGCCTCTATTCTTAGCGCAGTCTATGCGCATCCCTCCTGGAATAGAACAGTAAGTTGAGTCTATAAATTAGCTGTCAAGGCGCTAATCGCTCCGACAGGCCGCGATGAAACTTTAGAGTCCATCGGCGGTTGTCTGAAAGGCCAACGTGTGTTCCAAAATAGATACACAATAACGTCAGTTATTTGTTATCCTTTTAGCGAAAGCCCCCGAGAGAGCTCGTTATTTTTAACGAACATCGCTCTCGATGCTGTTTGCTCAAGGATTTTGTTGCTCCTTCGATTTAGTAACGCCGGTATATTAGTGATCGATACACGTGACACGTGTATCGTAAACCTTTTCCTTAGTTGACAAAACTTTTGAAATTAATCTTCAGAATCAACGGGCACTTTGTCGAATCAAAACGTCCCCTCGGCACAGATTCTCACGGTTTTGGGGAAAAATGGACGTCTGCGGATACGGCACAATGGGGCACAATTACTGCGTCCGTCGCCGTAATGAGCGCGCCAATGAGATAGCAATAAAATTTCGCCGTACAATACGGCCATAATTAGAATTAACTGTCTCATTCCCGCCCACAGCCGATTGCTCTATTCTGGCCGTTTCGCCCCATAGATATTATCCATAACGTTTCTGGAAGCCATTTTCACTACGAACGTATTGTTTGCTATCTGTTCAATCTACAAGCTGAAATAAGCTTGATTTTAAACGACACTCGTGGCGTTGCTCGGGAGGTTGACTTTATTTGCTACTTCACATGACGGGGAGTAAGTAAGTAATGAAACCTTTTCACCAAAATAAAGACCCTTGGGTGTGCGAAACAAAAACAAGAACAAAACGATACTACCTATACTGAACCATCTGTTTTTACTAAAAGCAGCTTAAGAGAGCTATGTTTCTGTAGGGCATGTACGAGTAAAAGTTTTTGTTGAGCCAATTAAAATAGTACAGTTGCCTTGTGATTTTTTATTGAAATTTCTGATTGCCTCTCAGACCTTTCATTTGGAGGATTCAGTGAGAATTAAGAAGGACGGTGGAACAGTGAAAGCTGTTGTTTCTTTCGGGAACAATGGACTATTGTACTTTATGAACCTAGCTCTTCAATGTAGCGGTGCTTTTGTTAGGTCCATAAACATGTGGGGCCGGTAGAGTTTCAAATTTCGTGGCCGTTAGTTAGCTTCTGTTAGTTTTGCGGTAAATAGAGACTGTAATGTACACTAATGAAGTTAGGTTTGGGGCTTTATTGCAGTTTCTAATTTCTTAGTACATAATTAAGATCGTTTAGACATCTCTGTTGTGAGGTTTATTATAGTGTGACTTTACATTGTTTGAGATGGAGAGAATTCTTATTGGAGAATTAGTAAAATCTAGTGGTAATGAGGCACCTAACAATAGTGTGATTTTTAGTAGGCCACATAGAACTTAAACGAATAATGACCGTAGCGATAAACGAGCTGTTGTATCACGATTGTAACTGCTAAAAATACCTATCCAATGAGAAAATAAACGCTAATATGCAAATGCAATGTAATTAGTTGTGCCATAAACATAATGACTTCGATACTGGCTTCCATAAATTAGGAAATCCCCCATTCATTTATATTACGCTGGTCGAAATAGCAAGCTTTGAATTCTAACACACTATTAAACGCGTTTTTTACTACCGGAATAACAGTTTTGGAGCAATAGCACCCACTTCAGTTATTTGGTCACAGTAATTGAATCCAATAATGTATGTTAATGTATGCCACTAGATCCAATAAAGCTGTAAAACTTTACGGAATTTTAGATCGGACACTTTTGTATTGATTTCTGACTTTTTATTAGCTTCAGTCACTATAGCTCTCATTAGCATATTACAATCTGGTTTTATGGTAATTAGGATAATAAATATAGGAATTTTAACATTAACTATGAAGCAGTGCGCTGGGGTGAAGCTATCAATCACTCTTTGTGATATTCAATCTGTACTTTAGACCCTCCAATTAAGGATAATTTGAGATAAACCTTTAATTTCTCGTCACGGGTGGGCCCAAGGAAAGTGTAAGCAGTCATTAGGTGCTTTTTGTATAAACTTTTGTACCTTTTGTCTTAAAAGCACATCATATTTCTTGAGCGTAATCCATAATGCATGAGATACCGGGCGCCTCCTAGCAATTATGTGTAATAAATCTAAAGTTAGATCAACAGCTGATGCCTAAATCAATTCAATTTTTTTTGTACACCAAAACACTACAAAAATGTTGCAGTTAACTTATAAAGCGAGAACTTTATTTGAGTTGGATATAAAAACCACTCCAGTGACCTTTCTCGGCCTCGACTGTGACTGGCGTTATCATCGAAAATAAATGACCAATTAAACAATCTAATTCATTTCGGGCGGCCCTCGAAGGGGTGGAAGCATAAATCAACATGCCGTCGAGTGGCGATAAACATTTTGTGACTTCCAAACCAGGTGATAAAAAGTGTCCTCTTTTTGAACACTGCACGCAGAAAGGGTGACATTTTTTACCTAAAACAGCTCCTTAATTGTTACAGGCCACCCTTTACGGTTAAGTGCGGACCTTTCAACAAAAAACGGACCTTAATAAATGACCCTAATGAGAGCGTTTAGGGCACAGCCGGAGCAAAAAACTAGTAGGTAGCAGTCGTAATTGTTGATAATGATTTGATAAGAGCGAAAATATTTGAGTTTGGGACAGCATCGCCACCTAGCTAAATATTTTTTTAACGTATGGCCGCGGTATAAGTGCCAGTTAATGGGGTAAGCAAATAGAAGCACACACTTGTGTGTATTGAAGTGCCACAATGCAATGCGGATAAGAGGGTCAATATTTTGATAGCGCTCGCGTGGAAGAAACATGTGGTTAAACATTGTGCAATGAGTACTCCATGTGGCGATTTAATAGTACAGCCGTGGTTAACTTCTCGCTACGGCAAAACAAATGTAACCACCGCTTTCGCTACGCTCGTTCCACGTCACGAGGAACACGCCAGAAATAGCCCGCATGGATGAATCAGCCGCTAACTCGAGAAATTCCACCACATCAAAGGCTCCAACTTCGCGGAACAGGATTTGATTTTTTTCTGCAACAAATCTTCGGAACGTCAGCAACAATGATTGGAGTAGGCATTTCTTAACGAGTAATTGACGTTCCCATCTGTGCGATGTTCACAGTAGTGACTGACTATAGCTAATTACTTTGATTGCTCTTGATTGATCCCCTAACTTGGCCTCAATATAAAACGCTTGCAATTTTTGTGAATTTGAAAGTTAAAATGCGGGGTAATGACTTGGAAAATTTGACACTTCGCCTACGGGCGGAGGCGTGGGCGTGGAGCAAATTATTCCAAGTTTCATTGACGGCTCTCGAGATTTACGCGCACAGCTGCCGCTGCCCTGTAGCGGGCATAAAATTGTGTTGGTCATGTGCTTATACAATATACATGTATGTACCAGATTATAATTGTAGGGCCGTTACGTGTTTTATAAGTATTCACTGCTAAAAACTGCCTCACGAATCACATTGAATAGAATAAAAGACAGTTACACTTTTGTGTATGTAATGTAAATGAATAAAATTAACTTTATAAACCATGTTACTACTGAGATAAAAATATATTTCATTAATTGAGGTAAAACAAGGTAACTGGTGACAAGGTAACAAGGCTACTTTCCATTATCTCTCTCCGTCCAAGCGTTGACTAGAAGAGATCACTTTTAGCGATAAGTCCGCCCAATGTACTTTAGATTCAGATAAAGCTCTTTCTTTTTCTTTATTCTAATACATTATTGCAGTTTTATAAGTGGTGTGCAATGAAGTATTTACTATTCTATTCTATTCTATTCTAAAACGAAAGTATTTCTTTATCTTTCCACAATATAATTAGTTAGCTATGGAAAATAATTTATTTACATACACGTTAAAAGCTTTTAGAACCCATACAACAAAGATAGCAAATTTTAGATACTTACCTACTGTTTTTACCTAACTACTCAAAAGGAGGGTAACGTATTAAGTTATCTTTATAACGGAAATCCCTAATATAATATAACATAGGTAGCTCTTGAGTGCGATATGTACCGCTATTTATTCTTATCCACTATGGATATACATTTTCATTTCATTCAATAATAGATTACATTTATCTTATGAAGCTGTCATATTGTATAATCTAGAATGTATGTAGATAAAACAGATAAACTTGTTACAAGGTTATCAACATTAATTTCAAGAAAACAGAACTTCGGTTTGTTTTAATGCATGCTTCTTACTAGACATCGAACCTAGTGTCATAATGTGATCATCGCGATAAATATGTTATAATAGAGCAGCGGTTCTCAAACTTTTTTGGTCACGGAACCCTTTTGACAAGCAAAATACTTGACAGAACCCTACAATAAAACAATAGTTTTTAAAAGTGTATTCTTTAACAATCTCGACTTTATGTTTTCGAAGATAGAGCCGGAAGTCACTGGTTCACAACTATAGAGTCTAATTCAGAGGATTTTATCAAAGGGACTGCGCGCTCACAAGTATACTTACGCGCGGCGGGCGGAGTCAAAACGTTCGACCAGTGACCAGAGAGAGGTGTTATGATTTTTTTCTAGTCTTGCGGAACCCCTACAGGGGTAGCGCGGAACCCTAGGGTTCCGCGGAACACACTTAGAGTACCGCTGATAGAGGCGTTCAACTCAGTGCACTTTTATACTAGCAGAGCTCTATAGCGCCCTAATAACTCTAAATGTGTAATTTAAAAGTAACTTTTTGTTGCCGCAAAAAGTAAATAAGGCAAAGTATGAAAGTATGTATTTATAATGTAATATGCGTCGCTGGGACTATAGGTACATGCTTTACTAGACTTTACAATACTTTAGTATACTTTACTATGCTTATTTACTATACGTACTACCATGTATAAAACTAAACACTATCTAAACAATTAGAAATAATAATATTACTCACTACAACAATATAATAGAATACAGCTTATTAAAGAAAACCTGTTTTAATAATTTTAGTTGATATCTACCGAGATTTTATCAATGGCGGTTGTTACTATGCATAAACAGTATAGGGCATCTAGTCTTCAAGCCATAACCTTCGCTGATGGGTTTGAGACGGTAAATCTGATCGTGATTAATTTGTTTTAATACCGTATGTTACGAAAGTTTGAAAAGTCAATTTATATTTTTATTTACAGTCTGTCACAAAACTACGGGAAATCATAAAACAGCGTCGAACTTTGATCGCCGAACGACGGTCGGTAACGTCGCAGAACTTTGCTCTTTCTGCCGTTTTGACATCTCTATATCGAACTTTGAAGTTAGTGGCATGCATTATTTATAAATGTTTGGTCTGCGGTTGGCTTGTGGCGGTGAAACGGCAAACGGCGAAATGTATTCCGATTTTTGGTATTGTTGGTACAGTAGTACTGTGGCATTCACAAGTCGATAGTTAATTTTAAACCTGTAAAAGGGCTGTGTTTAGGTGTGGTTTTGTTTTTTCGTTACTGAAAGTAAATTTGTTTGCACGTATTGCATTTGCCTAAACATTTTCGCATATTCGAGTATTCATTACTAACTAACTTATAAAAATGAGATGTGATTTAACAAACGTAATTCATTAGAAGCTTTAGAAATATTCTAAAACTTAAGCAGCCCCTAATTTAGACAATGAAAGCAGCTTATGGTTCGCACATAGGTAATATTATATTTCAAATCCCGAATCGTTCATAAGCGGCCGAAATTCTCTGTCGACAATAATCTCTCGGAGTCTTTGTGAGGCCGTTTCCGTCCCTTACAATAGATGCATTGCAAACTTTGTGAAATGGGTAAAAATAATCCTCTACCCGAGCCCAATACATCACGCGAACTGTCAGTAGAGACCGCACGAACAAAAATACGCCATTGTGAGAGGAGCCAACTATTGTCCAACAACTTCGGCAAAAACTTGTGCAATTCCGACGACGCACAGACGCGACGCAACAAAAAAATTGCGTAATCCACCCTGATCCTAAACTGTCAACATACTTTTAACACCTAACTATTTCGGATACCTTTCCCAAGTGACCATTAAAGTAGTCGTCAGCTTGTAAATCAACGTTGAACGATTGATGATACGAGCAATTAAGAAAAATTAAAAAACGAGCCGCCTCAACCGCGTCCCTGGTCCCTAAATTAGTTAGCAGCGACGCGTCTCACAAGTCTCACAACTCACAATTAATCAATTCCAAAAGTAGAACGGTTCATATTTTACAAGATTGTAGCAATCAATCGAGCGTTGTGTGGGTCTAACCCATGTCGACACCCTTTACTACACCGTAAATATGGTAGCTCTCGTCAAAACAAACATTATTCAAGAAGTATGTTTTCATTTATTTTTGTTATAACGCCCACGGTTGAATAAGCTGCCGCGTGTGATCGTGACGAAGCGGAGGTTTCGTGAGACCTTGCCATAAACTTGTAAGGCTGCATTCAAAATATTTTCATATGTTTGTCATAATACCACACATGACTTATAAGGTTAAAGTCCCGGTGACGGTAAACTTTTCACATCCATACATCCGGGTGATAAAATAATCCAACTTTAACACTTAACCTGTATTCAAACCACAGCGTAGGAACCTACAGACTTTAGACGGACTCATGTCAGATTTTTTTTAGATACCTACTGTAAAATTTACGAAAATTTTAATCTACTTTCGAAATCCTCTCAAAAATAAAGGAGGTACAGATTGAATAGCATATTATTTTATGAACTAGAAGTGTACTTTGGATGAAGTGACACTTTGTTTATATTCTAACTAAAATAAACAAAATTATCTAGTCCTTATAATCCACAAATAATATACGTCGTAGACTATCCTAGCTCTATGAGAAGAGTAAACTCGACGCTCGCTAGGTCCGTTTGCTAAACTTATCTCGGCCGCGCCTTGGAAGTAAAAGAGTCAACAGCCTTATTACGGCTTTGAGCTGCATAACCGCTTTGTAGAACCAGGCCACTGCAAAAGCTGCCTTTATTGGTTTATCTACAGCATATTGATTGTTTTTTTCTACTCCTATCTACATTTTTCGTGCAGCATACAAAGCGCTTTAAAATTCTGCTCCACTTTCGCTGTCTAGTTCAATTAACTTTCCTCGCGTATAGTACAGAGCTCGCTTCGAAGCTTCAGCTTTGTAGTAGGTAGCTAAATTATAGTGGGTATTATAAAAGTGTTAACTGGCCCCTTATTATTTTAAGCACTGTCCAGGATCGCTTACTGAGCAACTTTTAACAGAAGCTTTTATTATTTCAAGTTACGTATATAAGCGGCATTTAATGTAGAGATCAGCTGTTTGGGTGAATGATAAATGTAATCACAGAGATTGCTGTTGTTAGGAAATATAAAAAATTGTATTTAAAAAGATGACTACATTTATTTCTACCTTAAGACTTGATAAACACTCGAACTCCTGTACTATCTATATTATATCTAGCGTACATCGGGGATTCAAACTTTGAATTGGAGAAATCCCGTTACGTTAATGTATGCATTCACAGCAAGTAATGTTACCATTTTTTTTAACTAAACATTTGTCGTTAAAGTGGCAATAAATTTATGATCTTAACCTTGGGCTGAATTTGTTTTGGTTACACGCATATGTGTATCGTGAGAACCCTTTAAGTTGGAGAGGTTAGTTATATTTACCCACTCGAAGTCAAGTTTCCTAAATATGTTTATTTTAAATGTTAACCAGCTTTGAATCTTATTTGACCGCGACTTCAAGATGTTTGACAAATACTGAGCTTTTCAGACGGATGTGATTATTAAAGCTTATTGGGCTATTTACGTACCTAAAGATAACTTTGACAATGTACATTTGTATATTTGATAGTTCAATAACTAAAATGTATGGAAACATCGAAAAAAATCATCTCTTCCATAATTTATTAGTTTTACTAAAAATCACACAATTAAGTTCTTGGTCACATTTTTAGGCCAATCCTCTGTTTTAGAACGATCTTAAATCAATTAATATACACTCTCATAAACTAATTTAAACATTATAAGCATGTACTCGT
Source organism: Hylaea fasciaria (assembly GCA_905147375.1). Lineage (NCBI taxonomy): Eukaryota > Metazoa > Arthropoda > Insecta > Lepidoptera > Geometridae > Hylaea > Hylaea fasciaria. The sequence goes on from LR990198.1 coordinate 4,015,805, forward strand.
ATATTAAGTAGATTGATTTAGTACTGAAACGTTTCAGTTACACATCCCGTTATAGTTCCGCCAACATACACGCTGTAAATTGATATCGGTTTTCCAATCAAAACATTATCGCATATTCTGCAAATTTCTATTCGTATTCAGATTGAATTCCGCTTCCGGCGAATTAACATTCGAGATTATCCGGGGCTTTAATTAACCTGAGAATCGACTGTAATTTAACTATTTCTGTTTATCTATTTGTAGATACTTATGTCTTGGACTTCGTTAAACAAAGTTTAAATAAAAGTTGACAGATATGTTTTAAATATCGTTCCAAAAAATCAACGTCGGGTAAGCCTCGCGTTTTCTAACTCAATAACAGATTCACAAGTGACTAATATCAGAAAGAATCGAGTTAGACGTCGATTTTGTGGAACGAGGTATTAGACACCACTGTTTAAGTCTTGTTTGTTTTACCAAACTCAGTGACAAAATAAATCATAGCACAAAAGTACGATACAAAATAAGAGGACGGAATATTATCTAACCTATATAAACTTGAATTTTCTGTATCAAAAATTTGACCAGAAATATATTATTACGGGTAACGAGGGCGTATAAAACAGCTGACACTGGTGCCATCGCAGAATAACGAACGCACTACTAGTGTCAAAAATAACTCTTATTCTTATGACGCGAATGTTCGCCATAATCCCATAATGTGGCCTCAGCAAGTTTAAGACGCAAACTACAAGCTGCGTCGTACTTGAAACTGTGTGAGACGGAAGTGTGCTGAAAATTTGCTTCAAATGTTCCCAGCCAAAGACGTGTCGTGTACGTACGAAACGTAAAATAAGATATTTGCTCGAACATTACTAAATCTTCTAAATACAACGTTATTTACTGCCTTGTTATTGATTTGCATACAGAATCTATCTCACGAAGTCCGTTTGCCTTGCATTGTCATTCGGTGAAGTATGGCGCGCACACAGAAAATTTTCCTGTACACATAACTACTACATTCAGGGCTGATCCGACTTTAAGAAACATAGCGTCCGTACCAGGTTTTACGCTACCAGTTTTATGATAATGTGTGTCATTAAATTTACGTCACATCCGTTATCATATTTTATTTGTTTGTCGCCCAGCTTAAATCACATCCTTTATCGTGAGTTTATTAGAACTTTCAGACTATGTTGCGTGTGTTGTGGATATCTTATCGTCTTGGCTGCGAGAGTTTTGAAAGCTAACGTTTTCATAGGGATATCTTGGAATTTATTGGTAGTTGCTTATCAAAAGGATTCTGGGATAGTTTACTGCTGTATTGATAAGATGTCATGTGTCATCTACAGCCATGGGCGTAGTACATGCTAGCTGCTTAGTGGTGGAAAACTTAGGAATTATGTAGTTGGTGGATATGATTAGTTTTTTATATAGACAGATAAGTTTAACTTGATCGCTATGTACCTACTTGCAACGTTTGTAATACATGTTATTGATATGTTTGTAAGATTGTATTAATATTTTCATCAACTTTTCATCAAAATACTGAGAAAACAGAGAATATTGAGAAGAAAAGCAAGATCTATGATAACTTTTCTATGATAGATCATTTTTTCCAAAGACAAATTGTTACAAATCATATAAATAAAGAAAAAGTGCCACTTGAGAGTAGGTAGTTCCCATTACGAAACCGCTCAAAATGTTCAAGTTGTAAATTGCGCCCCAGTTTGATGATGTATTCTGTAACATTCAAAAGCAAAGCAAAGCATCGGCGTTGTGTGTTACCATAACAATATCTAGTTCAAATCAATAAACATCAAATAACCCACTCGACATGAACGGAAGTTGTCAAGAGCAGTTGAGCCGAGATAAACTAATTCTAACTAGTCAGAAGTTAAATCAGGGTCATATTCTCCCGACCTTATGAGCCGATCCCTACAGGAATAGTAGGTACCTATTAGTACCTATGAATTGGTACAAGTTTTTGAGATTATTGAATAAAAATGTAAAAAAGAAAATAAATATAACTGTCAACAGCTCTTTTCCTTGTTTTTTTTATTAGCTAACTGTCCCACTCCTAGCCATAAACCTCTGTGTTGCCATATGAAACTACAGCGTGAACATCGACTCAATACTACTTATGGATACCTACCCTTTTAGAAATGTATTGCGTTGTTATTGGATATAACTCGCATTCATTTAGTTTAGATGTAGATCCACTTACAAAAGTTTAAATGTTAGGTCCGTATTAATAAATAAAACTTAGCTCTGAGAGCTATCTTCAGTGTGCACTTGCTCTTTTGTTCTATTTAATAAATACATCTTAAGTTGTAGATTAGGAACAGAAACTTACATGATCTCTGGCAAATTAATAAATGACACTCAGCGGTTAAGTGCTATCCGATTATGACACAATTGACACATACAAGACAGTAGGGTAAGTCCAGGATAGTTGCCATACTTTTTGAAAACGCTTTATATTTCCCATTTTAATTAATCGATCTGAATGATTGTCACACATGTTAATAGATTGGTCTTTCGACTACCACTTTGAAGGAAAAAGAAAACATCAGTGTTGATATTTACTAATCTATATCGATTTTCCCAGACCTCTATTTTTGGAAGTATAGATGCCCTATAGCGGATAGTTGCTCCATGAGTCAAAACCAGTTATGGGATACATGCCTCATTGATAAAAAAAACACTTTTTCAGTTTGAAATTAGGTATTCGGGATGGGAAGTAAAATCGAAACACATACATTAATTAAAAATATTCGTAAAAAGTGTATTTTCTTTATAATCATATTAGGGTATAGAAGCCTCACAAAATAAGTTTCCTTCCTGAGGCATCTATACCCTAATGTAGTTACATCGTTTGAAAATAATAGGAATTATTTGTTTTGTATGGTTAAACATAGGCGAAAATAAATCGAGGCGTCTATCCTTTTCGTAGAGGATAGATGCCTTTTATATTCAGGAATGTGTATTCAATAAATATTCAAAAAAAACTGATTTTAGTGTTAATATACAGTCCACTGTAACATTTAGATACAAAATATAAATTATTTAATCACCATGTAAAAAGTTCCAGCACCTCAAAAAGGTTGTAGAAAAAGAATTAGCAATTTTTTCGTCGCACCAAATCTTTCATTGAGTAAGATGGAATGCACGACGGGTCAGGGGTTACCTCGCAGGGGGTACCGGGTAGGTGCGGGGATGTCTCTCGTTTGGCAATATCAACGACAGCAAAAACAATCCGGGAAACCATAGTTTTTGAATTTGAGGCATCTATCCGAGCCGGGCATCTATCCTGGAATTACCCTATCTAGTAGCCAGTGCTACATCTCAATATCCATTTATTAAATAGCAACGATCTCAAGATGAAGATTACATTTTGAGTGTGGATTAGCTGGTAGCGCACTTGGTAGCGCTATTGAGGTTCTTTTATTAATACGGACCTTAGAGTAGGTAAGTACTTATCCTTATAATGACTCATTTGGCCTCACAAAGTTTGTGTAATCCCAACTGTGTTTATTACCCGCACAAGTCTGAAATACTTCCTACTTAAACTAACCCTTATGCCAATATTAATAACGAAACTTTACATGTTAGAGATAATCAAACGATTTAAACTTTCTTTCGAGTATTCGTTTCCGATATGATTTTAGGTAAGTGACGGGATCAATGTAAGAGCTGTCAGTTTTAATAAAACTTATGTAAACTGAGACTGACAGTTTTAGTAAACTGGTAAATAAAATACCGTTATTTTGTGATACAATAAAATGCGACTTTTGTCTGGTATATCATTTTATAAATTCTAACGATGTTATGAAGACAGACACCTTATTATAAACTCAAAAGTTATAAGATGAAAATCATGTTAATTTTATTGCGCATCGCATATCGTTACGTATTATTTGTAATACACGCCTTTTCTAACTAACTCAAACTGTCATAGTCTATAAAACGCTTGTTTTATAGACTACACACAACAATGTGTGAACGATATAAAACACAATCAAACAGAGCGACGTAATAATAAAAGTGTATATTTACATGTACCTCCCTACAATATCGTTATGGATGTATTTTCCTGCAATTCACGGAAATGAAACTGTTGCCAAAAGCTCATGTCACAATTTTTATTTACGCTTTAACCCACTTATTTGCATGTCAATGTTTTTAAAACTACAACTTTTTATAGTCCGCTCTGAAATACGACATAATTTAAATGCGCTGCAATATGTTACAAGCGGTTCGGGGAAAAATAAAGTTGGATTTTGAATGGCATGTTTAGAAAGTTCGTTGTGTCAAAGAGTTGGTATCGTGACAACTTTAAGAGCTCCAAATCTTGGTTTGACAGATGTTTACGGTCCTCTTGATAATCCAAATAAATATTTTGAAGTTGTTTACGTTGCTGCAAGTCCGGGAAGCGTCGTCACGGAACTGAAGGAGAGTTAAGCTTGCGTTTGTTTACATACAAATCTGACTATAAAGCGGCTGTGTACTGCTCCCGAGTTGACCAAACGTTTGATTACGTCACCAGCATGTGCTGATGAGTCGACTACGAAAATGTAGTGTCAACATGTATAAAAATCAATCAACGTCTGTTACCCATTGTTCTTGAGTCATATGGATACAGGTAATTCTGATCATGGATCTGAATCTAATTGTGAACTCTGTGATTGTTGATACTGATGATATGACATAATGAGTGCTTACTTTTTAATGATGTTACATACCAGTCATGTGAAGTTCGTTTAGAACATACACATAACCTGTAAAATAAAAAGAAAACAACAAAACCAAATTTATATTAACTCCCTAAATTAAGTTTTATTCTAACCTTATCTAAATAAAGTTTTACTTACCTATTTGGAGGTAAAGTGAAAGTAAAGGACTACATAAACGAAATTTACAAAGCACGTTATTAGGTTTTCGGGTCCTGTTAACTCGCTGTTTGTTATTGAGTAAAGGAAAAAGGGTTACATAATATAAAAGGCTGTAGAAATTCTCTCTAAAACATCAACTTTTACTTCTTATTGCTTAATTCTGAAATAAAGGTCTGCTTGAAAACCTAATGGTTTTTGGAGGATAAATTGCCAAGCGATCCAAAATAAAACACTTATGGTATTATTTTGATATCCAATTACATTTGCTTTCCTTTTGTCTTTACTAAGCATGTAAATATTTACTTTTTATTATTAAATTCGATATTATTTAATTAAATCATTAGTGTTATTAGGTCATAGAGTTTTGTACTAAGGTTCGTTATTTTTTTGTTTCAGGTGAAAACATAAGAATGAAAAGATTATACTTCCTCGACAAACCAACACGCTGAAAATGTGGTAGCGCCTACAAAGATGGATATATTGACAGTGGTGACAAGTCTATTGGGAATCATTTGCTTATACACAGGTCAGTAGTGTCTGCAATGCAATTTTCTGTGGTGGCACTGCAACTAGTATGAGCAAACGGGAGCCATCAGGTACACGATATGCTCGTCTCATTACTTGTTGAATTACGAGTAGGTAGTAGGTACATCATTCATATTAAATCTGGTAATATTGGAATGTTTCAAAAGCTTTTGTTACCGATACAATGTAGTTATATACATTTCTGATAAAATCAATAGGTAGTGACTGAAATTAGAAATACATAACGCGCTGTCTTAATTTATATCTTACGATATCGAATTACAAAATTTAAGATAGAATTGTATTTGAAAAGATACTCACACATAACTTATAAACATAAGTAGGTACTTAATTACATTTTTACACATGGCAAGTTAAACTCAAAGGGCATTCTAATTGAGTAACAAGGTATAAGGAACTACAAGTAGGGTGCTTTTGCTCGAAACAAAATAACCACAAGAAGTCACAGTTCAACCGTCGCTAATAGCTAAGTATTCACCCTGTCTGCGCCCCAAGGGACACCACCCCACTATTTGATATTTAGTGCCTTGCCGTACCATCTTAGATTTGTGGCAACACTTAGCTACGAAAATAAGCGTGTCACTCGCGCAATATTGCTTTTATTTGTCATGGGAGCGAAAATGGGGTTACATCCCACCTTGTGTTGTAGTTGGAATAGGAGGATTGATATTAGGTTATTAGGTATTAAGACGCGATTGAGGCAATGAAGAATTACTTCCTTATACTAGCTAATCTTTATAGTTGGTATATACGTTGTTAATTTTACTTATGTTTAACAGCACCTATCAATAATATAATTTTGATTAATTAATGAAAATTGATAAAAATTAATAAAAAAAATAATATTGAAAACAATACGTAGCTCTTAATCAGAGTAATTCGAATGATCAATTTGTCTACATATACATTTTTTTACAGGTCACAACTCACATATAATAATACAATGTAATTGGCAGTAGGTAGGTACTAAAAATAAAAATTCACATTCTAAAAACCTAGTTTTAAGGAGCAGTGAATAAAGTTAACATAACTTTAAATCCCGTAAAAAGTTCCTAAAAACCGTGTCTTACAAATAAACACCACTAATAATACTCCCGGGACTAATATACAAAGACGAAAGCGTTACTTATTGACAAATCTCATTAAGTTAACAAAACACACATGCGTAGTCCCACATCTGTCTATCGCATATATTTTACAATCAACAGACTAATAAAAAGCCTGCTTTGGATAGCGTCAATCCCCCCGTAGAACCGCAACGCTTGTGTTAATTTATTTAGTCTGTGTATCGTTAAAAAGTGCGCACCCCAGTCGGCTATCGAAGCGTAAAGAAGTAAAGCTAATGTTAAACGTCGCCTATCTTTTGTGCCTAATGCGTGATGGATGCTGCGTAAAATACGGTGGAAAAGTAATAATAAAAATAAACAGAGTCGATCGCTCGAGGCGTCTATAATAGCTGGTCGTATACGAGTATACAAGTCATTGTGTGCGAGAGGGAATTGAAAAATGGGTCCCTATCTCGAATCTTACTAAACAAAACTCTGACTTTTATGAATATTGACGCTTTTGACCCCTATAAAACGTACGAGAATTGAATTTTGTATAGGAACGGAAGTGTAAAGTATCTATAGATTATACAAAAAGTACGCAGTGCGTAGGCGTGCGCTGATCATACGTAGTTATACCGATATACCAGTCTATAAATATAGTTGTCAGGATGCTAATCAGTTCTGTTATCGCATGAGACAATCGCCAAAACTTTTTGTCGCTCGGTCTCAAAGGCCGCCGATAACATCAGTTTGCAAACTAAACCTTTTTTGTATGCTATTCGGTAGATGTCCCCTGTGCCGATCCGTCTTGTTAATGGGAACGTGAATGGAACTAAACAAGTTCGATGTCGTTGTTTTAGTTCTTTTGTTTGACGAAAAAGTGAACGTTATTGGTTGCTTAAAAACTCCCGGATAAATGCATGTATTGATCAAAAATTTAATATGATAGGTAATTAAAAATATGTTCCGTAACGGAAAAACTTGTAATTTTTTTTTCAAAATGGCGTCGCCAGCGTTTCTTTTACTTCTGACACTCACAAAGTTCCAATAGAAGTGTCAGTATCAAACATGTTGTTTCATCTGTCCACGCGCCAAAGCGCCACAACAACAAACCCAACGAGACGTTGCAACTGTCGTTTGCATTTCCGTAAACTTTTAAAACGATTTTGCTACAACATCTATGCACTCCATATCACTCAAAATTCAACCCTCCGCCGAAGCACTACTGTTACAAATCAATTGTTGAGAAATGTGTCCATAAAATCCCATTATATCCAGGTATGTCGGACCCTATGAAAGATGACACTGTGTCAACAATTTGTCCCCATGCATTAGACGGCCGACTTACAACACAAACATGGAAGCACGGAACTCACATTTAGCTAATCTGGTCTTCCTCTGGCACAGCTAATTCTTCGCACATGTGTACCATGAGCATTGAGCGTGTTCCATGTTTTCTACCATAAAAATAAGTGGCGTTTCAACTGTGACCATTTTTTATCCTGTTGGATAACCTAAGCATGTGTTTGCTATCGCATGATGAGTAGAGATGATTAAGTGATAGATAGACATCATTGTCTAGAAGATTTTTACCATCACTTAACCTAACACGACTTACTCGGTCTTACCACAAAAAAATTAAACCAGAGTTGAACAGATCTACCTATTTTCTTTACAAAAAGACGTGCAATCCTCGCTTTTTCTAACTCAATAATAAATTTAGGAGTAAAATAATTAGGAATGCCAGGATTGAGTAACAAAAAGCGAGTGTAAGTCGTCGTATTTTAGAACGAAATTTTAGAAACTTCAGTTTAACTCTGGTCTAAACTTTTGTGGTAAGACGGACTTTGTCTAGTAAGCTTACTCTTCAGACTAATAGTAGTCACAATCCAATGCCTGTTCGATTCCATTTTCAATAGACATTTTTGGTTAAACTTTTAGCAACGTATATAACAATAGAACCTAACACGCGTACTAGCTTACTCGTACAGTATCATTTCACACTATTATTTAATTTTGTCATCATTATTGTTCAGTACTTATTAAACCGTCAATAGACACGCACGTTTTTATTAGCTATGCGACCCCGGTACTCCCATTTAACTATCAGTTAAGGATGCAACAGCCTCTACAGTACTATTTCCTATTGATACAATTTTAATGTAAACTAGAACACATATTTTCACACCTATCCAAACAAAAACAGTACAGATGTTTCTCATTGCATTTAGTTTGACCAATATTATACAAGTTATTCTATAAAATAAAATGTATGTCTTCATATGAAACCAACGTAAAAGAAACGTCAAGACCAATATATTACAATTTTCTTCAAGAGTGTGCATCCAGGTTTGCCCTACTTACTATACTAGATTTTCGATTGCTCTTATAAGACTAAACCGACCTCGGCAAGATAAAAACAGCTCCAAACGAACAAACATGTAATTAATATAAATTTAGCTAATCCATCCTTACTTTAAGACGCCCACTTCTTTACACATGGTCTGGAATGTGCCCCTTTTTTGTATCATAAAACTTTTAAGAGCTGTTTTATTAACTCTCTTATTGGTCGCTTGTTTTCTTAGTTCGTTTTTGGCGAGTTTTATTTCTTACGTCAGTTTCACATATGAATGCCAAGTCAGCACTTACGGCCAATGAAATAAAAAGTTGTTAATTGCAATCTAATGGAGTTATAGGTTGTTTAGTTTTCGCTTATAACTACAAAGCAATTTGTATGAGTAGGTATATAACCAATTAGATCGAAAAATGTCGTTCTACGTTCGCTTGTAATGACGTCGTCGCTTCGCATTGCTAAGGGGTTCCCTAAAATTAAGCACGTGCCCCAACTTCGAAAAATCATGATTACCTCCTTAGGGAGCCAATCACTGCCATTAGAATTAGATATTCCAAATTCAAACGGCTATCAAATTACTTGGGGTGACAGTTACGACATGTCAAAAGTTTCTGTAACTAATTAAACACATAAAAATGTTTTTAACCTTTTCGCAACCAACCTTCTGGAACATCGATCAAAGGAAATTTAACAGTTTCATAAAATTTTATTTCGACGATGACAGATTAACTAAGCGATATCGGTTTAGGATCAAATAAAATTTGAGAATCAAAGCGGAACAGTCTACGAGCAACACAGTCATAAACCTAAATCCTTCGTAACAGCAATCGAATGTTCAGTAAAAATTTATAGTTCACACGATCGCTTTCAAATAATGAAAGAAAAAGTGTAAAAATATACGACCGAAATAGAAAAAGAAGTTACAAAAAAGTACGAGTGTATCGAACATTGATACACGGCCCAGCCGCGTGGCCTTCCGTCTCCAAATGTGAAAACCATGTCCTATATAACCGATTTTTTATTTATTTTTTTCTCGTGCCGCGTGTCAACATGTGCCAGTAGTAAATTAGCAAGGGAGACGGCTCACCCTCGCAATTTTTTTAACAAATATTTTTGAACAATAGCGCGTAACTACTCGTGTGAGAGTTGAAAAATTACGCCCTTTGGCGATGGCGTAGGCTTACGCTGTGTTAGTTACGCAAAATTTCGTTGCAACTAGCTTCAAATCATTTTTAATAACTGTCAGGAACGTTGACAGACGGTTAAATATAATTACATGATTGCGCAGCGTAAATCGATTTCAAATTAAATATGAAGACCTTAACTATCGAAAATTATATAACGACATCTAATCATCATCGTCTCATCGCGTTCATCATCATTATCATCTGTATTCTATTCTTTCATCATTATCATCATCATCCGCCCATTACGGGCTAGAGTGTACTGCACAAGTGCACAGACCTCTCAGACATAGAGAGCGAGAGAGCGAGAGAGCGGGAGAGAGAGAGAGCGGGAGAGAGAGAGAGAGAGAGACAGAGAGAGACAGATAAGAGTAGGAAGAAGGATATAGATCAAAGTCAAAGTCAGTCAAATCATTTATTGTAAATAGGCAATAAAATCGCACTTTTACAAGTCAAACACTTCAATCTAATAAACAAATTAAACCATAAAAGAAAACTATAGATCACCATAACTCATCATTCTGACTCAGTGTAGATTGGTGATGTTCTAGTATTTTGCGGTTTTTAGACATGCAGGTTATTCGGTTTCAAAACATATAATTATTCCATGGAATGTAGCTTAATACTGAAATCAACTGAAATGTAAGCTACTCGATGTTTATTAGATGGTTGATATTAGATTCTCACTCATAAAAATGAAAGTTCTTATCGCGAGATTTTTGCATTACTACCGTAATCTAACCTATCTGATGCTATAAACAAAGACAGGATATAAATCATTCATTAAAATCGACACAGTAATAACGCGCAACTAAACCGAACTAAGGCGATAAAGCTAGTTTTATACGCTATAAAGTAACGTATCGGACAACATAAACAATATTTTATGTACGGTGCAATCTGCTAAATCTTTATTTTTATATCTTCACGTACCGTTAGGTAAACGAAATTCTAGAATATTATATTATGAAATGCACATTGTAACTAAAATGAATAATTTCATTTAAATTCAATTCTTATTCGATATTTTCAATGGTGGAGGTGATGGATGGTTCCATGTTTAATTGAAATTGTGCAAGACAATATGTCAATATCATGATGACAGCAATCTAATCTGATGACAGAGACGTAAGGTAGACAACGGAACTCCTCAGTGATTAACCTGAAATTGATAGTAGGATTCAATTTCATCAGCTTCCATCATAAGCTTCACAGGAAAAAATATTATGTAAACATCTTTAGCAATTCATTATTAAAAACGCACTGCTGTGAGCAGATGTTGCGCTATTGCTCCCCGTCGTAAATTAGCTAAATGTTAATTTATATGTAAAAATAATATTTCAACCGCCACAACCAAAATCCTTACGCGACAGCGGTTGTGCTATGTTCAGCCCAAATCAACTGAAAAGCATCAGCATCAACAATAATAGTTTCAGCAGTCCTGATTCGAGGATGGTGTTATGCCACCGTCGATCGAAACACATCGATTTATGACACTCATGTGTGGGATTACCGACATAAAACTGGGTAAAGTTTCTACGAGGATGACAGTTAATTTATAGCTGTCATCTCAGCTGAATGGTCAATATTTTTTGCCATGTTTCGCTATCAGATCATCCATTCACGTGGGCCTCTACTCGATGTCGGGTGTTTTTATACGCGTTGCAACGCTTTTGTAGTGTCACATATGATTAACTATTCCCATTCATGGAGATATTATTAGGTAGATGCGACAGGGACGCATTATTTTGTAAAAGTACGTTGCTATTTATAATAGAGTCTATTACCATTTATTAGTACAATGTATTTTACTTAATCATGTTCACGTTCAAGAAGCACAAACTGAATTTTTGGTGAGGCAAAGTTTTTAAAAATGTGTGGTAACGATAGAATTTATGTTTTAATGTTTAATAATAAATAGGTTTACATTAAATCTATCAACTAAATAATGAAAGTTATAATATTTTGTTTTACTACATAATACAGTAATCATAGTGAAAATCATAATTTTTAATTAGATTGCTGTGTATGACTTGCAAAAGTGCGATTTTATAAATGATTTGTATTTGAATTTGAAAACCAAATTTCGTACTGTTGCTATAAGCCTATAGATATTGAGAAAGTAGGTTAAATCATAAAAAAAATATTTAGAAAAATAGGGGATTCCACGCAAAAATTCAACGATAGCAAATCGAATGGAGATTCAATTATAGATTAGCCCTTGTATCGTACCGCATTCACTACGTCGGGACACGTGAATAAATAAACACAATTACTTTGCACAAAAGAGTAATCTCTATTGATTTTGCTCACAAAACACAGTTCGCCGAGAAATCGACTCGCAGACCATCCCCGGAGGTTCATACTCTCGATAATCGGACACCGAATCGAACTTTTTGCACCGATCGATTTTTAGGTCGCAACAATAACATCGAACCATAACAAAAGACATACATCAATTCGAGTGTCAAAAACTAACATCTGCGCGTTCGTTGTAAACACTGAAGGCAAGGGGTCCCAAACAGCATCCTTGGGGGACCCGCTTTGCCAAGCCTGTGTTTATGGCTCATTATTATTGTGCGCCGCTTTAGAGTAGCTGCAAATGACATACTCCACCTATTATTAAAATAAACCGTAGCCTAGAAAGGGCCTTTTGTTAGGCAAATTTAAAATAAAGCTCGTAGGAAATTGCAGTGGGTGGAACCGCGTGAGTCGCCTTTCATTATGGACTAAGCACGCTAACTGCAACGACCACTCGAGCTCTACAGTAGTGTTTGTCATGTAATCAATACGTAGCTAAGGACCATTATGGTAGTTAAATAAGTTTTTTGTCAACAGGTCATGTGGTAGGTGGGTTGAGCGACGATTATGGGAGTACGGGGGAGGCGCCGTACATTATAGAGCAGCCTATCGATGTAACAGTGGCTCGTCATCAGCCGGCGACGTTGAACTGCCGAGCCGGCGGTTCCCCCGCACCGACTATACGCTGGTATAAAGGCGGGGTGCTCGTAGTATCAGACACGCATAGAAGTCTTCTTCCTGCTGGCGGTTTGTTCTTCTTGCGAGCGACGCATGGGAGAGCTCATTCAGACGCCGGGGTGTATTGGTGTGAAGCCACCAACCCTTATGGAACGGCGAGAAGTCGAAACGCTTCACTACATGTTGCTGGTAAATCTTCATCTTATATTGATAGTTAAGGTTAAAAGACTAACTCCCGATGGTTAATCTCTCCCGTGCTTTGTCAAGGATCGTGCCGAGACACATTTGAACATCTATTGTGTCTGGAATTGCAGCAGCGGAGAGGTTATTGAATACATTTTCTTTTTAGTTCTCCGTGAAGAGTTTCGGCTGGAGCCAGTGTCGTCACAGTCGGCTCAAGGAGAGACTGTGATTCTAGAATGTTCACCGCCAAGAGGTTCCCCGGAACCTACAGTGTACTGGAGGAAAAATGGACAAAGTTTGCATTTTGATGGCGATTCTAGGTGAGTGATCCCTGTTAAAATTTATCGCATATTAAAATTTCAACCTAAAGCAGTTTGACACTATTTATACACTTAACTAAGTCTAAAGCAATTACGTGTTCATTATACACTTCCGCACAACCGAAACAGTTTGCCGCTTAAGTTGTATTATTTCAGAATCTCCCAATTTATAGTTTCTATTATTAGGAACAAACTTCGAGCCAATGCGAGTTGAACAAAACTCATATCATAGAAACTTTCGGGTTGCGGAAATTCAACAAACTTGGCAGTTACGTTATTAAAATAAGAACTTTCGGTCCGACAAAAGTTGGCATCGAATCGATAGTCAGATAAACGCAGTTGGAGGCAGGTCGAGGGTAGCACTCGAGAGCTCTCATAGACGAGTGGGATGGAAACGCGATAGTCTTGTGAATACCTTCCCGAATAGACCCGTTTGATATCAGATATCTCTACTACAAAATTTAATCACACTATTTCATGTGCAATCAAAGAGACTAATTTATGCAGAGTTTAACGAGCACACCGCGTTCTTTAATGTCCTAGGACTTTGTCGCGGTGGCCGTCAGGCGCCCGCTGTGCATATTTTAAAGGACGTAAAAACGGGTTTATAGTGATCATTAGGAACCTAGGTATGTAATGTAGTAACTTGAGAAACTAAATGCAATAAACTTTAAAATGTCAGTGGCACTTTTTACAAAAGATCGCTCAAATGTGCAGAAGATAGAGTGAAAATTAAATCTTCTAAAACTGTTTATAGGCAATTTATTTCACTTTGAATTGTATGATTTTTATGAGCATCTTAAGGGCGCATGTTACGTATGGCGGAGCATAAAAATAATTAACAGTCTAGGGGAGGGTACATCAAAGTTATAAAGAAGGGGATATTGAAGAGCTCAACAAGCAATCAAGTAAAAATCTCAATAGTTCTGACTCACCGGACCCCTTATTAAATGTTAATTTCCTATTGAATTATTCCGCCCTACATTTCAATGACTTTGTTACATTGCACTTTGTTCGAAGTAATGAAAAATGCATTCATAATTTTCAAGCAAATCTTTTGTTATCGTTCCCGTGTAGTAAAATGTGGAGTTGTATTGCAGGATGCATTTAGTGGACGGCGGCAATCTTGTTATACAAGACGCGAGGCAAAGCGACGCCGGGCGATATCAGTGCCTCGCGCGCAACGCGGCTGGCACCCGTGAGTCGTCTATCGCCACACTCAGAATACACAGTGAGTTTCCGCAATTTAATTTCACCACAGTTTCCATTCCTCGCTTTCTAAGTCCGACTAATTTCTGCGAGATGGCCTTTTGTCATGTTATTCAAAGTTATTTCTCATTGTGCAGTTAAGCCGTACTTAATCACGGGGCCCGAGGACGTGGTGGCGCAGACGGGCGGTAGCGTGACGTTCCAATGTCGGGTGGGGGGAGACCCCCTCCCCGATGTGTTGTGGCGTAGGACCGCAGGCGGTGGGAATATGCCACTCGGTCGCGTCAAAGTCCTAGATGACAGGAGTCTGAGACTCGACGATGTAGTTTTAGCTGACGAGGGAGAATACACTTGCGAGGCTGACAACTCGGTAGGCGCTGTGAGTGCTACCGGATATCTTACTGTATACGGTAAGTGTGAAGCAATACGATTTGATCAACTAGTTACTAATTCAATTAGTGTGAATATTAATTTTGCCATGTCTTTGTAGATCCTCCGTCAATTAATGTGAGACCGAACTCGGTGAATATCGAGTCTGGATCAGCTGGTAAATTTACGTGTTCCGCTTATGGAAAACCAGAGCCTACAATATTCTGGAGCGTCGAAGGGAATAGAACAATCATATTCCCCGGTACATCGCTGGGGAAATACCACGCGTCCACAGTTCTCGACGGAGTAACCGTTCTGACGATCAATGATACAAACAAAAACGACAGCGGGAACACGATAGTTTGTTCAGCGGTAAACTTTGCCGGCAGCGCGTTCGTCAGAGGGAAACTGACCGTGACGTCAGACGATGACCGCCCACCGCCAATCATAACAAACGGGCCCTCTAACCAAACGTTACCTATAAAATCGATGGCAGTTTTCCCCTGCACAGCCATCGGCACACCTGAACCAATCATCGCCTGGTATTTCGAAGGGGAAGCATTAATACAAAATCATAGAAGGAACGTGTCTAATGACGGCACTCTCATATTGAAGGATTTAGACAAAGGCGACAGTGGGACTTATACGTGCGTAGCTTCCTCGCACCACGGCAAATATGTATGGAGCGGAGTATTGTTGGTAGATAGCCCGATCAACCCGAATATTCATTTTTTTCGAGCAGCAGACGTGTCCGCTTTACCCGGACCTCCAACTAAACCCCAAATATACAACGCCACTGACAATAGCGTCACAATAACATGGAATCAAAATAACAAGATTGGATCTTCCTCGGTGCTCGGCTACCAAGTGGAAGTATTTTCAAGAGAAACTTTGCAGGGAAATAATACGCCGAGAAATTCTCGAGGATGGGTTGTGCTTACCAGACGAGTATATCAAGCACAATACACTGCGAAGTCTCTCATCGCGGGCGTAACGTACATGTTTATTGTGAGGACAGAGAACTCCCATGGGCTATCTGGCCCGAGTCCAGTTTCAGATGCTATCACTATCGGTGAGAACGCTAACTCTTTGTGGGAGTCCGGAGCTTATACAAACAACACGGAATTCAGAAATAATATCCTCACAGACAACATCGTGGAGCTTATTGAAGCCACTCCTATAGACGCTAAAACCATAAAGCTTATGTGGGAGATTTTAAATTTTTACTACCTCGAAGGTCTTTTTATATATTTCCGTCCCCTCGACAATGTGACGACCGAGTACGAAATGAAAACTATTTTGCATTCCAACGACGTATCCGGCTATGAAATAACGTCTTTGAGAAAGTATACAAAATACGAATTTTTCCTGATACCCTTTTATAGAAAATTCGAGGGAAAGCCCTCAAATTCCAGAGCGGCTCAAACTTTGGATGACGGTAAATACTACTTGTTTCCTAACAGTAATATAGCTTTTAATAAAAATGGCACGATCGGCGATCACAAGGTAACAAAGTGGAATAAACCTTATTTTTTTGTTTCAGCGCCCGACGGTCCTCCAATCAACTTGGAAATGTTTATTTTGAACACGACCACTGTCCATTTGAAATGGTCTCCACCTGAGTTACACTTGCAAAACGGAATCATAACTGGTTACAACGTCATTGTAAATTGGCTGGATATACCTGCCAATAAATCGATGGTGGCAATAAACACCACCGTCCACCAAGCAACGAGCCTTATAATGACCAACTTGACCTCCGGGGTTAGTTATTCGGTCCAAATCGCCGCAGAAACAATCGTCGGCTTAGGCCCGTTCAGTCAAAAAGTATACCTAAATATTGACTCGCGCTCTGTTGGGTTGGATCCATTATCGAGGTAAGAGAAATAAAAGCACAAAAATATCCAAGAAAATATAAATACGCAACATTTTCTGACAAATGTATTTCATTTCAGATATCCGATAAACGGAGAAGTGTCTATAGTGGCTGGGGACTTCGTGATGGAAACATGGTTTTACTTTTTGATTGGAGCGATTGTTCTGTTCAAGATAATTGTGATTGGCGGCATTATTTATGTGCGGAAGCACAATATTTTCGCCAAAAAGTCGGCCCTACCAAACATTTACGGTAAACAATTGGTTATAATAGCAATTTTCATAACAATAAAGATAGCAACGTACCGCATAATCTATCTCGTAGAGCGGCATTCACGAACCGCAGAGCGAACGTAACTGGAAAATAAACAGTTATTCAGCTTATCTCGAAACGGTTACTTTTTCCGTGGAATCAGCATCAGAATTTCAAAATTAAAAACATTCCACGGGTGTCGTGGGGTGGTGCAGGGCGCCGAGCGTTTGTTTGATGGAGGCTTTGCCACGCAAGGGGTAGAGGGGCGCTAGATTACTTTCGAGTTGAAAGGTAGCACGGGCCCTCTCGTGAGCGCACTGGATCTCTTTCACTTTGCATTCACGTTCGGAGCACAAAGGAATGATACAAATCCGAGAAATAAAGACCCAGTAAATGTAAATGTTTTCTATTTTGTTTTCTCGGGGCGATTCGTTTGTTGACTCACCCAGTTACCTCTAAGCCAATTCCTTTCGTTTTATTCGTTTTACTGCGTTTACATCTTTTAAGTTTGCCGTAAACGAGATCATTTGCATGCGGCTTATGAAATCGATAACGAGTCTCGTTGTTATTCAAGCGATGTATAATTGGGTTGTTTTCGTTTCAGATTCTAATGGGACAAGCCTGGTGACTCAAATGAATATAAAAGCGGCTGTGTCGCTGTCGCATCCGCTAAGCAGTTGCTACAATAAGAACACAGTGACCAAAACTGAGTCATTGCTTTGGATGGAGAATCAGCCGGGCGTTTGTTTGTCGGGGAGTCAAACGAATCAGAGTAAAGAGAAGGCGAATTCCGAGTACGATAAAGTTGCTCAGCAGTTGCCTGAATACGCAGAGGTGACGTCTTCCCGCGTGAACGGGAATGAATGGAACACGAGCAAAACCGCAAGCTCGCCGGCCGCGTACGCCTCGGTCACTTTAGTTGCTAACACTCGCCAGTGTGTGAGTTCACTGGTAAGTGAATTTTCCCCTCTCACAGCTCATTCAGATTGAATTTAAGCCCGGGTTTTAACTCAACGCGTATTTGTCTTTAAACGTTTATTTGTTTTGCTCTACAGGGCTGGTTTCCTCCGGGCAAGAATGTGGATTCCTTTGATAATCGCTACGCTCCAGACGAGGAATTATATCCCGCTAGCAACGGAGGTTATTACAACCGAAACGTGTATAGCGAGAAATATTTCCAAGGCCATCCGAATGTGCTGAAGTTTTACGACCTACCGTCCATGGATAAAAGTCAGAAAGCGCATTTGAGGTACAACCAGAGCTTGGAGGGCAAAGGTGATAAAAAGACTGATGTTTCCCAATCGCTGATCGGTCGGACTTACGTGAGTTCGAGAAAGAATTCTGAATCGGACACGACCTATCGCGCGTTTGGGGAAGACGATACTGATGAGGAGAACTATGGTGATGATGCTGGTTACGATGAGCTGCAAGCGATGCAGCCGCAGCGCACGCGGTCACAGCACCAGTACGAAAGGCCTAACTTTGACAACGACGGTACTCGCACGCTGGCCCGGCTGACGTCATTCAGGCATGGGCAGGGGGTGCTAACTGCCAAGCCGTCCCATGCGCCCACGCACCCTCCCCCAGCCCCTCACCCCCGAGTGGACTCTGTAACCCGGTAGTATCACGCCCTGCCGGTTTTCGGCGACCTGTGCCAAACGGACGTATAGACTCCTTAACTATAATGACGTTATTAGACTATCACAGTTCTTCCTGTCACGTAGAAACTGGACAATAGTTGAATCGTGTGATTTAGAAGTGAATAGTGATTTACTTTAGTGACTGTGACATTATTTTTCAGCTTTTGTGTACTGATTAACGAGGCCTGAAAGGAGACTGTTGGCCTATTAATTCTACGCGCACAATTTTGATTTTATTATCTACTTTACATATACTTAATATATTTTTATTCGATGAAAGTATTCCTAGTCTTTGTAGAGTAAGTTGTAAATTCTGTAAATAATGGTTTAACTAATGAGTATGTTAAATGAAAGATCTGATTAATTTTAATTATCAATTCTAATTAATTGATATTTATAATGTAACGTTGTTGTTGGAATTGGTACAATTCAGATTGATATGTCCGTCTGTATATCAATAATCGAATTTGTAATCCTAATATCATTAGTATAAGTATTCGTAGAGAATCAAACTAACGCTTGGCAATAATTTGAAATAACAAAACGTTTAATGGAATTCAATGTAGTTTAAATAGGAAATAGACATGTAAAAAAGCATTTCATGGATAATCATTTATGATTTATTTCAAACAAAATTTCAATTAATTAGACTCATTTAGAGTAATAATTCTAGTTAGATAATGTTTTATTTAGATTTGATTTCATGTGCCATAATTAGGAATTACAGTTGATAGTGTAAGTACTACAAATAATGGTTATAACAGTAACGTTGGAGTTG
Source organism: Hylaea fasciaria (assembly GCA_905147375.1). Lineage (NCBI taxonomy): Eukaryota > Metazoa > Arthropoda > Insecta > Lepidoptera > Geometridae > Hylaea > Hylaea fasciaria. The sequence goes on from LR990198.1 coordinate 4,035,417, forward strand.
TGAGATAAAATTCAAAATGTAGCTTTGACGAAACAAAAGTTATTATAAAACTACGTAAAAATAATGTGATATGAGTTATAATATAGCCACTTGTTATTATAAAATATGGATAGCACGACTTGTATTGCATATCACCTGTCTTAGGCGTTTAGTAGTTAAAAATGTTATTGATTAGGACGCTTCCAAATCTGACTGGTTTATTAATAATCGTCCTTTAATTTGTAAATATAAAAATGCCTTTTGTACTTCTAAAATGTTTCTGATTTTGATTTAGGGGTTTCACGTTGCATCTTGCGATATAGTAAGATCCGGGGGACGATAACCACAGTACCTACACATACACAATTACACATTGCAAATCTGACTTTTGATTGCAAAACTTGTAATGAGTAGTTTACCTTGTGATATTTTAACTTCAAATGAAAAACTTACTACGAACTTACAATGTCGCATAATGTATTACCTGAAACCTGATTTCACGCCTAGATACCTTGCCTTCTACATTTACAAAAAATACATCTGTATAAAAAGTATTAATAGTGTTGCTATCAAGCAGTTGTAGTTCCTATTTTTGCATTTCGTTACGTATCCAATAGGCTATATACATATTATTGATCTGCAACTTATTAGTGCCCAGATAGTTGATATCATTCCGTAATACTTGTGTAAAATAATGATCCGCAGATACAAGATCCGTAACCAATCAGGTTTGAACCTTAACTGTTAAAAATAAGGTTAAAAATGGTTGAAAGCTCTTTTATGAGCGGAGGCTTTATTTATTATTTTCTCATAATAAGAGATACTCGTAAATAAAAATACCAGTATCGTTTTATTACGTTATGTTTCTAGCAAATGAGAACTTGTCAGTGTTTTAAGATTATGTTATTTTATAGCAAGGTGTCTCGGAATGTAAAACAAATTTAACATTTAAACGAAATTCAAAAGAATTCTATAGAAAGGCCTATTTTTGTGTGTGTGAATTATGAACATAAATGTAATGGGGAAACCTATGTTGGAAACAATAAATCTTGAGACGGATTTTAATTTTGTATTAGTCTTGAATACCTATTTTTTAATAAAAATAACTTAAACTACTTACTACATGGTGTTTTTATTTATATTAACCAATTATGCAGGGAACTATCTGTTCATTTTTTACAAAATATTAAAGAATGTATGAGAAAATAGTTGATAAATAATATAACTAGAATCTGCTAAAACAAAGTGTCACTTTTTTCACGTCTTTGGCCAATATCTCATTTGACAATAAAGATGTTTAGTGACGGGAACGCTGAATATCTATGTAAGTATTTACTAATATGACAAACTTTACAAAGTTCGCGTAGGTACCTATCATATAAGTAATAACCACATAATAGAAATGTAAGCATAGAAATGTAAAAAGTAATAAATTAAAATAGAAACAAAAAAATATACCAGAAAAAAAAAATGAAAAACAACACTAAATCGTTAAAAATCAAACAAAAGCGGGTATAAATAAGGCTGACAGATTTGAATTGAAATTCAACAGTTGGGAATCATATACAGCAGTTCGTATTAAGCCAATACGCATTGCGGTCAGGGCATAGACTACCCTACACACTATAATATACGTAGAGGAGTTACATAATTGAAAATACGTTGTGAATAGAGCGAGCTAACAAAGCCGCAATGATCGCTCGCGTTCAATGAAAATTTAAATCGCACAGACAAAAGTACATTACTATTGTGTAGGCATATTCAATTTACGAGGTTGCAATTCATAAACCGAATCTCATCTGTACACTCACCATAAGTGTATTACTGGCCGGTATTTAGCGTCGGCTTGCGGCCTCGTCTGCGACTGTCTGATAACCGAGCATTCTACCCACATTAAGGTATACGAGGCAAATACCCTCCGATCATGCCATTCCGCTTTGTCCTCCAAACCGTACGGCATTCAACGAGATAGAGAGTGCCATTCCTCGAAAAATACACTCCGATATCGTAATTATTGTGCGATATTTACTGCGCGAAAAAACATATTGAAAAACGAGTTGAATCCGTTAAAACCACGCGAGCGCGATACATTTTTTAGAGAGAGAAGTAAACGTATGAAAACACGGGAAGTTTTTTCTCTTTCATTACAATTTTGCATTTTTACAATGGACTGCTCCGCGTGTGGCTCGCCGTGGGTATCGTTTTAATTTTCCGCCAGCGCGGAAATTTACAGCGACTGAATGAACCGTCTATTTTAATGAGCTTTAAAAGTTAACTGATCACGGCCTCAGTGGAATGTATCTCGTAGAATCTCGTCAAATATGTACGGGTGGAAATGGGAACGCGTTTCTCGTTCAATTACTTATCTTACCTCACGGCAATTTGGCTAAATAATATTTATTAATTTTCAGCATTAAAATATAATATACTAACGTGCCGCCGCGCCTGGTTCTTTTTATTTTGTCCCTTAATAGTAATTTATAACAAAATGTTTATTAAATTTGAATAACTTGTTTGTGTGACAACTCCCTTAAAATGTCAAAATCACTTGACCTCTTCAATCTTTAGAGCTAGAACGCAATAATTAACAAGGTATAAGCAGATATAAATCCACAAAGGTAAACCATGCATCGGAATCGGCAACAAGCGGAATTCCGGATGCACTGTTCCCATTCCGAAATCGTTTCCGGGCGCGTCCACTCAAACCCAATGACGGGTGTAATTGAATTAACCCGCTAATTGCTAAAATTAAGTTGCGTCCGTCACCTCCCCCAGTCGTCCATAACCCGAAATATGATTTTGATGACGGGAAAGGTGTGTTTTTTGACGTCAATTAAGGCAATGGAAAACATTTGCGCTAAGCCAATTTGTGGACGTCCGACTCGAGTGGATGTTTTGTCAGGGTTGAAACCAGACGGTCGTCAATTATGGGGATTGCCAATTTATGATGTTATACCTAATCGGTAAAGTGTGTTCTAGCTGACGTCATTTGCATGCGTTAGATGCTTATATTATGCAAACGACGACGTGTAATGTCATTTGGTTCGGATTAGGTACATTTTAAATAAAGATTACTTTAAAAAATTATACTGAAAGTATAATAAAGAATAATCTTAAAATTACTATTTGCCATATTTTTAATTTATTTAAATGACCAATTTTGGTTACGGGCGATGTAGCTACAAATTTATCAGATTTTGTGAGCTGGTGCTAGTCCTCTTTGTCAACTTGATTTACAGCAAAAATAAAAGAAATGGTAAAACACTGTAGGCCAAAAATGGAGTCATTCTTGACGGCTTCTTCATTTGATGGCTCATTTAGCGCTAGGGGTTGCGGGTTCGATTCCCGCCTGGGACAAATATTTGTGCGATCCACAAATATTTGTTTCTGGTCTGGGTGTGATGTGTATGTGAAATTATGTGTCTGTAAGCGGCACCCACGATACAGGAGCAATCCTAGTGTGAGGCTACGTTTTAACAAAAAAACAAAAACAAACAAATTCTATTAACGCCGAAAGGCCAGCTCGATCGCTTTGCTCTTTGCAGTCATGATTTTTAGGAACCGATTAATTTTATTATGGTGTTAATATAACATTCAAACGTCAATTTTACGAGATTTGCTTTACTAGTAGATTAGTAGCTGTTTTTCTGTTCATACCAGCCAAGAGAAATTTAACCGCAAATGCCTTGAAAACTTAACATTATATACAAGAGATGGCGATACGAGCACCTTGCCAAGGGTGCGATATTAAAAGGCTTAGAAGTGTTGGGTCTGAAAAGCCCCTGAACATTTCTGAACCTCGCCCACTTAAACACAGTATTAAGGGCACTTTGGGCTTAAGGACGACCGTATATTATCGCTGCCTTTTACTATACCATGAAAAGGGATTTTTTGTACCGGATTTACATTTGAGAAATTAGTTTCTGCCGTAGATGAAGGTTATGGTATAGTCTTTAATTTGAATCAAAGTGTGTGATGCAAAAATAATTGATTTTTCTAATATAGTAATAATTGATTTTTAGTGATATATTTTTCAATAATTCATAATTGATTTTTCAATTCTAAATTTAATAGCCCCATTTTTGTTAAACCAGGATTAGTTAGAGAAATATATTTGATTAAATAAAATTAAAGCAAACAATGTAACCTTTTTTAAAACATATAAAACGACTCAACTCTTAGATATCACAGTGCCTATGTTTTCTTCAGTTTGCAGTTACCTGCTAAAGCTTGAGCGAATTAACACCCCATAAGGTATAATCCTTCCTGAGACTCAGCGGTAAAATAATTAAGCGTCCTAACCATTAGAAACTCGACCAACTACCTCTCGAAATTAAGTTAGCCCAATAAGCACAACTCACGCCTGCATCTCGCGATAAACACATCCTAGACGTGATTCCACTTAATTCACTCAATTCTCACTTTGGGTCATTGTCAGTAAGTTATATGACAATGACTATTGCCCAAATTTAATTATGTAGCGGCATTCCAACCCTTTGGACTTAAATGACACTGTAAAACAGTACTTAAGCTTCGCAAGATACAATTTAGTTGTGAGTTTGAGTGAGACATTTCTTAGAAACGGTAATTTGACTGTAGTCATGATTGACTCTTTAATTTTCAATAATGGCACAGTAGGTACCACCTGACAAAATATAATTCTATATAATTCAAATCTGTAATCGGTTTTGAAATAATTTTTATCATATTATTGTAATTATACACAATTTTTATCATAGCCTGGTAAGCAAATTCACATTTAACTACGCTAGCATAAGTAAAAAGTTTATATCCTTTTTGCAGAGGCTAAAACACAACACATTCTGTTGATCAATGACAGAACCACGGAAATATAACTCTATTAGTGTATGTGTAAATGGAGCTGCTACTTAACCCTAGCTTGGCCACTGTATAATTTTGTGTCTTCTGTTACAGCAAAGGACAGTATTGCCTCTAAAGTTCGAATGGCACGGCACATGGGGCCAGAGTTTTGTAATTTTATTAATGATGTAATAACAGTTCTGTCAGACGCATGTGTGTGCCCGTGAGCGATAGTGACGTCGTTAGTTCGGACGGGTTAATATCGAGGGGTGAATGGGGACCATCTATGAAATCTATGGCGTTCGTTTAAAGCGGTGCGATGAAAGTGATATAATTGAGTTTGCAAAAAGCTATTTCTATTCACATTATAAATTAACAGTTATTTCGGTTATTTATTATTGAGTCTTTACGCTAAAATTAAGTAAATAACTACACATGGCAGTTTAAACAAAAACATACTAAAATAAGGTATTATTATTTGCTTTAGTTTTTCTAAGCTAGTAAAGAGACTGAGGTTTAAAAAACAATGAAGTAGAAATATATGTAGTTTTAATCCCGCCAAAAATTCGTCTGTTCAATGTTGGCTAGATGACTGATGTCGTAATCTTGTAGTATACTAATAAACCCCTGAAAAAACCTAGCTAATATCCCAAACAGTACTCTACCCCCTAATTATGCCTAAAAAATTTATGAAAAAACACCTCCGTCACAAGAGAGTCTCTCTTGTTAGCGCTCGAAGAGTCAACATCTCCTGAGGATGTCTCGTGTAGAGACGAAACACGTGTCGTATTGCTGTCAGTCAATGTTGGATAGGTTCTTGGATGGGAGTAAGTCTTTTTATTTTACGTTCGGTCATTTTTTGTACTGGGTTTCAGATTAGAGGGGACACAGGGCTTTGTGGATTATTAGGGGACGGTGTTTTTCATAAATTTTTTAGGCATAATTAGGGGGTAGAGTACTGTTTGGGATATTAGCTAGGTTTTTTCAGGGGTTTATTAGTATACAAGATTACGACATCAGTCATCTAGCCAACATTGATCAGACGAATTTTTGGCGGGATTAAAACTACATATATTTCTACTTCATTGTTTTGAATATGGATTTCCGCAAAGTAACGCCTGATTCTATCAACTAGACTGAGGTTTCACATGCTTTGATTTAATAAGCAGTTAAGCTTCATGAAACAGCGACTTAATTAATTAATATGTGCTCGCATACAGTCCGTAAGTGTCCACATCTCTCAACCGCCTGAAACTTATACACACACACTTCTCAATTATTTATATACTGACTTTGTGTATGAGTAGAGTACTCACCTTGATTAGGGTTTAATTAAACAGCTAATTCTTCAATGACATTGGCTGAACCTAGTACATATAAACGTCTTGCATCAAAAACAAACAGTCTATTCCAGTATTAAATAGTATACAATCTTTTTTCTACCTTTTTTTCGTTTTTTTTTTCGGTCAACCACTATCTATAGAACATCCGGTCATTGGCATAACGGTAAGGACTACAATTTGGAGTTCTTTAGCCCATTTTCATGTTATTCATCTTTTGTATTTGCCAAAAGTATTCAGGCTTTGGCCTCTACAGACAGTCAATGCACCATAGCTCGACCTGTTTGGCTCAAGTACCAAGGGTTACAGTAAACCAGGTCACTATACTGAAATTATGTGGCACAACATTATTAATGAACCCTGATTGTAAGCCACGAAGATGACTAAGTATCTGGATGAAATATAAACTTAGCAAAAACAAAAGCGCAGAAGTTGTATGATAAACTCTACCGAGATTAAAATATGATACCTAGAGAAAAAATGTCTGATTTTTGTTTGTCTTCTTTGCGTTCGGTTAAACTATGTAAGTTTGTTGTTGACACTTGCGTGAAAGTTTCAGACATAGTATCATTAACGTACAATTATACGTGGCATGCAAGTCGTGTTACATAATTGGTTGGCACTTTGCATTTAGCGCATCGTTCATCTGATTAGATTGATACAAAACGTGAACAAAGTCAGGACTGACAGCTAGTTAACAATAAAAAAGTTCTACTACAGTTCCAGGAATCCATTTACAAAGTGGAAAATAAGTGCCCCGACCACCCTGACAATTATTATGGTTAAATTTATAGTAAACGAAACCCAGTCGTCTATGTTACTGAAAATTTGCCTTAAACTTTCCAGGCGTCCTGAAAACGTCTGAAATATTAGACTGCTCGTGAAATTAAACTAGCTTGTAAAACTAATCTTACTTGTAAATTAGATTTGAGTGGCGAGGTAACAGAACAGTACAAAACATGAACAATATTGTACGAAACATTTATTGTGGCTAGAAATTGTTCTAGATTTGTGTGGTTTACAATAATAATTGTTCCTAGAGAAGTATATCCTCAGTCCTTGAATTGCTAATATTATTTAATTACGTAGAGACACGCTTGAAAATGCGGCCATTGTGTTAATAAACTAATTTGGTGTAATTTAAAAACTCTTTTATTTTGTTTAACTAAGTGGCGTTATGTATGGCTAATCCCACAATCCAAGTAACGAGTATAATTTAAAAATGTTATGTTAGTAGGGCAAGGATAACTACCTTTTTTGTTTTAATTTAGAATTCTTCTCACAAAACTGAGACGAGAAACGTGCTGCGTACTTAGCAGGTGGTTAAGAGCACTGTATTGATGGTGATGAGATTCGAATATAGTAGGTACTACACAACCTAAAAACACGGCCCTTGTTTTCGTTTGTCCACTCAACTACAAAGGGTAGGATCGACGTTGTTAGAGTTGTCACTATCAGATACATGGACAAAGTAGCGTTCATCATGCTAAACAGTTAAACAGATGTTTCCTTAATTTTCGTTCCACAAAATCGACGTCTATCACTCGCGTGTTCTTACTCAATCCGGGCATTCCTAATTAATTAACTTGTGAATTTGTTATTGAGTTAGAAAAAGCTAGCATTAGACGTCGATTTGCAGAAAAAGTATTTAGACTCATCGGTTTAACCAGCTTTCGTGGTAAGACAGATAGCGTTTACTGCCAAATTCCCAACTTTATCCTCATAATGTTACTAAAATATTTTGATAAAACATGGAAAAGATAATAATAATAATAATTCTGAGTGATCCATATGATACAAATAATGCTGCGTCGTAGTTACTTCAAGTGCACGGAAGTCCGTATACACAACGACGTTGGAATTTATTATCCATCGTAGAGGCCATCGTACATAAAAAGCCCCTACATATACTTTTAAATTTCTTCTCATAACTTACGTCTGCGTGTATTCCATCTATAAAAACGGACAGTGGTTTTTAAAAGCAGCTTACAAGACATCATGCCACGGGACCGGAGTCTTCTATGTCGTCTATCGTATCTACGGTGTCTAGACACGTAAATATCACATAAGTTATTCGTTGCGGTAATTATTCATGGGGAATTTTGGAAGTTTTGGGGAGTAGGTAAACAACTGGGGACAATGTTTGTGTTTTATTGATTGGTGTTATTTAAATCAAGCAAACGTGCATGTGTGAATATCTTAAGACAAACGTCTACATAATTATTATGTCAACAACTCGCAGAGATCATTTTGCAGCTTTTTTCTAAGAAGGCTGAATGATGTCACTCAAGTGGAATATAATTTAAATAAGTAATGTAGAAGTTTTGATGTTCGTAACTCAATCCCATTATCAGCTCAACAGATTTTGATGAAATTTACTATCGAAGATGAATCGAGTGACATCGTGGGGCAAAACACAATTATTTATAAGATATAATCTTAATTAGTAAAAAAATATACCTACTTATGTTGGTTGAAAACATATAGGTACAGCTTTGTTTAATTAAAAACAGCATTATCACGAGTACGCTAAACAGTACCACCGAACGAATTTTCACCCTTTCTTTTTCGCAAATGATATGATCCACAGCTCGCTTCACCGACACCATTAATCAAACTCGTTGTAAACAACAAAAGAGTGAAAATAACTGTTCACCATGGTCAGCGATGTCGCCGACAGATAAGTGTGGCCCGATCCATCATTGCATTAGAGGGGACGGTGTAGGTATTTATTGATTTTCCACCAATTTTTACTTGGCTGTCCGCCGGACGCCCCTTGCCACTTTGTTCCTGAAAAATAATAAACAAGTTTTGTCAGCAATCAAAGTTAGTGACTGGTGCTAGAAGTTTATATGTTGTAAGTCAATATTGTTTTTTGTAGATAGATAGATATTTGGCTCTATGAATGTAATTTTCATAATACTATTCGACTGGCTTTGGTTGAAACAAACACGGTCTTACCACAAGAGATTTCAACCAAAGTTGAACAGTTGTGTTTAAATATTTTCTCCACAAACTGACGTCTAACCCTCGCGTTTTCCATCTCAATAACAAATTCACAAGAAAAATAATTAGGAATACTAGGACAGCATAAGAAAACGCGAGTGATAGACGTCGATTTTTTGGAACGTAATTTTAGAAACGTTTGTTTAACTCTGGTCTAAACTTTTGTGGTAAAACCGACAATATTTTAGATAAATCAAAGTTATAGGAAACACTGACAAGCAATAAAAAGAAATAGATAAAAGTCATCATCACCGGTCAAAGGTGCTTACAAAAATTCTAGACAGGAACATGCTGTCATAATTAATATACTCGTATTTATTATGAAATTTGTTATTTATTATGGCATATTATCCAAATATATTACTTTAGCGTATGACTAAACTCGGTCGCAGTTTAACAAACTATCCCGCGAACTAAGCCGTTTAATTTTAGAGTCACGTCTCTAACTCAAAACTAACCGATATTCGTGATTTATATCCGCCTAACATTTCGGTTACAAATGTTGCGTAACCGAATATCTAATATCCAGAAGATTTAATATCAACATGCATTAATTAACGCACTAAATCTTTATCAAGCCGGAAACATAGAATCCGCCACTTAATTAGTCATATAAATTTATTATAACATTAAAATAGAGTGGGCGCATATGTCGCCTTCCCTCAAGTTATTATTTTTAACTACTTCTATGTTTACATTCATCTTATTTTTATTTAATTAAAGATTAACCGGTATTTTACTATAACTAATTAATTATACAAACGACAATAGCTAATTTTTCTCTATAAATGCTTAATAATTTTTGAACCCCTTTTTTAAGTCTAATATTATCAAAATTAATGCAATAATTATCTCGGAAACTATTGCTAATATATAAATTAAATCTTTAGAAAAAGAGTTAATTATTGATGTTTTGGGAACATCAATAATTAACTCTTTTTCTAAAGATTTCATTGTTCGCTAATTGTCATGTGCGGCGGGCGGCACTTCATTAATTAATAATTTATATATGTAAATAGTACAATATAAAATATTTAGAAAATAATATTATTCTACAATAATAATATCGACGACGGAAAACAAGAAGGGCGTAACCCTGGAAAACCCAACTTTACACCAGAGCCTAAAAACAGTGACAAATAGAGAAAATAAATCATATCTTTTTAACGGTTAGTCGTGTTAGCGTAATTTTTATACCATTACTATAAAATAGAAATCTGAATTAAATGGTCTACAAACGAATAACCCCATATTGCTAGGAATAGGTTTTTTTCGAGTTACAGCCATTGCGTATGAAATGACAAACCTCAAAAATGTCGTATCTTGACATGAAGATTGTACTCAATCAGAAAATTATAACAATTTTGCTGACCGCCAAAATATCGTAACTACTTTTTAGTTTAAATTTGCTGTCAGGAACGGGGTGTAAGCACGTGCATAATGAATACATTGCTTGGTAAATTTGTCGTAATATAATCCTCTAGAAACTTAATAATCTCAATAAAATGTCATAAGCTTTTGTGGGCGTACATTTACTAGACTTCAAAAAAGTTAACATGTAGGAAACCATGGTACTCATAACTACAACTCGGCAATACCTATGACACAGCTTGTTAAAATGGACTTTATTTATACTATAATAGGTAGGTAACGTTGGAATTTTTTATAGTAAGACAACAGCATAAATATAAATTAAAGTAATCAAACATCTTCTGTAATAACGAATTACTCTATCTCTACTCTTTAGCAGTTACACACATTATTAGTGTTTAGGAGCGTGAATAAGATTTCAACAGACAGGGTACCTATAAGTACTTTTGAGACATGCTTGATCTCAACTCAAGCGTAACCTGTTTGAATTAGATGATAATTATTGTTACTTATCTCTAAATAAAATGTATGTGTGTAATTTGTAACAATAACATGAGATCAATAATTATTTATATCTTGCGTGCCAACAAAAATAACAAAAAAAAAACACTTTACAAGTGAAATCATAATTATACTTAGGTATAATATTTATAGGAACTTTAATAGGTATTATTAATTTGGCATGATATAATAAACAATAAAGCTCAAAAATACAAAATCAAACATAATTTAAGTCAAGTAAACGAATGAAAAACAACAATGTTTTACAAATAATTATCTTCTAAAATTAAACATTGGAAATTAGAATGTACCTACATTCTGTGATAAACGGAGAGGGACTTACGCTAAAACATATTAAACCAACATAAGCTGTTTATTCTAATCAAACAAGAAAAAGTAGGGGAAAGGTGTACGAGATGATTCACTGAAGGGGGAATGCTTGTAGTTTAAACAACATTCAAGTTAAATCAGCAATGTTAAGAGTTAATTATAGGAAATGTATCTGTCTATCAGTTGTCTTACCTACTCATAATGTTATATTTTTGGATCTATTATTATAAATTATATATTTTTTTAAACACTACTAAATAATCATCTTGTCAAGTACACCCAGGTGTCCAAGATGATTCCTACGGTAAGGGCAAGATGATCCTGGGGATAATTTTGCCCTTATTTGGGAATGTCTTACGTTTTGTTGACTTAAGATCCAAGTACTCACTAACGTATGCTGATGGTATGACTTTTTTTGTAACAAGTTTTTTGAGGTCAGCATACTTTTGTGCCGATATTGGCAGTTTATTTTGGTATAGGTTTATTTTGGGCGAAAGTTCTGTTTGAAATGGAATCAACCAGCTTATTCTTTACTATACTACTGTTTTCACACAAGAAAAACATGAATATCGTGTCCACAACACGATTTAACTTGCAGCTAAATACACACAACCTTTTATCACGGCGTCCACGCATCGACCGAGGTAGCTTGCCTGGGGAGTAAGCGAAAAAAAACTATAGTGTTCCAGAAATGACGGGACCTATGATTCGTCATAATTACCTATGAACAAAATGGTGATTCTTGTAATATTGTAATAACATGGTTTAAGTTAATTTTAGTCACCCACGAAATTGTAGTAGTTTAGAGGTTATTCGTTGACCTTACAAAAATACAAACCTTAATGAGTCGTAAGCAGTGAAGTATCATAAAATGCATCACTCTAAAAGGTCGTAACAGGTGTGGTCCATATAAAAAAGAACAGCATAACTATTCTTTGATTAAAAACACAAACTCCTCGTCGTCGTATCTCTAAAAAGTTGAAATTCGGATATTTATGGGTAGTTACGCCAAAAAAAAATTGTCATACTTTTCAAACTACGGTCGAAATTATAATTTTATGTCGTCGTAGAGCAACGAGACCCAGACCATTCGACGCAGAAAAAAAAGATGATTATTACCTTATCCTTAGTCTAGTTACGACCTTTTAACGGGTTACGCCCTTCTTGTTTTCAGTCGTCGATATATCGTTTACTTACTGCCAATAAAATATCTATAAACGAGAAAGTCACAATTGGCTACTTTAAAATATGTCACCTAAAATAGTGTTGTCGCACATGCCGCCTTCATTCATAAACTTATTAACTGCTTTCTAATGCGAGAATTTATTAAACCCAGCTGCTAATTCTTAATAGTTTATGCAAATCTATGTCAAACGGGTTTCAGGATAAGACCGATAGTTCCTTCTCGCTTCGAATAGGGTTGGCAGTATTGCCATGAATTTTATTTTTTCTCACGGATAATCCCAGATTTGTTTACAAAATTATTTGGCTCTTTCAGAACGTAATCACTCATTAAATTTGTTTTAGTACCTACGGAATCAATCTGTAAAAATAATTGACGTGTGTGTAAGTCTGCAAAAGAGTAGGTATGTATGTAATTGTGTACCTATGTGATTAGTATGCCTGTTACCATTATTATCTTTCTACTAGGTTATAAGATCAGAGGTATTTTTTTGTTTTAGTTTTAGCTACGCACGGTTTGTGCACTTAGCCAAGGTCAAGTTTAAAATATAATTGCCCACACTCGTGCACGTCAACGAACACTCAATGATTAATATTCCACCAATATTACGCGTTAACACTCGAATAAACACAAGTTTCAGAAAAAAAATACAAAAGCAACAACGTCTCTTTTCCGGTTTCCCGCCAAAGCTCCTAAATTTGTTCTTTGTTAACTCTATGAGCATGATGATAACGTATGGTAACCCTAGCCCCGGCGTTATTTCGTAGTGAAATGAAAACAAAATGCTGATTTGCATGTGCAAATAACAGTGTAGTGAAATCCAAACAGCAATTTAGAAGACAATGGGTGCCAGCTGCGTCTAGAGGACAGTAATTAAACAATATTTTCTTGTCGTTCGAAGACAGCTCTCTGAAATGGCTGGCGAAAGTTTCGCCTTTACTTTGATGCTTGTTTTGGTTGACACGGTTGGGTACAGAACGATGAATGGGATAAAACATTTTTAATTATTGTATGGCTGTGTCGGATTTGAACAGTGTTTATAGCTTAACTCAGTTGTAATTTTTCAAATAGAAGTTATAACTCCTTAGCTGAATGATTTAATTAGATATTAGATATTATTACTTGTAAATATAGGTATAATCGATGGATTGCTAATTGGATTGTATTTCGAATAAACAAATTTCGAAATGGTTGAAGTTCATGAATACTGAAATACATGTAGTATCTAGTAACAACAGAATAAAGAAAAGCATTTGAAGCTCTATAAGTTGCTTTATTATCTATTGTATATCTAAAAGTATGCAAAAGTAATACTCAAACCCAAAAGTACAATTCTTCACTATCAACCTAACGCCGAAAACATAAAAATGTCATGTGCATAATGCACCCTATAAATATTATTCCCTAGGGACACTTCTAATGCTCCCTAGTCCCTCCTGAGATATAGGTCACTGTGTTTGCGAATATATCGAAAATAGAATTTAATATCTATTCCCTTGGAGGAAGAACTATTTTACTATTAGAATCAAAACTTACCCAAAATCAAAGCAAACTAAACTATGCCTCATAAAGTATAGAGTTCCGTTTGCCATGGCTCCCAAAAACATTGAAATACGCACACGCGTCTGAAGGGAACTGATTTGTGCTTGCATCTATTGCATTTGTGCATCTAATGGTAGCGACATGCGTTCGTTTACTAAGTACACCATTGGTCATAATTTACGGCCAAGAAAGGGTGACGCTAAAGATAATCCATTGTCAACATAATCTTAAATATTTTACGGTCAATTAAGTTTCCTTTTATTTGCGTTTGCCATAAATTTCGGCCGAGATATCATGTTAGGGATCGGACATGTAAACTAACCCTTGCGGTTCTTTGTCGGCGTAATATATGAGCTCGCGTGCAATATTTTTAATTTATTTGGCTGTCTCTGCTCTGGTTGTTTGTGTTGCCATAATTTTACGGTGGTGCTGGGAAAAACAATATTTAGGTAGTGTGCAAGTGTAGGAGAGTAAACATACAATAGTGGCACAAATGGATTACTTAGCCTGTTAGTATGTGTATGTAGTATTAGTATGTGAACCTACTAGGCAGAGTTCTAAATGAACATGTTACTTATGATTTCGTAGTCATGAACTTACAGCAACGTGATTACGAGATGCTATTTTTAGACTTATAAATAACCTAAAAATACAAACCAGTTTTCTTTGAATAACCCACAGGCCTACTTCCAAGTGTATGCAGGCAATAGAGTACCTATAGTGAACATTAGATAATATACACATACTAAATTCTCAACGAAATTGTCCCAAAGCTTTTAATTAAAACAGATATAAACTTCACCCAAACCATGTCTTCCAAAGGGCAACCACCCCAGAACTGTTTGCACAGTAACCTACATACAGGGCATGAGGGATGCCGTCATTAATGATCAAGGACCATTATATTGGGGACAGAACCCTCCGTGACTCTGAATGCATTGAATCCTCGTCGAATTGCCAGCTAAGTCTTTAAGGTTTTGAAGTTAGGTTGTTTGAGTTTACCTTAATATTGGTGCGAGGTTTGTGTTAAGGGAGGTGCGTCGTCTTTTGTATTAATTAGTCGATACGACAGCTTGGTGATTGTCTGTCAAAAATCTTCTAAATAATTCATGAACTACTATGTAGGATTTATACGTACTATGAGTACATTTTTGAAGTACGAAATAGGTACCCGAAGAAGAATTAGCATCTTTATTATTTTAAGTCAATAAAAGTTACAATGTTCGTATTGCCAATGTTTATAAGAATCGTATCTACGAGTATACATCAAATTTATTAGCGTTCTTCAATCTCTAGTTTTGTAAATTAAATAATCAGATTTCTGCGTATTCCAATGGGGTTTATTTCATCGAAAATTCTACCCCGGTATTTAAATAAAACAGAAACGTGACTAAACTTTTAAACTCAGCTCTCGTGATTGGATTCGGCACTATAACTCTAATTAAAACGAAGAAAAAATCGTGGTTCATGTCCAATTTCAATATCACAGAGTCCGTGCCGATGTATTGTGACCAGGGTCCGAGTGGTCGGAAGTGCGCTCTATGCCGTAGCGAACGTTCCAGCTCTATCACAGAAGACAGCGGCTAAACTTGCAAAACTTAAACTAGTCCAAGCAAAACCTGATAGAAAAATCTTCATTTATAGATAGACAGAGCCAAGTATACAATCGAATTCGCATTGCAATTCAACGTAGCAATACTAATATCATACTCCGTACACTGCCAAACTAGTGAACACCTGTGCTACCAACCTGTACGTATTGTTCTATGAAAAGTAGTTAGTTGTGATTTGTGGTTATTTGTACTGCGTAAAGGCCTCGCCAGTTGATAAAAGATGTGAAAATAACTGACGATGTTTGCACTAAATATCTAGCTATTTGCATAGCGCACTACTGTACAAACCTGCACTTTGGTGTGAGTGCTACAAACTCTACAGCTAGTTTGAAGGTGAGTCCCTGATACTCTCCCGCTAGTCCTCTATACTCCCTTTCATGGCTCCCTGTCCGTATATTCCATTCAAATTTTTACCCTCAGCACGACCACGCTCGATGAGTGCCCCAACGGCCAACGTTCATTCAGTGCAATTTGATGAAGCTGCGGTGTACGCTATTCAAACTGAATAGGATTGGCCACGACAATGCTGTGATTTAATAGAACCATAGCGAAATACCCGCTTTACGAGACTCATTGTTGAGTGCGTTCGATTTGTGGAGTTTGATGAAATGGCGGTAATTAGATGATCGCTGACGGTAACTTTGTTAGGCGTAAGTACGTTTTCGAATGTATGTGAGTTATCTGGGATATCGAAAGCTTAATACTTATCACAAGGCAGTGAAAACCAATGGATAGCTCAATGGAATATTTTTATAATGAAGGTAAATTTATCCTTCTCTTGCACAAAAAAGTCAAATACGAGTATATGATAGTGTTGGAGAACATCAATACGTTGTTTATTTCAATGCAGTTTGATAAAGTGAATGAAACAATCGCCTCTAGGTGTCTTTTAAACGTAGAAGGAACATTATATTATGCTTGTATAAGCAAGTAAGTGACACATTCCAAAACTTGAAAACTACATCTGCGACACAACAATACCTGTCGCTGTTTAGCGGATTTCACTAAAGCAATAAATCTGCCAACGACGACAAACTAAAACTGAGTTATAACAACAAAGTCAAATTACTGAAGAAGTTTACCGCATTCGAGGGTACGAGGGGGGCAACCGACACCGGGCGCCTACGACGATGGAATACTGATGCAGGAGACTTCTAACTCTCGTAAGATTTTCGGATAGGGATTTTCCTTTCTTTACAATGGGCCTACTCTTGGGGCATATCAATTGCACGCGGTTATGTCGTTAGAAACTTTCTGGGTGGGGTCTGCCCCATCGATTTTCGGGATTACCACTCCTTAACAGACATAGTGGAAACGTGGCTAATTCCGCGGAAGAAAGGTGATGAGGGTGTTGCAGTTCACTGGAATCTTTTCTCTTTGTTTTTGATAACTTCTTCTGTGATAGTTGTCTATTGTATCATGTTGTGTGTAACAGGTTCATCAGAAAAGTGAATACCTCATATTAATGAGACCAATCAGCATCTATTTTTCCCGTTTCGAATTATTTAAGGTAGTGCTGATGTCCGTTATAGTATCAAGGTACATTTTAATCACGAAAAAACGCCCACTGCTTGATATTAATTTGTCACAAAACTGGCCGAAGATAACGGCGTTAAATAAATTTACTACAATTTATTAAAATTGTTCAGTCACCGTTTGCTAACCCGCCCACGGATTTTTTATGACTGACTTTTAATTAGGTTACCTGTAAAAAATTCAATCATCAACGGACTAAAATTGATCCACAGGGATATTATTTCACTTACGCATGAATATATAAAAAAGGCAGTTTATCAGTCAATAGTAGGTATACAGTTACTATAAAATTTTAAAGCTGGATCGTTTATCAAACACGATAGGCACCTACATGACAATAAATAACATAACATAAAGTTTACTATAACAGACTTTTTCACCCAACTTCGGTAAAGAAACAAGGACATGTTTTTTTATTAGGACTGAACAGAATCCGGATTTTTGAAAAAATGGAGTGTGCCAGAAAACAGACATTAAAACGTATATATTGCAATCAATTTTAAATATCCACTGTATATTGGAAAATCACAGTTGGTACGCATTAAAGGATAGAACTTTCATTTATACTATCGATCTATGGTTAACAATATACTACGAATAAGCTCCCTTCATTTAATAATTAAAAGTATTTGGCCACTCATTTTTCTGTAAAAGGGGATTATCCTTACTAAACAGTGATCCCATGAGCATTAACTTCATTACGAGGAATCGAATCCACCCACATTTGGCCCATACCATTAGGGTGGATATATTGATCGGCATTATAATAGCAGTTGAAAAACTAGTGAAATTCCACATATATACTTAGTCAGGTCATAAGTATTGTCACACAGTAAAAACTTTTCTTTTAGAATGCTGGCCACAAAAAAGTATATTGAATTCGAATTTCGAATTGTTCATGAAAATAAAAATGTATACTTTTTAGAATTTTACTCATTTTTAAATATGGAGTGGACGCTTAAAGAAGACCGTGTTGCAGTTATTGCGTTGCATCGTTGCGGTTACGCGCCAATTCAAATTTTTGACATACTGAAAAATTTGAATATAACCAAGAGATTCGTTTATCGTACCATCAAACGATACAATGAAGACTCTAGTGTAGATGACAGGTCAAGAAGTGGTCGCCCTCGGTCTGTTAGGATTCCAGCAGTGATAAAAGCTGTGAAGGCGCGAATTCAAAGAAATCCCAAACGTAAGCAGAAACTGTTGGCCCTTCAGATGGGATTAAGCAGAACGACGGTGAAAAGGGTGTTAAATGAAGACTTAGGGCTTCGGGCATATCGAAGAAAAACAGGACATCATTTGAATGCTCGTCTAATGGACCTGAGACTGAAGAGATGCCGCGCTTTGTTGAAGCGGTACGCGGGAAAAAAATATCGGGAAATTCTTTTTTCGGATGAAAAAATTTTTACCGTAGAAGAGAGCTACAACAAACAAAATGATAAGGTGTACGCACACAGTAGTGAAGAAGCGAGCAACCGTATTCCGCGTGTCCAACGAGGTCATTTTCCATCCTCGCTCATGGTATGGTTGGGAGTGTCTTATTGGGGCTTAACATAGGTACATTTTTGTGAGAAAGGTGTAAAAACGAATGCAGTTGTGTATCAAAATACAGTCCTGACGAACCTTGTGGAACCTGTTTCTCATACCATGTTTAATAACAGGCACTGGGTATTCCAACAAGATTCGGCGCCAGCTCATAGAGCGAAGAGCACACAAGACTGGCTGGCGGCGCGTGAAATCGACTTCATCCGGCACGAAGACTGGCCCTCCTCCAGTCCAGATTTGAATCCGCTAGATTACAAGATATGGCAACACTTGGAGGAAAAGGCGTGCTCAAAGCCTCATCCCAATTTGGAGTCACTCAAGACATCCTTGATTAAGGCAGCCGCCGATATTGACATGGACCTCGTTCGTGCTGCGATAGACGACTGGCCGCGCAGATTGAAGGCCTGTATTCAAAATCACGGAGGTCATTTTGAATAAACTTTAGTGTCATAAGAATCTATGTTTTGTTAAGTTCATTTTGGTATATAAATGGTTACATAATGAATAAACTTGTTTCAATTATTTTATATAAAACATGTGACAGAATTTTAGGTATAAGAGGAAGTGGACCGAATATTACATAATATTTTATCTAGTTGGTACATTTAGTCGTGAAACCCGGCCACCATGAGTCGTATTGATGAGCGACGCGGGCGACATTATGACATCTCATAATTGTTAAAATTATAGGTCGAATTCAGCCTTCTAATCCTCGTTATTAAACGAACCATGGAGAAACCTGTCAATAAAAATACAATTTCAAGGAACACCGTTTCATCTTTCTCCGCTAGAATGTCTAACGTATTTCGTAAGTTAATCTATGCAACCCCCTAGCTGCGTACAGCTATACGCCCGAAGCCAAATCAGCAACTTTTTCTACCATCTTATCTCATTGCGGAGGGGTCTGCAATCCAGGTGGTATATCCGTCCGGGCCCCGCCTAAACTCTGTTCAGAGACTTGGAAAATTGCATTCGTTATCGCATACCCGTGTCCGGGTGCGTACTCGATGCAAGGTCGATGTGGTTAGTATGGACACGCCTTCCGCGAAATCTAGACACGGTAGCGTGTTAAGACAAGTTCAAGTTAACAACTGGCGAGCGGTGCCATGTGTAATCTGAGGTCTGACTTCTGTTATTCTGATTTGAGTTCTGATTTCAGATGTTTTATATCTGAGATCTAATTTCTGAATTTTTTATTCTGAGTTCTAATTCCTGATTTCTTAGTTCTGATTTGAGTTCTGAGTTCTGATATTCTGATTAATGCGTTCTGAGTTCTGATGTTCTGATTTCTGACTTCTGAGTTCTGATATCGGAATTCTGATTTCTGACTTCTGACTTCAAAGATTTTATTTCTTAGTTAATGATTTATGAGTTTTGAGTTCTGCTTTCTGAGTTCTGATTTCTGAGGTCTGGTTTCCGAGTTCTGATTTCTGAGTTTTGAGATCTGAGTTCTGATATCTTATTTTCTGAGTTTTGATTTCTGAATTCTGAGTTCTGATTTCTGAGTTCTGATGATAGTGACCACGGGTGAAACCGTTCTAGTATAAAATAATCTCCTGTTATGTCCATATTATTCCAACCGTCTCACTATCAATCCAACACAAGAGGAGTTACAAATGTCGCCCGCCCGCAACGTAAATAAATTCCCGATACAAATTGATTTATCGCAACTGCCTCGCTCCGTAATGTCCAGTCATGATGGCCGCTATTATTTCGCGCGGATTTTATGTAGAGATTGCTTTTATTACTGTTATTTAGTGAAAACAAAAATTAGTGAATAATAATGTAATTTTTTTTAAATTTTCAGTTAAAATACCTTAATTTTAATACCTTTTTGAGAAACCCCGATGTTCGTGTTCCCTGGAAGATATATCGTTCAGGTCAGAGTTACCACCTGTACATAATAATATAACGGTACATAATAAATCCTGAACAATAATGTGTTTATTGTGGTATTACCACATGCATGTAGGACGCATGTAGGGCATTAGTTCTACATGCGTCGTTTTTAAGATTTTAACAATATTCAGTGATGGCATAAAAAACTAACAGAAAAATTTACTGAAACTATGGGTTCTAATAATATCAGGATGTCTGCGATTTCTCTACGGCACCACTATTTCACTTTCTCCGGTAGACTTAAAATTAATATAATTATTTTTCATTGAAAACAGTACCTAATTAGTTAATTACCTAGGGGAATATATAAGTAAAAAAACTAGAACCTTACCAATGCATGATCCATTCATAGTGCCACCCCTAGTGCACGTTCCTTCCTTTCAACAGACATGCGACATTCGACATCTGAATGACCTCTATTCAGAGGCAGAGTAGCTCCAGACTCATTCTCCTAATGGAGTTGCCTTTTTAAGGTGTGATCTATAAGAAAAGAGAGTGATTAAGGTTCACATAAAATAAATATGACCAACTTAGAAGCTCTTAAACTTTTGCGAAGTGACTTCTTGTTTTGACCAAAACTAGTATTATTCAGTACAATTTTTTTGTCATTATTATAATAATAGTTCGCCACCCTAATATAATGCCGGATTTATCTTTAAGCGGTACTTGAGGAACTGTTCGACCAATTAGATTGTTGTTTTTATCAGTATTCGTTATTTTTGTCAAAAAAGGTTTGATTAAATATATTTTTCGGAAAATCTATAGAAACCGACGGAATTTTAACTTGTTTCATTCATTTCAAATAATTAGATCTTAGTTACTCACTGTGTTATTTGTATCGTGGTGCAAGCAGTGTGAGCCTATCAAAGACTTGTTTTCGTTTCTAATTAATTAATTAATATAATACCATGTTTTATTTTCGCATCGGGTGTTCTCTTCTTAATTAATTGAAAGATGGACAGGGCAACTTTTATATAGAGTTTCTGAGAAGTCGTAGATAGTATTAAAAGCAAACAAGTGACTTTACTGTAATTACCTGTTTTTTAACATCATTGCGGTAGTTATTTATTCCCTTCATTTTGAAATTTTGACAAAGTCAGTGGACGATTCTTGTGGAACATCATATCTCTCGGAAATAAAGAATACTCGTTTATTGTTCCATACTTGTATAAAACACAATACCATCTTAAAAGCGTGTCTTTTCTTTATTTTTACATTGCATAATCTTTATTGCTTTTTCAAAATGTAAGATTAAAACGAAATCGAAACGAAATCCGTCACTTATTTCGCCAACAAACAGTAAATCCATGTCGAGACAGCGAGACTTTGAGACGTCTCGAATTTTCATTATCAATACAACGCAACGGGATAAGATGAAAATCGAAGGCATTGACGTGGATTAACTTGAGCCAATCTTAATCAATATTGCCATACCTACCTAGTTTACTTTAAATCTTCTATATTATATAATATAATATAATAATTAACAATAATTAGTAATATAATTAATATTTAATCCTACTAATATTATAAACGCGAAAGTTTGTAAGTATGGATGGATGGATGGATGGATGGATGTTTGTTACTCTTTCACGTAAAAACTACTAAATTGATTTTGATGAAACTTTACAATAATATAGCTTATACATCAGAATAACACACAGGCTACTATTTATAAAGATATTGTGTGAATTGTCCAAAATATGACGATAAGTGTCAAGTAAGTAGGAAAAAATCTACCAGCTGCGAGCTATTCTGGCGTGCGCTGCCAAAACCGTTAGAGTTAGACAGTATATGTATGTAATGTATGATGGAAATGTTTATCTTAAATAGTCCTACAAAAACGCCTATCACAGTATATATCTATATCTTATGTGTAAGCCATTATAGCCAAAATAGTGAACCATAACTACAATAAAAAAATATAAATTATTTCAAATGCACGAAATACTAATCCTACGCAGACGAAGTCGCGGGCACCAGCTAGTAATTAATAATTCGCCCTAATAATCCAATATTATAATTAACAACTTTCCCACTGCTGGGCAAAAGCCGCCCCTCACTTTCGTGAGGATGATTAGGCCATAATTCACCACGGGGGCCTAGTCCGGTTTGGTGGATACATGCCTCCGAAATAATTTTCAGGCATGTTGGTTTCCTTACGATTTTTTCCTTCACCGAAAATCGAGTGATAATTACGTACATAATTATGTTCAACGAGAAACACATTGGTACGTGCCTGCACTGGAATTTGAACTCGCCACCTCCGCTTTGGAAAGTGGGCGTTCGCCCACTAGGCTACACCACCGCTTAAACCTTTAACTTCATTACCTAATTATAATTCATCACTCTCTATAGTTAGTATTCTATCAACTTCATCGCAGATACACATTGTAGTCAATCAACGTAGCTGTAAAACTAAATTGCATTTTTGTAGCCGTGAAAAGAAATTTTACATGAATAACCGGTCCGTTGCCCGGATGACGCCGTGATCGGGATCCAGCGTCACCCGCAGCCGGGCATCATGAATGAGTAACGGGTGAGCCCATGAATGTTTTATAACCAGCTCTCCGTGATACCCGGTCGATCACACCCGGATAGCATATGTGACGATGCGTATGACAGACTCTTGTGAGATTGTTATCGTTGCCCATTGCCCTGAGGTTTTCTGAAAGGTGATATTTGTGAACACAAATGGAAGAATTTTCTGCTTAGTGGTAAGGCCACTGACGGTCAATGACGGTCTAATGAAATTACACTTCCTATCATCATTATAATATTTTTATTTACCTTTCATCGTTAGTAGTTTTAATCATTGTCTCCACAGTACTGATTCGACCTCAAGACGGCATCGAAGTTTTGCTCGTTATGAAACACGTCTCCAACAACAGATTTCCCGGATCGAAGCCCGGACATCTTTACCCTACTCGATAATGGCGTCGGATTTATAAAATATTCACTGACTCCGACCTTATTTATGAGAAGCTCGGTGCTTGGAACAAAAGCTTTACGTTAGGAGTCCCTGATGGTTTCTTAGCGCCAATAAAAACAGGTATTCGTAAGTGCTTCTGAGTACTGTCACGGAAGAGATGTGTATGTAGTACTGCATACGTGGTGGTGACATCTGGTGTTGAAGTTCGTCAGGTCGCTCAAGACCTCAATTATTGACAACATCCGGATCTGACAGTGAACGAGAGCTCAGATTTGATGTCAATTAATGGCCATCTTGAACCTTTATCCGGTTCTTACGTCAACTGAACCCGCTCCAAACTGAACCCGCGGGATGAGTTGACTTTTATTACACATCTTTTGTCGATCCGGACTCAAAGTATGAAAATTGTAGGGTGTAGCTGCGGCACCCATCCAAGTGTGTGGTTACGTTGCTTGTATCGGTTAAACCCCTTCATGAAGGATGTACCTGTACGTACTATGTTAAAGATTGTTTCACGAATTATAAAATGTCAAGGTCATAGGCCTAGTCTTTGTGTGGTATATTCGAGTCACGCAAGCTATGATAAGATAAACGGAGGGACATATTTTGTCGAAGTAACCTGCTCCTACGAGTAGGTAGACAGTGTTGTAAGCATTCCTTATAGCATTGAAAGATATACATGTAAGTGTACAGAATGTCCACGCGATGGGTAATCAAAGCAAAGTCCGAATTTGAAAACAATGGAAATTTCATTGGAAACCACTTTGTAGTACTAAACACATAATTAGACATTCTTTTAAAATTTTACATTGCATAATATTATTATAACATAATACTGTTATAGAAGATATTACATTTTAAGTACGTTTAATACGTCTATGTTTTAAATGAACATTGAAATGATTGGACAAAAGAATAACCCTTTCACGTCCAAACTTATAGAAAGTTTGTTTTAAAAATGAGCTCAACAACCGGCAGCCTATCATTACCCGAGGTTCCCCATCGTTCAGTACACTGAAGGCATGTCATTGATTTTGAAAGGGTCGACGGATAATTATACGTTTCCTTCATATTTATAGGCGATGCACATACTTGATTCCTTTAATGTATTTATACCTAACGCTTTAACTATTTGTATTTTCTGACAATATTTTTAGATTTGATTGCTAACAGTTTACTCGGTAGTAATAAGCAATTTATATTCATTACTAATGAACAGTAGGTACTGGTCCAAGCACAAGTACAGAAGACTTAAGGTTTTAGCTTTGTTTACCTCTGCGCTAACTAACCCCTACTAGATATTCGATTTTGTTAGCTCTTATAGTAATATAAATGTCATTGCTACTAATAAATTAATGATCCATTATTTTTTTCGTTCTAGTAGGAAGTTTTCTCAATAACATTTTGGATTTAATTAGTTTCATTAGTAGTAGGGTGCTAGTGTTCACCCACCTAGCTTACCCTCATGCAGATTATCTGTCAAACCACTAATAATAGAATATCCACGGGCCGATTCCACTAAATGGAATCGAAACTCCTTTTGCATGTTACAAATAGTAATGATACACATTAACTTGAAGAGGTATTTACTGTTTCCATCAACTTAATGCATTAATAAAGCCAGTTAAAGAGGGAAATAAGTATAACTATACAGTGAATAAATCTGCGATTATAGCTAGTTGCTGCCCGCGACTTTATCCGCATATTTAAAAGAAACAATTACCTAGTAAGTACTAAGTATTATATAGACGTCAGTTACTATCCTTACATACATTTTGTATTTTTTTAGTAAAGAAGGGATGAGACGTCTGACAAAATCACCTTTATCATTCAGCCACAGCCTTTGCCCAACTTGCGGCTAAAAAAAGCTTGTAATAATTAATTTCCAGGTTTATTAATCCGCCAACCGACTTACGTAATTCTTTGATCTCAACTCAAAGCTGACCTTTAAAGCTAAGGTTAATCCCTGAAACGGAAATCAATTTCGTTTGAATAAAGTTCGGGCACACCTACGCAATCACTGTTACTCCAAGCGAGATCGAATAACGCGACAGGCGCAGTTAAGAGAGTTTTTTATTGTTTTGCAGACTGATAGCAAATCAAAAACTTCTGTTAGACACATTCAATTCGATATTCCTTCACTGCCAAAAAACTGTATAGTAAGGAAAGTGATATGGGCTAATCTGAAAACGTCTGAAAATCTGACAGTGATGGCAGAACGTCTCTTCCCGAAAGCGGTTGTAAAGTCTGCTGAAGTCTATGAATATCACCGGTTGTGAAATGTGAAATGTGACCATTTTGCAACAATTAGCATTTTAAATCTGTGCCCCTTCTTAGTTACGTTGACTTTATGTAACGAAATATTTTATTTTATTCAAAACGTGTTTTCCTTTTGTAAATAGTTTTCATTAAAGATAAAAGATACCCACGCTCCAACAGACTTAGTCTCTAAAATATGGACAGAGTGTAATCACTATAGTCAGATGCGTAGGTTTGACCCAAGATTTACAAATTAAAAAGTATACTGTCCGAGGGGGAAGTTTCACGAGATTAATACTCTTGATAAAATTTCACGGTTCAAGAAATCCAACTACCGGTTGCGTGGGGCGATGAACGGCACAGATTACGTTCTCAGCGTTGGCTTTGCTCAAGCTTGGTTGCAATCATGATGAAAATAGAAGGTAGGTACACATAGTCACATCTAAAATTAAACTAGTTGGTAAAAATTGAAATTCTATTTGATAAATACCTACTTTATAAAATAAAGCATCGTTTTATTTTACTAAATAAAGATATTTTTTATAATATGTGTGTATTATTTTTAATTAAAATGTCATCTACACACACAAAAAATACATAAATGAAAGAACGTATGGCTGTAAAATGTATCTTTCGAATAACACATTGTAGAGATTCTACGAAACGCGTAGGTCTGCCTTTCGTTACTGTAGGCGTCTACATCAGTGCTACGGGTCGTAGCAAGCAGCTACGACTCCCTAGAGATTCAGGCCTTTGCAGCCTTACAATGTTACGCTTTTTACGAGTACATCCGTAAAAGCGATAGGAACAAAGTCAAAGTTATTTTCTAAATTATCACTTTTACTATGTTTGTTTTTCCTACTAAACGCATTAAAGCGGAAAAGTGTATTTCTTTTAAATTTCGTGAGATTACACTTTTTTAGACGAAGTTTGTATGCTTGTAACGTGGCGTCCCTCCGGCTAGCTCGCTTGAACGCCTCGTTATATATTTCTGGTGGTCTTGCCCTACCGCGCGCTAGGCACGTCCAGGGATGGGCCACCGGGGTTGTCAACCTTTGGGGGGTAGGTAGGGATTTTCTAACCAGTGAAACGAACGGTGTTAACGTTAACAAAATCAGATCACTATAATCAGCTTCTACAATGGTAGCTTAGGGCGACTAGGTGAGCACTTCTTAAGCTAAGTTATAAACTAGGTTCGCATACATTATATTATTTGCATGTACTATACATATTACGCATATTTATGCCGGGAGGGTATGACGGACCCTGACTCGGCGCGGTCGCGGCGGAACCTCGAGCAGGAGAGCGCGACGGCCTGCGAGGAATTACGCGGGCGGTGGTCACGCACGCGGGCGGAGCGGTTCGTCGCGAGAGATCGGGGTTGGTTTACGGTCGGGAGGTGGATGTCCTGCTACCTGGGCCGAAGCCGGCGCGAGAATTTCATCCAGGGGTTCGGTATAGGTCGGAAGGTGGATGTCCTGCTACCTGGGCCGAAGCCGGCGCGAGAATTTCATCCAGGGGTTCGGGAACGGTCGGGAGGTGGATGTCCTGCTACCCGGGCCGAAGCCGGCGCGAGAATTTCATCCAGGGGTTCGGGAACGGTCGGGAGGTGGATGTCCTGCTACCTGGGCCGAAGCCGGCGCGAGAATTTCATCCAGGGGTTCGGGAACGGTCGGGAGGTGGATGTCCTGCTACCTGGGCCGAAGCCGGCGCGAGAATTTCATCCAGGGGTTCGGGAACGGTCGGGAGGTGGATGTCCTGCTACCTGGGCCGAAGCCGGCGCGAGAATTTCATCCAGGAATGCGGATGGCGATTTGCTGGAGCCTCTTACTGGCAGTCGGAACGGTGGCGGCGGCGACACGTCCGTACACTGCGGGAGCCTCAAGCAAATGCCAGCGATCTCTGTCGCTGCACTGCTTTTTATTATCGCGGCGGCGCCGCGGTGTCGCGGGACTGGCGAGCGTGGTCGCGCGCTAGTGTGCGTGCGGCCGACCGGTTTTGTGTATACGTTCGGTCGCCAGTGCCGTCACACTCGTCGGGTTTTCGGAGATTTTTACGTAGGTAAAAATCACCGTCCTCGGTATACACAAATGCAATATTATTATCTCTTAATCTATTGTTTCATAAACTAATGGAATTCACCTGGTTTGTAGGTATTGACCACTTTCTCGTTGTTAATATTGTTGTTTATCACTTTATTCGGTCTATTTACCTGCATGTATGGTCACTACCTACATACTTCCCGATTATACATTGCTTACGATATCTTACGGTTCGGTTCGGTATTGTTTTATTTACAGTTTATTTCGGTATTTCTTACAACGTATGTATTTATAAATAAGTACTCATCGGTATTTTATGGTTGACTTTTCGATACAATTCCCGGTGCAACCACTTAACATAGCAAAAGTAGGTACAATATCATTGCATTCCATTTCGGTTATACCTACATTTATAATATATTTACTACTAATTACTCTTAGTATCTACCTGGTTATCTACGTGTTTATTTATGGCGTACAACTTTTGTGTACTCCGGTTTGTTTACTTTATAGTAACAATGTTTTCTTAGCTACCTCTTGTTAATTGATACAAGTAAAGTTCTGTTTTTTTTTTTTTTTTTGTGTTAATGCTATCGGTGAGCTGTATGCGCTGTCGGATTTTTCTATGATAATTATCTTGTTCTAGCATGTTGTTTACGTGTTGGTTTATTATATTTTGTAGTTTTGGGTTCCGTGGATAATACTTTTGCTTGACCGGTTGCTGGTGTGTTAGTTTGATCTTGTATTTGACCCATGTGTTACCTTTTGGGCTATTGTCACATTTTCTGTATTGCCCCGTTATAAGCCGTTCTAGTTGTGACTTTTGCTGGGTGGCTAATGTTGAGTCTTTTTCGTACGTTTCTGGCTTGGTCTCTTCTGTTTCCGTGGTTTTCGTTGGTGCCTCTGGTATTTCTTTCCGCTCGTCGTGGTCTGAGCTCCATATTATTTTCATTCCTATTGTTTTTATCAGGTCCATGCCTATTAACACGTTTGTTATATCTGGGTGATAGAGTACTCGGTGGGTAATCTTCTTTCCCTCTATCGTTATTTGTAGTGGCCAGGTTTCTGTGATTTCTAATTTTGCACCATTTGCTAGTACCGCTGTTTCTGTTATCTTCTGTGTTTTCATCTTTCTGTCCATGCATTCCTTGTATACTTCTTTGTTTACGTATGTTTTCGTGGATCCTGTGTCTATCAATGCTTTGTAACGTTTTTGCAGTATCGTGACGTCTATGAACGGTCGGATGTCTTCTATTTTTGATTGTTGGGGCGTGTTTATCGTTAGGGATTCGATGTAGTGGTTGTTTTCCTTGCAGCACTTGCTGCTCTGTACGCCGATTTTTCCGCATCCGCTGCAGAATAGTATTTTATTTCCTCGACATTCTCTCATTGAGTGTCCCGGTTTTCCGCAACTCCAGCAGCATTCATTTGAGTTGTATTTATATATGTACTTCTTTGTATCTTCTGGTCGGCTACGGTCTGTGGTCACCCATTTCTTCTGGGGTTCCTCTGGTTTTCGGTTCTGGTACTGTGAGTAATCAGGTTTCCGGTTATATTCTTCGAAGTCTGTGCGGCGCTCAGTTGATATGCTTTCATAGTCCTTGGTTAGCTGTATCAATTGGTGTATTGTGTTGACCTCAACGCGCTTGACGTAGTATTTGTATCTTGACCCCATGTTCTCGTATATGATATTTAGTTGCTCGTCTTTTGGCATCTTTCCATATCGCCGTATTAGCGTTTGTATTTCTATTAGGTAGTCTGTGAATTTCTGGCGGTACTGTTGTTTTTTTGTCATTATTTTTTTTAGCAGGCCATTTTCTTGGTCGTGTGTTAAAAATGTGAGTTTGAAGCATGTCATGAACTCACCCCAAGTATTGCACGAATCTCTGTTGTTCCGGTACCATAGCACGGCCTTGCCTCTCAGGAATCTCGGTATCACTTTTAGCACTTTCACTTTGTCCATACCACTTGTTTCTATTAAATCTTCTAACTGTTCCAGGAATTCGACTGGGTCGTCGTTCGTGTCGAACTTCAGGTTCCATCTCTCGATGCCTCGTTCGCTCTGGTCTGGGTAGCTCGACATATTTGATTTGTCGTCTTTGTCTGGTGACTCGGTGTATCTGTCTGGTCGTGACATCGTCTCCTCGAACTCTAACTCTGGTTCGCTGTTGCTGTCGCACCCTTTGGGCATCGGATATCTTGAACGGTTCTGTTCTGTGTTCGTCTTTATCGCTTCGACGAGGGCTTGTCTTAATTCTCTGACGGTGTAGTTCTCGGTTTCCAGACCTCTGCTTTTACACTCTTGTTCGAGTTCGGGTTTCTTCAGGTTGTATATCCACGACGTTTTGTCAGACATTTACTTTTTTAAATTGTTTAATTTTTGTGATTTATTTACGTACGTACTGGTAGAATAATATACACTCCCCCGGATTAGGTTGTGGGTTTTTGAGTTGGGCGCCAATGTAACGTGGCGTCCCTCCGGCTAGCTCGCTTGAACGCCTCGTTATATATTTCTGGTGGTCTTGCCCTACCGCGCGCTAGGCACGTCCAGGGATGGGCCACCGGGGTTGTCAACCTTTGGGGGGTAGGTAGGGATTTTCTAACCAGTGAAACGAACGGTGTTAACGTTAACAAAATCAGATCACTATAATCAGCTTCTACAATGGTAGCTTAGGGCGACTAGGTGAGCACTTCTTAAGCTAAGTTATAAACTAGGTTCGCATACATTATATTATTTGCATGTACTATACATATTACGCATATTTATGCCGGGAGGGTATGACGGACCCTGACTCGGCGCGGTCGCGGCGGAACCTCGAGCAGGAGAGCGCGACGGCCTGCGAGGAATTACGCGGGCGGTGGTCACGCACGCGGGTGGAGCGGTTCGTCGCGAGAGATCGGGGTTGGTTTACGGTCGGGAGGTGGATGTCCTGCTACCTGGGCCGAAGCCGGCGCGAGAATTTCATCCAGGGGTTCGGTATAGGTCGGAAGGTGGATGTCCTGCTACCTGGGCCGAAGCCGGCGCGAGAATTTCATCCAGGGGTTCGGGAACGGTCGGGAGGTGGATGTCCTGCTACCTGGGCCGAAGCCGGCGCGAGAATTTCATCCAGGGGTTCGGGAACGGTCGGGAGGTGGATGTCCTGCTACCTGGGCCGAAGCCGGCGCGAGAATTTCATCCAGGGGTTCGGGAACGGTCGGGAGGTGGATGTCCTGCTACCTGGGCCGAAGCCGGCGCGAGAATTTCATCCAGGGGTTCGGGAACGGTCGGGAGGTGGATGTCCTGCTACCTGGGCCGAAGCCGGCGCGAGAATTTCATCCAGGGGTTCGGGAACGGTCGGGAGGTGGATGTCCTGCTACCTGGGCCGAAGCCGGCGCGAGAATTTCATCCAGGGGTTCGGGAACGGTCGGGAGGTGGATGTCCTGCTACCTGGGCCGAAGCCGGCGCGAGAATTTCATCCAGGGGTTCGGGAACGGTCGGGAGGTGGATGTCCTGCTACCTGGGCCGAAGCCGGCGCGAGAATTTCATCCAGGAATGCGGATGGCGATTTGCTGGAGCCTCTTACTGGCAGTCGGAACGGTGGCGGCGGCGACACGTCCGTACACTGCGGGAGCCTCAAGCAAATGCCAGCGATCTCTGTCGCTGCACTGCTTTTTATTATCGCGGCGGCGCCGCGGTGTCGCGGGACTGGCGAGCGTGGTCGCGGGCTAGTGCGCGTGCGGCCGACCGGTTTTGTGTATACGTTCGGTCGCCAGTGCCGTCACATGCTTATCTGTGTACAAACAGATCCCTGTTACTTTTAGCCTCTGCTTTTAATATTCAAATTTCTAAGTAACTTCATCTAAATTCATATTCCAACTTCGTGCTTACCATTGAAAATAAAGCCACCAAGAGCCAACATACAAATCGTTTACAAAAATTACAACTACATACTTAATACAACTGCCCCTAAAAAGCTTTAACACCAAAGTTAGCTAATGAAAACAATCCATTAACGCATAAAACCTGCCCTCAACTAACAAACGAATTGTTAGTAAATTACAGGACATTGTTAACCATAAATGACCGTCAAAATTACTTCCTCCGCACGCTTGATACCTACATTCAGCCGCCCGGTAACTACGTTCGCGTTATACCGTAGTAACTAGTGAGGAGTAAAATTTACGTATGGAAGGATTAATAGAATAGAGCACGGAATACGGCCCACTGTAATTCTCATCCCAAACCCCTTGTGGTATTGTTAAAATTCCCTATAGATTAAGTCTAGTCAGTCATAGAAATTGACTACTCTCTCTTTCTCGAGAGAGAGAGAGAAACTAGAAGTTTTTTAGTTATTATTACGAGTACTTATCTGGCAGTTTAAAACGATTCTACACACCTTGATTGCCTAATATTATGGTCAAATGTGACACAAGCACGGTCGCTCAAATGAAACAAGTACGGAGTGTGCGCAAAGCTTTGGGGCTTTATGTAGAACTGAATTTAACCCATTACGCTTTGCTGACTCCAAGTCATTTGTTGAACTTGTGGGCCATAAGCTAGACAATGTTAGGTACACTATTAAAGTTATGGGGCAGATTAAGCCACAAGCAAGACTTTCGAGATTAATTGCACACACAACGATAAATGGTTTAATCGATGCTATTTAGGTGAATTATTTTAAGCGGTTAGGAATTTCGTTCTACTGTCTTCAACGTGTAAATTGTAATCTAAAACCTATTTTCAATTCGTCGTAGGCACTTATTGATTGACACTTGATTATTCCTTTGTGTCAGTGTTGTTAACTCTGTAATATTTTAGGTGTTTGTGTAACTCAAACAGTAGACCCGTGATCATCACACGCATGTTAAAATTAATGTACGAGTAGCATAGTTTAATAAAACATTATCAAGCAACATTTGCCAAAATAATTATAAGAAGTATACAAAATTAAAGATTCCCGCAACAAGTTATACGTAGCCATAGTAAAAAGCTACCAAATGTAATTTTAGTCAGGCACTTCCAGCCCCTAGCTCGCAGCCAGCCCCGATTCTAAGAACTTGCCTGTCTAACTTAGCGCCATGTTGCTGCCGTGGGCGCAATCTCTCGTGTTATTTTACACAATTAGGCCGGAATACTTGCTGCGTCTAGACAATTAAATAGTTGAGATAACTTGGAGGATATGATCTTGGGCACGTAGAGTGAATTTTGATGATGTAATTTGAGATCATTAAGAAAATTGCTGGGTAATTAGTTGAAGATGTAAGTAGTAGATAATTAAAACTGTGCTATGAACATAAGTAACTATATAAAAAATACCCAAAATATTCACTATCACTAACTAACGATGTAGAATCTAAAAGTTACATGAGAAGTGAGATTCGTAAAGAATTATGTGTACCTAGATGTACGTACGCATTTACATAAATGAAGACAATCAAGTTATAAAAGAAAATTAAAGTCTAAGTTAAAACCTAAATGACTACATTTCTCATCCAGATGGCTATTTGGTCTAACAAGCCAGAATATACTTCAAAATCTACCATTTATACGTAAAAATTGTCCATAGCTAACCCAAATCTTAAGCTGAATCAGTTTTAAATTCACTTTGAATTCAACATTATCACGGCATTCATCTGAAATAGGGTTATACAGAATAAAGTTTCTGCATTATTCTCTTTACAACGTAACAAGGGCCCGACAAGTCGTAATTTATGTGGCAGGACGGGGCCCGTTCACCGCGGGCACATCTGGTTTCCTTCAACAAAGACACGCCAACTTCCGAATAAGAACCGCAACGCGCGCCTGAATGTGGCACAAGACAGATTCGACGTACTAACGCCTGTACAAATCTTATAGCAGCGAGACGGGTAGCTAACTAGTAATTGCAATTTTAAAATTGACAGGCGTACGTAAGTTGTGGGTTTATCGGAAAGCTCAATTTTATACAACGCAACTTTAGGTAAGTAATTGACGTTTTTAAGTGAAGTAGTATAGGTTATGAGCGATACGATTTACAAAAATTGGACCATGAAAAGGGTCAATAATTAATTTCAGCCGATTACCTAAATCCTATTTACTGGTAAGTATAATCGCGTAATCAAAGTTTACTGGGATATCTTGTAACGCGAAAATAACGCTTTAATTAACAACGAAACGAGATTGTAACTCGTTAATTATTATTCATGTTCCGCTGGCCAACTTTAACGTTATTTCGGTTAAGTAACAGTAATGGAAAAACTTTTTTTAAGTGCCTGAAATCTGGAATGCCGTAATAAATAACTGTTACAGCAAGCTGTTACGCACGACCTGAGTTGTTCTTTAGATTGAACGAGGGTCAGAATGCACGTAAGTAATTATTTAAGAGACCCCGTTTTGTAAATTATTGGGGACCTTTTTTTGTGTTTCTTACCGTAAACGTGGTGTAGTGATTGTAAGAAAGCACCTCAGGAATCAAGTTAGCGCTTTAAAGATTTGTGTACAAATCCCTTCTACATTTAAGACTAGATTTAAGACGTATTTTCCTACCGTTAAGTTGTACCTATTAATAGTTTCCATTGCAGTATCCTGGTGCCCTAAACCACGTATGTGAGGAATCCACCTCAAAGGTCGATCTACTATCAGATGCACACCGGAAGTTCCTCTTTGAGTTATAGCCACCGCATCCGCCGAATGTATTTCCGGTTTGTGCGCCTGACCACCGATTGCAGTGGTCAGTTAATTGCCAAATGAATCATTGCTAATCAGTGGCTGGGCTTAACCGCTACATTTTTGGGTTTGGCCTTCAATATATCTATTCCGGCTGATTTGGTGTTAATTATTTGGTAGGAGGTAGGTACTTTTTAAATAAAGGGCAAATTTGAGAGTTGGTAGATTTAGGCGACGTACGACACCTACTAAGTTTGGTGCAAAAAGATATTATAAAGCATTACAAATTAGCATACTTACATTTTATAAATCCCTAGATTTTTATACACTCGACGTAGGCGAGTACATCAATAATTGTCGTTGAGAGAGCTCCAATCTCCCTAACCGAGTAAACTCGATTTGCATTCCAATGCTCAACGAAACCCTATTATGATGTAAAAATTCATTTCTTTATCTACATGTACGGAATATTTAAGCGTTCATTAATGTTTGACTTTCTTTCCCCGATGCTGAAACAAAACTCATAAATATGTAATGGTGGAGGAAAGCGGGAATGCAAAACTCCATCGTCTCGGTAAACAGGTCAACTTCAATTTAACAGGATGTTTATTTTGATAGAATACAGATTAAGTTTGTGTTTGTGTAATGTAGATTGACATGTTTATTTTGACCCATAAATAAAAGATTGAATTTATTCAAATTGCTACAAATATTTGTTTGTGTTCGTTTAAATATTTTCAGCCTATAATAAATGATGATTTCCACCAAGGGTAAATATTTCTAGGAGAAACAGTTTTTTGCTCAGAGACTGGGTGGGTGTGCTATAATATTAACAAAAAATATGCGCCATGAAAAACAATGTCTCATAACTAGATTAGATATACCTACGTACCAACCGTCTGTGGTCACACATTTATTGTGATCGTGCCGCGCTTATTTTTCTTTCTGAAATAAACTGTCTATTCAGACTATTACTATATTTTCAAGGAAAGTACTACCTTGTATAGAATTGCTATTTTAAATAAAGACTGCTTCAAATAAAATGGAATTTCAAGAGCTACGTCCAAATGTCGATCTGGTATAATTTTATTAAATTCTTCTCTTCATACCTCACGGGTTACTGAAGCTATTTTAATATTTAAAAGCTTATTTTTCCTTTAGTTATGCACAAAAATACCACGGCGGCGGTATGCTATGTCTTGGAATTTAATTTCAGCCTTAGGTTTTTGTTCAACTGCATTAGGAGTAATTTTATTTTTATGTAAAGGTGACATTTGTACATTGATAGAAACAGAAACATATTTATTTATGAATTTATATGACTAGCATGATCATGGTGATCAAGAAATCGTTATCGTTTTTTTTTTCATAATACGAATCGCTGAAATGAATCGTCATTCAAAAAGTTATCCAAACATCACGTGTATGTAGATTATTCGCAAATTCCATCTTCAAATTATTCATGCTCGTCATAAAAGCACAACTCTGAAAGCCACGTCTCACGTTTCGCATTAATTCTGAAATCTCTCCCAAATATGGCAAAACTTTTCAGTCACGAATGCGTATAAAAAAGAGTCACCCCTTCCGCTTGACCGCGACCGGTCCTCATAACTTGACTCGTCCAATAATATCGTCATATTTTTTTCTAACATTGCGAAATTGGAATAAAGGGACGGAAGGGAAAGTTCCGCATCGAAATTGCGGGGGTCGCGTCTACTTCACATAAATAATAGACGCAATCTGTGACTTTACTGGCCGCTGTTTCGGCGGACGTGCTTCCGTGGATGCAGTTAATATTGACGTCGACGGTACGTTCTGATAGTTGGTTATTTGTTAGAACAAGGATAACGTGCGGGGTTGCAGGTGGGTTGCTGTTCAGTTTTATGTTTCAAAACTAGTGAGATGAAATTGCGATTTCGTGTTAGAACTTTAATTTATCTAGAGCAAACCGGTTATACGAGAATCGTCTCCGCGACTATTAACACCTCAGATTATGTGATTTTGACTGAAGATTATAATGTATTATATTTCAGTTATTAGATAACTGTATTCAATTCTATTGACTTACTGTGCTGCCATAATAAATATGTTAACTTCTCTTCTAGCTCTTAAATATGTCTAAAGAAAGGATATAAGCTTGGGAGCAGGCTACTAATCAAAACTTTTATGTGACTTAAAACGGGTATTGACCAAGTAGAAAATGATATTATGATTTTTAATATACAAGTCAAACAGAAGTTATAAAAGAAGAAGGGGTAGGTATATATAGGAGGTAGTTTTTAGTTACATAAGCTTTTTTGTGTTTAGTGTTTTCATTGTCGTAATAGTAAAAGTAGGTAGTGTAAAACTAAACTATAGTTAGGTATTTCTTTTTCATTTTTTCTTTTTCGAAAAACGTAGCCCTCACTATGATTTCTCCTGTGTCGTGGGTACCGTTTACAGACACAATTTCACATACACATAACACGCAGACCAGAAACAAATATCTGTGGATCACACAAATATTTATTTCGGGCGGGAATCAAACCCGAGAAACCAAGCGCAGCAGTCCGAGTGATCAGCCACTATACGCCCAACGTGTCGCGTGTCATTTGAAGCAATACATTTAGTCATAGCCTCATTACAAGCTGAATTTTAATTACAATCATAAGTAGTTAGGTACGTAAGAACATACATACGTACAAGCTTGACCTTATAACTTAGTATAACTTATTTCAAAATAAGCTTTTCTGAATTTGAAACAGCAAAGAAGCCAGCTAACCACGTGTTATGAAAACAAAAATTAACTTTTTATATTGCCGGTCTCGTTTTTTATGTCAGCCTTAGGTTGAACCGTGGAAAATAAAATCGACCATTGTCGATTGTCGTAAATAAATGAGAAGACAGAAGACAGTCGCTAGTATTTGCAAGTGCGATCCGCCTTCTTGCTGTCTTGGATAAATGAGACAGGGCCGGAGGTAGCACCCCTTGCATATCGAACATCATCGCATCGGGCTAGTTCCCCTCTGCGCTAATCCCGTTATGCTATACTAGGAAAAAACATACACTCGAATTGAGAACCTCGTCCTTTTTGGAAGTCAGTTAAAACTACCTACCTATAAAAAAAAAACCCGCTCTGCACGAATTTATTTGGCTATACGAAAATAATTGAAAATACAGTTTATACAAATGGAATAAAGCGTTTTATGCATTGTTGGCCTAAACTACCTACCATAGATATGTAGGTAGATACATACTCCCATTGATCACCCATTGAGTTATAAAATGGGCCCTGAAGAGCTCACTGCGTTATTGTACTCAATGAATAACATTTGTTATTTATACATGTTTAAATTAAATAGAGTCCAGCATTTAAAGCTAAATGAATGTATATGTATACTAATAGGTAAATTATTCATATTGGAACGTTGAGATATACAAAATACGCTAAAAAGAAGAAAAATATCTAATACCAGTTCCATCATGGAACTGATAGATGTATAGGAAGAATTTAAATAGATGATGGGGATAAACAGAATTATGGAAAACTGTATACATTCCCACCATATAGTTTTCATATTAACTTTATCAGTATTCGAGTTAGGAGACTTGTTAACTATCACAAAGAATGAGCAGTAAACCAAGCCTAGATTTGGGAATATCCGATCCATCCAACTTGTGCAAGCTCGCTTAGCGCCGAGCAAGTTTTCATATAGAGCAGACAGTTACATTGCAACTAACTTGGTTTTATTAGTTCAATAATTTTGATACTTTTTGAGGGTTACAGTTTTATGTTGAGAAATGTTTATTTTTATGGTAACATACATTGCAGTAGAAACTATATTTTTTTTACAGTGATATCGGTTTTAAGGATTTTTATATACTATCTTTACAATAGGGTTTTTTGGTTGAAATAATTAATTGTAATGACATTTATTTGCAACAAGTAATGTCACGCTCAAAAGTTGCTTACAATAATACTGTGTGCATGGAATTAACATAATGCTGAATAACAGAGGTGCCCCATGGGAGTGCGCACGTGGGCAAACACCAACAAACCGTCTACTCGACTGTGCTCTTCTGTTATGTACCCGACTGTACTCATAGAAAATATTGCTAACTTATAAAAATAAATATTGAATTGCGTTTCAAATGTAGACACTGTTTTTGTAGCAAGCAAGCTTTGTTTGAGAATAATGACGATGAAATGAAAATGTCAACGGTAACTTTAAAATAACATTACATAAATAAGTAGGTATATAAAATCTGTTATCAAAGAAAGGTTAGAGGTCATGTTAGTTTGACAATTTGGTCGTTGATATGCCTCAATGAGGGCAGAGGTTAAGTATGTGAAGGGCAGAAAACAGCAAATTAGATGGCAATTTTTTTTTGTGTATAGGTATACCTACTAATTGCAGTGTAAGTAAAATTATCCACAATGAGAAGGATACACATGATGACACGTTGGGTGCAAATTATACGTATTCTTGAGTTTTGCGGTTCAAATCTCAAAATTAAAGCACATCAGTACCGAGATCCTATGTTATAAATATACCAATTTTCGATGTTTTGCATTAGTATTTTTGTTCGTTATGTAGTTTTAAGCTTCGAATCTCCAAAAGCGCGCGGTTAATTCTAATGTTATTTTCTAGCAGTGATAGTAAAAAAGTACTATTCCCAAATGATTATGACGAAGCGTGGCAAATATACCTACGCTAAAAATACATAATAAAATTGTCCCTGGTTATGGAAATGCGACCTATTTAACCTCTCAACATTATGAACAACATACATTAGAGTACGTGTTACTGAATAATGTAATAGTACTGAAACTCGGCTGATTCAAGCACTAGGCTCTATACGAGCTCTTTCCTCTCTAGTCTTAGTATCACGTACGCTACATTTCTTTTTATAGTAGCATTTCTTTGACAGTAAAAGAAAGTGACGACACACACAATGAAGCAAGAGGTAATTACGTAATGTTGGTTAGTACAATATTACATAATATCCTCAGTTTGTTTAGTTATGGTTGATTTACCGTGTACAAGAATAATCCTGCTGTATGTATAATTGTATACTGCAATTGTAGCTAACTGAGCGGTCATCAAAAATAGAAGGCTGTAAAAATAAAATGGAGATTCCATGACACACAAAATTAATCTAGCTTCAAGAGCTTTATGAAATATGGTGTATTGTATACCTAACATATCCAAAACAAGGTACAAAATTGTCGCAATGTTTGTGCTAAAGCCTCACTATGTTCATGGACAGCTAAAATATCAAGTATATGGGGTAAAATATGAATATTATATTAACGCGGCGGCAGTCCAGACGCGTGCTTGTATGATTTGTCATTCCGTTTGACCCCTGTCGCCGGCTCTTCTAGGATAATAATATGTTGTTGTAGATTAGGCCTTCGTGGCGAGATTGTAAATGGCTTCAGTAAAATTGTTATTCTATGAGGAAATACGAAGATTAAAAGTCAAATTTTGTGCCAAAAGTACAGTATACGCAACGGGATACCTTTAATATATAGTGATTGTTTTATATGACAGAGTAAGGAGCGAACAGGACGTTAACCTAATGGTAAGTGCTGCTCATAATGGTTGAAGCACCACTAAGTGCTTTGACCAGTAAGTATTATATATAATTATTTTACTGGCACATAGCTGGATAAATAATTAAATCAAATTCAATAAGGGAAAGCAGTTATTTCATAAAACGAACTTAACTTATTAACAATTACAAATACGTACACCTCATAATTTTATCTCTCATTGAACCCTTCCCGCGTTGCTCTATGAAAACTCCGCTTTCCTACACTGTTACACGCTCAAATGAACTTTTTAACAATATTTGTTTGTAAATCATGAAATAATTAAACTGAAAATGCAAAGATTAAAATTGATAAGACGATATTAAATTTCCGTGTCAAAAAGTTGCCTGCCAGCGCAAATGTGGGTTCTCATAAGGATTCTTCATGCGGTGTTTGAGACTTGAGAGAAGCTTAATTAAATGTCTTCTTAATTAGAGTGCGGGTAGCACAATACACAAAAGTTGTAAAATGAGTATGGCGTAGTATCTTCAATAGCAGTAAGGTAACTACGGCTTGTAACAATTTCCAAGCTGACGCACTGCCCCGGCATCCCTGGCAACAAAATTATTACATAGTACCATTATAATGGGAAATTTTGGGGCATATGTACCTTATTACATACCTACCTACATATTGTACCTACATATTGCTTTTTTTCTGTTGTTTTTGTAAGAATGTGACTGTGCATTCAGCCAGTTTTTGTTAACATTGTCAAAATGTTAAGTTCCAGACAGATACCTACATATTTCCTGACGGACACACAATAAGGAACCTGTTTTCTATTACATGAGATACCAATATTATAATAAGTTACATAGCACCCAAGCTTAACATTTATACAATGCCTGAGATCGATGCGAATGAACGGTATTATGACATCATGTTTGGGACTGTGTATTTATCATGTCCTGTCTTTGTATTAAGATTCACTACTGACTCTAAGCATACTGTAACCTAAGGAAGTAATTAAAATATTAAGGTACAGTCAGATGTATTTGCCCATAAACATGGGCTCGCAAGCGTAGGCTTGTTAATTTATTGAATGGAGTTAAACCTCTATAATTACTTACAATTAATTAACAGGTAAAAAGCAACACTTTCCTTATAAATTAAGCCATACTTTCCATGTATTTGTGTTCACTTGTTACCAACTCTTGTATACTGTAATTTCACGGTTGAAATTGAAGAGTCATACAGAATTAGGTAAGGAAAAGGAAAGAAAAATTCTTGCGAAAAAATGCAAAATTATAGACTGCAATGCAACTGTCTGCATAATTGGATGAACACAAGTGGTTTTGTATTAAAAATTACCCACGAGGGCAAATGCAGGTCGATAGCCTGAGAATGCGATTGATTTTCTATCTACGTTCTTTATGAACTGACAACTGACTCAACAGTGGTTTAGTAACCTCTAGTCAAAATCCTTTGAAGTGGTTAGTAACTTTGTCTTAGTTTTGCAACTTTGAACTTTATGTAATAGTCTCATCTAACTTTTTGATAAGTTTTAAGGTGGCGATAGATGCCTGCAGTGATTACAGTGATACTAAGTATAAATTAAATTGGGAAATAAATGACAGTTGCCTCTCTCAGTCCCTCTTCAACAACCCCATCAAGTACTTCTGAAGACGCAACTCGCTACTCTTCAGTTTGTAAAGTATGTAGGTATACCTACTCACATATTTTAGGCATTGAAAAACATCGGCCCCTTATTTTACATTCAATCCCTTCAAGCTTGCGGTATGTATACAACAAGTACCTATCTAACCATGAAACACAATCCCTAATTATTTACTTCCGAAAAGACGATTGATGAAAGAAAAAATTAGATAATAATCGGAAGATTTTTCTTGAAAAGCCCTTCCCTATAATTACGTCTTTGTTCTGCCACCAAGTTCTTTTGTTTAAGGTAAGGCTGGAATAACAAAAGACTCGAGAGCTCAGGAACAGTACCTATAATAGCAGTATGGAGTCTTTTAATCCGGCCCTGATTAAATATCAAGAAGTTCAAGGCCGTATAATTGTGCGCAGTAGAATTTAACAACAAGTTATTAATATTAATATAGTTATTAATACTGGTTGACCCAACATACCTTGTCCTATATTACATACGTGTACGTAGCAAACTATTTATATACTAACTTATAAAAGAAAACAATTTATTAATGTAGGATGGATTAATATTATTAATTAATTTATTTATTTATTAATACTTGGATGATAGGAATGATCTAGAATAATAATGAAAATATATGCTATGAATCTCAACTTAAAAATAATTATGAACAAAATACTTTGTTCCCCGATTTAGGTAGGTACTAAAAATCCTTAATCGTTAGATACCAAGTTTCATCGTCATCTTATTTCCTTCTTCAGTTAAGGAATAGTTAACGTTACTCAGTTGATCTTAGGAGAAATGACGTCAAATATTGTTGTGATCGCATTTATTCCTCAATTTTGGACATTACACTGTTACAAAACACTTATAACTTGAAACAAAAAAAATTGAGGCTGAATTCACGCACCTACACCGTTGCAAATCACCAGTGCCCATACTGCGGCTGTTTATTATAGCCGGGGGAGGGGACACAGAAAACAATGATGTCTGCTCTATGAAACCCTGCCTCGGTGGTGGATGGTGCTTTCCGTTCACGTCATCAAAAATCAATGGTATATTATTTATGTAAAAAGCAGCTCAGGGATATATTAATACGTCGTGACTGCTAAACCTCTACTTTTATTAAACAGTGAAAGTAAAAAGGAACACTTCGATTCTGTTACTTATTCCACAAGAAAAATTGATCAAAAGTATTGTTGTACATGTAAAACAAACATAACCCAGTAGGTAAGTACCAACTAGATTTAGTAGTAGTAAACACATTACTGGTATAA
Organism: Hylaea fasciaria; assembly: GCA_905147375.1. NCBI lineage: Eukaryota > Metazoa > Arthropoda > Insecta > Lepidoptera > Geometridae > Hylaea > Hylaea fasciaria. Next base: position 4,078,408 of record LR990198.1, read on the forward strand.
TTATCTTTATATTTATTAATTTTGCTATGCTATCCATTAATAAGTAAGTGGAAATTGATACAACTTTAATTCCCCTACATAATATAACCATAAATATTATCTCTCCGTGAGAATTATCCACACGAACGGTCGCTCAAATGATAGTTTTTCATCTCAGACATAATGCTCGATTAACACTCCATAACGGTCAACCGGAAGTGCCGCCGCCATGTTGGCGTTGAGATAGCGGAAATATATCGCCGGAAGTAGCTAGCCATTATTCAGGAAAGAGAGGTCCGTTGTCGCTTCATAAGAGGTTATTATTTAGATAATACCTCTCGTGAAAGATTACTGAGGGAATGAATTGGTGATATCGATAATAATAATTATAGTTGTGATTGGGGTCGTTTATAAGGATATTTCTGTCTTCTTATTTTTGTTTTCGGGTGTGATAATATAAATACTTCGACTAATTTAATGTATCTTGACCAAAACTAATTATATTTAACTTATGAGTAAGACTAAACGTAAAAGTAACTTAGTTCGATGTCGAAGGCATTCAATTCACTGCATGACATTGATACTTTGAAAAATCTAAACAGTGTGCCTAGTGCGAGTGTTGACAATTTATTTACGCGCTCGGTCCGTTTAGCGTAAACTTGAAATTGTATGGAATAAGAGCAGCGCCATCTAGTGACTGATTGACTGGCGCTTGATGGCGCTGCTCTTATTCCATACAATTTCAAGTTTACGCTAAACGGACCGAACGCGTAAATAAATTGTCAAAACTCGCACTAGGCACACAGAACTAAAAACTCGCCCATAATGGCGTGGCGTATTTCATTTTTTTCATTTTCATTTATATCTTTTGACACATATACATGTTCTTAGACAAGTCAATGCAAAACATCAAAATAATTACTATAATTAATTACTGATGCATAAATACTTATTTATTGTAAACGTGTATGGGCATAAGCCCATGCTATAGAGAATTTGAAGTGATTATGGGAGCCTTTATACGTCTTATATACCTAGGTACAATATGCCTTATGCAAATAGTTATTAAAAGTTACAGGTATCGCATATAACATAAATACAGATGGCCCTTGAGCCTTGGGCCACCGATTATCTAGGTAACTATTAAATATGTTTTCTCTGTAAGTGGTACTTACCAACTAGGCTTCCTGTGTATTAAGTGTTCAGGTAAGTAAACCTATTAGGCATTTTATATTATTATATTAATACAAATCTAATAACTTAATCGATTTCTAATAATTAATATCTACTTTATTACCTTTCCATGGTCTTTCTCATTTTTTATCTATCACTGCACTTTGATGGATTAGGACGATTGTTAAAAAACTCGCTCCCTTGAGGGTAGTTGCGAAGCTAATGACGTGTCCTCGCGGCCTTCCCGGTCGCGTGCCGGCCACGTGCCGATATAACCTCTAATGTGTGTGTGCGCACACAATCGGACGGAGATTTGAGTGCGTGGCAAATTGGGAACTATAAAATAGAATGGTTGAATGTTCCAGTATGAAAATTTGTGGAATACGTTAAAGTCAATTGTTTGCCAAACTCGGTAGGCTAATCTAGCAAGTAAATTTTGACCCAGTTTCAGTTGTTGGATTAACTTGTAGTTTTATGCCTTTATAATTCCGATGACAGTAGTACAATGTTTTATGGTCCCTGATCTCGTATTTAAGTGACATCAGCCGTACTGCGTAACGCAGTATGCCGCGTCACGATGTACTATAGAAAATGTAATGGTAAATCACTGAAATATTTTGTATAAAAATTTCATATGCTACTTTTAGATGAGTAGGAATCCAATGAAAATGCTTTTAGCCCTCGGGCTTGCAGCGAGTTTTTTGTTTCGATTTATCTTCTAAAATGAAAAAGACCATTGCAGGTGCAAATGGAGCCTAGGGCTTGCAAACAACTGATCTAAAAACGAAGCGTACTGGCACTTACAGTTACGATGGATAAAAAGGTTTTGTTCATACAAATTTTTATTAAAAATCGGTAAATCCCTATTGTGGTGCTCCCAGCAGCGATCCTTGCGAGTCAAGAGTCTTATTCTAGGCTGAACATGTTTACCACCTTTGATCACGCAAACACTTGATCATATGAGATATTGGTTAAACGCTACCATATATCTTAATAATATACATAAATTACGCGTCACGTTGTTCGTCCGCGATGGAGTCCTAAACTACTCAACCGATTGTAATCAAATTTGCACACCGTGTGCAGTTTGGTCTAACTTGAAAGATAGGATAGCTTACATCTCAATTTATAGTCGCAATAACAAAAACCTAAACCGCAGCAACGCGTGGCCGTGTCTGCTAGTAAACTATACGTATAAGTATAAATGTAATATACTCACATTATAAAGAATGTATACCTACAATTGTTTTTCTACCTTCATGATAAGAGCTTGTTGAATTTTACTGAATAATATGTATTTAACACGAACGGAATAAGCACATGGTGAATATTGAAAAATTGTATCCGTTACACAAATAACTGCCTGCGTTAAGTACTTAACTCAATCCAAATCGTAAGGAACACAAAGTATTCCAGGTAATCAAGCTCAATCAAAGGCGCTCCATTAATTCTCGTGAATCGACGGAACGCGTATTGTTGACATTGAGGTGTTATTTATCAACCCTAGATCAGAGATTGATTGATAAATAAGCTAAAAAGCCGTGATGTGGGGTGATATAATTGAGCGAATTTCCTCGCGTTCATGCCGAGAGGGTGTTAGCGTACATTCTGACAGGGGATACACACGAGCAGAAATATTAGTAAATGATATTGACAAACTATGAAATATTAAAAAAGTAATTTTTATGCAGCAGTTTACAAAATACTCAAAGTACCCATAGAGCAAAACGATACTTAAATTTTAAGTACTATAATCAGCGAACTTATTGCTTAAAATTACTCCTTTCAATCTACTTTTGGATGGAGAGAAATAACGGAGCGTTATATATACGAGTACATACTTATAATGCAAATGCACAAAAATGAACATTAATTATCTCGAAGAAACAAATAGATTATCTTACTTTTGTGGTTATGGTAGGTACTTATAAGTATTAACTATTGAGTTATTAGACGTCGTGTTGAGATATCAATTCCTGGGTCATATTGCACATTGTTTAATTTTTTGTCGAACTAACGAATCCAACTAACCCTCCCAACATTTGTTCGCTGGAAAATTGTAGCCCTGAGTATTACGCATTAGGGTGTGCATCGTACCGTGCGACATATCTCAAATTAATTCATGTTTTGTCATTCCCTCACTTTATATTCACAATTTAATGACGTAGCACTATAAAACACCTTCCACAGACACCATAGTTGTATATGTACCCTCATAGGAAAATGTGCGGCTTTGTAAAGGGAAAACACGAGTTTGCTCTTACTGGACGTTCGTTCCACAAAAAACCAATATTTGGAAGGGGTGTCATTGAAACGCACCCTTTACGTGCAAAAACGTGGTATCTTTTGATTAATATGTCCAGGGTTTTAGTTGCGTTGCTCGTGTTGATATTATGTATTTTTTGTAGTTTTATGGAATGGATTTAGATGGTTTAAAATAATATCGGGGTAAGAGGTTTGATAATTGAATTATATTCCCAAGTCGACTTCACAGATAAGTTCTGAATAGAGATGCAAAAGTATTTACATTTAAAAACAACTAACATCAACAACCACAACAACATAACAACTGTTTCATTTGTTTTTGTATTTTTCTAATTACATTTTTGCTAGCCTCCTTCAAATCTCTCGATGTAACAACACGTATGTTTATAAATCAGACCAAACAAACCAAGTTTCATTCTTCGTAATTAATTTTGTGCGGTTTTTAATCAAGCGAAATGTGTTGAAAATATGCGGTCAACATTCATGCATTCATTTATAACAACTATTTTAATTATTCACCGTGAATCAACTCGTATGTGAAATGCGAAGTTATTTTCGACGCATGCTGTTCGGAGAACTGTTTCAACATTTTTGGGTGTATACCTACATGTGTTATTATGCTGTTTTTGGCGCTCGGTGTATGTTATTTGTCGAATGAGATCGTGCTGGCCTCTGTTGGCAAAAAAAAAACAGATTGCCTAAGAGCGTCTCTACATCGATCGATCTAATCAATTGATGTACGAATACGCGGAACGCTGTAAATCCACTCGAAAATTATGTCATGATTTTAAACCTAGTGTTCTTGGATAAAAAAATCAATTAATGGATATTATAGTATCGTATGTAACTATAACAGAAAATATGTAAGGAAGAATATACTTTTTATATCTTTAATGCAGCTGGGTAACCAAAACGGCCACCTGGCAACACAGAACAGATGACATTATTTAAAAGCTGAAAGTTCCGTGAAATTGATAACCATAAAAAGATGTATGAATATGTTCTGAACTTTCGTACGATTTATTAAAGATATTACAGGAAAATGGGAAGACGTTATTCAAGCGCAGGTGTGCTGACGATTTGCTAACTCGCTATATTTCTGTACAAATTGAGTTTGGAACATTTTGGGGACAATTTGTATAATGTATTGTTCACGATATTGTACCCAAAGGGAGAGTTTGTGCGATTTCAGCTATATACTGTAATGTAGGTACCTACGTGCCAATAACCCCGATACATATAGCATACTTTTGTATTTAAACAGCTTCGAAAAGGAGGTTTGACTGCTGTGCTGGTACTCGTATATTTTGGTTTGACTGATTATTTCCATTATATGGAAAGTTCTTTTTTATTTGAACAAGTAAATTTTCGTGATATTCTACGGACACATTTACGTAATGCAGTTTTTGTATAAGAAATTCAAAGTTACTTTGAATTAGTAAGTTTGTTATCGTATACCTACCTATTCCATTAATACAAGTAGTAAAAGGTATTTACATTTTTGTCATCTATCATTTATCTTCATTTAGTTTGATTGTATTGTACAAGTGTTAAAACATTTAAAAACAATAGCCTATCTCCTAGAAAGACTCCCTCGCAAACAAAAACTTCCAAGATTAAAGTTTAAAAGTATCATCGAGTTTTAAAAGAGTACATTTCTATGTAAAATAGTAGTCGTTGAACGGAGCAGTTCCGAAAGGAATTGAATTGTTAAAAAAAGGAAATCTAAAGTACGATGTCGTCGTGCCATTAGTGAAACGAGGACTTCGAAGAATGGATCCTACGGTAGTACGTCGCCCAAAGAGCACGAAATAACATGACATTTTTGTGCTTTATATTAAGTGGATTAAGAATCGTATCTACCTAGCTAGCTATAAATTCTTAAATGTCACTAAAGTACCTTGAGATAAATGCTTCTTGGGTAGGTACTGACATAAAATGTCTGTTTACTTTTGGTACTAATATGAAATAAGTTTTTTTATGATTGGGTCAATTCTGATAACATTTCAAGTCTATTTTTAGTTTCTTTTAAAATAACATAACATTACTTTTAATGCATGAATACCTAATCAAATTTACAGTTTTAATTATTTTGTTTCTAATACGTACCTACTAGTATTATATTTTTTTTATTGTTTTATTACAAAAATGTTCGAATAGACCACTTAGCCTTGAATTTACAATTGGAGCTTAAATCATTATAAATAATTGCATTCCTTTGAAAGCAGACAAAGTTAATTCAAGTCACTACTCGTTTCTAGATACAAACTAGAGTCGTATCAGCTCTAATCTAAACTTATATTCCACGCGTGCTGCATACACAAAAACCATTTCACCAAATCGTTCGACCCTAATGAAAGTGTACATTTCTAGTCCAAAAAAAGAAAATAAACAGCACATCGATACCCCTTAATAGAAGCTAGATAAAAGTAGGGTTGTAAAAGATACAAGATCACAGTTACGGATGCAGATTCCGGATATCAAAATTTCAATCAAACATTTGGTTTTGGCTATCAGGCTTGTCTTGTTTTACGTTAGAATATTTGAAAGTTATGCATTTCAAAAACGACTGGTTTACAAATATTTTTCAAAACTTTTACACTGACGGACTATAATTATAAATCACATTGTTTAAAAAAATATAAAGTACACTTTTAGGCGTGACTACGTGTTATTTATTGCGTCTATTGATATCCGAAACGTTTTTGGCCTGTGTCTGTTACGGATATCATTTTTTCGGATATTGGTTTCGCTTACGGATATGAATATCCACAGCAGCCCTATCTAATGGGATTAGTCCAATATTAGTTACAGGAAAACAACGTTACGAAAGCAATTTCGGCTTCGCATATTGGCTATTAAGAAGTGCTTATGTTACCTTTTTGCTTGGACACTTTTGTGTGCTTTGTTTTCCATTCAGATTCCCATTACGAAGCAAAGTACAGTGAGGAAAATAGGTTTGGAAACGAAAAAGACTATGTAGGTGCTGGCTAGGTATACCTAGAAATTTCTTTTCTTTTATGTCATTCGTGTTTCCTGTAGAAGCTTTAATTTTCCTGACTATTAAGTTTTACCTAGGTTATATCCATCACGTTCGCATAAGATGCCGACACAGATGCCGATGCAGAGACAGATACTGAATACGGCACTGGCAATGACATTAACACGATACCGATATTGACGCATATGCCAAGGCCGCAACGCCAAAACCTATGCCGATACAGACGCCAATGCTGACGCCCACTGTACCACAAATGCTAACGCTGACATAGTAATATAAACAGCTGACATAAAAGCTGTGGAGTGAGCACGAACCTCTATCGACAAAGTATTCGTTACGTTAACGTAAAAAATGTTGTAGGTATACTTGATCAGTACTCCTAAAATAGGGAAGCACGAACGCTTTAACGGTTCGTATCGATAGCAAGGGCGCTGATTAACTCTCGTTCAATTTTTTTACGTTAACGATACGAATACTTTCTAGATAGAAGTTCATGCTCTACCAACTAATCTGTATAAAATCTTTCAAAAATTCCAAATGATTACATTGTACTCAGCACACTCGTAATAGTGCCAATAACAAGTGAGATGCGAAACATAACAAACAATTAAGTAAATATTCCCATTGGTAAACAGTCCAGTTGTATCACAAGCCACAAGTAAATTGCAACAGCTTGAACACACAGTATTTATTTACATATTCACCGCATTAAGTGTACTTAGTTGCGTCGTAGTAGATTCTAATAAAAAGAGGCTACGCGCGGCAACAGGGAATATTTACTGCTACTGCAGTTGTTGTGGTGTTTCTACAAATAACAGGAGACTTACGCAAGTGAGGTATACTTTAGAGCTGCTAGTCCATCCACGGTGGAGCAGTAAAGTGTACAAACAGATAACGACAATCTGCGTGCTCGTCGTGAGTAAGAACTTTTATTTATACGTACTGCTGAACCGTGATTATCACGTTATAAATATCAAAGCTAAGCGTACTTTGTTATAAAAAAGTCTCTGTATGTTGTTATAACAGCAGTCTCCATAAAGTATCAGTATTGCTATTTTGAACAAAGTATATTTATGCGTATCGTTCAAAAATGTTGACTGTACTCTAATTTATAGTATCTATAATTATACAAAGTTACGAGGAACGTGCATTTTGTAACTCCTAATATATTTCAACACGCTTAATCACTACAACATTATGGTGGATGTCAGTTGGTATACTAGATACTGAAACTTTTAAACGTCATAATTGCACGTGACTATTCCCAAGAAAAAATGGGTGCGTGTACTTATGTACGCGCATGAGAAGTTATACTTCTTTAATATTTTAAAAATAAATCTTACTAATATTATAAAGCCGAAAGTTTGTGAGTGTGTGTGTGTGTATGTTTGTTAGCTCTTCACGCTCAAACGGCTGGACCGTTTTCGATGAAATTTGGTATAGGGGTAGACTGGACCTATGAGACGGACATAGGCTATATTTTGTCTCAAAAAATAATCTCTAAGGGGGTGAAATAGGGGTTGAAAGTTTGTATGAGTGATTTACAATGCTTCAAGCTAGGAATCTGAAAATGTATATTTAGGCTTTTGGTAAGAAATAAAGAAATACGGGTTTCAGCTTTTTGGCAAAATCATCCCTAAAGGGGGCAAGGCAAGGGGTTGAAATGATGAGGTATTCTTTAGATGCACCCCCTACGGACCACAATAAACGGCTGAACGGATCGTCATGCAATTTGGCAAGGGGATAGATAATAATGGATACACGATAAAGAAAGAGATAGAGGGAGAGAGAGAGAGAGATAGAGTGAGAGAAAAAGAGATAGAGGGAGAAGTATGTAGATTGAGATAAAGGGAGAGGGAAGGAGATAAAGGGAGAGTTGGAGAGTGAGGCGGAGAGATAGAGGAAGTGGGAAATATATATATTCTAAGAAGAGAGAGAGAGCGAGAGAGGGAGAGAGATAGAGAGAGTGAGCGAGAGAGGGAGATAGATAGATTGAGAGGGTACATTTATAGAAATAGAGGGAGAGCGATCGAAAGAGGGAGAGGGAGAGAGAAAAGGAAGAGGAAAGGAGATAAAGGGAGAGAGAGAGCGTGAGAGGGCGATATAGAGGGAGTGGAAAATATGTAGAAATAAAGGAAGAGAGACCTAGGAAGAGAGAGAGTGAGAGAGGGAAAGAGATAGATTGTGAGGGAAGTGTATAGAAATAGAGGGAGAGAAATCCAAAGAGGAAAAGGGAGAAAAATAGAGATTGAGAGTAGAAAGGGACATATTATGTAGTGATAGAAGGAGAAGGAAAGATATAGAGATAGAAGGAGAGAGAAAGCGATAGAGATGGTATATATCATAGATAAGATTATACCATAAATGTTATTATGTGACTCACAAACATACATACACACACACTAACTCACATTGTTGTAGTAAGATTAGGTACGTTTAACTTTGTCCCTCGATCTCGGTTTAATCTGAGAATTTTAATAATTATGTGGCTTTCATACTGTTTCATTTTCGGTACGTTATGACTTAGCGACCGATATCGGAAACTAACTAATGTACAGACAGTCGCCCCAGTACCCGGATGCTAACTATGATGACACAATAATAATAATTATGCACAAACCTTTCAAATAGCTACCTATAGGTGTTGTAGGTAAATGTAATGCGGGTGAAACCGCGGGGCGCCGCTAGTTTAATAATAAATTCAAAAATCGAATTTAAGGTTGGTCATTTTTTAAATATTTTTATTGATTTCTTAATTTAATATTCACTTTTCATTTTTATCAAAAAGTTTTCATTAAATTTATTTAGTTATTTTTATAAATATTTATTATTTATTCAATCGTACCAACATGCGCGACTAATATCGAGGTTCAATTCCTATTTTGTTGGTAGCTTTTTTTTCGAGACTTAATGAGCGGTTAAGCAGACGGCTTCATACTGTTAATTTTGTGTCACAGGTGCGCGCGCATCTTAAAGTTTCACTCTCATAATTTTTTCATAACGCGCCTAACTTCATACTGTTAATTTTGTGTCACAGGTGCGCGCGCATCTTAAAGTTTCACTCTCATCATTTTTTCATAACGCGCCTAACTTCATACTGTTAATTTTGTGTTACAGGTGCGCGCGCATCTTAAAATTTCACTCTCATCATTTTTTCATAACGCGCCTAAAGAAGTAAACTTCAAAAATAATTTATTTCGAACCTTTATACCCAATTAACAACTTTATTTATACTCATGTTTATAAGTTGAGTGTTTTTGCAAGAAAACAAACACATTTCATGATACTACTTAGTTACTCATAGGATATAAGAAGTGCGCTCACATATTTCTAGTATAAAGCACGCACCACTCGGAGCGAGCGCGACCGGTGAATATGCATATTGTCTGCCGCGAGACAAGAGCACTCCACGGCGCAACAATAGGCCCAGCGTAATTCCCGGTTTCCCGGATTCCCAGTTTTTATAGCCTTGTTGTTAGCATCGGCGTCTCAGCCATATTCTAGTTTCAGTGTGTAAGGCGCTTTTGTTGACTGTTACGTCTTTTTTGTGGTAATCTTGACCATCCTTTCGCTAGTGTTGTGAAAAATTCGCTTTTGATTATTCAATGGAAAATATACTTCACTGTTCTTATTGCCTATTCTTTTCAAAGTCCACACACACTTGTACGCGCTCACTTATACTATTTAAATACTTTTCTTTGCATAAAGAAAAAAGCGACCGCAAAGCAAAGTAAATAATCCCATTACATTTTCAATATAATATATTATTAAGTATATAGAAAAAACGTATTTATTTCCCTTAAGCAGTAATCCTTATCCGATAAACCAAAGCTCAAAAACCCTTTCCGATTGGCATTCTTATCAGCATATGTATCAAGGGTTCACCGACCCCGGTACCTTCAGTACCGAAAATCCCTTAGATTTGCAGCAAAACCTCCGGGAAGTAACGTCCCGGATGGAATGTAAATACACGGTGATATGAATAGAAATGTGTTATAAGTAGATGGCCGAGGTGGTTGTCGTTACGGAAAAGTCGGGCGCTTTGTAGGGGTAGTAGTTGCAGTGATTTTGGAGTCTGCAATTTTTCCTGGGAAAGGGTTGGTTATTTAATGAATGAATAACGCTTTATTTTATGTACGATAGAATATACCAAATACAATTTATTAGTGTTAACTTAAACGAAGTTCTTAGTAAAAAAAAATAATCACACCGTCATAGTAAGTAGGAAATATACCTGACTGTGGCACGTCATAAATGGATGTAATTCATGCGCAACGGGAAGCAATCGAGAGCAAAAAAAAACCTGTAGTAGCATTTGAATGTATACAAATGGCAGCACTGATTAACTTTCATCGCATATGCTATAAAAAGGATTGCTTGGCCAACGTGAGCTCATTCTTACTTTGGACACGGCGCAGTGCGGATACTCAAAGTGACGGCCTAAAATATAACCATCCTATATTATCTATTATTATCAGTATCAGTATTATCATAAGGTATTAATTACAGCCATGATGTCAAAGTACTTTAGTCGAAAGACCAATTCATTTTCCCCAACAACAATAGCAATAAGTCAAGTTCATCCTGAGGCAGAAGGTAATGCATATTCTTTTGAATAAATTCTATCTGGAAATATTTTTCAAGTGAATATTCAGAAACGCTTATAGTTTCAATATTAAATTCTGCAATACCGTTCATATTCTACGGTCTATCATACAACCCACTATCGGGAGAAGCCGATGATATTTTATTACCTCAAAAATTGTTCTCAGTATTTCATATTGAAATAGAATATACATTTATTGCAATTTTTGCGACGTGGTTTCCACTTTCATGAATCTTGAAGTTTAGGTTTAGGTGTCATGTATTTGTGAACCTAGAGGTTGCTTGAAAGGGAAACATCCTTTTTAAAACTCAAACCATAATCAATTAATTATAGTTTGTTCTCTTTTATAGTTTAATTTGTTTATTAGATTGAAGTGTTTGACTTGTAAAAGTGCGATTTTATTGCCTATTTACAATAAATGATTTGACTTTGACTTTGGTTAGATACGTTTGAATTAGTTTGTAACACAAAGTCAATAATAGCCTCTGAAGATATTATGTAAGTTTTGCTTATTTAATTCGGGTTTACCATAATACAAAAGAAATAACATACCAAATTCGGTAGTTTACTCTTTAGAGAACTTGATTCAGACCGGTTTCTAGTGTATTTCAAACAAAAGTACCTACTTATTTAGGTAGGTACGCCAATCTCTGACCAAAATCTTTTCATTCAAAAGCGCCACTGAACGGTTGCCTACAAAGCAACGGATATCCGATCGATCCGGATTTGGATATGCAATTTTTCCGGCCACTTTTCTGTTGAGCTGAATATTATAATTATTAAAACGAGCATTTTATACTATTACATTCGTCATTACAATTTCGCAGAACTGGGGGATGAAACTTTAAATGAAACCGCTTTATTTTGTTGTGCCCGACATCATGATACATAGTTTAATATAAAACAACTTACAATTACTAGTCATTATAATATAAATTGCGAATAGTATCCTATTGTAGCTCGCTGTTTCTAAGCCACTTGGGTATAGTGGAGTCAGCCTTATCCGGCTACTTAACCATCCGGCCAAACACTTCCTACCACAACTCTGATTCAAACCCAAGTTTAACCTCCCATGCTTTAGGTGTAGCGCATGCACAGCCGCTAGATTTATCTGACAGATAGCCAGTGAAATAATGGTGGAGTTTCCTGATCTTACCCCGGCCCGTGAGCAGGCAGAGAGTTATGTTGTGCGCGCGGGGACTAAGAATACGTTAACGGTATTTCTTTAAACATTATTTTTGCATTGAAATTGCGAACTTTGCATTTAGTTGTATTTATAGTTAATTAATTGGATTAGTCGAGCATCCAACCGCATTATAATAATTCTGACACCTTATTTTATTATTACAGTAATCGGAATAATAAACATAACTAACTCATCACCGCACGTGAGACTGCGAAAGAGTAACGGCACTGCACTGCTCTCGTCACTGTTATTTATATTATATATTATTTATATAATTATATATACAACAACGTAAAAGTATTTATTATGGGTTATGCCCTTAACTATTATTATATACGTTCGTGGCCTAGTTTTAAAGTCCACAGCAAAGCAAAGTCTCTAACGTGGTTGAACTCGCAAAGCATGCAACGCCACAGTATTGTTTAGGTACGCCGAGCACGACTCGCAACGTATTTAATTACGGTGTATTAACGTAATTGCCTGCTAGATTCACAGGATCACCTTACGTTTACGTTGCAGTCGTAGCTGCCGTGTATTTACATAGTTAACTGGGAATAAATGTATGCAAAAAATCAGGGTTCTCATTTTTAGTTTTGTCAAATTGTGATGGTAAGAGTTACAACGTAATTGGAAGATCCACGCGAGGAAAATATTTTATTTATTTTTATAGCTTCTGTAAAAGGTAAACTTCGTTCACCCTTCAGTATCACAGTGATCATGGCACTATGTTATACGTTAGCGTAATTAACTACAACGTTACCAGGTAAAGTTATAGACATAGAAGCCACTATAATCTGTTGCAACATCTAGACGCTCAGTATGTTCACGCGACCGTAGCAACTAAGTACCTACGCCTAAACAAATGCTCTATAACAGACATACAAGCAGCAGACCGAACATTACAGGGAATCCAGAAGAAAAATGTAACTCGGGCAGGGGCGAACTAAGGCTGACCAGACACCTCTGCATAATTATTCATAAAATGTAACAGATTCAAATTCATGCTGAATAGGTATGACCTCATATTTTTTCAAGTCAAATTGCTGTCAAATTGTCGCTTTCATCACTCGTCAATATGACAGCCACCGTCATGACTGGATTCACTAGATATCTGTAATATCGGCTATGCCCTTCCTTTTATATCTGTTTATATTAACTAATTGCCAGTGTGTAGCTAAAATTCCACTGTTCACTACCAGCTGGCAAATTGTAATTATGCAAAACATCTAGTTATCAAACAACTTCTCCCCAAAGCCCAATCAATTCATCCAAAACGTGTGACAATATTAAACAGGCCTGAAATATGACAAGCCTCTCTCCAACCAACGTGTCTACCGGCCCTACGTCTCTACCGTTCGTCGGCCCACTAATGAAATAAACTTTCAGGTAGAGAAAGTAAGTTATTAATATTCATGTAGCGCACCGCACCGGCTCCTGTAAATGTTTTATTCGTTAACGACTCTGTTTAGTATAGGAGCTGATGATCTTATGTATCACGAATTTGTACGAAACAAAATACCTTATAGGTTAAAGGCTTATAGGATAGGTAAGTTAAAAGACATATGTTTTAAATATACTGACATAACATATGCTTGTTTTAAATACTGTGTAGTGACTTATTACTTGTTGTGCGTTTAGTGTTTGTTTACTGTGAAATATTTTCAATGACATTGGAATATCAACAAATTTTTACAATGGCAATACATACGTAATCTTTTTTTTTATTATACAATACTATTGTATTAATAATATTGGTTGGATTTATTTGCCGTCTAATATTTAAGTATAGCCTTTAGTTACTCAGGCTTCCACTACATTAAAACCCCCAGTCACACAAAATAATATAACAAATAAAAATAATAATGGAGGTTGGTATCTTACTCTCGTAAATAAAAGGGGTACGTACCTCTAATCTAAGTTGTCCGGATTACGGTAATCATGTCACGTCGTATGTTAGAAGCCTTTGAAATTAATTTGCGGTAATCAATTCCTGTTTGGTGTAATTAAATTGTTGTAAATTTTTAATTGGTTTTCTTTCTGCGTGATGGATTGAGATGGAGCACTTTTATTCGTACCTTTTCGTTTTTCTATGTTATACCTTTGTGGTAGAAAGTCTCTGCTATTTATGTTAAGCTCGTACTGAATTGGTATGTTGGTCCTGTACGCTGTCCAGGGGATGCGCAACATACGCCGACAACACTTCAAAGGCGTCCACCCATCGTCTGTCGTTTGCCTTCAGAGTCAGAACTCAGAGTCAGAGTCAGAACTCCTGTACGGAAATATTGAAAAAACTACAATTCTTACAATGTATTATACTTTTGTCCTTTTGAATACATTCCGATCATTTCATATTTTGTCTAATTGACTAAACGCCGAGTTCGCCACGCCGGTGCGACGTCTTATTTTCGATAATGAACGTACTAAGAATGAAATGTTCTTAAATAAGGCATTTGGATGTGTCAAGTAATAAAAAGTTATTCTACTAGCAATATGCACACTTTAGACTAGTGTCCTTTTAATGTATTTTTATTAGCAAAATGCAATGACGGTGTATCGTACATAATTTCGAGCACAATAATTCCAAGCACATTTATTAATAGATAGAATTTCAAGCAAAATACCTATTTATTTCCGATGTAGTAAACACCCATTATTTCATCTCGACTAACGGGCAGGATTATCTGCGAGAGACGTCTCCCTGTCTCGTTACCGAAGTGGAATAGAGAAACTGAACTTTAGACAAGAAATTTATGTAACTTACACAACAATACTCTCATTTTATGATGCAAATCACATGTAATTAGAACTTTGACTGCTGACACTGTCGCTCTAAATCATAGTGCACTTACTACCTAGGTTATAATACACATTGACGCGAATCACGCTAGTTTGAAATGATAATGAATGTATTTCAACGGTTGTGTTAAACAATTTGATAAACAGTATGTAATTTCGACAAAATTTATGGACATCGTTCTGAAACATACTGGATTTACCTCCCACTTCCGGTCTACACATTAGGAACTTTATGTACTGTCTAATTTAATGTAGTGTCGTCGGTATCGTCAGCGTCTGTAGGCTTAAATTTTCATTATGTTTATTGGATAATTCGCTTCAGAGGCGGCGTGAAGCGGCGAGATAGAGAGGATTTTCAATGCAACAGTGAGCATTTTGTCAACGCGAGCACTATCAGTTCCTGGTATACGTATAGACATAGAATGTAATCTGGTTATGAAGAACAAAGCAACCAACTTTTGAGAGAGTGAGGAGGACAATAATTTTGGTTGTTCTGTGTTATTTTGTCAGGGATGGTTTCATTTTAACCGTTTTTTTTATATATTTAATAATATGTATGCATTCTTACTGATAGGCCAAGTATTCCCCAGATCCTTTGTAGAGGCAGGCCTGTGTCACTCCGCGTGTAGCGGCGGCCATTGCGCAAGGGCCAATCTAGTAGGCTGCCACAAGCGAAAGAAAACACACGCGTGCGCGCTATATGTTCGACCACGTTCAACTTAATTATTTGATTTGATTGATTCATTATATAATTGCAAGATGGACACAAAACGAAAATAAGCAAAAAGATACTGTGCAGTATTTTCAGTAATTTAAGTATTTAAGTATCAATTTATGTATATTTCAGTAATTAAGTATCAATTATTATGTTTTGTCCGAAACAAAAACAATTCCAGATATTTTTACACATACATAACATCTATTATTATTTTGTCTATATAAGTATAATGAACAAAATGTGTTTTATTTTATTACTTCATTAAATTAAATCTTTGGCAATAATCGTATAGCATATACAATTATGCAGCTAGCTCTTAGACTACATGAACGTACTCGGCGCTGCCTGCTGCCTGCTGCGCGTTGCCCGCCACAAGTAGGAGTAAACGCTCGTGCTGTGCGCTAGATGGCATAAGTAGTTTCTCGAAGTAAGCAACCCTAGTCCGCGGCTCTTTCAATACGTATAACCATGTGTAGCGACACAATATTGCGTTTGCATTGCATTCTGCTGACGCGAGTTAATGCAATGCAAGGTACAGGTGGGGCGCAACAGTCGTCACCCCTCGGGCACGATAGGTAGACGTAGTTTCTGTGTAATTATAATAATATACCGCTTGACCTACTTAAACAGTATTTTCTTTTCTAAACGCCATGTTAGGAAAGAACGGACGGGAGATAACTTTACACCGAATCTCCCATTCTATTTAGGTAGATATTGCGCACTCACCAAAGCGGTAAACATGTATAACTTATTATGAACCGTAGTATAGTGAATTAAGGCCCATATTCCTTCAAAAAGAAATTGGTAGGTATGTAAATGAACACGTGCTCGACTGGACCGCGAGCTAAATTAAATCATATTGTTTATCAGATAGAGTCAATATTTCTTTGAAAACCATTGCGAAGTAAAGCTTCTGTACTAGTTTACTAGTTTATTATTCTGTGGTAGAGGTTAGCTTTGACTCAGTTTTCGTTATTCAATTTCGAGTTTGAAATATTGCAAGCTTGTGAAGTTCCTATGACAACACAATAAATTATAATAGTGATAGCGAATTGACCTGCCGATATAATATTATAGGTCTTTGAAAGCTAGACAACAAAACGTACCTGTATACTTCCTTCAAAATGACGAATATTTGGCCGTAGTCCCTTGAAGCTTTAGGCGCCGCGTGAAAATTTCATCCGAATTTTCCGGTAAAGTGAGCGAGCTCCCTAAGGAATCCTCGGGCAGCATTATTGATAAAAACAAAAGCGAAGTGTTGAGACGGCGGAACATCAAATTACGAGAGAGGCTCCTAGTAGCATTTTAATAACGAACCGTTTCACACTTGGCTGTCTCCAAAAGCAGGAAATTATTCCACTTTGTGTATTGAATCCCTTTTATTGAATGCCAAAAGGAGGATAGATTGTGTTCGAAATAGGTACAGTGCGGGTATTTGTTGGATTGGTAGACTGTGCTTAAATTATGTAGGTAAAATGAGTGTATCTAAAGTATGCAATTAAATATTTGGTCAAAATCAAAATGTGAATGTGTGTCAAAATGTGATCAGTATATAAAAATACATTTCAAGTACATTATCACAAAATGTAAGTAAATTTTGTTGTGCACTTCTGTAAAAAAATCGTAAACTCAAACAGAGGCTATATCTCTCATGTCAAATTAGGTAGCTACCAAGGGTTAGTTATACCCATACCGTAGTGACAAAATACGCTCAGAAACAACCATAAAGTCGCAGATGTTCCTGATATTTTAGTAAATGAGCTCTACATTTGAAATGAAAGGGTTCCCAAAGAAGTCGTTGCCAGATGGATGTGGCATTGACTGGACTACAAAAGGGTACTATAATAATAATAATAATTGTCAAACAAAGTTATATAATTATATATACCTATTTACGAGTAATTTGTATCTAAAACTAAGCGTTTAAGTCAGATACACCGAAACTAAAATAGTAGCTGGATTACAAATGACTCGCAAACAAAATGAACAATGATTAAAAAAATTAATACAACTCAAATTTTGTGGTTGGTTGCAGCTTCACTGACGTTGATGCTAATTATGTCCTAATAAAGACGAAAAAGGTTAACAATTAATAAAATGATGTTTCAAAATTTTGACAAAAGTACGCCAATATGGTGTAATAAGTGCCACACGTTTCTGGACCAACTTTTCTTCCGTCCATGGAGCAGCGCGACACGGCTACCCATCCGTCACAGTGAAGGCGGCGCGGCAAATTGCACGCCCTCATCATCCCGCGGGGACTGACCTGAGCCGACCGAGCAGGGTTGCAGAGGTTTTCAGCGGAACCAATGTTGTCTCGCCTTGATGAATTGTCTGCCTTGATGGAGATTACAGCGTAAGGTAATAGTTGTATCTAGTTGTATCTATATCTACATAGTAGAGCAATTTCATTCCGAGCACCCCTGCTGTGTCAGTGACAGCTCTGCGGATAACCATTTTAACTATCCCTTTCAGCTCAATTTCTACTTTCTGAAGTTCCCATGTTACGGTGGAATTGTTCATAATTTTGGTATTTATTGTAGTCTGTGACGCACGTGTGGATTTGTTTTTGCAAGCTCCTATAAGCCACATAACAAAATTACTATGAGAATTAAGTGAGACAATCCGTAGCCCTTGATTAAATAAACCTAAAGTAGGTAAATGCAATCTTCTTACATTGGGCTGTTTTTTTAGTTAATCGAAAGCAAGATGACTAGACAGGCGAAATCCTGCCGAAACAGTGTTTGCATCAGACTCACTCCTCAGGTGAAGGTGTAATCTTGTGCGCGAACTTTTCTGTTTATTTTCCCTTCCAATTTCGCCGGAGTGCCTGCCGACGTGTTGTCTGATGTCGGCTTAAAATATGAAATACACGGCATTTACTTTTGTCAAGCTTATCACTTTACGCTTCGACCAAGCACGAAGTTGATCCTACAGATGAACCTCAACTGTTTTGTGAAGACCAAAAATAGACTACGATACGTTTACCGAAGATTTTACGCGACGCCTGTTGAATTCGAAGTGAATGATTCAGTTAATGTACAAAATGAACCGACGTGTATATACTGGCAGTGATTCCATCCCGTATGTATCCAGACTTTAACCAGCTTGCAAGTTTCTTAGCAGCTTGACGCCAGTACCTTCACAACTTTGTTTTTAAAATCTCCGCTAACAGTTTTCCTTGCTTTATCCATACTATATAATAAAGGTGTAACTAAGCCATGTCTGTACATACATTGAAGATATTTTTGATAAACTAACTGAGATCTTTGGAGAACCTGAAAATGTGGTTTGCCGAATGAACGTCTGTTGTTATATTTGTTTGTACCTTAAGACTCTGAAACTAATGGACGGGCTTTGATGGGTGTTTCGGTATTTTGTAGCTTTGGTTTCAAGTCGGTTAACGGTGTATACTCGTATTTCATAACTAAGTGACGCGTACGAAGTCGCAGGAAAACGCTTGAAGTTTGCATAGCTTTTATGATCAAACATTCACGCGTGGTCCATCAGCCGCTTCACTGGTTATCCCTCTTCATCTACAGCCAAAAATACAAACAATAGATAAGTTCAGTAGTTAACCCAAAAACGGAGCACGCGAACTCGTCGAAAGGGAAAAACATGACGAGGAAAAGGTAACCACGTGCGGCTGGAAATCCTTTTATTATTTACAACGCATTTTATGTAACTACCTGCGAGTTACGCTTTGATTCTCACGTAAACTGTGTGTTAGCAAACTTGCCGGAAGATTTCAGTACGCGTGACGTAAGTTTACATACGGAGCACGTTGTGTTTGCTTTTCATACTTTTGGTGGAACACGTAAAACGTGTCTAAGAAGCTCAATGAAAGTATTTTCCATACAAAATTACTATGCAAGCTTATAACCCTAATATGCTACTTTAAATTCAAATCCCTACTTTAAAGCTATGATTTTTCAAGCTTTATTCATCTTAACTGTTACCCGTGACTTTGCTCACAGTTGTATTTTTACATCAATATTAGACGACTGACAACCGATGGGGCAGAAAGGTTCTAGAATGGCAACCACGGACTGGAAGACGCAGTGTAGGTAGGCCTCCCACTAGATTAGCCGACGGCATCAAAAGGGTCGCAGGGAACCGGTGGATGCCATTGGCAAAGTGTCGTTCGGTGTGGGGGTCTAAGGGGGAGGCCTATGTTCAGCGTGAACGTCCTCAGGCTGATGATGTTGATGATGATGATGATTAGACAACTGCTTCCCAGCAAACCCCGTAAATCTATGACAGCGTGCCGCATATAAATCGTTTATTTGATCCAATAACAGATGTAAAACTTGTTGGATTTAGATAGGATTTAGATAGGCAACATAAACCAAACTGCACTACAATCGGTTTATACGTTATGCAAAACATACAAACATACAGACGCTCTGTCCTTTACTGCTTTATTAGACGTACATATTTTCCATCACCGTGTATTCATAGAGCGGATACTTGCAGCTATTTCGGAGAAAGGGTCAGAAAGCCGCTTACAGGTCGCCTTAGAAACGGGAGAGCTTTCGCGTGTAATCCACTAATGTGTGGCTTAGAAGGGTACTTTGATAAAGCTATTGATATCTTGGATCTATTGGATAGTGTTGAGTGTGAAAATGGGGAAATTAGTGCGAAATTTGCAGAATTACGGTTTACCAAAAGCATATTAAATTTATCACGTTATCGATAAAACATTTTACACCTATGAGTATTATGGTCTAAAATATACTTTATATATAGGTAGACCCATGTAAATATTGTTTTTACGTAAGATACCAAAAATAATAATTTTAACCAGCGGGTTTAATCGCTAATGTATTTAATGGTCATGTTAACAATTCATACCGTCGTTTCTATCCTTTGAAAAAAAGAGAGATAGTAGTAGAGACAGTGTTTAATTATTATACTCATAATAACAATGAAATTCATATCATTAAGTTACTAGATTAATCTAATTACCGCACGGATTACGAAAAGTTTCACCATGTTTTTCATTAATTCAATAAAATGATTTCAATTTACGAAAGTCTAAGAACTTCTAATCAATTTGTCGAGAATAGAGTGAGAGTAATAAGGTGGTGTTCTATATTGAACAATACCACAATGGCACGAAAACACTGAATCGATACCTACTAATATTATGTGTGTAGCCAAACTCCCGTAACCCGAGAGCCACTAACAACCCTCGCTGTTTTTGTTCCTGTTGCGAATAGAAACAATAGTTTATACATAATTCATTTAGTGGAATAGATTAATCTTTGGAAGTGATTCCGGCCGGTTTTGGTTTTGTTCGCGTTTCAATGGGAAATGAAAGGTATATTAGTTACCTGTCTGTGGCCATACAAAATATTAGAATTGTATAATATACTTCACAGCATGCCCCTATATACTTACCCATGTCATCTTTGACAAGGGGCTTCTGGACTTAATACATGAGTATGCTTTTCAAAAATGGCATCACGATACCACCACCGTCTTTTAAGGACCAAGATGTCCTGCAAAATTATCCTAAGAAGACTATGTCCTATGACGAGGTGACTATAATATTGATTTGATATTTTGGCTAAGGACCCAAAAATAGTCATGTTTTCTGATAATGTATTTCTATATGCATAAGTAAATATAAATTAATTACTAGAAAACGACTTAAATGCATAAGTAGGTACATTTTATCAACTGTACTCTCACATAATAAATAAATAAATAAATAATGCTGGACAATTCACACAGCATAATCTAGCCCCAAAGTAAGCAGAGCTTGTGTTATGGGTACTAGACAACTGATATACATAATACAATACACTACATATTATATAGATATTTTTTATTATACATAGAAAACATCCAGAACGCCCTGAACAAATATCTGCAGATCGTACAAACATTTGTCCCGGGGCGGGAATCGAACCCGCGACCTCCTGCGTCGCAGGCGGACCTTCGCCCGTCGCGCCATCGAGGTCGCGGGTCTACTACCAATTTACAAGTCATACAAGAAAGGACAAGATTTATCTCAAGTAGCTACTTACCTCACTAAGCAAGCCACCAGCTTATTTACCACTCTAAAATGTATGTAAACTAGAAAACAATATAACTACAATAAACATTTGTGATTTGCAGCTATTTAAATCTCAATTTCCGAAAATATACAGCCTCAAATAAGCGAGGCTACGGCGCATTCCCATAAGCGCTATTACTTGTCCTGCGCCCTTGGTCGGTCCCTTCCTTACGACGTAAGAAGCCTTGGAACTCAAATCATTGGACCCTAGAGCCCAGTGCCTTTATGTGGAAGATAGACAAAATTTTAGATCAAATATTTCTTCATAAAGGAAAATGGTTGGGAGAATTGTGCAACTACCAAATAACTTTATTATTTTTCAGCTAAATTAGTAAATTGTTTTTCGTTAAATTTGTATACAAAAATAGACTTTTGGTAGAATACGAGGCTAATACCCTTTAAGCTCTTCGTCCACCAAATGTAAATTTGATTCATCCAACATATTTCCCTACACGGTAAATCATGCACCACATTACAGCCCCTCTACTAATTAAAATATCACAGTACAAGTCCATAATACCCAGACTAATATGGCTGCACTCCACACCCTATAAATAACAAAACAAACCAATACACAAGTATATTTTATCGAATTCCGGATGCAGCGTCCGAAAGGGCCGCCCGCCCTAGCCGCGGGGCGACGGGAATGTTTCAGCTGAACAGGGGCGTATATGCATATGGTGGTGATCTATTTGTCTTTACTTTGGTGCGTGTAAACACATGTTTGTTGGTTTGTTTACGTAAAATTATCACATAGGGACAACTGAAGACCTGCAATGCGACCACGTGACCATTGCGTTTATTTTTTGTGACTTGCGAAAGTGAGCTAGTATGTTTTTCACCAGGTAACAACTATTATTAAAAATTTACTGAGTCAAAGAATTTATTGTAAATAGGCAATAAAATCGCACTTTTACAAGTCAAACAGCTAATACTCGTTGACAAAGAGAATCATAAAAGATAAAGTACGGAGCACATAAATAAGGAGCACATTTATGTCATACATACGTTCCTAATGAGCGGAAGAACAACAGTGCAAAGGAAAAACATCCATACATACAGCCATACCTATTTCCCGTTGGGCAAGGCAAAGACTTCACCTTTCACATGCTACGATCCTTACACACCTCTTTTCGCTTCTTCCACTTTTACCAATGCCTTCATACGCTACATGCTCCCGGGTATGAGTATGTATTTTTGAATTGGCCTCTAAAAATCAGCTCAGCAATCACCAAGTTTAAATCCAAAATACATTTATAAATTCAGCATCAAACTTACCCATTCGAAACAAAGCGAAGCACCTTTAAACCCCATTCAATTTATTTGGGTGACACTAGAATAACCGCAATGATGTAGACAAATCGAGCGCGCGTCCGGCCCGCCTTTTCGATGTCCGATCTTTAGCGGTTGTTATCGAGTCGTCCGATTATTCATCCGATACTGGAACAAGCTCTCAGATTGGAGGACATGGGTGACTGATTGCTTTAAGCTTCCACCTTAAGGAAAAGTTTGGAAAAGGAAACCTTATATACCTTTATAGTTTACTAAACATACTCGTACACTAGGACATTGGTAGGTACAAAACTCCTGAGGTAATGAATTAACAAAATTGCCGGATACATTGGTACAAGACAACACACTAAAATATTGTTTATAGACAATAGTATGTAAGGATTATTCCCAGCTTATATAATACATCTAAATATTATAGACAAAAATAGATTCCAAGATTTGATACCGAAGTACCTACCAAAAATGTACATTCAATTCCATTTACATTGTTCAAGGAATGGCATATTTTTACTAGCTATAGCGTCTTCTTGTAGATTATAACGGGACCAGATCAAAGAAGGTAATCTAAGATTGGCAGGTATAAGCAAATACTGTTCTCGTTGCCAAAAAAAACGCCACCTACCCGAAGTATCCATGGCTGTTATTCAACGCGCAAACTCAACACAGAATTTCCATTAGCCACCACTGCCTTGAGTTTTTCTCAACCCATTCTGATTCTCAACAATCTCATCAAATCACTGCGAAAGGCACCAAGGGAACTGATTGAATTGAATCCCGCTACCTGAGTTCCCTGACGCCATATTTCTTTTCCCGGTTACCCTAAATTGAACTTTTACCTACAGTTAAGTACACTTTAATCTGATTGAAGTTACGACTTAGATAAATCGCTGTGACTTTTTTAACTTTAAAGCGGAAAAAGAGCATAGCACTGATTAAAAATCTCTGGGAAAGAGGTAATACAATTGTTATTTTTAGGAGTCATAGGAAATTGACCATTATCTTACCTGATGTTAAGGTTTGATGTGATCAAAATTGGTTAACACGCTACAACTAGGAAGAAAAAGAGTCGCTCTCAGGGATTACAGTATAATAACACTGGATAGTTCTTGGTAATTGATTTTTTTATTAATTGATTGAAGAGAAAAATAGACACATTCTTCAACTATTTACTCCTATTACTATGAAGGTGTATATTAAATTAGTTCATGATACTGCTTGAGATTTTAATTCCAGTACATAAGAATATTGAGCAAATATTGAAAGCACCTGGCTAGCAATAACATTGGGCATTTTATATTAAAAAAAACTACTATCATTATATTCTACAACTTTTGGCATCGAATAATATTATATTATTATTATAAGTGCGAATGAAAAATAATAGAAAGTTTTTTGCTGAAATAATAGTATAAAAAGTATCACGAGTTTAATCAAATTGCAATTTGAAATTATATACTTCTAGCCAAAACCAAACCGAATTTCCCTTAAAAAATCAAATGTCACAGACTTATTTCATATTCCACCGTAGTATCTGCCTACATACATATTATGTGATATCCTTCAATGTGTCCATAATATGTTAACTTGAATCAGACATTCTTGTCATAACAATGAAGTTTTTACGATTAAATCAATACTTTTCCTAACCCGGCACCTTATAAGAAATGCATGCGCTGCCACTTTATTTATTTACATGGGGTTAGTCCGATAAATCCGGGAGTTGGTATCGTATGGGGGACTTTTATTGAACTTTGCATTTAGTCCACAACTCCACACCCCGCGGATCAATAGGACGTGAAGCTATTGTTGCAATAGCCCATTTGGGCTATTCTTTTGGGTAAATGTTATTTTTATGTAAAGATCCGCTTTTATAGGTTTCTGTTCGGTAGTCAACGTCGATATTACGGAATTTTATTTCAGATACATACGAGTTAAAACATTATTATTGTCAATAATATCAATGCGTAATATATTATTATTAAATATACGAGTAGTTCTCTCTCGCCATACCTACATTAAAATAACAATTATGTAATGGTCATGAACATAATAAATACATTACAATTGCGAGTAATTTGTAGGAAACCCGATTTTAATACACATTTTACATCACACTAATTATTTGAAACAACCACAAAAACAAAATGAAATATTTTGGTCGTCGCTACGAATTTTTACACTACAGCCGTAGCTCCGTAGCAAGCACCGTAGCACCGTAGCATTGCTACGCCCTGACTGGCCATGATAAATTGGTCGCGTCTCCATCGCCCGCGTTAATTACACGCTCTAAATAACAACGCCAATTGTGTGCACACTCGTGTTGTGTCGTGTTTAGTCTAGACACCGTGTCGGGGACATTTAAAAGTTTGGACATTTTTACGTTTTATACCGCCTGATGAACGGCAGCCCAACGAGGAAATCCCGCCGCACGTGTAACTGCTGTCTTGTTTTTGCCTACTTTTAGACTGCTTTAAAGAAGCGTTAACATCAACCACTGTGAGACGTCTTCGACAACCATCTTGCACCCACTCGTTTTGTGAAAGCAGGGAATAATAGTGATATCAGAACGTATCTGTAAAATCTCAAAGATAAAGTGACGATTCCTGACACATCCGACAAAGCGAAATTCTGTGTACAGCGGATCGAAATCGTGTTCAGACCAGGCAAACCGACGGCGTGGTCG
The DNA here is from genome assembly GCA_905147375.1 of Hylaea fasciaria. Lineage (NCBI taxonomy): Eukaryota > Metazoa > Arthropoda > Insecta > Lepidoptera > Geometridae > Hylaea > Hylaea fasciaria. The sequence goes on from LR990198.1 coordinate 4,104,172, forward strand.
GTGAGTGCATTACACCGGAAACACTGTACGATTGTTGCGGTCGCACCGTAATGGGCTTAATTCTGATGCGGCTTTCAGCTTTTAGCCATTGTTTACCTGCGTACCGTCCACAGGAGTCCGTTTAGTAACGAGGAAAACTCTGTGTCCTTTGATTGTATCGATTGGTCATGTCAGACATAAGATTTATTTCCGTCAGAGACAATATCATAATCACGTAAAAATTAACAGTTTCGACGTCCAAGACCCTCATAGATTCTGATGCTCTAGGCTCAGGGAATCCAAGTTAGCGGTCAGGATCTTCACGTTATCGTATCACGTTATTTAATTTATTTATTGATGCATAATCTGTCATAGTAGAAACCTGGGCAAAACCCCATACAAACAGTTCTGCATTCAATCAAAGCTAATACACCCTTCATAGTTGACAATAAAAAAGCGTTCGGAGGAAATTAAATACAAACTACTTCTTTTCCCATCTGTACTACCTGTCTGTTGGGTACGCTCGTAAATCAGGACGTTTATCAGGGAGGCTTTTTGGGTGTGTTATTGTAGGTTTTTGTAATTACCTATCTTTCGATATTTTATCAAATATACACTAAAAATTATGTATTTTTAGTTTTATTCAATAGGTACGAAATTTTGCGTTTCCCCAATGATAAATCCTTAGGTTATATAAGTCATAACATTCTAAGTTCTACAAGATGAAACCCAAAATACAACGTTCACTCAGTGATGAGTTTCCGTTGTCTCAAAGTGTGAGTTTCATAGAAATAGTACATATTATGCCTTATCAGGTACATATTATGCCTACAAATTTACATACGTTTCTTCACAGGGCGATTTTCATAGATCCGTTCTTTGAAGAGCACACGGCCTCAATATTGTTACCAATAGATATTAGTCGTTAAGTCACATCAAAAGCCTTTGAGCGGCCTGACAATCTCAATCACAAAAGGCCTTCTATCTTATCAGAATCTGGCAAGCATAATTGTGTCTACCAATCTGTAACACTTACAAAATCACTATATTCGCCACGCTTCACTTCTTGGAAGTTTCATCCGTTACCATGGTCACTTAGCTATGCTGACAGTAACGTTACCATCGTAATAGCTAAGCCACTTACATGTTCAGTTCAAAATATGCAGCTGGGTGACGTCACGCGCTGCACGGCCCCTCGCCAGGACCTAAAGTTAAATTGAAACTGGTAGTCTAACCGCGCTCGCATGATTTATTAGCCACATGTGTGTACGTAACAGGCTCAACCAGTGTTCCACGTAGTTATGAACTAATGACTAGACAGACCATGCGACTTTGTCCATATAGTTGGTTTTAATCGCTTTATATTAAGTTTCAGGTTGTTGATGGGAATGAAAAGGTGCATCCATGGAATGATTACGTTTTGTGTCTCGTTTTGTTTTATCGAATAAAGCCAGCTCTAGTGTCCGTTTGTCAGGAAACCCAAGGACCTCTGACGTGGCATAACGACTACTGTCGAACAACCGGGACCGACGCTGGTTTTGTGTTGATACATTTATTATGTAGTAGATAAATACGGATAAATAAAAATCTGACATAATTAAGACAAACTGTTTTGTGCATTAACAACTAATTTCAAATAAGCTGACATTATTTTGAACGCCTCATACAGGGATCGATATTAATGTCGTCAATAAAAAAGCAACATACAAACACACAACCGTATTTCCTTCAATATTTACCAGTCAGATACATGTACTCGTATGTACAACAACATATACACCTGTATGTAATTGAGATCTTGTATTGCTCGAGTTTAAGGTTCCTCAGGGATTCGAGGTTTACCTACAATATTACCGGGAACATTACCGTTAAACTTAAAGTCGTAAGCGCTTCTGTGTTTAGCGTTACGTAGAAATGTTAACGGGGGAATTAATTTTGGTGGAAATGGTGAGTGGGTAGCGGGGTTACAACTTCTTTTACTTAAGTACCGACTGAGCCAAGCGAGGGATCCAAGTGGGAAGAGGGACTTTTTTGCAAGTTTTTATTTTATTTTTGTAGTAGGTGCTTAATGTTATTCTTCTAAAAATTAGAAGTACAGTTTCAGGTAAGCCGTTTCAAAGAAATTGTTTCAATCTTACTAATATTATAAACGCAAAAGTTTGAAAGTATGGATGGATGGATGGATGGATGGATGGATGGATGGATGGATGGATGTTTGTTACTCTTTCACGTAAAAACTACTGAATGGATTTAAATGAAACTTTAAAATAATATAGCTTATACATCAGAATAACACATAGGCTACAATTTATACAGTTATTGTGTGAACTGTCTAAAATATGACGATAAGTGTCAAGTACGAGTAAGTAGGAAAAAATCTACCATCTGCGCGCTATTCAGGCGTGCGCTGCCAAAACCGCTAGAGCTATACATAATGTAATGTTGATGGAAATGTTTATCTTAAATAGTTGTACAAAAAAGCCCGCCACAGTATATATCTATATCTTATGTGTAAGCCATTATAGCCAAAATAGTAAACCATAAAAATGTGTGATATTAATGTCATAATGTTAGTTCTTTTCTACGTCACGCTAATAATTATAAGCTGCTCTAAATACTAATCCTGCGCAGACGAAGTTGCGGGCACCAACTAGTACTATATAATTGAGAAAGTGGGCTGATAGACATGGAACGTAAAGATCAGAGCTTATCAGTGAATAACAGAGAATTGATACTGTTTGGACTCATTTTATTCGGCTACCAATGAGTACCTATCTAAAAGTTCTAAAAATTATTCTGTTTTTTTTTTTATAAATAATTGACATTCAATTTCATTACGTAGTCCAAGACTAGGACATAGTTCCTAATAATAATTTTCAATTGTACTTAGCCAGTAACAATTGAAACTACAGCTTACGCGGTGGGTCAAAGGTAACGATAAGTCCCGCCTGCAGATAAGACCGAGGTTAATCCAAGAACAAAGGCCCACCCCGGGCACGGTCACGGACAGCCCTTTAAGGGTAGTTATTCTGATGCCACTAGTTATTATATTGTGTGCGAATTTTAGATTTGAATTGTAGTAATCTTGGGTTTGCATTTGGTTAAATGTAACCTACTGTTTTTAATTTGTACTGTACTAATTCCGCATAACTTTCAGTGCATACTTATTGTCTCGTTTATTTATTGTATGGGATGTTATGTTATATTAAGCTACAAAAGTGGTGATGAATGGCTTGATTCACCGTTGCGCTGATTATCAATAATAAGTTCGTAATACCCTTATCTCTCTTTTACTGCCTTCCGCTATAATAAATAATTGGCGTTAGCGTTTGAAACAATGCTAAAATTCTACCACATAATATTTCAGTCGAGTTTTATATTTTAGTGTGAATTGGAACGACTTTCAGAATAGTCACCCATCACCAAATCCTGTCTAGAGCCCGTGGACGTCTGTGCCTGAAACGTTATTATCTACCCTCAAAGGCCTTACTTCCGTCTGACTGATCATACTAAATGTTTCTTTTTTATCAGGCTTATAATCTGACTGAAGTTATTGTATATTCTTCTATGTATAATTTTGAAAAATGAAACACTGATTTTGTAAATATTGTTCTTTTTTGTGTAGAAAACAAAACACTAACCATCAACAACAAAAAAAACAAGATATCATTCCTAGGTACATACCTAGCATATATACATATACCTAGCATATTATATACATTAAAAAGATCTCTTTTATTACAACTAGCTCCAAAAAAATTTATAATATACAACCATTATAACTTATTATTAGCATTTAAATTTTCAAGCTGCGCTTTGACTTTAACGCTCTCTAGGAAGACTTAGCGAACTCTCGTCGAGGCTCTTTGTCTAAGAGCTAGACGGACAGAATCACATCGAAAAGTTGTCGAAACTATAAAGGAAATACTTAGGTGGAGTGAGATGGTAAAGTGTCAGCTCCTTGGTAAAACAAACCACTGCTTTGTTTCTGTTACTCTTGCACTTATTATTTAGTTCTTGAAATATTGAGAACGTCTAAGACATAGTTGTATTATATAACGTGGAAGATCCCAATCCGGAAACAAGTATATTCACTAGAAATACTGTAGGTAGGTATTACCAATGTAATAACGTCTCTAAGTACGACAATTCGAAATTACACCAAAGCAATAAACATTAAACATGTCATTACAAACGTTATTTGCCTTATATGCAAAAGATTTCTGTCTTTTTAAATTTAATTATAACCAATAAGGTTTAAAAGCCCCTAACACTATTAAAAGTAAATAATATCTAAAATAAAAATGGCATTCCCAAAATATCATAAACTTAGCTTTTACCCGAAAAAGCTGTCAGAGATCTCTTAAACTAAATCCATGTCAGAGCACACGAAGACAAATCAGGGTAAGAAAACGTAATATACTTTTCCGTGTCAAAAAAAAACTCATCACTTTACTTCCCCCATAAACACGCATTAACAAAAGATAGCGTCAAATTGAAAAGGTCCTAATGGATCAGGATTGAACAATGTCGGAAAATCTTGAGCATAATGGAGAAATAAATAATTAATTTGGTGCCCCAACTTTTACCCTAAATGTTGGGAAATTAAATGCATTTTCCAAAGATCCTGAGTAAGTTACAAAATATTGTCAGGTGGTAGATTTTTAAAAGCAGTGTCAACGCCCGTCCTATTGCTTATTTAATAGGTTTTCCCTACAGTAATACAATTGAATAGCCATGCTGTTTTTGAAGCACAAATCAAGTCATTTATTGGGATTAGGCAATATTATCGCATTTTTACAAGACAAAAAGAATAGTAATGATAAAATTAATTTAACTGTAACATTCTTAGCGGCACAAACTGAACTGGGTGACCATAAAATATTGAAAATAATAAATGAGCACTTTAGTAAATAAGGTACGTTAGAAAGTCTCTACCAGATCTTATCTATTGATAGGAGTCGTGCTACCTATAGTTATGTCAGATTTCCTTCCCTTCTTGGGTGGCCTCACGGTAGACGTATTCTTCTACCATGAGTGGCCTAACAAACTCTGACAGCAGAGGTTGTTATACTATTCGAGGTAGACAACTAAAAATCATTTAATAAAGAACAACATGAACCCAAATTAAATAAGAAGAAAAAACAAGTAATTGAGTTACAACTAGAACAACGAAACAGCCTCAAACAATGTCCCAAAGAAAAAAAAACAAGAGAACCAATGTTCCCTTGGGTCTGACACAAATTACACTCCGCCTAAACACCGGCTGAGCCTAATTAATCTGAAAAATCCTCCGAATATATCTACAACTTTATTTTATCCAGATTCTCGTTAGCTATTTGATACAATACTTATAATACATACTTACAATACTTTATAATACACAATATTTGAGAATACACGGTGAGTTTGAATGTAATTAATCTAATTATTTGTCTAATAATCGGGGGCGTATCGTTTTTGTACTATCGAATTAAATTAATTTAATAAACAGTTTTAATCATAGTAAAATAGTTATATCTACATTAGATTATGATCCTAATTTGGCTTTAAAAAAGTCTATAAACAAAAAATCCAATTTGATGCAATCTACAATTACCACCTTAATAGTTATTTATTTCAGCTCATCCTAATTTACATTTAATTAACTTCCCGTAACGTGTTTGGAGAGGCTATTAATTTTCTGTTAATTTCTTAGCACCGCCTAATTAATTACTGGCTTAAGATATTATAACATTTGTAGAATAAGTAGTTATCATTAACAAGCTATTTTTGCAAGTAAATAATCATACGTATATATTATATTTATTTACCCTTTTAACTCCTAATCCGTGACTTTATCTATCATTATAGCCGTTAAGGAAACTGACAAGAATACCTATGATAATAATAGTAGGTAAATAGGGTAACAAAAACCCGATGCCAAAAATACTTATTAAACAGGGTTTAAATGTATCTCACGTACTATCTATAATATACGAGTAGTTTCAATAAAAACGTATATGCAATAATTGCACAGCTTTGCACTAGCAATTGCAATGCAGGTTCCCGCCTCCTCTGTCCAATCAGTTATGGTAATGAAGAGGGGTATTGATACTCTGTCTGGATTTTATGTACTCTGTGGGCCTCTGTGTCGTCATAGAAACAGCTAGTACACACAGCTAGCAGTTAGTTGGCTAGCACAGACTACTACCATCTTACCACATAAGATTAGACCAGAGTTAAACAGATGTTTCAATAGTACATTACGATACGTGCTGTCTAAGTAGTATATTAATACACGGCGGCGTGAAGTTAGCGCCCGAGCGAAGCGAGGGTGCTAACCGCCGTGTATTTAATAGACTTACTTATGCAGCGAGTATCGTATACTATTTTATAGCACGTGCGACATAAACCCGCCATCTATTTCATTTATCTCAAAATAATCTTCTAATTAATGCAATGAAAAGATGTTCATTTGACTCTTAGTAATAAACACACAAATTTAAATGTGGGTAGGTTGGCATTCCACCAGTAGAGAACGGGAAAACACAATTTACACCTACCCGTATCACTTCTAGATTTGTTTTTTTAGTTTATTAGTATTTTTGGATGCATATCTATTGTTCGTGGATTGCTTAATGTGATATTGTATCAGATTTAATATTGTTCACTTTTAAATAATAGTCAAACAGGTTTTAACTAAAAAACAGTGAAAAATATCAATATTGTAGCGCTTCATTTTGTAACCAAATCTTTATCGTAACGTGAATAACTACTTAATATAGGAATCTGTGATTGATCTGGATTGTGCAAAAATGTATTCACTATGAGACTATATTTTATAATATTAGATAATAATGGTGTACCTACTCGTATAATAATTGAAAGTGTGTGAGTGAAATGCATCATTTCTAAATCAAGTAAGTATTCTTATGTTTCTATAATTATATAGTCGGAAATTTTATAACAAAAGTACAGTGTACGGTTAATATCGCTAACGTAGGCATAGCGTTTTCACGTAATAAGTAATATTGTCCGACGAATACCAAAATGAAAACATGCAGAAATATGGTGCCAAAGACATTGGCGTTTCGGTCCCACACGTTACAGGTTATACGTATCTTCTCTTGCTTACTATGAGTTTGTGAGGGTGTAAAAATGTATGACTGATTAGCTAATGTATGAATGATTGGTTCAGTACTACACTCGCAACGATGGGTATATTCTTAAACGGTGTGAAGTTAGTGAACATCAGGCCGTTTAAAAATGTGCTACTTTGAACAGCGCAAAGCGTGACCTAAGTGCGGGTTTAGGTCGCACGGTGCTATAAAAATTGTTTCACAAAATTGACGTCTATCACTCGCGTTTTCTTACTCAATCCTGGTATTTCTAATTCTTTTTCTTGTGAATTTTTTATTGAGTTAGAAAAAGCGAGGGTTAGACGTCGATTTGTGGAGAAAATATTTTAGCTCATCTGTTCAACTCTGGTTTAAATCGTTTCTTGTTGTAAGACCGCTAGATGCTAAGGTTTTTTGGCTAGTTTAGGTCATGCTCGTGCTCGCACGGATTCCTAACTACAAAAGTAATAAATGGTAATTGCGTACCTGTTATTCAACGAAATACATTTTAGTTAGGTATTTGCTGTGTCCATACATTTTTCAGGAAAAGTACACTATGACTTAACTTTTTAGTAAAAAGCGATACTTTAAAAGTAACTCAAAGGAAAGTAAGTAAGTTGTAAAGTTGCACAATACATAAATAATATTAAAACTTTCGCGTAGGTCTTTTGGCTAGGGCTGTGCAGTCAAGAGCCCACTGAAATAAAACCATCTTCCAATTCACTACATAATTACGCACTACGAGTATTTCACAAAACCGCGTCCAATCTACGGATATACGTAGTACATATTCATACACGTAGGTACCTACAATCATAACCAAGCGGTCTTCCTCGAATAGATATACATAAACTTTACCATAGCAGACATAAAACAACAAACCGAGCTCAGTGAAAACACACATCAACGTCACAGCGTTCCTGTACACATCCAGTTTGATCCCAAGGGCGCCCTTCCATATAACGGCACATGACGGCACTAAAGTTATCACACGATTCGTTGAGTCCGCGCTAATGAAATTAACCCCCATTTACCCGAGAACGAACGCTGTAATGAGATGTTTCTGTAACTACACACGTGTTGGATGGATAGTTGGGAGTTGGACTTACGGTCGTTAGCGGAAAAAGGAATTATGTATGGGAATGTTGGGTAGCCCGTGTAATTGAATTAGCTTCACTTTGCCTGAAGGTATTGTGAAGATACATGACTTAAATCATCAAGCGCATGAGTACATTTTTTTTCTTTCAATATCAACACTCCCATTATTATCAGCAATTAAAAGATCTATTGTATTAACGTTATTTTCAAAGTTACTACTAATTTTGAAAACCTACTTGATCTTAGTCATGAGGTTGCCTGATTGCCCAACGGAAAAGTATAGTCACTAGAAAACCTGCAATGTCTTAAGCTACATTTTTGTAACTTGCAGCCGTGCTGTGCTGCTTAGCCTATCGTAACTTTTACCTAGAGTTTACTTTAATTAATTATTATATTGCCGAGTAACTAAGAACAAGAAAGTTTTAATCAAATTAGCTTTTGAGTTTAAAAGTGCCTTGCAATAAACACAATGATGCTAGAACCACGACGTGAACAAATTAAAACACGCATCGTCCGAAACTCTGACAGATTTCAGCGCGCTACGCTAATTGACTCGTTCAACCATTTTGGCCGCTCAATTCCCGATCCAGTATTGTTTTTTTTATGTATTTTTATGCTGTAAGCTTTGAAAACTCCGAAAAGGTAAGTTGTTATATCTGGATGCTTCAGCAATAGGAAATTCCATAAAACGATTTAGTCTTTACGCAGGTAAATAGATATACCTACTCAAAAAGTTAATCTCTCCATAGTTGATAGAATTAGGTGTTACTCTGCGAGATGCATATATTCAAAACGATGAAGTAAAATAATTAATTAATGAAATTGGAATTAAAGATTTTGTTAGTAAAGCTTTTAGTTAGTTACTTCGTTTTTATGGTTCCGTAGACAAAGGAAAAAATGGAACCCTTATAGATTCGTCATGACTGTCTGCCTGCCTGCCTGCCTGCCTAAAGAATAAAGCTAAAGAACTCAAGAACTAAATAACTTTCGTTCTTTCGTTCTTCTTTCGTTTCTTTCTAAAGGACTAAAAAACCAAAGAACAAAAGAACGAAAGAGAGAAAGAATGAATGAACGAATGAACATAAGAACGAAAGAACTTAAGAACTTAATTACATAACGCTTTGTGCTTGTATTTGTTTGAAAGTATACCTATACGGAAAAATATATTTAGATTACCTAGTAGATTATGCTGCCGTGTACAATCGCCAAGACTCTATTTACTAAAGAAATAAAGATTTATGAATGGTCCCCATACTTCGAACTGAAACTAAACATTTTTTTTTCATCATACCCATGCGTGTGTGGTATCTTTGTATAGGTCTTCAAAAATGGTATTGAGGTTGCTAATATCATTTTTGTCTAAACTGAACAGATTGCGCGAGAGACACTTCCTAAGTGGAAAAATGTGTGTCCACCCCTCTAACTTCTAAATAAGAGAATGATAAAACTAAATAAAATATTATATGATGTACATTACCATGTAAAATTCCAACGAAAATTGGTTTGTCGGAATCGGTCTGCTTCGGAACCCTTCATGGGCGAGTCGGACTCGCACTTGACCGCTTTTTTATAACCTCTTCAACTTACATTCTAGTCTGGTTTTAACGAAAATCTAAAAATCAACGCCCTGATCACGTTCACGGCCCTTAATTAAGAAGTTAATGAGATTCGACCCGAGCTCCTTTAACGGTGATCAATAACGGTTAATAAATTACAAAATGAAATACCTAAGGTACAGTAAGCTGAAGTGGTAGTATCCATTGTAAAGTTGCTTTAAAAACGTAGTGTCAAAAATCCAACGTCCATCTTTAGCAACATAAACGGAAGATCCCGAAACTTAGATCAAAACAAGAACTTTCAGTCAACAGGCCTCTCAGTGAGTGGATGACTTGTTGAAATTCAAGATAGGTGACAACAAAAAACTAGAAATTAAATAAACAATTATGATTTCCAAGCGAATGCCAGTATTACCCTGGAATTAATAATCATTTACCCAAACTAAGCCCCATATACGTTGAAGTTAGATCGTTATACCCACATGAATATCGAAGAGGCATTACCGCTTTCGTTAATAGCCAATATCTGACGCCAAAATTGCTTTCCTAACGATATTTCTGCTGCAAGTAATAAAACCAAGTAAGCCTATTACTGTTGGAATCGTTTCTGCCCACGTGGATATTATATCGGTCATGGCTTACTTACCTAAATTAAAAGATATCGGGCTTAGTACGCGATAAACGCCGTTTTGCTTAACGGACACTTCGTTTTGATGATAATTATGTGCTTAATTTCTATGCATATTATGTCAGAGATGTCTCCGTAGTCTTAGATATAGTAACGTAGGTACGTCGTAAGATGTCTGTGTGAGTCACATAATTTTGACCCTTGTGAACCGGGTGGGTTACAACTACTAAAGATGAATCATATAGTGTCGGATTTTCCGAAAGAAAAACAAATGATTTCCTCAACTTTGACGGCTCGTTTGGCGTAGTGGCTGAGCAATCTGACTGCTGCGCTAGGGGTTGTGGGTTCGATTCCCGCCTGGGACAAATATTTGTGCGATCCACAAATATTTGTTTCCGGTCTGGGTGTGATGTGTATGTGAAATTATATTTCTGTAAGTGGTACCCACGATACAGGAGCAATTCTAGTGTGGGGCTACGTTTTTAATTAACCTCTCAAAAAAAAACTTAAAAATCCTTGAAAATGAAACGTAAGCGCAGAAATCACGAGACTGAAGCAGAGATGGATCTGACCAAATTTCAGATGGTAGTTAGGCTAAGGCAGTTGCAGACTAGTGGCCAAGGGAATGACAGAGGCTAACAGGCAGACCACCTTCTGCCATATGTCAAACGACATCAACAAGGTAGCCGAAACACATATCTCTACAAGAACACAGTTCTATCAACTTCATGAAAATAACAATCAACAGTTGTTCCTATATTTTAGTTCAAATCTGTTGACTCGCCAGGCTCGGAAGGAGAAAATTTTACCACCTTGTAATTTCGGAGCCGCTTAACCTACTTTCAATGCAGCACTACCAAAACAATACACATATTTAGGCAGGTCCCTGTCAGCGATTCGGAAACGCTTACCCGAGTCATTAAAGGCGAGTGCTATCGACCGATATTGCCACCTTAACGATGTTGCCACCTCAAACAAATGCTTAATTTTATTAGCTGTGACCCGCATACGCCTTGGTAAGCTAACGGGACTCGCAAATATTATGCATGTACGTACTTAGCTTTGGGTTTTGTGGAATGAATCGGCATTTTTCCATTATACGAGTAGGTATAATATTATGTTTTCCTTGCTATACGAGTATATTATTTTCGCTTTGGGTGCAGCGCAGCTGATGTATGATTTTAAATACTGTGACGGTAAAGTTTTTGGACTTCATAGGTAGGTACATGAATGAGTTTTAGATATAAAAGTATACCGCTTTTTAGTAAAAGGAAAATAGCTTATAGTTCAATAGCCACGATAATATAATAACCATTGCTACCGGTTGAGAGATGGCTACATAAAATTATTGCAACAGGTAAAAATGAACAGAAACTGAGAAAATAAATTACACAGCCAAAAATTGGCCGTCAAGTAAAATGATGTATGACCCGCCGGCAAAAAATATCCGGCAAAATATATTGACCCAGTTATATTATCTTTTGATAAATAACTTTTTTGTTTCATTTTTGATAAGATTTTCAGACTTTTGCACCAGTAACAGGATTCAAAGTTGTGAGATTAGGTGCGTGTCATAACTTGCACATTGTGTAAAATATGTTGTGTTTACTTTTGCAAAAAGTTCATAGCCATGATCAATATCACCCACGTGATACTCAAGGAATTACAATAGTGACTTTATAGAAGACTAGTTCGAAAAAAGAGGGAACCAATAGACGTAGACGTTTTATGGATTTCTAGAAAACGCTTTGTCTCCCAAACGTCTAGAAGGCTGATTGGAGACTCAAATAAATTCGCCATCGTCGTCGTCGAGACTTTGCACACGTCGGTCGTGATCCGAATAGACAACTTTTATTAGGTTAAGTTGTGCTATGTTTGGATAAAACGTCTGTTCTGGCTAATTTTTGATAAAGACCTTAACTTATGTCTCTCCAGTTCGTGGTATCAGTAGAATAATCAAGTCTTTGAGGTGTTTCGTAGTAGGTACTAGGAGGACCTCAATGAGATAAAAATATATCTCTAAGTTATGATTAAAAAGGTCACAAAACTGTATGTAACACGTTTTACCACATTTCCATTAAGTTATCAAATTTATGAAACGTAAATCTGAACTGTGTCGTGTTAATAATTTTAAAGTTCCTGGTGGATTTGAGCAACCCTAAACTTTCTCAATTTATATTCATATTTTAAACCTGACCGCCAGAAGCTTCGCGCTGTTTACATCAAACTTCTGTTTGAGTTTATGATTCACATAAGTTTATACGATAATAAATTTCAGGAAATAAATGGTGCAAGTTTTAATTGAAACTTAATAAAATACCTTCCTGGGCAAGTTTAAGTTTCAGACAGAAGAATATAAAAGTACCCATCCTGTGTATTATTAATTAGCCGCTAGATTGCTAGCAGCTGTTGTCCAAAATCTAGACTATTTTTAGATATTACCTAGTTGTTTCGCTAGTGAAAAGTTCAGAAACTTTAAATTTTGTTGGTGACTGTAAAGAGTGCCTTTTGTTTAGTTAACTGAATTAAGCTGCACATTGTTTAAAAATGCAGTCTATATTCAACCGTATCAACATAACTACGCTGAAGAAACCAAACGCAAAAGTAAGCTTCTCGATTAAAATTTCAATATATTTCTGAAGGAAAACAAAAAATCCGCTTTATATCAGAGCCCATATAATTTTTGTATGTAAATCATATCTCTCAGTAATGATCTCTTTGAAGTATTGAATCGTGGTGAATTTTAAACAGTACATGGGATTGGTATTGATTTCTGAAGTAGGTACTTTTATTTGCATTTTACATGGGAAAGGCGGAGATGAAGATAAACATTGTTCCGATTGTCATTTGATTCGAATATCTTAGTACCTATCTACTAAAGTGAAGTTATGGATTATTTTATTTATCCAGTTTATAAGTAAGTAGTATAAACTGGAAAAGTATAACTCTTACTGCGATTTCGATTAGGATGTTATTTTTCTATCGATTTTTAATCTTCAAACAATATTATTTCTCTTATTATTGTATCAATTGCTCTATTTTTACACGTTAACTTTAAATGAAATATAATTATTTATCATTGCGTAGGTTAAATATTATTATTACAATAATAATTGGTTTACTATTAAAGGTATCCGAAAATACACAGACAGACACGACAATATATTATGTTATTTATTATAGGGGACCTAAAGGCGATCGTATAAAACTTAAAGAAACCATGGCACAATAAGTAAAAAGTTTGAAAGCCTTATAATATGAATAATTCACGAATATTATGACTTCAACAAAACTCAATTCAAAGTTTACTAGAAATTTAAATGAAAATTCTTTTTTCTCTGCTTAGGAGTCAGTTTTACTTATGAGGGAGATTAAGAATTCTTTAAACGGAGAAGGCGAGAGTTTCTAAATAAAGGAATATATATTTCACGCTTTGTTTAACATTTCTTTAGCCTGAATCTCTGAGGTATCATAAGCCACCTAATAATTATGTGATCCTCGAAAGACTATACCTACTCGTTAATCCTGTACCAGAGTGCAACCCTAAATCTAATGGTTTGGCTTATTGCTCCTCAAAATAAGACAGACCAATTTGGTAGTTTCTTGATCCTACGGAGACACAAAGCCCTGGGTGAGACAGCCAGAAATATATTCAAATGGGATATAGTTCAAATAATATGATGAATCTGGCCAATTCTGTATACCAAGTTATCATGTACATTATAATATAATTGTATACATTATGTTGATCTTACTATAGAAAACATGGCAATCTAATAAGAGAGTCCTACCAAATAAAACGGGGGTTCCGTCCCTAAGCCAATCAAATATTTTTATAACACGGGTCAAGATGTTATCTTTTAATATTAGATCTGTGGCTGGGACGTCTGAGAGGAGACTTTGTTATAATATCTGAGAAACACGTTGAGCAAGCGTCATGAAAAAAGATGTCTTGAATAGTAAGTATGCCTAGAAGAGCGTAACAAAAGTTTTAACTAGAGTTAAATCGATGTTTCTTAAATTTCATTCAACAAAATTGAACTCGCGTTTTCTTACTCAATCCTGGCATTCCTAATTATTTTTCTTGTGAATTTATTATTGAGTGTGTCGATTTGTGGAGAAAATATTTAGACACATCTGTTTAACTCTATTTTAATTTTTTTGTGGTAAGTCCATAATGGTTTCAAATAAAGATCTCCCATACATCTCGCTATATCTTATATTTACAATGGAACACTCAATCTTACCACGTCATGCCAACGATGTACCTAATATAAGAAACAATAAGTAGACGCGTTGCGCTCAAGTTATATTTTAATACTGACAGGCACGTGCAGACACTTTTGATCCAACCTAAAAGCTTACGTCCAAAACAGTATCTTTCCCTAATGCGCGAAACACGCAACATCATCGTGTTCCCGTGAATGACGTTTTGTTTAAGCCGGCCGGCGGAGATTTCGCCTTTTTTCGCGCCAGGTGATGGATTGCCTGTGTTTTCTTGTGTAATTTCCGGACACTAATTGCCGTGGGCATCCGTCACGTTACCGCGGGAAAATGAAGAAAAAACCCCACCGTTAATGTTGCGAAGATGGAAATAAATAATAGCCGGTGTTGCGAACAAAAAGTTTGGGGGACTGTTGTTATTGTTGGCAGAGTTTTGTGTTGAGCGAATTGTAATACTTTTTGCTTTAGTGTTTCGGTTGTGTATATACAAGTAATATTGGGTATTTGAGGATTGATATTCGATTTTGCGGGTGAATGTATTGAGGTTATTCCACGAACAGTATTAAAGCTAATCGTCAAATGGCTACAGCCAATATTTTATTGAGATTACTAAATAGTTACTTGCTATCGGCACGTTTTGAAAAGGCCAATTCATAATAACTAGACTTTCAGAAGTTTCAGGGGGATAAAGACATTCGTAATTTAAGTTGGAAAAAGAAGAAATTGCTTGAAGTTATCTAAGATTAAATCTAAAGCCCGTAAAATCCAAACCAATCAGCATTTTTTCTGCAACCAACCAATTTTCCTCGACTAATGGGTTTCATAAACAGGTAAGTACTTACCTACATTTCTGAACGGAAATCACGTGTAAAATCTCCATTGGGGTCGTCTCCGGCATTGATCCGGGATCAGCGGCCATCTATCGGACACGGGACCCATGGCTCGGTTCCAGGATAGCAACAAAGGGTATTTGTGGTTTTCGCCAAGATTTACTCAGCCCACTAATAATTACAGGCACATTAGAAAAAAATATGTTGACGAAGACGTTCATGCTTAGTTTTGGCGCGAAAAAAGTCTGACAGATGACAGCTCTCACGATGATAATGGATGAGCAACTTGACTCCGCGCGCTAATTCTGACCGCCATAATTAGAGTTAATTATTTTATAATTGTAGGTAGAAACAGATTTTCTATTCTATTCATTTTCACTATGATTATGGCCATGAAATTATAAACAACGTAAAGTTATCTAATCCTCAAAATATAATACTCACTGAACTCGTCTGATACCTGAATTTATTTGTTTTTTTTTTCTCAATGAAAGAAAATTGATTGCTATATGAACCGTGAACTCTTGATCCCCTCCAAAACAATCAGCACTCACTCGGAAGATACGATAGTGTCGGTTATCCTCCATTTATATCATTTTCATCAAGCAGGCTCCCAAAATAAATTTATTTGTGTTTTGAAGTACATAAAACCGATAGATATTTTCGATTTATTGAACCGTAATTTTTATTTCTTCCAACACATGGATTACGTATGTTTAATTTACATAAGCAGGACCTAATCTTATCTCGTACATGTATTCCTGTTCAGAGATTAGATGGAATAGTAAATATTGGAGTAATGGTGGTGACTGAGTGATACTTAATGCGTGCTTTGCATCCCAATGACACCGAGTTCGAAACTTCGACCCCGTCCAATGACTTTATTTATATGTCTTAAAACGCCGCATATTTTAATTTCAACTTCAGTGATATTTTCTTATAAAAACTTATCAAATATATTAATGAAAAAAAAAATGTCAACCCATATAATTATTTCACAAGGTAAAGAGTAATTTTGCATATTACTATTTCGGCAGTGGCAGCCCATGAATATTCAAAAGATGTTACCAACCAACACACGCGACTGCGGTCACATGAAATACGTCTTTCCAGCTTTTAATAGCGACTGGGGTAGGGTCCCGAGTCCCAGCACTAAGGACTAACCGCAGGGCAATTTGAATGATTAATGCTTTAAAGCGACAATACGAATCCTGAGTTATCTACCGGGACAAAGAAGGGCACGTCTATTCATATATCTCATGCAGACTTGACCCTTTCTTCGCCGCAGGACGAAGGACTTTGCGTGACAAGAAGTGATAGTTTTTGTGTCAGGTAACGCGGCTCTTATAACCAAGTTCATTTTGGAGAACAACGTTTTCGTAATAAGCGTGTGGATATGAAACAATTACTGTAAGTATAAAACCGGTATGGAGTCAAATTTTAGACAAAACAATGATACCGTATATATATTTTTTTAATTTAACCTGACTGTTTTTGATATTACTTATTACGTAAAATATATTTAACTATTTAGCTCAAATCCAATAATTTAGGGTAACTTCTAATCATCGATAACCCGCTTTACCCCGACCATTACAATTTAAAACTTACCCAGCTATTGACTTTAAACACCGGTAACACGACAACTTCTGATCCTTTGATATAGCCCACACGGTGTGTCACTTTGTTACTTACTACACGCTAAGTTACCCTAACTTGGTCTACTTCTAAACTGGATAAATTGATATCGGGTTAATTTGGGGCAAGTCGGAAGTTACTCGTTCAACTTTGGGTAACTTGTTTGATATCTTATGTTAAACTTAAGGTGTTAGGCCTTAGTTACTTGAATAAAAGGTAATAATTACACTCAATTACTATAAATAAATAAACCTCTAAATAGGAGGCTTGTTTGTAGTGTTTTCGGAGAGTATGTATAAAGGACACGATCGTAACAAAACTGTCAGATATCGGAACGTGAAAAATTATCGATCGGCACCTTCCATCGATAATATACCGATCAATGATCGGCACAAACCCCAGCTACAAATGGAGTAATTACAAAAATATAGTCTTTCTTTGGCGGTCAGGTGTATCACGTGAAAAAGAAAAGGTGTTATTTAAACTGCATGAGAAGAAGAGGCATCTTAATAAATGGTATAACAGTAAAAAAAAACATATATTCTTTAGTAACAGTGGCTATCACCATCCAATGATGGAATCATGGTTTGATTCCAGCACTCGTACAAAGTTTCTATTAAAAACTTTATAATTAGACGTTCCAGTTTACTTTTATATCTTTGTAACAAAGTAACCTCCCTTCTATTCTCTCCCAAAACTTGAATTGAAATGTCCAAAACATTCAAAGGACGTAATACACTTTGTCTAATTAAGTAGGTAAATGCTTTATTTTATAAACTGTTTCTAAATTATTTTGAACTTCTGAAACTGAAAGGAGAAATTTAGGAATACGTCAACTAGGAAGGTTTACGGGAAATACTTTAAAACTAAGAATAACAATTCTCTGCTCTATTAATAATTGGTCTAAGTTCTATTCGTATTTATAAAATGTACCTAATATGAGAATGTTCATAATGTAAATATACGTATATAAACAAATAGGTACCTATTTGATATTCAGTAACTGCAGGAAAATTTGAGGCCATTATAAAATACAAACAAGAAGCTGCTCGAAGACATTTGCCAAGAAATATGAGACGACTTATCACCAACAAAACGCTCGCCTTTGTTTTGAAGCAGTAACTTACGACATTAATAACTTTTTAAATATTTTTCTTGAGCTCCGAGTTTTGTTAGGGACTGGTTATGAAATTGTGAGGAAATAGCTTGGCAGAGTAATAAGACAATGCGATGCAACAACTTTTTTATTCACTATTGTGTCGTAGTTTTTTATAACTCACGTTGTTGTTGTAGTTTCTTAGTGAAATGATGTAGTGCAGGCCTCTGGTGTCAAAGTTTGTTAGGACTCCCAAGAGCCTCTGCTTGCTACCGCCCGATAACTTCTGAGACCAACGGAAGCACGAAACGATGCATCAGGACCCGAGGTACCAGCCATAGGGCCTGGTTCATCGTGATTCATGCGTTTTTTTTTTTTACTTAGCCCCATATTAGGATTTCTCCTGTGACGTGGGTACCGTATACAGACATAATTTCACATACACATTACACCCAGACTAGAAACAAATATCTGTTGATCACACAAATATTTGTTCCGGGCGGGCATTGAACCCGCGACATCAAGCGCAGCAGTCCGAGTGCTCAGCCACTACGCCAAACGTGTCGTCAAATTCGATTGCAAAGCACAGATTTACGCCCTTTTTATACAGCATTGGTAAAGTTGCCTTTTAAATCCAAGATCAATCTTTATAACCCGTTTTAGCACCGGATAGCGTCGAGTAAACGCCACCAAAGTTTTACAAAGTTCCTAAGAACAAAGGTAAAGAGTTCGACGCCGCAGGACATAACAAACAAGTGAAACGCAATTTGCTAAGTTTGCGGTGTATTTGGAGCTGGGAACGACACCACCTAGTTAAGGAAGGAAAGAAACTGTTATTTTATTTTGGCGAACACTGAACAAATATTATGTAGTTGCCCAAACATTTGAATAACACCTCTGATGAGCTTACTACGGGCATGTGCTCGATTGTCTGCCAAATTCTGCAAGTGTAGTTTGGTAATTTTTAACTTGTAATAGGTAATAAGTACTGTATTAAAAATATTCAGTGTTAAGCTGCGTGCCATGGACTTTTAAAACCTTCATTTCACATAATAATAGGTAGTACGTCATATAACTACTTATATTTCTTCATACCAGTCATAAAATACAATTATAAAATACATCTATGCCACGTTAATATAATGTCTTATCACCAAAAATTTTCGCTTTTAAACAAAGTTTGGATTGACTGGAGAAATTCGAAAAGTATAGACTGTGAACAGCGAGCTATGTACTTTTTATAAACTTACCATACTTGCTTTACAGTGACAGCGCGGGCATGACAATATGCGCCTAAACCGGCAATATTTAATTAAACATTCGCTTAACATAACAACAACTAACGTTCATTAACAACTGTGTGTAAAATTCCATATTGCACGCTATTACCATCAAATGTCATCTAACTGGAACAATAAAATAGCAATTATATTCTACGTATTGTTTAAAACAGTACACAGTGTCTGTAGTTAGTTTTTCAACTTTGTACATGGTTGTGATGTGTGTATCACTGATAGTAAGTCACTGTAGCGGTGAGCCAATAGCCCCACGTGCTATTTTCTCTACCAACGCGCACGTCAAATTCGTATTTTTATATCGCTAAAATCTTGATAAGAAAATTATTGAACATAATTATGGATCTAGAATAAAATGAAATAACAGAAATCATATTATACGAGCTAAATACGGGTCACACATTCGAGTTGTGTCAAAATTATATATTTTGTGCACGAATTAGACCAGTTTTTAGCTAATTTAAAATTAAATGAGTCATATTAAGAGCGAATCAAGCTGCTAGCAAAAGTTAGGTTGATAATGAATGCATTTATCCTACGTCAAATACCCATTTGTAGTTTTAAACTACACAAGCTCGCAGTGTTGTGGTTTTAGAACGCTCAGTCCATTTTGCCCGCGGCCAAATACAAACGTCCTACTATGGTTTTACGATTTTGAAACGCTTAAATTAGAAGGCATAATTACTGTACTGAAAAAGAATACAATGCGTGTGAACAGCCATAGTAATTTATTTTTTACATCTACAGGTAAGTTTCTGTCAACAGACCCAACCTTCTTCTTATTCTGTATCTTATCCAGCGCAAAAGTTTTCGTGATGAGATGGCTTTAAACGGTAATACTGCTATTATGTACCTTTTAAAAATTTAGGTGCACCTTGGAATTATCTGTGTTTAATACAACTTATTGTCATTAAAGAGAGAGTTGTCTATCTGATTAATTTTGTCTGTCATTCGCATAGACGGCAAGCAGCATTCGAGGAGGAAACATTGCTAGATTTTATGTTCAATTAGATCCAGATCTCGAAGCAATTGTGCAAACGATGTACCTACAATAATAATTAACATAGTGATTTTGTTATGTCTACGTGACTTAATTTTACACCGGTAGTAAGGGCTCCTATTCGCAACGCACTCTAATGTTCTGCTCCGTGCGAAATTAATGGAATGGTCAAACGCTAATGTTGCCGTGAGAGGTTTTGTTTACGCTACTTAGATGATGTTTTATTACATTACGTGCCTTTAAATTTTGTGTTATAGCATGTTGTGCGATAATATGACTCGTACCAACTAGACTATGAAAAAGACAAGCGTTATAATGAAGCAAACAGCAGAAACGTAGGATTTTCTGTTTTGTTTAGCACCTGCACACAAATGCATGTAAGTATTGGTAATTTTATAAATTGTAGTGGCCACGTGGTAGCTTGTGAGCTTTACAACTCAATGACACCGTGTTTGATCCTCTGCCCCCACCAATGACTATTCGTAAGTTTTGTGCGTGTTTCCATCGCTCCGTGCTTTACTAGCACGTTAAGACATGGGTTGTTATCTTAGTAGCATGCAGTCATCAAGCCACATCAGATTACTGTCTCATTTGAAATACAAAAAATATAAAACATCAAGTCTAATTGAGAATCTCCTCCTTTTTGGAACTCTGTTAAAAATTGGTGGTACACCTGTCGTACAAAATATCATCGGATTTGTTACTCAATATACACTGCACTATCGACGCACTCGATTACTTGATTGGTACGCAAAATGAAACCCTTTGCAGCTGATAAAATTACCCGAACCAAGTGCTCCTATGACGGGTTAAAATTCACCCTGGGTGAATTCTGGCTGACTAGGGACACCATGAGAACAGATTATTTCAACTGTTATACGGGGATAAGTAGCTTCTTTTGAAAGGATTCTTACGTATAAAACTGCCTATTTTAAGGGGGGAAAATGCCGCTGTTCTCTCCCACCACCACGGGGTTGTCGGAAGGGAGTGTGTGGGTCTTGAACCCCACTAAAACCCCCACCCGTGAGTAGTACTCCACCGAAATGGGACAAGATAGGGTATTAGTATTAGCCATGTTGCTCCTACGGCAGGTCCGGGTGGTGTCCGTGCCTCTGCGCCTATGGAAGGTGACGTGACGTGTGGAGACCTCACTACTAAGGAAAAAGGAGGCGGATGAACTGCCTCCTCCTTTTCACTGTGCGCTACGCCGGAGCGGGTGGGTCACCTTGCTCATCTTCTCAGAATAATCTTGTGTCATAATCACTTCGCAGAAGGAGGCCACGGCCTGCCACGATCTCTATCCAACAAGCATGGCGCTTACCACGCTCATAAGAGAGATACCAGCCTTTTATAGCCACCAAGCCGTTATGCGCAAACAGTAATGGTAATGTAAATAGTAAAATAACTGGATATACTCGTAAAACTTAAAAATTAGGAATCAGGTTGACCTCACAGTGCAGTTCAGTTTCGCGTAAGACTTTGCAGTCCCATTAAAATAGAAAACATGGCCACCCTACGCGGACCACAACGAAATATGTCAATACGCTTTATACGGGAGAGCACATCAAAAGGTTTATTTTACAGTGGCTTGTTTTTTGTGCCAGTAATTCAATTGGCGAAGTTTTACGATCGCGAAAATATTTATTGGGAAAATATAAATAGTTCGGCGCTGAGAGCGCTTCAGAAGCTGGGATATTATTATTATGGTTAATATCTACGCGCTTCCATTGTTCTATTTTTACCATTATTGTTCAAAGATTTTTTTTATGTAGGTTCTTAATTTTCGGGGATTGAACATATTATTATATGCTCATTGATCTTAGGGACCTAAAAAGATTGGGTGTGCTATAATAATGAGCATTGACATAGTTTCTATACAATTTGAACTAAACACAGTTTGATGTCAGGGATATCCCAAATTCAGAAACGTTATTTTTTTCAATTTAAACTGAGTAGTGTGTTTCTCGTTAAAACATATGTACGTAATTATCACTCGCTTTTCGGTGAATTATTTTGGGGGCATGTTATCCACCAACCCGGATTAGGCCCCCGTGGTGGATTATGTCCTAACCCTCCTCACGATAGTGAGGGGAGGCCTTTGCCCAGCAGTGGGACAGTTACAGGCTGAATTATTATTATTATTATATTAAACTGAGTAGGTAGGTACTTTTATAAAAAAAACCGTAAGTCTCTAACATTATAAAAAAAAAATTGTCTGATTTAGATTCTTACCATCTGAATAGAGAAACACATTTAATGCCAGTGTTTAATTTACACAGACGAACCTCATTACAAACAACAGGATTCGCGTAGAAAGTTTCTTTTAATCTGTTCCCATTCTTAGTTTTCTCATAAACGCACGTGAGAACCAACATACGGGATGTGTACGTACGTATCTACTACATATCTACGACTGGGAGATGTTGGTAAATATAGTTGCTTGAGAAAATAGCGTATGCAATAAATCGTAAAAACATATGCTTCATTATAATCCATTATTCTTCTATATGCAATTAGTACATTTTACCAGGAAGTTAATAATAAAGATTATTTTAACAAATATTAACATGAGTGAGTAATACTTTTGCGTTACTCAAAATGTAAGCTTATTCATGATTCCAATAGCCGATAACAACATATACATTTTGTTACGCTTCAGTGTATAATATCTGGAGTAATTCGTTTATCCAGTAGGTCTCACACTACACCTCAGCAGTAATGGGTCGGACGAAGTGTTTAAAGGAGTTTTGGCGGGAATCCGATAGTGAGACGTTGTTGGTTTTGTATTATTAGCTCAAACTTGTGTTTCTTCGAGTGTTAATGTGTAATATTGGTGGAATATTAACCATTAAGTGTTCGTTAACGTGCACGAGTGTAGGCGAATGATATAAACTCAAAAAACGTGTCATTTCGCATTTTTTCCAATACTCCCAAGAAGTTTCAGTAAAGCATCCACTACTTTACTGAATCGTGACTTTGACTATGTAAATAATTGACTTGACTACTTGACCACGATTGCTACATATTGCTGTGACTTTTATAATACTTATATAATAAAATACTTGACACTGGCTATATGCACAAACCGTGCGAAGCCATTACTAAAACAAATAAGTGTTTAAAGAAACATTAGAGGAAAACAGAAGTTCGGTCATTAGAGCATACCTCGCCGCTCTGCAGATGCGAAAAACGATCGACGACCACTAACACAAATGAATGGTGCCTTTCTTTTGTGAGACGATAAGTATGAGTTAGTTTTGCAAGTTAGACACTTCTCTTAAGCTATAGTAAGTTATACCAAAAAAAACAGACGCGTCTGTCAAAATGAGGCGTGATACTTTTGCCTGGGAAAAAGTACCAGTAAACATTTTGAACATGTTGGAAAATTGTTTTTCTCAATCATATGGCATTTTCATGTACATTCATATGCATTTATGTCATTAGTAAATGTAATAAAACCAAATATGATAATGTTTATCTATTACACTTACCTAAGTATAATTATTTCAAACTCTTCAAGTATCGGATTTGTTATAAAGGTTAACAGGAAGTGACATGAAATTCAGCGGAAAGCCCTGAAGGGCGCACAAAAATGTACAATTTTGGTAATGCGACGTTATATAATTATTTTATATTTTTGTATAATCTTAGAAGGAAAAATTGACAAACGCAACAACATCCACTCCTTGACCTAAATTCCACTATCTGAACATCGCCGTGGCTGGAATTATAATAAAAATAAAATATAACATTAAAGGAACGTGTTTACCGACGAAAACAGACCTCCGGGTTTTGGGGCGGACATTAAAAAGTTTTAAATACTTTCGCGTTGTCAGTGTCGTCAGTGCAAGCCGGGTAGTTGGGAACCAGGCCTCTGGGGTGGTGTTGACTCTCAGTGTTGTTTTTAAAGTAAAATGTGCTTCTTGAGTAATGAGGATGGAGATAAAGTTGTGAAATATTTGTGTTGAGTTTTTTTTCTGGTGAGATAATTTCACCAGCGAGGGAGGGTAGAGATTTGTGACTTTTAAGAATTAAACTTGAAGGTTTTATCACGAAGTTTGTTATTTTATTTATACTTTATTGTAGAAGTCAAGATAGGTACTACAGTCTGGGTACTCACGTTTTATTGTAGACTGGCTCCGCTGTTTTCGAAATAAAAAGTAGCCTATGTGTTAATACAGAGTGTTAGCTACCTCCATACTAAATTTCATCAACATTGGTGCAGGCGTTTGCGCGTGAAGAAGTAACAAACACACTAACACACAAACTTTTGGCTTTATAATATCCTATCCTTCTTTTAATCTATATTTGTAAGTATGTATGGATGGATGGATGTTTGTTTGTTACTCTTTATGGATTTTAATGAAACTTTACAATAATATAGCTTATACATGATAACAACATATTATAGGCTACCATTTATAAAGATATTTTGTGAATTGTCCAAAATATGACGATAAGTGTCAAGTAAATAATTATTTTTTATTTGATAATTTTAATGTCATAATGTTAGTTGTTTTCTACGCCACGCTAATAATATAAGCTACTCGAAATACTTATCCGGCGTAGACGAAGTCACGGGCACCAGCTAGCTAATAATAAGTAGGATTGTCGAGAGAGATATCTAATAAAAGTAGACTATTAACCACAATCTCATCAGCTGAAACGATGCTATCGACATGGCAGAGTAAAATGCCCACACGAAAAATACCTTATCTTGAAGATTTTCATACAAAAAAATATTTCCAACTATGCCAGTCGAAAATGGATGTGACAAATATACTTAACAAAATTTTATAAATAAATAGCTGCTGCTGTTACTAGCAATTTTGTATCTAGACCTGACTCTAAGTAATTTCAACTTATAGTAGTAGTCTTGTGTTAAGTCTTAGTGTGAAGAAAAAGTATTACCAAACAGAAACGTACAAAGACCGAAATATAAAAGCCAACTCCGCTAAAGTATCAAGAGATTTCAGCCAAATAGGCAGGTATTTTCACGGCGAACGATACATCAATCTGTTAGACAGCTAATTTTGGCAAACAATAACTTCGACACCTATTCTCTTCGGAGCTTGATCCGTCTTATTTCATCGAATAAAGAGTCATTGTTACAGAATTTGTTTCAGAAACAATTACTAATAAATGTATTTGATGGCTAATAAACTGTGTTAAGCCACGGTATGGTTATCTAGTAAAACCTAACAGAAGACTTTTGCCTAGAAGCGGAAAGCAAATAGGTTTAAACATGTTCTTAATGAAAATAGGTCTGCGTTTGACCACTATTTTGCCTGATAGTAGGCGACGATTCAGTCTTAGGTACAGAAAAAGATATAAGTTAATCTAGTACCACACAATCGCCATTGCTGAAAACAAAAGTAGGTAAAAAAAATTCTGCGTATTTAACCAATATTGATTTTAATTTTTAATGCAATCCTCTCCAGTTTATAATTAGATCCCGCAAACAAAGCTGTGGAAATCAAACAAATCAAAGAGAACAGAAAAATGTTACTGAACAAAAGGAATAGCATTAAATCTCAATAGGTCTTGCTTGCAAACAGAGAAAAAAATACACAAAGAAAGAATCCAATTAAACAAATTGATAGATCGTACTCGCGGAGATCTCTCCGAGTAGGGTTGTCACTGATGTTTGCAAGATTGTGATAATTTTGTGACACTCGCACTAGGCACTTTGATTTTTTTTTTGTGCGTTATATCTTTCTGTCCTCTCATTTACACAGTTTTATCTACTGAAATTGTTATTTCACGTTGTTGAATTCTCACTGTTAGTTTTTGTACTTAATATTTCACTGAGCTTTATTTAAATCAATAAGCGGCTAATAACTTATAAAAACGCTTGATCGATGAACTATGAAGGGCTAGACTTTTATTAGCAAAAAAAATATTAAAAGCTGTCCTTAGTTTATATATATAGCAAACCAACTGGACCTTCTTAGAAAAAAACTGTTTAACATTATAGACAGTGTTTGATATTTTCTATCAAGAAAATGTCTGGTCAAAACTTCGCCGCCATTTATAAATTGCAAATGCAGTTCGAACTTAGTTATTCTTGGTCGCCTCATTCATGAAACTTTTCCTTTGCAAGATTACTATAAAAGCAGATAGGTACAACCCTAATCTTACCCGCTTTGTGATCGGCACATCTTCGGCTATCAATCCGTCTCACAAAGGATGCTTGGAGACCTTTGCGATTGTATCGCATACTACAATCTGTGTGTTCTCGTTGCTTTAAATGTGTTTGTGTTTTTTGAGTTTGGTATATAGTTTGTGTATATTGGGCAACTGTCTTGGTAGGTACTCTATAAAATCAATGGATGGGTGGATGGACAGACAGATGGACACGAGAGTGATCTTTTATGATTTAGGTACCTACATTTGTTTTCTGAGCCCTAAGAGGCTTCGCAGACACAGCAACTTCAGTTGTAGAAAATAATATCCTCTTTTGTAACATGTAAAGGGTTCTCTAAAGGTTGCCAGTTGCAGCAACAAAAGGCCCAATTTACGGTTGCCGATTGCAATAACTGAAAACTTTTGCCATCACCGAAACTAATAACTAGAGTTGCTACGTCTGCGCAGTTTCTCAAAATTATATGAATACCGAAAAAACAGATAGTTGCGAGTTGCCGGTTGCCGCAACTGGGAGCTCAAAGTTGCCATGTGCATAGAACGCCTAAATATGGATACGTCATCAACATTCCGTAGAGTTGAGATGTCGTAAAAAACATTGTAAATTATAAAAAGGATTTTTTTCACACGATACAAAATAACGATCCCATATAACATTTTCCATCGCAGCGTGATATGAGATTGAAAAATAGCCAGAAACATCTGCCGCCGTAATAACATCAAATTACTTCCCCCGCGGCTGACGCTGCTCTACGTGATCTTGTGGCGGATCTGTGTAACTGTTTGGATTTTGTGCACTCGCTTTAGATAGAACGTTGTCAAAGAAACTGGACAAAGAAGGATGTGCGGTTTTAAACTGCCATGCTACATTAGTATTATGTATTTGACGGGAAAGAAATTCGAGTTTCAGTAATAGTGGTATTGTACCAATTATTAAGAACGGAATATTTGACGGGAAATAAAATTGAGTGTCGAGTGGTAGTGAGACTACGGCACGAGAACATCAGTTGGTTATCGTGTCATGCATATAAATCTAGTTTTGATGTATAATAATAGTGAGGATTTAAATTAATGTCATGGTCATTATCATTACTCTATGTTATACGTAATTAGAAATGGTAGGTATAGTTAATTGTGTACCTAATGGAAACTAATAATATAGGTATAATGACGTAATTCGAGCATGATTGTTTTATGGTCCTGATATTCCAGAGGGTGTCATTTCCACTATATGACTGAAACATAAGCTAAATTGAATAGATGGATACAGATGAAGCAGATACCGCATATCGTGTAATAAATAAATCAAATCCCATCCGAATATGACTAGGCTTTTCGTAGCAGTGGTGCTACGTGTGTAGAGCCCGCTACGTAATTCATCATATTGAAGAAGATTTCTCGGACTCTAATTGACCAGTGCGAGTAATGACATAGATATAATATATAATTATATATAAACATATGGTGATCTCAATTTTATCTCCTTTTAGGTACCTATACTTACTCAACGCCCGCTGTGTTAAAATCCCTATAACTGAAACTTACATTGTTCTTTTCAAAAATACATTTATACAAACATCAATCTTGCTTCAAAGTTTTTTTCCGAAATGAGGGCAATGGTTTTTCACAAAATTCTTATGCCAACATTTTCGACATTCCTTAGCAAATTCTATGAATGTTGGAAACTTTTTCGCAGAAAACGTTTAAGTCGGTAAAAACATTTTAAAGTATAAAAAATTTTGTTGAAATACAAATAACTTTCTTTTTTCTTTTTAGCCATGGGCTTATGGCGGCTTTGATGAAATGTACAAATTTTTATAGCTGTAACGTACATACGCGAAATATTCAAAGTTTGCGTAGAACAGTAACTAGATTAAAATTTTAGGTAGGCCTGATGTCTTTACTATACTTTTTTTTAAAGTTTTGACGTTTTAAAAATTGCACAAAAGAAATTACCTTAAAACAAGTTTAATTCTATAGTTCTCATGATTGTACCACATAACAAACACAAATTATATTAATTTAATAGCCACAAAAATATCCAACCAAAATGAATACATAAGAAAATACAGTATAATAAAAATAACGGGTAACGCTGAAAAAACAAATATTTGCATGACAAGGTAAATGAAAACCTTTCATGCTCCGTCATAACGTAACGAAATAAATAAATGTACATTCTCGTCATATCAGTATATTGTCTGGTCGCTCAAATTTCAGTAAATAAGCGAATGCAGTAGCTTAGATCCCGCAATTGATACATTTGCTGATTGTTAAAGTGTCAGTCAAAAAGCGACTACTAAATTAAATCACTGGTAATTTCTAACTACGTAAGAAATAAATAAGTCGTGACCAAGCGTTAGTGAAGTCATCGTGGCTGAAGGTGCTAAATATATTTTAAACAAGTTTTACATATAAGTAGGTACTATAACGAAATTCAAATCTATTCTGTTGATACAAATTTGTTATCTATAATTTACTCAACTTTAGTATAATATGTTTATTTCTTTTACTAACACGTAATTATGTAGGTGACATAAGTCAACGTAAGTAACTTATATGCAATGAAATGTTCGCTGGAAGCTTATCAACTGTTTCTGTGCCTGTTTGTGTTTAGTCTAAAACAACCGAGGGAAAAAATATTACAGTCGTATATTGCCAAAAAATGTGCAGATAGAAACGGACTGAACCCAGGCGTGACTGATAAATGGGCAACACCTTGCGCCATTTCCGAACTTTTATCTCTCAATTTTCATATTTTTGGTCACATCTTTCAATAATTCTTACATAAAAAGTACCCTCATGTTTTGTAAAACTTACGAGTGGGACCACCGTGAGAGCTTACAAAAGAGCCATTCAAAATCTAGATATCCAGGAGATAGGATGTAAAACACGGAACAAAAATAGAGATGAATCATTTCGAAGCTATTTTAGAATCGTTTGATATAGAGAGCAAAGGATGGCTTCTTCCTTTTAGCAATGACGCAAATGTAACATCCTTGAAGTAGCTTTTATGTATACTTGCTTTATTATTATATAGGAAAATATACATAAAAAATACGTCAACTTGAGGTAAATAAGAAGAGAGGATTTTCTATGATTATCCATGATCGGAATGCTATATAATATATGTACCTGTTCCCTGAGCATGAGACTAGCTCTTTGTATGAAGATTTTTCGTTCATAAACGCGCCGGTAGGGCGCTGTACAGGATCTTCATACAAAAGCGCTAGTTGACGCGTACTATGTCGAGCTAGTAAAAACTCATACTAGATACTGGTTAAATGAATAAACCAGGTATAGAGTAATATGTCACGAAAGAAACGGGAATCAGAATAGCAGCTCAGAATAAAACTCAAATAGTAATAATATGATTTCATTACTTTAGTTTCCACGAGTAACGTCAAAAATAAAAGAACTAGTTGAGTATGACACGGGATGCCCTTTTAGGAGGAAACCTAATAATATCGCAGTAACGAGTTTAGTGCCCCAGGCGGCGACGTGCTGGGAAAACTTTAGCTCCATACTTTTCGAGTTAATTAACCATACAAGTTTAGATATTTACTCACACGACTCGATTCTGCGATCTTTTCAAGACTGCTAATTATACTCGTAATAATATGTACCTACTAGCTTTCATGTTCACTCGTATGGCTTAATGTTTTTTTTTAATATTTTTATCGTTTCTTTTCTTAAATTTAAGACCACATTTTACTTATACTTTGTAAATGTAATTTATTATTTCTGAGTAGATTTCCTATTGCCTATTTTAGTAAATTAATCTATAGATGTTAAAAACGCTTAGAGCACTTGCAACTGGGCTTACGCACATATCCTGGCCCTTATATTGGCTCACGCACTTATCCCTGAATATAATTGCTATAATTATATTGAACTAGCTGATGCCCGCGACTTCGTCTGCGCAGGATTGAAATTTTGAGCAGCTTATAATAAACTATAACTAACATTAGGACATTAAATTTATCACACATTTTTATGGTTCACTATTTTGGCTATAATGGCTTACACATAAGACATAGATATATACTGTGGCGGGTTTTTGTAGAACTATTTAAGATAAACATTTCCATCATACATTACATATGTGTAACTCTAGCGGGTTTGGCAGCGCACGCCAGAATAGCTCGCAGACGGTAGATTTTTTCCTACTTACTTGGCACTTATCGTAATTTTTTTGGACAATTCACACAATATCTGTATAAATTGTAGCCTATGTGTTATTCTGATGTATAAGCTATATTATTGTACAGTTTCATTAATGTCCATTCAGTAGTTTTTACGTGAAATAGTAACAAACATCCATCCATCCATACTTACAAACTTTCGCGTTTATAATATTATAGTAAGATATTTCAAAATAAAACATTGATGAACCCTCATCACATTGCCAAGGCTAGATTTTTTAATAGCCTGGATTCTAAAAATTTATCTTCCATGCTTCAGAATTTAAGAATTTTAGTTCTTTCATATAATACTTATAATAATATTATTATGTAAATCGGGTTCAGTGGGTGAAACCTTTATCGACATAATCAGCGTTTGACTCGCGGCAAGCACAATACGAACGTGTTTGGAACTAGACAAGCCCAAAACAAGTTGGACATAACAAACAAGTTGTATGTGAGTGAATGTTTAACGGCCATTAAGCGTAGTACTATAAGAAACACGAACTAATAACAAAGTACTACTAATTAGGAGAACCAATACTAATTTGGTCAGAGAGTAAAGCATAATATGAAATCATGGTGGGTAGGCTCGTACTTGAGTGAACTAACGCTTTCGAGTTAGTGAAAACAAATGACTGCAGAGTACTGCTGTTATAAAAAATAGCTACCTACATAACTTTCCTTTTGTAGGTACTGCTGAATACCATCTAAAATATTACACAAATAAAACTCTCGAGAATATTAATGGAGCCACCCAGCAAAGCCGACGCACAATTATTCCGTATATTTCTGGAATCAAACTCCTGACAATCGAGGGACAAATTCCGTAAAGGCCCCACCTTGCCCCTTGATTAATTTTCAAGGGTCTATAAGCCAGATTAAGAGTGCCCGAACGATGCTAAAGAATGCATGGGCTTATTACGAATAGATATTAATTTAGTCGAAGAATTAAGGAATGTCTTTGATAAGACTTATTAAATAGGATATGACGAGATTGAAAAGTTCTTAATTAATTTAGTTGACAGCGTACCTATAAATATTAATGTAGAATATAATGTATAGAGTATGAAAAAATATTGTTTAAAACTGCTAAACTTAAGAGAACAATAAACGATACGTATAAAAAAGTTTTATCGAGTTTATCGTCCCCATTTTACTCGTACCATAGTTTGCGTGTACGAAATTAAAACTGTCATACCGCTGGGTCGACCCAACCCGTCACCCCGGGACTCGTACGGGAATGATCCGGGACCGACCCGGGGATGGAAACAATTTATTTTATTACTCGATTAAGGCCTTACAACGAATTTTATAGCTGCATAATGTATGATTTAATCGCTTTATCGACAGAGCGCGGTGTAAAATAAAATTTAAATTGAAATACAACCATTGGGATGTAAGTTATATGTATTATAAAAAATATATTTCAGCCAAAAAGCAAAACTATGTAAAATAAAAATTAATCTCGATGAATTCGTGGTGATGCTACGGAATATTTGTTAAAGGGATCTTTGGAAAGTACTAATAAATAATATATCCTGACTATTCCCAGAGCATCATCCTTCAAATCGCCGACATTTTATGTTCTTACCATAAAAGATTAAAACTAGAGTTGAACAGATGTGTCTAAATATTTTCTGTACAAATCGACGTCTAACCCTCGCTTTTTCTTAGTCCATAACAATTTCACGAGTAAAATAATTAAGAATGTCAGGATTGAGTAAAACAATGCGAGTGATAGACGTCGATTTTGTTAAACGAAATTTTAGGAGCAACTCTGGTCTAAATTTTTTGGTAGGTAACACGTTTACAGTTCGAATCTAATAAGTCTAATTTAATAGCTGTCACCTTCGGCGAATATAGTATGGTATAAGTGGTATAGCTTTAATAAAACAATATTTACCATCTGCACTGAATTTGCCGACGCCATGTGAAGTTAGACGTCCACTGCGTCTGATTTAATTACACTGAATCAACGAGCCATATGATTGACGCTATGCCACTTGCAAACTCATCACGGCTGTTTAAACTTTAGTTCACATTTATGTAAGCACTAATATTATGTGCAATTTGTATGTAAATACGTGAAATATGTTAATTGAGGGAAATGATACGATTTAAATGAGTTTAATTGGACAAGTTCGATGAACCATGTGATTGCTCTGGGATATTTGTTTAAATACATTTTCAGTGTATTCTAAGGAAATGGATGAATTTATTAATTTGAGATATCAGTGCCACAGTTAATGATAACGCAATGGTGAAAAGTAAGAAATACTAGTTTTCATAAACAATTAATGTAACGATTGTGCGAGTTGTGTGTTTGTTAGAAATTTATGTTCTGATGATTAATTCAAATTTAAATATATTTATTACGTCACCTCTACGCTACCTTAAATTAATTGACGGTTAGTGGAAACTAAAATTAATTAATCTTGAATATGTAATAAATAGGTACTTATTTCATAATTCATATAGAAAATAATTTAAACAATTTTGGTCATATAATTACCCAATTACTTACATTGGGGAAAATTTAAGGGACTTCTCTCAATGGAACCTTTAACTTACACTTGCAGGCATGTAAATGTAATTAACATTTGTCGCGGGATTCAAGTATGCTATAAATCGTTCGTCGCAATTAAGTTGGGAATATGCGGTCGGTGAAAGATTGCTCACCGTGTACGACCACCTTTATACCTGCTCAATATACTGCGGTTATAATAAGGGTGTCATGAATAGTTACGAGTTAATAATGTAAACGTAAAATCATTTAAGAAAAAGTTCACGGGGGCAAATTTACTAATTCGATTCGATTTCAATGGTGTGGTTTCGGAATACGAACAGTTTGTAACATATTAATATGGAAGTCTGATATTTGGTTTTAATTAGTCTGCTAATCCCATAAGAACATTTGAAATCAATGTAAAATGAAATTACACAAGTTATTCCGAAGCCACTTTCTTGAGATTCGATTGAAGCGTTCTTAAATTAGCAGATTTGTCCCCTGGTGATACAGAGATAGGTAATGAATATAATGTAAATAAACTCAAACATTACATAGTGTCTACTATTATGATTAAAGGTGTAAAATTATTTTGTACCTTCAAAAATTATTCGAATTGATTTCTGTTCCTGTCTCGCCTGGGCCGTGCAAAATATACCGGTTTCTGGTCTGGCTCACCGTAGGCTGCCCTGCACGCGAGGGCTTAATCACTCAGAATTTGTCTATTATTGTTTGTCTAAAATCTAGAATTGAATTATTGTTATAGCAGTGTATAGCTAGTAATTGATTTATAAAAAAATGCAACTCGTAATTTTGTAGTCATCTGATACCACAGAATTTATTTTGAAGGTTTGCACTTATTACTAATGACATAGTTTCACAACATACAAATACTATACATTTTTATGTAACATAACATACTCAACCAACACCCTCGAAAAAAATGGAGATCTCTTTTCCAAAATACCATCCTCGTCACATATGTTTCAGCGACATTTTGTCTAATGTCCTGCGATGATAACGGCCGTTACTGCCGCGGAACGACAGTAACGGCGGAGGAAACTCATTAAATACCAGTGGATTTATGGGCTAAGGGCCTTAATGCTCGTGTAGCGCTTCTGAATAAGTATAGTCCAAGAATGTTGGGAATTTTGTTATGTTAATGTACTTCGGTGAAAATAAATATAGGTAGTATAAGTACGTCTACTTACTCGTATGTAGACAGTTTATTGTGGCATTTTACTGTAGGACGGTTTCTATGTTATTGATATTTTTATTTTGCGGTCATGAAGAGATGAGTGGATAATTTTCTTGAGGGTAAACAGCGTTGCGAATAATGAACTAAGTTAATACAGATCTACATAATATTATTTCTTATGAAAACCCCTAAACATGTATATAAATAGTTTATCAACGCTTTGAGTAAATATTCTAATTTCGGAATACAGATTGAAAAGCCGAGCGGCATTCATCGTGAAAGTTAGAAGTGAAACGTAAAAACTGAAACTGTCTTAAAAGTTCAACTGGAACTGAATTAATTCCGAAATTCACTTGAATCGCGTAATTTGTAACTTTGTATCTGCGATTGTATGCCGGAATTAGACTTTCAGCTTAGGGTTCGAGGGATAAAGTTTTGAATCGAATAAGTTATTTTGAAACCTTTAGTTGTAAACTGAAATTTTTATTTAGACACAGTAACAATTATTTGTAACAGCTAAATTAGATAGGTAAATATTTAGACTTTTTTTTGACTAGGCTACGTTTTCAGTACTGAGATAAAGGCTGAGACATTTTTTTTCTTACTGATATTTCAATCGCTGTGGTCGGTATATACCATTTTCGTTGAAACTTTACAAGGCGGCATAGGATCAGTTTGTTTTATTCGTAAACAAAACTTTAAGGGGGTAATTACACCACTCCGAAAGTCAAAGCATAATTAATTAAAGATTGTGAAACAAGGCGTAATTTCCTTCAAATATTAATAAAATCAAAAGAATCGTGTTCGTTATTTACCCCAATAATAATGTAAAAGAGGGGAAAAAATATCTTTTATCTCCATTCAACGGGATGTTTTTTTTACCGCGGATGCTACAAAAAAAACACTTAATTACAAAGGAGAGGCTGGGGGCAGAAAAATGGAGCAAATAATTTTCTGGAAAACATAATAAAATAACTTGTTTACAAATAATTTATGTAACTTTACATCTGATCTGTGTTTTAATGGTTTGTTAAAATATAATTATTCGACAGCGATATCTTACAGTTCTCAGTGAGCTTTTATTGAAGCCAAAGACTTCATAACATAGACGCTAAAGTGGCTTGTCAATAATTAAACTAAAATAATATGCCACCGAATAGTTGTCACTTTTTACTTTTACTTGTCACTTTGTACTCAGTGTACTTGTTCGATTGACGGATGAGGTAGTGCTGAATTCTGGTATCAAAGTTTATCGAGCTAAGGACAATTGCGTTGGTAAATATATTGTTATGAATCTATAGGAATTAGAGTTGACAGCATAACGTGCCCTCTACAGCATGGAGCAATGCTGATATGCACATAACTTACAAAACTAATTGATAAGGTGCGGGGCTCAGGTTTGCAAGTGATAAGCATCGTCCGTCTTACCACAAAAGCTTCAAATTATACAAATTTTATACAAATGTTTCTAAAATTCTATCACTCGCGTTTTCTTACTCAATCCTGGCATGTATAATTAATTTACTTGTGAATTAGTTATTGAGTTAGAAAAAGCGAGGGTTAGACGTCGATTTGTGGGGAAAATGTTTAGAGAGTCATCTCTTAAACTCTTGTTTAAATCCTTTGTGGTAAGACGGCGTGTGTCTTTAATAGCACCAAGGTGATTTGAAAACTTAACTGTGCATATAATGGACCAGTCCAAATAGTAGGCTAATAAGCCCTGGTATTTTGATATAATTATAGGAGGTGCACTTGTATAGTGAAAAAAAAAATACAGAGCTAATATAACTTCTAAAACTTTCCAAAGAAAATAATCTACATTTTTAAGCAGGCCTCACAAAAATATAACCACCATATGAGGCTGAAAATTGCTGAAAACGATTTCGCTTTTCAACTCTGAGGCTCTTCAATTAACTGCCCTCTACCTATACTTATATGGCACGGGCCGGGACACGTTCAAAAGTTAAATTGCTCTAATTTGAGCCCCTTGCACCTTATTGCACCATCCCCTTTCGGTTGAAAGGCTGTGCGCGCCGATTTATGGTAGTGATGTGACGCGATGTTATCGAGTTTCTATACACTTCAGTATCAATGTTACAGGTGATATAGTTAGATGTTGCTAAGTATGTAGATACTACGTTCGAGGTAGTACGAAAGTTAATTTATTTTCATGGAACAGTACTGGTTTAAAAGGGGCTATTCTTTGATTATTAGCTTTAGCTGTAGCCTAATGCAAGACTACAAAGTAAGTATTTATAAACATTATAATTTGGACAAAACTGGTAATGCAACAACCAATCACTGATTTGATTAATGTGATGTTTTTATGATAAGTTATGGTAGTGTAGTGCTAAATATTTTGTGTTAGTCAGTTATCATGTTTAATAAGAACTATTGTGTCACTAAAAGTACGCAGAAAGGAATTGCAGTATTATTAACTGACCACAAATGAGGATGCTTAATGCTTCCACAATCATTAAATTTAATTTCATCGACATACCTAAGCATAGGGTTGTCTAGCACATTTAAACGAATGCGTCCACATTTTTCTCCCTCGTTTTCTATTTACGAGGTTATTTGCCTCGTTTTGCTTGTGAAAGCGCATCTCCTTTGAACTTGCTTAAATTATTTAATCATTTAATAGAATTACGGTGCTTTGAAACAGCCCCTATCTGTTGCTTGACTGCCGGTCTCGCTCTACCCTAATTGGCTGTCTATGAAAATATTTAGTATTGACTTGCCTTTGATGGGAATGCACCTTTTCTTTATGAAGTGCTGGAGTGGAAGCCAATTCCAGACTTACCCGCTTTTGGATATTTTTAATGAGAAGCAAATAATTTGGCCACTTTGATACTTGACTGCTCGTTTTGTGGTTTTGTGGCTCAACAACTTATTGGTTTCTAAAAAGTATCTTTATTTTTAGCGCGCATTCGAGTCAAGTTTTGTTTTATACATATGCAGTGCCAGTGGCGACCCTTATTAGTCCAAAATAAGACTCGCCACGAATTTTATGTGGCTGTCCCAAAGTAAATCACCCACGTTTAGTACATAGCAGTTCAAATACAAACCACGAATGCGATTCGAAAATAATTCTAAAAAATCGATGCTAAGTTCCCATTCGTTTGTTCCAAATACCTATTATCATTATACATCTAATTCATACTTTTCCTAAAGGTCTCCCCACACTTTTCGATTTAAAGGCCGTATGAAGACATTAGAACGTTGACTCGGCCGCTAATTGGAAGTGACGAGAGGGGGACAAATCGCTCGTTTAAGGGCGACAATAAATTGATATGGGCCGAGAAATTACCATGCGGTCGTGAACGTATTTCACAATTGCTTTAATTACCCCTGACTGGTGGCAAGTGCTAGAAATGGGTGTCCTCACCCTATGGCATTGGTAGATTTTACCATTGATTTTATGGTAGGTGTGCTTATGGTGTTTATAACTGTAAAATGGAAATACTCGTATAGTATATTTACTTTTTAATTTAAACGCCATTGTGATCCCAAAGAAGTAAGTTTACCTACTAAAAGAGAGGAAAAGTACCTGTTTTTTTTTAAGACTACTTTTTGGCTACTTACATGAATTATGACTACATCATACTTTATATGGAAAACTAATAAAGTTGTTTGAAAATGTGACAGAGTCAACTAATATTAATTATTTACCATAACCAGTTCTTCGTATTTATTTCAAAATTGAGTTAGGTATAATGCGCCAAAATATACACCTATCCAGTATGTATCTAAGCGAGACATAAAAGCAGTTCTCACCATATTGTCAGATTAAGTTTCAAGATGTTATCTTTCAGTTCCCTGTAAAAAAACTGAATCAGACAGTTTCTGTCTGTTAATTCGGCTATAAATACTTAAACGTACCTACACAAGCGCATCACGTAAGCGAAGCCTAAGCACCGCGCTTACGACCGAGGGTGGCTGGCAAAACAGGGGTTATTTTAGCCCGACTATAAATTAATTTCGGCACAGGGCATCGCAGTTAAGCCTCCATACATTTTAATTGCTTCCATTATCGTCCATTCCGAAACAGCCCTCTGTACCTATTTATATACAGTACCTAAGGTCCTACGATTCCAAATCGAAGGATGTTATCAAATTAGCGCATATGTATATTATAAACTTGATTTAATCACGATACCCAAAGGTGTCTATTCCAAACAATAAAACACTGCCTTACATGCACACACATGGTTCTACATAACGGGTGGTTAACCTCTCTGCTGCTGCAATTGCAGACACAATAGATTTTCAATTGTGTTTCGGCAGGATCCTTCCTATTATCGCTTAATTGTATGTAAATATCATAAAATATGTGAATGTTTGTACGTTCGTATCTTCATACCGCAACAGTCAAATAGATTTAGGTGAAACTTTTCAATTGATAATATTAATATTGTTATTATGAAACGGCATGGCTCCGTTCCCAAACATAAAACTTCGGTTAACGTTATCACGCAAGCTATAAATAAAACATACTGCCAAGGCATAAATGTAGATATACCAGTCTGTATAAAGTTGTATTACTGTGAGAGTCTTATATTGCCAACACAGCGGCCCGATGACAATGGCGGTCATATCGTCCAAGCTTAGTGCTTAATTTTTGAAAATGACAAATTAACGAGAACCCCGGTACATTTTGGCAGGCGACAGGTATCGATAAAACTTAATGCTAGTATCACCATGACGTTGGCAACATTAATTTACTAGATATATAAAAAAAAATGCTGTACCAATCACCGTACCTAAAAAAAGTATGAAGTTTTATATATACCTATTTCAGATCGATAGATTGAGAAGAGAAATGAGAGGGCAGCAATTGTCTTAGACGTCCCTGGATAATTTCAAAGAACACGGGCAAAATAAAAATAATATACATTATCATTTAATTATACACAGATCCCTGGCCTATTTAGGATTTATTTATCTAGGGAATTGTGAACTATAAGGACTGACTGCTACTAACACACAGGTCCAGATATTATATTCTGTAGTCTCGAGTGTAAAGAAAATGAAGTAAAGGAAACCAATATTAAATAATTATTTTTATTCTGTGACATAACTAAGCAATCATGCTATTCGTTTTTCAAGTAAAATCTCACTAGCATTATCTCTTGCCTTTGCCTGGCTCCAACCCGGAGGCCGACAAAGAAAATCCAATTCTCATTTTCTCATTACTGGCCTCTTTTGCTGTCTGTTCTTTGTTTCCGGTAGAAATACATAAAAAGAAAAAATATCAAACAACGAGTTCTGCCAGACGGAAGTTATTTTTGTCGATCCGGTTAAAGAGTTTTAAGTAATTTGTGGTCGTAGAGGGACCAGGGGCGATTTTTGAAAGGCATCGGTGATTTAGTGTCAAAAAATGGTAGATTTTAAAATTTATTTTGTTTATTACTGCGTTGAATAAAACATAATGAGTTTTGTTGTGGTAAAAACCGTGAAATATTTTAATGATTTTTACAGTGATTATAATAATATGACTTATGATACTGAAATCACCAATGCCTTTAAAAATAACTCCCCCAGTTCAGATTTAGTTTCCATTATTGCGACATTTTGGTTGGCTTTGTGTACGTTAGGAAGTTCATAAGCGCATTATAGTTCTAGTACGTAGCGAGTATTTCGCAGGGGGTGTCCGAAATAGGAAGCTTGGCAATTTTTCTATTTTATATACTTACTATCAAGCAAGATTTCTAAGTCTAATTGTGCACATTTGATCGGAAACGACGGTGTATAATATCTAGTATTTTGTCATTAATTAAGTTTATCATTGATTTTATTTTTGCAAATTGGAACGGTTTTCAAACCTTGAATTCCCAGTCATAATTTTGCTTGAGTATCCTTATTCAAACCGGGTAGTTATTTCAACACACTACTTCTTTGCAGTTGGTGTTTGAAAAAAGTCTACTTCTTCGGTGGACGCTTTGCAGAAGAGGATTACTTTTATTACTAACTATAACTAGATACACCTTTTTATTCTTCTTCAAGCCTTTTGGATCCAATACTGGATATAAGCTTCCTTCGCCATTCTGTGGGTCTGTGTCCTTCACCAGGCAATATTATGACTGCCTATCCCCAAATGTCATCGGCGTTTTGGTTCAATGCGGTGACTGTATATCTGTAGTTCGAATACTAATCGTACATCGAGTACGCTATATCGAAATTACGCGAGTTCGATGTACGCTATGTCGAAATTACAGAGTTTCGATGTGTGTGTCGAATGGTGGGACCAATTTTTCCCTATGATCTTCACTCAAAATGTATGCTATTATTCCATATAAACATAAACATCCACTGGTGTACACAGGTAAAAATTATACTTTAATTGAAAATGATCTACATAATCTTACTAATCTATTATAAACGCGAAAGTTTGTGAGTATGGATGGATGTGTGGATGGATGGATGGATGGATGGATGGATGGATGGATGGATGGATGGATGGATGGATGGATGGATGGATGGATGGATGGATGGATAGATGGATGGATGGATGGATAGATGTTTGTTACTCTTTCACGTAAAAACTACTGAATGGATTTTAATGAAACTTTACAATAATATAGCTTATACATCAGAATAATACATAGGCTACAATTTATACAGATACTGTGTGAATTGTCTAAAATATGACGATAAGTGTCAAGTAAGTAGGAAAAAATCTACCATCTGCGCGCTATTCAGGCGTGCGCTGCCAAAACCGCTAGAGCTATACATATATATAATGTATGATGGAAATGTTTATCTTAAATAGTTCTACAATAAAGCCCGCCACAGTATGTATCTATATCTTATGTGTAAGCCATTAAAGCCAAAATAGTGAACCATAAAAATGTGTGATTTTAATGTCATAACGTTGGTTCTTTTCTACGTCACGCTAATAATTATAAGCTGCTCTAAATACTAATCCTGCGCAGACGAAGTCGCGGGCACCAACTAGTAATACATACATGTAAGTAAACAACTACGACTGTATTCAATAGAAGCTACTTCCGCGTACAGCAATATCCACATCTGCTTATTTATTTAACGCAAACCTTCACGAGTATGTTTACTTTCCGCGATATCGTTATAATAATGATAAGGTATTGTGAACGCGATGTTCGAGCTGTTTTGATGCTTATTACCAAATTTTACGCAGCGTGAGATCATTACGCCCTAAGGAAACGATATTTACGCGGAAATCGTCTATGTATTTACTAAATTACTTTCATAGTAGCGTCAGTATGATTCGTCTGGTCGGCGCCAGACCCCCAGCTATATCAGCTGGCCACACTCGTATCTTCCCCTGCCAATAAAATAGCGAATCTCCCGCACAACTCAAATTATAGTTTTATTTCTCTATAAATGTCGCATGTATCGTTTCTTTATGCCCCACGATGTTCGTTTAATCTGGGCGAGCGGAAAAACTTGATAAAACTGAAATGGGTTTATCTTTTCGGGTATCAGAAGTGTGTCACGGACTAAATGAACCCTTCTCGAGAAAGACAAACTAAAAAAGATAAAATGTTCCTTAGCGTACATTAAAGCGCTGTCGGCTTGAAGAAGAGCCGTAAAAAGGCGGCTACGGGGTCCGCTGGGACCACAGACCTCGCTCCTGTCCGCTAAGCCAAATTAAAGTATAGACTTGACAATCGCAGAAACTGATTTCAAGCGTTTAGCGTAAGCGTTATATTTTAACTCACTGTATGGTTTATTAGTTGTCTTTGATGTCTAAGTATACCATCATCATCATCATCATTATTATAATCACAAATCATAAACATATAGCCCACCTGCTGAGCACATGGCTCACTTTCGTGAAGGATGTACCTATAATTGATTGTGCCTACGTCAAAATTTAATGTGATTATAGTAAACAACGCTTCTCAAACAAATATAATTATAGTACCATCTACTTTAGTTTCCACAGTAATCGTACAAAAATAGAAACGTTAAGCTAAAATAAAGACTAATACATAGAAGCACCCACACCCACAGAAAACACAAGTAACTATGTAAATAGCATGATAAAACTTAGCAAAAAATCTTTTCTATACCAGCGTAGCTCTACAATCCAAGCCGATATCAGCAGTGCTGCCCTCTCCAGGATGGTAGTAACAACATTTCAACCGTGAAATTTTATCGAGAGAATTAATCTTCAAAAGTTTCCGTGCCCCGCCCTTTTGTTTCAGATGCGCCCTGTAATAAAATTTATTCCTTATTCTAATCGGAAACAGATAGCTGGAAGGGTCGGAGGTCCCAACTCTCTTGGGTACGGCTGATTCGGTTTAAGCGATGCAGTTCAAATCGGGAATTAATGAAGTTAATTCTGGAGTTATTGGTTTCAGGGCTGTTTAGTACCGATAAAATTAAATGAGCGCCATGAATGCTGGGGCAAGGATTGTAAAACAAAATAGTGGGGACGTTAGAAATTACATTCTATCTAGTTTTACTGACATTTCTTTTGGTGTCTGAAATAAAGAAATAGAACTCTGTTATTTTTATTGAAATTTATATAGCACTTACAGTTTTTTTTTATATTTCAGCTAGCATTTTGGGAACGTTATTTATTTGTAGCGGTTTGTAAATCATATTATTTAGGTACTTTGTTTGTTTATTATTTCTTACTACAACTTATCACCGGTCTAACATCTGATATATCGGTTAGGGAAAGTAATTTATAACAAACACATACAGATACACTTCTCTTTTC
Organism: Hylaea fasciaria; assembly: GCA_905147375.1. NCBI lineage: Eukaryota > Metazoa > Arthropoda > Insecta > Lepidoptera > Geometridae > Hylaea > Hylaea fasciaria. The sequence continues at coordinate 4,147,364 of LR990198.1, forward strand.
TTTTAGCCGCTAAGAATAACAGCACAAATTGTTTTAATGTGGTGAAATTGTAACATTATTAAACTCATTACTGTAGGCAAAACTGTACGTCGGGCACTTTGGGAGCCGTTGAATATGTCAGGAACCGTTGGGTAAAATGCCAACGCCTCGCCGGCGACAACCGCAAGCTTTTTGTAATTTCCAGGGACAAATGAACAACGGACCGAGCACCGAGGGGTTTCAGAGGGAGTTGATTTTAATACAAAGATTAAAGGTTACAGATGGGACACTTCTATTAATCTGTATGTTAGTTGTTTTTAACAACTTAGACCCACACACACACGCTCACACTCCTTCACACCCTAGCACACATTAAGACATTTTCAATAATCAAAATCCTCTAATCTATCCGTTAGCGTAATGACTTAAAACTGGGGATAGTATCGTTGATGATCATACAAAAGAATCTAGCAATAAATTCAGAAATCAAACAATCGACAAGACAAATTGGTACCTATCGCTATAAAATATAGCTGGTAAAACCTTTGAATAAGTTGCGGTTTTAAAATCATGTCTTGTTGTGACATTTCATTTACCGTTATTAAGCTACCCTTTAAAAATGTAGGTGCTTTTCTAAGACTCCGCTGTCCGTCCGTCACCAGGCTGTATGTCATGAACCGTGACAGTCAGTTTGTGAATTCTATAATCGTACGTATATTTTTAATCTTCCTAGGATTATGATGAAAATCCTGCTTTTGTTTCTATCCTGCTACATAACAAATGCCGTTTTAAGTCTGACTGCATGATTTCACCCGTTTGGTTTAATTTGATCAACGCGTTCAGCAAGAGTTTGTCTGATTGTTCCTGTCAACTTATTTAGTAGTCCAATTTATTAGTAGACACGGTTCTTATTTGTTGAACAAGAGACATAGAATGATATAGACACTCATCAGTAGGCAATCATGGAATAAAAAATATAATGACTAATGATCTTAGATTTATACTACGTAACACCATGTTCATAGTAACTTTTTTGCACATACCTTCATGAATACAGACTACAGAACAAACAAAACTGACACTGACTATAAAAGTAGACTGGGAGCCATCAAACGCGCGTAAACATACATCCTGCCATAAGCAGCAACCCTAAATCCCTACCACTGCGTAGCACTTACCATAAAATCAGGATAGTGACGGTCGTGGCAAGAATTGAAGGGAAAACTGTCTTAGCCCCGCGCCAGGCGATTCTCTTCTCCCTTCCTTAATTACTCTTCTTCAATGCTCTAGTTTCGTAGTGCTGTGATCGTCCTACGTTGTGAATTATAGCAATCGTGGCCTTAACCATAAAACAATCTTACTGGCTACCAACATTGCTACGTTATGCTAGTTGCTGCTAGCATTGCTACGGTAACGATATTTGTGCGAAATAACGATCGTTCAATCGCATGTTGCTTCGATCAGACACCCTTATTAATTACAATGTTTCTTCATTCAATCTTCATTCAGCCATATGTAAGTGCATATGACACGCACAGTGCTCAGTAAAAAAAAACACACAAAATAACATTCTACCACCTCTCAGCTACTCCATCCATGTCCCCCGAGTTCGTATTCAGATCACACCCTCACACCGCAACTTCCGAAATCAAAGTAAAGCAAACACTCGTTGAAAATGTGGTGTAAATAATAAAAAGGTACCTTGCAGTACCCTTCAGTACCTCCGTGCCGTAACGGTACCTCTGAGTACCTGTATGGAGTCTGTATGGTACCGTAGAGGATCGCCCGTTGTTGGATTCCCCTTCGCTTGAGATTCAATATGCACTAGAGACGTGAAATATGGCGGCGCACTGATGTGGGAAGAGATTTGGTCATTGATGGATATTGGGTTAAAAGGCTGGTGTAGGACGTAGTTTAATGCATCTAAAACAAGAATTGAGCCTACAAAAGAACAAACGATGTTTTACCTACAAAATTCTACAAATTAATTTATGTTTTAACTATTCTAGAATACGTATTCTACTGTTATCCCATTAGTATTGCAAGCTGAGCATCACAAAACACGCCCAAACACCATCAATAATTATCTAGTGCTATTTCACCGATGCTCCGTGGACTACCTTCAATCTATTATCAGATCAGTTCGTTGTCACAAAATTTACAATACCAATTGTTGTTGGAACTTGACAGGCTTGTATTTCAACACAATTTAACAACGGAAAATGGGTCAAATACTTGCATAGTTTGACCAGGTCGGACCCAAACATACATCCCTCTTCCCTCCTAACAAACACAGTGAGTCAAATAAAAGCTTGTAAAAATTATACTCACCTCTGCCTATCAGTGACAAGCGGGACCGCGTGAGATTTGCTAAAAATGTTATATACCTACTCACAGAAATAACACAATAATAGGTACCTACCATAATATCAGCGGAAACGACACTATAATGATAATTTATCCCCAAGTAAATAATTAATACTGATATTCGATACAAGTTCATAGCTTGTAGGGGAGGCAGACAAATCGATCAGACTGAACAATATAATCCGCTTTTCCAACGTCTACCTATATACGATACTGTACCAGCATTCTGTGTAATTTTGTCTATTTCCCAAGGGGTTGCATTATTAAGCCCGCTTACTGGTTATATACCTGGCGAGTTCAAACGTTTACTTAGGTATAAACGTTTGTTTTGATAAAAGCGAGCGTCCTACCTGTCCTGAAGTAGACAATTTGGTGCAAACCCTAAATTATTATTATGCGGCGTTCGACAACTGCCTTTGAGAATCAGTTTATTATAAAAATGTGTTACCCACTGTTCGCGCCTACGCGTCTATCAAGCCAATGCCATCAACACGCACATTTGCTCTTCAAATCCACCAGGATCTTTTTTCTACAATTTTTTTCTAATGTGAGGTAGACAAAATCACAATTCATTGTACTCCATTTTTTTCACGAAGAACTTCTCGACTTGTAACTACTCAGTTAAAATCATCTTTATTCAATATAGCAATGTTTAACGATTATTGGGTTTAATTACAATTGTAAACCCTACTTATGTCTACTACGAGACATAATTTGGCGCCCGAACAAAAGACTTGAAACAATAGTCACCGAAGAAAATCTGCCTCACGGCGGGCGTTACCATTCAAAAAGGACGTCGTCGTGTCAGCCAAGCAGACCCTAAAGGAAAAGTTGGAGCCAGGATACGAAGCAGGCCGAGCAGGACCAGCAGAATAGGCATCCCTCGCAGCTCATCGCATCGTATTCCACGAGATAAGTGCCCTTCCTTTGTCCTTCCTAAACTGCCAAAATAATCGTCATCGTCATATTTCATGCAATTACAATCCTATAAATCACATTCTACTTTGCCCTACTTGCGCATACATAAGTGTTAAACCTCCTACAACGTGATTTCAACGATATTTATACGATTTTCCGTCGCAAAATTACCGACATTTTGTGACACGACACCTACAAGGTCAATCTACATTAGTAAAATCTCATTGTATTTCAGTAATTACGCATCACAATAACAACCATTTAGTCAAAATACATTCTTCCTACATCGTTTCACATTAATATACCCGATTTGATTCATAACCAATTAATTTCATGCTAAATTTCAACCCAATACGCCGAACGTTTCAGGGAATCCCTACGCTGCAAAGCCTTCGCCCCGTTACTTCGGTGATAAGTTTGTGACAAACGCGTCTTATCACATTACCAGCGGCGGTCAGCTGTGATCGTGCCATACCTACCCAGTTTCCAGCCTAAAGGAGGAGCGTGAGATACAAATTTCATTATTAACTACTTGGTTAATTGACAACAATTCTATATTGCATCGAAATCCTTGATAGTTTCAAGTAGCAAGGCTTTCCATATACATTTATTTTATTACAATAATTATTCGTTCTACCAGTCAATAACAAAATCTATCCACAATGATTTCTGATAGTGAAAAGCCTGGTTATTCCATGAGGGAACTTGTCACCAAACGTAGTTCCATCAAGGGTCAAATTACCAAATTTAAGAACTATTTAGACAAATTAAATCAATCAACACGCTTATCAGCCACTGATATAGCTGAACTATCACTTAAACTTGGTAAGTTTGAGGGATTGTCAACAAAGTTTGATGCATTGCAAAGTGAAATCGAGGTCTTAAATTCATCAAATCTGGATGAAGAGATCGATCAGAGAGAGATTATAGAACAAGAATTCATAACTGGTATTGTCACTGCGAATAATCTTGTTGAAAATTACAATAACATTAGAGATGAGGTAAGGCGAGAATCTGTTTTCCAAGAAGCTCAATGTGGTCTCGATTACCGTAGTGTCAAACTACCACAAATTCAAATTGCTAAATTCAATGGTTCCTGTTTTCGCTGGCTTGAGTTCCGAGATACATTTTTGAACTTAGTACACAAAAATGAACACATAACGAACATACACAAATTTCATTATTTGGTTTCATACCTAGAAGGAGATGCGGCTCGCATCATTTCTAATCTCGAGGTATCCTCTGCGAATTACACAGAAGCCTGGACATTGTTATGTTCCCGATACAATAACAAAAGGGTACTTATAAACTATCACTTAAAATCTTTATTCAACATTCAACCTATCACTCGTGAGTCCGAGAGTTCGTTGCGATTTTTAGTGGACCACGTCACTAAAAACTTACGTGCGCTCTCTAGCCTAGAACAACCCACAAATCATTGGGACATTCTGATCATTTTCATGTTGTCGTCGAAGTTGGATAGCACAACTCTAACGAAGTGGGAAGAAATGCGTAACTCGTTCGATGATGTTCCTACATTAAAACAATTCAACGATTTTCTCATCGATCGTGCAGATGTTCTAGAATCAATACAACATCGTAACAAATATGTTAACAATAATTCTAAATCTATATCAAGTACCTCGAGTCCCCTACCATCAAACTATAACAACAAACAAGAGCGAACCTTTGTTAAATCTTTTGCCAGCACAACACTCAATACAACGAATAATAATAATTACTTATGCGTAATTTGCAATGATAGCCATCGTATATACGATTGTCCGACTTTTAAAGCGAAAACGATTAAAGAACGATTAGCAGACGTAGAAAAGTTAAAGCTATGCTACAATTGTTTAAGGCGAGGGCATACCGTAAGTCAGTGCAACTTAGGCCCTTGTCGAGAATGTAAGAAAAAACATAACACTATGATTCATCAAACTGAAACTACAGCAGTTTTAAGCAACGCCGCCATGTGTCAATTCGGTTCTAACGATGTACTTTTGTCAACAGCTTTGATAGAAGTATCCAATCCCAAGACGAATGAAAAACTAACAGTGCGTGCCTTCCTTGACAGTGGGAGTCAATGGTCGTTTATGAGTAAAACAGTAATGCAAAAACTATCACTACAATCAAATCCAATTGATCTAAGTGTCATTGGAATTAGCAACAAACCAGCAGATACAATTAAAGAAAGCTGCGCTGCTAGAATCTCTTCTACGGACAATACATTTGCCACTACACTATCTTTCTTCGTTCTGAACGAGTTAACGGGTAAACTGCCTAACACTCCTATCGACTTGCAAAAACTAAATTTACCTAAAAATGTAAAACTAGCCGATCCATGCTTCCATCATCCAGGTCCAATTGATGTGTTAATTGGATGCGATCTTTTCTGGGACATAGTGGGAAGTGAAAAACGTTCCTTAGGTCCTAACAACCCTAAACTAATAAATTCAAAGCTAGGTTGGTTAGTGGGTGGTCCGATCAGAACAACATGCAGAAACAATCGTACGTCTACCATCAATCTAGTGAATAAGTCTACAGACAGTATTACAACTAATCATACAGACAACCATGCACGCACAAACAATGATAAAAGCTATAATAGAAACTATGATGTAAACGATGATAAAAACTATGAAACAAACAATGACAAAAACTATGATACAAACGATGATAAAAACTATGATACAAACGATGATAAAAACTATGATACAAACAATGATAAAGGCTATAATAGAAACTATGATGTAAACGATGATAAAAACTATGAAACAAACAATGACAAAAACTATGATACAAACGATGATAAAAACTATGATACAAACGATGATAAAAACTGTGATATAAACTATGACACAAACTATGATAAAAACTATGATACAAACGATGATAAAAACTATGATACAAACGATGATAAAAACTGTGATATAAACTATGACACAAACTATGATAAAAACTATGATACAAACGATGATAAAAACTATGATACAAACGATGATAAAAACTATGATACAAACGATGATAAAAACTATGATATAAACTAAGACACAAACTATGATAAAAACTATGATACAAACGATGATAAAAACTATGATACAAACGATGATAAAAACTATGATACAAACGATGATAAAAACTATGATATAAACTAAGACACAAACTATGATAAAAACTATGATACAAACGATCATACAAGCCATAATACAAACAGTCAAACAAACTCTAAATCCAACAACCATATTTCTAACGATCAACTCAAAACTACTATTATCCGTTGCAATCACGCTATTTTATCGAACCCTTCTAACGCTATTGACTCTATGCTTACAAAATTCTGGGAGATAGAAGATCTGCCCCGAAAGAGAATCTTGAGCGAAGATGAAAAGGCTTGCGAAAAACACTATAACGAAAATACTACTCATCTAACTTCAGGTCGATTTTGTGTGAGATTACCTACAATTGATTCTCCAGATTGTTTGGGAGATTCCTATGCTATTGCGAAAAAACGTTAACCTTAACCCACATTCTAACTGCAAAAATCTACCTGAAACAAAAAACAATGAAAGTAAACAGTATTATGACCTACACAATGATAACCCTACATACTTGCCTGAGATAATTACACTTCATACCACAGTTGTAGAACCTGCAATTAAAATTGAAAATTATTCTAAACTAAACAAATTACAAAGAATTTTAGCCTACGTTAAACGATTCATCAACAATGCAAGAAATACTAATCACAAACTTACCGGAAGTCTAAGCATAGACGAGTTAAATGATTCATTCAATAATCTGTGCGTTATTGCTCAGCGACAATCTTTTTCTGCGGAATATAAGACACTAAGTCAAAATATGCCATTGAGCCCTAAATCTAAAATACTATCATTATCCCCATTTTTCGAACATAATCTAATCAGAGTTGGTGGCAGAATAAACGCCAGCAACTATCCTTACCAAAAGAAGCATCCAATATTACTCAATTCATCCCATCACTTAACGAAACTTATCTTTGAACATGAACACTTACGAAATCTGCATGCGGGTCCTCAGTTGTTGCTGGCTACCATAAGAGAATTCGCATGGCCAATCAACGGAAGACACCTAGCTCGGCGCACTGTCTTTAAATGCGTTCAATGCAGACGCGTACAAGGTAAAACGTTATGTCCAAAAATGGGCAACTTACCCTCCCAACGAATTACTCCTGACTATCCATTTTTGTCAGTGGGTCTAGATTTCGCCGGACCATTTTATGTGCTTAATCGCAAGGGTCGCGGTGCTAAATTAATCAAATGCTATTTGTGCCTGTTCGTGTGTTTGCGATATAAATGCCTGCACCTCGAACCAGTCAGCGATTTATCTAAAGATGCCTTCGTAATGACACTACGAAGATTTATTGCACGTCGGGGAAAACCAGATCAAATATTCTGCGATAACGGCCGGAATTTTGTTTCCGCAGCTAAAGAGATAGGTGATTTTATACAGTCCAACGCTAAACCTCTATTTGACTTTGCAATTCAAGAAAAAATCAAGTTTGTATTCACGCCCGCTTACGCTCCTCATTTCGGCGGAATTTGGGAGGCCGGAGTTCGATCGGCAAAACATCACATTCGTCGCGTTATGGGCAATACTCACCTAACTTTCGAAGAAATTTCAACCTTATTTGCGCAAGTTGAGGCTATTCTCAACAGCCGTCCATTATATCCTATGTCATGCTCCCCAGACGATTTCCTATCACTCACCCCAGGGCACTTTCTCATTGGCAGACCATTGACTGCACTGCCAGCTCCTGCTCTGGACGATCACACCGAAAATTCATTAAAGCGCTATGCGCGCCTAGAACAAATACGCCAACATTTTTGGCAACGATGGCAACGAGACTACATCTGCGAACTGCAGCAGCGATCAAAATGGCGAGCAAACGTCGCCAGTCTAAATGTCGGAGATCTTGTTCTGCTTCAAGAAGACCACGTGCCTCCTCTATCTTGGCGTCTCGGACGAGTACAGCGGCTGTTCCCGGGACCTGATGGAGTATCTCGAGTTGCGGACATCAACACTACACGAGGCTGTGTACGGCGGCCTTTGATCCGTCTGTGCCCTCTACCGACCACAGAAGACCTGCAAGGTTGAAAGTCTAACCTTTCAACAAGGGGGAGGATGTTCGCGCCTACGCGTCTATCAAGCCAATGCCATCAACACGCACATTTGCTCTTCAAATCCACCAGGATCTTTTTTCTACAATTTTTTTCTAATGTGAGGTAGACAAAATCACAATTCATTGTACTCCATTTTTTTCACGAAGAACTTCTCGACTTGTAACTACTCAGTTAAAATCATCTTTATTCAATATAGCAATGTTTAACGATTATTGGGTTTAATTACAATTGTAAACCCTACTTATGTCTACTACGAGACACCCACTATTGATCAGATCGTCATTAATAAAACGGTGGTAATTAAGAACTAACGAAAAAATACAGTGTTATATTGGGATAAAAACCAGATTTCTATAACAAAATGTGCTCGTGCATTTTACCCAAGAAGGCAGATTGGTTAATCCTAATTGTAAAAAGTAGAAAAATTTGGTAAACAAGTATAATTTGACATTCTTAAATGTAATCGGGACGCCTTCTGTTAAAGTTAATGGGCTATTTTTTGTTTATAATCTCTCATTGAGACAGTTTGCACTACCTATTCTTTCTTATCGCATGGACGTCAGGAAAGTGAAGCTTGAAAGTTCTGTTATAAGAACTTGGCTACGAGCAGTGGAAATAGTGAGTTGCTTTTGTAACAAACTACGAGTATACCTGTACTGGCTTATTTAGTGAAGATAGTGAGATATTATCTAGTGAAGTTCGCAAGTTGTTTTTGCTTTCAGTCAGTTGTAGGAAAAGTTTGAATATGCCGTAAAGTTCAGACTTTACCGCTTTTTCCTAGGTAGCAATGAAGTTGCAGTATTATTTACTCTGCCTAGACTTCACTCATTTATGATATGAACTCGTTACTACGTAATTAATGGTGACCACTCAACAGTGAACGAAGTTACGTAGTAACTTGTAACAACCGAAATCGACAGTAACCAGTGTTACCGTCGATTGCGGTTGTCAGAAGTTGCTAGTAGTAAACCACGTCAGTCTCTTACACAGCCTGACAAACCCTAACAACACATCCTGACTACCTCATTTGACAAACAGACAAAAGGTAGACATTAAATAATTTGGAAAATAATTTCCAATTATGAACACCAAATAAAGTTTATATTATTATACAAAATTTTGAACTATAGCTGGATTGACCGCTGCGGGGTTTACTGAAAGCCGAATAAATCTTTTTTTTTTTAAACGTGACCCCACACTAGGATTGCTCCTGTATCGTGGATACCGCTTACAGACATATAACTTCACATGGACATCACACCCAGACCAGAAAAAAATATTTGTGGATCACACAAATATTTATTGTTCCAGGCGGGAATCGAACCCGCAACACCAAGCGCAGCAGTCCGATTGCTCGGCCACTTCGCCAAACGTGACAAAAAAAAATCGAATGTTTCTTCTAAACTCGTGACCGCCGCCACTTCCCCGCCCTGCTCTGCTGATATCTCACTTTAATGAGCTCTAAATGGTTAATCTGGTAATTACAATAATCTCCACTCTAAGCAGGTATTCGGTATATTAGCATCGCAGCGTCAGAGCAATCGAAATCTACATACGGAATCGATTATCACCTCCGAAGCGTTTTTATTCATCACTGGGGAGCTGTTACCGGTCACATCCTGAAAATTTACAATTCCTTGTTTGTGATACTATATATTTTATGTAGGTATAGTATAAAAGGATCAAACATAAATTAACATCGGAAAAAAATACGTTCTTTAAATGATTGTATTTCATTTCAATACTGTTAGAAAATGTGGAGAATAACATATACAATAGTGCGACCGTTTAATTCAGTCATCGCCCGCGGGGTACAGGGGCGTGGGGTGTGATGTCAAAGGGGATCGCGGAAGGTGCAGGTGTCACTATAGAGAAGCCCATAATATTAGTTTTGTTTAGCAGGACATTGTCGTGTTTTCAATTAGCAACCAACGTAGTCAAAATTCTCGGTACACATCAGTTCCCAGCACACGTTTGAATCTTCTGCATAATCACCGCGATGATAGAGCCTATAAACGTTACGAGTTCAAAACTGTAATAATCGCGCACATCTGTGTCTTTACGGTTCTTACCGTTTACCTTCAGCGTCTGGTTGGCATGTGACGGATAATCTCATTTACGGGGTCTGTTAAGATTTGATTCGGATAAGACAGTTACGCATTGCAACATTATAGTTATTTTTTAAAGTACCTACATTGTGCTATTTTAACTATTTTTATACAAGCTCCTATTTAACCCTGGGTGCTGAATATGGATCAAATGTAGGGAGTAAATTTTAGTCTGCTTTGTTAATTTTGCATGTTTATTCTGTCATATTCTAATGTATGACATGTTAAGTGAAAGTTTAATGATTTTTTCACGCAATTCATCTGTTAATAAGGAGAATCGGGACGATTATAAACAAAAAGCTTTCTTATTCAGCAATAAAAATGGATGGATCAAAACTTTTTTCAATAGAACAGTCTATTAGCATCATCAAACGCAGCAGCGGGGTTAAACGGACCGAAACCAATCCAATATGCCTTGTAACTTTGATACTCACGAAAATCTCACGTTTAAAAGTTCACGACAGTAAACTTTTAAACAAATCCAACCATCCGAGTCCCAAACACATTACACAGCCTCCGAACGACAAAAGAGACGCCATTTGAAAGCTATTCCTTCATCTATCAGAGTGACACGCAATCAAACAATACAATAAAACTTCTCTTCCCAAAAATACTTGAAAATAATTTCCCCATTTAAATTCAGTAGGGGAGAGCAGTTGGAGGCGCTAACAAAGGTTCCTGGAGGTAATAACCGCTAAGGTGCTCAAGGTATATTGTGCGTCGGAAAGGTTGAAATAACGAAATGAAATAGGCGCATGAGGAAGTTTAAAGAAACGGCATTTGTTTTGGAACCCTGTTTTATGTCAGGAAAGTAAGCGGACCCGTAATTGGCTGATTAATTTTGTTAAGTGGGAGTGACAAGTCAGACGAATCCACTTGAAAATCAATGCACGATGAGAATAAATTAACTGTCTCACACAATCACAAAGTTTGACTACTTCTATTACTATGAAATGTACAAAATCTTTACTTGCCTTAAATAAAACCACCTCACAGTCAACGTTTAATGCTTTCAAGTTCATCCCTAACGAAATAAAACGGAAACAAAAATCAGTACAAATAATCGTAAAATTAACCGCCACGAGCCCCACTCAAAGAAATTAAATATTAAAACAGCAACAAAACCAGTATTTGCCAAGTTTCTAAAATGTGGAATTAGGTGCAAACTGCCACCCCAGAGACAGTCGCAAACGCAAAATAAGACAAACACAATTTGCGTAAGGAGTGTTTGCGAGCCGCCGCCGGATACCTATAAAATTACAATTTACTTTGCGACTGGGTTTGTTTCACTCGTTACCTTGTTGGTTAACATTTTATTACCTCTTTGTAATATCTATTTTGGCATTCATAATTATTACTGTTAGCTGACAGTATTTCTAATTATTGTCGGTAGTGGGAAAAGCAATTAGGCGAATAGAAACTATGGGATTAATTAAGCCAGTAGCGTGACATAAAACAGTAATTTCCCACCGAATATCACTACCGATACAGTTAGCAAAATCTACATCAGTAGGTATATTGGAAGCTAAGGTCACACTAAATCTAGCAATCTCTAGAGAATCACTACGAATAAAATTCATATCATTCCACAAAGTTCGCGCATAAAAATTATTACAAAGTGTTCCGCATTGATTAAATCCATGAAAGTTTAAACAGGAAACTATAAAAGTCCACAAGCGACGGCGAAGGGACGCCGACCCGAGAAATACAAATGAGTTCAAGCCGAGGAAGACTTTCATATTGCCGTCGAATTTCCATAGTACCTAGGTATTGTTTCACTTTGTATTGTTTAAAAAGCAGACCTAACCTAAAAAATAATTTTACTCTCCGTCCCGAAATTATTTAAGGTACTTTTTGTAATAAGAATCATCTATTTGAAAATTCTGAATAGACATTTAAGGCTTTCACATGGAACTGAGCAAAACATAGGCGTGGAGAACAAGGGAGCTCTCATTTATTCTCCGTGGAAATTAGGTCTCGTTCAGTTGATAACCACTTTATGTGTGTAAGGAAAAACGACACCAATCGACAAGCCGCAAAAATCGTTGTGTAAAGCATTCACTGGATAGGCACCCGAAATGCTGTAGCGTCTATTTCTGCCTATAAGATCACTGCCTACCTACCTACCCGACATGCGGTAGGATAGTTATCTTACGTAAATTGAATACAATAACAATGCGTTCATCAAGCTTGTTTACAGCCGATCTAAATATTTCCGCAGCAGCACCCTGATTTTACAAAACAAAATCTCAATATCACACTTGGCCCAGTTCCTCCAACGCCGTTAACCTACCCCATAGTCAGTTAACCTGAAACTCGAGCGTCCTGGGACCAATCCTAACGTTCGTTACCCTACCTTATCCATGCTCGGGCGAATAAACGAATTTAACCGAACAATTTTAACCCACGCTTAACTTTCTCGGTTGCTACGGGCCTCGGAGAAAGGTGAAATTTTTGGCTGTTAGGCACATTTGTACGCTTAATGAGTTAAGTTGTTATGTTTGTTTGAATTTACCTTGTTGAAGGGCCTTAATTCGCAGGTGCGTATTGTTGCGAGGCGCGAGTATGATCAAACGCCTGTAAGTTTTGAAACTAAAACGAGGTAGGTACAGAGGTTAGGTAATATTTCGCAAACGAGTTCAAAAGTCTACATAATTATGTTATAGTTAGTCTGTTTATTAAACTCTATGATATTCCTTTGAAGTGTAATAAAGTCCATGAGTATAATATAATGTGCGTCACGATTACGTATAAAGTAAAAAGGACCGTGGATTATAAAGAGTACAAAAGATTCTAATTTCATGTGGGTTTTGTAGTATTCTTAAATTTTCTTATTTATTCTTATACTCGAAAACTTCCATTGTCAATGAGAAATGAATGGAAATGCATTATACCAGTATATCACAGGCATATAAGGGAGGACTCTTATATGTCTATGGAGTGTATACTGTCTTAGTTACAATACAATTGAGCTCCATTTCGTTAATTGCTCGACCAACTACGTGAACGCTCACTACCCATAAGTATATTATCACACAGTCTAGATTTGCATGTCACTCATTAAATCCACCATTTCCTCCCTATAGTCAAGTCCACAATCACCGAGTCAAAGCGCATGATAAACGGATAGACGGCGCCCTCTAAATTATTCCCGGTCACGTATTGGAGTGTGTGGCTTCGAGCTTGCACTGAAATTTTAATTATATTTTCTCCTTTGTGCGAGTAAGATAAAAATTGGACTAATCGTACAGTCGTCTGTGAGAATGAGAGGTTTCCGGGATCATGACATTAAATTAATTACAAACGGAGACGCACGCATTTATTGCGTGTTTTTTAGACAACAATTATTATTAGTAACAACAACAATTATTAGTAACAACAACCATTATTAGTACCTAACATCAACAATTATTAGTAACAACGACAATTATTAGTAACAACAACAATTATTAATAACAACGACAATTATTAGTAACAACAACAACAATTCAAACAATTCATTCAACAACAATTATCATTAGTTTACAAGTCAACCAGAATATGCATCTGGCATCAAAGTTCTAAACAGTTAGTGGACATCACAAATCTCCAACTTTAAGTTCCGAAGCGAAGTGACGCCTGTTGTATGGGGGGGAGGGTAGCTGTTTACTTTACATAAGTTACTTAGTTACAGTTTGCTTTCCGTAATTGTATTACTACTTACAATTTCTGTTTATTCCAGCCCTTAAATTTTAGTATTCGTTGGCAGTTTGGATTAAATTATGAATAATAATGTTCCATAGTGGGCTGGCTAAGATACGGATTGCTAACTTTGCTAATTGTAAGTTGAACTGTAATTATTTGGTATCCAAAGTAAGATGTTTTGCTCATATTATTTCGTTCAAAGTCAAAGTCAAAGTCAAAGCATTTATTGTAAATAGGCAATTAAATCGCACTTTTACAAGTCAAACAAAAGTTACAAGAGAATCATAAAAACATAAAGTATGATACATTAAATTAAACAGTAATTGATTATGGTTTGATTTTGAAAAAAGGATGTTTCCTTTTCAAGCACTGTACCAAGATTCTGGACAGGAAAAGGAAACTCCTTAGGCTCCCGTGACGGGTTATGGCCTAATCCTCCTCACGAAAGTGAGGCCAGGCCTTTGTCCAGCAGTGGGACTGTGCAGGCTGAATGATTATCATTTCGTTTGCAATTTTTGGTTCTATGCCAGTAGTTTAATACATTAAGAAACCCCAAATGCCATGATATAATTATATTTCTGCAATCTTTAATATCTTCATCTAAAACCGGTAAAAAGTATAACAAATCTTTTAGCTGAAACCTTCCAAGATTTTACTTTTCCAACTTGGACAGTTCTAAAAGCATTAAAACTGAAAATTGCCCGAGCTCGCTCCTTTGACAAATGAAAGAAACTCTCAACTCTGAAGGGAAATGTACGCACATTTTTCTGTTACAATGTTGTCAATCAGTCACCGCCAGGGTGCGTTTTTCTTTTTCCACTTTTCTCCTTACTTTGCTGATTTGATTGAAAACTCCCTTACACGCACCTGGGTCGCATTGTACCGCTATCGGAAAATAGTTTTCGCGTAGATACTTTATTTTTGCTATATCTATCCGAAGATTCTGATGTCTTTTAGAAGCTGCGAACTATGCTCTCATACAGAGAGGAGTATTATATAAAGAAATCATACATATAGATAGAGGGTATTATATAAAGAATATTAAATACTAACTACACCTACTCATTACTGACTCTATCTATGTGGTAGAGTTAAATAGTCCAATGAGTTATCACACTAAGGTGCTTTAGATTCTTGATACTTACTAAAATGAATAGTGAAAAATGAACTTGTTTTATTCAACATACCTACGTAAATACAAAATACATTTTGTAACACTGGTTGCAGAAGTGGCAATTATGGAGTGTCCATAATTGCCACTTCTACTAGTGTGTGCTGTTCATAGATTGGAGTCTGATATTAAACCGACTTCATATCCAACTACGAACTGACCTGACAACAATGATGATGAAGTCTTTATGAAACACGAGAATAATAATTCCTACATAATTACAATATAGTTTCGTTCAAAGCTCCACTCATAGCACTTTAACAATGTATTTAAATAAATTACCGAAACCTTTATCTCGAACATATTTAATTAACCGAGGTAATTAATACCAATACACCTGACGCAGTCTGACGCAACATTTGTAATCAGCTCCGGGACATGGTTTTATTTGATCCACCAACATAAAGTAACAGTAATCCATCTTGTAACAAATACCAAGTTTATTTTATTCACACTTTATCGTCATAAATAAAGATACTATTATTATTAGGTATCAATTATTGTGATTTAGAGCTCGTGATTGCTTTGTACTATTATAGACCTTTATTTTGAAACTTTACTCAATAGATATTTGGTAATAATTGTATGTATGACAGATCATCGCCACTATAATTATTTTTATAATTTTTCATTGACTTAAGTTGCCACTGGTCATCGTGTAAACAGCTTTGAAGGTTGGAGCGGTGTCACATTCCTTACTGGTTCTATATCCGCATACATTTTGCTCAAATTGTTTACAAAATAAATTGCAACAGGATTGCTGAAATATACACTCTGTCATATCTCTTTGTGTCCGAACACAATAGACACTTAGCGAGAGATTTTTCCCAAAGCTGTGGTCGTTGTAAATAATTTTTACCCTGAAAAAATCCAGGTTTATGAGCATTTTTGGGTGAGCGGACGGTTGATGTCGTAAAAATGAAATTTGCGGTTCCGTAGGCGTTTTAGTACCCTGCTGGTTATGGGGTAAAGGATTTGTTTATTGTTTAATGCAGTATCTCTACAATCTTAATAAGAGAGAGAAACCGTTTCACTTGGAGGTCGGTATTTAAAGTTTCGTCTTTGAAAACAATTCCGCAATGCGCCTGTCGTATGAGCAGAGAAACCAAATGACACTTGGGCGCGTGATAACTCCAGTAGAGCTGCTATATCGGTTTCTCGAGCGATTTGTACTCTAGAGAGCGTAATGTAAGTATAGAAAACTTTTATCACTAAGGTGCCGTCCCGCGACATGACGCGATATTCCTTTCATTGGTCAAACAATGAAAAAAGTGGCTCGATCGAGAAACCGCTATGCCCTGTCGCTCCTAGTACAAAATGGCAGAATATGAAAATTACAATCAACCCCGTGCATGTTACCACATGAATCAATTCGTGCGAGGATGTAATCGTACCTCTCAAGTGGCGACAAGGATACGCACTCAGTGCTCGGGAGATAACAATGGTGGAGTGGCTGTATACGCTTGGTTTTATTGTTTCCGTCGCTGGATATGAGAATTGGGAGTACAGTTCTTTTTGGATGTGAATTTGCATTTCTATTAGGTATACAACTGAGTGAAGAGACAAGTGCAAGAGCAGGTCCAATGCTAAGCGATACCCAAACTTTTAGGTAACGAAATGTTACGCGGCACTACACTGTTCTCTTTTGAGATCACACAATTTTAGGATTGTAAAAAAAAAACGAGAACGTAATCCAAGTAACAAAACATGAATATTGAAACCAAGTAAAGAAAAAGCTAGAGTATCAGAATAAAAGAGAAAAGTAACGAAGCCGATACCCTGCCATATCATCAAAACGCTACGCTATAAATATTTCAGAGCGTCTCGCAACCCGCGCCTCGACACCCTTAGGCAAACACCCTGGACGTGACTGCATCAATTGCAGATGGTCAAGAACGCTATGTAAAATTCAACTGCTTTACCGCACTTGTGAATTCATGTTAATGTGATAAGGATGTGTAGAGCTGTTTGACGTAGTAGATACTTTTATCACAGTTCCCCGTTAAAGTCGTAAATGGGGTGCTATTTAGAAACAGTTATGCAATAGCTTAGTTTTCTCCCGTTGGGGTTTTATGCAAGCAACAATCGCGAATGAAGTAGCGATGCATTCTTTGTCAGAGCATCCAAGAACCTCTTGTAGCAGTCTCGATCGACTAACAGCCGAAATTAATATTGTATCTCCTATCCAAGATTGAAATCGATCTTGGATTGCTGCCTATCGTTCGATCGATTTCCAATCTGCGTGCCTTTATAAACCAATCCACAGATCGGTTATTGGCACGTTTGGCCCTAAAAATGGATTATGATATCAATCCCAGATAGCAAAATTTGGATTGGATTGATTATTAATTTCGGCCGTTAATCTTATCAAGTCAGCACTCACAAAGACCCCAAACGACGGCTATCAGTCGATAACATTCGGGACTGACGAAGCACGGAAGCGCATGGAAGCGTCATCTATCTAAGTGTGTACCATTGGGCAGATAGTTTAACTATGCCAACGAGCGCTTCAAAACAGCTTTTTTATATTGCAAAGTCAAAACCATATTCCAATTTTCGTTTCACAAGCACACTCGTACGTATAGCAATAGCAACACTGTCAAGAAACCTTACTACTCCAGTCAATCCGTTACCACCGTCGCGTGTGCGATATGCCACTCAATTTGTCTACGTGGCATCTCACGGTATGCGGAACATGACGCCGGCAACATTTACGTTTCCAGCTCCCGACGTAAGCGGAAACGTCACTACCGTGTTCAAGAAAATCACGTCAAGTGACAATGGAAAATGTAATGGAGGTAGACTGAATGGGGTAATATTAATGTAATGTGGGAGAGTGAATGTTTTGACTTACTATTTGGATGTCGGTCGGAAATTTACTTGATAAGAAATATCTGGTCACTAAATCAGCATTTATGATAGTGTGTGGTAAATTAGACTTATCACTGGTGTATCGGATTTTTTAAAAGGGGTATCCCTTTCTTTCTCCCACTCATAATAATTAACTAATCGTTAGCAGAGCTCCCGTTGAGATTTATTTGCCTAGTAATGTGATCGTTCAGGATAATAATTTACTATACTAATACATAATGTATGGGGCAGTGTCCCTAGTACCTTTCATAAAGATCCATAACTCAATAACCGATCTGGGAGGGATAGACAGACGGGCAAACTAATGAGTTATCAACGATGTGGGACTCTGAGTCTTAAAAAAAAGATAAGATAAAAACGGGCATGGTATAAAGCAAGTCAAGCGCTACAATTGAAGATTCCAACGAGGTGGCTTCTTTCGTTCCATTTCACATCGCAAGCAATTCCCTGGGCAATATTTCACTAGCCTTCCTATTGAGATTTACTTGCATCTCGATAAGGATTCCGCTGGAGTGGACAGCGGACGGGATAACAATGCAATTTACACTGAAAATGGTTGGAATTGAGTAAATAACGCTTGAACACGTCTGGTTCCGCATCTTCGTAGTAGTTTGCACTGACGCATATACGATGCGCCTATTTATTACTACTACAAATACCTATATACTGTTATTTTATATCTTGGACCCACCCCAGAAAGAATCTACGATTTTCTTATATTTTTGGTCTAGTACTATTTACATGTAGTATGTACTATTTATTATGGTATAGACTAATATATTGCTGATTTGATATTTGAACAATAATAACATGAGGATCATTGAGCGAATAAATCCGAAAACTGTTGGTGGTAGGAAGTTTGGTGGTAGCATATTGTATTTGAATTTCAAAGCCCATTAACGGTCTACTCGTACCTCCGAATCTAGGGCACATTTTGTTTAGAGTATTTGTTAACATTTTAGTTTCATACTATTTTTCTTACATGAAAGTTAATATCTGCGCCTCAATCCAAGCAGCAATAATACCAAGTCACGTTACCACTTCTAATACAAAATGACGGTAGGTGTGAAACCCGAACCGGACCCGTGTCCGCACTACATTTGACGTTTATTAGGGTAAACAACAACGGTACGCAGTAATTCGATCTCTCTATGAAGCGAACCCACTACAATTGTGCCGGCAAGCTGCTTTTTGTGAGCTTGGACTTTTTTTATCTATATTTTGGAATGAATAAAAAAAACTTGCACACTTCCACTTTTTTTTGGGTAATTTTTCTAGTGATATTTCTGTGTGCCTAGTGCGAGTTTTGTCAATTTATTTACGCGCTCGGTCCGTTTGGCGTAAACTTGAAATTGTATGGAATAAGAGCAGCGCCATCTAGCGTCAGTGAATCAGTCACTAGATGGCGCTGCTCTTATTCCATACAATTTCAAGTTTACGCCAAACGGACCGAGCGCGTAAATAAATTGTCAAAACTCGCACTAGGCACACTGGTTATTTTCTGAGTTCTCTTTACGAAACATTGCCCGTTCATGGATATCACAAATTTTCTCGATATGAGATGCTGATAACTCTAGTTTTCAATCTATGTAGAACCCTAAAAGGTGTACCCTACATACTACGTGATTTCCATCGCAATAATTTTCAAGAACACAATACTATGACTACCAGTGTAAGTTTAAATGTTTGTTTGTTGCTCGTTAAGTGCCTGGTATATACTTTTAAGCTACATACGTCCAAGTTTTAATTAATTTGAGTACTCATATCTCAGAATTAGTCAGAACAGAATACGCGCACGCTGTTTTCAGTATATACGCTGCAGTGCGTAGATACGTATCACCTATTTTTGCATTTTTGTTAAGGCGCCACTGGAAAAGTAGGCCAGTGAAATCTGGAAAATAATTTCTCGCATAAACTCACAGATATACATGGTTCTAGGAGAGCAGTAATAAGACGTAAATTTTATGTGACATATTTTTTGTACTTAGTTCAGCTAGACGATTCAGGACCTTTCGATAGCTAAGTAGTTGTCGATTCATTAAATATGCTACGTTCCCTTAGCATTACAATTTTTTTATAAACTCAACATATTGATTCTACTGTAAACGATTTGATAACGGTATTGTGCTGTGCAGTAATCGCCAGTACCTAGTCTAAATCGAATCGACTGCGCACGGCGATAACTGTCCGGAATAGATAGAACATTTAGATTTGTATAGGTACGAGACGATATCGAATCGACTTGGTTTCTCATCAAAAAGTCTGAATAGCCTGTGGAAAAATAATGTACTAAATAAACAATAATTCTTTATCAATTAAAATTGTTAGCACAGAGATGCATGCCAAAAACAGTGCCCCAGTGCCATTCCGATAAAACAATATATAACTATAATATATTATACGACAAATTCAACCATTTATTTACTGCGCTCATCCAGCCACAGTTGACATCTCGGAGAAGCGTCTCGCGTATTCTCCATCTATGCACATTCTCGCAAATGAAATGTAAATAAGTAGGAATATGGGACGTACCATTCGCCGCCGAACGACTGCGCCTGTTTGTACAACCAACGCCGGCGGATGCAGGGCGCTTTAATTATCAGAAGTTTTCGTATCATTGCTCCCGGTGTTGTGATAATCAAATGAAATCTAATGTGGGTTAAGCAAAAGCATGTCTCTTCGTTATCAAAATTCACTTATGGCTGGTACTTCTGAATTTGAACTCTATGGGAATGAAACCTTGTATGGAAATGAAACAAAACTGTAGATTTAGTACTGTAAGTAGCTCGAGTATCGCGTTTGATGTCAGGATTAAGTTTCTAGAGCGTGGTCGCAGTCTTTGATGTAGATACCAGTAGTTTTCATTTAAGAACTGTGTCGAAAATTTGTTTCATATTATTAAATTTTGTGTAACGCATAATATCTACAATACTGCCATGATCATCTACTATATCCACATGGCACATAGTAAATCATGGTATCCCGTTGATTGAGAATACATTGGAGGGATATTATGTTTATCTTTTTGAGATCAAAATGTTGTTTTGACTTACGTGGACGTTCCGATAAAGTTGTATAGATTATGCTCATAAGACCAATTAATCGGTAGGTAGACAGTTACACATCTACGATAATTGTGTTTACTGTGAAATATCTAAAACTGGGAAATGTAAATCTATTTAAGTCAAAGTGTCGTAATGAAGTTAAAAGTAAAACAGTCGGATTCCGCTGTGTCTGATGTTTCTTTATGAATTAATAACAAAAATTGTTCCGCATTACAAAGAGCCGGCGCCGGATAATATTAAAATTCCGTTTGTTTACGCCAAATTGAGGAAACGGAAAAGGGCTTCTCTAATGAGATAATAATGTTTTCTGCAGGTGGCCTCCGGTCCTGATGTTCCTTCGAGGTCTCGCTGTAATGCGTAAGCTAATTTTACTCTGTGTAAGTTTCCACGTTACATTTTGTTAGACCGTTGATCGTTAAGTTTGTTTATTGTTATGAAATTTCATTGAAGAGCAAAATATGAAAAAATATTTTTCGTTAATTACAGGCGATTTTATTTATTGTATCGTCAAGCACACATCTCAATCTTTAATTTTTGCCAGATATCATGTATGTACGCCTTTATATTCTTATTTATGAAAAGAAAAAAAAAACCCACACAATATTATAATAGATCCAATTTTTATCACAGTGTTAAAATATATAATAATGATAATTATGTACTTATAGACAGAGGCATTACTTTAAGGTTGCGATAATTTATAATAAGGTTGCAGTATTGACTCCACGTACTACTACGTACGTAGCTTCGTCGTAGCCACTCTACGCCGTAGCTAGTCTACATCGTAGCTAATCATAAACGGGGGATAATCATAAACAACCATAAACGTAAGCGTTAAATCTCATGTTAGTTGCACAATAGCGTAGGTATGCCGAATTCAATCTATGGAGCTCACAAGCTTAACAAAAGAATGCTTAACCGAGAACGCATTCAGCATACAAATCGCTGAATCTTAACACTAATATGAGCCGCCCGTTCGCACTATAGCCCGAGAGTTAGAGCACATAATGTCACCTTACATAGCAGATTTAACGGCTACAGTACGGGCACGTAAACCGTAATTCAGTTCGCAGGTGCGCCGACAATCCGTACCTTACACTCCTACACATTGGGATTTAATAAAATTCGTTCTCAGAAATGCCTTTCAGTTTACGACTAAAAGTATGACTAGTCATGGTGAGGCTTGAATAAGCTTGCTATTGAAAGAGCTCGATATAAAAAGGAAGTAGGTACCTATACATCTACTTTTTATTCCACAGGTTTTTTTATCACTTCTTTTACAATCTGGGGCATGATCCTGTGAAATTGGTACAACGATTATAATCACGACTATTTACACAAATCCTGACTCTTTGTTGAATTCTCTGATCCACGAACATTATGGTCACACATACGCAACTATTAACTTCCGCGGAAACGGAACCGAAAATGGAACATGTTCACACTTCGCAGTGTGGATCGTCACCAACTACACTACGGAACTCGTATGCTTACAAAGCCGAAGGTATTAACTACTAGGATGAATAATAAGACCTGCTAGCTCACATTATCGAAGAAAATAGGGATGGGATAAAGACCATAAGCCGGGATTAAATTTTTCACTCAGCACAGGGTACGGTCCCCGGGATTAGTAATGAAGTCCGCGACTCGCACAAAGGCTGTCAGGGACAGGGTCGAACAGGTACGCGAATTAATTCGATGCAATTTTATCTAGTCGTTTCTGGCGCTGCTACAGTGGGCACAGGTAGCGTTAGGTACTAGCTGTCTCCGCGACTTTTTTCGGACTGGCACCATATGTTTGTAAACATGATTTCTGAACCGTGTTAGTTGTCGAAATAGAACAAAAATTAAATTGGAATGTTATGATTTTTTTTTTACATTTGGAACTGTACATTTTGTAAACATATTTTTGTTAATAAATAGGGTTTTCTAAAATATTGTTTATCCCTTGCTGTCACTATACTGTCCCCAGAAATTGACAGTGTAATTTATAAAATCTTTTGTCAGTTACAATAATTATTATCAACTACGAAATACAATATTTGCATCCACTGTAGAGGATCATTTCCAATATTTAATTGGCCGCACACTGTACAAGGGGCATTCCCGTTGTCCTTTTGTAATATGATGTGACCCGCAAGGGGTTATTCCGTACTAATTGAAATTCACAATATTTTATGGTTCATTTGAAACGCTAATGGGTTTGAGGCTGCAAGTTTGAGAGCGAGTGGTTGCCCTCCATACCTTTATTTGTTTTGGACGTGTAATTTCAGCTGAATCTAAAGAATAATTTGGTAAAGTACATACTACTAAGTGACTATAAAGACTACCAACTGTTTTCTAAACACAATAAAAATGTGCTTTTAATTATTAGTCGGAATACCGTAATGTATAAATTGTTCCTTGATTCTGAAAAATCACGGAAAATAAAAATCGAATGTTTTTAAATGTATCTCCGAACTTATATTCCACACTGCACTCCAGTCCCAATCCACACCACACTAAAGTCCCATAAGAAGATTCCATAAGTCAGCAAGCCGGAATTCCCTCCAGCCCGCTCGGTCACTATCTGAAAGTGAGTTGTTTTAAAGAAAAACAAGGGTTGTCTCAGATCAGCTCATTCGTTCTCAGATCACGAACTCACTTTGTTAAGAAAACACGCCACCCTTTGACTGAGGCGCAGACGGTTTTTAATGCATATTTTGAACAGAATTATTAATAGATTTACTCGATACTACCGATACGAAAATAGATTTCGGGGGGTTTCACTTTTGTAGAAGTATGCATTTTCTGTTATGGGAATTCTCTCCTTGCCAGGGTTGTCACTCGCTGAAGAATTACATCCTACAAGTTAGTATCAAAATAATACAAAAATCCAATGTATGAGTCCCATGAATAGCCTAGGATAATAAATTATCGAAATAAAAATAATAATAGCTTAGCTAATTTGAGTTGCATAACAATTTAGTATATTGTAAAAAAATATATAAAACTTGTTAAACGACAGAAGATTATAGCATCCTAAAAAAACCTCTTAATATTTTACAGAAACACTAAAGAAGGTAACCGCAAAAGTTTTAAAGTTATGTAACTTTTATTAGTTTTACTTTACGAGAGGTAAAAGAAGGATATTGAAAAAGTAAACCGAGGGAGCTGAAACAGTCGTCTAATTTCGTATAACTTAACTAAGCCCTTTAACCTCGCCGAATCGTTGCGCGGAAACTTAGGTCATTTTTCAGAGGAAATCCGTTCCCCCTTTGTAATGAAACCTGAACGTTTCGATTTCCGAATTTCTTATCCTTCATTCATTAGCAAGTTCAATCAGAGGGGGGAGCTGCGGTTATTTATTACCTTGCATCGGCCCTCACAATTACGGAAAGGAAAAACTTTCCCTATTACAGTCCCTCGGAGGCTCTCATACAAAAAATAAATTGTACGGAACGCGTGCTGCGTAATGGATCCGATAAGGCTTCGATTCGGCTCCGTTTCGATTGTATCGAATCGTGGTAAGAGAACGAAAATTGAATACGCTTACGCGAATATTATGAAAGGTTCATTAGCCCTTTTACTGGAAGATGAACTGAAGACTCTTTACGAAATACAAATGTGGCGTTTTATTTATTTGAAACAAAAACAAGAAAACATTTTCGGAAATACTTATGTTTAATTATTTATTAATTCATGTCTTATGAAGTGACTTAAATACAGTGTATTATTTGTTGATTAATTTATCCTTATCACTAGGTCCTGGTACAGAGTATTATATTCCTCTATAATATACGCTTACATTTAATGTTTTAAACTCAGTCATACCTACTCGTCGTGAGATTATGGTCAATGGCTACCTGTGCCTTACCTAATAAAGAAAAGAAACGAACATTGAAATAATTATTAATTTCAGTCAACTAAAGAGTTATTACTGATGTAGGTAGGTAACAGATAAGTCCAACAATAAAACACCTTTGTAAAACAATACGCAAGAACA
Source organism: Hylaea fasciaria (assembly GCA_905147375.1). Lineage (NCBI taxonomy): Eukaryota > Metazoa > Arthropoda > Insecta > Lepidoptera > Geometridae > Hylaea > Hylaea fasciaria. The sequence goes on from LR990198.1 coordinate 4,172,674, forward strand.
ACAGAAAACTGATTGTCGCTCAATAGCCAATCTTTCATCAATACAGTTTCTTATAACAGCATTTTCGCATCGTTGTCAACAAAAATATTGCCCAACTAAGGCAATAACGAGGGCTGTTAGCCAACTTTGCCAACTTTTCCCACTCTGTCCAACTATTTTTGCTGGGTTATAATAGCTGAACTTCGTGGCCGGACAATATGCCGGGCAATCTCATTGGCGGGACTGTCTTTATTCCGTTTTGCTTCGCGAAAAATGCGAGGAACTTTGGCCTAAGTTTGCTGGAGAAAATAGCGTTGTAAGACAAGTTTTTTCCCCGAATTGCGATAGTTTAATTGCTGCTTGCCAAATATAGTGAGCTTAAAAATTTGCACTTTAGAATTTTCCCGTAGACACATTTTTTTATGTATTCTATGTAATACCCATCCATGATCCACAAGATTTACCTCTAGTGTGTTCACACAATACAAGGTAGGTATATTATATTATAATTCACTGAGGAAATTAATGTAGTATGCCCAGGTTATTAAAATAATGATTGCGCGCGCGCGTGTGTGCATGTTTGCATTCTGTACCTACTATATTATATTTTGTGCGTGTAAACTTCATTGGTTTATAATCATTGTATCTGTCTGAAAACTATTCAAATTAAACTGACACAAATTCTGAAATCTAATGACACAACAAAATGCCGAACCATTTTGTTTTATCAATATTTTTTGAACTTCTTCTTTTTTCTGACCACCTTCAAAACATTCGTTCCTATACGAATATTCACCGATTACGGTGCAACAATAAATTCCTGTCGAATCTTCCAAGTGATTTTATTTTGCCATCATAAAAGCTGAGACAGCAAGATATCGAAGCACTTACTTCCTTACAATTGAACAGCTAACGTATCGGTCCTGTGCTAAAACCGGACAGTGTCATAAAGGAATTGCAGACCGCAGACCGCATTCCCTACAGAGCTTACGTTTTAAGATTTGAGAAGTTGTGTATGTTATTGATTCCAAAGATAGAAATTGTATCTTTTCGACGTGGGCGTTTTCTTCATGTATACGGTTGTATGTGTATACCTACCTAGTATCTAGTACCTAGTAGTGGTGTAGTTTATTTGGAAAATAGAGGAATACCGCCCAGTCCCAACGATCCTTTCAAAATTACCTGATCTTAATTCCTCGTTTACTGCCGGTAGCCGTATACTTATGAGAAGAACATTCCGGGAAAATCTTTTTCCCATCACACGCCAGTAACGCTGGCGCAAATGAGTAATCATTCCGCCATTAGGTCAGCCGGTTGAACGAGAAAACTGTAAATAAATTGCTTGTTAGTGAGGTGAGCACACAGCTGATATTCAGTCAGCTAAGGTAGGTGCGTGAAACAAGATTATTTTAACAAAAATGTTTCCTTGGTAGGTATATTTCATTTACTGTTTATTAATCCGCTCATCGTCATTACAGGTTTAATTATATTTTTATGACAACCATACGGTGCTGAAACGAAAATATCTATTTGAGGACTTATAGAAACCTGAACCACCTATATTTAAACACATTTATGTAAGCTAAAAACCCAACAAACCTTTCGTAGAGAGTAATGTGCCTAGAATAGTATATTTTTTAAATAATATTTCGTGGTTTCATTTTCGATATAAATTAACAGGTAGTCCTTTGACCTACAAGGCAACACTCGCACGGTTTAATAATTTTATAAGTACTTAATCGATTTTTAAAAACTCGATTCAAAAATATCGATATCCCTTCCATAGACTACGTAGCCGTCCCTAGAAATCCTCATTCTTTTTCCGTGCGAGGCAACGAGCGCACGCGCTCCCTTCATAAGTTCAAAGATGCCTAAACGATCCTACGAAGAACAAATGGACCACTATAGGAGAAAAATGGAGAAAATTCAAGAAAAAGAACGTAAAAGACGACGCCAGGAAAGTTCCCCTTTTCCTTTGGAACAGGAGGAACAACACAGTAATCAAGGTAAGCGTCTACCTACATTATTTGTTATTAGTCCCTATCGTACAAGTACTATTCAAACGCGAAAGTCTTGTAACGGTTTGTTGCCATAGATTCAAACTTGAACGCGGCAAATGCCTACCTACTCGCCATAGATTCCTTAACGAACGAGGCGTTTGTTTTGTGAAAGACTTGGATTCAAATTACGAACCATTTCTTGTGCATACCTACCTATACCTACTTTTTCTATAGGAGGCGAAACATGCGACTTAATGGAGCCGCCATCGGCCCTCAATGAATCCGAGATACTCGGCCCTGATGATTATCAGGTGGAAGCTCCGCTGGAGGCTCAATCTAATGAAATTGACCCGCCTCTTCCGCCATCCTCTCTGCCGCCGCCACCGCCACCGCAGGTGCCACTTGAGCCAGTCCCAGTCGCGGATGACTCAAGTTCTCCACCGCTGGACCCAGAGATTCTGTCAGCCCTCGGTGAGGCGACGGACCAAGGACCAACTTGGGGCCAAGAGATCCACAACAACTTGACCCAACTATGGCAGCCATTACTGAAAAAAGGAATGGCGAAAGATTCTAAAGAAAAAATTCTAAAACAGTATCTCATACCTAGTAACTGTACGTTATTGCAAGCTCCAAAGCTAAACATCGAGATCTCGGCAGGAATAGTTGAAATGGTAAGATTACGCGATAAGAAAGTCGAAACTGCCCAACAACAGCTGGGTACCAGCATTACAGCCATTAGTAGGGCGATGACGTCACTTTTAACAAGCGATAACAAGGTGGAAGCAATAAGGACCCTCAGCGATGGCTGCCGCATTTTATGCGATTTGCATTATACCGAAACACAGGCTAGAATAAAAATGATCACGCCAGGTTTAGCGAAACCTTTTTTAAACGTGATACAAGATTGTGAGCGAGACGAGACGTTATTTGGTACCTGTTTGCCGGAGAAAATAAGGGCTTCCAAAACTATTGAGAAGCAGGGTCTCCAGATTAAAAAGAATGTGCAACCAACAAGATCCAATACAACTGCTGCTCAGAACACAACGCCAGCCCGTCAGAATTTTCAGGGAAACTGGGCTGGTCCCCCTCGGTACCCGATGAACAGGGGGGGTCGGGGAGGCCAGAGGAGATTACCCCCGACATCACGACGATCAGCGCCCACAGCGGCGCATGCGACGGCTGCACAGTCCAGAACAAACCAGAATCGGTCACGTGCCCAAACACGCAATTAATACAGGTACATTCAGGTCGAGTTCAGTTTTATTATAATTGTTGGCTTCAGGTTACGAACAATACTAGTATCCTCAACTGGGTACTAAACGGAGTGCCTATTCCGTTCACAACAAAACCGGTTCAAAACTTTGCACCTCGAATCACTTGGTCATCAACTGAACAACGTGAGATGTCATTAGCAGTTAAAAACCTACTCGATTTGGGAGCTATTGTACAGGTTGAGCATAGCTTAGACCAGTTTATATCTAGTACGTTCCTAGCCCCAAAGGCTAATGGTGGTAAAAGGTTCATTCTGAATTTAAAATCGCTAAATCGATTCATACCTAAGTTACATTTTAAAATGGAGGATTTTAGAACCGCCTGCAGGATAGTGCAAACAAACTGGTTTATGGCTACTATAGATCTAAAAGAATCGTACCTACTTATACCTATAGATAATGAATGTCGTAAATACCTTCGGTTCCAATATATCGCTCCAAACTCGAGTGAAATGATTACTTACGAATTTAACGCGATGCCCTATGGGCTCGCAATAGCACCGAGATGTTTCACAAAGATAGTCAGGGAGGTTGTAGCTCATTTGCGTAGTCGTGGCTTCAAATCCTGCTGTTATTTAGACGATTTACTTTTATTCGGTAGCAGTTACCAGGATTGTATCCGTAATGTGAAGGAAACTATAGCATTATTTGAATGTTTAGGTTTCGTAATAAATTATGATAAAAGTAATTTGCATCCACAAAAAACTTGCAAGTTTTTAGGATTTATTTATGACACCACGAATATGACATTATCATTACCCATGGATAAACGTGATAAGATAGCGAGTATGGTTCAAAAGTTTTCAAAACTACCTACAGTTAAAATCAGAGAATTTTCCCAGTTGATAGGTGTTCTGGTATCAGCATGCCCAGCGGTGCGTTACGGTTGGCTATATACAAAGATATTGGAGCGACAGAAATATTTGTTATTACAGCAGCATGTTTCGTATGGAATAGGAATATTTACATAGTAAATAATGTAATTAAGAACCCAAGTTATGTCATGGAAATTTACACTGACGCGTCACGAACTGGCTGGGGAGCATTTTGTAACGGCTCACGAGTTAATGGGGCTTGGAAGGATTGCGAGCTGCGTTTCCATATTAACTATTTGGAGTTACTATCTATATTTTTGGCCCTCAAATGTTTTGCTCGGAATAAATCGGAATATGCTATCTTACTGCGAGTGGATAACACTACTGCGATAAGCTATATAAATCGCATGGGCGGTATACAGTTTCCGCATTTAAATACACTGTCCCGTGACATTTGGCAGTGGTGCGAAACGAGAAAACTATGGCTTTTTGCTTCATATATAAACACAAAAGACAATGTAGAAGCAGACGAAGAATCACGCAGGATTAATGTTGACGCGGAGTGGGAATTGTCAGATGTGGCATTTGGTCACATCGTCAAGAAGTTAGGTAAACCGGATATTGATTTATTTGCGTCGCGCACCAACGCCAAATGTCACAAGTATGTGTCCTGGAAACAGGACCCAGATGCCATTATTGTGGACGCATTCACAATAAGTTGGAATCAATTATCTTTTTATGCCTTCCCACCATTTTCATTATTATTAAATTGCATTCAAAAAATTATTCAAGATAAAGCTACGGGTATCCTTGTTTTCCCTATGTGGCCTGCACAGGCGTGGTACCCTCAACTAATAGATTTATTAGATTCCGATATAGTTATTCTGGAACCTCGACCAAATTTAGTATTATCGCATTCCAGACATCAACACCCACTCCACCAGACGCTTACCCTGGGAGCAGCGAAGCTCTCCGGAAAGCATTCTCCCGTCGCGGCGCGCCACCTGCCACCCTACGTCTGATGCTAGCATCACTGTCCAGTAGTACCTTACAACAATACGGTGTTTGTTATAAGTTGTGGTGGCAATATTGTCGCAACCATAATTATGACGTATTTGAGTGCTCCATCCCACAAGTTGTTATTTTTTTAACGGAACAATTTGAGGAAGGCGCTTCTTACGGTACACTTAACAGTCATCGTTCAGCTCTGTCTTTGCTCCTTGGAAATCGTTTGGCTTCCGACGACTGTGTCAAACGGCTCCTTAAAGGAGCATACAAATTAAGACCTTCGTTACCCAAATACTCAAGTACTTGGGACCCTCAGCTAGTGTTGGCTCATGTGTCCGAATGGGTTCCTAACAATCAACTAACGTTAGAAAAATTGACTAAAAAGCTGGTCATATTATTGGCTTTGTGTACCGCACACAGAGTGCAAACATTTTCGTTGATTAAAATTAATAATATTAAAATCAATTTAAATGGAATCGAGATTGTCATAACAGATATCGTTAAAACATCAGGAATAGGACGGGATCAGCCAGTCCTGTACTTACCATATTTTAGTGAAAATCTTTCAATATGCCCGGCTACAACACTTGTAGACTATATGTCTAAAACAAGAGACTTAAGGCCTACAAGTATAGACCACCTCTTAATGACTGTGAAGCGTCCTCACAGGCACGCGACAGCACAGACGATAAGCAGGTGGATTAAACAAGTGTTGTGCGTGAGTGGTGTCGACGTGGCAGTATACGGCGCACACTCTGCGCGTCACTCTGCGACGTCAGCAGCGCGAGCGGCCGGCCTCAGTGTCGATCAGATCCGGAAGACTGATGGCTGGACCACGTCTTCCCAAACCTTTGCTAAATATTATCATAGGCCAATCATAAACAAATCAGAATTCGCTAAATCAGTTTGTTTTCCTATCAGCGCCAATAATTCAGAATCAACCTAAAATTATTTCGATAGTTATTTAAGAGTATAATGCCTGTACTATTACAGTTATATTAAACTATTTAAATCGTGATTATAAATAGTCATACATAAGTATATCTCGTGTTTCATTTGTAAATGCGTCTACCTATAGAACACATAACAAACAGTGACAAAACCTTATCTCTGAACATCTACCTGTTAATTTATATCGAAAATGAAACCACGAAATATTATATATGATCAAACGAACTTCTCAAGTGAAGTTCGATCGATATAATATGAGTGGTTTCATTTGAAGATATAAATCACCCAACCCACCCAAAACCCAGTTTTGTGCAAACACGAGTGGTATGAAACTTTAAAAAGAATGAGGATTTCTAGGGACGGCTACGTAGTCTATGGAAGGGATATCGATATTTTTGAATCGAGTTTTTAAAAATCGATTAAGTACTTATAAAATTATTAAACCGTGCGAGTGTTGCCTTGTAGGTCAAAGGACTACCTGTTAATTTATATCTTCAAATGAAACCACTCATATTATATCGATCGAACTTCACTTGAGAAGTTCGTTTGATCATATATAATATTTTATAAAGTTTGCCGCCGCAAGAATCCCATCAGTTTTAAGCGACCCTAAATCCGGACTGAGCGTGCACTACAACTTTGTCGGGATAAAGGAAAACTTGCTTGAACTAACTGCGGATGCCTGCACTTGCCTTGGTTGTAGTGAATCAGGTACGTTAGTAAGGGCACGTGTACTTATTATAACTTATTCATTCACTTCGAGATTGAGCACACACCAAGCTCACAAAGTAAAACGTGATATACTACCTACTCTCTGTACTTTTTTTTCTTCGTAGGTAATTTCGATTTGCACAATCTTTCACGACATGGATTTGGATACCATTGCTAGGACACGTATACTATCAAGCGTATCGTCAATTACGTCGTAGCATGCCTACGATAAATAAAATGGTTCCCATTATAATAATTACTTATGATTTAATTTCAGACATGGAATAGCTTAAAAGACCCATCATGCTCACAAAGTAGTGTAATCTGCACCTTGTTCTCTAAAGACCGTCGCGTATTCTCCTTCCGGTACAATATATCCGCATTCAGAATGCTTTTTACCATTCCCTTCTCGTATATCGTCGGATAATTAAAATACTTGCGAGAGAAGCGAATGAGAGCAAAAACTTGCAGCAAAAGCATTGTTTGATGAGTGCAAGCCTAAAGCTAAGTATCCACCTACGCGATGTGGTCTATCTGTGGCGATATGTGACTAAGAACCAAAGTGGTGCAGACTGCTGCTAGCGGGCACACTGTGACAAAGTATGACGGAAGTGTTCAACACAAAAAAAACACTATAGTAGCAACGATTCATCATGCTTAGGGAGAGTTAATATTTAATTATGTTAAACTTACTCAGCAAATGTAAGTATACTCGTAGTAGGTAACTATAATATGTGTATAGCTAATGTAAGTGCCTATAACTTCTGGCAGATAGTTACACGAACAAACGGCTTGTACGGAGTACCTACCTACACGTTTTCCGGCGTAAGCATTTTAGCGGACACGCGCGACCTACTTTAGCTCTGATCCACTTTTGACAATTGGCTACAAATCTCTATGAAAACAACATCTCTGAAAAGTCGACACTTGTAGCTTCGGTGAATCCCCAGCTTAAAGTCTGTATTACTTTTATTCAAACGTTCTTAAATCTTTGTTCTAGATATCCTGTTTGAATTAGTTTAATTGTTTATTTTACTTTAAAGCTGATGCTTTACAAAGGAAAGCTGATGCTTTTCTTTGTTTGGGAACTTTATTGTAAAAAAACGTAAAATACGTTACATGTTATCTACTTCCGTCTTCCAGTTTACCGAAAGAACACAAAACATTTAATTAAGTTTCGAATTGGTTTACTTAAATCGTTCCGTGTACCGTATATTCCCAATTTCATGCGAACGTCGTAACACAACGGGTACCTACTCCAATATACCGGTTTACATTACGTTGCCTAACCGCAAAAGAAAAGCAATTGCGAAACTTTTCCCAATTTGCCAAAATAAAGAGAGTTTCAATCAAAGTTAAAGGAAACACAAACTAAAAGACTCTCGGCACCTACCGCAAACATTACCTGAGTGCGAGCTTCTAACGAATAATTTTGCAAATACTTTATTTTATAGGACTTTTTTTGCTAAGCCAATGCAGGGTAAAGACCTCTCCTATATCTTTGTTGATGTCTGTATCCTGCGCCATCGTGCATCACCCCTCTTGTTATGCTTCCAGATCGTTTCATGAAGCTGTTGTCTCTTTCGTGGTTCGTACCGCGTTTTTTTTGTGGGAATGTCATTTATTACGCTCTGGTAATTTAATTTCCTAAAACGAAAAACATTTCTGGACAGCAACCGCATTCGATGTAGTATCAAGAAATTAGGGAGATACGGTGACGATTAATGTGCAGAACTGTGGGCTGTGTGTGATCCAACACTACAATGAAATACGAGGAACATCACTATGAGTTGAAGATAATAATATTTTCAGAATTGTTCCTTTTAAAAGCGGTCCCTTCAGAAGCCCTTCGGCAGGCTGATGAATTCTGTTACCATAAGTTGGGAACTATTCATTCAAAAATAAACAACAAAACTAAGGTGTAGGTACCTACTATACCTGCCTATAATATTACTGCAAAATTGACACGTCCGGCCAATCGATCTATTATGTTCAGGTGTGTCGTGTCTAACTCAATTAATTAGTATGATTACTCGATTGATTAGAGACGCGGTGTGTTACTGATAATATTGAATTAATCACACGCCTGTGCGCCTATTAATGTTCTATTTGATTAACGGTCGTATTGTTTGCCTTCTTGATGCTGGACTGTGAGGTCACTGAAGTACTCGGATACCCAAGCATTGATAGAATTGATTAATGTTAGATTTTCGAAATCAATTACGGTCCCCAATATTTAATTTTGCGCTGAGCGGTAAGTAGGTAGGTAGGTACAACCCCGCCACATCACGCTTGTCACCCCCGTATTCGTAACATTTATTAAATATCACAGAATTGCGCAGTTGTAAATTTTTCAGTTCGCATTTTTAAACAACATTAGCATAACATTAATTTTTTATCCATAAGGGGGTCAGTCTTCAACAGCCACTCACCACGGAAGAGTAATTACTCTTATAATTTTTATACTACTCTCTTTTAAACTCTACAACTTTTATAATTATAAAAGTTGTAGGCACAACAATCCATTATGAAAGTGATCATGATGTCAATGTTCTATAACACAAAAATATCATTAAAATTAGGTACCTACTTACCTTATATTATACTAGTTTGTACTTAAATGTATTCCTATGTCGTTATCTTAGATAGGGTAGTGGAACCAATAAATGAACGTTTAAGCGTTTTTGTTAACTTTGAACCACTTTAACTCAGTTATCTCGTGACATTGACGTTTACACATTACTAATGATCTGTCACGCCTGAATAATGCACACAACCAGGGGGTGAATAGCAGGTGAAGCCAGGGGGGCAAACTAGTTAGGACATAAAACACTTCGTATGTTTCGCAGCTCAGATGTACTCTGAACTCGTAACGGTTTATTTTCCGCGGCCGGCGCCACGCGACGACGGACGTGTTTATTTTTCATTTCCGCTCGGTCCAGCCGAGCCCCCGGGCTTTGGGACCCACGCGCCCCTAGGGTGAGGTGTAAGTATAAAGATGTTAGCGGGATATGTAAACTAGGTACTTTCAAAAGTAAAAGTAGTAACTTCTATAGGTACCTACCTACCTATACGGGCAATGACCGCGATTGTACTGCCTTGTCAGCAGAAAAGTTCCTAAAACCTTCACGGGTGAGTTGAACTACTTTTCGTGCCTTTTTACTACCTACCAACATCATAATTTTGTTTATAAAATAAATAAGTAGGTCTTACACCTACCTAAAATTGTCATCAAAACCGGCAAGGGAAAACTTTAGTAGCCCATCTTTACCTACGCGTGACGTACCTACCTATACGTCACACACGTAATAGGTACGGGATAGGTAGGTACACCTACCTATACCTAATACCTCTCCCGTATAAATATTTCAAATCACTGCATTCGTATTCCTGTTCAATATCTGCAGGCCTTGCGGCTATCCTTAGCCGCAAGGCTTCTAGCTTGTCCCACACCCCAACACAGAACGAGTCTGACTGCAGAGCTATGGACCCGTGGAATGAACTGAAATAATATTTTAATTAGGCTTTAGATCCATGTTTTGTTAATTACCGTTCCGAGTGCACGCCTAGTTAACTCGTAAATACGGTTAAGTGGGGGCATGTTATCATAATTTCCCGGAACTCGATATCAAATATAAGCTGCTTGGAGTGCCCTATAAAATGGTTGGTAGGCTCCTTTAGCTGTTAGGACCATTTTATGAAATTACCTAAAACTTTTCTGGTAAATCGATCGACAACATTGGCGAAGGTAGAAAGGTGATTAGACCAATGAAGCTATATATATATATACTATAACTAATCTACGCCCCCAGTGTCCTTCTTTTAGATCTGCCGACAGTCACAATCGCAATCCGCATAGCGATATCTCGTAGGCTACGCACGTTCTTAACTTACGCCCCTTCAAGATATTGAGATAAACGAACCGAAACATTGGGTTCTGCCTAAGTTGAACCTACCATTACATTCTCTTTTGGCGTAGGTAGGTAGGGACTAGCTTAAGACAGGGATCAATATTTTCGTCATCGAAGACTTTGAGATTCCGCACGCTCGTCAATTGTAAAGAAATTCAGTTTTAACACAGCTTATAAATTGTAATTGTAAGTAAAGAAAGATAAAGTTGAAAGAAATTCAAACTACCCGAAATAAGAACACCCGAAGATTTTCAAATCTTTGCTTGGGATTTTTTCACGAGGCTGATACAAAAAGCCTGGTGTACTTACCTAATTGTGTACTATGTAATGTTCTCGCGGTACGAATGTAAATGTGTAAACGCTTCGTATAAGTTATGTTCAGTATTCCTGGCGCGGGTCCGCTCCCACAGATCGTATTTTTCTAATGGTGTTGGACACCGATGAAGAAACTTAACATTGAAGTTTACACATACCTAGTTAAGTGGTGGCAATAAAATTATGGATATCTGGAAACAACTCTATTGAGCTAGTAGGTAAAGTAGTCGTCCAGGTACTAGAGCTACGTCTACCTATTTCCCGTAAGCTGCGCACGTCCACACCTGCCCCGATATTGAGACAAACGAACCGACACATTGGATGCGTGCCTGCCAATACCAACAGTGTAGAACAGAGGATGCAGCGAGAGATCTAAGATACGATTTATAAAGGGAAATGTCGAAACGTCTTTCAAAGTGAAGTGATTCCAATAGAATAGAAGAATGAAAACTGGTTCTTTACGAAACTACTTTCAAAAAGAAACTACCTAGGGTAGTGGCACCAAAAGATGACTGACCCCCATTAGATGAACAATCGACCGAAAAATAGGAAAATATAAAATACTACGCTACATACGCATGTGGGATAATTTTTTCCGTATCTCGCAACATTTTTTCTACCTAGTGCCTTAAACAGATCGACAGTGACGGCTCAGATGAGCCCACGGTAATTCGTTACGTGAGTGGTGTCCACCAAAAGTTACGTTTCTATGAAAACCTACTTAAGAAAGGTGACCTCCAATTTAAGCATTTTGTCAGATTAAATAAATACATTAATGATGGATCTGAGTTTTGTTGGTTCTAATGAAATCTTCATCTACTCAGCTTTGATATTATTGATACTTATTAACATTATTAGCCGTATTTTTCGAGATATTTACTGTTCAAGTAATGGTTAAAATTTAGTTTGCTTGATCCATTAAGTGACCGGTGGTCATGTTCTAGAGAAAAGGCATTTTTTTACAAGCATCGTAAATCCTAAACTTGGCTATATAGACAAAAACAAAATCACTCAAATTAATTTTGTTTAATGTATAAACTTATTTACCAAAAGTTGAACACATGTTTTCAGTGTTAAATGCTATATTAAGAGCTTTATTTTAGTATGAAATCCTTCAATATTCAGCTTTAGGTTCCATGCCCAAAATTTGAACTAAGAAATACACTAAAATTTTGTTCGTTCATTTTATGGTAAATTAGTATCCAAAACATGAACCATTTGAATTATTGTAGTTAAGATTTTAGGTCTTGTTTTTCGCAATGAAGGGATAGGTTCATGTTGTTTCGAGATTTCTAAGTCTTTCTTTTGAGAAGCCACCTACACTGCGAAAAATAAAAAATAATAATTACGGAGTACTCTCAAAGAAGCCTAAAAATGTTTTAGTTATTATTTACATTCTTCTAAATGAATAGTAAAAATAATTTATTAACACTGCTACTATTTTATTCTTCAATTTCATTACAATTCATCCCATAATTCCTCTCAAAATATTAGTTCAGCTATTGGGTACAAAATGTTCATAATTAAGGCACAGCGTTCAACTATTGGGATAAAACGCAATTTTTTTCACATAATGATTTTTTATATAATTCCTGGTAGATATAGAAAGTATTTTGATTCATTCGTTAATACTTGAGGATATACTGACTCTTATAAAAATACCAGGAAACGTCAATGTCACGAGATAACTGAGTAAAAGTGGTTCAAAGTTGACCAAAACGCTTAAACGTTCATTTATTGGTTCCACTACCCTACGTCTGTTTAGTAACGCCAAAACCATCGGGCATTGTTTACATTCAATGATTATTGCATCCTTCTTTATTCCTCGTAAAAAAATACTAACTGTATTTTTGTCTTTTAGGCTAGACAACACATAGAAAAAACAACACATAGTAAATAGGATATACTCTTTATTAAAAATTAAACAACCTCACTTTAATGTTAGTAACATACCTTAACTACCTAGTTTAAATACATACCGCCCTACCAAGAGAGATAACCTTCTAGTTGTACCAACGGCGATAATTATTATAACACGAGAGAAAATATCTATTTAGTTTCTATTATTCAGGTCAAAATCATAAGTATTATCGAGCTCTGCGTTACTTCGTAAAAGCGCATACAGTTGACACGGTACACTTTGTTCAATTAGGATGTACGAAATAAGTTGAAGTAGGTATTAAACAAAACTAAATCATTTAGCCATAATACTGTAATAATTGTAACTAGGTTGAAACGTGTAAAATGTATTTTATAGACATTTTTATCTACTGTATTCTACCGGAATTGGATTATCCTGAGGTTTATTCGAAATTTTATACAAAATACTCTACCTCTCTCGTCTATTATCACAGTCCAAAGCTTTAACATTGTGATAATTAAATACGCAATTAACTTCTACATTTATTAGGATGGCTTACAAAAATATGTGAAGTTACAAGCCTTATATTAAAAACCTATGTTCCTAATATTAAATCATTACACATGTTAAGTATCAAATGGAAGCCTATTGGTCTTAGCCTGATATGGCGAAGCTTAGTGGTATGGTTTGGTTCACAATCCGGGACCACCAATTACTACACACAAACACACACACGACAGGCTACTTAGGGCCTAAGCACACTTAACGCACCGGCCAGCGCCAACTCGACTCGAAGAACAGCATTGCAATATGTCAGCTTTATATCGTATCACATAGGTACGACTCTAGTAGTCTCGGCTATGCAGTCCGCACGCTTGCAACTCACATGCATATTATCGAAACCGACACAAGGTCCTCCGAATGGAATGCAATTCAAAACTAGAATGCAAGCCTCGTTTCTGGTAATGCGTTGTCGCCGAACCGAAAAATAGAGTTGAGACGGTGGGGTGCCTAAGTGTGCGATGTACTTGAAAAGACAATAACTGTTACTAGGCCGAAGAGAGTACCTTGGACCGGCCGAGCACTCGCTGGAGTATTCACACGTACTGAGAACTCTACCTAGTGCAATCTCACCATTGTATTCGTTACTTGTATCAAACAAGTAAATATAATATATCATAAGATTATAACCTAAGAGGCTCGTCGATCGATACGTCTGTAGAGCCGCTATAGCGCGCTTTGCTAGCCCTGCTGCAGGGATTTTTACTATCCACTGCCATTCTATATTTTTTTCTAGGCAAAGCTAAACTTATCAGAGAAAAAAACACAAACATTGTCAAAATGCAGGTCCTGTTATCAGTACGTACTATGTACTCAAAATGTTTCCATTAAACACCTTATAACCATATTAATGAAGTATAACTATGTTATGAAGTGATAGAACTTAAGAACTTAATCATACTATACAAAACAATATTAATAATATTGCCTGAAACAAAATGGTCATTCAAGGAGCTTCCCACACCAATATTCCAGTGATTGAACCTTCATAAACGTTACACTCGATACATTGAAAATCTTTAAACGATGTTGGGGTTCAGTTTGAGAACCTTGATGTGGGATGCAACAAAATAATTTGTCGTCAAATTTGTATTCTATTAAGTATACTAAATTCAAATTATTCTCACTATAACTATTATGATCTCAATCATTTGTTTAAAACGAGTAAAGCGATAAGTATAAGTAAATACGCACCATGCGAATGTAGAAACATTTCTCATTATTTTTTCACGCACGAAACATATTGTACTTAATTAACCAAACCGCTATCGCTTATGATGTTGCACCGCGGAATTATAACACTCACGTTCTAAGCCGGTGCTAGTCATGTACCCACATAATATTATTATTAAACTAATATACTCAAATACCGGTCCGAGAAGGAATCGTAGTAGCCGTAACACAGGGTATCCTAGTACGGCTACTAACGAAAAATCTATATACCTGTAAATACCTGTATTACGTATAAAATATTATCGTAAGTACAAATCCTTGTGCAAGGCAGTTTTATAAGCTATAGGTAATAATAAAGATAGAAGCAAGCCAAGGCCTATGTGACAGCTTGGTTGCAGCAAATATTACATTTTTAAAATTCGATATGGTTTGGTCTCTTCGACTCAAGACCGGGCCGGGTTCTTAAATGCATTGAAGTATTTTTACTTTAAAATGGAATTATTCCGTATCATTATTGCAATGCAACTTGTTTGGACTTATTAAACAACCCATGACTCATAATATGAAGGCCAGTACAAATTGCTATAACCATATTACGTAGTTTAAAGCAACAATGCTTCACATTGCTCACATAGAAAAGTCTAATTGCTTCTAACTTGGTAGCAATGAAGCAATGGGTGTCAAACAGTGGAATTTAATAAGAATTCCTTTATAGACTAGCATCGAAAGGTCATTTTAATTACCTCTCATAAAGGCATCAGATTCTTAAGACATTACCAACAGTGATAAGTACCACTAGACTAGCTCTCATACAAAAATAGTCTCAAAAATCACAAGAAAATACTAGCGTTATAGTATAAAAATAAAGATCCGTATTACAAAAAAACTAAATGCATTCCTTTAAGACGCAATTATTGAAATGTATAACTAACTTGTTTAAGAACTAAGAGCCTATAATGTTGCCTTGTTTCCATTACTGTTCCAGTTAATCAGTATGTCAGAGTTGTTATCTTCTATATCCAGTAGAAGATTATCTCTGTCGTCTCTAGTTCTCGGACTCAGTACTATGTCCTCATCGTTGGCTTGGAGGTTTACGTATGACAGTGACTTCTTCTTTTGTTCCAAATCAAATATTTCTAAGTCCTCGTCTTCTTCATCATCAGATTCCATTGTAAGCGGTACACGGGATAGCTCCATGTTGTCTCTCCTATCATCTGATTGTAGAACTCCATATCGGAATTGATTTGACTCATTTGAACCATTTGAGTTACTGTTTTCATTGTACTTGCTTTTTGTCCTGGAATATATAAGGAAACAAATTTTAGAAACAGCTTATTTATATAGCTGTTATTAGATTCTGCTGGACTCCTTTCAATTTATAATCTTTTTTACTGTTACTATTAATAGTTTGTTTGAACCAAGTAATCTTTGTATTTATAATATTAGCACAAGTCTTAAACAACTTCTGTTATCAACTTTAAACTTTATGCTACACCAGGAAAATTAACTAGAAATGTCTAATTGCGTTTATAACTTGTAGGCAGCTAATAAAAATTCTTAACATAAGAGGGCTGGTATAAAAGGATACAAACATAATCAGGGTCATGAATCGACACGCAAGATCAGAAACACAGTATCAAAATTGAGCTAGTAGAATGTTGAAGAACTAAGATTTGTGTAACCCCCCTGATAGTGCACTACACACCAGCTGCTTACAATTACTGCTCGAGTGTTATGCATTCTATTTACTCAAAAAACATGATTTATCAATAAAATTGAGACTATTGAAAATTGAGGTAAGTATAAGAGACAGGATCGGGGTACAAAGCGGTGTAATATCATAGGCACATTCTGCCAGGACATCTTCATTTTCTTGTTATTATTTATACCTTACTCATTCACTTGCACTTACGTGCAACCTATAACATTTCAGATAGAGATATAAATAGACAGGAACATTCCAGCAGTAGTATGTTTATAGTCTGCTTCCTAAGTTGTACAATATACACAGTTCAATGCTTATCTCACAATAAGTAATGATTAGTTTGTGGACCAGTTTGCCGGTTACCAGTTTCCTTAACGAGGTAAATATGCACAATTTTGTTGCTTTATCAGATACATACCTATAAAATATGAAATAAGCTATGGCCAAAAGACCAAATCCTCCAAAGACAATGAGCCCTCTCTTCATAGCTGCAGGATCGCTCAAGTCCCACGCCTTGGTAGCTTTTTCTGCATTCGTTCCATTGCCTTTCACATCCACTTTAGGGGGAGTAACTGAAGACTGTTCAGTCTTTTCTATAGCTGAAAGTTACAAATATATTTTGTATTAGTTACATAGTTGTTGACAGTAATTGAATTCATGAAAGATGGTGGGTCAATGGTCAGATAAGATGGTGGCTCAGCTCAACTTTAGAATCCAGCACTTTAGAAGTCAGCACTTTAGAATCCAGCGCTTTAGAATCCAGCGCTTTAGTATCCAGCACTTTAGAATCCAGCGCTTTAAAATACAGCTATACTGGGTTTTAATCATCGGCCCTGCACCCATGACTTTTAGCAAGTTATGTGCTATTTTCTTTGCTCCATGCTTCAGAGGGCATGTTAAGCCATCGGTCCATGTTATTACCGATCGAGAGCAGTTCTTAAGCCACGTCAGAGGTTCATGTGAGGCCTGACAAACACAAGAGGCTAGCATAACCTTATATGACATACAAACACACATCGCTCGCAAAGATCCTGACCTCTAACTAGGAGACTTGAGTTACACAAATCCCCTTAGATAGAGAATAACTATTAGGACTATGATCCCACAAATACCCAGACTCAGATATGCCTGTGATTCACACAATTGTTAAACTAATGAAGACATGTATGACAGAGATAATCAATCAAAACATGTTTAATCACTTACTAATGTTTACACAATTTGATATCAATGATGCAATCAAACATAATTTCGTAAGATATGGGGGTTGAACGATAATTTATTCAAAAAGCTGTGAGCATACCTTTAGATGAATTTTCTATTGAGCCATTTGTTATGCGATCATTGGGAGAAACAGAAACTGGCAGTGGATTTTCGTTTGAGGAATTTGTTGTAGCCGTTTGTGTAGCTGGTACAATCGATAGAGACGGCTGTGCAGTCTGTGGAGGTTGAACAGACATCGGAGGCTTTTGAACATCTCCTACACCTTCATTGGCTCCTGGTACATTTGGAGCCTGAAGTGCCGCATTTTGAACCGTCTGTCCTTCGTTCCCAGGGGCTATTGCCGCGTCACGTCGAAATCTCAGCACCGTCACCGCGTTGTGGACCGATGGCCACACGGAAAACCTTCCACTGAAATCACTGCCAACAGTGCCAACATCTCCGAGCCCATCCTGGGGGAAATCCGCCCTTGTACGCACACAACTCAGAAAAGCTAGCAACAAACCACATCGTAACAACATAGTATAGTATTTTTGGTTAGAAAGCTTTGGGAACATAGGTAACGAATCCTGGGATACACTAGTAAGTCTTACTCATATTTTTCGCTGATGAAAAATAGAAAATTACACAATTGCTTACAGTTTCGCTTTGCTTTCCCAAATCCCAATGAACGAACGGAACGACGAACGAAACAAAACAAGACGAATGTCGAAATTGACGAAAATGTTGACTTTGACAGCTCTTGACTTGACACAGTTGACTTGACAATGACATTCTAGCTGAGAATGTTGACAACTCGACGTGACAGAGACAGCTGACTTGAGCTGACACATCCCAAAAAAGAGTTAAAGAAATTTTGGCGGGAATCCGAAAGTGAGACATTGTTGGTTTTATATTTTTCTCAAACTTGTGTTTCTTAAGTTTTATTGTGTACCTACCTAATATTGATGGAATATAACCATTGACTGTTTGTTAACGTGCATGAGCGTGGGCCAATTATATACACCCAAAAAAACGTGTAGTTTCGCATTTTTTCCAAAACTCCCAGGAAGTTTCAGTAAAGCAGCCACCTCTTTACAGAATCATGACTATACTGCAATTACTTGACTATTTGACCACGAGAATTGCTGTAATGCTAAGCCTTTTGTATTTTGGAAATATTATGTAGGTACCTTGAAATATTTTCTACTTGACACTGGCTAAATGCACAGTGAGCCGTGCAAAGCCAAATAAAAAAAAAGAGTCGAAGGATGCAAAAGCCGCGCAAAGCCAAAAATTTGCAAAAAATGTTGGTTTGGTACTAATCTAACTAAAGGAGTTTTGGCGGGAATCCGATAGTGAGACGTTGTTGGTTTTGTATTATTAGCTCAAACTTGTGTTTCTTCGAGTGTTAATGTGTAATATTGGTGGAATATTAACCATTAAGTGTTCGTTAACGTGCACGAGTGTAGGCGAATGATATAAACTCAAAAAACGTGTCATTTCGCATTTTTTCCAAAACTCCCAGGAAGTTTCAGTAAAGCATCCACTACTTTACTGAATCGTGACTGACGATGTAAATAATTGACTTGACTACTTGACCACGATTGCTATAACATTGCTGTGACTTTCTTAATGTGAAATTAAGAAATACTTAAAATAAAATACTTGACACTGGCTATATGCACAAACCGTGCGAAGCCATAACTAAAACAAAAAAAAAAAAAAAAAATCTAACTAAAAGTTGGCGGGAAACTCGAACGAAATGAAGCGAATGGATTTCGATGAATGGAATATAGAGCAAATGATAACTCCCAAAATGATGACAAAACTCAAAAATTTCAATAGGTAAGTATTACTAACATTATAATATACTAGCTGCGCCCCGCGATAAAAACTAGCCTATATGTTAATCCAGGGTGTTAGCTACCTCGGTACCGAATTTTTTTGGAATTTGGTTGATCGTGGAGACGTAACAAACACACAATCTTTCGCCTTTATAATATTAGTGGCATAGTATTATTATGTATTCAGATCCACCATTTGTAATCTAACCTAAGTACTTAGGTACCAACCTAGTAACATAAAATTATGTAGGTAGGTAGGTAGGTTAGGTAATTAAGCACCTACCTACTAAGTAGGTACTTATAGTTAGGTAGGTAGGTAGGTTAGGTAATTAAGCACCTACCTACTAAGTAGGTACTTATAGTTAGGTAGGTAGGTAGGTACTAAATATTATAATACCTATGGTATTAGTCGACATAAACAAGGTTAATTAGTACCTATTTAAACGGGTCTAATTCGCGCACAAGTTAAATATCAAAATCCTACTAATATTATAAACGCGAAAGTTTGTAAGTATGGATGGATGGATGGATGGATGGATGTTTGTTACTCTTTCACGTAAAAACTACTGATTTCAATGAAACTTTACAATAATATAGCTTATACATCAGAATAACACATAGGCTACAATTTATAAATATATTGTTTGAATTGTTTAAAATATTACGATAAGTGTCCAGTAAGTAGGAAAAAATCTACCATCTGCGAGCTATTCTGGCTTGCGCTGCCAAAACCGTTAGAGTTACACATAATTTATGTAATCTATTATGGAAATGTTTATCTATAGTCTTACAAAAAAGCCCGCCACAGTACCTATATATCTTATGTGTAAGCCATAATATTATAAATTGTAAAGTATTTTTTCAGTATCGCGGATGTCAACTATGATCATTGATGAAACAATAATATGCACGAACCTTTCAAATATCTATAGGTGTCGTATGTGTAACGCGGGTGAAACCGTGGGGCTCAGCTAGTATTATATAATTTTGACATACCTCGACGTTTCGGCCGAGTTACATCGACCGTAGTGTCGAGAAGACTGTAGAATGCGGGTGTCACCGTCCGGAGCGGCAGGTGTTGTTTCCAACTACCCGCGTTTGGTCTTGCCGAAACGTCGAGATATGTCAAAATTATAATTATATATTGATATTAGTTTGTGCGCGAATTAGCCCCGTTAATACTAATTAAACATGTATTCAGTTCGCGAAAATTTAAGAACTTCTATAAACAAGGTTTTTAAGATTCTGTAGGTAGGTACCTACTTGTGAAACCTATATAGGTAGGTAGGTACCTATACTTAAAAATGAAACGCACAATCACGTGTAATTATAGTTTAATTAATTTATTCAAATAGACATTTACATAATATTATTATAATTATAATGGTAGATATAATTTTAGAGTAGAATTTCCAAATTTAAATTATTTAGTATCTCTAACAACACTGATCGATTAGGGTTTCAAGTAGAACATACTTACTTACTTATTATGATTATAGAATCTATATATTAGTTTAATACAATAAACATATATACGGCTGTAGGTAATTTTATATAATTATTATGTTTTGTTCGAAACATTTTTATGCCGTAAAGAGTATATCGCCTACAAAATTGAACATGTTAGAAATAGTATATAATGTCATATCAAAGGACTTCCTAATTTCTCTATTGTTAAAAATACCGGCAGTGATATAAAAGCCAAACTCGCTGATTGGTTCTAAATGTAACACTGAATGACATCGAAACATTTACTCTTATCGATATACCAGAAATAAATATACGAAGAACTCCGAATCAATTTACTTACCGAACTTAATTTCTTGTCAATTATAAGTTTTATAGTAAACCACTAAATTCATTCAAATATAAACCCATCAGAACTAACTACAATCACTCAAATTCTCACGTTGTAAGCACACGTAAACTCTCAGACTCTAGAGCAATAAGTTACCTTAAAAGTTATATTACAAAAATTAATAAATATCAGTATCATAAATAATCGAATATGAGCTATTTATACAAAATCCAACATCAAATGATATCACGCGTCAATATTCGCCCTCGCCAGCTGATTTGTTAAAGCCAGCGCTTACAAAAATAGATTGCACATAAATAATTACGAAAATATTTTGCCAAGAATAAGTTACTTTTGTTCGCCGTGAAACCTAGTTTCACTTAACTTTTAATAAATTGAAATCGAATCCTTATCCACAGCCTAACGCTAGTCTAAACGTCAGCACAACATTCAAAGTTTTAACTGCATTATTATAAGTTTAATTCTAGCATTACCACGTATTTATTTATTAAATCCCGCCAACAGCTTTATAAAAGTGCAATTTATGTAGGTAGGTAATACAAAAAATTTCAATTTATGGCCCCGTTGCAAAGATGTCCAACTCAACCACGTCCAAATTTCCTGTATCAAGCTTTCTGCAGACCGAAAGCAGAACTCCTACCAACTCTTTTTTTATGCCCTCTAAATTTAAGTACGTTAGTCAGATATAATTGTAGACACAATATTACTACTCACTTACTATTCTATAAATGTTAAACTTTTATAATAATTCTACTCGCTTATCTCCAATATAATATTATGTTGGCTATTTAGTTTAAAAAGTTGGTTAAATTTTCTGAAACTTCAATATGAACGTAGCAATTTAGTAGACTCTTAAAATGCAAAACATCACCGCCAACAACAACTTTTATTAAATTGTGAGCTGCTCTAGGTTCATATATGAAATACTGGTATGAATATAACATTAAGTAAATTTTAAAATTCGTCATTTAATTTTGTCCTTAATTCATTTCCGAAATCATGAAATAATAATATTGTCCAATTTTTATTTTGATCTTATTTACTAAATCATGGCACACAAATTATACCTAACAAAGGAGGGAACGCTTCACAACTGGGGATTATGTTGATTCATCCAAAAATGTAAAACATTTCTCATCAAAAGATAAAGAAAGTCACAAGAATAAAAATCCGATATATGAGCAATCTGCTTACGTATCAAAGGAAATGAGCTGAAAAATATGTTTGGTCACGTTAAAAGTCTCCACAGTCAGTCTTTCAAGAAACCTAATTGTTATTGAAAGTGTAAAAGTATGGAATGTGAAAGAAAAAAGAACAGAAGGAAATAAAAACAAAATCGAACGATGAGCTGAGAAGGGTACATATTTTGGTGCGTATTTTTCTACCGTGTCATTATTGCATTTAAATTTATTCCAAATCCGGGAGGACATTAAACTCCTACAGTAACAGTACTAATTCGTCACGACGCTAAACTAACACTTTATAAATATCGAGATGACATCGAAACTATCAGCAAATTTAGTCTCTCTAACTATAAAATTGCTGCCCCGGATAGGACGAAATCGGTACTGTTCATCCTTATTCCTGTTAGGTTGTGAATGATTGGACAGTGACTTTTGAAGCGTGTAATATTCACTCCAGACGCGCTTTGTAGCTGGTCTTCCAGATTTCAGCAAGGGTGACAGCTGAGTGGAAGCGATGGAAAATGCAAAGCGGCAGAGTGAACCGCTGGACCAGGGACCAAGCCACGAATCCGTAGAAGTCGAGTTGTACCTGGAATTAAAGAAAGAGGCGATTAAACAAATGCCTATCTAATATTAAAATCGAATATTGCTACACCTATTCTTTTGGAGATATTATATTAACGGAATGCAAGCAGTTGTAAAGCTTACCGGGTTAGCCAAGACCTTCTGCGCCTCGAAAGTGTAGATGAGCCACATGGTAACGTTGCAGATCAATAGGAAGGTAACAGCCTGACGCGCTGGCTTGCTGCGCTCTTGTTCCGGGAGGTGGACGCGGCGGCGAGAGACGTCGGCTATGAAGAGAAGTTGGAGAACCACCTGGAAAGTTTAATATGGGCGCTGGTTATTGAGAAACGTTCATTTTACTACCTTATGTGGTATGGAGTAGTTAGCTAATTGATGAAATAATTTTATTAGTGCAATTTGTACCTACTGCTCTTTATTCTGGAAATTAAATTCTTAATATTACCAAAACAATAATCATCACAGAATAAGTCTGTATAGGTACTAACCTGCAGCACGCTCAAGCATCCAGTAATCATCACCAACAAGTTCGGCTCATGAGTAAACGCACCCATTCCACCAGCAATGACGCTGAATACCGCATACACGAAGAGGCCAAATGCAGAAACACGCAGCAGAATATCGTTCAAGTCCGATTGCTCTTCAGAACGGAACTTCAGCGATTGCACCCTGCGGAGAGGCTCGGTACAGGAGGGAGGAAGTGAGCTCCATTTCAAAACTCGACCACTGGTCAAGGTAAGGGAAACCACACGTGGTAAACGTAAAGGAAAGTTAGCCAAAGACAATTAAAATATTTGAAATTAAGTAAATAGGTATAGAAAATTATATCAAAGTGAAAAAATGAAAGGCACGGGAGTGCAACGAAATATTTGGAGCAAAATAATAAAGAGGATATTGGGAATTAGGAGGTGATGAAGGTAGAGGAGAAAATAAAAAAAACTAAATTAATGAAAACGAAACAAAAATTCAATCGCAATGGACAAATAAAACCAGGGTAATAAAAGCCTACAAAACATACTCATACTGAGCCTATGGAATAGTTTTTTTTTATAAAATCAATACGTAAATAAATATGATATAACAAGAAAAAAGAGAATTTACTGGCTAATATTTGTTTTTCTTACCGTATAAATCCAATCAAAATTGCCAGTATAGACAGAACCATCAGAATACAGTGGGAAACATCGGCCAGGTAAATCGAGAGGCGCTTCAGTTCATTGTGTCTAATCAAGACGAAGAACAGAATCAGGCAGATCAATGAAGCGACTAGTAGGAGCAGTCCACAGAAGAGGCCCTTGGAAGCACCTGCGCAGTCAACCCTGTTTCCACGCTGTGCTGCTGCCAGTGCTGCCGCCCTGCGGGAGAGAACAGCCTCCAGACGTCTTTCCAGATCTTCGTCGTTGGCCACGCTGGAACCAAACGCGGGCGCATAATTCAGTTTACGAACGCCACGGTAAATTATTGAACTATCTCATTGATACCGTAACAGCAGTCTAAAGGTAACAATAAAATGTTGCTATCATTTTTTAATGTCATATCCGTATGAATGCGTGTGTTGTCGTTAGTTTTATGGATCACCCACATTACAATTTTAGAATAAGCATGACAAACCCAAATCCATAAATTACATTCCCATTCAGAATTATTCTAAACGCAATTTGTCCATTCGATCACTACGATGATTGGTTAGATTTTTTATACAACTGACCAAACCAAACGTGCTTCGTCTGATGGCAATCGCAACGTCAGTCTACAGCATTAATGTATGTCTATCAGGTAAGCAAAAGAAATCTGTCTTACCTGGGATAGCGGCCAATGTGCTTCCACATGACATAGATAACAGCAGCTCCAATCAACGAGTACTCAATAATGAATGGATAGAGGTACGGGGCTGAGTCGGTGACAATGGTGCCCATAATTGGATTCCGTCCACACACGGTCGTGTTATCTATGTTAGCGATCAGAGCAGCCGGGTTGAGGTTGTCAAACGATTCGAAGATCTCAGCAGATCTGTTATCTGAAAGTATACAAAAAATCAATAAACGATTAATGTTGATGAGTGAGCAGCAATCATAAAATGTAAACGATATAAAAATAAGGACAACATGCACGAAGGACGCAACGAACGAAAAACCCAAAACAGACGACTGATGATGTGCAACATAACGCCTAAACAAAATGGGACAAAAAACGGTAACTAATTAATTTGCAACCAAAAAGTGCAACGGCGGACAAAACGCAAAGACTTTACGACACTCCAGCGACAAACCTGGCACATGAGGCGGTTCGTCTACGCGATAAATTTCGACATTATTGCCCCATTCGTCTTTATTGGTCACGAATGACACCGAAGACGAAGACGGGAACCAAGTAGATATAGCGTTAACAATCGGTTTCACAGTTGTAGTGTGAAGGTACTGGAATACTTCCAGCATAGCCGCCTGTGTTTGAGTCATCGGTTTATCGGTTTCCGTTGTTAGTGGTGAAGAAGTGGTCGTGAAAGGGTTATCGTTAGGCCACTCCTTATATTCGCGACCGTAATTTCCGTTGTCATAGCCTATAGTGCTTTTTATGGTTTCGATGAGCTTAGATTTAGGATAACCACTACCCATGTTATGATATGGTGTTGGAGTGGTCGCTGAAATTAGTTAGAACACATTATTGACATCATGCATGCACATTTAAATGAGTAATGGGGAGACATCAATACAAAAGGATCCTTATACTAACTTGTCGTGGTAGATGGGGTGGTAGGAACAGCGGTGGAAGTAATGACATTCAGCAATTGTTCACCAGCAGTTTTAGCAGAGGTTATTGCTGTGGATGCAATGGCAGTGGCAGCAGTGGTAGCAGCACCGAACACTTTGCCGGAATGCCTCAGGGTGTGCTTACGGATAACTTCTGGTGATCATGAAACAAATCCTTCATTTAGATACTTAAAATGTGAATGTGCACAACACTTAAAAATAACCTAATAACGTGTTTAATGAATTTGCAGTTAGATTGTTTAATGATGAAGACTAATTGGTGAATAGGAAATATAGGTTAGTAGAAGTGATAATAAAGAAAGAAGTATAGTTAGAATAGGAGTTGATAGCAGCGTGAATGAATATCTTACTTCCAAGGACACCCTCACCAGGTACGCCCTGAGGATTCTTGAGGTGGTAGTCGGTGATTTCCTTCAGGGACTCAAGAACCAATGTCCTAATCCAGACACAGATGTTGGTAGCTACTACGTGCATCAGGCCGAAACGAGCAATCACTTTGAATCGGTGAATATTCAACTGTAACAAAAACAACGATGGTAATTTTAAATATTGATGAAATACACTATATTATTATTATTATCATGATCACTTAAAGTGGAAACTTACGCGTGAATTCATGAAGATAAAATACATCTGCATGAAAGTGAAGACCATTTGGAGCACTGGGTTAACCCCTTTCAGAATGAGATAGCAAGGAGACTCCATAGGCAATTCGAAGAAAGTTCCGAATTCCAATCCATTGTAAATCATAGTGCCAAGGCCGAAAGCTGAAAAATTTAATAATTATACATTTTAATACCTGACTATGTAATAAAAACTGATGAAATACCTTGTTTGAGTAAGAGTAAGATATCTACCTATTGCCCCAATCCTCAAGAAGAAGCTGCCATGGCTGTGATCATTTTGAGAAGTCTTGCGCCTACGCATCGGTCTCGCAACAGGTCCAGCTTCCATCTCCACGATATCTTGTTGCTATTAAAAAATAAAAGTATCAAAGTATTTTTTTTTGCATTATCACTTATCGACTTATCCGAGGGAAATGTAACATCAAGTTACATATTTAATTAATCACAAGATGTAAGTCACAAACAGACCACAAAAATATATTGAATAAAAAGAATGATACCAACATATTTAGGTTTCATAAATTAATAATCTTTTGAGGATAGACTAGCTCATAATGCAAATTAGTAATAAGATCTAAATACTACTCGGGGCATTGTTAATGAAATCCTTTATCAAATGGTTGCATCTTATTGTATTCGTCCAATCGAGCCGTATAAATGAAGTCGGTCAATGACACACGAAGCCTGGTTTGAGGAAGCAAATGGTACAGCAGCTAATAACAAAATACAACAAGCACTATTGACTACTACAACAGCACATCCAAAGCTCTCTGCGATGATACGAAGGTATGATACACATGAATCCAAGCGGGATGCGTCAAGGACCTCACCTGTTCTTGCGCATACAACTGAGCCATTTGCAATTGTAATTGCTGTTGTCGAACTTTATCGCGCATCTTACGTGGATACACCTCCTGCCCAAATGATATGGAAAAAACAAAAAGTAGGCAGCGTAAACAATAAGGGGATCATGCGCCTGGTTGGAGAAGCTCACGAAAACCATATTTTTTTAATTATAAACAATAAAAGTGCGGTAGGTTCACAAAAGTTAAAGATAATTAACATTTGAATGAAATTAAAACAATATTGTGTGGTTAACTAACACATGACGACACGCGAAGCGATAAGAAAATGTGTAAACAATGTTAAAACAAGAATAATGGATGTGCTGCGTATGATTAAGCAAAGCAATTTCCTCACCTGGAATTGACTTTGTTTCTTGGATTCTTTGGTTGGCTTCTCCTTTTCTTCCTTGCCTTTATCTTTAGACTTGCCATCTTTCTTTCCATCCTTCTTCCCATCTTTGCTGTCCTTGCCGTCTTTGCCTTCTTTTCCTTCTTTATCTTTGGTTTTCTTTTCCTTTTCTTTCTTCGGTTTTTTTTCTTTTGGCGGAGGCTTAGGTTTTGGTGGGCTGCCGCTGCAGCACGCGCTCTCTGTATAAAGTCAGTGTTATATTCCATGATGAATGTACGTCATTAAATCTAACGAAAGAGGTGGCAGCAGTAGTTACCTTGAAGGAGGAAACAGAAGACGTACAGCAAAAACAATATGCTCATGCCATAGAGGTACGTGAAGAATCCTTCGTAGTAATAGAGGGGCAGGTTATGAGTGATTACATCGCTGACTACGTAGGCGATACAGACCACAACTAGTAGCTTCGCGTAGATGAAACTGGAGATGATGAATAGAGATGTTCTGAAAGGGAATAAAACACCTGTTTAGGTACTATTTTATATAATAATTATGTGAAGGGTGCCGGATGGTACCTAAGTAGCTCATGCGTAAATCGCAAAAATATGTAGCAAATCTGATAGCCATTTTCCGCATTTACAAATAAGTAATTAGATGGTAAGTCTAGTTACTATTTTAGTATTCTAATGTATGTGTAGCGGTGGTAGCCTGGTGAGCGAACGTCCGCCTTTCAAAGCGGAGGTGGCGAGTTCAAATCCCAGTGCGGGCACGTACCAATGTGTTTCTCGTTAAAAATGTATGTAACTATCACTCACTTCCCGGTGAAGGAAAATATGGTGAAGAAACCAACATGCCGGAGAATTATTTCGGAGGCATGTTATCCACCAACCCGGGCTAGGCCCCCGTGGTGGATTATGGCCTAATCCTCCTCACGACGAAGTGAGGACAGGCCTTTGCCCAGCAGTGGGACAGTTACAGGCTGAATTATTATTATTAATTATTATTAATGTACGTGTAAGTGTCGTACCTAATGTAGGTATAGATGTTATAATGTATATAAAACTACAGAATATGTCGACCACGGGCCAGTCATTTTACGAGTAATTATCTACTTCGGTAAAGGCGCTACCAGCATAAAAAAATGGTGATAACCTAATGGGGCGAACGTCTTACTTCCAATTGGAAGTTTGTGAATTCGAATATATCCCAATGCGGGCTCATAATATTATACCAATATGTTTATAGTCAAACGTTTAAATAAGTAATTCTCATTTTTCGGTGAAGGTAAACATCGTGAGTAATCTCATAATCGTAGTAGAGTAGGCGGAAATGAGCTGTGATGATGATCATCATGGTGATAGTAGTACCAGACAGGTTGATGAAAAATAAATATTACCTAAACCCACGGGCAATAAAATCGTAGAACTAACGATATAGGTACACAGATACAACTGAAACGACATCTCTCAAATATTGTATAGGTTACGCTCAAATTTAAACTTACCTAAATCAACGTTGAAATATATAGGTAGGTACATATTTTGAATTATTGTTCTGTTATCTACCTACTGGTCAGTATTATATAGCTTTACTTCCCTGTTTCTGGGGACAACACCCAAGCCAAAGTCAAGGGCTTCCTAATTTGTTAACATTTCTACAAGGTATATAATCGTCGGATCGGTGACATTTACGAGTGTAATATAGGAAGCAAAAGTACATAAGTTTAGTGGGTACCCCAACTTCCGGCAGTTGCAGCCATTAAATATGGCGCCAATTACCTGCGCATTAGCGAACAAATGCAGATCGATATCATATATAATTTGGAATTGGATATTAAAAACGATGAAAAAAAAAATGGAATTACCTACCATTCCGCCACAAAGTAATAATACAATTTAATGTCCGTATAAATTAGCTACACCTATATAAGAAGTTATATTAAAATCATATTAAACTTTGAAATTAAAATCATGACATAAACTAAATTCACAAATTGTTATTGGCTTAATTAAGTACGGGTTAAACTTATTTGGAAACGCCTTATCCCTAATTGACCCAAAAACCAAGACCCGGCGAACAAAGAAAGTCACTGTTGCTGAAACTCTATGCAATCTACACCTACTTTTTCGACGGCTTCGGCTGGACGCATTTCAGCTCCATCTCCTTGTTGACCGTGTTGTGCTTCTCAGCGATGGCGATGTCGCTGCCCTGTTGGCGATGCTGGCCTACCGGCAAAGTCGCCATGTTGTCTACCGACTCCAGCTCCACCGTTGCCACTTTCACTTCAGCATCCGCGGACGGATGCTTATCCTTCCCCATTGTGAACGCTTTAGGACCGTAACTTTCAACTTTTTAAGTCATAGTATGAAATATCCTTTTTTGTAAAAGAGATTTAAGGGACGGGGTAGGACGCGGCCGCAGCGGAGGCCCGGAAGTGCGAAGGTGCGGTCGCGGCTGCCTCTCCGGCGGAGACTTGCGCAGTAATGGATGCTGCGCGAATTGCTAGGGGCGGCACTCCCTTGAAATTGGGATTTCGGGTGGTATGGGGTCCGTACCCTATATAAAAGAGGGTCGTAATTTCTCCACAGCTTGGCGCTGCGATTACGCTTGTTATTGAAGGGAGGAATGCATCAGAGCTCGTCGATCGTTTTATTAACATTGTTTTATTTTCTGGAACTTTAAATGAACATGTCACTGTTGGCTGTGACTTCTAAGTAAACCAGACTTTATTTCCAATACTTTATTACACCAATAGGTGCTTTCCTAGAACATTAGCAGACTATTGAATTAAACCACATGGGTAGAAAATTATCAGTCAAGTTATTTTTACAACGAACCCGCATTGAGTATACAACAACTATGAGAATTGTAAAATAGGTAAACATTTCCAAATTTTGGAATTTCGGCAACCCTAGCCGAAACTGGCGGCACGCGGTCGATACAGACGCGTTTCTGGGAGAGCTTTGGGAGGCTGCGCGAGCGACCCACTGACCTGGCCCTTCCTAAACACACCCCTAGCGAACAAACTACGCGCTCCTTTGTGATAGCCCTATTGCACATGCACGTGCCTTACGACGCAATATCTCAGAAAAAGGAGACTCGTTTAAATGAAAGGATGAAAGACGCCTTTCAATGGGTATTTGGCCTTTCGCGTGCGGGGTCGCTGAACTGAGACAAGTTTAGATTGATCTAGTATAGTACGCTGTAGCAGTTGTTTTGGTGGCGAGTGGTCATCAAAAGTGTTGATGAATAAAGTTTCGTAGTAAGGGTTCACTGATGAGCTTGAAAGGTTTTGCAATAAAAAAAGAAATCTAAGCAGTGGATAAATATTGTTATAGTAAAATAATACCTACTTAGATAACACAAAACAAAGCACATAAACTGAACCGCAATTAAACTTATGAAGTTATTCGCAAGTAAACAAATTTACTAATTACTACAAATGACTTTATGCATGAGCTGCAGATTATGAAGTCATCGATAAGCATTGTAATTACCCACAGCCTTGCAACATGGACCACTTGTACATCTTAAACAGGTCTGTTGTGTCACCTTTTTAATTAGTGGACACTAGCCAATAGTCGACACATGCTAAAATCACCAGCTGCATCCTAAGTAGGTAGGAGCATTACGTAATCTCCTTTTAAGTCCAACGCCCTCCTTTTATATAGAGGGCATTATCCCAGTCTTCGTTAAGGACAGTCCTTTAGGTACGTTTGGGAGGAGCTTTGTGTATTTACTTTAGGTTTCATATAATATATCAATAGACAGTACAGCTGATGAAAAATTTTGATTAACATCCTAAATTTCAATTTCGAATTACATACGCGAATTATTTGCAATTATTCAGAGCTACGTTTGGAAATTGACCAACGTAGCGCGTCGTTATAAAAATAGTAGGTAGGCCACTGTGAAGGAAATCGCGGGTTATAATAGCTTACATTATAATTATTATTATTACCTACTAATAGAATAGGTACGATACCTAAATAATAACATGACAAACCCATTTTATTGTATCCGGGTCGGTGCTATAATACCGAAGAGATAGTAAGGTCAAATTGGATAAGTTGTTCGCAAATGAACTGCATATAAAAATATATTTGGAATTTTTGTTGTGGTTGATTGAAGGGTTTATTTGTAACTTTGTGCTTTGTCCAATAGAATTGTCAACAGGTTAGCAGTAAACACTACAAAGTGGCCTATTAAGAGTCTTTACGACGATGTCGTCATAGCTCGTAATCGCGAGCTGAAGTCATCAATGAATGATATAACGGATATAACTATAAAGAAGGTGGCCTCGTGGTCTAGGTACCTACAGTTTTTCAGTTATTTCTGAAATCTGTATCTTCTGCGAGTCAATGTCGACGAAAATGGTAAAGGGATCATTATCATCAGCCTGAAGACATCCACTGCTGAACATAGGCCTCTCCCTTATACCGCCACACAAAACGACGTGCATCTACCAGTTGCCTGCGACTCTTTTGATGTCGTCGGCCCATCTATATGGGTAATGGGATAATCATCAGGCGATGAAATGACCGAAAAAAAACAATATTCGTGTGAAATCAACCAATTGCTCATCGCTTAAATGAAAATAATTGACTCATGTCTCTTTGTCTTCATAAATTCAAATAAACACTCTAAAAAATAAATACTATTTGTGTTCCTGTAATTTTTTAAGCAATACATTTATTATTCCTGATTATTCAAGTAGGTACCTACCATCATACTGGTCACCTCATTGAATACTGACAATAATAGTACAATACAAAATAATAATAGCACAATTATAATAGTAGTTACACCATGACTCATCAATGATCTAAGAAGTTATCCATCGACCTTGCAGATCTTCATACAATGCACATTTGTCTACATTAACGTTTATGGTCGTCTAGTTTTCAATTGATGGCATAATATTATAGGTATTATTAGGTGATGACTTTATAATAAGGGAGCTGACAAATTATTTAATCTGTGTTTTGGTAGCTAGTCGTAGCTGCACACCTATACTGAACTAAAGTACTATAGCCTCTAGCTCTAGGAAGGCTCTAGGTCTACCTAGAGCTGCTCTAGCCTTAAAGGTTATAGTAACGTTTCTATTTAAACCTAGTACAAAACTATTCATAATACATAATTAGGTGATATACTAAAGTAAGGTTTTCTTTATCAATAATTTAATATTCCGATCCCAGGTAAGCAAACCCTGGCAATTTTATTAATAACTTACACCCACTAAAGCTTACAGTCCCTCCTTTCATCAAGGCAGTCTCGGCTAACGGCAGAACGCCTCTGTCCACACTCAAATGCGTTGAAAACTAACCATTTACACAATATCCTGCTTTATAACCGGGGCTTAGAGCTCAAATCGGTATCCTTTTTATTTTACTCGTATCCTTGGTTATGTAGGTTTGGCTCGTCGGAGTATTTAATCGATTGTCCATCCATGCGATGTGGAAGTGCTTTGATTACAGCTTCCTCCCCTTTATTTATTTTGAAATTGTCCGTTCAGGTCTTTTGTACTTGTTCCTGTTAATAAAGAAATACTTACCGTATTTCTTTTTTCGGTAAATAAGTAGATGATTTTTTATCTAACCAGGACTTGTTGTGTTTTATGTGGAATAAGGTAATGCGCCCCTCTCTTATGTTAGAGGTTTTAAGCCCCAACGATCTCTGACGTAGTTTAACAACTGTTATCAATCGTTAACAACTAGAATCAATATTATAGAACAATAGAGCATCGAAGTAAAATGCCTACATAGTAAGATTGATTTTCTCTTTTTCATGGTTTGTTATGCAATACCATTGTTTAGTAGGCCTACCTCAGATTGATTACCTGATAGGCATAATAAATTATTCATTGACGGATCTCGCAGACAGATTAAATAGGCTAAGAACTACATTTATTCATGAGGAGGCTTACGATTCCACTATGAATTGGGAGTCCTAAGCCATCAATAAAACTGCACCGATGGAAAAAGTTCTATGTATTCGTTCCATATGAATTTATATGAGTTATTGAATGACTTCGAGAGAAACAAAAACTTTGAAGAGTGTGTAGACTTATTCAATCACTACAGAGAGTATAATTACTTATCAGTCTAGACTAGACACTCGTCTTGATGTATTAATAAACCAGTCTTAGTTACTTATAAAAATATAGATCCATTTCTCTGGTTGTTCATTGTGATGGTATAAGTAGTGAATCTACTCGGAAAGTTATAACTTCCTTTTATTATTCAATAAAAAAAGTCAATGCTACAATGCTACAATGGATGGATGTTTGTTACTCTTTCACGTAAAAACTACTGAGTGGATTTTAATGAAACTTTATATAGTATAGCTTACATATCAGAATAACACATAACAATTCATAAAGATATATCGTATATTATCAAAACGCGGGTGAAACCGCGGGGCGCAGCTAGTATAAGATATGTTTGGCAGGTACTCACTTGGCATTCTTAGGTGTGGTATCAGGTTGGCAGCAAGCCCTATACCTAAGGATAGCGTCCGTGGGCGACAGGGCTTCAGTCTCCTCCGGCAGGGCTTCGCACTCGTCTGAGACGAGTGGCGCCCGCGCCGGAGAAGTGTGCGATCCGTACCCGTCGGAATTCAGCTGAAAAGTGAGAGATATGGATAAAATTTGTTCTGAAGTAAAGGAAAGAGGTGAGATATTTTGACATAACAACTAGATGAGAATAGAGCTGGCTTAGTAGGCATGCTCACAGTAGTGACAGATTCACTGACAATATGCAATCTAAAGAACACGGCTGAAAATAAAATTACATTGAAAGATAGAGTGCGCTCTACATCTAAACAATGTGCTAGTTTGCTAAATCTAGCTAAGATGTTTTATGAATACGGCAATTAAAACACACTTAAATGAAGACACTGCAAGATCACCTATAACATATAATGAAAGAAGTTCCAATGGGATAACTTTACGTTAATTGAATAAACCTAGACAAGACAGTACTATAAATACATACGAACCATTGTTGGCATCCCAAAATTGGAAGTAAAAATAAGCAAAGATTGCTACAAGAAACCTTAATATAATTTGCAATAGGATCTTTAATCAACAAGAGCAAAGACTGACTTCAAAGTTTTATAGTAATTATAACTAGCTGATTATTAAAATACCCATGGCACGGATGAAGTAATAGTGATTCATCATCGCTTGGAAGAAGCCACTGCTGAAAATAGACTTCTCCCAGATAA
Organism: Hylaea fasciaria; assembly: GCA_905147375.1. NCBI lineage: Eukaryota > Metazoa > Arthropoda > Insecta > Lepidoptera > Geometridae > Hylaea > Hylaea fasciaria. The sequence continues at coordinate 4,207,379 of LR990198.1, forward strand.
TGACATAACACAACGAGCGGCGCACATGGACAAAACTCCAATCCGATTGTGACGTTTGATACCTTATTACGGTACAGTCATAATACTTATGACAACACATCACAATTTGAATACCACTGATTCATTTCTAATTTCGTTCAATCGTAGTTAGCCCACCTCGTAATTGAAGTCAATTTCCAAGAATATACACTAGATCTGTGAAATATCACTCCAATTTGAAGAGACTTTTACATTTGCACCAATTTTTATCATTAGTTCCTGCGATTCCTCTAGATGCAGGAAATCCTGGGTCGGGAGTGTATGGAGGCAATTTATTGCTTTATAGTTACTGTTATTAGTAAGTATTATTTTTAAATTCTAGGTTCATTAGAGGTTTCGTCCTGGAGCAACCTTAATGTAATGACAATGAAACGACATCTCACTTTGACGATGGTGCCGACCTGGGGGTCCTCACGCGGCGGCGCCGGTGGCGGCGGGGGCTGCTCCCCGTCTGCGGCGCCAAGCAGTCGCTCCTTCATCTCGTGGATGTAGGGGCAACGTTGCATCGCGATGTAGAACTCGCGGACGCGCACCTGCACAAACGATTTCTTGATCTAATAGGCCTGGATAGTGTGGATAGCTTTCATTTTCATGTTTTCAGCAGTCGGCTGAAATCGATGATGGTGATGATGAGGTTTATGGCAATGATGGTGATGTAGAGGCGGTTTTCGGCGTTCCCTGACGCGATTGGATCGTGGAGTATTTCCATATTTGGGAACCTAGCATTTGATGCAAAGCTGAAGATACAACATTTAATATTACCCAGGCGGAAAATGTGCCAGTTTAAAACAAAAAATCACACATCATTTTGGATATATTTTAAGTGTTAGGATGAGAATATTATAATTGACGCCAGTTTCAAAAGTAAGTATATACGTTCACTAACAATTCACAAAATTCCTGATATGTTTATAGACTTGCTCTCTTCGGCTCCGGTGGCGGTGCCTCACAGTGCCCCGACTCGTCCGTTAGGTAGGTACCATGAATTTTGTTCATCTTGTCAGGTACTGTTGTAATTAACGTGACAACCACAGGCGACGTGATAATATATAAATTTCTATCGTACACATAATTTTATAAAAATCTATGGTACGAGTACAAACTTCCATGACAATAGAACATAGGTAGGTAGGTATAGTCATATTTTTTTTGACATTGGCGAGTTGTTGCCTTTTTTAAACAGAGTTTAGAACATGCTTTATACCCAGTCTTTTTTATTCACGGAGCGTATTTTTTGTCTGCTGTTGTTTGCCGCGTTTTTTGTTCTTATTAGGTATACTTACTCGTATTGTAGTTAAAAATATTAAACATATAAATAAATCCAATAAGACAATAAGAATTTCTTCGTTTTCGACATAATTATAAGTAGTACCTATATAATTAGATAATTATGGCAGAAATAACTGGTTCCTAAAACACAATGTACACAAGCTCAGGAACAGTACTGGTAGATTGAATTACTTTATTTCATAAAGCTGAACGAACACGTGCAAGTGATAGAAAAAAAGGTCCTTGACAGACCACTTGTTGGGTCTACGGAAACGGAGTTCATAAGCATTCCCGCTAGATCAGGGACGCCATATTTATGTGATAATCCGTAGTACGCGGGATGAATTGGTTTCTTTTTAAGGAAAGAAGACCGTGAGGCGAGTGCCAAGTCTGGCTAAACAACTATGTATTTTGTGTGTCGATATCTTTATCGTTTTCTATGACGTCTATTTGGAAGACTACCGGCATTGATTGAGGTTTCAATGATGTCTGCGAATGGCTTTGGTTCGAGAGGTTGTACCTACCATTACCAGCAAACAAATTGAAAATTGATTGTGAATATACTAAGTACCTATATAGAATTATGCATATATTACTATGCACCTATCTGGAAAGGTGATGGAAACATTTAGAACAAGTTATAGGTACGCCATGTGTTGTCAAAACCGTTAGATAGGGTTGTGTGGGTAAAGTAGAATAGAATATAAAACTGTAGGAACACCAAAAGGAACACAAAAACAATAGAAACGACAAAACAGAAAGGTATACTCAAAGAACTAGAAGCTACTCTAAGAAGTAGGTATAGATCTACTGAGAAGAAATATACAGGACGTAACCTACATCGTAATTTTCGAGTGACCTACATCTAAATATAATGCCTACATCACACACCTACTTCATACAATGTTAACAGCCTGATTCTATACAAAATGCGGCGATGTGGCCAACAAATGATTGTTCATTTGGGAACAATGTCACTCAAAGGTAGGTAGTTGACGTAAGCCAACAGTGGCTTTGTGCAAAGACATTTGCATGACGTTGACATCTGTCATCGCTTCTAGCAACCGCTTGGAAAAGTTGAGAGGTTCTCGTTTATTTAGGTGGGTAGGTAGGTACCTACTTGATTGATGGACCATTTCAATAGTAGGTGTACCAGGATATACCTACCCAAAGAATTTGAACTAAGAGCTAGAGCTACATAATCTATATTATGTAGTTTGTGTGATAAACATCACGTCTACAGTCTGCACAAGTGCACATGGCTATATTATAGATCTTTCTCTCTCTTTTTCTTTTTATACTTATGAGTTGCAAAAACAAATTAACAGAACACAATATCCATTGACTAAAATAAGAGATTGCATCACAGTTGACAGATGAATTTCAGTAATTGTAATGTGTACCAACTGTAGGTGGGTAGGTACTACTTTACAAAACTTTTTTATTGTTTTACCATTATTTTGTACTTAGAAAGTATCAGTAAGTATTCAAATATTTGTATGAGCTGTCAATAATGTTGTTGTAGTAGAAATTACTCACGCGCTATAAAAGCGTGTAGCGTGAATGTTAAATTCAATCTGTATATTCGTGCTAGATTTAGATAGAACACCGACGTCTAATTATATGAATCACGTTACATTTTATTGCTCACAATAACGGCTGAAATGCTCATCAAGTGAAATAACTCAGCAATGAGAAACAAACAAAATCTAGGCTAGAATTACTGAAAACAAGAGGCTGTGAAACTGTAAATTAAGGTTAACGACACTTAACCGTACCGCTGCGAATTGCATTAGGGAATTAATAAGGCTCCGGTGCTTTAGAAAAGCTGGATGTCGAACGGTTTTTGTTGAGTAAAACGCTTGTCAAAGTAGACGTTAAATCTCGTAACAGTTATCAAGCCGTATACGATGCATTGGTGACTTTAACCTCTCTTTAACAGAGCTCTAACTATGCTAAGCTATTAAATAATATAAGTGGATTATTGTTTCATTCTTAGTTCGATTAATTTGTATGTATCTCACAGTTTGGATAATAACAAAAGATCGATAATTGCAGATTTACAACTATGCAGTTGTAGTTTAACAAGCATCCAATTTGACCTTTAGAGTATTTCACCAACCATTGACCCGCGTTTGAACAAAACTTTTGCCAAACTTTTTTTAACACTGATGAACACTAATCATTCAATACCTAAGTACTCTATTTTTTTTGGTCTCCAAATATTTAGATATTAATAATAAATGCCCTTAAGGCTTTTAATTTCAGTATTAGTAGGTAGGTACTGCTATTTTTAGACGCGATCTATAATAATTAGATTCAGTTATTCAAACAATCGCCGATTTGTGTTGTCATACGTAACAGGACGAAAGAGGAATCTAAACTTGCTTTGTTCAAATAACTCACTAAAGTTTTATTACTGACATAATCTTCCATTGAAGCTTATATTGTGTGCCGAGAAAATGCTCTCCACTGCACTATCTCAGCGACGCAAAGAAAACTAAACCTCATGCTGTTGTAAATAAAGTATAAAGTGGGATAGGAGGTGCTAAAGATGCTTTGCTGTGGAACCGCAGTGTGGGTGGTATTCTAGACCAGTTTGAGCGTAACTGGATAAATCACGTCCGCGACAGACGAGTTACAATAAAAAGAAAGCTTTCGTGATGAACGAAAAGATATAGTTCGGTATTAGGAAATAGAGACGAAAAGGAATACCTTGTACTTAACTCAAACAGTAAAGATGTTTCGATAGAAATTTATGCCTGCTGGAAAATAATAGTGTCCTATATACTCAGTTTACCTATAAATATCCCTAGAGCAGTGTTAAATTTCGATATGGGAGAAATACAGTTTTGTATATTTTTTTTAATGAAAGTTATGTTTCTATGCCAGTCGATAAAAGCCGTCGCTGAACATTCCACCTATATAGTCTAGATTTAACTAAACATGTCCGTAAGGATTGACAACTGTTTCCAAGTAAACTCTGGAGGCAACGACCTGACTTCACGTAATCCACGTAACATACAATAATAATGTATTTACACCACAAAGGACACTGCAATCGATCCAAAACCAGGCCATTGGGTCACTGTACTGGGCATGAAATACGATAGCTGTATTCGCACCAACAACCCTGTATAAATCTAATAGGCATCTACACCAAGCCAAGTGAACGCAAATAACGTTGTGTTCACTCGGTAATGGGTGTAGATGCAGGAACGTGAATTGTTTTGGATTAATAGAGGCTATTATAATGTTAAAACCATTGAAAGTCCACAGAACTCGTTTTATGTTCTGTTAGTACCTACTACAATAATTCTGTTTGCAGGATAAAAGTAGATTTTTTAATTAGCGTTTTTCATTGATAAATGTTATTTGTGCATACTAGTAAGAAGAAACATTGTAATGATATTTATATACAGGAAAAGTGGTAAAAGATCTTGGTATAAATTATCTATCTATACACTATTCAGAATTAGTACATCGTTGTTTATAGGAATTGTATAGTTAGGTAAGGTAAGATCATAATGGAGGGCCACTAAGATCTTACCTTGTTCATAATAATATCATTATCAGCATGACAGTGACACACTATGGCACGTAAGGCGATTCTGTAAAAAACTCACTTACGTGGCAACGCTGAATCCGCGCTGCGGTACGTCAGTGTCAGATTGGTGACGTACCGCAGCGTGGATTCAGCGCGGAATCAGCGCGGAATCAGCGCTGCCACGTAAGTGAGTTTGTTTTGAACAGAATCGCCTTAACGATCTTCTCCTGATATCTGATATCAAGATCTTATATTTTGTAAAACTCACCGTATATTTTTACAGTCTCGCACTGACAACTAATCATATAAAAAATCTAAATGGACTTCAAGGCTGTATGGAACTTGATCTTATCCCGTTAAGTACGAGTAACGTGATCTGTATATTAGGCGTAGGTACAGTAATGTAGTACATGTAAATTCGTTCATGACCTAATTGAAGAGAATTCACCAGCAAGTAATGTAAACAAGCGTTCCTACTCGTACTGCCTATTTGTTTTACGTGGGAAGAATAATCACGCAGGGTTTGAGTTTCTTCAGGCTTTTCAGTTTCTTCAGCTGTTTCCTGAATCCTTTGTTGGTCGCAGAATAAATGAAATGCTTTATGTAAAAGTTAAAGCGATGGGTCCTACGAGTAACTCCCAGATGATAACTTTATAGTAGAGATGTGTCTATTTATTTTCTTTATGGTAGAGCTAATATTACGAAATACGAATATACTAGGTATAATAGAAATTAGAAATTTTAAGGCTTCCTAAGTTATTAAAAGGTGTTCTTTCAGAACGCGTGTTAAAATCGATTTCCTTAAATACAAGTTTGTGTGTTCGTGATCTAAACCATTTCGATAGGTAGAGACCTCACTGAAACCGTTTTGAGAGGGAACGGTTTATAAAATGTAACGCGCATTAAAAGATGCCGTTTCTACGCCCAACACACGCTGCTTGTGTTTAGTGCTTGAGACGGAAGCTTTACCAGTGTCTTTTTGTTCGCGGGACTCGAGCCTTTCTTAGTCTCGGGCTTGAGTGTTTGCAGTTTCGACTCAACGAGAATGGTATAACCACAGTTTAATATGTCTTCTTTACACTGTGGTATAAAGATCATCGTGTAGACTTAGGTGTAATAGGGCTTGTAGAATTACAAGACATGTGGTAGTTGGTTACAATAAATGTGAGTGTTATAATAATAATTCAGCCTGTAACTGTCCCACTGCTGGGCAAAGTCCTGGTCACCCCACTTTGGTGAGGAGTGTTAGGCCATAATCCACCACAGGGGCAACATTCCAGATTGGTAGATAATGACTCCGAAATAATTATCGGGCATGTGTCGGCCAATGTGAGTGGAATGTACCAAAATCACTGAAGATACTGTATTCTATGTACACATTTATTCAATAATAGTAAGTACATGTGTATGTTTTATTTTTCATTGCGCTGTACAGTCCCAAGCAGAATGACCCATAGGACGGAATAGGTTTATACCTACATCTACCAGACTAGACAGATAGGTCAATTAATTTATTTCAGAGAACAACTCTCTACTTCCTGTATTTCTCTCAATAGGCGTCGATATAGGACAACCTAGTTAACATTTTGTTAATGTGCCTAAATAGCAAACATTTTATAACAACACATGCCGAAATTACTAAAAGTCTCAAAGTTCTGGCTTCAAAGTTTTTACGCACTAAAAAGTACTACAATATCTCAGAATTCCAGCAGGTGGATCCATAAACCATAAAACGGCATTGAGAATATTTTTAACGTGAATAGAGGGAACAAAGCTCTCATTAAAGTAGGTGTTCTATTAAAATAAACTTGCAAAGTGGGTCAACCGTAAAAACAATGTTTAATGAACCTTTACACTGACCACATCGCGTCGTAAACGTGTAGGTATGGTACAAAACGAACCAGCAGCGCAGCGTAGGTGTACGAACAATAATCGGTAGATACATAAGAGTACCACGTATTAAAAATAATGTGGCAGTTGACAAGTTATTAAATTACCTAGTTAAGCAGGTTGGTGGTCATTTATATTTTAGTACAATTTTTAATGTGTAAAACAAAGAGTTGATGTCGCAAATAGCTCACCGCAGTATTTTGCGTAGTTTTAAATCAACTATTGAAATTTCTTGTTAGATAAAATTAATCAGACACCACTTTTGTAAACTTTTTCTTTTGACAGAATCATATTAACAATCTCATAACTTACCAAAATAATTCTGAGTCTGCTGAATTAAAACTGTGTTTTGTTAAAACATAAAAAATGTCAGATTTTTGTTTTGTATCTTTGACACAAAATTTATCGAAATTTTAAAGAATCAATTTAAATGCTCGATTGTATACGGCTGAGTGTAAATCAAAACCTCCAAGATAGTATTCGCATCTAAACCAATCGCGCTCCGAAACGGAAGGAGGTAGGTAGGTATCTATCGAATATTAATAACTGAATTGTGCCATTCGTACCCTCGCAACCATAACACATTTACCGAGATCGGGAGCAGCATTGAAAGCTTATGAGCCAGCTGAAACGACATTAATTTCTTCATGAGAGGAAATACAGTTGTTGCGACATACGCGATTGGATCCAACTTCCATTCCAACCTACATACAGCCCCTTTGTGCTATTTACGTGCGATCAGATGAAAAGCTTTTGTTCATCTAACCTTGTTTTGCTCTGTGGAACTTTTATGCTACTGATCGCAAGACATTTTGCCTAATTTGTGTGAGTCCTAAAATGTACCACGTTATGATTTAAAATTTTCTCTTACAATAAATTATTCTTCATTGTCTATTGTTTGCACATAGAAAGCTCGAAAATATTCACTAACAATGTGAAAGTGAGTAAGATTGTGGCATTATACTACTTTATCTATATAATAGTAATATCTTCGTCAACTTTAAATACTCTAATCATATAATAATATACGAGTATAGTTAGATTAGGTTATACTATCGTAATTGAGTTGAATTTATAAGCAATCATGGACGTTGCTATAGCGAACATTAACCATTTATAGACATTTTGATTATTTCCTGTTGCTTCTGCTGTTCCTATACAAAAGAGGATCAGTGAAGAGAAACAAAATGTGAACGCAACCGCTTCCGCTCACCGCCTCATATCATAAAGAAATAAGATTAAAAAATAAGACCGGAAACATCACGTACTATTATATTCTTAGCATCATTTTCCAGCCCTGGTGCGTCCGTCAGGCGGCAAACTGTTTGTTTACGATCCATTCCCAGCTTCCTGGTTGTTTATACTGTTACCACCTAATGGTAGCGCATAAATTAATTGGATCACTCTATTTTGATGCGGACGACGGACGGTACGAAAACAACGTGTCAGAAAACATGGAATACTATCGACGTGATCCATCTTGATCATAAAAACGCCAGAGATGGCATGTTGATCTTGAGTTCTGAAATGCAATGATCTCAAAGACACGTCTGAGATTGGTTATGATAACCTAGCTATAGTTTCACGCACCCGTTTTCACAAATGCAACCGTTTCACCTATCTTCAGTGATAACTGAAGTAACGCGTTGGGCGCCACCTAAAGTTGCGGATGCGACTCCGATTCAGCGATAGCTTCCGGTTCGCGCGGTTCGGGAATCGGGAATCTTGTACGAGGTCAGTGAAAACGGGCGTACTGACTACTGACAATGATCGAAGTTAGCAGAATCGGTTGCGGATGCTTGAGCACTCCTAAAGGGGCTCATCTACGGATTTTCTTCTTGGTAGTTATCCAGGTGGATGCTTTATTACCAAATTTTTTAACAATGCTTTCCTGCCTACTAACTTTGTAAAATCCATTGGTCCCGGACCAAGAGAGGTTTTTAATGTATTTCTTCGTATAATAAAAAGTTCATAAACATTGAAAATACAGATACGTTTGAAAATGAACAACTTCAACTTCTACCTAATTCATTTTTGAGAAAACGAGGCAAATGTTTGACAATTAATGGAATATCCTGTTTCAATAGTTCTACAATATGTTAATTTATGACAGGATTACTATGAGATAATTTGTGGTGGATTCTAAGGTACCGGGTTGGCAATAAGCCCGTCAAAAGCCATAAAAGGAACTGTTAACATATTTTAAACCTTTAAATTGAATTTCCTCGTGTATTCAGGCGAGAAAGAATATCAAAGGGATGGGATTATAGCTCGTAAAACAGCTGTTAAAAATCTGATAGGCATGGTCATAACTCAGAAGATTGGGTCTAAGCTACTTCAAAGAAAGTTTTTAAAACTGGAATATTATTTAAACACTACGGTGTATCTATGCAATAATCACTTAAACCATAACAGAGACAGCTGACTATTATGAAGTGTGATGAAGGCACGAGACTTAGTTATAACTTAGCAAAATCATCGTAAATACTTTATTTTGACTTGTTACACGTAATAACTATTAGGTACCGAATAACTAATTCACTGAAAAGAAAATTAATGACTGATTACATCAACACTGAGACTTTAAATAATTAAATGATCAGCAATGCAATAGTTTCATGAGAAAGAACAATAAGAAAATCATATCTGTTGTTTAGTTAATTATTTACATTTTATTTTGCTACTATTTTTACTTACTTGCATGTATTTACGTACTACTTATAAATGTAGAAGTAACAGATCACGAATACATAAAACTGTCTTCTCAAGCCACTTGCATAACATCTTAACATAACATTAATAAACCACTAGCTTCAGTCTATATTTATCTTAGAGTCGATTAAATGAAAATATGGTGTGAAGAACCTACAGATTTTCCACTTTTCACCTCGATCCCTCATTTGCCTGTTGAGCCTCTTTTCAAAACAAATATAATAAACTTGAACCTTATGAATGAATGGTAGAGTTCAGACTACAGAAGCGAAGGGGCAATCTGTGGATGCAGACGAGTTTCATAATGAAATTCTGAATACGCAGTAACCTTTTGTCAGGGTTGGATCCGCTTTCATGACTTTGCCGTTGCTATTTTATTTATTTTTCTTTTTATGAAACTTTAACGAGGGAACGTTACATTTACAGTTTTGAATACCTTTTCCCATGATTGAGGCAAGAAACAGCAGCTAACTGCTAACAGGGTAAATTAACTTAGCAAAACATTTTCTTGGCATTTTATTACTCGAACTTAATTGGCCAACAATTACATAGATATCTCGGTGCTTTTCTTTGTAAAAGTATTGTAATAACACTTAGAAACTTGCTGAGAACATTGTTTGGGTAACTGTTTTCTCTCAAATAGTTTCTTTGTTTTGCTTTTATAATTGTTAAAACGGTGTGAAATTAACGGTGATTTATAAAAGTTCATTATCAATTTAATTATTAAACCCCTTCATTAAAGGAATCCGAATACAAGTATGTTTGTCGGCCTGGAAACAAAACCATGAATCGATTCATTTATCTGCACAATAATTACATTATTTGCATAATTTCTGAGAAAAACTCTAATGTCCGAGAATTATTTCGGAGATTATGTGGTCCACCAATCCGGACTGAGCGTTGGACCCCGTGGCGGATTATGACCTAACCTTGCAAGGTCCGTGCTCAGCAGCGGGGTTGTGATGATGGTGATGATGATGATGATGATGGAATAATTTCTTGAAAAACCATTTAATAAACTGTTTTCAGATTTTCAGGAAACCGTCCTCATAAGGAGCGTGTAAGAGCTAGATAATTAGTCAGCAGAACATGACAGAATATAATAATAATAGAACAGAAATTATTTCAATATAATGCATATTATAAACTCAGCAAATGTATAAAGAAAATACACCAGGTATATAGAGTGAAAAGAGGCAATGATAGTCGCAGGTTCGAGTCTCTCCCGTCACTAAATTTAACTTTTGAAAAATCTAAGTTGTTTTATTTAGTAATGTCCTTCAAAGCCCCTATTTGTTATTAAAAGATCATAATACATAATATAATAACTGTATATAAATGTATCTCAAAAGAGTCGATTTCTACTCAGTAGGTATGACATCATCAAACTGTTGCTGATCTACTTTCCTACTCTCCTGGCTGAATGCGTATTATTTCTGGGACATGACATATCCCTTGGCGTAATTTGGCCGGCCCAGTTTATGTTAGCATTCGTATTACACATTACACCAATCTAATTTCAGTTTTCAGTCGCTGCATGTGGGTCACTAATTTGTATACACGAATTCTAGAAATATTCTTCAGAGACAATAAGAAACTACTCGTATACCATAGCCATGTAGTTAAATGTACGTATATATCATTATAATATGATCTGCTATATTTGTTTTAATATATAATTTCATAATTGACCTATAAGAAAGAAAAGTCCGGTCCATCCTTTTCCTAATCATACATATTATTGAGATGGTTTAGTTGTTTTTTGCCAAATATTTTGTAATAAATTATTTCATCACGAAAATACACTATTTGAGGCTTATAGCGTGTAAGATACATTTGATTTTGCAAATATACTCTTAATATCCTGAATTGGGGTGTCAAAGTCAACACAAACACGGGCGCAGCTTGTTTTTAACTTGTTAAATAAGGTTAAAACGATAAGAATTTAATTGAAAGTTTAATTTGAAAGGTTTTAAGAAAACGGTAGCCTTGTTGCAAAAAGTTAGAGAGGGCCTTGACCTATTTGGAAAACCTCCTACGGGTGATAACGAGGAGGCTGTGCGTGACCTTCTGCGAAAGGTTTTCTTATTAGGTGCCTGGACGCTTTATTTATAAATTTTAAATGTTACAACGTCAGTAACGTGCTATGATGATTGGAAACCACAAGAAGGAAAAACTGTTGATTAGAAATCCCGTTGTTCTGTAGCCGTAATTCGATTGAAAGATTACATTATAGTGGATACTTCCTCATTTTTATTCTTGCTTCGTAGTTCGTTTCGTTTTCAAAATATTCTTCATGCTCTTAAATAGGTAGACTGAAAATAGCCAACCACGGAACTGAGAAATGGGGAAATCGTTCCAATAACCAACAACTACGTTTCTCCGGTAATCGAGTACGTTTGACATTTGCGGCGCGCGAGGAAATTACAAATGCACTCGTTTCCTGACTGAAATCGACAGATGAAAGGGTGGCGAAACTGTTGAAGTAGCTTCTAGGGGCTCCGGTTTTAGGTGGATTTTTGGTTGCACTACTGGCGGGTCACCAACCTTTTGACACTGAATCTCTGTCACGGTGGCAGTGTTGCCGTCCGTGTCCGCGGTCGATTCGGAAAACGTGACGCCGCGACGAGCGCGGCGTGTGTCGACGAGCGCCAGGGCGCAGGCGTCGCGTGCGTTCTTCGACGCGCCGCGCGCGGCTGGTCGCGCTCGCGGGCCGAGACTGGCGACTTCGCGCGTTTTCCCTCCACGCTTTCCCGGCAGCAGCGGCGTGCGCACATCAAGCCTGCATTGTTCTGCAAATAGCGGGCGGTCGACTCGAGGGCTGGGCCGCTATTCAACGAGCGCCTTTCAGCGAACACTGGCCGCTTCCACTGCTGATGAGTGTGGACAACTTCGCGCCACTCGCAAAAAAGTGGTTAGCGCTTGTTACACAAATGCAGGTACTACGAGAACGTAGTTGACCTGAATATCGCTACGGGACGAGTGTCTGTTTCGGCGCTCGTAGCTCGTAGGGCGGTTGCTTTGAACTTCAGTAGATTTGAATCTTTTCATTGTTTATTTTTAATGCTCACTGCACTGCCAGTTGGTAAAGCTATCATAACGCTGCATAATTTGAAAATATTGAAGATTAAAATTATTGATATCCAAAAGTATTGATACAGCAATCCCCGTCGCGTGATCCATCGTGAACCATATCTAGCTCTCGTGATAATTATTGGCGTAAACTTTTAACTCCACCACTCATTTCCAATTCCTATTCCATCCAACGCAGCACTCCGTCCGGCTGCTTGCCGGCTTCAGCTATTTGAAGAACGCGTAAAAGGGCGCTGTGGCATCGACACGAATAAACAATCAACACGTTGGCAGAGTTGATCACAAACGTCGATCACACTGACACACAATGGGGTTCCGGGAACGCTACGTGGCCCTATTGCACGCTAATGCGTTTATTTACACCAAGGAAACAAACATATATGCCCCTAGCAGGACGAAGTAGATACCCCGGGCAAACAGCTATTACTGACACGCATAGTTCTATGTGGGCTCGTCCACTGACACAGTTAAAGTTTATCAAACGATTTCGATGTAACTTTCAGGGTAGAGCTCCACAAGAGGTTTTCTATATTACCGGTCTTGCTAGCGACACTATGAGTTTGGAGCTTCTCTCAAATTAGCTAATCTAACTATTTACTTCAGCTCTACTGTGAACCCGGAAAATGGTAAGGTGAAAAATGTTCAGATTTTTGCACTATTAATAATGTGAGAAACTTAATGAAGTCTGAAACATTAATTATTTAAGAAACACGCTCATTTTTGAAAATAAACCTGTGCCGTAGGTATTAAATGGCAGAGCACACTGGGCGACTGTCGCCGCGTTAGTCGCCGCGACAAGACGCGACGACATGCTGCTGCCGAACATTTTCACTATATTTCGTCGCCGCGTCTAGTCGACACGACACGACACGACACCAGTGCAAACAAAAACGCCGCGTCTTATCATGGTACCAAGACGCTGCGACAAGTCGCTTAGTGTGCGGCTCCTAAAGGGTAATATGCATGAACCCGAATTAAGGTTCTTAGATTCTGGTATCATGCCAAATTGTGTCATACCTTGTATCTACTTATATTATTACTAGCTGATACCCGCAACTTCGTTCGCATTTTTATATAAAATGTAAACTGTTTAGAAAATCAATTAATGTCGCGGGGAACAGTTATAGGTAAGAATATATCTGTCTCTTTCTCACTCCCTTTTCCTCTATCTTTCTCCCTCTCTAGCTCTTTTTCTATCTTTGTCCCTCTTTCGCTCTTTCTATCTCTCTTCCTCTACCTCCATCTCTTTCCCTCTCCCTATATCTCTATATCTTTCCCTATCTTTCTATTATTAATATCCCTCTCCACTCTCAATCTCTTGCGTTTCCTCTCCCTGTCCATCTCATCAATTATATTTATTTCCCTCACCCTCTCCATCTATATCTCTTCCTTTCCCTCCTTCGCTCACTCCCTCTCCCTCTATTTCTATATATTTCGCACTCAATCTCTCTCACCTATTTCCCCCCACTCTCCCCTCCTTCTAGCCCCACTCTCCCCTCTTTCACTCCCACTCTCCACTCTTTCTCCCCCCACTCTACCCTCTTTCTCCCCCACTCTCCCCTCTTTCTCCCCCCACTCTCCCCTCTTTCTTCCCCACTCTCCCCTTTTCTCCCCCCCCCCACTCCCCTCTCATTCTCCCCCCACTGTCTCATCTCTTTCTATTCACTCTACACTCTTTCTCACCCCACTCTCCCCTCTTTCTCAACCCACTCTCCCCTCTTTCTCCCCCCACTCTCCCCTCTTTCTCCCCCCACTCTCCCCTCTTCCCCCCACTCTTCCCTCTTTCTCCCCCCACTCTCCCCTCTTTCTCCCCCCCCTATACTCTCATTCTCCCCGCTCTCCCCTCTCTATCTCCCCACTCTACCCTTTTGCTCACCCCACTCTCCCCTCTTTCTCCCCCCATTCTATCCTCAATCTCTCCTCTACCCTCATACCCCACTCTCCCCTCTCTATCTCCCCACTCTACCCATTTTCTCACCCCACTCTCCCCTTTTTCTCCCGCCACTTTCCCCTTTTTCTCACCCCACTCACCCCTCTTTATCCCCCACTCTCCCCTCTCTTTCTCCCCACTCTACTCTCTTTCTCACCCCACTCTCCCCTGTTTTTCCCCCCCTCCCTTTTTCTCACCCCACTCTCCCTTCTTTCTCCCCCCACTCTCCCCTATTTTCCCCCACTCTGTCCGCTTTCTCCCCCCACTCTCCCCTCTTTCTCCCCCCACTCTAACCTTTTTCTCACCCCACTCTCCCCTCTTTCTCCCCCCACTCTCCCCTCTTTTCCCCCACTCTGTCCGCTTTCTCCCCCCACTCTCCCCTCTGTCTTCCCGCTCTCCCCTCTCTTTCTCCCCACTCTACCCTCTTCTCCCCACTCTACCCTCTTCTCCCCTCACTCTACCATCTACTCCCCCTTTCCCCCCACTCTCCCCTTTCCCCCACTTTACCCCTTTCTCCCCCTCCTCCCATCGCACTCTCCCCCCTTAATTACTTTCCAATTTAAATTACGATCCGTTTAGCCGTTTATTGTGGTCCGTAGGGGGTGCATCTAAAGAATACCTCTTAATTTCAACCCCCTTGCTTTTCCCCCTTTAGGGATGATTTTGCAAAAAAGCTGAAACCCGTATTTATTTATTTCTTACCAAAAGCCTAAATAAGAATTTTCAGATCCCTAACTTGAGGAATTATGGATTCCCCATACAAACTTTCAACCCCTATTTCATCCCCTTCGAGATTATTTTTTGAGACAAAAGATAGCCTATGTCCGTCTCATAGGTCCAATCTACCCCTATACCAAATTTCATCGAAATCGGTTCAGCCGTTTAGCCGTGAAAAGGTAACAAACAAACAAACAGATATACAGACAGATAAACAGATAAACAGAGTTACTTTCAGATTTATAATATTAGTATGGATAAGTGTCATTTCTCTACTTTGCTTGCCTTGGGGCCAAATAACTTGCTCAAGCTCTTTAGGGCCGACTTTAGGAGGAGCATGAAGGGCGAAATCTCTTTCGTTAGGTTTGACTGATTCTACATTAAGCCTCTTTGGCAGCATAGTCTCTTACTATCGATATGAATAGTGTCGAATTATAAAAAAAATACGAATACATCGATATATTTATAACCTAACGAAAGTGATTTCGCCCTTCATGCTCCTCCTCATGGTGGCTCTATAGTCAAAGCAAAATAATTAACTTGAGAAAATAAGTAGGTAGGTAATCTTATGTTCAACTTTATAAAAAAAACTACTGAAAAAAGTAATCGGTGTCAAATTTCTAAGCGCTAATCATTGTTTTAATTGTTTAGTTCCGCTTTAACTCTGTTCTATTACGGTAACTTCAAGGAGCCAGATGAAGAGCTCGTTTCGATGGAGTCATAAACTATTTTAATGGCCATAATGGGCTTGAAGCTAAGATTTGGTGGTGTTCCCGCTTACTTCAATTTGAAAGTCTTATTTATGACAAGTTTCTAAACGTTATTCATAATTTTAATTGTTTAGTTACGCTATTCTATTACGGCAACTTCAGTGTAGAGTCAGATGTAGAGTACGTTTCGGCGGAGTCAATACTATTTTATTGTACAGTCTTGTTAGTGGTCTTGTAAGTTACATGAGTGTTTTGAATTCTTTAATACTACCTTTCAACAAGCTACATACGACTGTAATGATACTACAACTTTTATGATTGAATCCAAGTACTGCATTAGGTAGGTAAATAACCGTTACGAAACCCGCCACGTATCTACTAATACCTACCAATTTCGCTGTATACACCAATCTATTAAAACATCAACAAATTCATACATACATCTTGAACACTTTGGCCTCCAAACACCGAGCTATTTCCACCACTTATTAATATTCGAACGCACACGCACCAAAAATGTTAAATTTATATCAACAACACGTTAATATACACAAATATATCGCAACATTGTCGGTAACTAATAATATAAACAAGCTGGAAATATGTTCGCGTATAGCACGCTCGGAAATGGGACTAGGCTGTGTGAACGTGCTTGGAAGTTGGACTGCTTACTGCTTGGCTTCTCAGTAAGTTGACGTCCGTGTTATGGGAGTGAAAGAGACAGAGAAAAAACACCATAAGCTTTCGGCTCACTTCGGTGAGACTCGTAAGATGCATGTCAAAGAAAGTTTAGGCAAGACATGATCGATGGAATAAAGTTGTGTGAATGTTATGCATCAAAAGTTTGCCTATATGATATTATCAAAAGTTTGCTCTGAACCGATAAGCATTAAGGCAAACTAAGTTATTTATTGTTCCTGCCGAAGTACGTTGATTAATTAGTATTTCAAAAATTATTCAAAATAAAATTGCTAATATTACCTAAACAGTTTGCATCGAATTTTAATGGCAATGTTTGAGTTTTAGCTATGAGTATATCAAAGGCAGCAATGCAAAACCTACAACAACTGCCCTAATAACAAAATTATTATGATGTATTCCACATAAAACATTTCGTTCGGATACATTAAAACACGTCACGTAGCATCCGACTTAACACCCTAAGAAATGGTTCCATTGTTGGGCCGATTATGGATTCCTATTGAGCTGTTCGGGGCATAAAAATTACAAAAGAGTTTTTGATTGTGAAGATTTTGTATTCCTATATTTATTGTAAGAACGATTTGCTTTTCCGTGTAATATTCCTTCTAAAAAAGGGGCGCAGAAGGTGAAGGTTTTTTGAATTGTAAATAGATTTCATAATTTAATGCAATTTCTCGAGCCTTTTAAGGCTCCAAAAATTGTGTAAGTTGATTGATGATGAATGATGAAATCCATAATTGAGACATTCAAGAAAAAAGAAATATCAAGAACGCTAAGATATTAAAACTATTAAAAGTTAACATCCAAAGAAGCAATCGCTTTAAACAAAAATCACACAATCTTTTCCATAAAGACATTTAAACAACACACCACAAAATTCTTCTGCAACTAGACATATTACCCCCACTTATAGCCACCATTACTTACTCGTACCATGTGTGTAAATCGCTATTGATAAATCCACATTATACCCTTATCCATATTATTCTCACGGAGAGAAGACGTTGAATGCCGGCCCACAGAATGCGTAATAGTTGTGGTAACTAGGAACACCATGGGGGTGGCATAATGGGGTCCGACCGTCCAAACGTCCCATACGATTGTGGCATTTCACACCATGCAGCTATAAATAAAAATAGATGAGTCATAGCACGTCGTCGCCAAGCGCTTCCATTCATGGTTTGTTTTTACGATGTTAGTCATAAAAATCTGGCCCACTTTTGTTTTTGATTCCATTTCACCATGTGCTTTGCATCATAGTGATTCATTCATACAGAAATGTTTAAATTGTTTTTTTTTTCCATCGATAGTATTGGCTTACACGCAAAAATTTAAGTTATGGATAAAATATTAGCTTAATATAGACATTTCCTAATGTTCCGTGAATTTTATCGTCAACGATACAAGTTTGGTTGGTATTCGGTACCTCCCACATTCTCCAAGAATTGCCCGTAACCTAACCCGTTGTCGGTAGATACAAACAAACACAGATCTTTGAACAAACATTATCATGCGCGTGCGCACGCCTCCGATCTGTTTACGCGATTGCCGGCTGTCATAACATAACAGTAGCTCTACCTGATGTTTGACGACTTGGAATCCATCTCTATCGTGCTATCTCCGAGTTGTTCTCACAGTTTCTACCGTACAATTAGAAGAAACTGAGTAGTAACTTACGAGTATGTAATGGTTGCGTATGTAATGAGAGTATTAACGGTTTTGTTATGTTTGATATATAATTGAGTATATAATATGCAACGTATTCAGGTGATGAGAATAGAATACAAAGTAGGTATAGAACTGTGCTAGTCTGCATTATTTTCTGAATTCCTACCACTGCAGAAGCTGCAGAACTATTATGTCATATTTTTTACATATTATCCTTAATTTTAACACCAATCTAACAACGGTCTTATGTTAACTTATTGGCTCCGGAAACGCGAGGTCAGTGCACGCTTAATGCAATCATTATACAGTCTACGGTGTTGGTAATTTCGTTTATCTTCATAATGAATTATAACGTATTCTCTTTGTAATTACAGAACACACAATTCCTTATACGATTTTATATTTGTATTTATGTTTAATGGCCGCAAACATGCGAGGAACGGTTTTTAAATGCAATGCGGTTAAAATTTCGCCCACGTCCATTGCTCAACTACAGGAATAATTTATTCTATGATACGGCTGTCTATAAAAATTTGTTTCGCCAAATATCCGCCCGGTTTGTCAATAATGTTCTTAGTATAGGTAACGTTATAAATAATATTACTAGGTAGATTTAATATATCAGCATATTTTCATATCAGCCTACCTACTTCTGAGCCTACCTACTTCTACCTACATATTATTATAAACCTTATCATGGGTAGGTACACCACTCTTTGCGGCCTTGCGATATCTTCCAGCGTGCCTTTGCTTCGTTGCAAATGTGTGTTTATTTAAAGCTAGTTTCATTTTGGTTCGTTTTTGAGAAGTTTTTTTATGTTTATTCTTCGCATGGATGAAGAGGCAGTCTAGACGAGAACGTGACTTGCCATAATGTTGCTCGGTTAATTATCATGTCTTTTTTCATTTTTCGTTTTGAATAGCATCTATGTAGACTAGATCGGTCAAACTGTGATCACTGAGATTCTCGCAATTAACCGGTCACTAGGCTCTTACTGACTTTTGAGTGATGGAGAGCCGCCAATCGATAGACAGGTAATTTAACTCATTTTATATCTAACAGTACCTACCTACTTTGTACATGCGGCCAAGTCGTCTTCTACAAAAATAGGTAAAATTTAATAGGGACAGCTCAGCTAAAAATGCCAACTCGAAAAAATCAAACAGTCCATAAAGTGTAGGTAGCCATCACTAAATTGGATTTCACATTATCTTATTTTGTTGTGACCTAGTGTATAAAAATATATGATAAGAATTACTGTAACCCCAAGGGTCAGGAAACGCATTACGTAAATATTACGTGATTGTATTTTCAGTTTACAACGTAACGTTGAAAGATCGCAGCCCCCAGCCCAGGGGGTTGTTGGCGTGGTAACAGACAAAAATAATCCAATTTGAAAACCCTATCGACCGGCACTTTCATCACCATGTATACCGGTATCACGGTATACCTACGTGAATATTATGCTGTACCCGAGTACCAGGTATGCACAATTGTACCTACATGTAGAAAATTGAGTAGGAAAGCACATGTTTATGGCGAAAGCGGGCGTCCTGTTTGCAATTCTGTAATATCCGGCGGTAGGTGTGTTGAAGCCTTTAGGTGGCTATTCTAAAATGCATTGCATAATGGAGGCCCTTTGACGGCCCTCTGGAGAATAGTTGCCGTTCTCTTTGAAGAGTGAAAGCAAATGAGAACAGAGTAAGCGTAGGTGTTATTGTTTTGCTTGTTGTTGATTTTAGGTTAGTGGCTGTCTAAATTTATTCTATATAGTAATTTACTTACGATCATGAATTTTATGGTCATACCCTTTTTCATCTATTCCCATATGTGTCTGTGATCTAGTTACGGTAAGTACAACAAGGGTACAACCGAAGTAATGTTTGTTATTTTCTCCATAACTAGTACATGTAAAACAGAATGATTAGTAAATATTCTTAAAGTATTTATAGCTTTGTTTTCTCAACATTTACCAGTGAAATAACATACGTGAATTGTAGGAATTGATTTGAACTTTGCTTTCAAATATTGTATATTCGGGGGCATTAGTAAAGAATGTTTTAAGTCACATAATATTATAATACCTATTGTATTCTGGTAACTTAGTGCATCAATTTGCACATTCATCCAATGGATTTGCATCAGTGACATTTAATTCGATTATACGGTGACTGGTGACTCACAGAGCTTTCAGACTATCACAGTCAGCCGGCGGTGACCAGCCAGGTGGAAACAGTCTGCATTCACCTGCCAGCCAGAACCCACTATAGTATTGCGAATGTGGATATACCTAACTTGTTTAACTAGTATATACTTATTAAGTATGTACCTACCTTAGTTTAAAAAGTGTATACTTTTTAAATGTTTGATGTTAATTATTCAACGGGTCTTGTTCTAGTTCTGAATTAGCTTATTATAGAATATCTGTACATTTGCAACACGTTAATAATCCTTTAATACCTATAATTTTGTTTCAAGCCGTTTTTATAGAAAGTTACAATAATTCGAATATTTTGACGATACAATAAAATGATAATAGGTAGGATATACAAAAACATTGTGCCTAAAGAAACACAAAAAATTAAATGACTTGAATTAAAAAAAAAAATAGTACCTGTTTATCTAATAACAATAACATTTAAGTAGGTTACTTCCTATTACCTCACAGAAGTTAAAGACCGTAATAACACGTAGGTACTTCTAAAACATCCACACATCATTTTCTTCCAGTTCCAAATCATATACAATAACAAATTACAAGGCAACGCCGGCTTCTAATAGCCAAGCCCTGTAATAACAAAGCTTATAATATCCAAACCCAAATCAACAGTTACTTACGTAAGACCATCCCATTATATCCGATTTAAAATTAGTTATCGCTTGGAGGTACGATCAAATTAAGGTAACAAGTTACAAGGAACAGTAGCTTGATGATTGGGCTCCACTTTTTGTGATGGTTGTGTAATTGGTGTTAGAAAGATCGTAACGCGGTCGCAAACGATTAGACTACGTCAAATCGAGAACAAAGCATTCAGCGTACAATGAAATAACAAAAACAAAACACAAATATTAGATAGAGTTTGTGTGAATAGTCATCATAATCAACACTACAATAATTATAGTGTGGATGTGATCATCTTACGAAAGCTTCATCCAAACCCCATCATTCATCATTATGAATCATTAGATAGGTAGGTACTACGTTAACTGGATAGCCTCTTTGCTTCATGTATTATTCCCAGATATCGTGCATATCCGTGCCTGTATGCTGGTGCACATGAATATTCAAACATTATCTAGGCTCTTCATGCATGAGGGTGCGGCAGACAGCCTGCCGCCCTGCCAGGGGTGGTAGAGGTCAATGAACGTACCAAAACAAAGGCCCACGCACCACCTGTAGCCCGCCACTGCCCTCGATCGATGTCCATCAGTAATGAGCTTCTTCGATCCATCGAACAACCATAATTATTCAAGCGATTTTAAACCGTGGCATGTGGAGATTAAAGATGGCAGTTGGTCAGCACTTCTTCCCCTAGTTTTCTGCATGGCTTCAAATGCAGGGATAGAAACTTCTCTGAGTTCTCCGAGTGAATCGTGAGCCATTGCAGCTCAAAGGGTCAATTTGAATAAAATGTTATCTATGGCAATGTAATTATGTAGAGTATTATTAATTTAAAATATGACAGTGACGCATCCTATATTCATGCAGTTACATGATCCGTTGTTTGTTTTGGGACTGAGAGATTTATCGACATTGAACACTTCTTAGAACCAATGGGTACCTACCATGATCAGTTCAAAATGAGTCTTTGGAATAACTCGACTGCTACATAGTATTGATAATATTCTCTTGCTTGCATAAACCTGCTTACCGAGAAATCCAACCCTTTGGCGTATTGCCAACGATTATGAACTTCTATCCCATGTCGAAAATCCTTGAACTTCAACGTGATAACTTTTACCATGTATACAGCCGAAAGTCAACGGCCAAGCCTGTGTTTCCAAAAGTTCGATGGCTGAAACTTTGAAGAAAATCGTGAGTTACCTACCGTCTTACATTTAGTACTACTGCAACACCAAGTGTTCCTACTGTAATGAATGCGGAACTGAAGCCTTAGGTAGGGTAAGTAGATAAGCTGAGAAACATGATATTAATTTTCCTGTAATTTACTTTATTATCTCTCTTGTCTATTGAATACATAATTTAAGTGGGTCAAAATCGCGCCCTTAGGTGTCGGTTACAAACATACAAACAAATAAACATACAAGTGAAGCTAATTTAAAGCGTGTAAAAAAAGGATAACTGGTTAACTCAAATTGTACCATTGAAAACAAATTGGATTCAACAGCATATCGGCCATGGCTGGCGGTGAAGATCCTATCACAGGACACAAGTTATTACTCATCAAACCAAAAAAAACACTGGCATCTAACAAATTAAAAAGAAAAGGTTTAGAACACAACACTGTAGTCGTTCTCTTGAGAATATTTCTTCCCCCTTACATGCGGGAGCCAGATTAATTAGTCGGCTCCCGATAGTGACGGTGCCGCGTGATGCACTTTGTAGATTGAGGGGAAAAGGAAGAATCACCCTTGTTACGAGTATGATTATACTGTACGTGATACGGGCCGTATCTTGGTTTGAATTTACGTACACTTTGCTTGCTATTTGAATGGCTTAATCTTGAAGAAGAGAGAAACGACGACTATCTATGAATAAAATTATAGATGATATGATACATGTAGATTAGATGTACAAAAATAAGGATGAACAATGAACATACCTATAATTTTCTAGATCACAGATAGACAATTATTTTACAGGTACAGTTATATCAAGTCACACTAAGTGTATACAACTATCTATAAACTTAGCTAACAACTGTTTGTTCAATGATTAGTCAGTTTTGTTAGGAGCTTAGCTTTATTTTCTATTAAATCTTAAGCAGGCTTTGCTGTAATCAGACTGTACCAAACAAATCATCATTAATAAGTAATCTCCCGAAAGCAATTGCAAGAACAGTAGGTAGGTACCTCTGAGCCTCAACAGGAGATGAAACGAAAATTACGTCTTGACCGCCACATTACTGCGGATGCAGTTATTAGTTATTCTGTGTTGCGGTTTACGCCTTACGATCTTACGACGATCATTATGCCATTGAGCCTTGAACTCGGACAAACTTGATTTTAAATGAATAATAAAATATTCTGCTAGCTAGTTCGGATAGTCATGACGTTGGTCGAAGTTTATTTTATTACTTAAGCGTTGGAGAGGTAAATATTTTCTATGTTCTATTTCAATGCGATGTCTTTTCAATGGACGAAACTAGCCCGTGGTTATCTACATATTTTGTGATCAACAACATGTATGTCGAAGAAAGATCTACAAAGAACAAATACTGATTTAATAATACCTGTTTCATAATGATTACCGCAATGCAACTAAGATTAGATACCTACCTCATTGTACATCGTTCGTTTAGGGAGGATTTACTTTGGTAGAAGCCACATTCACTCAAACTAAACCTAAAACTCCGGACAAAATACCTACGGCTGAAAACTCCATCAAAACTCCATCTACAAGTAAAAAGGCCTTTCTTCAAAACCTGATCGTTAAATATTTATCAGTAACGCTACTCCGATGCCGAGATGAGCGTCGTTCCGTTCCACAAGAAATGCATTTAACGGTATCAAGTAGGCATTTACTGTGGGAATCGCTGTTGACAATCGAGAATACTAAATTGCAATGTATAGAGACAATGTAGTAGCATAACTTTGCACGGAAGATATTACAGAGAAGCGCTTCGATACCGTTGGTCCAGAGTTCTGAAACCCCGTGCTCTGTTTTGAAGCATTTGTAACTAAGGTAAAGCCGCAATTGAGGACTGCTAAATCGGATATATTATCAGTGATCCAATGCAAAGTTCTAGATACCACTGTAGCTGTTATGGGCAAGTATGATAGTTAATTGTTACGACAAAGATAAAATACGATCACCAGCTGTAGACATGGCGTCACAATGGGAACGTATTACTTTATAGGGTCTTAGATAATGCTTATGGAACTGCCCTCTAATAAAGACGTACAAAATAAAACACTTGAATTATGGATATTTGTTCAAGAAACTATATAGGACCTATCGTGATTTTAAAAATGATCAATCGGTATCGAAAAAAGTTATCGGCATTAGGTAATGAAAAAAGTTGGTAAATAAAATAGTTATCTAAGTGGACAGCAGTATGTTTTCAGAGAAACTAAAAATGAAAGCCGAGGACAGTTCTGCTCAAGTTTATTCACTGCTTGCTATTTGATATTGTGACCGAATCGAGCGCAGACCTTGACAGCCCGACGAATAAATTCAAGGCGTGACACCATTAAATAGTAGGTGTCTACGCAATTTTCTGACAAAAACGATTAAAGCTCGAAATTGCTTCGTAATAGGTTTTTGGGAGTGCAACAGCACTTACCTACTTAGCTGGATAACAATCCATTTGAAAAACGCGCTTTCATGCTAAGTTCTACATGCTCATTTACATACAACAATTTTGAGACGTGTTTTCGACTACATCTATCCGTGAACAGGAATAGATATAGGTAGAGGTAAAGGCATAGGTAGTACATTTACTTGTTTTAGTTTTACTAAGTACAATGTTGTGTTTTATATATCCTGTTCCGTTCTATTTCGGCGAAGGCTCATATTACCATTGGCTGCCGAATCTTTCGAGTTGGTGTTTGTTTATAATAATTATTATAATAAATTAATACCTGCTCAATTTCAAAGGGTTATATACATTTAAATTAGAATTAAAACCGGATACCAATTATTAATGAACGTACATTTACTCGTAGAATGCGTAAACCAAAAAGTTATTTTCTCCAGAAGTTTCTATCGCGTTTGCCAAACGTTCCAAAAACTTAACATTTGCTGTGTATTATAATTTTTAATAGTTTTAAAATGCATTTCAATATCTTGTCCAAATGGTACGATATAGCCCGGGGTTCTGGGTCACGCAGACCGCAATCATAACTAGGTAATCACGTAAACAACTAAGACACAGTACTCCAAACAATTAGGAACATCTATTACTCAAGCTGACAGATAAATGAAATAGTCGTAACTCATTAGGACAGGCTATTAAAGGTATGTCGTGTCCATTAGCAAAATAAAGTTAACATGCAATATTGAAGTCCCTATAACGACAACAGAAATATCTACCAACCTCTCTACAATTCTACATAATGTTTAATTGTCAATCTTAAAATTTTACATTAGCATTATTAATATTGCATTAGCGACTCTACCCCACTCATTACAAATTACTCCATATAGGTACAGTGTGTTTAAAAAGTACGTTTCAACTAACAAAGTAAACAGTGTTTGATAGTTGCATGTAAATCGTCTAGAAATAAATAAGACGTTTGTTCTTAGTACAGCTTACTATAACTCAGGAGCATACGCACAACTCTGTTTTTAAATAACTAAAGTGTAAATGAAAGTGTATTAGAAGACTAGGAATAATTCCTTTAAAATACTTCAAGAAGCATGCTTTTACGCAACCTGCATTTTTTACACTGATCCTGAACCCTATCTAGAAATCCCTGCATCAGGAGAATCAGACACTAGGACCATGCTTTCACTACCACCTGGACTCGACTATACACTCTTTGATGAATCCCCCAGTCAACTGCCAACTAACGCCTCTATAGTTTTTGTACACACTGTATAAAGAAGTTAGTTGCACAAAACAAACAAACGCTGATGAGAGTGCGGCCTTGTCAGTCGCTTGATCAAATTGACTGTCAATAGAAATGGCCAGGAAGATAATGGCAACTTAATTGCCTTTAATCAAGCTATATGCGGCTTGTCTAACTGTCATGTCTATGAGTTTTTATCTACAGCTTTTTTATTGGCTCTACTATATTTGTGAGATACTGACTTAACAATTTTTTTCTTGTCTAATATTAGGGTTTGTAGTGTATCTGTGTTGTGCGATTTATACAACGCAAAGCTTGTTTTGAAATAGATTTTGCTAATCTTAGATTTATACTTCGCGGTAAGTAGAGCAGGGCCCAGGCAATCTGCAATATACATTATACATGCTACATAAAAGTCAGGCCAAAACATGCGCACAGTTTAGTACCTTGTCTAATAGATTTTTTAATTATTTCTTGAGAAACTAATAGAATACTGACGTGCCTAACTGTGCCATAGTTCCAAAGTGTAAGCATAGTTCGAGACTTTATTGTTCCTACGCAAACCACGCAACATGAGCCTTGAACGCGTCCATTTAATATCTTGACAGACAGTTCCTTAAACATATACTTAAAATAAGAGTTAGTGAACTGAATATAATAGGTCGGTAGCCTTTTTAAGCGTATCTTACATACACGTAGATACAAGTAAATTACCAAAAATTTTATTCTGAACTCACTAGCCGTTTTTAATTTATCTTTTACAATAATTACAGAATTAAGCCCACGCTACGGTCTTAGTAGAGTAACAATGGATGTTTGACCAAATTACACTTAATAAAGCACTAACTATCGTAATATATATAAATCTCGTGTCACAATGTTTGTCCTCAATGGACTCCTAAACCACTTAACCGATTATAATAAAATTCGCACACCATGTGCAGTTCGATCCAACTTGAGAGATAGGATAGTTTAAATCTCAAATTATAGTCGCAATTTTAATTTATTGCATATTATTAGAAAATTGAAACAAACTGAACGGCCATATTGATTTTCTAATTTTACCTTCTTGACAGGGCAAATATCAATTTCTTGACTTTAAAGACAGGACAACGTCTGTCGGGTCAGCTAGTATACTAAGTATAGTTTAAGTAACTATAGACAGCCTATCTATTGTAAGTTTCGAAACCAATTATTATTTTTAATTAAGACTCTACTACCGCGCCTGCGCCGAAGCTATTGTGTGGCAGACACTTTTTATGACGCCTAGCTTGTGGTTGTACCTAGGTATGTAGTAGGTTCTGAACTTAGTTATAACTAGTACTACTTACTAGTACACTAGTAGGTAGGTATTGTACCTGCCATTTATAGATACTACTGAGTGTTTTTTGAATATCAATAAATCAGAACCATGGTTTTATTTTTTACCCGACTGCTGAATGAAGGTTAATGTTTTTTTTATTGCAGTATAAGTATTACATGCACCAAAAAGACTTCGTCGTATGTTTTCTGTTTAATTTTTTATTTCAATGATATCGTTCGCTGTCACAGTTACGTTTAAGGACCTGTAGGCAGCGAGCTTCCGTAAAATGGGCGGTTTTTTGTCAAAAAGTTAAGCTGTAATTACAAATATTTATAAGCCAGAAAAAATACAGTGTATAGCCAAGTGTTTCAGTTAGCTAATAAATCAATAATATTGGACTAAAGTTGTCTAGTATCTTGAGAAAAAAATTCACGAGAAAGGACCCGAAAAAAATCTTTCGTCACATAATGCTCAACATTTTCAGCGACAACTATCATATTTTTTGGAACCATAAAAAAGGCAATTTTATTTTCCAATGAAATTTGAATTTTCCAATGAACTGAATCGATTCCATTCTTCTAAATTAATAAAAACGACGAGAATATGATCAGTTTGAGCGCGTACTAGGCGGCTCAGTACCCGCTACGGCGTTTCAGAGAGAGGACGTATGTCGCTGTTCCTCAAAATTTGTCCTCGGCCAATCTGACATGTCATTACAGTGTCGAAATAATTGAATGCTTCAGACTAAAGCCTACGTAGTAACTATCTAGTAATCTGTGCTAAGGCCACGTGATGCCGTTAGTAAGAGTATAATAATTATGAATTAGCGTTTTCGACTTGCCGTGAGCGCGGAGCCAGCGTGGCGCGCGGCCCGGCCAGGTAACTTTCATCTTCTAAAATACATGAATCGCTCCTATATTAGCGCCTTAAAACGCTTCTGTCACCGCTTCCAAAAGAAAACAAAGTAAACAGTGCACACAATGCCTTACGCTTTCATTTTCCCGCGACGAAAATTACACGCTGAGATGTCCCATTGTGTCCATTCAGCATCTGTTGTAGACTTGCAGCACTGCCTTCGCCACTTACAAAAAAAAAAGCAATCCCAAACAGTTTTTATCACCACTTTCAAACTCGTTCGTATTATAAAAAAGTTAAATTAAAATTGCGCGCCGAAATCGAAAATCGTATTATTGTGAAAAACTGTCTAGTCTCTGGCTGGAAAGAAATAACAATATTGTTCGAATGCGTTCAAAATTTAAATGCGAACGCGCGATCAACTCCGAAGCTCGGCGGCAACTCGCCCGTCTCGTTGCAAATGGCGCGCCGTCCGCCGCCGTACCGCCATCGCCATAGCTACGAACCACGGGTCTATTGTACTCACACCATACTTACACCATCGTTGCCAGACAGAGAACCCTCCTGTTAGTTATTGGACTTATAGGTATGTATTTGCCACCCTCGCTCGCTTGCATTCAGCCAAACTATGAACAAAGAAGTTCACAAAAAGTTACGAGAATACATGCTGGTCCAATACTTTGAGTCGATAGATTTTGTCATCAGTTTGTTTTCTAGTGGGATGCATGTAGGCTGTATTTTACTATGTAAGTAGGTTGACAGGCGTAGGTTTTCCAATGAAAGGGAATTAATGCCGGAAAGTAAGTAGGTACCATAATAATATTATGTGGGAAGTTATTACGTATTTTTAACACATTATCTTGTGTGTTAAATTTTCATAACTTTGACTTTCTGCCATCAAATCAGAAGTGGGTATAAGTAAAATTATATTTTACGGAAAATTTTCAACTTGCTGAAAACTTGTTTTAATAGTTCGAAGTTCCACTACACATAAATTAGGTACCTATGTACACTAACTAGTATTAACACTTTCGATAAATTATGTATCTAGTTTGATTCCAAATGTAAGATTTTGTTTATACATCATAAAACCATAGCGTTAGTCTTCTTATGACCTCGGAAACTTAAATTGCAGTAGAACTAGTTGGTGTTATCTCGACTGCAATAACATTCGCCCGCATAGTCGACTCACCACCTTTCATTTAAATATTAATTTGTAGTAGGTAACTCGACCGCTAGTGGATATTTTTATAGCAACAGAAAAAAGTGTTATCTTCAAACATTAAATGTTTGAAACCACTCCTACCAGCGGGAATCCCGTTATGGCTATTGGCTTCGTAGGCTGGTACGAGTATGTATCATACGAATGCACTAAACCTACTTTTTATGTAGAAACTGTATCATAAAGATGCCGTATTATAACGCTATATATTTAATTACTGTAAGAATTGTCTTCGGTTTAATTGCAATGGAGGAATAGTCAGTGAGGTGTAGGTGGAAAGGCTTCACTCAAGCCTTTCCAATTCCAAGGACATTTTACTAAAATTTTAAAGAATTAGAAGGTATGTAAATTGAATTCCATGACATATAAACTAGTTACAAGTTCATATTTTCCTTTTGCGGGAATTAAACCTGCAACCACACGCATTGCCATCGGATCATCACGACCTCCAGCCAAGAAGGTCGTGAAGGCAATGCCAATATAAAAAAACGATACTATAGTTATAGTTTTAAATATACCTAGGTATATAATTTTGGATAACTTTTTAGTACCGTATAATAAATAGGTTATATAATTTTAGTAAACGCATACTTACTTCTCTTATAGGTTTCACTTTGTGATCCAAAAACAACTTTATTTTTATAACAGAGGTCAACCTCTGCGATAAGAGAGAAATATACATATTTAAGATAACTATGTAGATCTATTTATGAATACAATAAGAGGGGACGAAATCCAGTTAATAAGGAAGCACTCCGAATTTAATTCTGCAGATGTTTCTCAAAGTTTTTTTATAGTGCTAATTCTTATAGGAAAGTAAATGGTCTGTAAATGTTTAACGAGCTGCGTCAAACTAAGGAGATGTATAACCTATTATTTAAGTCAATAGAATTTTATTTTAAATCAGGTAATGACATACTGAATATTTATAACGAGGTGTAAAAATAAAGGCTATAGATTTGAAATACCTCTCTTGTTGGATTCCAGTTGGCACCACCATAGGAGGTTTTTTTTTTCTAGACAACGCCATCAGCTTTGCACCTACAAAACAAACAACATTCCGCGCCATAGTTTTTAACACACCTAACAAAAACAACTGAAGGTATTCCATAAAACTTGTTTGCAACGGAACCACGCGTACCTTACCAAGTGCATGATCTAATTTGATCGAATACTGCCAGTCACGCCGGCATAGAAAGTCGTCAATCTCGATCGGGACAAGTGAAAGCTTAGGAACCAGTGGATGGTAAACAGTTATTAGTTGCACGCGTCGTAGGGGTGTCAAAAGTTGGAAGGAACCAGTGCTGTTGCAATTGACTATATCCTAGAAGCTGAAGGGTAAGTAAAAGAAAATCTTCCTTCTGTGAAGACTCTTGATTCATTGGAAGTTTATGGCGTTAGGCGTTGGAGAGCCTAATCACAGTACAAATACATGTGACGTGACAATGGAACAATTCGATGATAACTGTCATCCATAACGATTTAAAACCTGTCCAACGCCCGTCGGCCATATATTATGGACACAATTTTTATGTATGAGTCTGATGCAAAACAAGGAACCAAAGATAAAGTTTAGAAGTCAGTGGATAGTGAACCAGTGATTAGTTGCAGTGCGTGACGTGCTCAGTGCGAGGGGTGTGGGAGATCAAAACATGGCGGTGCAGTGAAGTTGTTACGTATAGAGGGGTAGGAAATAATCAATAGATCGGAGGTGACATTGTATGAAGATAAATCCAGAACATAGAGCGTGTGATATTTTTTAGTAATAAAATTGGAGGAAAACTAACTTGCAGTTCCAGGATGGTAACGCAACAAACAGTGCATTGCTTACCTTCAAACAAGTCAGGGATTTCCCTTCCTTGGAAGGTTTCACACAATCTTATAGATACAATAAAATGTACCTATTTGGCTATTTTGTTAGTTACACTTCCTACTATTTTCTTTAAAGAAGCAATGTAAGACATGAGCCTCTCATCACATGTCATTTCAGCAACATTGAATCAATCGTGCCCATAATCTGATCAAAACACAGAGGAGACAGGTGACTGGAACCACGAAATACTGGAACCGCGCTTTTTGTTTTAATTAAAAAATAAACCAGAGTTCAACAGATGAGTCTAACTATTTCCTCCATAAATCGACGTCTAACACCCGTTTTTCGTACTCAATAAAAATGCACAAATAGAATAATAAGGAACGCCAGGATTGAGTAAGAACCGCGAGTGATACACATCGATTTTATGGAACGAAATTTTAGAACCATCTGTTTAACTCTGTTCTAAACTAGTGTGGTAAGACGGTACGCGTCTAGTTGCAATATTTGGCATATTATGCCTCATCCAATATGCTTCCGAGCTCATAATACTCCGAACTCACGATGCAAACTGTCCCGGTGCACTCCGCACGCTGAGTGCCTATCGATCCACTCTAAATAGAGGGGCGCTTATTTCACCCTTCGGAGAAACGCTATACAGAAACGTAATGGGTACTTCTTACATAACAATTTAGTATTCGGTAGATTCCCAAAGGATGAAGGTAGGTATAGTTAGTTATTGGTGATATCTACTCCTACTGATGTCTCCGAAGTTTTCATGAAAAAAGGTACAAGAAATAAGAAACTGCAAAGACACAAAAATATAACATTCAAATATAAAATTCCGGACGTAGGTATAATAATATGTTTTTTTAAACATCCAAAATAATACCTGTTATCTTAAAAAAAAAACGTTTATTTTCTCACTAGTTCCACGATCGAACAATCGAGTCGAACTAGTGAGAACGAACGTAAGTTCGACAATCGAACAAACGGTCGACCGGATTATGTCAAGAGTCAGTTGATTCATTTTCTTTTTCTTTGTCTTGCCATCCATCTGATCTTAGCGGTATAATTATTGTTCTTATGTAAGTACAAAATGATGTGGGCATTTATTTCACTAATATAAGTAAATAACGTTGGATTGCAATAAATAAAATAACTTCATCTGAAATCATATAAAAGTTATAAAATTCTTGAGACGGAATTTGGGTGAATCAACTTTTTTACCCACACTTTGGATCACTTTCGGAACATAAAATGAAAAATAAATCAGTATACGTTTTCGATATTCTGAATGAGCCAATCTATTAGCAATATCATCTACTATCATGGATTAGAAGGGCCACGAAGATAATGGATTGTATTAGTCAATATTTTAAAATAACTGCACACACACTCGATAAACTGTATTTTGCGTTACCTACATTCAATGTTTATTATAATCGATAATTAAACAAGTTAAAATTATTGTATTTTATATATTTATTTTTAAAACACAGTTTACTCTTTTGGTGCAATCAGTCTTTGCGATTAAACATTTTTAAATATAGAAATAACCAACATTTTGTCTTTAGCGTTACTGACGTACATTGAAAGAAGGGCTACTTTTAAATGATTTAAAGTCACAAACTAATAAAAACAAAATATACATAGTGCACTATGCTTAAAAAGTAATAGTATTTAGTACTGCTGAAATTATGGCAAATAATTAAGAATTGAGCATGCTACTACTGAAAAACTGATTCAAAATTTGGGGACAAGCAGTAACTCCAGAGACAAATTTGGGTAACGCCTAAGACATTAAATAAGAATCTAAACAATAAGATGACATAGATCTGAAAAACACTTAAAGTTATCGTGTAAAATAATTATAATAATATAACAATCAATTTAGCATTTCAAATTCGGTAGCATTAAATACTCTGCTATATTTAAAGCTTTAGAAAAACAGCACCTGGACAAAACCTACATAGACCTCATTAAAATCATTTACAATAATAGCACCGCTTCCGTCAAGTTACAAACTCCTGGACCTCAATTCAAGTTAGAAAAAGGAGTAAAGCAGGGTGACCCACTTTCTCCAAAATTGTTCACAAGTACGATAGAGGAAATATTTAAAGAGCTAGCAGACCCCTGGGCAAATAAGGGCATCGACATCGGTGGTACTAGCCTAACCAATTTGCGCTTTGCTGATGACATCGTTCTATTTGCTCCGACTGCGGCCAAACTGCAACAAATGCTAGAAGATCTTAGTACTGCAAGCCTTGAGGTGGGACTAACGATGAATCGGTCAAAGACCCAGATCATGACCAATAGCACAAAGCGTAGGGTCGAGGTAGACGGGCAGATACTGCAATACGTCGATGAGTACACTTAATTGGGCCAGATAGTCTCCTTCGAAAACAGGCAGGACAAAGAAGTCGGTCGCCGCATCGAAACGCCTGGAAAAGCTACTGGTCCATGAAGACGCTAATGAAGGGTGATCTTCCTCTGTCACTAAAGCGCACTCTCATCGACATGTGCATTCTGCCCGTCCTAACCTACGGTGCTCAAACCTGGTCATTGACCGAGGCGCAAAAGTCTAGTCTCAAGGTTTGTCAAAGAGCAATGGAGCGTAGTATACTTGGAGTGAAGAGGACAGACCGAGTTCGAAACACGACACTCCGCTTAAAAACCGGCATCACTGATGCTGGCTTCAAGAGCGCGAGATTGAAGTGGGACTGGGCCGGGCATGTGGTGCGCATGCATCCAGTAAGGTGGGCAAAAATCGCCACTCAATGGGAGCCTACAGACAGCCGGCGACGTCGTGGCCGGCCCCGTAAAAGGTGGCGTGACGATTTAAGGTCCTTTAAGGTTGATTGGCAAGACTTGGCTCAAGACAGAGAAGTTTGGAAGGATATGGGGGAGACCTTTGCCCAGCAGTGGGACACAATAGGTTAAAAAAAAACCAAATAAGTTAGGAGTTATGAGATCTCAATATTTTAATCAACTATAGCAGAACCTTCCAGTTTATTTTTCAAAAATGTCAATCGAAGCTTTGAATAGGTACGTATTGGTCATTTTCCGAAATGCCAGGTATTGGCAAGATTTTAATGATATCTTCGTGATTGACGTAGCTAAATCTCTCTTATGAAGGCGGAATATCTCTTTTTTATCGGAATATGTCTTTTAACTTTATGGTAGTGGGCGCGGTATTTTATTTTAGCTTCTTCATATTTTTCAGTGTTTTTGTTTTAGTCTCTCCCTGTACCTTTTTTGTTTTTCAGCCGCTGTTAGCCGCTCCATTGTGTAAAATAATTTATCTGAAATAATAATAGTTACATTAAATAGAATTTTAAGTATTTCTAATTAGTTTTATTATACGATTAACGATGTATATTTAAAGCAAAGTACTAAATGTCTCTGGAGTTGCCAATAATGTCTATGGAGTTACCCACATAGTAACACAGTATACTGGTATCTCAGCAGACAATTGATTTACTTTTATCAAAACCACACACAGAATGTTAGATAAAATAACTAACAGATGGTTCGGTCAATAACCTTAGTTATTTACTATAAATTAAGCCTATTATTATTAATCAATAAATTACTTACTTCGAGAAAAAGCGGTCACTCAGTAGACTGCACAAAAAGGTACTCACTCAGTAGACTGCACAAAAAGGTACACACTCCCTTCGAACGTTGGTCGCAGACTGGCCGCTCGTCGAACACGATCAAAAGATTCGCCGCCCGCGCGATGTGAAAACCAATCGTAATGTAAAGCTGCTATGGCAAGCAGAGCCATCTATGTGTTACTTAACGCATTACTTGAACGTAACTCAGCATACGCGGAAGAAAGTAGCTTAACGGGGGACAGAAACTTAACAAATTTTTTTGGAAAAAGCTGTTGATTTATTTTTATGCTTTATTGATCAAGATAAATATAATAATTTCATCATTTTCTACAATTAAAATTGACCTATGGTTTCATTGATAAAAAATCTTTGCAATGAAATATTCACCGATCATACAGCTCTCAGGACACGAACTTTTTGTATGGAGTGTTTTTTTTGTATGCGGAGTTACTATAAAAAAATATATAAATTTAAACTTTTCCGACACATAAACAGTGTTTTAATAATGCCTTATGATTTGAAATACGTTTGGAATAGTATTTAACTATGGATTTATTGTAAATTTGCGTATTTTTAGCAAACACTTGCGGGGACAGCAAAGTGTGGGTATTTTAGTTGATTCACCCATTTAACATTTGGATGATTTATGTCTATTGTAGCATGTAGGTAGTGTTTATTTTAATTATCATTGTCCGGAACTCCATGTTCATCGTACCGTATAGACAGGATACTTTTATAATAACACAAAGTAAATAGCCAAATACCTACATAAAGCGGAGTTGAAACTGATAATACAACTTGGAGAATAACGAGTCAAATACCTATTCAAATAAATGTTTTTGATTTTACCGGACTGTTGAGTGACGGGTTGTGGACGGGGAGTGGGGAGTTGACGGGTGTTTTTTATATATTTTAAATTCATTTATAAAAATAAGAAAAGCATCTACTTACCTACTTACTTAAGTCGAAGTCAAACAATAGCAATGTAAATATTGGACTACAATACTTTTCCTCTAAAATCTTGTTCTATAAGGACTAAGTACTTCTAAAAATCGAATCAATATCATTTTGGCAAAACGGCACTTATTATTTTCGGGGGAATGTTTCCTTGCCTCGTGTTACAATAAAACTAAACGGCTAATGTGAATTAAAAATGTTATATAATAGGTCTCCTTTAAAACTGCGTTTCTTAATTCAACATTCGTAAGTCGTTGTCTGAGAATTTCATTAACCCTGTTACGCTCCGGTCCGTTTATTTTTAATATCAATTACGAACACTAGACATAAATAATTCATTCGCAACAAACTTTTTGACCAACTATTGTTGGATGCACTTTTCTTTTTTTGCTGTATTTTAATCGAGCAAAACCAGATTCAATCATCCATAACTCCTGGGATGCTACAAGTACCTAGAGCTATTAGTTAGCCTATAGGTTGTATCTTTCAAACTTTCCCTCACATTGCGATTTATATACCTACTATGTGACATTTTTTCTACTACATTGTATTCTCATTCGCTAGATAAGTAGGTAAGTACTGCCCTACTTCCAAAGACATTCATCACATACCTATCCCTCAATGGTGAGAGTCACCATCTCTATAAGGAAAGGTAGCACTTATCATGGGCTTATAAGGTAAGTCGACAAATTGATGCCACTCTGCTTTTCTCTTGTACGGCTTTCAGTAGGGTACTAATTTATAGGTGGATCGGTTAATATATAGAAGGCCATAAAAATAGTTCCTGAACCTTTAACTGGCACGTAGGTATGTTCAATTTTTTCACACCGCATCTTTTCTTCCTAAATTATTAAAATACTGAGCACGCACCTTTTCCCCATTATTTTTAACCAAAATAATAAAATATAACTATTGCTGTTTTGTTACTCTATGCTTGTAAATAAATGACTTCACAAACAAATTCTTGAATGCGCCTTCGTAATTTATTCCATCCAGCTTTCAAAGTAATCAAAATTAATTACCATGTCAATAAGGGAATCCATACTCCATACTCCATGCAAGCCAAGGTCTACACTGGCACAGATTAAGCGCTGCTCTGAATGACAAATAGAAAGGCATTATAGGACCATTCAGGCGCGCACGCACGCTTTTGTACCCTATGAGTAGAGGAATCTGTATGTCCGTCAATTGATTCCCTGCATTATTCATGTGTAGCGAGCCTATTATTACGGAACCCTGATCTAAACTGAGCGGTGAACTTCATGACAAAATGCTCCAGGGTATGTCAAACAAGCGGCGAAGTGAAGCGTTTTTAATCCAGAATCCTAATTCCCTTGTTCCAATTACCAACAATTTCGTATTGTGAGTATTGTATCGAAATGTAGGTACGTGTCATACGCACAATGTAAAAACTTATGTACAGAAGTAAGTATGTTTATCTAACATCGAACCAAGAACTGAACTATTTTTAGTATTATCCCCTGTTCATAAATGACATGTGTTTTGCCATTTCTCTTCACCGGTTAGATAAAATTGTTAGGGAGAAAAGGAATAGCGCATGCGTGGTATTATATAAATAATTGATTAATTATTATATAAATAATAAATAATTAGGTAGTAGGATAATTATTATTGATTAGGATCTTTGTAATAAAACAATAACATTTCATACAATTCCAAGAAAAGTTTATTTTGCATAAATATTAACGTCAAACATCCAGGAGACAATCTTAGTGCTATCCTATTCACAGTTTCTCCTAAACAAATAAATAGTTCACAAATATATGAGTAAAATCATTAATCTAGTATCACTATTAATTTACAAAATGCGTTTATAATATCAAAAATTGTAGGCATTTAAGACTTATAAAGTGAAATATAATCAACAAAATATTTGGTGTGTAACTAACTATTCATAGACATGTTAATATCGGAAAGTCAGCTAAATATTATAATAATAACTAAATGGATGTCACACAAACAAGGCCACTTTTAATAAAAAAAAACAATTGATGTTTGAAGTAATTAGTAATCCATAGAAAAAGAGAAATAAATTACGGTATTTTACACCAAACTTATTTTCGTAGACTTCTCGGTTGAATTGTTACCAAATAATAATTCTACAGACTGATACTGACACCTAAATGCAGCCTTCACACGAAACAAACACCTTACTGATATAATATTGTATCGAAAGAACAAACGTAATCCTAAAGGAACAGGTAATACTTCAGTAGGAATATATTTTCTTTTGATAAATTAAAACTATAAGGATATGCTATTGATAAGCTGATTAACTTGAACCCAAACACCAAAAACCAACTGTTATTTTAGTCATTGAGCAGTTGCGTCGTAGACATTCCGGCGCTGTCATTAGATCATTTCGCTCTCTCACAATAATTATATAGCGAAACTTCATAGACAAACTCAATTGAACAACGTAAAATGGGCCAAAATGTATTTGTCCGAAACATAGGTACTAATTAAATATTAACTAACAAAGGAAGCTGAAATAAAGGTTGTAGCTACTACTAAAAATAAAAATACGTTTACTACCTATTAAAATTAAATTAAATTTTTCTGTGGGGCTGATAGACTTTACTTATAATGATAATAAATAAACGTGGCTACAAATTCCTGATTAAAGCTAAATTGTCACGTTTGAGTATTATAATTCACTAAAGCTCTTCTTATTAGTACAAAGTATTTCAAATAATTAAAAAACTCTCAAAAAATTACCAATTCGTTCTTACGTTTATGTATTTATACAAATATTATCATCATCAAATAATTTCATTTTTAAAACCGCATTAAACGCGAGTATTTGCAAAATAATATAAACAGCAACATTTAGTTGGAAGTAAATCTAGCTTTGTACAAAACAATAACTAAAACTTATATCTAGAGATAATAAAATCATTAAAATTTAAACGATGATTTCGATTTACAACGATAATTATTAGCATCTTGTCTACTGTGCTGTGCCTTACTTCAGTGCCTTTAGGTAGTATTCTCATATATTCACCTTTCTCATCGTAGTTCTTACTTTTTCACATAAAGTAAGCAACGAAAGGTAGACTTGAATGAAGCTGCTATACTTGCATTTTTCAGACACCATTATGTACTACAAATTTTAATCAACCACAACTAATGCAAATTTAAATTATCTATAGTATAATTTTCATTTCGTTTTTTCGGTGCCATTACAGCGCATTTACTGGGATTTTAAACTCTGGCACAAACGCCAAACCAAATCGAAACCATCGTAGGTTAAAACTAGAATAATACACCATAAACAGTGTATGTATTTGAAATGTAATAAGTATTATTTATAAGTTTATTGCTACTGTGAAAATATTAGTGAAAAAATCACTTCATGGCAAAAACTTGAGCAAGAATCAAAAGCTACTTCTAGTGCTGCTAGAGCATTGTTTCATCACAGAATACATAAGATTAATTGGATTCAAAATGTATAATATTATATTATCATTATGGCGGCAAAATCCAGTATTATCGCAATTCAAAGCAACTTTATTCTTATAATTATTTAAGATAAATTAATTACGAATGTATCTTAATAATATCGATACATAAGTGAATAAATTTATTGAAATAAATCATTCAATACATTCCTATAACGGAGAAGGGTTTATCTATTCTTATATTTATTAAAAGAGTAGAAGCCAACACTAACTGTAATAAATATGTCATCATAAGAAATATTTTACAAGTTTTCAATAATAAGTTTCATAACAAAAGTTGAAACCGTTATTTTATAAAATCTATGAATCTGTTCTGCAATTTGAAATAATATGTATTTCATAATGTTTTACTTTCTTGGACGAAATAGCTAAGTCTATCGACAATAATAATTTTTAGGTGTTTAATTAGTTATTCCAAATCATCATCATATTAACTCTATTCACATCTATAACCGTACGTTTATGGATCTATTACGTAATAAGCTCCCGAAAACTTCCTACTTTATATAAAACTTTGGTGTTACTTTTATCTAACTACTGGGTCCTCGGTACTCGAATATCCTACAATTAAAAATGTTTCCAAAATACTGACGCTACCTTTTCATACCAAAAATATCGCTACAAAATTCTAATCGTTCAAACTATGCATTACACCTCTAACAGGAGAACATCATACGTTCAAAACCGTAAGGATTTTGTACCTCTGATCAAAATCTTTCAAAAAAATACGTTCAAGTAGATACATTGTTCCCACTGTGAAGTATGGAAATATTCTCATCATCATAGCAAAAAAAAGTTGTAACAAAATTGTATAACATAACCTAATGGAAGACATTTAGTTTGAATCTGAGTGCGCAGAATTTGCTGATATACCAGATGAAACATTTAATGAAAGAGGAATGTGGTTTATGATGTTTACTTCTACGATAATATTTAATCTAGTCACTAGAACTAGAAAAATAAATATGAACACCATTTACATCGCTACGGTCACACATTAACAATACATTGAATAACACTAGTACCTATAGAAGAAAGTAACATTAAAATAAAGCGCTAAAATCTATATCTGACCCGCCTTAATGAATACTGTACTAAATATAACCAACGTATCAGTTCCAATGATACTTAAAGCGATCAATAAAGCTAGAAATAAATAACACATTAAAATATTTAAAATACAATAACTTAACATAGCAGTCAACTTTCAAGCACACCGGGTGAGAAAAAAATATCACGATAATGCCTTAGCGTAGGTACACAATCTGATTTCGAAAATGTTAATACTATAACTAGCCTAGGTTCATAAATATGACGTTTCCATTGAGGACGATTCTGAATCTATGGCACTAACACCCAACTACGGCACATTCTACAAGAGTACCAGAATTCGTTTCACGGTTAATACCTTCGAACCCATCGCTACATGTAAGCAGGCTTCATCTTGTAAGCGCGCTTCCAGATCTCGCACAAGCATACCGTCGAGTGGAACCGGTAGAATATCGCCAACGGCATGGAGACGTGTGTGATAATCGTCCAAGCCCATAATCCGTAAAAGTGCAGCTGAACCGGGTGGGACTCCGCTCGAGACTTCTCCAAAGTATTAATCGCCCACATCGCCAAATTTGTCACGAGAAGGAAGGTCACTATCTCCCTTCCAGGTTTCTTCCGCAACTGCTCGGGTGTCTTCGCGGACCTGCGACTCGCATCCAATATGAACATTGTCTGGCATGTCGTCTGAATCAGTGATGATAGAGCAGTTATTAAAATCAGGATGGTATTTTTCTCTATAGTGAAGTGGCCGCCAATAATCGTGAAAGTTCCATAAATGAACATGCCAGTCTGAGCTCCGACTAGAAGAATATTATCCAACTCCAAGTTCCTGTGACCGTCATATTTCAAGTTTCTCACGCAAACCATCCCAGCTAAGCTAGCAAATGTTGTCATTGCGTACAGTGCCAACTCACAGATGTTCACCTCCACAACTGCTAAAGTGGCGTAATCTTTTTTAGAAACCAGAACGAAGAACAGTATCAGGGATATGATTGTAAGCACCAGCACGAGGATTCCGAAGAATAGACCCTTATGAGCTCTGGCACAGTCAACGCTGTATAAATGTGGCGATTTTTTGTACGCTAGGCCTTCGAGGAGGCGGGCTTTAGCGATTGCTGCTGCTACGTCTTTCGACGGATACTTTGATATATTTTTCCACATAACGTACAGAATAGCCGCGCATATTAGTGAGTATTCAATCGTGCAGGGAAACAGGAACGGAGAAGCGTCCTGGACTAAATTGCCCATGATATTCGTTCGCCGACACTCGAAAATGTGGTGCGGTCCTTTCAGCCCTCGAGGAACTCTCAAATGCGCTGCAGACGGATGAGACGGCGGTACTTCTGTAGCCAATGATGCGAAAGCTTTCTGGAACGCTGAAATGTCACAAATTCTTAATTATTTTCTGAGAGTGCTTAAAGCTCAGTAATTGAATACCGTTTAATCTTCGATCGGTTGCCGGCGTTCCACTCGGGAATTTGGGTCAGAATGCCTTCCGGGGTCGATCGCTAGGCCGGAAAGCCATTGACATAACTTAGCCACGTCTGCC
Source organism: Hylaea fasciaria (assembly GCA_905147375.1). Classification (NCBI taxonomy): domain Eukaryota; kingdom Metazoa; phylum Arthropoda; class Insecta; order Lepidoptera; family Geometridae; genus Hylaea; species Hylaea fasciaria. Next base: position 4,249,206 of record LR990198.1, read on the forward strand.
TGCCATTGAATAAGAGCTTTTAACTTTTAATTTAGGTACCTATATAAAACCCATGGCCATTTTGAAACCATAAATTGCAATCAAGCTCTTTCTCCAAGCATCATTTTTTATAAATTAATCATTTCCCTAACTTCAGAAAATATTAGATATTTTTTCATAAGAGCAGCATGGATTTATGCAAACGATTATTCGAAGGCAAACAAGCACATCTACGGCTAGATCTCTGTAATAAACTACTAACACAAATAAGTTGTGATGAAAAATTATAGAGTGTGACTATTTGTACGGGTACTGGATGAATAAATTATATTTATTCGTACATTTATTGTTTTTTTGGATGTTTAGCTTGTCTTTTGTTTTTTTTGGATGATGATTAGCCTTTGGATGATTAGCTTGTCTTTTAAGTCTATTACTATTTGTACGGGTACTGGATGAATAAATTATATTTATTCGTACATTTATTGTTTTTTTGGATGTTTAGCTTGTCTTTTGTTTTTTTTGGATGATGATTAGCCTTTGGATGATTAGCTTGTCTTTTAAGTCTATTACTATTTGTACGGGTACTGGATGAATAAATTATATTTATTCGTACATTTATTCAATAAGAATGAGTATATTCATACGGTGGGAGGAGAGGGTAGAGTGGGGAGAGCGGGAAATGAGAGGGGAGAGTGGGGGGAGAAAGAGGGGAGAGTGGGGTGAGAAATAGGGGAGAGTGGGGTGAGTAAGAGGGGAGAGTGGGGCAAGAAAGAGGGGAGAGTGGGGAGAATGAGAGGGGAGAGCGCGGAGAGTAGAGGGAGAAAGAGGGGAGACAGGGGAGAAAAAGAGGGGAGAGCAGGGAGAAAGAGTGGAGAATGGACGGAGAAAGTGAGGAGAGTGGGGTGAGGAAGAGGGGAGAGTGGGGTGAGAAATAGGGGAGAGTGGGGTGAGTAAGAGGGGAGAGTGGGGCAAGAAAGAGGGGAGAGTGGGGAGAATGAGAGGGGAGAGCGCGGAGAGTAGAGGGAGAAAGAGGGGAGACAGGGGAGAAAAAGAGGGGAGAGCAGGGAGAAAGAGTGGAGAATGGACGGAGAAAGTGAGGAGAGTGGGGTGAGGAAGAGGGGAGAGTGGCGTGAAAAAGAGGGGAGAGTGGGGGGAGAAAGAGGGTAGAGTGGGGATAAAGAGAGGATAGAGCGGGGGAAAGAGGGGAGAGTGTGGGGAGTAAGAGGGGAGAGTGGGGGGAGAAAGAGGGGAGAGTGGAACGCCAAATTATTACTTTTTTTGCACTCTAATTGATAAAATAAAATTTATCGTCCGACTTAATGTACGAATAATAATAAATTGTTTGGCCAGTACCCGTATTAATAATTATAAATTGTTCGTACGGTAACCGTATTAATAATTATAAATTGTTCGTACAGTACCCGTATTAATAGACTCAGCCAAAATTATATTGCGATATATTTAAATACGTTTATAGGATCACGATAAAACACGTGTTGAAAAGAACGAAAAGGGTTAAACGAGGATAAATGACCGGGGGTGCATCACTAGGCAACAAATTATGCGGGCTAGGGGTAACGCGGAGCATGAAAAACGAGCGCGAAGCTTCTTTGAGGATTGTTATAAAATGACTATTTCACGTAAGGTCGTACATTATATCATTCGTGATTGTTGTTGGTGGAAGGAATCTCCGCTACAAAGAATGTATTTCTCATAAAGGGTCTCAACCATAAATAATCGTTTCAACCATATCACTTTTGTGTCTGATTGGACTTTGTACGAAATACGTTATTAGAAGTCCAACTCGCACTTCAAGGAAGACCAACGTAGATAGCCTTGGGGTGCAACCCAAAATATTGAAAACTAGAAGCGCCTTTCGGTTTCACCCGCGTTAACTACTGTCCCGCGGGAATCGTTTTAATTTTTATGGGATAAAAAGTAGCCTATGCTACTCGTGGATAATGTAGCTATTGAATGGTGAAAGAATTTTTAAAAACGGTACTGTAGTTTTGAGCCTATTCATTACAACCAAACAAACAAAGTTTTCCTCTTTATAATATTAAGTGTAGATTTGCCGCGAAAATATTTTCACCGAATGCAGCGTTAAAATGTCGCATTTTTTTTAATACGCTATGTTACCTACTCTACTTTTGTTTCAATTATACTCTGTTGAAAACCCACAAAAAGGTATTACTTCATTCATTATTACAGCCTCCATCACAATTTTGAAGCACTCCTTTAATCTTTATGAACGTTTGCGACGGCGGAAACATCAAAGGTCTGCAAACAAGCACCTGTAACCACTTTCTCTTTAATTATGCCATCCAATATATCTTAAGTTTAGTATTCCGGCGTCTCATCTATTAGGTATGTTTACTCCAATTTAATTATAGTCAAAAGACATTCACCGCTCCCGGAGATGAGTTCTTCGTTACACAAATGAAAATGTATCGTGGTAAAACATAAAACGAGCTAACCTATTATAATAACAGCTCATATAGTAGAGACCTGTCTTCCCTGTTGAAATTTCCAGCAGGGAAAATGCTCTTCTTACTTCCTCTGTGTAACCTAGCACTAGTTTTTCCCAATATTCTTGTGCTGAATAAATATTATCATGATTCCCTTGGGAGCTAATACATGCAGAAGCTAGTAAATTAAAAAATCTTATGAAAGACATGCCACAATTCGTATAATACAGGCAAACAAGAACATAATTTTAAAATGACGTATAGATGATGTCACAGAAGGCTGATAAAATGTGTGGCATGCATTCTCTTATAACGTATAACCAAGCCATAAACAAAATTAAAAAAACACATTACGCGTACCTAACTTACCAAGCCTGTGGGACAAACCAATGGTTTTATTCTCCGGATCGTAGAACGTGAGGATTTCGTGCTTGGTCTCCTGAACTAGGACGTTCAACCAGACACTGAGGTTGGTTCCAACCATGTGCATCAGCCCGAAACGAGCCACGATCTTATGCTTGTAGACTTTCATCTGGAATCACGATTTATAATTATTAATACCTAATAAGTAGTACTCCTAACTAATTTGGTTCTAACCACCCCCGGTGGTGGTAGTTTTAGCGTGGTCACGTTGGAAATAATTCGTTTCAACAGAATCAGGAGTGGTCCTTGGGAATAAACCCCTGAAAGTTTAGTGCACGTCTCTACATTATACAACTAATGTTTTACTCAATTTAAGACCAGGCTCAGTTGACAAAAGATACTAAATAAAATTAACGAATAGGTCAACTGATCCCGCGAACACAGTTTGGAGCGGGCTCAGTTGACGCAAGAGCCAATGAAACACTGTATTCTGAAATTAAAACAAATGAGTAACGTTAACTTAAATAATAGCAAGCTCGTCTTGACGCAGTAGACCCAAGAAGTAACCAACCTCGTTATTCAGAAAGATAAAGTACATCTGTATGAATATGAACGCCATCCTAGTAGCTGGTGTCAGCGCTAGGAGTACATTGTGGCAGTTGGTGTTACGTTCCAGCTCCCAATACTGGCCAAACTCCAACCCGGAGTAAATCATGGAGCCGATGCCGAACGCTGAAAAAAACCGGGAAAGGTTTAAGTAGGTTTCCCAAACTGAAAGTACACCTAAAAAACTTGTGCCAAGAGGTTTCGGCGAGCAACCGAAATGTGACGAGATTTTTCCGTGAACTTGTATTTCTTCATGTCTAATATATTGATGGAGTGCGGTTTAGTTCGGTTCCGTGAGTTAGTAAACTTACTATGATTTTGACAGGTAACGTGACTATAAAGCCAAAGTAAGTATATAAAATTTTATTTAAAACAACGCGCCGAACCGAGTGCAAATATGCCCCTATGCAAATCTAAACGTAATCACTCCGCCATCATGAAATGGTCGATCAATATTCGGCAAATTAACTGTTGTACATCCTTTGAATATCTCAAAATCATCATCTAACTTCTACCGAAAACCGCACAATCTTCACTACAAGTAACTAGGATTGGTGTCAACATCAATGATGTTGTATAATCAAAGGAAACAATTTACTGGAACTAAACTGAATTTTAGGCAGCTCGAGCGGCGCAGCGCCGCAGAGAAGTTTGTTACGAACTATTAATTTAACTTATCACACAACCTACATAATATGAAGTAAAGTCCTGAGCGAATTTATTGGGCTGGATCCAAGATGGGCTTAACCTTTCGTAAGGATAACTCGAAATTTTTAAAGAAATAAAATGAGGATCATTAGAACGATAAATAAAAGAGAAGGATAAAAAGATGCTCTTAATGTAAAGATCCCAAAGAATTTCGCCAAAAATAGAAGCATCAGTTAAGTCAACAGATCTAAGAGTATCTAATATTTTTTAACAGAAGTCATAGAAAAGGTCGCCAATCTAACGAATATGGCACATCAGACCCTCACAATTGTACGAAAAAATATATTATATAAGTAGGTAGAAACCCCTTAGAAGTTTCTTGACATCGTGTCGTGGGCGTAATTCATTATACCCCGTTAATGGGAAAACGGTGCTTGGCAGGGCAGTTATGAACTCGCTTACCTACCTTATATTATGTACGTACCTAATTCAACCGCAATTAAAAGATACGGTTCCGCAACTTATGAATGTGTAAGAAACCCTTTCGAGTATTAGCCGTACATCTTTTAAATACGTAATTTGCTCAGACTACAAGACTTTAAAACCTTAACCGTCTTACCACGCAAATTTAGATTAGATTTAAACCGTTTTTTTCAAAAATTTTGACGTCTATCATTCGCGTTTTCTTACTCAATCCTGGCGAGGTAGAAAAAGCGAGGGTTAGACATCGGTTTTTGGAGAAAATAGTTAGAATCATCTGTTCAACTCTGGTTTAAGATTTTGTGGTAAGACCGTAAATATCTAAGAGATAAATCTTACCAACTGCACCCATCCTCAAATAGAAGCTTCCGTAGTGATGGGTCCTCGTGGCCAGCGCGAAGCCCAGAGACAACCGTTTGGCTGCCAACTGTGGTGGTATGTGAGACGTGGTCGTTGTACTGTGATCCGTGCACGATTCCGATTCTGATGGAGATGAGCTCGACTCTGATTCTAGAACAAATTATTAAGTAATATTTCATTCCAAATCTTCAGTGTCATTACTGCATTCAATAGAAACCAATCATTATAAAGTAGGTACGGCAATCGAAAACAACAGCCTTACGCAACTTCAAGAATTAAATGATCCTCAAAGATTGCCCTCGAAGGAGATAATCTAACCTTTTATGGTGTTAGAGTTTAATCAGCCAAAGGTCATATGAAAGCTATCAATCGATAAAATCCGGGATTGTCGTGCGCTCTAAAGCACGGAAGCAGGTCGCCCATACAAGCGTATTATGCTGCGTGAGGTGATGATTTGGCGACCAGTTACGATCCTAAAGTCAAACTATGTCAGTAGCACTTCTATCATATTGAATAGATTAATTTATTTAGTGATTTATTAAACACTGTTGAAAAGCAATACGTAACTTGACAACACTATGAGCTACTTTATTACCCTCCCGGATTTCCGGATCATTTAAATAACAAATGTAGGAACTTCTGCGCGAATGGTAAAGAAAAGTAACTGCCACTTATTTCCACTGTGATTTTAGCATTTTCACCGCTAGGGCGTTCCTACTTTGCCGGACGTGGAAACGAGAAAAAAGCGACCGTGTAATCTAAACAGTTTATAAATAAACGCAAATCAGGCCAACTTTGCTACAGTAAAACGATCCATTATAGGACGCATGCTGGCCATGTCACTATTGATCATGATAATAGGTGCTATATTTCCTTAACAGTATTAGTACCAAGTTTTTTACGACCACATCCGATATCCGCAGTGGAACCGGGACAGCGACCAAAGAACGTGAACACTTATAAGCCACAGTAACTATCGCTCTGCAGGACCTTTCGTTTTTTACCAGTCACAGCAACACTGGAGGGAGACGTGGTCTAAATGGACCCGTACAAAACATAAAGCATGCGATAAAAAACAGGAAAAACACGCGTGAAGTCACATGTCAAACCTTTACTTTGAGGGTAAGCTTCCGCTGAAATCGGCTTTTTATTTCTCGTAGTTTCTCGCTCGGGTTGCGGAAAATGTTTATACGTTGAAGGGATTACGCACTCTGCTTGCTTGTTTGTGTCCTTTGTTACTTTATAGATACCTGGGTTGTTTCAGAGCCTATTACATTATCTACCTTGCTACTTATTATGTATCCAATAATATTATATGTACATTTGTTCTCATCAATAAATAGGATGTGATTAGCCGAACCGGTAAGTACCTATATGCCAATTTTAAAGGTCTACATAATGAACTAATTAATTAAAGTTTGTTTTCACATATGTAGGTAAGTACACAAAATTCCAGTTGAATTAGATTTAGTTCGAACAGCTACTTAAAAAAAAATGGATAAATATACTGAGTTGTACAAAACAAGTTTTTTTACCTAGTAGACTGCTTCCACATAACTACGTGGAAAGATAATTAAAGTTTCAAGAATTTCTGCTAGTGAATTTCACGCAACCACCGCAAAACTAACTGCAATTCACTATTTCACACAAAATGTATAAGTATTTTTCAAGGAAAATGTCTAGACAATTTTCACTTGGACTTTCTTCTGTCCAGTTTCTGAGGTTTAAAGTTACTTTTATAGGTGCCTAAGTTCATAATTATAACTTGTTTAGCCCTTCTAAGAAATGTTATTCGTTTTTAAATATATCTAGTTTTTTTAGAGAAAAATTAAATTTATATTTATTGTATTAAAACTTAACTAAGTAAATTTTAATAGGTAAGTATACAGTAAATTTAAGGTAGGTATATTTGAAGGAAAATGTACAGTAAAATCAAGTAAAAACAGGGCTGTGGAAACATGCATGGATTAACCAACGAAAACTTTATCTCTATATCCTATGTCCTCGTCTGTTTTTGTTTCACCAGTTTGGCAACGGACCCCTAGCTAGGGCTAACGGTGGTGGTTTTAATTTGAGATGGAATTTGGTCGTATTTTACCTGTCTACTTACACTTTACGCTCACCAAAATAAGATGAAATTATTTTTCGGGTTTGTTCGTTTTAATACGGTTTTTGTTAGAGGCGTTGGTAATGAATTTTAATGAGAAAGTGGATGTAGTCGAGCCCTTGGTGGGCAAGATAAGTGTTGGTTTTGTATTGCATCTTTCTTGTTAACAAGGGTCGTGATATGAAATCAAGATTAATCCGAAACAAACAACAATTTATTCTTGTCTCACAAATTAATATTTTGTGCACAACCGCTTCTTGCATTCTTGAGTAGGTTTTTAAATACAAAATTGTCAAAATTTGAGTGAATTGCGTAAGAAAAATGTATTTTAAGTCGCTCACGTCCAGCGGCAGCGAGATGGGTCGGTAACATCAGTAAAATCGCTGGTAATAAAAGATGCGATAATGATTCTGAAAGCTAAATAAATAAGAACGGCAAACTAGTATTAGTTTCCATCGTGCCAATGCAACATTACGAATCATAATGCTTACTAAGTACGGAACTGTTGTGTCATTTACACTTCTCACATCTCTATTTAAAATTACAGCGAAATGGCAGATTGGGTGTTTGGTTGACATTTTTAACGAGATTGAGTATAATATTTTGTAGGTACACACGCAGTACAACGCGGACGACGCTTAGTTTCGCTTGTCTTTTGTTAGATTTTGTTCGATGCAGCCGTTTGTATGGATTGCTTCTATATAACATCGTGACGTTGCGAACGGCGGCTGATGGCGTTTATAGGACACCACTGCCTATGAAATACTTACTAGCAACAACAGCCTTTTCAGCCGCAGACGACTTAGACCTGTCTCGTACCAGGGCTGCATACATGTAGAGAAGGAACACCATGCTTCCGATGTAGAGGTACAAGTAGAAACCCTGTCAAACACAAGCACACGTATACATAGATAATAAGGATTATTCACCAACTGTACACGGACGAAGACACGCGTGTCCAATAGGTCCATCTCGAACATTAATAATCGTCTGATGTACCTACCTAATTCATATCAAAACACTTTTTTTTTATTTACAGCACAGACAATGTATAAAATAAGACCAACTTGTCTGACCAAAATCAACCAACCAACAACCAACAAACATTCCCAAAACCCATCAAATTGTACCTACGGTTGAAAATTAATATCTTCGGCTATTGCTTCGCATACAAAAACCTACATTTCTCCTATAAAACGTCATTGCCTTATGACATTGCGTTTAATTCAACTTAACCCCATTTCATCTCACTGTGTACTCATATGTGAAACACTTGACGATGCTCACTATATCACTTTTATGTCTTTACTTCGTACAGTTACTCGCATTAAAGTGATATAGTAACACCATAGCGCTATAATAGTGAAGTACGCGCCCGACTGTGGGGACTCTCTTACATCGGGAAATGCGATTCTGATGTACCTATATAATTATAAAACGCCAGCGGTAACTGTGAAATTTTAAGAACGAAGAACCATGTTCCTGTCGAACATCGTGAGGAAACCAACATATCCTAGAATCTTAAAATGTGACATGTGATTCCTACCAACCCATACCGAGTAAACGTGGATTAACCAAGCCCTAACTCTCCATTCTCCAGAGAAGGTAGTGTCCCTGCAGTTGGTCGTACATACTCGGTAGATCAGTGTTATATACTCGTAGACAATTAGTTATAAGAAGAAGAAAGCAAACGTTCAAAATGTTAAATTGAATGTGCTTACTTCATAGAACGAGGGTGGAATGTAGGTGGAGATGACCTCAGCCATGGGGAAGGCGACCCCCATCACCACCAGTAGCTTTCCGTACAGGGCCGAGAGGGTCGTAGCTAACGCGTCGCTCCTGTGAAAGAGAACCATATGGGTAAGTAGACCTTACATCACATAATACTATATCATCAGATGCCATGAAATAAAATCATCAAATAATACATTTAATTTTATGGGTGGATGCGTGTACTTTGTTAGGGTCATACATCTATTTATTATGATCAAATTCGAAATATTTGATAAGTAAGTACTACAATATTAAACTTGATTTCATGTGAAAAAATAACGAGGAGATAGGCGACTGGGACCACGAGGTATTAGGAAAGCGGTCCCAGTCGCCTATTTGCGCTTTTAGAATCTTTTCTAGCTTTTCTGGCGCTTTTCTAGCTATTAGGTAACTGGGACCACAAACCACGTGACGTCAATTGTACAGTCACAAGAAAAATCAAGAGAGAGACAGAGAGCTAGACAGACTACTTTGCGTAAAGCCGGCTCAACTGATTTTATTTCGATCACACGATGAATTGATAAATACTGCTCCATGTTTGTATCGCCATAAATTAATTATATTAAGTGCGTATCTTAAGCACTATAATATTATTGTAAAGTAGCTTTGTTGGGTACATTGGATTACCGGTTTGAATTGGATTATAGCGCCCACTAGCTCCGCAAGAAGTCAACCGATTCATAGTAAAACATAACAGACGTTAACCCTTTGAGTAACCAATCACAGACACAATAGATGTTTAATTGTTACATGATCCGTACGGACCAGTCCACCGTAACCGTTTATGCTGCACCGCATTGTAAGCTTAGCTTGCATTCAGGAAATAACCGAATACGATATGGAATTCCGAACCACAATAAATATCCTCAGAACAATACCTCCGGAGACGTTTCTCATTTGTTTTACGAGCGGCCACCGGTCGCAGGAGACTTTCGGGAATAAATACTGCCGGCACGGTTTCTCCAGTCTCACAATGGAAGACTTGTAATTTACAAGGAAGAATTATAGATAAGTAAATAGATGTAACATTTTAATGAAGATAAAACAGGACAATATCCAATGAAACTGTTGCTAAACAGCCTTACTAATAAAGGTGGATCTTCTCTCAAAAACCGCCACCGTAGGACGCGTTTGTGAATTTCGTATAATTTTTAGCTTTTAGTCAATCTGTTGATTTGATAAGACTGGTTAACACGTCTACATTTTTTAGTTTGTGTTCTCTCCCTATCCATTCATCAGAGTTTCAGTATCGCTCGTGACGTTACTTCGGGGAAAAGGCCCCAACCCGTAAACTGCCGGTCTATAAAATACTGCACGGTGCAAGTTGCCTGGTCTCGATGGGAGCATAAATATTGAAACACCTTTTATTAGTCGAGAGACCGAAAGTATACATGTCTTGGATGGCTGAGATACGGACTTAGGGTGAAATCAGTAAAGCGAACTTTGACTTTCCTTAGCAAGGGTGTTACCACACCTACGATTGATCGACGATCGATTGCATCGATCGACGCATGTCAATTTAAGTGTGTGGTAGCTATGTCTGATTGACAGATCCCGGTGTATAAAACAATCGATCGGTGATGGACGGTGATGACGAAACAATCGTCAATCTATGTTCATTTACTGATCGATTTGGTTTAGTCGAGTTTTAGGATTTGTTAACTGTCGATCGACGACGTCTGATCTCATTATCTATCAATCAATGGTAGGCAGGTATCGATTGTTAGTTTTGCAGGTAGTACTTGTAATATTTCTCAGGTTTCAAACAGCTTAATTTCTCAGGCTTCAAATTCGAAGTCCAGGAAGGAAGGCTCAGTAGTTTAAGTATGCCGAGTAAGTTTTGCAGCAAACCATGTCTATAATATTTTTTACTTATCTTACTCCTAAGGTAAGACAGAGATATTAGAATAGGATCTTGCGGGTGAGTAAGCGAGTCGGAGCCGCAAGGGACTGATTACAGTGGTTACGGGAAGCACCCAAACGGTTTTTGTACTGGCTTCTACGTTAACCTGCTGGAACAAATGGTGTAGGTAATATATTATGAGGCTGAGGTGTAAGATTTATTTTTGGAACTAAACCATTCTTTAACGCCCTTGTCATCATAGTTTCTGGAGATATATATTGCGTACCTATTACGGATCTGAATGGTAAAAGCTTGTACTCTAGCCGGTAAACTAGATTGGAACTTTGAGTACTAAATTTTGTCTTTCAAAGGGTCAAACACTATCTTAGGTGAAAATAGTACAAGATCCGGGTAAATCCTATTAAATACTGAGGCACAGCATAAATATGGATGACGGGCCGGGAGATGGTGTCAGTGGGATTGCTTTAATCCCTACAGAAGCTTTAGGGTTGCCACTTCTTGGTAGGGACTTAGTTATTTTTTAGTTAGATATTTAGATATTTTATTTATTTTAAATCGATACTGACCTACAGTGTAAGACACTGGAATTAAAAATAACTTTTCATTTATTCCTGCCTAATCATGACTAAAATCTCATTAATACAGTCATAACTTACAAATGAAGAGAATCATTTTCAAGGGAATAAAATCTGCCATGAAAATCAAGCAAGTAACACAAATATTATATACATTGTATACATTATAATATATTTTGATATTAGTTTGTGCGCGAACTAGACCCGTTTAAATACCTACTAATTAACAAGAAACACAAACTCCATAATAAACACGTAAATGCTCGTGTTGTAAAAAATATCAGTTAGCAGGGTTCACTAAACTAAAAGTGATTTATAATATTGAAAAAACTTCTTTATGCTATCAAATTGTTTATTCATTTTTTACAACGTGGCTTCCCTGCAGACTACTGCGTATTTGAGTTGTCGGCTGTCCTTTATCACAATCGGTGGCAGTCATTTGTTTTTATTACTCCACCTCGGAGAGAGGACGTTTGTGCTATTCTGTGGTACAACATTAAATAAGGAGGCTTTGGTGGCCACTTCCCAACGATAGTATGAACAAACAAAAAGTTATTAACATATTACCTAAATTCTTGCTGAAAATATAATTAGTAGCCGTAATTTCTCATATTCAGATATTTATATAAGTTTGGAACTTTAAGATAATATTTAATTTAGCTAATCCTGACTAAGGTACAAAATCATAGATCTTTTATTTACGAAAAGTGGTTATTGGTTAAATGCGGTTTTAAAAAATGTACAGTGCATTAATAAATGGAATGAAAAAGAAATCAGTAATTTATACCATCATTCGTCTTTATACCCAAATAATTTCTACAAAATCTTCCATTTTATTCCAGCATATGAAATCCAAGAGCGACGAGATGCAACTAGCGAAACATGCCGCCGGTAAAATGGAAATAGCTGGAATGATAATTAAGTCATCCTTTTAAAATTTCAGCCTTCATCAGCCGGCAATTATTTACAGTTAATTTTAATGAAAGCCTTAATGGAATCCATTTTACCCCGTGCGAGCTATTTGTATACATCCGCGTGGTTGCATAATGTACACAACAAAAAGTTTGTAGGGGTTTTAGAAATCAATGTTCAGTATATACTTATATACTTACTCTATCTACATCTTCACTTCTACACTAATATTATAAAGAGCTAAAGTTTGTTTGTGAGTTTGTTTCTATTATTGATCTGATACTGAAAATTATTTCATATTCCTGTATTGAATTCCTGAAAAACACCGTCACTGCAGGGAAACGGGGTGAAACTGCGGGGGCAGCTAGTTGGAAATAAATAGTTAAACTTGAGGTATAATTAAGTATAGTAGGTTCGTTTCAATTTGCCGAGGTTTATTTAATCTGTTTTGCCTTTAAGTATATTTCGTTTACACAACGGTTTCACAAAAACAACTCTGAAAGTAAATGAAAACGTCAGCCTTTTCCTCCTGTTACCATTACTTATTCATAAAAAAGAATGTTATTTGACTTCTGAAAAGTTGACGTGAATCTCGACTTTAGATACAATATCGGGAATACATGTTTTGTGTTAGATACTTACTAACATGTAACCTAAAAAAATCTGAATGGAACTGGACGGAGCCAGAACGGATAGCCTTATGCGTGGATAAGCGGTTGATGGCTATTTCGAAAGAATATCTCAATCCGTCACTACAAGCCCCTTGTTTTCACAAATACTCCACACAAACTTAAAGCTCCAAGGAAGATCTAAATAGTCCCTAGATATTATCAACACTTTAATGTTGTCTTTGGACACCTGAAAATGTCAATTTCCCAGCAATCCCCAGAATAGACCAGCAACAGCACCCCAGTAAAGGTCCTATTCTATCATCGTGTCAGAAGATGACTACACTCAGTACGAACATAAATAACGAACAAGTTCCGAAAAGAACGTAGGTAGGTACTGACTGAGCCGCACGTCCAAAATACCAAGACCCGTGAAGCAAGTGATCAGGTATAGAATTTTAGAAATTATGTCGAGTTAGATATATCACAGTTTACTGGTTTGCAGAGAGGGGAAGGTAGGGAGTCCGGAGGGAAGCGAGGGTCCCCTCTCGAGCGCGTACTGTTGCCATGACAACGGCGTGTTATTGGCTCCCTACTGTGATTTTGGTGAACAATGCGACAACAGATACTGTGGACATTGTCACATTTATCTCTTTATATTGAAACTTTATAAGTACCTACCATAAAAACAAATTGAAAGCAAAATAGCGATTAATAAATAATAGCATTACAGGAAAAGGAATAAGGAATCATCCTTAGCTACCTCCACCTTTATGACAACATTTGATAGTAATAATGCTAAACAGACCCTTAAACTAAAACTAAACGAACTTGCTAAACGAAACCTTTGAAAAAAGTTGAGGAGAGTAAGCGTATATTATACGGCCCCACACCACTCAGAGCTGCGTAGTTACAAACTCTGATATTGCCGAGTTCCGTTCACCACAATGATACCGTGTTGAGCACTTCGTATTATGACGTCAGAGGCTGAATGACGATGAACTCTTGAGGGGTTGGCAATAAGGAAGGAGGGACCGAATATATGAGAATATGTTGAGAAGAAAATACTCGAATGCTACGATAAAAACAGTTTTTTTTATAACTGTTCTTGTTGTTTCTTTGAGCAACCACAAGTGAGTTCTGGTTTTTCAAGTTCCAAGGGTATGAATGTACGTCTGTTCTCGCATCACGTAAAAATTACTGATCCAGTTGCAATGTGGCTATCACTGTTTGGTAGATCAGAATCTGACTTATGCATGCATCCATACAATAAATTTGAAAGTATATGTTTGTGTCATTTTAACCTTTCCACGACTAAATGGCTGAATGTAATAATCGAGCTATTGAGAAAAAGAAACTGTTAATTTGTAGGCGATAAAATCAGGCATTGGACTTACCATGTCATCTAATATCGATTAAAAAAAACAATGAACGAAGTTGCGGGTAACAGCTAGGTCATAATGTACCTAGTCGTAGTACATACCTACATTATGTAAACCAAAATAGTTCCCAACTGGCATCCAAGATTGCCGGACGACGGGACACGAGCACTAGGGTTGCCTCTCATAGTTTAAAGAGTTTCGGTTACGGATACGGAAACGGTATTCTTCGATCTGATATCAGACAGTTTCAGATAAACTATAAAGTTAAAAAGCTTTATATAATCTTTGATTAAAATAGATACGTAATTATGATATAATATATTGATAGGTAGGTGTTACATGTATTGGCGAACCTTTTGCACACAAAAACCCCATAAAATATCACGTAATATCAAAATTACAATGATTACTCACAGATGTTACTAACAATGTTCACAGAATAAAATTACAGTTTCGGAGACGGATACGGATATCTATAACATCCCTAGTCCTTGTAAACTTTCGCCCATCCACCCCCTCTGCTAAAGATTCTGCGGTCACAACTCGCAGCCCACTGAACAATGGCAGTCGCTTTGTCTGACAAATCTGAAGCAATTACCTTCGTTACAGCTATGTATTAATTATGGAAATGTCTATGGAAGCCGCGTAATTAGTCACAAAGTAACTATGTAGTTAGCTACGCAATGGTAAGTATGCATATAAGTATGGTAAGTGTACGCAGTGGTTATTAGAAGTCGAACTAAATATATAATTATTAACTATCATTTCTATGAACCGCAGAGAACTCGAATGCTTTTCCTTGGTCTGTTTCCGGTGAAATACAACCCAGTTGAAGCCGGTGAGTTTAAGTCAAGAGCGAATAGGAATCTTCTAAGCAACGTGTTACACCATCGGCGACATCATTATTTTTCATCGCCTAAGATGCAGGATATGATTACGCTGTGCGTGAGATAGTGGACAACTGTCAAATTATAAAATAACTGAAATGATATCTTATTTATCTTTACATATTTTGCATTGACGGTAACATAAGTGTCTATGTAATCCCCTAGACAATATTAAAATCCAAGGCAATTTTTCAATATCGAGTTTCTAGTTAAAACAGATAGCACAAGACACAAGCGCGTCTGTCACTATCATAAGGTTTGCACCAAGGACTAAGGCGCAATGTGTCTTCACTAAGGACTTTTCATTAGAGTGCACATTCACTGAGGAAAATGCAATTTCCCAGGCGCGTGAATCCTAGGGATGGGATCGTCTGCTATGGAATGAGATATCGAGGTAATTTGAGAAACGAGGTTTGGCGTAGACAGAATAATAACGTGGCTAGGTTTATGTGTAAAGTGAAGAGACACCATCTTGCTTGATTTTTGGTTCCTGATTGACTAATTAATTATATTGAAGTTATGAAGGTACCTAGTTTATATCTGTTCTTCTGCTGTTTAATATTTTTACAGTAAGCATTGCTGCATCCGGTCAGAATACACATGGCGTTTATTCTCAGAACTGCCTTCTAAAAATGTACAGACTTTCCGAGTACGTTTATTACATTTACAAAAGTAGTAATACAGAACCCCCTAAATTCACACACGAATATGTTTTCGTTTATATCTAGCCACTCAAGGAGCGTCATCATCCAAGACATAAGACCTTCATAAAATACGATGTCCATCTTAAAATTTCCATAAAAAAAATGTCGATTCCATTTCGCGGAAACATCACCAGGTTTGCATGAGGGGGACGCGCATCAGACAGTCTTTGCGTATTCTTGCAATTTATTATTATACCGCGTGGCACTCGCATTTTTCACACTGGCAATTTCGCTAGACTAGCGATTGGCTCAAGCACGTTTTTATACGCTCCCCTTTCAACGGCCATTTACTACCTAAATGCGATGAATGCTTATTTGAAAACAAATTCTTCTGAAAATAAGTATTTTTAACATTAGATAGATAGATAGATAAATAGATATTTTCAACATTAGATAAATAGATAGATATATAACTCTTTATTGACAACAAAATGTATAGAATACAGAAAGATTAAAGAGTACAATCAATGCGCGACCTAACATTCGTTGATTTTCATATTGAACCTTACTTAAATATGGTTATTAACAATATCTTGAGGCAAAATTGATTCGTTAAAAGTTTGTGGAGTCGTGTTATGTATCCATAACAATTTGTTATGTACCCGACGAGACAAGTACACAGACACACATCCATGTACTCATCATAGGTACGGTACATACGACTATTAAACAAGTATGCGCATGTAACTGTGATTAATTTTCACTCATGGCCGCACACGTTTAAAATTCTCATATTCACGATGGGGCTGAAGAAATAAAATTTACCAAACATAAACTTTTACGAGATAACCCGTAGGGGACGGCGCATTATTACCTCCAAAAGGTAGGAGATACGATATGTTCCAAGTCTTCGGAAAGCGTTCGAGTGAGACCAATATACTCAGTCGAGTGATAGTGATGCTGTGTTAACTTCGCGTTGACTAATTCGCAACTGTTGCAAGTCATTTTGCGTCAATTACCAGCTTTTTTGCTTATCTAACGGTGGCAAATGAAATAAACTCATTTAATTTTACTTGTATCCTGATAGAAACACGCATTGTCAATGATAATATCCTGACCTAAATTTCCCATAATGTGGTGGCGGGAGATAGATTATGAAAGTACCTACCTATATTTATATGAGATTCGCGTTATTAAAGTCACGGATGATTCTGGGTTTGGCAGGTGAGTATTCAACTCGCATACGCGAATAAGAGTAGGTAAACGAGTTGGTATATTTGAAAGATATATTTCGATTCAGTATGACTTTTATGTGACATAATAATAATACCTAGTCATATCCTAAACAGACGGTAAGTATAGTCTGCCTAACCACATAGTGCTACCTGCTTTTAACACGGATAATTAGGTATAAATAATTAAGTCAGTTGGTCCTTGTGTAGGCCTAAATGTCACGATGAGATGATAAGTTTAAGTGTCTGGATCTATAGGTGCAGGCTGACATGATGATGACGTAGTTGAAGAGGAAGACTCACGCGCTGATGACATGAACGTGCTGGAAGGCCGAGGGTCGAGAGCATCTTCTAGTTGGCGGCAGGGGAGCGTGCAGGGGTGGTCCGCCAGGCTGGCCGTACATGACGGGCTGCAGTGACAGTGACCCGCCCAGGTTGATTGATGTGGTACTTGGTAGCCTGATGACAAATTATGCATTTATAGTGACTGCGCGAAAGTACTTTGATAGTTGTAATAGTAAGTATGTAGGATTTAATAATTTGGCGACGGCAATGCAAATTTTGCCATGGAGATTTTCTAGAAATTATGAGTATAATTGCGGCGGCGCTTTTGGGACAGTGTCCGTATATAAGTATATAAGTATCAAATTAATAATAACTAATCAAAAGTAATTATACGTAGTAGGTATCTACATCTCTAATAGAATTAAAAATCTATCTTAGTAGATATAGTAGTGCTAGTGCACATCAATATATTTTTATTATGTTGACTTTACTCTTGATAACCTATTAAAATACGAGCGTCCACTATTCCAATTATTTGTTCAAAGTTAAAATCCCACAACTAACTTACACACATTATTACATACATAATTCATTGCGGTTGAATCAAGCTAACAAAGAAAAACCCCGTTCAAACTAACCAGCCCGATTTGTTCGAAAGGCGTTTCTGGGAAAGACTAATTATAGATAGCTGGTAGAAACGCTACAATTCTATATTAGGGCAGCGTTATATCATCGGAAGCACATGTCGTATGATAACATCTGGCATCGTAAATGACACCTGTTGACTCATCGTATCGTAATAAAACTAAGGGCTTAGCCACGGAGAGAACCACAAAAAGTGGGTGGGCTGTGCTATGTGTGAAGTGTCTCACTGAAATGGCATGTCGGTCGCTTTGGGCACTACAAAAGCTTGTTGCCATGATTGCCAATAGTTACGCGAATCTAAGGTAATAAGTACCTAAACTGCCACTATCAAATAGTCAATTTAAATTTCTTAATATCCGTCTTCGACCTTTATTAATCAGGTAGGTACTTACAACGTTCTCTAAATGCTCATCGGATTTTCCAAAGCTTTGGCTTAATAACTTCGTTACAGTATTTATCTTGTACAGACGAGGCAAGTTGTAACTCCTATTTCGAACTTTACAAGCTTTGCTTTAAAGATTATAATGCTGTAGTGTTTAATCTTGTTTGTTGGTATACATACTCCTAGTTTGTAAACTCAAAACCATGTTTATCAACATAATGAGACTATTTGAGTATCTGAAGGGATTTGCTTGACGTATTCGCTTTCATGTCTCCCTGGGATGAGTCCCCTTTCCCAAGACTATTATCGACAATGGCTGCAAATATCATCATCATTAGTTTAACAATGGAGCCTTCAGAGTAAGTGGTTTCAAAGAACTAATCTCTGTTGATGTCACTCTCAGAAGACGACACGAAGATTGTTTCTATCTGTATTTAACAGCTAGAAGCGTTTTATAAGTCCACGCGTAGCCTGACATTGCAGCTTCTTGAAACGCCTACCAACTTTATCTCTTCATAAATACTGAAACACTTCCTTAGTTAAGGGTAGGATAATAAATGCTATGTACGTGACACTGCTGTTACAAGCACTGAAAGTCTCAACTTCTATAATTTATATTACTCTATAGGTACGCCTCACACCAATGTGGAATTACTAAGTCCATGAAGAAGTAATTGATGTGAGTTCAGCCTGTATTAAGACTAATAGCTAAGTAATAGTATGGATTTATTAATGCATTGTACAACCTCTAAGTGCACAAAGACACCATAAGTGCTAATGGTGAGATAGAAGCTCGGATAAGTGATCCTGGCTTATGAATTTACCGAGTAGCATTAGTAGAGCGTTATGGTTATGCCAAGCCCACACCCCGCGTGTCATCTAATCTAGTCGTTTGATCTAATCACTAAGTGCTTTGCTACGTTCTGCAGCCTATTGCACTGCAGTGAGAACTGAGAATAGACTCTAATAAAATGTAGGTATATTATAAAAATACTAGCTAAACTGTCTACCGTTACGTTAAACGAAGTCAACTAGTTTCACCATATGCCGAATATGTTTTGGTTACTGCTGTTTGATACTGACGTTTCTGGTTCTTTAGTTTGGTGATTGACGTGAATCCATGTGAGACGCCATCCATATTGCAAGGTGCAGGTGCTGAAGATGTCATTGAAACCCCCTGCTATAGAGGAAATAAATACTATCCCTGCTTGCCTCTCTGGGAAAAAGCCCTGTAATCACAATCTCGTGAAGGGAAAACTTAGGTCCTTGCCTCAAAGGTGACTCCATATGCACCCGATGTGAGGAACACGACGGCGCAGGCTGATGAGACGGGTGCGGAGGCAGTGGTGGGGGGCTGCTGTGCCGGCTCAGCGTTTCTGGCGACACCAGTGCAGCCCCAGCTGACGCCGGGCTCGGGAGCGGGGGGGCGCTGCCTCCGGAGACCTCGGATTCTGCCCCACCGAAGGTGGTACGAGAGACGTGAGACCCACCCGACATGTTGTTGGCGGGAATGGAGTAGCAACTACAACAATAGAAAGATTTTGTTATAAATTAGTTGCATAAAATATTTAGAATATGAGATTGCTAATAAGCCACGCTAGAGGCTAGTGGCTGTAATTTCAGGTGAATGATTTTAAATAATCCTATGTATTTTGACTCGCTAAGACTGGAGACTGATGCTTACTTTCTAAATAGAACCAAATTATGATTTAAATTAAATTGTACCAACCACTCGCTAAATTATACCGTAATCGGGTTTGTTTGATAAAGTGTATTATAATATATAGTAATATATAACTACTCACAATAAGGAAAATATCTTGTTTGTAACAGTTTCCAGCTTCCTACTTCGATCCCTTGCTCAGCCAGCTCACACATACATACCTGGATTATCCAATAATTCATAAAAAGTATTCGATATTTACAGACAGGATTTGTACAATGTCCTGCGAATAATTTATAAAATGTTTAGTCTAGGACAGAGCTTATGACTAGGTACGCTCAGATTATGAACTAAAATAAAACTTAAACTTAGAAGAGTTCAATTCAAGGCTCTTTCTATTTTCAATTAGTAGGTAAAGTGATAATATTGTATCTGCTAAATAAAAATAATTGCAACAACACACCAGCACTTCTTGCGTGATGCATGCTGCTCATATTTCAGCATAGTTATGGCTACAAAAAAAACACAATTGAACACTTCCATTTATTTAATGTTGTCACAAATTTTCTGTCGAGGCAAAAGTGCAAGATTGTCTCTTAGAAAAACATAAGGCTCTCGATTTAATTAAAAACTCGTTACGTCTCTTTTTCTAATTAAAATCAACTTCCTTCATCTTACTGCGGATAGAGAAGTTCCTATCTGTCTGTCCCTGTTATAAGGGTATCTTTCTTTCAGAAATAAGTAATTTATATTTCAGTTTAGGCCTGGTACACATTAGGCGTTTTGAAACGCACGCTCTTGTAACGCGCGTTTTAAGAATAAACAGGTTCTTATTCTTCAATCTCTTTATTCTTCTTCTCTTTCTTTTCGAGTCAATGGTCGTAACTCACAGGACCATGGCTAGAATGTAGCCAAAGTCACCGCATTGTCTTAGGCTGCGGTAAGTTCCTCTATTGTACAGGATCTGGGACACGAGGAGCATGACAGCACGTGAGGCATCGTTTGTCTTGGGGCTCCACAGTTGCATTGCTCGTGTGATTGGTCTATCTTTATTCTTAAAATGCGCGTAACCAAAGCGTGCACTTTAAAACGCCTAATGTGTACCAGTATTAAATGTTCACCTTGTTTTACTAATATGTAAATTTTCTCAGTAAGATATTTTACTGAGAAGATTTACACATGATGGTTTACATATTATTATAAACCTTACTGAGAAGATTTACATACGATTATGTAGGTACCTAGTCTGACAATTATAATTTATCCACATTTCAGTTCAACGAGTTTCACTTAACTCTAAACCCGGATGAGTGCAAAATTGATAGCACAGCCACTTCAATTTCTCGTCGAATCATGCTGACTAGTAGGCACATTAGAACGCGATAACTTTTAAGGAGCTGTCAAGAGTTCTGAAGATTCCATGCGGAATCTGGCAAAAAATATTTTGGATGAGCTCCAAATTTCCATTTCGCCCCTCCGTGTAGTAAGTAAGTACTCGCTTGCCGTACAATCGATATCTGATTCATTTAAATTTGAGTGCTCTGAAAATATCTCGGTTAGGCTTAAATTATGCACGAAATGAGATCATGAGGTATGGGGAAATGAAAGGAAACAAAACTGACTTTTGTTTTGGCATGACAGTCTCAAAATAAATGATTTATGCAATTTTAGGTGCGTGTTTGGTTTGAAGCCACAAAATCTCAAGAATCATGTTTTAATTAATTAAACAGAACATTCAAGTATTAAGATATCGTGGTAATCACAATTATTACAGACAACTGAATTGAAAGCTCTATGTGACAATATTTAACGTAGACATACATCACATACAACATATTCCGACATCACTGCGATCAAAATAAAACGATTTCCACGTTCGATAAATGCAACCATGAACCTATTTGCCACAAATACCTGCAATCCTCGCGTCTGCCCCATTGCTCCATAGTTCGATAAATGCTTAATCCGCTTAAATAAAAGCTCCGACGCTCGTTGGTCATTATTTATCGAATAACAGACGAATTAACTTTTGATCGGGATTCCAGAATTGAATTCATACAATTTTAATGGTGATGAGCTTGCTTAAACTGCAATGTGTTAGCCTCACTCGCTCTCTCTCTCTGTGTCTATTGCTCTTTTCCCGAAAAAGTCTTAAAATATCTGTTGATTCGAAAGCAGATAATCAGTTTTGAGTACCTATCGTATGCTTAGATGGACAGGGTCACCGTTTTATCAGTCTGACATTTAGCAAGGAATTAACTGCGATCACTAATAACTTTTGTGCGCTGACGTGCTAAGAATCCGGATTCAGCGAGCGCCGGAGTTAATAGTTCATGAACTTCGATAACGGTTCGCACGGAATAGCAATGGATCGTACAAGTTCTATGATAAGTCTATGATGGCACGTAGGTTATTACCTCTAGTTCGACAAAGTTTCTTATACTTATCTGTTATCTTTGCCGAACGAAAGTTACTATTTATCCCACTATCCCGAATATTATGAGAAATGAAAAAGTTTACATGTACAAACATGTTGTAACGGATTTATATATTTCTTTGAGAGATATTTTATATTTTCATTTGGCAAATGGATGTATGTGCATCGTCCTGGAAAGGAAAGGCAATTCTTGCGGATAAAGGAGTAACGCGAGCGGAACTAGTTATGGGACGCAGGTACGGAAATAAATATGGAACTACACGCGACATAACGGAACAAAACTACAGCGTCTGTATCGATCGAGCGGCTGATGTTTAAATTAAAAGGCTTTCTACTGACAAACGAGAATGTTAATGTGTATACACGTGAATCGTTTATTCATTAATTGTGGACGTATATAGGAGGATAAATACAATATGTGTTTTGTGCACGTTTTTTACATGTACGAGTACTATATAGTACAGCCAGCGTCGAATATTATTATGATATTTAAAGTATTTTTGAAAAGTGGGCATGAAGTCATAATTGCAAGTTTCAATCACTCTGGTAGACCAATCGCAATCAACATCGCAATTCAGTAAAGATATAGATAGTTTAATGAAACTTCCTGAGTAGTTTTGGAAAGGAAACGCGTTTTTTTGTTTGTATCGTATGCTGAATCTCATGCATGCTAAGCTAACGAAAACAATGTGTTTGTTCACATAAAAGTAAAAGCGTTCACAGCTGGAGATTCTGATTCAGTGATTTTGGTACGAAACACTTCAACCATGAGGCTTGCGAATATTTAATACGAGGAATAATTATTATGTCAACTGTAAAAAAATATTAAGATCTGGTTAAGTATATAAAACACCAGACATAAAGTACGTGTTTGTGCCACACTAATATTCCAAGAAGTCTCACGTCAGTTTTATTAATCCAAGAGATATTTACTCGTGTAAATCTATTTACTTTAGGTAAGTATACATCTATGGTCTCCCCGATAAAAGATGCTCTAATTACATTAACTCAATCCCGAGTGCCGTTTATAGGGCAGACGGTGCAAATCGAATGACAGATCCGCCCGGCTGCGCCATTTCCGCTTCCAATATGGCCGCGTTCGATTTCCGGCTTCGTCTCTACCGTAAACCATTTAAGCCGAACCGTTAAATAAATAAATAGCGCACAACCATCACAAACCAATGTATGTATGCGATGCTCTGTTTCAAAGATAATTTATCTGCTAATAAGAATGACTAGGTAAGGCAATTGTGAAAGATCATTTTTGGTTATAGATATGAAAGAAAAATTTGAACGAATATAACTAATTAGTCGTAGAACTAAATCGTTTGGATGAAGATGCAATGGATTAAATTAATCAACTTTTGTCAAAAAATTCGAAGTAACAATTCCTTTTTAAAACTTTCCATTGCAAGAACCTTTTCACGATCAAGAAACTTTTGCAACCGACGTGTTCGTGAGGATGGCACGCGAAAAAACTCTTCCCTTCCTATACTTCGAGTGTAGGCACTCGTACGTAGGAAAAGATAAACCAAAAGTTAATTTCCCTTCGTGAGCACAGAAGTCTCTAGAGTGGAATTAATATAACAAAAGGGTAGCAAGGGAGACCCGATGTGCATTAAAGTAACATAATTACTGTCTTTTATTTTAAATACACAACACTAATTGAAGTTTAAGTTGCGTCTATAGTTCTCTCAGAGTTTCTTTATAATTAGATTTCCAGACCTGAAACAAATTCATAAATACGGAAGTCAAAGCAAAACACAAAATTGTAATTTAATAAATGTTGTAGCTACGTTTACGTGAGTTGTACAAAATAAAAAAACAAAAGACAAACAAATTAGATAGTAATTATGTTATAACAGACGGTGACTAATATGAAAATTAAAATGTATAAAGAACATAAATATTTACCAACTAAAATGTAAAGGTAGCTCAAAAGTAATCACGAACCTTATGAAAACACAAAACAAAAATAAACGCACGAAAAAGTCGGCAGCACACAACCTCATCTCTAATGCATGGAGTTAGCGATAAATCCTAATAAAACAAATCTTTTTAATCTTTGATCACGTAGCGATAGTATTAGATGTTTCTACACTATTTACTCTCTGAAATCATCCATCTGAAATAACATTAGTGCTCTATAAAAAAATGATGCTTATTTCCAAAACCTTAAAGTTCAATTTTGTGTGGTGATTCTTTAAGATAAGTCTCGTAGCCAGTGCTACGGTGGTAGTATCGTAGCGCTCGTAGCGTTCGCTTTCGTTGGCACGCTGCCCGGCCCGTGATCAATGGGCGTCTACAACCAGACTACTTTCACGGGAAACTTAATTTCAGTACACTGTTTTGCTTTTATACGCTTAGCGTAAAGTTTGATCTGACAATGTTCATTCATGAAAGTTGTTTATAGCTACTGTGAAACGTAGTTAGAACTTTCAATTGTTTTTAGTTATATACGTATATTACCGAGCTTATCGATGGATTTTTTTTTTATAATGCGATGAGGAAGAGCTCCTCACCTCACACACAAGTATTTCTTCAAAAGTTAACAGGTTTATAACCCTAGAAACGGAATTTCTTGTGTTGCTGTACCTATTAAAAGTTAAAATCCACACTCTCACTTTGTCTCTATTTCGTATTCCGTGTAGAAACAACAACAGTTGAGAGTAAAACTGGTACAAAGTAACCATAACATTATTTTTCACTCTGCATAGGGTGACAAACAAGCACCGCCACAGAGAATGAAATTCAGAGCCAAAACACGTCTCAAAAGTCTAGTCCAACGAAACTGCTGACAAAATATCCTGCTAACGACATACAAAGGCGAAATATTGTTAGCACACAAACATAATCCGGCGTCTGGCTTCACACTATTCATATGCAGAATAAAAAAGGTAAAAATACCACAGAGTCGCTTCCGACGGGAATGTTTCACACATTTTTAGACGTTTGCAGTTGTGTTCCGATGTTTTCCGACATTTTTAAGACACTGCGAAGTTTTCTCTCTGAAACAAGCAAGGCGTCTTGTTTGTTCCGAAGGCGTAACAATGAGACAGTGGCGTGTAAAAGGAAATGCGGCTTGGTGTTTGTATGACTCTTTACCAGGGATAGGAGGGAATGACAGTGAACTGGGTTCTTTTGTGTTATTTTTTAGTTTAAAATAGAAACTGTCATTTTCGTTACCAAAAATACGCAATTATGGAGTGGAGAGCGTCTCTTATGCGTTAAATAATTAAGTGCTTATAAAAATAAAAATACATGTTCATTGAATTACAGTATTTGAAGGAAGAATGGAGCCCTAATTTCGGCTATTCAACTCTCCGGTGCGTGCCTTTTTTAATGCGGACTTTTATGCAAAACCAAACTCTACGGCTTCGCGAAAGTATCTCGCTATTATATTTACAGGAAAATCAAAAGTTCCTCTTATATTCAGGTTCAGGTGCCAGGGAATGCGCCATGAATATTTAAACGTTGATAAAGGGCTCTCCCTAAAGATTTTGCAAACACTTTGAGCCTTTAACAGTTTACTGAGAGCATAATATGAGAGACCTAAGTTCTTTTAAACTTACATTTCAATTAGCGTATTATATATTATTATTGTTATATTAGAGGTTTCAAGTTAAGATGACAGTTCCAGATTTGAATAAACCTTTTATTAATAACAATATTATATAACCAAATTTAGTACCAATACCAATATAACATACATATATACCAATATTAGTGATCATTGGTTACAATATATAGCATTCCGCTGGTGAAAGTATAATATTTATAAAATCGGTCGATAATTTTTGAGTTTATCCACTACAAAGAAATATACAATAGGTACCTACATTCAATATTTTCTGTAAATATTATTAGTGTAGAAATATACCTAGCATTATAAATATAAATTAGTTGTATTATAAGTTTATTAAAAAGTCCCTCAACATAAGACTTGTTGAGATAGTACTTATGCTTCTACTATATTTATGTACCTACTCGTATACGAGTATACTTGGTAGCAAACATTTCAAACAAAACTTGTGTGTGTGTATTGTACACCTTACCTGAGCAATCACAAGTTTCTGTTCCCTAATCATGTCGTAAAACAATTTTGCAGCTACATAAACAGACTAGTAACATGATTGTCTAGACACAACAACTGCAATAAAATAACTTTGTTTGAATGTTGTGATTTTGTTGTGATTGTGATGATTAAAACTTTATCGCAGACTTTCATAGCATCTTTTAGTACCAATGCTAAATTGAAATGTAACGCAAAGAGGTAGGTATATATAGTAACATCAATTCTTACGTGTTTGGTGTGTTTGTATTTACATGTATTTTCTTGATTATAAAGCATAAATAAAACGTAACTGTCACAAAGTTGACTGCCCTTTCAACCCTATCCTACAACTAGCCACAGAGTAATGAACAGTAAGTACGTAAACAGTTATCACATGCACCGTCGCGTGCAAAGTCCGCATACCTCTGCATTTTAAAATTAATCGTCAACCAGTTACTCGTGGGTGCCACCCTTGAGCCCTCAGTGCGGTAAGCGGTCACTGACCCGGATATTTAGGACACTGTTTATACGAACATCCCAGGAAGTAGGGCGAGGGGCGCCCGTCATTGGATTTGCTTCAATTTTATAATTACACGACGTAGGTATGACTTGGTGTGGTGTTGATGACGATTTAACGGAGGGTGGCAACAAGTGTTTGGATTGATGGTTGGTGAATGTTTGATGTCAGAAAATGGTGAGGTGACCGGTTGAGGGGCTATGCGTCCGGCGTTCGTTGAGCCATGAGAAATTTACACTGTAAACAGATATGTAGGTAGGTACGAAAATTGAATTTTTGTTCACTCACCTTTCCTCTGTAGGAGTTTCATTGTTATTCTCACCAGATTCCGTTATTTTCATCATGAAAGCTATTAATGCTCCATCACACCACTATCTTAATAGACTTTCAAGCACTTGAATCTTTAGCGAGATAATAAAAACAAAGCGCCCCTTGCGGGTGATATTTAGAAAGAACGAAGACACTACAAAATACTGTTTCAAAAGCCGGTATACCACATCCAAAACGGCTTGATAGAGATTAGAGACTATGCTACTGCCAAGAAGCGGTTTTACAGATAACTTGAGGCACACATAATCGCAAGGAATTAGTTGAGCTATAATCAAAACCACTTAACGTAATATTAAGGCAGCGACTCTTAGAGAAATGCAGACATTAATAGGTTTGATAGTGACACTAAATCCGCGGCGGCAGCAGTGCAGACACTGTGTTACCGAGGTCCGACCCCAGGGTATTAACTGATCTAACTGGATGATGCTGTGGATTGCAGCAATTTCGTGCTATTATTGCATGGGGGCGGGACAGGAGACCGGCTCTCCAGCGAATTGTTAATAGACCATAAGTGGTGCCGAATGATGGAGAAGAACGAATGGAATTTACATTATACAATACTCATAAAATTACGTGATTTTGTAAAACACGTAGTGTAAAGGATGCATTATATGAAAAGAGCACTGCACGATGATGATGATGAATTAAGAAGCTAGTGGCATGAATGCAAGAAAACAGTGTCACTAATCTATCCTTCCCTCAATATAACTATTTGAATTGAATCGCTGCAGTGGACTTTAAAGAATAAAATAACTGTAAAATATCCTGATTCTACTCGATTGCCACCGCCAGCGACCAGGAATAATTTTTAGGTGCCGATTTTGGTGGCGAGCGAAATTCTTCTCTTGGCCGCCACCGACGGTAACATTGCCAGCTGGGAACAGTCGATTTGTAATCACGTGCATAGTCTGACAACTGTCAAACAAAGGACGAAGGGGTCCAGAGGATGTCGAGAGGATGTCACCGATTGCCGGCGCAGCCGGCAGCTCGCGACCCTGATCCGTACTGACGGGTAATTGTGATGCATGCATTACAAGTACCTACGTAGGTAACTATTAAAATTCATACGACAATTTGCAACTTCCACCACAGATAATAAATTATGTTGATAGGGATTTCCAAATGCGGATGAAGTGGTTATACTTATTGTTATAACACGTGAGAACCTCATCCAACTTGAGGACAGTTAAAAAGATGATTTTTAAAGTATTCATTTCGAGATATTTTTTATGGTGAACAGAGCACAACATGATGGATATATCCATTTATGAATTGTATTACTCTGGCCACAAATCTCTTATAAACAGGTTCAATCAATCTAGAAACTCTTCCCCCTCATCATTCAACTAGCAAGGGGTGCCACGAGGAAATTTCAATAGCTGTCTCAAATGGGCAATAGCATAGTCATTCGTTCATTGTTGCCATCCATTCAAGATTGCCTTCCTAGCGGAGACTACACCGAGCAATTTGGAACAAATAAATATCCCAGTAGGTACATACGTTTAATCTTATATAGGTAGTATCTGATCTGTATTGTGTGTAAGTCGGCCAGTTGAAATGTCGCTAGGGATAACCAGAGTAGTTGGGCGGCTTTTTAAGTGGGTAGAAAGTAGAATGTTCCTTTGGTAGCTAAGACACAAATTGAGTTATCCGTCGGGTTTACAACTTATTTTCCGATTCCGATTCAAAATATACTTACCTAATAGTTATTAATTTAAAATTATACTTTTCAAGACTGTACAGAAACTTACTGCAGACAAAACAAGCTTTTATAAAAACGTATTCTGTGATGGAAGCAGGTGCAATTCAGTAATTCCGTTGTCTAACTTTCGCATCTATAGTTTTGGCACCAGAACATGCAAAATTCATCCAATAGGTGCAAGAACTTTGCCTTTTTCACACCTCAAATATAATTTTGTCAGTCCATAAACACCTACAAACGCACTATGGACCCAATATATAAAAAGCAAAGCTCCACAATAGTCTTGATTGGTACATACTATTGTCCTTTATGTCAAAGTTGAACCAGCTTTACAAACATAAATCTAAGCTCTAACTTATCAAATACTTACTTTAACCACTGTTCGCGCCACTTAATTGGCCCTCATAATTAGTTTCTACCTTCCTATTCCTAATCTTTTTGGCGACTATCCCTGTCGCTCACATCGCGGCATCCGCGATGACACCGCGTGCGGCTGCAAGCATCAGTGTGCAACCGACCTCTCGACGTTGCTGCTGCCGCTCTTCGCCCGAATCTTAAAAGTACTGGATCTGCCACTCCTTGCTGGTGATACTCGTGCATTCGACGCGATAAACCCATAAACCCCAAAACCGCTATTTATACCGTCGCGTAAACGCTCCTTGCCGACACGCGACAACCGCTCAAGAATACAGTCCACTACATCGAACCAGAACATCCTGAAGGAACAAGCGGCTTGAAGACGGATTTACAGAACCGAGGTGATTGCCGTGCATGGAGACCAGGTTAGTCGTCAAGCTCCTTTTCACTATCCTTCACCAGCCATCCTTCCACCGCCATTGAAGGCGCGCTCAGCACATATCACTTGGCTGCCGCGCTAACATTCCTTTGGTCCTTGCGAACTGGATTTCTCAGTCTGGATTATATTTCGTACGTTCAAGTTCATATTTGGTCCTCCCGCTGTCTGTTGGTTTTCCTTAGGCCTCAGATATTCAATTATAACCGCCCGCCCGCCATTTTATATTTGTAGTTTACCTACGTTATTTCCCTAGAATTATCATCCTCCCGCCCGTAATTACCGCTTAACTAGTACACAGTACTATTCTACTACGCTCTTATATAGTAATTTCGTATATTCCGTATTCCTATATAGTAAAAATAACGATATTTCCGTAATTCTTATTTTATATTTAAAAGTGAAGGTATTCCTCGCGATCTACTCAGTACACTCGCTGTGCGTTTCTTATCTTACTGTGCTCGTAAATGTTCTAGGCAGTTGCGGTAAATAAGAAATTTCGTTCATTGTCTAGTTTTTTGTTTTGTAATAATGGCTACGGCTACTCGCTCAAAAGACAAAGAAACGTATGAAGACGCAGAATCGCTCAATGCGTTAGAGGTCGAACGTTTGACCTTGATAGGCAAACGTGACATGATATTTTCCCGCTTACAAGTTATATATAACCGCTCTTTAAATGCTTTCACTGATGACACTGAGAAAGATTTGTTCCTATGTGCAATGATTTCGCTAGACCGCTTACGTTCCGAGTTTAATGAAATTGTAAACAAATTAAATGTCACGGAGTTGGCTATCAACGCTTCGTACACGGTCAACTATCAATCTATAGGCGCTTTCGAAGATCTGTTTTGCCGTTGTCAGTATGTTTACAATAAACTTAACCCGCCCTCGCAAATGATAAAAACCGCTGATTTCAATGTTGCCCCGCAACGTAAATCTATCAGAATTCCTGAACTCGATTTGATGGTCTTCAGTGGAGATCCGATGACCTGGAGGATATTTTATGAATCATTTAAACGTACGATTCACGAAAATCCCGATCTTACTGATCACGACCGCGTCCAATATTTAATAAATAAATTGTCAGGCCGAGCGCTGGCTGTTTGTTCCGGTATTGTACCGAACGGGGACAATTACCCGATAATATGGCAGACATTAGTCGATAAATATAACGATAAACGTAACCTGGCATCCGCTTATCTCGATCAAATGCTTGATTTCAAATCTTCTAACACCGCGACGAATAAAAACTTAGAATTATTTCTAGATAAATTCTGCACGGCAGTTTCAAGTTTGAAGTCTCTCAAGCTTGATAACTTGTCTGATTTTATTCTGTTGTCTCTTGCTTTGAAGAAGATCGATTCAGGTACCGCACGCTCATTTGAAATGCATTTACGAGGTAAATCTATGCCTACCTACGATGACCTTACAAAATTCATCCGCGAACAAAGTAAAATATTAGATCGTGTTACGCCCGCTTCTCATCACCGCAGTGATAATAGACCGGTTATTGCAAAGTCAACGCATGCATTTGCCGCATCATGCGTCACTCAATGTCCGCTATGTAAGCTAACAGATCACGCTAACTTATATAGATGCCCTGCATTTAATAAGCTTTCCATTGAGGACAGGTTTGCTTTGGTAAAACAAAACAAGGGCTGTACGAATTGTCTAAGTACTACGCATCTAAACACCGCTTGCAATTCTAAATTTAGTTGCCGTAATTGTGGATGTAAACATCATTCCATGTTGTGCCGTAAGGTTTCGTCTTCCCGTGAAGAGAACCGCCCGCGCCATAGCGCCCCCTCATATTATGCGCCCCCGCAACCTCCGCGCGCGCGATATGTCAACAACGTCTCCGCCGCCGCCGCCGCATCTAATATTATGCCGCCTTCGGCATTACCGCAAGCTGTCTCGGGCTCCGCGGTCACTCAGCTGACAAGCATACCTACAACTGCAGCTTATCAGTTACCCCAACCACAGGTATCGCTTTGCAATGTTTCGCCACCTGCTGATAACACTTGTTTACTCGGAACGGTACAAGTTTATGCTACGGATTTAAATGGTCGCCGCCAGGTAGTACGCGCCCTAATTGATTCAGCCTCCCAAAGTAACTTTTTAACTTCAAAATGTTGCGCAAAATTGAATTTAAAATGCAACAAAGTGGCAAATACCGTTGTTAAGGGTATAGGCTCCGCATCTAATCCAATTAAAGGAGCAGTATCTGCTACTTTATCTTCCCGCATAAACGATAATTTTATTTATATTGACGCTTACGTTATCGACCGCATCACGGACAACTTACCCTCAGTGAAAGTTGACGTATCCTCCCTTTCATACCTAAACTGCCTGCCTCTGGCAGATGACAGTTTCTCCTCGCCCTCTGAGATCGACATTCTCATAGGAGCACCGCTATTCTCTGAAATATTGTTAGCAGGCCGCGCCGCTGGTCCCCCTGGTACTCCAACCGCTTTTGAAACCATTTTTGGTTATATTGTAATCGGGACCGCTCCCGTTACGCCCGCTCATGTTACGCCCGCTCATGTTACGCCCGCTCATTTTAAAACTGCTTCTGTTTCTGTTGCTGACCCCTTGGTTGACGATAACTCCCGCTCTCATATCTCCCTCTGTACCTTTACAGAAGGACCGCGCTTAGATAATATTGTTCAACGTTTCTGGCAGCTTGAGGAGGTGCAATGCACGCCGATCCTGAGCCCAGACGCTCTCGAATGTGAGCGCATTTTCACAAATAATGTTTCCCGCGATTCAACGGGACGCTATTCTGTAGCGTTACCCTTCTCCCGCAATCCCGCGATCGCTCTGGGTAATTCTTACCCTACCGCTAAAAAACGATTTATGTATCTCGAACGCAAGCTCGTCGCTACACCTCCTTTGCGCGTGGAGTACGATGCTATAATCAAAGACTACCTTCAAAAGGGTTTTATTTCTCTAATCGACAACGATGATCATTTTACTGGCTACTACGTGCCACACCACGCCATTGCGAGACTACAAAAAACAACAACTCGATGGCGTATGGTGATGGACGCCAGTGCAGAAACTGACTCAGGCCTCTCCTTGAATCAGGTTCTATATACAGGTGATAATTTACAAAATGATCTCTTCACCATCCTATTGGATTTCCGCTTATACGCAATAGCTTTTACATCGGATATCAAGCAGATGTATTTACAAATCTTAATCAATAAGAGCGACCGCAAATTTCAAAAATTCTTATACCGATTCGATCCCGCTTTACCGCTTGATACCTACCAATTCAACCGCGTTTGTTTTGGTCTACGCAGCAGTCCGTTTCTCGCTATGCGAGTTTTGCGACAGTTATGCGCCGCCGACGGCGCCCGCTTCCCGTTTGCGGCAACTCTTATCAAAGACAACACATACATGGACGACGTGTGCTATTCAATGCCTACTCTGTCTGGTTGTTTACAACTCCGAGACGATCTTCGCGAGTTGCTCAAGGCCGGGGGCTTTGAGCTCGTCAAGTGGGCTAGTAACTCGCCCGAGCTACTTGAGTCTCTTCCAGTCTCTGATCGTCACACCGCTAACATAAACTTTGAAGAGCCAGCCGAGAATTTAAAGGTTTTAGGCTTGCAGTGGTCACCCAGCTGTGACTCATTCATGTTCACCGTGAACATTGAAGACCGCCCAGCTACTAAACGCAATATTTTGTCATTAATCGCGCGGCAGTATGATGTTCTCGGGCTTATCGCCCCAGTTATCTTTTACGCTAAGCTGATTTTGCAAAAACTTCACATATTAAAACTTGATTGGGATGAATCACCGCCGTTAGATATCACCAATGTCTGGCAAAATTATACTCACGAACTCCCTTGTGTTCAAAAATTACGCTTTCAACGACATCTAAACGTTACAGAAAACTCAAGGGTTTCCATCGTGGCCTTTGCAGACGCTAGCCAAAGGGGCTACGGTTCGGTGATTTATATGAGAACGCAGGCCGATGAGAACTCTTCTCCAGTCACCCGCTTAGTTTGCGCTAAATCAAAGGTAGCTCCGCTAAAGACCATTTCGATTGCCAGGCTAGAACTCTGCGCTTGCCTACTTATGTCGAAACTAGCCCGCCGCGTTATCGATACGTATAGTAAGCGTCATAACATTGATCAAATATATTGCTTTACTGATTCCATGGTAGCATTACAATGGATCACCGCTTCACCGCATAGGTTCAAAACATTTGTTGCTACGCGCATAACAAAAATTGTTGCCGCGATTCCCGCCGACAGTTTCCGACACGTCTCTGGATCCGAGAATCCCAGTGACTGCTTGTCTCGTGGACTGTCACCCGCTGAACTGCTGGACCACCCGCTGTGGTTCACCGGTCCCGCTTGGCTGCGTCAGCACCCTACTGATTGGCCAGTCACGTCAATATCTCCTTCAAAAATAGACGGCGAGTTGTCGGAGTCAAAGAAAATTATTTCTTTGCCCGTGAGTCCTTTAACTCAAACCACCGCGGAGACATCTAACCCGCTGTTACACCTTCCCGTCCGTGTTTCTTCCTGGTTAACGCTACTACGTATAGTAGTTTTAATTTATCGCTTCATCAAAAAATTGCCGCGCTCTAACAGTTTTACCGCTGATGATATAAATTACGCAGAATTGCAAGTTATGAAAGCACTGCAATTTTTTTATTTTCATGACGTAATCCAATGCTTAAAATCTAATAGCCGCTGCTCTCGCGCAATTCAGCGACTCGTGCCGTTTCTGGATGCAGACGGACTCATACGGGTTGGAGGCCGGCTTCGAAACGCTGATCTGTCATATGATCAACAACATCCCATTTTGTTGCCGCGCAAAGACCGCATTATCGAACTGGTAATTTCGTATTACCACCGTCGACACTGTCACGCCGGCCCGCTTACGCTTATGTCTATTCTTAGGCAAAGGTATTGGATCCTTTCCTGCCGCAATATAGTTCGTTCTGTTATTCACCAATGTAACTATTGTTTCAAAACGAAACCTAAACCTACATTCCCATTAATGGGAGATTTACCCGCTTGCCGTGTGAACGAAGCCAAGCCTTTCATTCATACTGCTGTAGATTACGCAGGCCCTATATCTATAATCCCGTATAGAAAACGTGGAGTCCGCTCGATAAAGGCCTATCTATGCATATTTGTGTGCATGGTGGTACGCGCCGTACACGTCGAACTCACCACGGATTTGAGTACCAACTCATTTCTCTCCGCTTTCAAAAGGTTTCTCGCGCGTCGGGGCACTGTGCTATTTATGTACTCTGATAACGCTAGGAATTTCGTAGGCGCAAACAATGCATTAACGGATCTTCTGAATTCCAACGCATATAACCAGTCTATCTCCGATGAGTTATCGGCTAATCGCATACATTGGAAATTTAATCCGCCGCGGAGTCCTCACTTCGGGGGGAATTATGAAATATATGTGAAAGCATTTAAAGGTCATCTTTATAAAACGATCGGTTCACAGTTACTTACCTACGAGGAAATGTTAACCGTACTCACACAGATAGAATGCGTTATCAATTCTCATCCTATAACATTATTGAGCGAGGATCCGTCTGAGCCGTCCGCCTTGAGTGCTTCACATTTTCTTATGACCGCACCGCTAAAGCATTTACCCGCATGCACGGTTCCCGATGAACCTGCAAACTTATTAAAACGCTACGCTTTATTGGACCAAATGGTTCAATCGTTTTCTAAACGATGGAAGTTAGAATATCTTCACTTACTTCAATCTAGAGGAAAATGGAATACGCCTTCGAATCCTATCACGATAGGTTCTATCGTCCTTATAATCACTGATAATATTCCCCCGCTATCCTGGCCGCTCGGTGTCGTAGTTGCAACTCATATCGGCAGCGATGGCATCTGCCGAGTAGCGTCAGTCAAAACGGCGACCGGCGTCTATAAAAGACCCGTCGTCCGCTTATGCATTCTACCTACCCAATAATTTAACCTTTTGCTCTCCGGTCAACCGCTACTCATATTTAATCCTCTAACCGCTTTAGAGTTTTACTCTTATTTTCTTTTATTCTTTTCCGCTTTTCTTTTGTAAAAACCAATGGTTTTCAGGCCGGGGGCAAATGTTCGCGCCACTTAATTGGCCCTCATAATTAGTTTCTACCTTCCTATTCCTAATCTTTTTGGCGACTATCCCTGTCGCTCACATCGCGGCATCCGCGATGACACCGCGTGCGGCTGCAAGCATCAGTGTGCAACCGACCTCTCGACGTTGCTGCTGCCGCTCTTCGCCCGAATCTTAAAAGTACTGGATCTGCCACTCCTTGCTGGTGATACTCGTGCATTCGACGCGATAAACCCATAAACCCCAAAACCGCTATTTATACCGTCGCGTAAACGCTCCTTGCCGACACGCGACAACCGCTCAAGAATACAGTCCACTACATCGAACCAGAACATCCTGAAGGAACAAGCGGCTTGAAGACGGATTTACAGAACCGAGGTGATTGCCGTGCATGGAGACCAGGTTAGTCGTCAAGCTCCTTTTCACTATCCTTCACCAGCCATCCTTCCACCGCCATTGAAGGCGCGCTCAGCACATATCACTTGGCTGCCGCGCTAACAACCACCATTATGGTCCACAACTCACAAGGCAGATATTTCATTAGTAAGTTCACATGTTTAAATTCGTTAAGCTTTCACTTTGTTGGATATCAATGGGTGCTTTATATTCCAGTCACGTTGTACCTATCCTGTCCTTATAGAATAGACGTCAATTGACTCTCACGTGTAGGTACATACAGGAGTTTACTTTCTTACAAGTGGATAATTGTATGTAAACTGTCAGATCATGTCGGGATGCTTTGAATGATTGCTCGTGACCAGATTTCATTTAGTGTAAGCATTTGAAAATTTATGATTAATTAGTAAAAAAAGCGGTGGTAGCCTAGTGGGCGAACGTCCGCCTTCGAAAACGAAGGTGGCGAGCTCAAATCCCAGTGCTGGCACGTACCAATTTGTGTATCTTGTGTAACATATGTACGTAAGTATCACTCGCTTTTCGGTGAAGGAAAACATCGTGAGGAAACCAACATGCCCGAGAATTATTTCGGAGGCATGTTATCCACCAATCCGGACTAGGCCCCCGTGGTGGATTATGGCCTAACCCTCCTCACGATAGTGAGGGGAGGCCTTTGCCCAGCAGTGGAACAGTTACAGGCTGAATTATTATTATATTATTATTATATATAGTAAAATATGACCAAAATGTCCTAATCCCAATTTTTTCTATTTTGTATATTATACGAAAAAAAAATAGAGAAGTATTGATCGACGTTTACGCTATATCACAAACATTGTTGTGAATGAAACTGCCGATCACAAAATAAAGATCCTACAAGAAAAACAACTCTGGAAAGATTCATAAAGTGGCTTGCAATCATTACAAAACTGCCATTTTGCGTGAACAATTTCCCTTCTTGATATCGCGCTCACGTAATTGATATTGAGCTTGAAAGCTTTCCATTTGTCCGTCAGTAATGAATTCTCTCTCTATACACCGATACAAAACTCTGACAACTAATTCAATACAGAGAATCACGAGGCGACGAGCAGTCTCATCGTCTTTAACCTCTTCAGGACAAATTGACTCCTAATAACTTAAACGCAAGGTTGAATTTGACATGGTCAGGCTGCCAGTTATGATTTCGCAAAGATGTTCATAAATCCCTCCGTTTAATAGTAGCTAGAGAAGGATATATTCGTTACGAGTGTAAATGGCTGTTTACATAATTCATCCTGTTAAGTCCACTTCCTTGCGTCAATTGTCATTCCGGTTTTCTGTCCGAGGTATGACGACCCTTCGTATTAGCATGGCCTTACTAGTTAATGTTAATAAAATATGGGCAGAGAAGTGAAACATCTGTCCTTGAAACGTTCGCATTGATTACATTCGTAAGACTTTCATAAAAAAAGTTTCATACCATCAAAGTTACTAGAG
This sequence comes from Hylaea fasciaria, assembly GCA_905147375.1. Taxonomy (NCBI): domain Eukaryota; kingdom Metazoa; phylum Arthropoda; class Insecta; order Lepidoptera; family Geometridae; genus Hylaea; species Hylaea fasciaria. The sequence continues at coordinate 4,286,876 of LR990198.1, forward strand.
TAGGTATAGGTTTCCAATACCTCACCTCTTTTTTGTGAGTCCTTCTTTTTGTTTAAAAGTAGCAAGATAAGACACTATTTTGCAGCAAACTGTTAATAGGGGAACGTGCTCGCATAATCCCACTTTGGACACAATACCTGCATTGAAGCGGCCGCACAAAGACCCACGGTCGCAGCACGGAGCTAGTCTTCACAATAAGTGAGTACAGAGTAGAGACGGAGGCAAAATGTAGTTTTACTTTAAACCTGAGAGTTGGCACGTATTGAGTATCGAAGCTTGAAACGTGTCGTCTTTAAACGCTTTTTAACGTGACTGTTAAATTGAGCCAGATTTATTGGTACTTACTCCACGCTTTTCAACAACATTTACTATTTTAATCACATAATTTTTGACCAGAATTAAACAGATGTTTCTAAAATTTCGTTCCGCAAAATTGACGTCTATCACTCTCGTTGTCTTACTCAATCCTGGCATTCCTAATTATTTTACTTGTGAATTTGTTCAAAAGCGAGGGTTAGACGTCGATTTGTGGAGCAAATATATAGACTCATCTGTTCAAGTCTTGTTTAAAATGTTTTGTGGTCATAGTTTTGATTTAAGTTTCTTTTGTTTTAGATCCAGCGCACCCTGCATAACTAGATTACGTCAGTGTACTGTAGCTCAATGTTTCTACAGAAGCACCATCCAGTGTTTGAAAGTTGAAAAATCGACACGACAAAAGTAAGTAGATCGAAAAAGTACCGACAAAGTATTTTACCTCCTCTTCACCTCTGCACGTCGTACGTCGTCTCATGTCTAGAGCCCTCCAGGCTAGTGCAAAATACTTGGTAGACATACCAGCTCCCTCCTAATTACCTGGTCTGGAGGTTTGTACTTGGTGAACAAAGTATGCATTTAGGTGTGGTCGAAAGAGGATGGTGGCAAAAAGCGTATTATAGATTGCAGATACTCGAAGAGCGAAGTTCTAAGTAATAAATTTAAACTTGCATTCATAACGCAGTTTGAAATTTATAGCACTACGAATATACTTACTTATGTGATGCTAATGACTTTACTCCCTGATGCGACGTACCTACTTGGAAGACAGTTTCTTGATACTACGTCTATGGCGTCTATGCCCCTAGCTAATGACTTTCTAAGTAAATATATCCAGTGTAATTACCGGTGGCTTTTTCTGCTACAATAATTTAGGAGAGTCTAAAGTGTGTTGATAGCAAATAAATTAGGATCTAGCAAATTGCATGCCTTTGCTCATAACTGGTCCGTATTAATAAATCAAAGTTAGCTCTGAGAGCTATCTTCAGTGTGCACTTGCTCTTTCGTTCTAATTAATATATACATCTTAAGTTGTAGATTAGGAACAGAAACTTACATGATCTCTGGCAAATTAATAAATGACACTCAGCGCTTAAGTGCTATCCGATTATGACACAATTGACACATACAAGACAGTATACCTAGTAGCCAGTGCTACGAGTACATCTCAATATCCATTTATTAAATAGCAACGATTTCATGATGTAGATTACATTTTGAGTGTGGATCAGCTGGTAGCGCACTTGGTAGTGCTATTGAGGTTCTTTTATTAATACGGACCAGTTATGAGCAAAGGCATGCAATTTGCTAGATCCTAATTTATTTGCTATCAACACAATTGACTCTCTAGTTTGATGCTGTTTTGAAAGGACATAATATCAGATATTTTTTGGATGAACGAAAGTGTAGGTAATACTATCTATGAGTATTACCTACACTTTCGTTCATCCAAACTATACCTATAACTATTTATATTATAACCAAGGAATTGTACGAGCAGGTCAATCACTGTAATGGTTAGCGTCGTCTGGCAGTCACCCAGAATTTTACATTCACAAAATTTCTTCTGTTTTTTCGATAATAAGTTGTTGGTGGTTGCATTCTGAGTTTTGTACACATGATGGCATATTTATAGTCTAACACGAAGTAAATAATTAGCGTTTCTAAACAACAACTAGTAGTACTCACTATAAACAACTCAAACTCTTTTTAGGATAAATCACCAACAGATTTAATATGACATGTAGGTATGTGTTATGAAAGCAGTAATTAGATCAATCTACACATTTATAAGATCAGCCTGTACGACACTGTACGTACGTACGCCAGATTAGTTATCAATGAAACAGTTTTTTCAGTCCATTACCATTATCTCAGCATACTCGTAGATCCCGTTTTGTACTTTCTCACGTGAACCCGCGACAGGGTAAGACGGATAGTCCTGAGTGTACCCACACATGCGTCTAATTTGTCATGAGACTAGGGTAGGGTAGAAATAGTGGTACCATGTGTGAAACTACCTTTCTCCGTTTGTCAATTACGATAGAGCTACTAGAATATAAAGTTTGTTTGTTCAAAGGAGCTTGCTGTATGTTTGCTTTTTGGAAGAAGTGTTCTTAAGTCGATTGAGTGTCCTCAATACTAAAGTTTGTTCCAGAAGGCAGCGTCGCACTCGTGTTTACAAAAAATATATATTAAACGATCCCAGCACGTTTAACAAACACAATAAAGCCATTATTACGAGAAAATTGTTTTTTAATGGCTAAATGAAACGGGACTTGGTCCAAAACAGATATGGGTTCAATTTACATCATCGCACCCCTGTTTCACTCGTCCCTGTGTAATGTCAACACTTGTTTTTATCTACGGACTAATTGTTTGTTTAGAGTCTCTCCACTTCTGTACTTTTTAAATTAAAAGCTTCCTTCGAAATGTAACAATTATATCGGATGCAACAGCTGCTTGCTTTATTTTCGGAATACTCGTTCGGTGTGAGACTGGGAACGAAGTTTATTCACAAGAGGATTGTAATTGCTAAACCAGGAAAAATGTTAAAATAAAAAAAAAAACATTTTACATTCAAAGGGAGTATTTTTTTTTTATGACACCGGATTTACGTATTTGACCGACTTTTTTCAGATCATATTATATCAGATCAGATTATATAACTGAATGATTATAGATATGATTATAGATATGAGCGGATAATTCACCTGATGGTAACGCAGTAAAAAAGGCACAGCGAGTCAAGTTTTCATTTCAAAGCTTGCGCGGCACTGCACTGTCTTGTCACCGTAACACTAAAGGAAATATTATCTACAATGAAATCCTGAAAACAATTCTTACAGTATAAATGAGTCTTTTTCCATTCCAAGTCCTATCCATGTTTCAATTTATTCCTTCATAAAGATGGTTATAAAATAACCTACCGGAACATAAAGAGTGCTTCATATTCAGTGACTAACAAAGTGTAACCCATGGTTAAATATGGGGAAAAGCGAAAAGTGCAAACATCATAAACCCCGGGGGAGGTTAATTACGAAAATGCCGGGATGGGAACATTGAAAACCTTTATTTTATAACAAGGGTGGGCGGCACCACAAAGTGTTCAGGTAATTTTAGCCTAGTTTAGACGCGGAACACAATTGTTTTAGCATACCTAGTACCTACCCTCTTGTCTGTTAGTAATGTTTATTTTTCTATAGGGAAACTTCCACGTACTGGAATGCGTATTTTAGAAAAACTTGTCACAAATAATAATATAAACTTTTTTTCAGTAAAAAACTCAATTTCTTTAGTAAAGCTCAAACTTTTTCACTCTCTGGCGCGTTCCTGGAAACTATAATGTGGATAGACTCAACGAGAATCTTTTGCCTACGCAAGAATTATTAACCAGAAAAATGTTGTTAGAATCATATTGGAATGTGACTTCCGTATAATTATGGGATATTTAAATGCTTGAGAAGGATCCGATCGCTAATGAAATTCTTCGTCTAAGGGCCTTCCTCTCATTACAGGCATACGCCAGTAAGCACGTAGGTAAGTCCTTGCTTTGTTATTTAGATATAGTATGGGCAGCAACCTCTACCAAACTGTTAGTAGGAGCAAATTCATAGATACTGAGAAATTGAATATACTGTGCAGTGTGCACTACATTTCAATCATAACCTACAAACACAGACACAGTCGATTTTAAAATAGATATTAAGCAATTTTAACCAAAAAGAGAAAATCATTTCAACAAGTCCCAAAGAGCTTCATTCAAATATTTACTAGTGTTGCGCTAAATTATGATTAAATGATGATTAACAGTAGGTATCTAATAACATCGTAAAGATTTGTATTAATGTTATCAGAGACTGTTAACTTGACGAAACCCTGAGGAACAAGCGTAGCCTATTCCAAAGCATAAGAGACCCTAACGCCCCATGCCTTTAACTATGTGAGACAATTGTTCACATATTGTAGCCATAATACTCGTAATTATGTGAACCAAACGAAATAACTATACAAGTTTTATTAACCAATCTTCCTTTTAGCCTGAGGGAGTACTGCGCGCAAAAACAAAAAACTAAAACACCCTTAGGGTTAGCTGCAGACGAATCGATTTGAAACGCTCAGGTGAAAGATAAGAAATTGAGACAATATTGACTCGATCATATCAAAAGAATGGAGTATAGGTATTAAAGGTGCAGGTTGGCAGGGAGCAATTTGTCGAAAGTCGTAAAAGTTGGTACTTTGAAGGGGTAGTAGACACCCCTCCGAAATGCGGTTTGATGTATTTATGGTGACGATTTATTGTGTTCTATTTGAAAGAATTTTAGGGAGTGACTTCATGTTGAAATCGCTTAAAAGTAGGACGGAAATAGGAGGGCATTCTTTTCACAGAGTGACTAATGTAATATAATGATACCTACCGATGTCTACTTGCTTGTTTGAGGCTTAATGTTGTCTGCATTTTACCGTCTAGTTTGCAAGGTTTTATAAGCAAGAAGTGTGTATTAAGAATCTTTATATTAGCCTATTATTACCTATATAAGTAACTACCTACTTCTATTTACTATTACAGAATAACGAACGCCTAGTAATTAGGTTCAAAGTATGTATACTTATGCAATGGTAGTATTCAATACAATATTACGTTAGCGTCTAAATATAATGTCTCAGCAGAAATCGAATCCTCTTCGTTATCCTTCGAGGCACCCTAACCAAATAGACGGTCTCGTTTCTTCACCAAAATCTGTAACACTCTTGGACATTAAACTTTACGGGTTTGTTTTATGGTTGAAAATGTGTTAATACGATTTCTTTCTTTGGAAAATAGATTGTACCTATAGTGCGTGGTTTCGGTATTTTCGTGGCAAAAGAATGTGGAAATAGGGGGTCGGTCGGTTTCCGGTACATAAAGTGTGGGAGAGGACGCCAACATCGATCCGTGGAGGTCACTATAGCCTCAACCTTATCAATCCTATCGCATTACAGAACTGTATCGGAGGTGACCTACCAACTGCACAACTGCACATGCAAAAGTTTTCATGTGAAAGATGCTAATACAGTATAGTACGAGTATACTCAAAATGTATCCCTACAACTGATAAAGCAACAAAGTCACTTTATTTCCCTAAATTAAGGTCTCGTAAACATTTTATGGTTATAACAAAATATTTGTCTCGTAAATCGCTATCTCACGGGATGAAGGGATACCGTGCTAACAATATTGTAAAGACATTAATTGGGAATTGCATTCACTGAATGTATATATAACATTTACACTACCTATTGATAATTTTATTAGACTACATGAAATATGTTTTATTTTGTAAGTTTTTCGATTCAAGTTGTTCATGGGAATTGTTATATATCTACCTACCTAAATCATTTTCCATTTAAGTTATTTTGTGCATCAAACAGACAGGCGATCATACCGAGTCGGTGGGCACGATAAGCTCAATACAAATTCGAGGTGGCTGTCATTTTGCTTTTGTCAATAGATTGCCTCCACCGAGCCGCGCGCTAAAATCCGTCAGTAATCTTTTGTACGGTCAGGGACACAAATTGCTGAACACGTATGCTACTTATTAGTTTTGTCTTCTTCTATATTCTTCTATATTAATGAAAGAAAATCGTGTTAGTTACACTATTTATAACTCAAGAACGGCTGAACCGATTTGGCTGAAAACTGGTAGGAAGGTAGCTAAGAACCAGGAGAAGGATATAGGATAAGTACTATTTATCCCGTTACAAACGGGAAAAAAATTTAAACTGGGAAAAATATATCTGATAAAATCGGGGTGTACAGTTGACAGCTGTCACTCAGTTTGACAGCTGGGGCAGTGAGAGAGACAGAGGTAGAGGAAAAAAAGAGATGGATATAGAGGGAGAGAGATAGAGTACGAGGGAAAGAGATAGATATGGAGGGAGAGAGAAGGAGAGGAAGCTTTTTCCCACAGAGACAATGACAGGACAACGTCTGTCGGGTCAGCTAGTTTTGCAATAAAATACTGTTTTTTTGTGCCTGTACTTATATTGTTTTGCTGAACTGATTGTAAGACGTAGTCCTCTTGATGAATTACACAACCGTAGCTTCGTGACAACATTAAAATAGGAACGCTTAAGTGACGTTTCATTCAGGACAGTTCTGCCAAGTCACAGTGTATAAATAGACGGCTACCCCACTTTACATGGACCATTACAATGTTTGATTTACGGTGCGTGATACTCTGAAAATATTATGTAAAGGCGCCGGTGGGCGGAGGCGTGGTAATTTGTGCTGGTAACCGAAATAACACTAATCTTTAATGGGATTACCACGGGGTAAAGTGAATCGAGTGGCTAAGTTTAAGGCTCATTTACATAACAGGTGGGTTTACGAGTAAAGTAATACGCGATTGCGGAAGAGAAGGCCCACGAAAGCAAGTCTGTGGCTTCGCCTTAACTACATACATAATTTTACTTGTTTAATGTTTTACTGTTTATTGCGACTGTAAGACACTAGTTTAACCTTATAGATTCGTTCAGCATTTATTGGTATTTTTTTAATATGTAATATTATGTTGGTGCGAATCGGCAGGAAAGTTACGTATAGATACGTTATACTTTGTATGATTTTTTCCATAGTTATGTTTACTCAATAGTATTCCTACATTACACACCAGAAATTTAGCCCAGCCTTAGGGTAAATTTCACGCGTCAAAAGCAACGCGCAACAACTACGAGCATTGTAAAGTTAGCTATGGTGCGAGCAGCCAATCAAAATTTGAATATTCACACACAAACATGAGAATTCTATATCTACGAATATACGCGTATGTACTTGTACTTTGTATAATGGCTCATGTGATATATTAGCTATTATTCTGTTGGTGTAATGTATAAGCTCTATTACTTCAATCAGGTATTTACACTGAAATGCCTATGAAGTAGGTATAATGGACATATTTCCTTTGAACGTTTGTCACATTTTATATTTGGATTTTAGATATTAGTGCGTAATTCCAGTTCATACATAGAATTCACGTACCGTTCCTATATGGCAGTTTCTTTGTTAAACAAATAATAAATAGTAAAACACTACATGTACCATAAAAATATCGTAGGAAACATATCAAACTAACACTACCCGACTATCTTTTACCAGTCAGCATAAAAATTTTGCTTGATGAGCACTTCACCTATGATATCGCATTCCGCCACAGCATAATCTTTCTTAGGTAGGTACTCTCTCAACATCAATTCAGACGCCTCTCGCCTAAAGAGGCCTCATGTTCCCCACACACTACAATATTACTATCTGCGCCCGGGGCGGTTCACAGGACGTCAAGAATACTATAATACTCAACTTTCTTGTAAAAATATGAATATGTAGGTACTTCTTGGATGGAGCCCTTAGCCCGCGCTAGGCAAGATAGGGGCGCAAATGTTTACGCCACTTGAGCGGACAAATTAATGCAAGGAAAGACGCTAAAAACTTGAGAAACTTGGAATGGAAATGTGTCTCTCTTTCGAAAAAAGTTCGTATATTTTGTCAACATGAAACTGTTAAATTTACAGCAGAACGCAAAAAGTGGTGCGCAGACGTAAAAAAATTAATCCGTGTGCCTAGTGCGAGTTTTGACAATTTATTTACGCGCTCGGTCCGTTTGGCGTAAACTTGAAATTGTATGGAATAATAGCAGCGCCATCTAGTGACTGATTCACTGACGCTAGATGGCGCTGCTCTTATTCCATACAATTTCAAGTTTACGCTAAACGGACCGAGCGCGTAAATAAATTGACAAAACTCGCACTAGGCACACTGCTCAATCCAATGATTTTGCATGTTAAGCTTTAATACAAATCATGACTTTTGACTTGTTGTTTTAATATTTAGGTCTCTTACGAGATTTTATATTGGGTGAAGTACGTTACGTATCATGTTTTCGGCTCGATCGTAGTATTTGTAAAGTATAATTTGGGATAGTAGATAATTTATACCTACTACTTACCTATACATTTTGTATTTCTGGATAATAGGCAGATTAAAACTGCTACGGAATCGCAGAAAATTATAAAGCGTATACCTACTAAATGTTTAGTGATTATACCGACAGCAATTTCGCCAAGATTATCCCTCGATTTTGAAATGTCTCTTTTCAACCAAAACATCTGGTGCTCCAAGTCTCAGTCTAGCATGCCGGTAAAGGTTCATTTTATGCTAATACAGCGGCTGGCGGTTTTCGTACAATTTGAGCAGCATTATGATGGGTGTGGCGTGCAAATACTTTGTTACCTTTATCTAAACTTGCAGTAAAGGATGAAAATATGTTAGGTACTCAAACTTGCCTACTCGTAGGCTAGGAACTTACCTACCTACATTCGTAAGGTTTATTCCGAGGTTTACTTTCAGTAGATTAATTTCCGTTACAATTTCGTAGCAAACATTTATATCAATGTTCCCCCTTTTCTGGCAAAATTACTTAAGGAAAGATATTGAAAAAACCCCGTGGGGTAAAGTTTTAAGGGTTTCGCATAATAAACGGTGGACCGCGATAATAAAACACCTGCAAACTCGGGGCTGACACAGAACGGATTGCTGAGGGTGGGAGTTAGTATAGCAATATCTAAACATCGATTTTGTTTAGAATAAAACCGGCCTCGAACAGTAACTCGATCTCAAAGTTTTTTATTTATTCGATGAGTGCGTAAATTCCTTACATTTGATACAATTAAAATAGACAAGTTCATCACTTTTGGTTTGGACATTATAGTCTATTTTCTTTGTCTCTCTTCAGCCCACGCTCGCTCTTATTTATTTATTGATACTGTAGGTACCTACTGACCCTACTGATATTTAGTGTACATTTCATGAAGATTTATCTGTGTATTTTGAGAACATAAAGGTATAAAATAAAAAACGAAAATACAAACTTTTTTCATAACTTCAATCTTCAACCGAATATAAGAATTTAGCTTCATTGCAATCGATTCCAATATCGATAATTACATCGCCATCCCTACCAAAATGGCTTCCTAGCCATTCCTTGCCGTCCGTATCCTTGGCATGCCGTAAACAAGGGTAGAAAGCAATAGAAACAAGGAAACTACGTTTTACTACCTTGGACAGCAATTATGTATTCGCGGGCGAATACCTTGGATTTTCGGGGTCCGTTGCTGGTTTTGCGTAAATAACAAGAGAAGCTGTAACTATAATTATGTTAAGTATAATCATATACTTACCTGATTTTATATTTATTATTTTTACCTAATTATTTTTGTAACCAAAGTTGCTAGTGATGAACGCAGCATATTTTATACTTACGAATGTGATAAATTTTAATATTAGTGTCTATTTCCAGAAAAGCAAAAGTTTTGTACCTATTTACTTATGTTGTAATTATGTAGAATAGTATAAGTAGGTATACCTACTTACTTTTAACAAAAGTCTATCCTACTTCTATAAGTACCTATATACAAGTATTTGTTTCTACCTTTTAAAACCTACCTCTATTAAAACACACGTGTACCTAACATCAAGGTAATGTTTTCAGACGATTAACCACAAGATTGTCATGTTTGTGTTGCTCTAAGCTCGTAGGTGGCAAACAAACGCGACTCTACTTTATTCGCGACCGAATAATTTCAAAAATGATCCTGGCTCCTGTGATAAATACACATAAGAGGTAACTTCCAACATAGGAGACTTTATGGTTAAACCACCAGATGTCTACGCCTTCTGCTAGTACCTAGAATTACTAATTGCATATAACTTACCTTAGCGCGAGAGCACTAATCTGCAGCGCTTAAAATTTCTTTTTGTCGGAGACCGCATGTCTCCGAGTACCTACCTACGCCCGCGAGCTAACTAGTTCATTTGCATATTCATTCTACTAGACTATTTTTGAACTTTTAAGAAAAAAGCATTGCCGCATTGAGAAAAGAAGGTAAAAATGTAGCTAGGTACTGAAACCAGACACGAAAGTTTCTTTTTTTTATTACGAATTGACAAATGCTCTAAGCTCTTGACCGAACGAATATTGTTTTCATTACAAGCTAATTATAAACAGCTTTATACAATTACTAGTAACCCTTGGTTACACTTTAAAACAATTTTCGTTCCTATTACCTACTAAAAAGTTTATAAAATTCGATTTTATAAACTTTAATATAGGTAAATACATAGAATAATTATTATTCTAACAATATCCTGTTCAAACTTGACTATCAGCAAATCGTAGCTATCAAACGTGGTAGGTAAGTTACGTGTAATCAAACTAGTAAGTATATTTTTATTCCACATTTTCATTTTATTGAAGTTACAAGTCTCTCGGATCCAGTTTAGAGTTTCCTCCAAGTATTTTTTAATTAAATTCGATGTTAACGCAGAGAAACCCATCAAAAGTAATTAAATGCTGCAAGTTTATGGCTGACAGTAATGATATTCGGTCTCCTCACTTCCAACACTGGAGTAGATAGGCAAATAGTAGATAGGTAAGTACCTAGCTTGGAAAAGATATATCTATAAGCATGGTGATACAGCTACATAAAATTATGTTATAAAATCTTCCTTGTTATTTACGCTGATTATCGCTTAGATATAGGTACCTACTTTGAAACATTTTATAACGTAACAGCAAACTACTTACCATAATAATTGATGCAATTAACGCGTTTAACAAGAGTAGAGATTCGCCTGAGAAGGTATTCTTTCTGAGATGCAATAATTGCGAACCCAACGGACGAAGTCATATAATACTACCTATTTGTAATAAATGAGTCTTCGCTAATGACTTGCGGACGTGAATTTAGCTATTTGTAAACTCTCGACATGAGGATATCTTCAAATACACGAAACTAAGTTACCTAATAAGTACAGGTTAACTAAGCCGATGGTATCAGTATACCATCCAGGATAGTTACCAGGAAACAGTAGCTTATTCAACTATGTTCACCTGGTCCCTCCCAGGCTAACATAACCATGCCAATAAATAGTTTTACACCAAAAGAGTCGCTATAGACATCATGATTCTCTTATTGTTACGAGTAAAGCATACTTCAGTAGGTGCTTAGCCTAGGTAAAGCAGACTTATTTCAATAAGACTGTAGTGATGTAGTCGTATTTTACCAACACACTTAACTGTAGCTGTCTATTCAAGCAATTTAGCGAAGGCGAATATTTATATGGTAACATTGTTCCGACAAGCCAACCGCGTGTGAAGCAATGTGAAGCCCAAACAATGTACGCAGAGTCAATGACTGGAAATATCGCCATGGATGTGCCAGAAGTGACGGGTGGAAAAAGTGTATATATTCAAAGCTGGACTGGGAATCCGTGGAGAAGGTAAGTACCTATAGCTGATATGGCTGATGGATTTAACGGAACTCGACGTCATTCGAACGGAAACATGCACGGTAATGGAATTTATAGTTTCGATTATGATTTCTTCTTTCTTTCTTTTTCTCTCTCAGTAGGTACCTAATGTTTTATCAAGTGTTTTGCTAGCAAGTCAAGAAAGAAATACTCTTTTTTTTTAGAGATAAAGATTAGATAGAGATTACTAAGCGGATCAGATGATACTATGCGAATGCACATGCTCAGTATACACTACTTTGACATTTCAATTCGCAGCGGTAACTATAATATACCTAATATATCAGTATCACATCAGTATTTTTCATAAATGTGGCGCCTCACGTCTGCACAATAATTATGGAGTCAGTACTGACTAGAATTCTCCAAATCTCTTAGGTCTATACGGAAACACATACAGTCAGCAATAACGCGTTTTGCACTGTCATAATGACTGACCACGCCCCTGCTTTAAATGCGGCCCTCGGTGTTACGATTTTGATTTATGCCCTGATCCATGGTTCAATCGCCCTCAGTCCTGTTACAGACATGAATCATGCTGACTATGAACGTAAACGGACCCTAATGTAGATGACCTGATTGAAATGTAGGCAGTTTGTAGTTCTCGTGGTTTTCACACTTTAACATTATTGTGAATCGTTTTCATTAACATCCATTTGTAACGTTGCCACATTCAAGACTTCTTTTAGAGATACGAGCAGGTACCTATCCTAGGAAAGTAATTGATCTCATGCTTAATAAATATCCCAATACACATTTTCTATGTCCTAGCTATCCAGTCCAAAAATTCTGTTACGGAAATCTTTTGCCAATACACGGATAAAGTGCTATTAGAAATGAAGTACCTACCTATCTAGCTACTATATTTCAGATATGAATTGTAAACCTAACGATAGGAGCTAGGATTATTTTTTCACTGATTGCCAATAAAAGCTTGCACATGGTTGATGATGATGTAAAGTCTGTAGAGAATGAATAACTGAGAAAGAACATACATAGGCGTTGAAATAGGCGAAAGTACAATGCCGCTCCAGATTTCATAATGTCCCAACTTTTTGATAAGGACCTTCCTAGAAATAGACATAAACCGACCGAAATAAACGAAATGGTTCCGTAATAAAATCCTGTTCGAGTGATTGGAACGGAGCGACAAAATCGTTTAGTTGAAAGGACGTTAAATTCTCGTTAAAATGCCTCGTGTTCACGCCTTTTAATTTCAAAGCCGGTAGTCTATTTTAAGATATTATACTTATGTAGGTAACTATACTAAGAAGCAATTCTTTTGTCGATAATTAAGTAATCAGCAACATAAAGGAGGAAAATGTGAGTGTAATGAAAAAGCTCGAAGACCTATTAAGGAACAAATTTTAATTGTCTTCTGTGATAGGAATAGGTACCTAGTACATACAAACAATACTTACCGAGTAATTAAATAGCGGTAGCGAGGTCATGACTTCTTTCAATTCTGATGCCCGTTCAGTATTTAGGTTACGCGCTATTTTTACGATTTCCGTCTGCTCTGCAACTTAGTCACGCTAAGTTGTCGGTGCTGTTTGATTTGTTGAACTGTTTCGATGACGAAAATGGAGTCACACTTCCTATTGATAGTGGTCTCATTATCATGGTCAGAGATAGACTCGAACTTACTGATCCATCGTGTGAGTTGGTTTTTGAGCGATATCTGTCACTTTTTTAAACAATAAACCCGGGATTGGATTCGAACTGTGACCTCGCACCATTGAAAATAAGAAATTGCAGTAGGTAATCTAACGAAATCTGGCCGACGCTAACTCAGTCGACAAACAACATGAACATACGTTAGTGTGATTATGATCATAATAATACTCGGCACGTTTCGTTCTACCGACAGTGACACAAAGAGCAGTCCGTTTCAATTAAGTATGAGCCTACCACAGTTGCTTTATAGCTCCACACAAAAGCTAATAAGGCACAGAGATCAGATCGCTGGAGTAGCGACAAATGTGTGTCAGCGGGACCAGTCCGACGGGTTGTAAATCGGAACTTAGGCTTTCTCTCCATAGCTCCCCGGGGTCAGGTAACCGACCACATGGCGTGCGGTCGGACAATGTCAAATTGATTCTTTGACATGTGTTGGCGCTGAAGTCTCAACATGGGCTACTGGGATAAGGTATCTTTTGTTTGGCGTTGACACAACGAATGATGTATCTTTGGTATCTTTTACTTGCTCTCCCAATCTTGGGCGAGTATAGCAAATAATTCACTATATTGGTTCCACTGATCAACCAGGAAATATCTAGGCCCTTACTGTACCTACAGTAAGAAGCCTATTCATCGCTTGGTCTCGTCCCATTCTCTCGAGACTAGACAATAACTTGTTTGTAGCCTAGCCACTTAGAGATACCTACTCTTAGGTACCATCGCAGCTGGTCCTTGTAGGAATGTGTTTTGAAGCACGTTCCGCCCAGTCATCAATTTGTTCCATCCTTTATATGAGAAATTTGACATTCCTATGAACCATAGCATTCCGAACTATAGGGTGAATGATGCTAGGTTTTGAGCACGTTCTGCGCAATCGACATTTAGCCACCTGTGTGGACTCTCGAGTAGCCTTTGTGAAATTCATAAAAATCGCATCTTGTTACACTATATAATATATACTATATAGGTATGTAAAGGATAAATTTTTTGCATAATAATTCATATAAATATAATATAATAAAATTAAATGTATATAGGTAGGTAGGTATGTCGCGCTGCTAGGGACGTTTGCATGTTCATGCATTTAAAATAATTATGTAACTAGCAATTCGGCAACCAGTGCCGCCTGCGGGTAACGCGTCCATCCGAATGTGATTAACTGCGATACAATCTAATTAAAACGGGTTCCGAGTTGTATCCGCCACACGCTAAAATTAATGATTTACCGCTGCACATATTTAATTAGCCGCCGAACGGAGCGGAGCTGGTTGGCGATCGATGGTTTAACACCAAGAAGGACTTTGTGGTAACCAATTGGATTTTATACTTATCAGACCAAACGGATTATAGGAAACAAAGTCAAGAAAAAAGGGCAACGACAAGTCTAGGAAGAAGTACCAAGAGGTTCACCCACACCATGTGCATTTTACGCAACAATATCCCATTATTTTGATTTCAATTGGGTAGTTCCCAGTTGTCATCCCCGTTAACGTCCCCAGTGGTGACAACTGGGAATTATTTTATTATTAATAACTAATGTGTACCTACCTACTTATTGTCACCACTGGTGACGTCCCACTGCACAGTGCTGACAAATGGGAATTGTTTTAAGTGTGTTTCATTTCCACTGTTTAAGATTGCGGAAAACGGAAGCTTTGACAGAAACTGAATTCCCGGGTTTTACTAAGCAGCTTTGTCCTTATCTTTCAAAGGCATGCTCTGAGCCGTCGCCTAGCGTAGCTCTCAGCAGCCGAACCCCAAGCTATGAATAAGGCCTACGTCTGGTTAGTCGAGCCTTATGTTCTCAATTTCACAACGTAACAGAAGATAACGCCTTTATTCTGGCTTACTACAACTAGCGACTAATAAACAATGTTTTTAAGTTAAAGTAAGCGTAGGTATCTGTTACATTCCTAGATCTAGTTAGTTATGAGGTCAGAGGCCTTACCATGACGTCTAATTGCGATCCAATTTTATTGAGGACCTAAACAAAATCGTTTTACTACCTATTCGTACCATGACGTCTTGTGACATTTTAAATCTAAAGGGTTTGACGTCTACCTAGATGATATCCAAAGTCATGTATTAAGTACCTACTATTATTTAAAGTGAAAAGATTCTGTTTAGGTCCTCAATTGGATCGCAATAGGACGTCATGGTAAGCCTCCAGGAATGAGAATCAAGAAACCACTAAGTAAGATAAAAGCACTGAAAACCACTCACCACGGCACCAGCTCCTTGTTCTCATCGAGCCCTGACGGCGTCGCCAAGGTGTCTGCATCGCCTTCGGCCCTGCCCCCGGGATGCTCAGGGATCACCCGTTCTATCGTGGTCACTTCTTCGATATCGGAGTCGATGCCTTGCGCGAAGTCCATGTAGAAAGACTCTCGGGAGTCACTCGAGCCCCGTCGCAGCTTCAGCGACAGGTCCGGCGAAGAGTCGTCCATGATGGCCGTGCGGTATACTATTCCATTTCTTACACGACAATTGTGTGGGAATCTTTTTTAAATAGATATCGAGGGCCGATTATCCCATCTTGAACTTTCGGTTCGTTTCGTGCTGTAATTTGTTGATGGGCATCATGTTTAGTTTCAGGGGCAGCTAACCGGTGCTGCTAACAAGTGCCTAATTAAGTTCCTTTTGCTAAAAGTTATCTGCTGTAACGACATTTAATAGCGTCATTTATAAAGTCCATAATCGTAAAAATGTTATTAGATTTTTTGATCGCTCCTAATTCCAATTCTTAGGTAGGAACGTAGGTACTACGTACTACTATACATTTAATATATTTATATATATTTAACGATGACGAATATTTAGCTATCTGCTTCGGGTAAAAAGCATAACATTTAATATTTCTGCTGAAAAAATACTTCCACTAACAGTTATTTAGCTGATTAAAAGAACTAACGACATATTACGCGAAATAAGTGATCCAAAATAGCACTCAAATGCTATTAAAGTAGAGGGAGGATCGCAGCTCAAAGTTATCATTCACCTAAACGGCTATAGGCTGGCCTCTGATATTTATGACGCAACAAAAGGCGTCCAAACATAAACAAAGGTCATTTATCTTGTCGCGGAACAAAAAGAGCGGTTCGACGTGAAAGAACAATGACCTGTGAACCGTTCCTAATGTAACCTTCCCTAAAATCGACACCGATTCCTCGCTTCCTGTCGACTGGATTAGACGACCGCGAGCTCACGCACACACACGCACGTGCGTTTTATAACAAGAGGACGTGCACGCAACTTTAATGGGCGCCAAAACATTGGGCGAAGCCAAATTATAACTGTGGAGTGCCCAAAATAAATGCCTACCTATCTACTGATTTTAAGTACCTACCTACATGTGTGGCAAATTAATGCAGCCCGTTTCAAAGACACAATCAATCAAAGCCCAGCCGCTTGTATGAACCACAAGTAATGAATATGTATGGCGGTAATACATTGGACCTCAATTCGGACATTGCTAAATGGGCTGGCTTCTATTTCTACTTTGACTTGGTCTCTGGCCTTAGAGACAATAAATATTAATAAAGACTCAAATCACCGTCACAAATCAAAAGCAACGACCGTATTCCAAAACAAAGTTTACGCATTCTAATTGGATTAAAAGCTTAGCCGCGTCTGGTGGTTTTACCATGGAAAATATGCGGGTGCTTTTACGTACGTACTGTCATGTGAAAAGATATTAATAAGCCACGATTAAAAATTATGATTTATACCGCATCCTTTGATAACAATCGCCGCTAGTCCCTTGAGAGCATCAACAACAATGCCCATGAACAAACATATTCATTCGCACACGACGTGCCGCGCGATTTGTATGTTAGCCACGCATCGGCGTATTGACACGGAATAATTCAGGCGGTCACTCACACAGAGGTAGGAAGTTCGATGTGTGTAGCACGTGCTGGTTTACGCTTACCGCGGTTACGGACGCGACGCCCTCTCGCGGCGGAGGTTGGCGCGCGATTGCCGCGGGAACGCAGCCGAGCGCGGGAAGGGCGGGGGATGCACCCTCGGACGCGGGAACGAGGATCAATCCAACCCGGTAGTAGCACTCGTAGTAACTATCGTAGGATACGCAGACAGTATGTCAGCTCGCGTTACTAAACATTTCAGCAGCTACGCGCACTACGCGAGCGCTAGCTAATACTGGAACAAGAGTTACTGGATCGCTCACCCGAGAAGCACAGAGCTCTAATGAGCGTGAAATATTCGCACTAGGATCGTCCCTATCCCGCGTACGTCTTAAAATCGTATGTGTGCGTGAGTCGTTTCTGGCATTTTCAAGACTTGATACCCTGTTAATTTGCAAAGTAGTAAGTGTAGCTTAATCTGCGCCAGCCATATTCCGGCAATCGGCAGTCAGATTTCTCGGAATTCCTCACTCCACTCACTCCTTATCACATCACTGTGGTTTATACAAGGCCTTTATTAAACCAAACCATGAACCGTTTCAAGTGGATTTGATGAAATAAACAGCTAACGACAAAAGTCGCTAAACAATTAAACATGTTCAAAATATCAAACTGCACAATTTTTGAGTGCCGCGTGTATTGATCGACAAATTGTGGTTACTCTACTTCTGGCCTTTACTGTATAGTTTAGACCTCTAATTTATTAATTTTTTTGTTAATATTGCATATTATTAACACTTGTACCTACTACCTAATCGAAATAGCTTGTAAGATTTTGAAAATTATAGTTGTCCCCGCTGTCTTAATCATATTAATTAAAAATTGCGACTGTTTTACAATAAGGTTGCTGACCTTACTTCATATTGAAAAATGTTTTAAAAACATTTAAAATTAAGTCGTAAAATTTTTGAAGGCTAATTTATAAAATTTTATGTAAATTAATTATTATAGCGGAACCAAATCCATTCTAATTCAACGTGACCAATTATTTGCCTACTAATACATATCAATTAAGTACCTAGCTATACATCACCAAAAGAAACTAGAATAAGTATAACATTAAAGTTAGTAAAAATATCTATATAGCCACATTTTCCGGTTTATTCCCAACGACTACCTCTGATTCTGCCCCCAGTGGTGGTGGTTGCAACAGAATAATATATTTTGTCCCAACCACCCCCAGTGGTGGTCGTTGGAACTAATTATTTCCACAGAGCCACACTAAAACCACCACCACTAGTGGTGGTTAGATTAGAACCCAATCATAATTTGTTTGCCCAACCGCCCCCAGTGGTGGTGGTCGGGACACCTGACACAATGTGACACAATTACAGAATCAGATGTCATATCCGTACGGACCAGTGCAGGCGCAGTGTTGTTATTATTATTCTCTATGTACTTGGAGTATTTATTTTTATCTAAGTGTACTAAGTAGGTATATTATTCTATTCTATTCTGTTATTGACAAAGGTTTAATCTCAGTAGTCAAAATAAAACCATAATTTTCATTATACCTACAATTTTATAACATACCTTTATACATCTGAAACAGCTATACAATAATTATTATTCAAATCCGTAAATGATTATAACGCTGAATATCACAATACTTTAGTCTTTATTATATAAACACAGTAGTTAGCTTAACATACAAAATCGATATGAAATACCAGTTAACATCGATAATGGAAACAATAATGATTATTAATTATTACAAAGACAAACATGCATTTTTTATTATAAAGTAAAAGATGACCACGACTTAGAGCTAACGATCCGATCAAACCAACTGGCGTATTAGTGGTTCGGCCTTACATCGATTTTTTCTTCGATTCGTTTCATGCGCTATAGAAAATCGATTCGAATAAATTGTCTTTATTACTGCTTCTTCGTGAATCGTGATTATCTTTCTCATTCTAAAAATATAAACTTAGTATTTTCCTGGTTTAAAATGACAATATTATACAGTTATTATCAGTGGACTACTATTTAATATTTCCATTGCTTTTTCGTTACTATTAGATATAATATATAAAATTCAGTGATAACCAAAATTAAATTATTTAATTATGATGCTTAGTTTTTTGTTTCAAATTAGTAGAATAAGGGTCCAGTAGGTACTGTCATATTTATGAAATATAGGCACAAAGAAAATAACATAAACAAACTGTCCCACAATTTATGAATAGGTGTTAACTGACGGATAAAAATTGAACAAACCGTTGCTAAAACGTTGTGTGGAATGGACTGGCTGGAGGACTTTTATCCGTCAGTTAAGTAATTCCGATTACACAATAAATACTAGATAATTGATGCGTAATATAACAAGATTTTAATTATTGCTTTAAAATAAAATCTAATTAGTAAGACCTTTACATAATACGCCATGTGGACGATGACAGTCGACCACGATTGTGTAGACTTGTAGAATATTATATCTAATAATCTAAATTTTCCATAACTGGTGGCATGGGTAAACCACCAAATGTCTATAGGCGAAGTTGTAAAGAGGTCTTAGTCTTAATAATAATCTATAACATTACACACAACTTGCATTTAATCAAAACAACAAATCGTGCTAAAATATCGAACGAGTAAATAAATTATTGCCTTTCCACACTAATTGTCAATATGCAAATCAAAATATAAGGCGCATTAAAAAATATCAGGTTCCAGTGAAACATTCAGAATTATAATATTATATGCAGACGACAAATATACTATGAAAACTGACTTCTAAAAATAAATTCATCGACTCATGTAATTTGTGGCTAAAATTCCTGTTTTCCCGCAAGAACTAATAATTTTGACGAATTAAAACATACCCTATGTCACTTGGGAATAGCGTACCTATCAGTGAATGAACTTTCAGAATAGCATCAGTAATCTCAGAGATTAGCCGTACGTAACAAACTAACAGCAAGCTCTTTCTTTGTAATATTATTACTCTCGTAAAAGTTCCGCCGCATACATTGTGATATGCAAAATCTGAACATTGACAAAAACCTATAGATTGTTCGTTCCCTTTATTCTCAGATTAGTTGAGGTTAGATATTCGACTGGAGGTCGCGATTCACGCTGTCGAAGCAGATATTATTTATTCTCAACTAAAAATTCTATTCTAAGACAATATTAACTGAATTCATTCCACTTCTCTGAAAACTTCCACGCAAAAAGACCGATGTTTTTGACCATGCGCATCCGCATTTGTGTTGTCGTGGTAAGTGATAACATGTGTGCATTTATTAATTATTTTCATGTCATATTTACCAAACCCAAAAAAATACATAAGTTTGTTTGGCCTTCTATTAAGGAAATGTGTTTGTGCCAATCATCATAATTTTATGATAATCATTAATCACACTAATGCAAATGAATTTTCTTGTTATTGCAAAAGCTAATGCACTTGAACACGACACCATGAAAAGTTGACGACCTCACAAATTACATTTTTGGAGACGCATTATATCAATTGGGCATATGCGACCATTTTAATAAAATTCATGTTCCTATTATACTGTTGTGTTTGTGTTATCGCAAAAACAAGCATTTATAATCGCGAATAAAATTATCATGAATTCTCATTAGCTTAATAATAATTTATATGAGGAACATGAACGTGGCCAAACAATAATACATTGATTTTATAGTCATTTATTTTCGAGAATGTTAGTAGGGTGTAATTTCTAAAAAATATATACTTACTACATAAATATTATTATTATCTCCATATTTCTTAGTTATTACTTCACTTTTTAGTTCAGGCGCATTGTATTAAAATAACTTCTGTAATAATAAATTTTGTATATTACCCATGCGTAAACAGAAAATTAAAAAAAAAACAAGAACAAAAAATATAACTTCCCAATTTTACTCTTTCTGCATAGTAGGTACCTACATAAATACCGCATTGGAACATTGTCAAGGCCACATCTATGACGTGATTATGGTAATGATCTGCCATAACATCTCTAAACATTATGCAACATCAGTTAATTAAATACATACATGTCTAACATCATTGGCATGCAGTCAAACAGGTTTATTTTTATAGAAATGTAGGCTAATAATACGATTTGTCTTTCACCCACATTATACATTATAAACTGTCGATTCTGAAGTAGTATAAAATTATATTAAGGTTCTTTTTTTTCAAGACTGAAGAATTTAGCTGTGGTTAGTGTAGGGACCAACTGTGCTGAACCTACGCAGCGTAATTACGCCTGCAATATACTTCGTAATGTTAACATTTCAGACGTTATTACGCCGCGGAAGTTACGTACTTAAATATGGGTCATATCACTCTGAACTTGAGAGCACTACCTATCTATGGTTCAATTAGTCTGAAAATAAAGACGCTGGAATCATAGAAAATTATATTACTCTTGATTATATCACTCCACAATAATTTATCTCAAACTATAAGTACTAACAATAAACTATTTACGTGATTTAAACACTTCTTACAATATCATCGGCTCTTCTCATGATCGCGGTCATCACAATCAGAACAAAGCCCTATTTGTATCGTTAACTAAGACTATATTGATAATAACATTAATAACTGATATTGTCGCATGTGAGGTGAATAATTATCTAGAAAGTAACAAGTATATAGTCTTTAAATCTACAGTGATAAGGTCTGTTTCGATTTCGTTCTTTGATCCTACTAGGATGGCACCATTATTATTTGTGGAAGTAATTGTTTGAATTTATAACACTGGTCTGAATTCAGGTTTATAGATAAGATTGGACTGTTGATATTTATGAACTTGTTTCTTATAATTATGTAATAATAAGAGGAGTGTAGTGTCTGGAAATTGGTGACTTTTTGATAACAAACTTGGTTGGCCAAAGTAACCATTAATTTGTTAATTGCCTTTTGAGAAATTAGGCTAGATGTTGGCACGTATTGCGTAAACCCCCACTGGGGTACCTCTTCCGGCAACGGTCCTTGAGAGACAGCCTCATTCTAGGCTAAGCATTTTTATCATCTTCGACCACATCATAACTTAAGATCAGGTGAGATAATGGTGAAAAGCAGCCTATATACAAAGTATTAAAAACCACCGTTTCAATCAGTCACTAGCCAGGCCAAATTGCGCTTTCTACTCATAATATATTCCCTTGATTTGGTCGACTACGAATTTAATTTAATTTGCTCTTGGCATAGAATTTAACACATCTCTGACTGTGGCAAGTTTGAAGAGTGACCGCGACGTCAACA
Source organism: Hylaea fasciaria (assembly GCA_905147375.1). Taxonomy (NCBI): domain Eukaryota; kingdom Metazoa; phylum Arthropoda; class Insecta; order Lepidoptera; family Geometridae; genus Hylaea; species Hylaea fasciaria. Next base: position 4,309,371 of record LR990198.1, read on the forward strand.
GAAACAAGACATGTTTTCCATTCACAATTCAATGGGGCATGTATAGACAACGGCAGCACAGCTTCAACATATTAGAAACATCACTATGTAGGTCGCTAAAATCCAAGGCGTATGAATTTTTGAAACAGACCTCTTCCTAAACTATACGATAAGCGGCTAACCGACGCACGAGCCCCATTTGAGTCCCCCACACGCCATCGCACCGATGAGGTAAACGGCCAGGATAGCTATGACCGCCATGATCACGTACATTTTGATGTTCTTCCAAAACAGCGAGCGCTGCAAGGTCCTCGACGTCGCCCGGTAGGATACAGACTGTAAAAAGAAAGATCAAAAGGGTGGTGTTGAATTTGTGCCTGGTCACAGGGTGGACAGTTGGACACTCCATACAAACGGCTGAATCGGACAAAAGACAAGCGAAACTGTATGCGAAGCAATAGCATCGTCTGCGTGGGTAGTGTTCGTACTCAATAGGTCACCCAACACGTTCAAATGTTTAGTTTTAATTTAAGAATAGAGATAGTGTCTCTTCTTCTAGAGTATTAATAGGTATTGTATGGCCGGGTGGAAGACATGCTATCTCGCAAGGCGTCCTTGTATGAGGGAAAATGGATATACCAGCTGTCAAAAACGAAGCGTCATGCGTCTTCGTACATTATAACAACGGCAAAGGATTGCAATGTTTTGCCTTCGTCTGTGTTTCCAAGTAAATACAACTCAGGTGTTTGTTTACGTTAAGAATGAAAAGCTATGTTCTAAATAAGCGTGCTACAACCTCGGTCACATCTTCGCTACCCAACAGATGAGATTATGGTCAATTTGGCTATGAATATTGTTACTCGCGTAATATGCTTAAAGTTTAGTGTGCATTCACACAGTAAATTTGGGTTCACATCACAACTACAACCTAGTGAGCTGTCTTCGTGATAAGGATGATCTGTATCGTGATCGCTTTACGATTCAACGGCACGCAACCTAAAATCTCTACACCAATTCAATATAAAAAAAATTTGCTATCAGCCAACGAACGCGGAGAGCCTACGTGAGACTAGCATATATAAAAAATGCATAAATTACAATTTGGCCTTGAGTTATGTTCAGATACTAATATTCAACATCCTCGTTTTAACTGGATATAATAACAAATGCCTCTTTGCTTTAACCTTGCATGTGGCAGTATAATAAAGTAGGGTAGGTAAATCATGTGTCAATTAAATATGTGAATTAATACAAAATCATTTGAAGCATTATTCGATTTTTCTGTTCAGTAACTGCACATTTGCAGTTTTCTTTAAATATACACACATCAAAAAAGTCTAAGCAACATGCACTAATTTCTGGTTCTTTTCTGGTTCGCCGAGCTGCATGTGGACGCGCATTGTCATGCATTAACGTAAAATCGGAGCCAAAGGTTTGTGCAAATGGATGGACATAAGGCCTGAGAATATCCTCAACGTAATTTTCAGCGTTCATGTTTCCATTTACAAAAACGAGCTCAGTTCGCCTGTTCTTCATAATACCCGCCCATACCATAACTGTTGAGCCGCTGTATGGATAAACTTCCTGAACGCACCTGAGCCTTTCAGTATTTCCAGGCCGACGGTACGCTCGTACCTTTCTTGTTTCAGGCCTAAACCCGACTCATCGGAAAACACAATTTTATCCCATTGTTCCTGGGTCCATGTTATGCATACATGTTGCTTAGACTTTTTTGATGTGTATAGAAGGAAATTATTAGCTATGGAAATTAGTAGCATGAATAATAAATAGAGCTTACACTGGTCGCCAAATTGTCAGCTTTAGTCACCAGTTTATCCAATTTTTCACCACGTTTTGTCATACTGTCTGAAAGAGAGAATAAAAAAAATCTGTAAGTATATTAGTGTTAAAAAAAAAATGTCCACACATGCACTTACATACCTATAAGTACAAAAAAATCAAGTAAATAAAGTAAAAGAAAAATATTGGATCAAAAAACAAATTCAGGTCTATGATTGTTGAGCATTGTTATAGTTCAAGGAGAATTTATTATCTTCTTTATACTAAAAATAATTCTATATTTTTTTTTGTTTCAAAATATACTTTTAATAAAAGTGTTAAAAATAAAATAAATAGAGCAAATAATTTCATGATAATATTGTAGAATTGCACAATACAACCCAATAGAACCTTCCACAACAATGTTCAACCAAGTAAACCAGTTTCAAAGATGTGAATAAAAATGAAGTAGGTATTTTTGCAATTCAAGTCTTTATATTGTATGCTATAAGGTCACGATTAGACGTAGCATTATTCTGATTGACGTAGTAGAAATCAATAAGAGCTGAATGTAACTCAAGCCAAGGTTAACTGTTCATGTTGGTTCCTGAAGATACTAATGGAATGCAGTGGCAATGTAAGACAGCTAACCAGGAAGGGATAACATTACTGTCCTACAAGCTCAATCAACGGGAAAATATACAACAAGATGAACGCATGGGGTCGACATTCCTGACACTGCCAGCCGGGCAATACCCTTACACTATTTATACATAGATAATTAAATACAATGTGGTTAACACTTCGGAAACAAACTGTTCTGTATAGACCAGGCCTTAATTTAATGGGCGAGGGTGAGATGGACCATTTGGCCCTTCTTTAATCCTTGTCTACTTATATAACTTTAAATTAAGACTGTTTCAATACCTGTACATGACGTCCTATTGTTTTATTGATTGTCATTCCATTACAAAGATACCATGAAATTAAAAATGTAATATATTTTATTGATTTTTTGTTACTGGCATATCCTACTACCTATTGTTGTTTTTCCATTGTCTATTATTCTAATTGATATGTAAATGAAGACAAAACAATCACCTAGAACTTACTGACAGCTCTAAAGGAGCTATCTTATTACCACACACATGTAAAGATACCTCATTGTCATTACACACACAAATGCGTGTACAACACAGTGTCATTGAAACTTTCTCATATTATTCACTAGTGGGTACTTGCCCGCATACTGATAAGTGCCAGAGATAAGCGGGATTTATTTACAAATATCAAGTATTGGAACCAGAAGCGTATTGAATTGTTTGTTTTAAATTAGTAACTGTTCAACATGTATTGATTAGTGTAGACACATTATGTGTGTTGTTGATTTTGGAGTTACAGTACTGTTACTTTTAGGAACTGAAATGCTTTATTTTAACCATCCATACATGCAAGTGAAACCAGATAAGGGGATGAAAACTACTGTGTAGAACTGTGTAGATATTTAACTTAGTTACTCCACATTTAAATATCAATGTTGTTTGAAATAATATTATTTTCCTAAACTACAGAATATTAACTATGAAACCACTCACCAAACATAGTGGACTAATTAATAATATAGAAAGCTATGAGGAAAATTTTAAAATATCATTTACCAACATATCAAATTATTAAATTGACCTCATTAATGTTAATTGTTAACTTTTAGCAAATGAGCAAGCAATAGGGTCTTCAAATAGTTCATAAAATATGTCTAGCATTGTACCTAATGCACTTTGTTAAGAAATGGCACACCCCCTTTGTTTGAGTTTATGGTCAATGACTCATTATTCAACAACAGTAGGTAAATTATAAAATGACTGAATCCATTTTTATGAAGCTGGAATGGAACAAAAACAGACATTTATTAATTTAATTACCAACTGTAGAATGACTTTGTAACCTAGTTTTCCATTTGCTTTCAACTCTTCAAGAGACTATGGAAAATTGTATTATTGAAAATTTATCACAATTCAATGTTGAAATTATTACTTGTTGTGTTTGGCTTAACACAGATTTAACAAAGTTTGTATCGAATAATGTGTGGTGATCAAACTCAAGTAGTTGCATCCTCTGCTGTCAGTTTGTCTCGCCCCTCCCAAGGACCTCTGATGTAGGTTAATAACTGCTATTAATCAATAACAGGCAGGACCTGCAGTTTAACTCGCAGTCTGATCAGTCACATGTCTCTACTCTAAATAGTCATTCCCCAAAGCGAGTATTTCTGGGACATAACTATGGTTATCAATGAAAAATCCTTCAAACAAATTACAACAGTGAGCGAGAACTACAGTTTAAACTTTTCACAGCAGCAAAAATACAACTTACCAATATTCATCACCATGATATTCTTTAGCTCATCCAGTTCCCCATGAACCCTTGATATAGTGTCGAGGTCTTTTGAGTCACTGTAATGTTTCATCTCTGTTGCCAAGACTCGTGCAAACTCTCCATTCATAGCATATGGAATGGCTGTTTGGGCAGTGTCTTCAAAAGCTGCCACAAACCTTCGTTTGATCTCGTTTAGGAATAAGAATGCCCTCGAACGTTGGAATTTCTACAAAGAAAATATAGAAGAAAACAATTGTAAATTATTTAAACACATAGCACAAGCCTATTAGTCCAGGCAAATCAGGGCATACTTACATCGTCAGTGATGCAGAAATAAACCAATTTATTTTCCGCAATGTAATGGAACAAATAATTTCCATGAGAGTATGTCAGCTTGTTGTCGTGGGGTGGAATTTTCGAGAGTATTTGCTCCGTAACCTCGGTGAAATTTCCAGCACATGTCGCGTATTTTGCTAGCACAACAGTGCCCCGAGCCACAACACTGAACAAAATAGGCATTTTGTTTGTCTATCTACCTATCTTGGTGAATCACGAACACAAACAGTTTTAGGTAGTACGCACAGTAGTATACCTATCAAACTATGCCCAAAGATATAAGAGATAATCTTATAATAATATTGTTTATAAAAATGTTAATGAGACAAAGGTTAATTTGCGTCTAAAAATTAAATCGTCTTTGTCTACAATGGAACAATTTTGGATTATTGGATTTCACAAAACCACGGACCACCGACGAGACCGATACCGACATAAAAGTAACTGTGAGTGACATGGTTGACATTGACATACAAGAAAGAACAAAGGGGAGTGACACAATTGACATTTGGCTGAGTTGACCAGTGCTACCAGGGCAACTGGCTGTAACTTCGATTTTTTCCAAAACTACTAGAATGTTTCAGTAAGCATCTACCAATCCACCAGTTTACTGAATCGTGATTCGTGACTTTGACTATGTAAATAATTGACTTGACTACTTGACCACGAGGATTGCTTTAATGCTATGACCTTCTTATTGTGAAAATAAGAATTAATACATGAATTATTTTATTACTTGACACAGTGACACTGGCTAAATGCGCAAACCGTGCGAAGCCATAATTAAAGTAAATAAAACCCTAATGGCGGGAAATTGAAAATGTAGGTATCTACCTGCCGCCGCGCCGCTGTCGCCTCACGCTTGTCGCTCGCTCACTCGAGTTCACTCGACTGCTTTATAGTACTTGTCTACTTGATTTGATTTCGATTTTGGCTCCTAGGTAGGCACTTACTACACCTACTTACTAGTACTTACCTAGGTAAGTATACTTGATTTTGGAAAATAGGTAGGTAAATTTATTCTAAGTAAGGAAATACATAGGTAACGTAGGTACCTACCTACCTACCTGATAATCCTGCCTGGTATACTTCCACTAGTTACAAATTATCTAATTTCATGAAAATATAGGTAGGTACCTATTTACTTATCATTATAATCCATTATTGCAATGATTCCAATGCCAGCTTTATTTTAAACCTTTATATTAATAACCAACAATTAAATTACTGTTGACTTTTCCCAAATTACCAATGGACAATTATTAAGAGCAATAAATATAAGGACAATTATTTATTATTACTTACCAATACATATTGGCAAATCTTTGACATTTTTATGACACACTAGCAAATAATTGATAAATAGGTACATGACAGACTGCATTGTCTAGTGACAGAATACCTAATAATAATACTATTATAATAATACCCTTGGTCTAGTCAAAATAATCATCAATGTCTATATCTGGATTTAAAATGTCAATTCCAAAAGGACTTAAATCTAACTGATCAAGAATTAAATTTTCACACATTTCTTCTAAATCAGTTTCACCAATTAATATGGCACCATGTAATCTTCCATCTTTTAGAACAAGTTTAACATATTCAACGTTAGGAGTAGTTCGAAGCATAATTTCATAATCATTTCCCAAGCCTTGTCCATTGTACTTTCCTAATAATACTACTCTATATCCAAAGAGAGTAGTGCAGTGTGTGAAAAGTTCAAAACAAAAATCCTGTAATACTTCTTGCTTAGTAATTCTTCCGTGCATTGCTTTGGCTGCCATAGCTGCCATCTGTCTTGCTTGTGTCCATAGTCGTAATTGAAACCAGTGTTGTGCATGTTCCCATGTAGCAGATGCAACATCGCCAGCAGCAAATATATTACTTATGCTTGTCTCTTGAAATTCATTTACAGCCAATCCCCCATCAGGCCCTATGGTTGGCTCTTTGTCCCAAGTAAAATTTACAGCAGGCTCCACTCCTGTAGCAGAAACTATAAAGTCACAATGCACAACTTCTCCATTTGTTAAATCTACTTTTAAAGGGAACTCACTATTTAGTTCTGTAACAGATTTAACTTCAGTATGGTATATTATATTAAGTTCTTTATCGCCAGCTTTATTCTTTGAGCTTTCTAATTTTTTGTACCAGTCAGGGCCCAGCGCTGCTGATTTCAAGTTCTTGTTCAAAGTTACTAGTGTATCTTCTTCGTTGAAAATGTGTCGTCTTTGTATAACAGTACTTGACGAGTCATTAAGTGCAGTTTTATCTTTAAAATTATGTTGAAAGAACTCTGCTGCCCCCGGGTCAATGAATGTTGCTGATATGTAATCATCTCTAATCACCCAGATTTTTTGAATTCCTGATGTGGCATGTACTATTTCTGATGCAATACCTCCGTTACCTACAATTACCATTTTACGACCATCTTTGAGTCTCTCTTGGAACTCTTTAACGGACTCTGTATCTCTTATACCAAGAATTCTCTTATTCTTATTGCCACCTGATAATAGTCTTGGCACTCCACCTGTGCAGATACAAATTACACCATACTTTATACGGACACCACTATTGGTGATAGCAATTTGAGTTTCAGTATCAATATGTTTCAATGAATCATACTCAATGTGAAGATTTGGATGTATACGCTGCAACGAACTTGCTTCTGTCTCCTTTACATCAAACTTTACAATTGTTTTGCCAAAAAAACTAACGTTGCTTACATTTTTAACCAATGACGAAGCCGTTACTATCACAAGGGTTTCTTCAGGATGTAATATCGCCAATGTTTCAACGCAGGTGACTCCAGCTATACCTCCACCTACCACCAAATAAGTGGCTTTTCTCTCGGACATTGTTCATTATACTTATAGAATCATTATAGTGTACATAGATCCTATTACAGTTACATTCGTGAACGGTGAAATCTTACGTAGTAGGTAGGTATTTATTTCCTGCTGTAAACTAAAACTTTAGCTAGAAATTAAATCAAATTTTACGGTACATACATAACCTGCCTGAGTCAGGCACCTGACCGACCAGCTGACTATTATATTGTAAGAGATGTCACACGTCCGTCTGACGTCTGTCCTCACATCCACCACCGATGGTCAACAAACAACAAGTTTCAAACTTCAAAGTCAAAGTTTTATGGCTTCGCACGGTTTGTGCATTTAGCCAGTGTCACGTATTATTACATTTAAGTAGGTATTAATTTCTTATTTTCACAATAGGAAGGGCAATCCTCGTAGTTAAGTAGTCAAGTCAATTATTTACGTAGTCAAAGTGACGATTTAGTAAAGTAGTGGATGCTTACTGAAACTTCCTGGGAGCATTGGAAAAAATGCGAATTGACACGCTTTTTGGGTATATCATTTGCCCACACGTGCACATTTCGTGCACGTTACCGAACACTCGATGACTAATATTCCACCAATATTACACATTAACACTCGAAGAAACACAAGTTTCAGAAAAAAATACAAAACCAACAACGTCTCACTTTCGGATTCCCGCCAAAACTCCAAAGTCAAAGGTTGTGTTTTTTTTTTTTTTTTTGTTTTAGTTATGGCTTCGCACGGTTTGTGCATATAGCCAGTGTCAAGTATTTTATTAATTAAGTATTTCTTATATTCACATTAAGAAAGTCACAGCAATATAGCAATCGAGGTCAAGTAGTCAAGTCAATTATTTACATCGTCAAAGTCACGATTCAGTAAAGTAGTGGATGCTTTACTGAAACTTCCTGGGAGTTTTGGAGAAAATGCGAAATGACACGCTTTTTGAGTTTATATCATTCGCCCACACTCGTGCACGTTAACGAACACTTAATGATTAATATTCCACCAATATTACACATTAACACTCGAAGAAACACAAGTTTGAGAAAATAATATAAAACCAACAACGTCTCACTTTCGGATTCCCGCCAAAACTCCAAAGTCAAAGTTTGTGCTGTCAGCTGTGATAGGGCATAATCATGGATATACTATAAGCATGGATGAGCTACCCAAATGAAATAATAATTGAGTACTGCGAAAAATAAACGTGCCGACAAGTATCACCACAACTGAGCATTACATTTTTTTCGTCAACGCATGTAGTAGCCATAACTCAATAAAATAATTTCCAGTATAAATAAAATATATCACAAGGGTATTATACATTTTTATTTATCTGACTTATAGGGGTTACTAACGATCTTAACATTTTAGAATGTCGCACGAATGATTGGAGCTAAACCTATAAAACGTGTATTAAATTTATCCGATGTATAAGTTGTAGCCAAGGTTTGTCCATTCGGGTATAATACGCTTTTGTCAGGTCCATCTGTGATACTAAGTCCATGGTAGGTACCTATCATTCTTTGATACCTACTGACACATATTTAAAAAGTTACTTTCTCTATGCTGCTTCGACGAAAGATTTTAGAATTTATTTTAGACAGTATTGACAGGCCGCATACGGACGACTTCCGAATTCGATTCTAAGATTTTCGCGGATTTACTTTACAATTCCAATAAATTATTTCTTGCATTGCAATGAGTTGAGCTCCCGTGTGTGTATGAATCGTAATTATTTAATGTTATAAAAGTCACTCACGAAATGAAGTATCCCATTACAAACAATAGCGATATGAAAAAGCACAGTGAATAGTTACATTTACTGCGTATGAAGACCTAAGAAAAATGAACAAGTGGTTATTATATTTTAGTTTAGCTCCTGTGATAATAGTTGTAATATGGGGTTTTCCATTTTTATTGGGCCTCACCCACCTTCTTACGCTTACCGGTTGTACGCTGATAGCAGCTTTCACACTTACTCTTTGGGGTCATATAAATCTGTCGTCGCCACATCAAACTCCTTTATTTCTACTGGAAACAGTAGAAAGAGAAGTGCGACAACTGGAAGAGTTTCTAAAAGTACGTACTTTCAACGGGACATTGTTGTTTTATCTATAATCTACAAAAATAAATAGTTTACTGATGCTCATATAAATTATGTTTAGGAAGAAGCAACAAACTGGCCTCAGGCAGCAAAGAAGACTCATTTACCTGTCATATTTGGAAGAACGGTCGATAGCCAATTGCAGTTACTGATTGAATACCTCCTGAGAGATTTTGTTGTTCGTTGGTTGAAGGAGCTCACACACAAACCGGAACCAGTAATAGATAAGTTTAAGGAGCACATATGGAGTGGCATACAGAACCTATATGATAGGCTGCAAAGAGTTGACGCAGAGAAGTTACTTGCAAGCGATATGGTTATGAAAATAACACAACATTTTGAGAGGATTCGTATTGCTAAGGACTGCGCGTGAGTAAAAATATTAGATACTATTGTGAATAATCTTTGACTAATGAAAATCTCATTTTACTGCAAAAACAACCTAGAATCAGAAGTACCAGTAAAGTTCAATTAATTAGGTTTTTTTTATTACCTACTGGTGTTCAATAAAGTATATTCTATTTCTATTCTATTTGAAGTTCATGATATATAGTAATGTACCTAAGCTCATACTAAAATGGAATATAATTTAACACTTCAGTTAATTAGCCAGTCCGATAAATAGATGTTTGGATAATCAACACTGAAAGATTGATCAATCTCACATGAGGTAGGTAGAGAGTGTGTCAGTCTGTCAGGCAATGGGCGTTTGAGAATAGTCCTAATAACAATAACAACTGGGGTCATTAGTTTAACAAGCTCCCTGAAGCACAGACATGCTCGAGTGTAATACCATTATCAGTCGCTCATTCAAGTGGGAGAGAGTATAAGTCGATAGGGACAATCAGCTTTAACATCGGTTGAGAATACTTATTTAAACTTAAAGATCACATATACCTACTCAGATAGAGTATCTGTAAAACAAAGATACGAAAGTGGCTTTACCTTTATCCAGCAGTAGGTAAATAGAGTAGTTTTTGCATTAATGACAATGGTCTTATTAATTTAACTTGTTCTTTTAAGAGCTTCAATAAAAGCTTGTTTTTGAAAATGTTATTCTTACCTTAATTATTATTCCTTTACAGATTAGAACTTAATGTGTCGCCTGTTTTTGCCCTGTCTCCACACCTTATGAATCCTGATGCAGAACTGTTCTATCTAAGGCAAATAAGTGAAGTAATTGTCATGTTCCTTATGCCAAGATGCTACTCTTTGCTGCCAGCTTCGCATCTGATGAGGGAGATATTGGCCTGCAAAGGTGTGTGTGGTTTCCTGAGGAGTAATATTTTAACTAGTATTAGCACCTCCTCACGAAAGTGAGGGGAGGTCTTTGCCCAGCAGTAGGACAGTACAGGCTGAATTATTTATTTTATTTTTAACGGTGGACTTTTTCCTTTCCATCTTGAATGGAAGAACAGACGACCTAGCCATAAAGAGGAAAATAAGTTGCTTAAAATCTAAGTTTTGATTTTAGTCATTGTATAGTAAAATTAAAACTAAGACATTGTTCACAGTAAATATATAGACTACTAGCTGTTGCCCGCGACTGCGTCCGCGTGGACTATATTTTTTACCAATATTCCAAATAACTAATAATAGACCATGACCTCAACTTCGAGATCGAAATCGACATCCGATATTCGACATCCAACATTTATTATTATGATACTCATCACCTTCTATCAAAACTACCATTTTATACAAAAATCCACCATTTCATTTAAAAATCTACCATTTCTTATCAAAATGCCATTTCTACCAAAATCTACCATTTCTACCAAAATCTACCGTTCCTACCAAAATGTACAATAACTACCAAAATATACAATTTCTACCATGTCCTACCAGAATCTATCATTTCCTACCGAAATCTACCATTTCCTACCAAAAACTACCATTTCCTCCCTAAATCTACCATTTTCTTTCTAAATCTAATTACTACCAAAAGCTACCACTTTCTAACAAAATCTAACATTTTCTACCTAAATCGACCATTATCAAGAAAAGTCTACCGTATTAACCATAGTCTACCATTATAACCAAAATCTACCATTTTCTTTCTAAATCTAGGTACTATTTACTACCAAAATATATTTGTTTTAACGTAATCTAGCAAATTCTTTCTACATTTACTATTTTCTACCAAAAGTTACTATTTTATACCAAAACCTCCAATTTATCCAAAATCTTTATCATTTTTATCATAATCTACGTATAAACCATAATCTACCATTTTAACCAAAATCTACCATTTTATTTCTAAATCTACTATTTTCTACCAAAAGCTACCATTCCTTCCAAAATCTACCATTATTACCAAAAATCTACCATTTCTTACCTAAATCTATAATTTTCTACCAATATTATCATTTTCTTTGTAAATCTACCATTTTTATCAACCAAAATGTTTAATCAAAATCTACAATCTTCTTCCAAAATCTATCAGTTTATACCAAAATAACTTATAACTAAATGACTTCGACTTTGGCATCGACATAAGACATCCACCATCTTCTACCAAACTACCATTTCCTACCTACATTTTAGGGGTTGAATATTAAAACACGATGACACACGTGTATAATTGAATTATTTAGAACATAAATGCTAAATTTGAAGTTCATCAGACCAATAAAACACGTTGATCCATACTAACTTTGCAACCCCTTCGCACCCCTTTAGGGGTTGATTTTTCAAAAATCCTTTTTTAGTGCACACCTACGTCACGGAATACTTGTGCAAAGTTTCAATTATAAACTAAATCTGATGAAAAATATTTTGCAACCCCTATTATTATTTTAGGGGTTAATATTAAAAAACAATGAAACACGTGTTTAACAAAATCTTTTAAAATATAAATGCCAAGTTTGAAGGTGATCAGACAAAGAAAACACGTTGTTACACAAAAACATTACAATCCCTTTCCTTTTCACCCCTTTAGGGGTTGAATTCTATAAATCACATTTTAGTGCACTCCTATGTCACTTAATTGAGCCAAATTTCAATTATGAACTAAATCGGATGAAAATATGTTGCAGCCCCTTTTTCTCACTTTAGGGGTTGAATATTAGAAAATAATGAAACACGTGTTTAATGAAATGTTTTAAAGAATATAAATGCCAAGTTTGAAGTTGATCGGACCAAGAAAACACGTTGCTCCATACAAACTTTGTAACCCCTTTTCACCCCTTTAGGGGTGGAATTTTCAAAAATCCTTTCTTATTGCTCGCCTACGTCACATAAGGAATATTTGTGCAAAATTTCATGGTTCTAGACCCAGTGGTTTCGGCTGTGCGTTGATCGATCAGTCAGTCAGTCAGTCAGTCAGTTCTTGCTTTTATATATATAGATATATAGATAGTAGCAGCCTATAAATGCTGGGAAACTATTCTTAAAAATGTACTTTTCCAGTACTACAACCAGCCATAGACTTAATAACTGATCCCGACTACATCAACCAGAAGATCATTCAATACCTAGAGGCTCAAAAAGAAGTGAATGCGATGCACGTACGGACCCACGAATATGCTAAGACCTTTGAAGACTACATCAGGTAAGCTTAAATTCTTAAATATGTGTGTTCATGAAAGTTAACTGATTTTGCCACTGGATTCGGAATACATCTTTTGCGGAAGAATTGACAGAAACTTGATGGTGATATTGATTTAATAGTTAACCTTGTTAAAACTTAATTATATCTGCTTAAATTATCCTTTTTATGCTCTTTACATTTTGGTGTCAATAAAGAGTTATCTACTAAAGAGTTATCTATCTACTATGGTAAAAAGTCTCAGTAGGCAGTTGAGCAAAAGTTCTACAGTAAACAATATTATAACAGTAGTATGTATTTTCCTCACTATATTGTTAATAATGATTATATTCAATATTTTCAGGTTGATCAATAGCTGTAACAATGTCGACACACTGAAACGGTTACGGTATGTGCTCATTGATAACGCTTTCGCTTGCCGACGGTAACGTACGCAGTACTGGGTCAAGTATTATCGCGTTGGTTTGGTTTTTTAATTAGTGCGATAACTAAAAACAATTTGGTATGCTTTACTATCGCACTAATAAAATAACGGTCAAATAAGTACAAAGAAAATGATTTAGAACTCTGACCACTCAATCACTATGCTTATTGTAAAGAAACTTGCATTACATAGTTACTCTTGTACCTACATAGGCTTATATTCGTTATTGTACACAGTCATATAAGTTATAATATAAGTGCGGAAAATAATATAGGTAGGTACAAATACGTGCTTTACTCCTTAAACAGTTTTCTTCCAACAAACCCTTGAGGAAAGAGGGCATTCAGTCTAGTGTGTAGCTTTCAGTGTAAATGATACATACTCGCGTTTGCTTTTCAAACTTAGGTTCTATTTTTAATATTTTGAAGTTAGTTTCATAAACTACAAAGCCTATAAATATACTTAAACTTCGTCGCCTTTTCTTACTGATATGATATTATAATATACTGTTTGTATTCTGATGTACCTACATATTACTATTAAAATGTATTCACGAGAAACTGGTACAGGTACTTATATAGTTGGTGAGCAGTTCATAATTTTATTGCCTGTATTGCGTGACCTTGTATTTTTTTTTTTACTTTATGGTTCTACAATTTTTTTCCATCAACTTCATTAATATTGGTATTTGATGTAAAAAGAGCGAAAACTCGATCCATCACTAATTGTAAAGAAAAACTTGTTCTGAGTTGGTCCCACAAAGATCATTGAAACGAATTGCGATTGGTTTCACATTAAAAATTCGATATGTACCTATCCATATTGTAATTCAAAACGCTATACTACCAAAATGTCATGGCTTATTGTAAACTTCTTATTGTAAGCTTATTGTAAATAGGTGATTATTATGTTGATTGATTCAGCCGCTTTTGACGGAAATATATTATGTAGATGAAACTGAAAGAGGTAATAGGTACTAGTTTATTATTTTAGCCAACAGCCAATCTATCAATCAATAACGACTAGAACTCCCAAAGTATGGAAGCACACTAGGCAATTCACAGTACTGACTGCTTGTCTTATAACACCGTCCATTTTTATTGGTCCAACCGTTCGCACCATCGTTGCAGATTAGCAAATTATTTGCCTAATGCGCCACTCTTTACTCCGTTATTTTGCAGGTACGACATAGTAACGCAAATAATGCAAGCGACCACACTGCAAAACGTGAAGCGAGCTAAGGGCATAGATATTGAGGTAATCGAGCGCAGCGGGACCTCTCACAACGTGGGCCGGCAACAAGTGGCCGACGCGAAGAAGTTGAAGAGATACATCCACCAGCTGACGATCGCTAAAGCGGAGTGTGAGATCGCCTTGAGGAAACTAGGATGGGACGGTGCGTTTCCAACTGTGGACCAGTCGGATAACAAGGTTGGTATAATATAGGAACATTGAATCTTGCCTCATACAGGCGGGATATCTGTTGAGGATGTCGCGGATCCCCTATTTACTAAATCGTGACGTTGACTGTGTGGCGGAATAGCTTGTGTATTATGGCTTATATATTGTAGTATTATTTATTATTATTCATATTATTTAATACTTGCTGCGCCCCGAAGTGCTACTTGCTGTTTTCTGAATAAAAAGCAGTCTATGTGTCAATCCAGGGTGGTAGTTACATCCATACCAAATTTCATCAAAATTGGTTCAGCCGCTTGAGTGTGAAGAGGTAACAAACATACAAACACACAAACTCACCTTTTTAATATTAGTAGGATAAAAAAAACACGAATTATCAAAGTCAAATAGCTAATTCTCGTTAACAAAGAGAACCATAAAACAAAATATGATTAATTAAATTAAACAGTATCCGATGGCAAATGCAGAATTTGTCCGAAAAAAAACCCCAAAGAAGCTCATTAACCCTTACACCTTTACCTATGCTTTTCTTTTGCATGTTACTTGTGTGTCTTGAAGTGCAATAAAGAGTTGTTATGTTATCTCTTTTCAGACCCTGCCCCTACACGCGGTGATGGAGAGCGTGCCGGGGCGGCGCTACCTGGCCATGTTCCTGGACACGCTGAGCTCGCAGGGGCTGGTGGGGTTCTGGATGGCGGTGGAGGAGCTCCGGCACAGCGCGCGGAGCAGCTGGCACCAGCTCGGCGCCGAGATATTCTACACCTACATACGGTCGCCCAGTGCGGAAATTAAAGTCGATAAGGTACTATGGGTGAGAGAGCGGTGGTAGCGTAGTGGGCGAAAGTTCCCCTGCCAAAACGGAGGTGGCTAGTCAAAATCCCAGTGCGGACACGTACCAATGTGTTTTTTGTTCAACGTATGTAGGTAATTATGACTCGCGTTTCGGTGAAAGAAAACATCGTGAGTAAACCGACATGCCCGAGAATTATTTCGGATGTTATCCACCAATCCGGACTTAGCCCCCGTGGTGGAATATGGCCTAACCCTCCTCACGAAAGTGAGGGCAGGCCTTTGCCCAGCAATGGGACAGTTAAAGTCTGAATTAACTTATGTATTATTATTATTTATGAATAAGGTACTATAGCCCTGTATACTTTTATGTTCGTAATGGGCAGTTTTACCACGTATCTGGTGACGATGTTCTTGGAATTGCTAAACGCGCTGATGCTAGAGCTAGAATGGAACTGGTGCTCAAAGAGTGGGTATTTCAACCAGAACAACCCAATAGGGATAATTTTCTGCTTGACAGTCTTACAGATACACACTATAATAGCATCCTACCAAAGGTTTTTAACTATTTTTCTTCATCTGGAGCTCCTGCTCATTTTTATAAACGGTTAGCTGGTTTCAAAGCCACAACCTTGCCACAATCACTATATTTGACAAATCTATATGTATAATTAAAAAAACTATACCTATAACTAAACAACTATAGTAATTTGGTATTTCAGGAAACAAGAAAAAGAATGGAGGCTTTCTTACTCGGAGACAAAGGGCCAGAAGTGTTTTACGAAGTGCAAGATACCGTGGTGGACACAATACAGGATAAATATTACCAGTCGTTTCTTATGAGCGATCATTATACAGCTTTAATTGCAGAGTTGGCGACGGAAGAGGCTAACAAAGGTATATAAACAACTTCAATCACATATTGATCGCAGTATGTATAAACAAACACTTGTGTCATCATTTTGTGTCAGAAACAGGCAGCGTGTTATAGTACAAAATGGAAAATAGCTCTAATCAGAAGTGAATAAGTTACTTCTAAGTCCTAAGTACAATCGTTAACAAAATCGTCGCGACATCAGGCGAGATAGGGGTCAAACGCGAACCTATTCAACTGTGAATACAATATGTAAAATTCCTCAATGTATTGCAGACATAAACTCAGACAGATCGCCCTTAGAAGATCGTCAGCTGTCAAACGAGTCAGTGTCATCAGCAGAAAGCGTTGGAGGCGCGGTGCATCTCACTGAACACTCGACGTACGCGAGGCGAAAACTGGATCAGTTACAGGAACGACATAATAATAAGATACAGGTAGGACATTTGAAACCATATCAACAACACATTAGTGATCTTAATTCTTTATTTTGATGTAACGTTTAATGCCCAGTTTCTAATCCGCTAGCTAAGTTTGACCAAAGGACTATCGTTGTCTCTATCTAAACGAATGACCAACACAGTAATATATTTATCGTTTCGTCAAAGTTAACTAGAGGTTCAGAAACCGAGCATAAATCTAGTATGTGCCGTGTTTGTATGAGCTCTAGATATTTTGACACTATAGCAAGTCTAGGTTCTGAGTAAACTGAAATGTTATTTCGGGTGTAAAGAAACGGTATCTCCTCTTCCTTTCACGTTTTTTTAGCTCTTCTCTTCCTTTCATGTATATTGTGGTCAATGCTGCTACCATTATCGCTAAAGTCACACGCAACTCGATTGCGTTCTCGACAGACGACTGACTGTGTTCTGTGGTTAGGCGTTGGCAGCTCTCCGCGCGTCTCTAAAGCCGGAGTCGCCGGCGCTGGCGATGCTGGCCAACGAAGTGGAGAAGCTGGCCGGGGAACAGATGCGGCTGGAGGCGCATCTCGCCAGAACTGACACGTGGGCCGAGCATCTGGGCCGGTGGCGTGCCACGGTGCATAGTGCGGAGGTGGGTCAAGAAATCTTTAACAAGTCGACAGTACAATCTATAGTAGGAAAATGGGATAGTGGTGGCCTATAGCGCTAAGATTGTGAGAGTCAAATAGACAAAGGCCCGTATTAATAAATCAAACTTAGCTCTGAGAGTTATCTTCAGTGTGCACTTGCTATTTCGTTCTATTTAATAAATACATCTTAAGTTGTAGATTAGGAACAGAAACTTACATGATATCTGGCAAATTAATAAATGACACTCAGCGGTTAAGTCCTATCCGATTATGACACAATTGACACATACAAGATAGTATCTAGTAGCCAGTGCTACATCTCAATATCAATTTATTAAATAGCAATGATTTCAAGATGTAGATTACATTTTGAGTGTGGATCAGCTGATAGCGCACTTGGTACAGCTATTGAGGTTCATTTATTAATATGGCCCAAAGATATCACCTGCTCATTCAAATTGTGTAGGTATTAAGTATATTATTAATCTATGTCTATAGAAATCGGTCACAATTCGCTATCCTCTTATTTGGAATCTAATGGCAACTCTATGTAATTAAATTTCTATATATTATAGTGGTCACTTTGTTTATTGACAAAATAAATGTTTCTCGTGTTCCAGATTATAGATGAATCGAAACCGGCTCAGTTCGTGATAGTAGTGCACATGGCGGAACAGGAAACGATGGGGGAGGACGAAAGGCCAGAGCAAATCACCACCGGATGGGTGCTCTTAAGAAATCTTAGTGAATTTCAGGTATGTTTCATTATAGCAGTATATAATATCTTTGTTAATATTTATTTGTACTCTATTTACCATTTAAAACTCAGTCAAAATCTGATTTTCACTCCTGATAATGTCAATTATAATCACTTTTTGTATGTAATGTCAGAAATCATGGTAAAATGTTTTTTTTTTCAGGACTTGCATCGAAAGCTAAGGCCTTTATGTTCGGACTTGAAAAATTTAGAACTCCCTTCAAATTCGTTCAAATTCCTATTCGGCAAAAACGACAGAGGCTCATTGGACAAAGCGAAAATGTTAATACAGAAATATTTAGAAGTAAGTCATGTATTTTGTGTAGTTAATCGTTAAGTTCTTACTTTTCAATTATTTATTAAGAACTTTGAATGTATTTTCAGTTTGTTTTAGAAGATGATAGACTAAACCAAAGCGAGGCTTTATATACATTCCTAAATCCTACTTCGGAGTATTTAAAACAGGGAGGCTTGCCAAAGAAAAATAAGTTTTCTTTTTCTACGTTATTTAAGAGGTATGTTCAAGGAATCTTTTCATAACTCCATCATCATTAAGCACATTAGCACAGGACTCACCTTACTTTCATGGGGAGGATTAGGCCATGTCCACCACGGTGACCGGATCCGGATTGGTGAGTAACATGCCTCCGAATTAACTCTCGAGCTAGTGGGTCTCCTCACGATATTGCGCTTCACCGAAGACCAAGTGCTAATCACGTACATAATTACGTTTTAACATATAACACAATGATACCGGCATTGGGATTTGAACTCGCCGCCCCCTGCTTGGCAGAGATACGTTCGCCCACTAGGCTATCAATTGTTTTTCATAGTTTAATTACGAGGAAAACTTATCATAATTAAATTGTATATGATATAACAAATGGGTTTTTTTTTCTTCAGTACAAGCAGTGAGACAACTACGAGGTCGTCACAAGAAAGAGAACCGTTTACTCACTTATCTGCAGACGAGGATGAGATGTCCAATTACCTCGACGGCAACGGCGGAGACTCTACCACTAAAAGCATGACGAGCTCTATGCGAGGTGAGACTGTTTTATTTTATTACTAGCTGTTACCCGCAACTTCTTCTGCATTTATAACAGCATTTGTAACAGCTAGTAAGAATATAATACGTAAACCTATTCGATACAGTCATCATTGTCTCTGTCGATATCTCTCCATCATCTCTATCTCTAATCTCCCCATGTCCCATTATCCCATCTCCCATCTCCCCATCTCTCATCTCCCCATGCCCCATTCTCCCACTTACCCATCTCCCATCTCCCCATGCCCTATTCTCTCACCTTCCCATGTCCCATTCTCCCACCTACCCATCCCGCATCTTCCCATCTCCCATCTCCCCATCCCTCATCTCCCCATGCCCCATTCTCCCACTTACCCATCTCCCATCTCCCCATGCCCTATTCTCTCACCTTCCCATGTCCCATTCTCCCACCAACCCATCCCGCATCTTCCCATCTCCCATCTCCCCATCCCTCATCTCCCCATGCCCCATTCTCCCGTTATCGTTTTTTATCATAATGTTATTATTCATAATGCGATTTACTTTTCAGGTGCTGGCGCTATCGCGGAAGAAAGAGACAGCATAGCGGAGCCGCTGTACGCTTTACTCAGCGAAGTGTTCGACATGCGCGGCGTGTTCAGGTGGCTTAGGAAAACCCTCGTCACCTTTGTACAAATCACTTATGGCAGGACCATTAATAGGTACCTAATTCTAAAAGTTTTTATTTCATTCGGAGAGTGTTCAAGTGAAAAAGTTTGTAGGTAATGTCCAGAACTACTGATCTGAGTCTGAAAATTATTTCACTTATAGAAAGCTATACGTTATTGATGTGTGCTGGTATATAGGTCATGTATTATGCCGGGAAAATGAGAACTTTGTGAGTGTGTTTGTTACTTCTTCACGCTCAACCGGTTGAACTAATTTGGATGGAATTTGGTTTTGAGATAGTTAACATCCTGCATTATAAAACGAAAACACATAGTGGTAAATGTCGCTATCTTCTACTGAAATTCCGTAATAATTAATTTTCTCCGGCGCGGCAGGCATTTCCGCTGGCACTGCAAAACTCAATACACTGGACGGGTTAACACATACGCTACATAATATTCCGAAAAAAAATAATAAATCCAGATATTTTAAAGCTGATAGGTATTTAGATACCTACCAATTACTTACAAAAAACAGGTTGAATGTTTTTAGGTTTATTGCTGGAAGTGACTACAATTCTAAAATTTAGATTAGCTTGTCGTAACAGAATTGTGAACATTAAAATGTCCATGATGTTTCAGGCAAATCAAAGAAACTGTTTCATGGCTGTTCTCGGAACAAATGTTGCATTACTACACCAGCGTGGTGCTGAAGTCTTGGTGGCCAGGAGGCGTGCTGTCTGTAACAACTTCCAATAGGAACTTTCAGGATAAAGGTAATAATAATCTTACGAATATTATAAATGCGAAAGATTGTAACTATCACGGTTCATGAGATACAGCCTGGTGACAGACAGACAGAGAGACATACAGACGGACGGACGGACAGCGGAGTCTTTTATCCTTTGGGTATGGAACCCTAAAAATCACCGAAAAGCGAGTGATAATTACGTAAGTACATAAGGTTTAACAAGTAACACAGTATTGGTACGTGCCCGCACCGGGATTTGAACTAGCCACCTCCGTTTTTGGCTGCGAACATTCGCCCACTAGGCTACCACCGCTTACGCAATTGATGTAATTTTATATTGCAACAACGTGACGTTCTTAGTACGTACATTAATTATTATTGTAGACTCAAGCGTCCCGTGTCCAAATCAAAGTATCATTACACGCTGTCTCTCGCGTAAACCGCTTATTTTCACTTCAACCTTGGATATGACAGTTTCCTACTTTATAGTGTGCAAAAATTTGCAAACGGCTCTGAGCTATACGTTGTTGGCAAAGGATAGTAAAAATTAATTGGCGTAACAAAATGTAGGTCGCTTCGTGCAAATGAGAGTACAACACATGATATTTAGCAGTTTTAGGACACTGATCGCCGACATACAAGTAGGTACGCTGATTTGTTAGCGAATGACAAAGATTAAAGTACTTACGCCGCAAATCAGTGTATAGATAAGAAGATAGCTTTCATAAAACATAATCTACACTTATTCATATCTATATATGTACAAATTTTGTAACCTTTTCACGACTAAACGGCTGAACCGATATTGGTGACTTTTGGTGCCTGTATCGGATTAACATTGGATCTTGAAGAAGGGCATAGGATACTTTTTATTTTCTATATATAAAAATGAATCCAATTTCCCTTGGTCACGGCATCACGCCTGAACGGCTGGACCAATTTTGCTAATTCTTTTTTGTTGTATTTGTTATATTCAGGGGAAGATTGTAATGAAAGAAAAAAAATTTGAAAGTTTACGAAATATGCAAAATGTAAGAAAACTTAGCGACCATGTTGACTTAGATGTAGGGAAAGAGATAGAGGGAGATAGGTAGATAAAGAGGGAGATTAAAAGGAGAGGGAGAAAGATAGAGACAATGGTAGGACAACGTCTGCCGGGTCAGCTAGTGTATGTATAAAACAGTAAAGGGAGAAAAAACTTACATTGAAAATGTATTCAACTTATCGTTAAAGGTGAATTAAAATGCGCCAACAAAACTTTTGTAAAGTATTGTCTATTTGTCTATTATTTGTTCAAGTTATAAACGGATTGCCATCCGTTTCCCACTGTTCGGCACCTTTAGAGAAATCAAAACAAACGAAGGCAAATATCCCGTTTCGAATGAAAGTGAATTTCGTCTACGTAAAAAATCTGACGGGGTTGCGATGCGCCTTTTTAAAATACATAACAATCTATACATCGGAAATATCCCGTTTCGTTGTGCTGACGTGGCTGTTTTGTCAGAGCACACGCGGACGCTGGCGCTGCAGCAGCTGAGTGAGTGCGTGGCGGGCGCGCTGTCCTCGCTGCTGGGCGCGCAGACGGCGGCGCGCGGCGCGCACAAGCTCTTCCACACGCTGCAGAACCCCACGCACAACAAACAGCTCTTCTATGTGAGTATGCGTATGTGAGTGCGTGGCGGGCGCGCTGTCCTCGCTGCTGGGCGCGCAGACGGCGGCGCGCGGCGCGCACAAGCTCTTCCACACGCTGCAGAACCCCACGCACAACAAACAGCTCTTCTATGTGAGTATGCGTATGTGAGTGCGTGGCGGGCGCGCTGTCCTCGCTGCTGGGCGCGCAGACGGCGGCGCGCGGCGCGCACAAGCTCTTCCACACGCTGCAGAACCCCACGCACAACAAACAGCTCTTCTATGTGAGTATGCGTATGTGAGTGCGTGGCGGGCGCGCTGTCCTCGCTGCTGGGCGCGCAGACGGCGGCGCGCGGCGCGCACAAGCTCTTCCACACGCTGCAGAACCCCACGCACAACAAACAGCTCTTCTATGTGAGTATGCGTATGTGAGTGCGTGGCGGGCGCGCTGTCCTCGCTGCTGGGCGCGCAGACGGCGGCGCGCGGCGCGCACAAGCTCTTCCACACGCTGCAGAACCCCACGCACAACAAACAGCTCTTCTATGTGAGTATGCGTATGTGAGTGCGTGGCGGGCGCGCTGTCCTCGCTGCTGGGCGCGCAGACGGCGGCGCGCGGCGCGCACAAGCTCTTCCACACGCTGCAGAACCCCACGCACAACAAACAGCTCTTCTATGTGAGTATGCGTATGTGAGTGCGTGGCGGGCGCGCTGTCCTCGCTGCTGGGCGCGCAGACGGCGGCGCGCGGCGCGCACAAGCTCTTCCACACGCTGCAGAACCCCACGCACAACAAACAGCTCTTCTATGTGAGTATGCGTATGTGAGTGCGTGGCGGGCGCGCTGTCCTCGCTGCTGGGCGCGCAGACGGCGGCGCGCGGCGCGCACAAGCTCTTCCACACGCTGCAGAACCCCACGCACAACAAACAGCTCTTCTATGTGAGTATGCGTATGTGAGTGCGTGGCGGGCGCGCTGTCCTCGCTGCTGGGCGCGCAGACGGCGGCGCGCGGCGCGCACAAGCTCTTCCACACGCTGCAGAACCCCACGCACAACAAACAGCTCTTCTATGTGAGTATGCGTATGTGAGTGCGTGGCGGGCGCGCTGTCCTCGCTGCTGGGCGCGCAGACGGCGGCGCGCGGCGCGCACAAGCTCTTCCACACGCTGCAGAACCCCACGCACAACAAACAGCTCTTCTATGTGAGTATGCGTATGTGAGTGCGTGGCGGGCGCGCTGTCCTCGCTGCTGGGCGCGCAGACGGCGGCGCGCGGCGCGCACAAGCTCTTCCACACGCTGCAGAACCCCACGCACAACAAACAGCTCTTCTATGTGAGTATGCGTATGTGAGTGCGTGGCGGGCGCGCTGTCCTCGCTGCTGGGCGCGCAGACGGCGGCGCGCGGCGCGCACAAGCTCTTCCACACGCTGCAGAACCCCACGCACAACAAACAGCTCTTCTATGTGAGTATGCGTATGTGAGTGCGTGGCGGGCGCGCTGTCCTCGCTGCTGGGCGCGCAGACGGCGGCGCGCGGCGCGCACAAGCTCTTCCACACGCTGCAGAACCCCACGCACAACAAACAGCTCTTCTATGTGAGTATGCGTATGTGAGTGCGTGGCGGGCGCGCTGTCCTCGCTGCTGGGCGCGCAGACGGCGGCGCGCGGCGCGCACAAGCTCTTCCACACGCTGCAGAACCCCACGCACAACAAACAGCTCTTCTATGTGAGTATGCGTATGTGAGTGCGTGGCGGGCGCGCTGTCCTCGCTGCTGGGCGCGCAGACGGCGGCGCGCGGCGCGCACAAGCTCTTCCACACGCTGCAGAACCCCACGCACAACAAACAGCTCTTCTATGTGAGTATGCGTATGTGAGTGCGTGGCGGGCGCGCTGTCCTCGCTGCTGGGCGCGCAGACGGCGGCGCGCGGCGCGCACAAGCTCTTCCACACGCTGCAGAACCCCACGCACAACAAACAGCTCTTCTATGTGAGTATGCGTATGTGAGTGCGTGGCGGGCGCGCTGTCCTCGCTGCTGGGCGCGCATATGTATGCAGGTATGGGGCGTTTCGCCCCACGGGTCGAATCGACCCAGTACTAGTTTTGTATCGGTCGATTCGCCCCACAAATAAGTTTAGAAATCTGGAGAGTACCGACGGAAAAAAGGAGTGTTCTTAGTTGAAAAAATATTTAATCAAATATAGGTACTAACCCACAAATAAGTCTTCCACAAAAAAAATTTGGGTGTGCCGATGGAAAATAGGCACTAGGGCAGCATACAACAAGAAGGCTTCGGCGCCTATTGCACCATCTAGTGGGTCGATTCGACCCATGGGGCGAAACGACCCATACCCCCACTAGCGTTATGTGTGACTGATGTTGCTGCTGGAGTTTTTGGAAGGTATGTGTAGTTGCGTGTCTGATTGGCAATCCTATCGCATGAGACCTCAGCTAATAGTGAAAATGTGTACTGTGATTAAACTAACAAATGTTTCAATAACTTTTAATTAGCGATCTATAAATGTGCTCGTTAAAAATTAGTCAAGTGCATAGTACATAAATAACCCTGCGTTCCTCAACCTTTTACGAATTAGCATCAGATTTCTTCTCTGTACATCCAAAACATTTTATAAATGAGCAACCTAGCACCCCAACGATTACTATGCAAGACATAGGGCTAAGAAAATGTATCATTCCAATAATAACTACCAACACTCCGATAATCACCACATATAGCCTTGATTTATCCACGGATATCGATACTCGCTCTGGAGACTTGCCCACGTATGATACAGTCTGTAAAAATAAATATCACTAATAAATAACACTCGAAATATAGTTGTATACTCGGTTTATAGTTGACACTGTAGCACCTTATCGTTATAACTTGATTTATAATTTATTTATAAACATGATAGAAGTGTATTTACCGACAGTGACAAGGTACTAAAGTGTCAATGAATTTGACAAGTTTAAAATAACTTACGGCATATGAAATATCCTCTGGATTATTTACGTATAATACTTTCTCTCCGAGAATAGTTTCTGCAAATAAACATGTTCCAAATATTTTATATTATTAATTTCCAACGCACTTCAAATTAGTAATTTGATCCCAAAAACACAGTATTCTGAAGCTTGAAAAACTAGACAAAATATAATATATCTCAATCAAAGATCACTAAGTACTCAATAAATATTCATTTACAACACACACACACATCCTTACATCCAACACACTCATTTAGTATTATAATTGATTTTTATAAGTATTTTCGTTTGTTTGATTTTCTTAAATATCCTATAATCTACACACAAATAAATAAACACAAAATCCTATTTAGCATCCAAGACAGTGGTTTTAGCAGAACTCACCACTGCTTTCTACGCCAATTTTGTTCAGTTCATCTATTTCCCCTTTCCTTATGGTGATGGTACTGTAATCTTCACTGTATGTATACATTTGTGCCGCTAGCACTTCTGTGAACTCGTCTTTACCCCCCGCAAGGAGCCTTCTGTGGATTTCGTTTAGGAACAGGAATGCGCGTGATCTCTGACACATCTGGAATATGGATAAGGGAAATAACCCAAATTGTATGGCTATGTGCTATCGATCGGACACGATCTAGCTAGAGAGTGAGTTCCATATCGGCTATGCAAATAATGGTGTGAGAAAAATGGTGTCACTTTGACTGCCTGGCTGGCCGCCTTCCGCAAGAAAAAAAAATATGGCCCAGCCCCTTTAAAGATAGTTTTGATTTTGACACAACTCCTTTGTATACAGATCCTATTCTAGGCTTAGCGTATGCACCTCCAATCAAAGCCTCATCCATCCTAAACAATTGTTGGATATTGCAAAATAATACTTGATCTGAATTAACTAAACAATAAAATTCTATAGAAATTTTAGATTTTTTAACTAGCGTATCCGCAACATAAAAGGAGAACGACTCTTTTGGACTTTGCCGTGATTCAGAATACTCCATTCGAGAATAACGAGTAGACTGACTAAAACGACATCGGCCCAAAATGTTTATTTTCCCTAGCTAATTATAGTTTTATTCTCTTACCTTATCTGTAATGCAGAAATATAAATACTGATTTTCCATGACATAATGAATTAAGTAAGGTCCATGGTAGTATGTCATCTTGTCATCGCGCGGAGGTATCTTCGAGATCACTTGGTGCATGATCTCCATGAAGTTTCCATCACAGGATGCGAACTCACATATGATATTTTTTTCTTGGGCTACTGCACTGAACAGAATAGGCATATTGAAAAGCACATTAATATTCTGATCGGGATCAAAGTTTTGCAATTTCCCTCTCAATAGTTTTCTTCGTTTCTCTGCGGCAATTGTTTCAATAACTGTAGTCTTTATAAATGCACACGAGATTCAAGTATTTAATTTTAGTTATATCACGTTGATATATTATTTTTAATTATAGTTTTATAACACGCGTATTAACTCAAAACGTGGATAAATAAATTGGTTATTAAAAATGTAATTTACATGTATGTGTCCAAATCGAACTACGATCCCGGCGTATAAACCACAACTGATGTAAAGTATGCGCCCACGCATCCGCGCGTTTTCACACATCTTGCAATCTTACAGATATCGCACCGAACATTCTAAATTTACTTCCTTGTAGAATGGGAGCTCATGTTTAATTTTATTACAAGTGGGGTTTTAATAAATGTAAATACCTACTAAATAATTTGGCGTCAAAATCCAATTTATTTATAGAAGCTGGTTGCAATAATTATAAAACTCGCATTGAGTAAAGTACCATAAACTGTAGGTAGATCTTAATCGTCAATTCTACATAATAATATAACACGTCCGTCACATAATATTCAATACAAATCTATTTTTATTCATCATACGTAGTTACGTATCTCGCTTAGTGAGGACGATTTGCATAGTCAAAATAGAAGAAGAACCACTCATAGAATGGCCATAGTAGTGGAAAATCAAACGTGACTAGATTAACCAGGCGCCCTCTTTCTACCGTTGCGTCTGAGATGTTTAAACCGCGACTAACACGCTAAAAGTGTCGCATTTACAAAGTGATCGATGAAAAGACGCGACAACTGTGCCCAGTAACTATCCCCTAAGCTGTCGCCGGGATCGCAGTGCCAATATCCACATTTGAAAAGAACTTTTAAATGTGGCAATTCAAGAATATCGGAAAATATGTGCTAATGAAAGTAAATCGAATGCTTTGTTCAATATTGTAATTACATAGCGAAGATGTTTTATATTATTCAATAAATAGTTGATTCAATAAATAGCGACATATTTCTTTTTTATTATCTACAAAATCTTATTAGAAAAACATGTCTTTTTTCAGGCTTAATAATACTAATAATATGTTCCTTTGTCTACAAATAAGGAGTAGAAATAACATTTTTAAAATCGCTTACGTATACTCACCTATTGTTTTTTTTTATCAGGATCTTTTCGAACTAGTTCTAATGGAGGTGTTCCCAGAGTTGAAACGGTACCAGTGAACAAGTATTAGTAGCGCGTAAGGTAAGACCATGACAATAGAATTTGGAAACGATTTATATACTTACAGGGATACTTATCCAAATACCTATAACGGTATATTTTGATACTCTATGAGAGACATTCCCTTTTTCAATTATACTTTGACTTAAGGCCGATCTCAGTAAACTCTTCTATCGACAAATCTTATAGCAACTGGTGAACTGCCTATCATATCGCCAGAAACATAGTAAAATTACTTGGCATTGCTCTGTTTTATTGACTGCAGCTCTCTAAAAACGCGGCAAAATTAAAAAGAAATGTATAAATCACGTTATTGCTAATTAATGGATTTAGAATGCATTGCCATAGTGTGGTGAGCTACACTGAAAGTTTCACCCGGATAGCTAATCAGGAAGTGTTCGAAATTTGAGAAAATTCCATCCGATACGACAGACAAACATACAGACAAGAAAGTGACTGAATAAAAACGTGGTACAATAGGTAAGGTTACTGAGAGCTATTTGATACCATCTTCAAATGTCTGGAAAATGCATATCTGATTTTTAAACTATATTTTGTTTTATACTTTTTTTATTGAATGTAAGTATGTGAAATAGGTGCAATTATTATTGGACCCTTCAGACGTCAGACAAATTCATCAAATATTAACCAAATATGTCTGTAAGTATGAGATTTCATAATGTATATGTTGCATGTCGAAATATCTTTAAAATCTCAGGAATGTGTGCGTCACTGTTATATAAAAAAATAATTGACGAATTTGTCTGAATGGTTTTGTTTGTATATACACCTCCATATTTTTAGAGTAATCACTTTCGGGTTTAGTTTTACTAACTTATTTGTATGTCATATTTTATGTACTTATATAAAAATAATTGACCTTGTAATTAATTTATTGAATGTGAAAACAAAATAGATCTGAATGTCTAATTATAAAATTATGGTTCTATTAATTATTAATATAGAAAATTTATCGATGAATATTTTAAATAGTTTAAATATAGTTTTACTGATAGAGTATACTGCCATAGCGCATTGTATGAGCGCTCTACGACATTCTGTAGGGACCTGCTTACTGCTTACCCGCCAGTATATATAAATGTTGATCTCATTATACATACAAATAAAAACGAAAGTACTTGAAAGGTTTGTTATTTATATTTAGCGTGCCAAAGAATGCGTGACGATTTAGTATTTGGGCATTAACATACGAGGTTCGAGGGTGCTTCAAAGTAATTTTACGTTTTTATACGTACTTAATGTAAAGTAAGGCGAGCACGAACCTCTATCGAGAAAGTATTCGAATCGGTAACGTAAAAAAATTGTATGAGATTTGATCAGCGCTCTTGCTATAGACAAGATGCGTACCTACGCGAACTGCTTGATCGATACGTTAACGATACGAACCGTTAAAGTTATCGTGCTGCCCTTTGTAGGAGTACCTACCTACTAATCTAAAACATTTTTGTACGTTAACGTAACGAATACTTTTTCGATAGCGGCTCGTGCTCGCTCTACTGTACCTACTAGTTTTGTTTTAATTGACACGCTTTAATCGTTTTTAGGTAGGATATGTGGTAGATGAAATTCTATTAGATTTAACCTGTTAGTTTAGTTGTTAGAGCGTCAGTTTCGTTCAAAAGTTTTTGTTTCTGAATTGATGTAGTAAATAAGTATGCTTTGTTTCTGAAATGCAAAAACATAACCACAATTTAACGAAAAGTAAAAAAGCGAAACTGAAAGCCACGGTTTTAAAAGATGTTGAAACTGAATTTAGGCTATTTATTCGTGAATTTCAATCTAACATCCAGTAGCATAACATACCAAGTAATACATAACAAGTATTATAATATTTATGTATAATATATAAAGTACCTGAATCGAATAACACAAATGTTAAGGTACATTCCTACTCTACTACTAAATCTCTTTATTATGCTATTTTTCTAGTTGATTATTTTATTTATTTGTTGTTGATAATTAATGATCTGTAGTGCAATTTTTTTTTTGACTGCTCGTTTGGCGTAGTTGCTAAGCAATCGGACTGCTGCGCTAGGGGTTGCGGGTTCGATTCCCGCCTGGGAAAAATATTTGTGCGATCTACAAATATTTGTTTCTGGTCTGGGTGAAATTATATGTCTGTAAGCGGTACCCACGATACAGGAGCAATCCTAGTGTGGAGCTACGTTTAAAAAAAAAAAAGTGTAGTGCAATTTTGTTATTATTTACATATTACGTGACTACAATTAAATACATAGTTGCACGAGGGATACTAATTGATTAAATGATTTTTATACATTTCTGTTGATCATTTTTGTATGGTCAAGTGATTTCCATAATATACGACTACTAATTAACCGAATTGATTGATATTCTTTTTGACATAAGTTTGTAAATTATACAGCTACACTGAAACATGATAATAAATAAAATTGCGAAGTCACTGTCGATAACGGATACAAGTTTGTTTACAACCTTTTTTTTCTCTTGTTACCGAATATAACGTTATAAATAATTATAGTTGGATGAGTCAATCTCAACGAAAATGTAAAATGTATATTATGTTGTGTTGCTCGGTTATCAATACTTAACTATTAATAAGTATTAAAAAGCTGTGCACTTTATGTAAAAAAAAAATACTTCAGGACTATAAAAATAGTCCTGAAGTCGTATTTTTAATTATTGATTGATTGCTGTAAAGCTCCTAGGCTATGTATAAAATGGTGCACAAAGCTGAGCATTTGTTGTCTCCTGCACCGTTTACTAAGAATTTCATATGTTTTCTACTGTTTTTACCAAATGACACTATATTTATTAAAATAACCTGTAAATTAATTATTGATAAATTATACTTATATATAAAGCTATAAATGGTGTAGTAATAGTCATGAATGAAAATAGAAAAATCTGTACTTTCGTTGTAGGGTCAGTAAGTTGCTGTTTCAGGAATTTTAAATGAACTGTTTGCTTCCCTCCGTTATATAATACCTGAGTTCGTTCTGATATGAAATAGTTACTTTTGTTATCTAAACGAGGACTTAATACTTAACAATTTATTATACTGTATTTCAGTACCGCTTATGTCACGAAATCGGGGTAATATGAGAACCTTATTCAATGTCACTTGTTCGTAGTTGCATTATAATGTGTGAATATCGCCCTATAAATAGACTTGCCGGTTTTACTATTTTCGTTCGTAACGCATTTTTATGATAATGATTAAATTGTCGTCTATTTAAACAACTTACAAAAAAAACAAATCTTTAACACAAAAACTTTAAATGTTTAGGGCTTTATTGCACAAACTGTGCGCTCAAAAAAGATCTTTTCGAACTATTGAGATTAAAATATTGAAAATTGTTTATTTTCTACTATTTTACTAAATGAGTACCAAATATTGTCTAGTTTAGGTATTTGTCAAATGCTAGGTGTGAACAACCTCGAAATTAAAGATTACAAATTCAGGGCTGACAGCTGAATAACTCTTATTTCTAAGTCAAAAAAGTACCATTTTTAAACGTAAGGTGATCAGACTGTTATATAAATTGATAAGATACCATATTTTCCAAGTGTTAAATGATCAGACCACTGTAAAGATCAGACCATTTAAATTACTTTAAAAAGGGGGAGTTTTATAGTTTGGCAATGCTGAATTTGTAATTGACTGAACTTCGTGGCGAGATCGCCGAATACGTGTGCAGGATCATGTAAGTGTTAAAACTCCTGTTATTGCCTAAGTGTTGATAACGTAATTTGTACATCTGATGTATTGGTCTACACTGTAATTGTAAGAAACAAATAAATATCATGTATTTTAAAAGTGTTTCTGTTTTCATCTGTTTCGATAGGTAGTCCGATAGATCTGTAGATTATAGATTGTTGATAGCAACTTGTTCCTAGCAATGGGCCGTGGGTTGAATGAAACCACTTGACAAATAAATGCCAATTTAATCGAATAATTTCTATTTATTATTTCAGTACGATAATAATAAATCAGACAATAGTTTTGACACCTTCTCACGGGAGGCGACAAAGGTGTGAAAGCTGTTTACATTAACCTAAGTTTAATTAATCTTATCCTACATCCATTTGGCACTACTGCGATTTGCAGTTACGTTTTTTTTTCATAGTATATAATAATGTTGAGACCTTAGGCTTGAGACTTGAGCTTAGCAACCCAACAATCTCTACACATTCGGAACATACCTGACAGTTTAAAGCTCACTGTTGTTCAACTGTGGTTTGAGTGTTGATTAACTCCAGCCTTAACGGCTAAGGTCTAATACGCGTTGTGCGTAAACTCCTATATTTTATGAGCCTTTCATTATCAACTCAAAATATACTTTGAAACATACAATTTGAATCGAATGTTCGAGGTTCATTCATTTCATCGATGATATACTGAATGATGATTTTGGCACTCGTTGTTTTTTTTTATACAGGATATTAGCCACGGCGTTAATTAAATTTAATGTTTGACATTGTAAATGTGATTTTCATAAGTATATTCCACTTAATATAACGATTAATCAAGTAAGTAGAAAAAATATAATATTTAAAATAACCACTGGCTGTTGCCGACTTTCCCAAAGGGCATCCAACTCCCAAAGTATTCCGTATCACAGCACACACACACACACATTATTCCTTTCCCTTAAAGCTATGTAACAAATCAATACAAAATACACGTAATATATTTAGTACCTACCCTTAGGAGTTTTCACACAAAATGTATCAATGGGGTTGTAAAAATGTATAGTACTTAGGTTAGATTTTTTTTGTTATATGAACGTAAAACGACGCCCAGTTATTTTATATTGTTACTTATTTACAGACAGGATGTTTACCTATTAAGGTTTACAAACAAAATTTTATAAAGTAACACAATAATAATGGCGTATTCTGTTCAAGCTTGCTAAAATCAAAAGGGGTGAAACAAATTTCTTTCCTTAGTTCATATACAGATTTGAATTCTATTAAAAATACTATATTCTTAATTTCAAGGGATTGCGAGTTTTCATTTCACATGTTGTAAATGGATCAACGTGAGACAAACTTTTATAAAGATTATATTAAAGTTTACATCTATTTAAAATTTAATAATATAATTTCAAAGCAACGCAGTGATGAGAGCGTGTAACATAAATTATTAGGTATATAATATAGGTAAGTATATATTACCAAAAGTAATTATATTCAAATATTTTGTACCGGAAAAGGAACTAGTTAATATAGCCAAGCGTAATTTAACAAAATCATCATTGTTAATTATATATTATATTGTAGAACCATCTGCTGTTGTCCCCCTGGTTAATCATCCACTTTCCATTCAACGATATGAAATTTCATGTTATAATTTTGGCAATAGAGAACCAATGTACGAAATGTATACTTTGGTAAGTACCAGGTTTTTCCCCATGACTTCCGTCCTAACTCTACCTTAGTTTTAAAGACCCTGTCGACGTTTTTTGACGTATTCCATTGAAAATGCGACGTCAAAAACCACATGTGAATTGTTTTGTAACTTTGAATAACTTAAAGTCTACAAATTATTGACGAATTAGGCATTCCGCGTTTATATCCTCTTGACATAGTTTAATGTTAGAAACAGTTTTAGGCATACATACAGCGATAATATTAATATTACTCTAAATAGATTGTACTAAACCAATACGTTCTGATATGAGATATACATTTTACCAGATGTCTCCCAAAAATCCATGGCTTATAAATTAAAAGATAGTGAAGTTAACCTATAACATACAAAATAAATTATAAACTTTTATTTACAATGCAATTGGTTTAGTGACAAATAAGTCATAATTATAACTAAGTAACTCTATATACATTGATATTTTATTGTCACCAACATATGCCTGGTGAGTTTCAGTATAATATGTTGCTGTGCGGACTTTTAAGTCTTTTTATGGGTTAAACAGTTGTTTTAGTTGACAATTCTTACTAAAGTTCACTGAAGTTTACACGTGGGTATATAAATATTGTATACATATAAACTTCGAGTTATTAATCAGTAAGTATCTGCAATCTAATTGAATACAAAACATCCATAACCATTCACAGAAATATCAGAATGTTGATAGTATATGATTTACTCATTTGCAATTTTATAATTCACATTCCCTGACCACACCGTTAAGACATTTAAATCTAAAATACCAATACTGTAATAATTATAATATCTGTCCCGAGCAATTACCCATACCGAGCCATTTGGCTTGGGTGAAAACCGCGACTAGAATAATAATAATGTGATTTAACCATTTAATGATTATCCCCAACACTTCCACTTCGATTTAACCTAGAAACTGAATTAAAGACTTGGCGATATAATAAAGATTACAAAGAAATCCTCTTCATGAAAGATTACTTTTCGGTCCGTTGCACTAAAATATATATTTTTGTCGTAAGGAAAACAAGTAATTAAGAATACGCTATACATCGTTTGTTTAAAAAAGTAATAGCTTTTTGACGATACAAATAATTTCACATAATATGACATATTCTTATCTTATAAACGATATTTGACAGTAATAAACTGCTTGTAATTCATACGTACAATTAGATATCTTTACATACACATACCTAGTTCTAGTTACTAAGAAAATCCTATTTACTAGGAGATGTATAACAATGAATATTTTGTATTTCTTAAGAATATGTCCTATTTATAATAAAACACATTCTTTCTCTTGACGGAATAATTTGGAAAAGTTGAAAATATTCGTATTTACATTTCATATTTTTAGTAAGTATAATGTCAATTGTAAATTGACCAGTAGAGCTCTACATTAAAAATGTATTAAATTTATTGTATCGTAAATGAATCAAATAATACGTATGAAATATGATTCCATAAAAAGCCATACACCGTCCATTTAACGGTAGGTAGGTACCATAAAAAATATAACACTGCTAATTCAATTTGTGCACATGTGTCTAACTATGATAAAATAATTAAAATTTGACTAAATTTAGTTTTTATTTTTCAGTTAATTATTATGTGTGATCATTACATTAGTAAAAGCTTTGTCGCATATTTATTTATGCGTATCTAAAGACGGAAACAATAATTAGTATGATAAGTAGAGATCATAGAACCTCGTTAGAACTATCAAATATTTATGTTCGTAAATCTGATTTACAACACAATTTGTCGTCCCTCATCCTCATCCTCGTCTCTGATAGTTATCGAATTATTTTTTAAATAAAATACAAAAATATCGCTCCGATAAGTACCTATTTAATTAAAATATGAACCGAGGCTGAGAGATCGACATACCAGGTCAAGATAACTAAGGTTATCTGAATATTTCCCTAAATAGAAAGTTGACGTAGGCATATAAAATGTTATGACGTTCTATAGTAGTAAATAAAACTCGTAGTTACATAATATGTCGATTTTCTATCACTAGTAGGGAAAAATTCAGATAAATAGATTTATTGAAACTGGCTGTATAAACTACTCGACGAGCAAAGATAATATCGATTGTTTTACGTCACGTCCGGTATTTAGCTATTGTATTGCAATTCTAAATATTAATATAATTTATGCATTATACACGCTACATCTAGCTACTTCTCAATTTGTCCGTATTTCTACCACAAGATTGTGCTTTTGTATGTACTCACTATACGTTCGTCATTTATTATAAAGGCCCCACTCCACTGAAGCTTTTTATGGATCGATAAAAGTACATCATGGCATGGGGGTGGACTGAGAATGTTGCTTCCACAATAACTGTTATCATTTAAGGCCGGGATTCAATAACTAATCTATTTATCTAGATTTTTCCTTATCAGAGCAGAAATTCAACAATAGGGACTTTTGTGAAGTTTATTATTAGGTACTTACTATTTTAATATTCTAGTAGGAAAAATCCAGATAGGTTATCAAAACCCGGCATCAGTGATCATAAGTTAAATATTCTGTCGTGTATTCTATCTACCCGTGGTTCTGTTGCGTCCGTGGTATTCAAGTGAAGGAGTGGAGAGTCACAGGTTCGAAGTCGTCGTGAGTGGTGGGGCGGCTGCGGTGAGGCGGGGGCGGCGGTGGGGGCGGTAGCAGGCTCGTACCTTCAGGGATGTAGACGTTGGTCACTCGCTCCTGTGGAAAACATATTGAACAATTGGAGACCCTGTCTCTGGGGACTTCTGCTGTTGCGCCATAGCTTCTTTAACAAACGACAAACATGCGCCTCAAAGTACGAATCATGGTCCCTGTTCCTACATTTCTTACTGCTCACGAATATTCTAATTTTTCTACTGAACTCTGTTACGAGTATTGTGTTTTCTTATCTAACTCCTGCAATACTCATCAAAGTCCTTACCATTAATTACTTTAAAATAAATAACGTGTTCTTACCTGACTCTTGTCATATTTAAATATGTTCTGAAACAAGTTGGCTCTCCGCTCGAGTGGGTCAGCGGCTACTCCCACACCTGCGGCTCCGTTGTAGTTAGGGTTGTGAAACGAGATGTGTGTGCTACCCTCTCGGTACTCTTCCTTCCTCTCAGTTCTTCGATTGGAGTTCAGACGCCCTACTACGCAGTAGAAACGTCAAGATTGTCTATTTAATTGTTATCAACATATATATTAAGCCCTTGGACAACCTCACAAACTGGCACTAGAAGCTGGGGCTACCTCATTTAAGTCTACTGTACCTAGTGATACGCTACTTCGTGTCATTGTTTTAAGGTATGTTGAGTGGCGTGATGTCTGTTATGTGATTTGTCTTTGCTCGAAATGGCGAAGGAAAACACTTGGAAGATTCTTGTCCAGAGTAAATTATTGTCATATCGATATTCTATATATAACTATTATTGTTATATCGAGTAGGTACTGGTGAAATCAATCCCCGTTAACGTTGACGCCATGTAGTAAGTATAAGTATACGATCGGATTCGGAATTTTGGATTTTATCATAGTTTAAATACCTGAATTGCCAGGTGTAGTCTATGATTTATAGCTATCTTCATCGGGTGAAGAATGCCTAGTCTGATTGTTAAATACCAATTAAAATCAACCAAGCCGTTATTTAAGCTATAGGATGAGTTATTGAAACAAACATACATACAAACATAGATCCCATAAAAGTAACCCTCTTTTTGGGCAATTGTGTAAAAAAGATCATTGGGTTTAAAGAAATTTATTCTCAGAAAGACTACAATTGTTACTTATATGAGAACAAGGATATCATTTACAATAGTTATAATGTCATTCGTTTAGGTAGGTACTCACTAGCCCCACCTTATTTTTTAAGTTGGGTGGCGTAATATCAATGTTTTTTTACAAGAATACCTACGTAATCGATTGTAAAAGAATATTTTTACATTAAGATGATAGGTATCTTATTAATAATCCATCCTAGTTGGATGTCCCGACGGGCTAAAATATTCGTAATGCACTTCAAAATACCTACAGTAAATCCAAGCGATAATGCCGAAAACCAGAAGTACTGACGCTACGATGCCAACGCCCGTCAGGATTATGCCGACTTTGCTGTCAGGCGCCACGGTGGGCGGCTGCCCGGGCCCAGAATGGTTCTCCACGTCAACATAGTCATAGTATCCAGGGTAATGTGATGGCATTTTTCCCAGGACTTTCTTTACCTCTGAAAATATTAAGCGTAGGCTGTAATTAATAAAGCTCTACACTTCTACTACTTTGTTTGTAATCTAGGTTACCGGCGCTACTAACTTAAATGTTTAACTTGCATTGGACCCTAATTTATTTATTGAAATGTCTACCTACTATACTAAAATGATGCCAAGTTTTCTTTACTAGACCATGCTAGACCATGGCAGTAATGATACGACTTACCATAAATGCATGGCGTATCGGTTATATTGGGACAAGCACAGATATAGCTGGACTTCTTAAACAGACAGAGATGGGAACAGCCGCCATTGTCTTCCTTGCAAGGATTCCAGCCGTGCTGTTTCTCGGATGTGACTGCTTTGATCTCCATCGCCATTTCCAGGTCAGTCCTTATTACTGTTATGTTCTTCCCGGTTCTCTTGTCGGCACGCCTTACTGATTTCGTGTACCAGTCGGTCCAGTAGATGTAGTCATTGTACTGTAAATAAATTACTATGCTTAGTTGCATGTTGTGCGTACAATTCAAACAGTTCTCGATGGCATTGCAATTGTTGTGGACCATAAAAGGCCTGCAAGTAACTTATTGTAAGTATGATACATTAAAAAAACACCATCTTTCACGCCAGACTACGTTTAGTTGCTGGTGGACCTTGGAAGCTCATATTATAGAACACTTAAACTTCCCCCACTCCCTTCCTCACCCTTTCTTTGCTAACTATGAAATCAACGAGGAACTTTACCTGAGTCAATCCATAAGGATTTTTAGCATCTAAAATCAACTGAACCCGATGCTCCCCATTCAAATCAGAAGTCTCAATTTTATCCTTGAAAGCATCGGCCCAATACAGTCTTCTTTCTTTATAGTCAATGGTAATTCCATTCGGGAAGCCCATGTTTTGTTTTATGATGATCACTCTATTACTACCATCTAGGTAGGCCCTTTGTATGTTAGGTTCTTCACCCCAATCACTCCAAAACATCCACCTAAAATGATAATGCGTTGTTTAGTGACTGACATAAGTATCTTTAAATAGACTCAAAATTGTAAGTTGTATCATTACCCCTTAGCTGGGAAGAGTGCAATCGCTCTTGGTTCAGCAAGATGTGTGAGCAGCGACAATCTGCATGAGCCGTCCAATCGAGCCACTTCGATCATCTGCATCAAAATAAAACTAGTGGGTATTTATCTTCATAGAAAAGTGGTTTGCTCAAAGTCAAAGCATTTATTGTAAATAGGCAATTAAATCGCACTTTTAAAAGTCAAACGGCTAATTCTCGTTAACAAAGAGAATCATAAAAACATAAAGTATGATTAAATTAAATGCTAATGGCATGTTAAACTCAAATACCTTGTATTCGTTGTCCGTCCAGTAGAGATTATTTGCAATCCAATCTACAGCTAAACCGTTGGGCGTCGCCAATTTGCTATCGACCACTACTTTGCTTTCACTCATATTATTCATGTTTATGGACCTGAAACATTAATGTCACTTATGCTGTTTAAATCATTATTGATAGTTGTGTATAGTTCAAAATATTAATTTGAGTAGAAATATTTACAAAATAAGTTCTCATTGTATCGAGCAGAAGCAGATTAGTTTGTTCGATATTTATACCTTATGACATCATAATGGACATCAGTATAGAAAATCGTCTTCAGGTCCCAATGGAAGTCAACTGCAATGCAATCGTGGACTTCCTTCACCGGGAGAGCAACGTCCCATTGCTCCGGAGTATCGAGCGATATGTAAGTCATACTGTTTCTCGTCGCGAATACTAGGAAGTTGTCCGGGTGATTCTTGCAAATCTTAGGGAATGGTTCAGTTTCGTTCACAAACTGGATGCCAGTCGGACAGGCGCAACTAAATCCTTCAGGTGATCTTAAGCAGAGGTGGGAACAACCGCCGTTATTATCGCCACACGCGTTTTGAAAAATTTGCTCGCCCTGGAAACGGTAAAAATTAATAACACGTCTCGTTGAGATAATTGCTGCACGTGTAAAACACGAAACACCAACAACTACCTGAACAGCTCTGATATCCATGAGGCCGTCTAAATTCTTCCGAATCATAACCGTATCGTTACCGGTGATCTTGTCGGCTCTATTGAGGCTCTTCGTTTTCCAATCTGTCCAGTAAATATGTGTGCCTACAATGACGATTCCGTACGGGTAGGGCACTTGCTTGCGAATGATTCGGCGGTCGTTGCCGTTGAAATCCGAACTTTCAATAGTGAGCATTTTTGCATCGTTCCAATAGAGGCGCCCTTCGATCCTATCGATGGCAAGTCCGTTCGGCCACTTGATGTTGGTGTCAACGATAATACGTCTGCGTAAAAAAATAACATTTTTTTAACTGCATTTTCATGCATTTATTAAACAATTATGAACTTAACTAACATTACTCTAAACTTAAACGTTACCTGTTTTTGCCGTCCATGTCTGCCCTTTCAATTTTTGCTGTGGTCCCCCAGTCTGACCAAAACATGTGCCCGTGTTCGTAATGCAACGCTATAGCTCGAGGAGAATCTGAAATATTAAAAAAAAAAACAAGTTATATACTTTGTTTTAGGATAACACTAAAAAAACCGTCAGTATATTACCAAGTCCTGTCCAAACTAGTACTTTTCGATTGGACCCATTCAACTCGGCGACTTCAACGCTGTTACGCCCGCCGTCTGTCCAGTAGATCTGTCAAAATCCAATTTTATTTCACCGATCATGATCACCTACTAACCTACTACGAGTATAATTTCACAGTTATGGTTTTTTAAGTTTTTTAAAGGAACACACCTTTCGTCCTGCAGAATCAATAACGATACCATCGACTGTGTGAAGGCCACTACCGATCACGGTTTCGAATCGCTGTCCTGTATGGATGGCCCTTTGAATCTTCCTCTCACTAGTGTCAGTCCAGTATATCAGACCTGAATTAGAGTTATCATGATTAACTTGTTCCTAAAATGGCCTTATCGCACTATGTAGTATATTCCCATTTATCTTACCAGTTTTTAAATCTACGTCGACTGCGAGGGCGTTTTTCATTGATGGCAACGGTAAAACAACGTCAATGAGATACGGCAAATCCAAGGATACAAAACGTATATCTACACGATGAGCGAATATCAGATAGTTGAGTGGACCGTTAGCACAATTTTTGCCGTCCTTCTGTAAAACAAAATAATATTCGTCTTGTATTGTATGAAAAAAAAATCTGCTTGCAGGGTTAATGTAATAAAGTCATAATTTCTTACCGTGATTTTAATTCCAACTGGGCAAGTGCATGTTCGTCCACCAGGTGTTAGTAGACAAAGATGTGAGCAACCACCATTATATTTTGCACATCTGTTAAAATAATTGTTGATAATATAAACATGTTTCGAGATAGGTAAATATAACTTTTATTGTTACATACAGCAAACTGTGTTACCTGTTACTGCCAACAGTCCTCTCTTTATGAAACACTCTTACATCCATAAGATTAGGCAGACCAGCCCCCAAAGTGCGTCTCTTTTTCCCGGTGTATTTGTTAGCTGCCTGAATGGACTGAGTTTCCCAATCGGTCCAGAATACTTCATCTTTGTAAATCTCCAAGCCAAACGGATGAGGCATGTGTTCATCTGTATAACAACCAGTCACAATAATTGACAAATCATCCAACCATAGCAGGAAAATAATAACACAATTCAGTATTTTCTTACTTAGCAAAACACTTCGCCCGGTCCCATCCATGTTGGCGTATTCAATAGTTTGATTTCCGCCGTCAGTCCAATAAATGCGCTTGTTCACAAAGTCAAGGGCCAGTCCGTTGGGCCATGTCATGTCGTTGAAGATCAAACGTTTGCGGTTACCACCATCCATATCAGCACGCTCGATGCAGGCTGATGTACCCCAATCCGACCAGTACATTTGGCCAGCTAAAAAATGCATTGAAACATAAACATGTAAGTTAATTACCCATCTATGTGACTTTAGAAGACTGTCAGGTTTAATCTGGTGCAAATACCTCATGAAGTGTCCGGATATGTTTATTTTAACCCCTTACCTGCGGGATCTACTACGATATCTCTGGGCTTGTCAATATTTTCCCAAACCAACAAAGTTCTCATGCTACCATCTGCATTGGCGACCTCTATTTTGTTGGTGCCAGCGTCCGTCCAATACAACTTGTTAGTATACCAATCGTACGCTAGTCCAGCTGGCCACACTGAAAAAACGAAAGTTAATTATTCATCACACGGCTACTTTAAAACATTATTCTAAGTAATGCTCAAGTTGAACAAACTTACTTAAATTTGTCTTGGTAATTATAGTTTGGCCGGAACCATTTATGTAAGCACGGTTGATCGTATCCTTGTCAACGTCAGTCCAGAATATCGAGTTAGTGTTGACATCCCAGTCTAAAGCCACAGCTGATTTTATGCTATCTACCGGAATCACCTGTAAAAATACTATGTTAGTTTCATCTCTCAAAAGATAATATAATTGAAACTTTTGAAAAATCTTACCATATCTAGAGAATCAGTTTGTTTCTTTGGGTGCAACTGTTTCAATCTCAGATCCCTTTTGCGAGCATATAAGAGTAATTTTTCTGGAGCGTGATCGCAGTTTCGGCTGATAAGAAAAAAACAGCATGTTATATTTACTAAAGTTGTTACCATTGTTGTTGTTATCCAATCAACGTTTCCGCTCAATATCTTAAGTATGTCACGGTACAGATAGGTACTTAAGATCAAGATCTACTCTTTAAATCTCAAGCGATCAGAAGATACTTATCAGAGTTGCAGAATTTCAATCTGTAACTACAAACAAATGTGGACATGAGTATACAAGTAATTACCCATCCGGATTGAGGTTATACCCGACGGGGCATTTACAGCTGTGATCACGACTGTTCGGCAGACAGAAATAGGAACATCCTCCGTTATTGTTACCGCAGCGATTCTTGTAAGTCCTCATTTGTCGCAATGGGTGATAACTGTAACCAAAGAAAACAATTTTCAGACGTGTTTTTGTACAGTATCTATAATAAAACCGATATGGTTTGTCATTCATGTATACGCACCTGTGAATATCCATGGGAACGTAGGGACCGGCGTGTACTGTTTGTATTCCCATTCCAGTTTTCTTGTTGACTGTAGATATGCTCTTCGTATGCCAATCGGTCCAGTAGATTGCATCTTCAAAAAGTGTCAATGCGAACGGATGCGGCAATCCTTTATTTGTTATCTAGAATTTGCCATAATTGTCGACTTAGTTTGTATAGGAACGGTTTTTAAAAACATCAATATCAATGTGGATTGGGCTGAACGAGTCGACAATGGCATTTCATTGCTACGCGTTTCTTTTGGGTGGTACATGTATTGTATAATCATATATTACCCCTAAACATGTATATAATACTTGCCTTTTTTCGGCCGTGACCATCAAATGTAGCTCGTTCAATAACGTGGTGCCTAGCATCCGCCCAGTAAATCTTGGATTCCGTGTAGTCAATCGTTAATCCATTCGGCCAGAAGATTTGATTGACTACAATGCTCTTGCGCTTGGTGCCGTCCATGTCAGCTCGCTCTATCTTAGGACTCGGTCCTAAAAACAAAATAACTCTGTAGTTCTAAAAACTTATTCCATTACAACGTCGAGTTCAAGATCTTTTTTACCCCAATCAGTCCAAAACACTAAAGCATCTCCAGGATGAACAACAATAGCCCTTGGTTTGTCGAGGTCATTGGCTGCTAGAACAGCCCTTTGGTTCCCATCTATGGTGGCCACTTCTACACGTCTGGTTCCCGAATCAGTCCAAAAAAGTAAGTCATGAATCCAATCCACTGCCACACCACCAGGCGTTTCGAGACCCCATCTTATGACATCTGTAAGTAAAGTTATGTTTAGTGATTTGTGTTAATAGTGACGCTTTCATTGATTCGAAAAAAACCGTACCAGTAATGTTGTTATCATTGATTTGAGCGACCCTTATGACTCTCAGATTGTTTTCCGACCAGAATACAAGCTTCTTTTCATAATGATAATCCAAAGCGATCGCGTTGTGAAGACCTTTCACCACTGACATGTAGTTGTCTCCAGTCAGCCAGACCTGTAAAAACACGTGGTAATTTAAGATTTGTACCTACATTTAAAATTTTAAGTGTTGGTATTTTGAAAAATGTTACATACTTAAATGATTTATTATAATTATGTACCTGTCTTATTCCAACACGATTCGAAAACAGCAAGGATGGTGACTCTCCTGTAGGTTTGCACGATCTGGCGTCAGGTCTCAACACATAGCCTGTCATGCAGCCACAGTTAAAACTCCCAACTGTGTTGGAACAAGTTTGAGAACAGACTGGATCTTGCTCATACATACATTCATCAATGTCTCGACAACTGTTAAATAGAAATACACATGAGAAAAGCTTTTGAAAAAAAAGGTAGGTGTTAGGGTCAGTTAGAACATAAATTACCTGTACATGTCATCAGCCAAGAGGAAACCCAAAGGACAAGCACATGCCGGTTGTCCATCGAATTTTGTAATACATTGCTTCTCACATTTGTCGTCAGGTGTGCATTGTCTCATCAAAGGGCATTTCTCTTCATCGTCACCTCTGGGGCAATCCTTCATCCCATCGCAAACGTGCTTCCTACTTACACAACTTCTGAACGCGTTACTGACTAAGTGATCTAGTGACTTGCAAGTGTACTGATCTTCTTCGCAATGAACTTCGCAGTTGATTTCGTCTTCACCGTTTGAACAATCTCTAAGGCCATCGCAAATCCAAGTTTTCTGCAAACGACACATGATTAAAATTATGTAAAGACTATGGTATCTCACATGACTTGAAATCTATTAAGTCTGGTCCATACCAGAATGCAGCGGTGATCAGCGCACGTATATTCGTCAGTGGTACAGTTATGGATTTTGTCGGGTTTGCAGTTCAGTTCATCTCCGCCGTCGGCACAGTCTATTTCAACATCGCAACGCCATCGTTCCGGAATGCATTTACCATCGTTGCACCTATCGGAAGGTATCATTTTAAATTATGATAAAAA
This sequence comes from Hylaea fasciaria, assembly GCA_905147375.1. NCBI lineage: Eukaryota > Metazoa > Arthropoda > Insecta > Lepidoptera > Geometridae > Hylaea > Hylaea fasciaria. The sequence goes on from LR990198.1 coordinate 4,353,877, forward strand.
AACATCATGTCATTATTAAATATTTTAATTGCATTGAATCTTGGTTGCACTACATCCTATCACGCCCTTTATTATACTCGTAATATACTTTCAAGGTGCCCCACTTTAAACGATGACTTACTTAAACTCTCCAGCACTGCAGATCCCGGGTATCATAGGACACTTGTCTTCGTCGCTCCAGTCGCCGCAGTCGTTGTCTCCGTCGCAATGGAACTCCTTGTTCACGCATTTCTTGTTGTCACATTGTATCTCGGTATCACCACAGCGTAACAGGTCCAAAGCTGTTAACAAACACCGTGAAGCTGGTAAGACTTAGTTACGTCAAAAATCTTGATGATAAATGAACTCGATATAACGACGATGGCCTTAAAATGTAATATTTATTAACTGTCCGTCCATTCTGGAGCGACTACAATTCAAATCAAATCAGCTTGGTATAAAATATTATATTCATAGTGTGCCTATTTCGAGCACTTGTCCAATGTTCCTTTTGATTTACTTAAAATAGCTTTACGAAAAAAATCTTTTACAGCGAGATATGAAGGACTATTATTGTTTAATTTAACTTACGGCATTTTTCTTCGTCGCTTTCGTCAGAGCAGTCTGGGTCCTTATCACATTTCCAGTGCTTGGCGATGCATTCACCGGTGGTGCACTGGAACTGGTTCTCATGGCATCTGTTTGTGGAAGAGTACACGTAAGTTCCCAATTCCATGTAAAATATTTAGTAAAGCCCCGCAAACCTTCAGTTAATACCTATGGACTTCCGCTAAATGACGACTGACAACTATGTACGGTTGAGGTGTTGAATCTATGTACAAATATTCGTCGAATCGTCTTTCGTTTAAGTTATAAATTCATTGAGACTCTTCTTCAGTTACCGAACAAACGAAGTGAGCGAGGGCCCCATTTTAAGAGTGGCCGTTTTTGTTCTCGTAGTGATATTTGGTGAAAACCTTAAGTACCTGCTGAAGTCTGAACAAGTTTTTGTGCACAAAAGGTGTTAAAGTTGAGGGCAAAAGGGGGCAAAAAAACATGCCCTATCACCATGATATTGGTTAAGCTCTCTCTTCGCGAGATCTACTGTTCACAGAGCGACTAGTTTTATTATAATGTTGTGAAAGAAATTTTATTTCATCGTCGATAGCACAAAAAGTCTACAAATTCCATGATCATTTTCTGAGATTATTTACATAACTTTATTAAGGAAACGCCATTAATCTACATAACTATTAGTATTTTACATATCTTAACCTCTGTGAGTCCGCCCTCACACTTAACTTACGCTCTTACAACGTCTTATCTATTTTCTAGTCAATCAGTTTCGTCATTGTATCGATAAGTTCCTACACACGATGTTCTATGCTAATATGAATCATATTCGACTTCCATAATTAGTCGCCCACGGATGTTGGATATATCGGGCTTTTCGTGGGACGAATACTGCGCGTAGGCGGGTAGTCATGGTAACCTGGCACCCCCGCAGCCCCCACCCCGCGCAACCCCGAGAGCAGTATTGATCCAGCATCCACTCAACGTTCAAGGTACGGGGTAGTCTTGAAAGAAACATCGTTTTATTTCATCATACTAGGTATTTAATCGCATTTTATATTTCACGACTACATGGAACAACTGAGATTTGTTACGGAAATAAATATGATTGGCCTTAAATTACAGTCGATAATGCCTCGCCGCGCTTCTAGTGCGCATGCCCAAAATAGGGACCTAAATAATACGTGGGCTGTTATATTTTTGAACATGGAACGAGATATAAATAATATCGGCTACAAAAGAATAATCTTAACAGCGTAGTAACAAAACTTTACATTTTCACTTTCAGTTACCACGCATTAAAACGTGTGGAGGTAATGCGGCAATGTTCCGTGATCGTAGTTCTCAAAAGAAACGTGTAGGTAAGTAGGTATATATATATATATTTATGCACCTCCACTGCAGCTCATGAACTCGTCAAAACATAGTCAACTACTTAATCAAAAACCCATATTCACGTTTAAATTGACATCATACACTTTTATTTATCCAAATAAGACTTTTAGGTTCTATACAATCCCGCTGTCAATTAACAAGATTGCTTTGTAAGGGGTGGGTCACGCGAAAGGCACACACACCGAATAAGTTCGCGCCTTAATTCGGTGAGCATGCACGTCAATTACTACTCGTACAATTATGAAGTGTTGAATTAAATGTACAGCATATCCACAAACATTATTGACCTAGCGAACGAAGTGAGCGAAGGGCTCCATTTTAAGAGTGGACAATTGTATTTTTTTCAAGATGTTTGTACCTATGTATGTTTGTTCCGGGCTACAGGTCGCATTTCTCAACCGATTTTCTTTGATTTTTAGCGCTTTTTATTGTCGTGAGAGATTTTCGATAGCGTGGAAAATGGGGGGAATAGGGGGGAAATTTGCTGTAGCGTCCTTTTATCGTAAGGCCTACTGTTCACAGAAACACTAGTTTAAAATTCGCTATAAACAAGTCGATCCTCAATTACTACACATAAGTACAGCGTAACAAAATGTTGTGACATAACTAACAGAATTTGCATTTGTCATTGATGTTGAAATTCTAGTGAGGCGTTCGGAATTCAGGATAAGTATATCGTGAGGTTTTATTATTATTTTAATACAACAACTTGAAGTGGATCCGTTAATTACGATATAGACACCACTACACTAGTCAAGCGTCAAGTGAGTATCAGATATTTATGTAGGTAGTTCATGCACGCAAGTTCAAAATACGCCTGTGTGTCATCGAGTGAATTCAAGTTCCAACGATTACGATTGCCTCAATGATCTTTGCGTTTGAGGAGTTTACAATGCAACCTACATCACTATGTTAATGGCACGGCAGTTCAATTCTATAGTGCTTTAGTGGGTTATTACTTTAATTGGAATCATGTGATTGGAAAAACCGTAGTGCTTGATTGGAGCGTGTGAGTTTCGGCATCGTTCTAACTACGAGTATAAGAACGTATCGTAATCAAAATGTTCTTGGTGAGCATGACATATTGTTTATTTATAATCCCTTTCTATGGTAATGTACGTATTTGTCGGTTTTATTTTTATCCACCTAATTGCCTAAAGCCTGTACTAGTGGCAACTTGACTGAAAATAGTTGCAATACAATATAATTATACCTAGTATAGTGTAAGTTCTCTTTAAACTGATGTAGACTAACTAGGTACCTATTATCTATTGCTGCTGCCGGCTGCTTATACCTTCAATACAGAATACACATTTATCCTACTTGGTTACCTAAATTGTAAAATATTTTAGCTGTTCTCTTCCATGCTCGCTGGTGAGTACAAGGAGAGCTGTGTCAAGTATTTAACTTGAGTTAAGGTTTGAGTATAATTTTGTAAGTATAATACATAATCGTGAGGAAACCAACATGCCCGAGAATTACTTCGGAGGCATGTTATCCACCAACCCGGACTAGGCCCCCGTGGTGGATTATGGCCTAACCCTCCTCACGATAGTGAGGGGAGGCCTTTGCCCAGCAGTGGGACAATTACAGGCTGAATTATTTATATATTTATTTTTAATACATAAAATATATTTAGTAATTTACGTATAATATAACAATAACTTACTTATTTTACACGAAACGTGGGTGTCTACGCATTTTACCAATGTCCCATGTGCAAATAGACGATGGTTATTTCTCATGCTCTTGTGATAAGGATTATGCAAGTGCTTTTGGTGATGACTCCGTTCGCCTGAACAACTTGAGGTGGTGTTCTCTATCTTTAGTCCATATTAATGCTCAAAACATCCATGCTCATTATGCTGACATACTATCTTCTTTTGACTTTAAATCAATTGATGCTATTCAGTAATTAATACAGTGTGTTAGGTCAGTTATTGGGTTGGTTAATTTTAATGAGGTCACAATTCCATCGCTCAGTGAAAATCACTATGTTACAGTGCAGTTCACTTCAGTTTGAAATTAGCTTGAAAGTTGTTCTATAGAAAATGTTGTGTTCATTTAGAAACTGTTATTAAATTATATTATGATAGAAAATACTTTATTGTACACCATCACAACACATATACATTATATTGTAGCACTAAAGAATGGCACTTACTTGGCTTTAGTGCAATTGATTTCATCGGAGTTGTCGCGGCAGTCATTGTCGCCATCGCAGACCCAGTCCTTGTGTATGCACAATCCGTTGGCGCACTGGTATTGATCGGCCGTGCAGTTCACTTCACCACCTAGCATAAATTGAATGTGTCATTTCCATAACCTAAACAAAAATAGGTCCCACGAGCAAATTGTGCACTAGCCACGTAATCACCTTGAATCAAGTTGATTTTCTCTAAGAGTATACTCACCGCAATGAGTTTCATCAGAGAAGTCCCCACAGTCGTTGTCACCGTCACAGAGCCATTCGATGGCTATGCACACACTAGTGCTGTGGCACAAGGTGCGGTTCTTTTCCTCCTCGCAGGTTCGAGCGCAGCCGGCTTCATCCTCTCCTTCAGCACAGTCTACTGTGCCGTCGCATCGCTTTTCCATCTCTACACACGTGCAGGATATCTAGAAACGACAGTTGTTATAGGACTTTCAAACAGCGAGCGTGAAGTGTCTAAGAGCAAGATACTGTGCTATACGATTTTGGTCTTTACCGCCGAGCTGTGGGTGTCGCTACTGACCTGACATGAGAACTGGTGTGCAAGGCATGGTAGGTGGCAGCTTCCGTCATCCGCGTCATCATCTAAGCCATCAGGTGCCATATCGCTCTGCTTGTGGAATCCAGTGTCTGTTCACAAAATATTGCTCTGTATTTTACGTACCCAAAATTTGTATTCAGAATCCACTAACATTTCTGCCGATTCGAACTGTAAGACCCGACAAATTTTGCTTTGAAGCTTGTCATAAGTTCAATACTTACGGTGCCAGCTATCAACGCGGGTGTAGACGCTGTGGGGCCAAAAGCCTGGCGCCTGCGCCGGGTTGAATCCTATGCCGGGTGCGCCGGCTGGCGGCTGGTACGGCGGCACGCGGCCGACCGGTGACCGAGGGTCAGGCGGGTCCGCTGTGCCGTTGGTGGGACGCGGGATGCCGAATGCTGAGACATCTTCCGCGGTCACTGTCACAAACAGTCTCTCATCACTTCTGAGTTGTGTGTGTGAAATATGAATCTGTCAACGGCACCCACGGCACAGGAGAAATTCTAGTGTGGGTGACTACGTTTTATAAATATAAGAAAAAAAATACGAATTGGAGTCCGCAAAATGGATTTTCGCCGTTGGCCAATTCAACTAAGTATGTAACATATCAGGCTATGTGCATCACACATTATATAAAAATTTACAAATAATTTGAATTACAATTATTATTCATGTAAACTTTATGTTCATTTATACAGAAGATAAAATTATTAACGTTTACGCTACTTACAGAGCAGCAAGGTAGTATCTACCTACATTTTATCGCTTGTATAACAGTTTAGTAAGCGATAAGACCGCCCATTGTGACACTAATTATTAGGTATTTGTTCTGTTCTAGCTTTCAGTTTACTTTGTTCTGTGTTGTTTCGATAAAGATATTTTATACAAATAACTGATACACGTCTTGCATAAAAACATGTCGTTAATATAATCATTGCGGTTGGATATCAGATATAGAGGTTTATAAATATTCCTGTGCTACGTTCTATTAATAAATTGGTGTCTTGTATGTTGTTATGCGTCCCCTGTACAACAAACCACTTGAGATTTTATAAGTGTTTCAACGTATCACCACACTGGGGACAGTAATTGGAATCTATTCATAGAATCATGAGGAAAACTAGATACAAACCTCATGAAGTTCCGTGTGGGCTGTGGTTAGAGTGTATTTTGTTTTCTTTGTGTCTTGGGGTAAGCTGCTACTTATCACACTGTATTAGCGTGGAATTTTCGTTCTCCCAATTAGCCACATCCCACAAAATTTTTGAACAACATGATTGCAAAGGCAAAGCCCATATTTTTCAGCCTACCATTCCATAAGACTATGATGATTATGATTAATAACTAAGTAAGTATATATAAATTATCATATAATATACAGCACTACTCACCACTAAAGAAAAGTAAGACAGAAGAGGCTGCAAATATAAACGTCAGCATGGTGGCGCGCGCGGGTGCGCCGTTACGTAGTCTGGCCCAGCGAACTAGGTGACCTGCGCATGCGGCGCCTGCGTGCTGCCCGCCCACATACGCTTTAACATGGCTCGTTTCGCTGGACTCTGGATCTTCACTGCCTGTTAATTGTTGCTAATTAGAGGCCACCCCTTTACTGGCGCAGTCGATAGGATTCGATAATTTTGAGAAATTATGAATAACATTTTAAGATATGTTAAGTGATCAACCAAGTTATTTTCTTAATAGTTGAGACGCTACTGGTTCGTTTCCTGGCGATAGCAAACAATTTGTGTGAATAAGTATTATTTGCTGGAAGTTTGATTAGGTACCAAGATTTAGGGACTCCTAGCTAGGGGTCAGGCTCTATCTTAATGCTATCGAATGTCAATTTAAGTTCAATGACTTAAAAGTCACATTATTAAATCAGCTATTAGGTAAAAACTCGTTACGCTACGCCTAGCTAGAAATAAAATTGTTTTTTTATAAACACTATTATGTCACCTTTATTGAATCAAGTATAGTATACCTACATACAACAAACATCAGTTAAGAACCATGTATTCTAGTTAATCACTATTATTTTATGAAAATATTAATTGACATATGAATTGTTTTAAAATAAACACTGCAAACGTTCCCAATCTCCGACAAGGCAGCCATTTTCCTGTAAGCTTGCCCACAACTCGTAGCATGTAGCAGTCGCTTTTACTTTAATTTGTAAAATAGAATCTCTCTACATAAGTACCAAATTAGACTGAATGTAAAGCTTGTCCAGTAGTAGGTTAGTCAGATTTTAAAAATAAACTGCGTTGCTACCTTCATATTGAGTTCGTGGTGGACATATTGGTTCCAATACGCATGCGCCCCTGAAGCCAGACTTACGAGCAACTTGTTGATCGACGTTTCATTCAGCACGCAGCCAGCCGCGCAATACGCAGTAGACATTACCCATTTGATACTGGTTTCTTTGAGCTTTTCGTGAATACCTATGTATAAATCTTGACACCCATGTGCTGGACTGTATATCTTGAAAGCATTTGTGTACTATACTTATATAGTAATATATACACGAAAGGAAGAGACAAGAGTATATTTTATAGGTATAAATTGCTGCTAATGGTCCTCAAATTGCATGTTACTTTCGTATAGTTTGTAATAGAAAACTTTTCGAAGCTATTTATATACACAGTGTAGGAATGAGCTACTGTTTTTTTTTGGCGTGACTGTCACGTACGAACCTGACTGACCTCTAACTTGGATGGATTTCGTATATCTAGGTAATCTGGAACTATGAAGACAATATAGTTCCACAAACAACCAGACTGAGCAAATATCATACACAAATCTTTGGCCTTTACGGAAAACGAACCGGCAACCCCACGCCTCACTGTCGACTGTCAACTCACGACACGGAGGCCGTAAGGCCGTAGCACTTATTAAAACGAAAAGGCATTTCTACAATAAGCCGATAGAAAAATTAAAAGATTCCTGTATCTCCCCTTCCTTTAGAACACCTCGAGATAAGCTCTTAAACTTTCGAGACCAGAAAACATATCAACTACATAAGGCGTGTAAAAATTATATATTTTGATATTAGTTTGTACCTACGCGAATTTAGATCTAGTTAAAATTTTAAAATTATATCAACATCTCCATTTGTACGACTAAGTATTATCCAAATACAAAAGTAAGGGCCATAAACAAAATGTAATGTGAACAATGAGTTGTTAAAAAATAATTAAACAGCTATCTACTTACATGAACGGAAATTATAAGCTCCACCGTAACAGACACAGTAACGATGATGTCCGTCGTGAATGGTCTCGATTGTGCCGCTACGACCCCTATAATACCACGCACGCAGCAACCACAACTAAAGCTAGTTTCAGCCACTTTCAGAAAGCTCTGATAGATGTTTTATAGTGACAATATTTAGCAAATACGTATGAAAATTGAACGATCAATACGGGGTGGCTTGCGCGGCGGCGTGTGCCCACGCCCGCGCCCGCACCCCCTACCTCACCACCCCTCACCCCCTGAAAGCCCGAAACTCAACACCTCCGCCCGCCCACGGATCTGACCATGGAACGGAAGTACGACGTCAATCGCTATATCCTTCACCGATGCCTTCATCTGCACTCCTCCGCAACTCTCACATACGCTTTTAAGACAAAGGAATTAAAAGCTTTTTTTATTCAGGCCACAGCTACAACGTACCCTGAAACGAGTACCTACCTGTATCGATCGTTCTAAATATAGACATGCATTTTGTATCAATAAGTTTTCAGTTACAACTCACCTTATCCAGAACGAATACGAGGCATCTGTTAAATTAGTCGTAGGTACCTACACGAAAATAGAACCGCAAAATTGACCGCCACCCGCGAAAATATTTAATCACGCCTGAAAATGTTCACACTTGGGCGTCACTTCACTCTTTATTGTGTCTTTTTAACAGTTTACTGGGTTGTACCTATCAATGAGCCGATTCGAGAGTACGTGTACTCTCGCCTCGAAGCCAGAATGGGTACTAGGCGATCTGGAACCTACACCCTGCTCCCCGCGCCTCGAGAGGCCCGCGCTGTCTGCGACCTGCGGATGAATGGAGCCGCCGTACCGACTATCACACAGTCTGTGCCGCTTTACCTTTCCTCTATATAAAATCTCAACTCTCCCACATTTGTATTGTATCGCCTACTGCGAATAACGCTCGATGAAAATAGATGAACTGCTTACAAATATAGTCGGCTATTTCATATTTATAAGACTTTTTGGCATAATTTTTGTGGTTTTCTGAACCTATGATTGGAATTATTGATTAGTGCTTTGTATAGAAGTGAATGTATAGTTCTTTAGTTGGTAAAATCCATATCTGATATTTTTTATTATGAAACATAGTTTTATTAAATTTATTAATGTGATGGAGGAAAATGATAAAAACAATCTTTACTTTGGTATTTGATGGAAATCAACACAATATCCAATGTTCCCTTATTAAGTATCTACCCCCTTAGAATAATTACGCAGAGAAGGATATTTCCATGCGTAGTATCAGTCAAAAGTGAAGCCACTTTTTTATCAATGTGCCATGTAATTATCTCCTCTAAAACGCACATAAACGCTATGAAAATGTCGAATGCATGTGGGTATTTAGTCCAAAAGCAGGTAAAATGAATAAATATTTGCCATAAAAGCTTTAATTTCGGGCAATAGCGAGTCAAAGTCCGAACTAGGCCCAAAAAGTCTCAGTAAAAATGGCTTCACGGCGCTAGCGAGTACTTGACTTCTATGAGTTATTATTCTAAGTCTACCCCCTTATTCGCATACAAAGACCAGACATATAAATCGCACGAAAGTTATGTTTTATTTTTATAAAAGTTTCACGATCTACGCGACATCTACCGTAGTATTTCGTATTCAAACCGACTTTTCAGAAGCCAGCCTTCCTGAAGTGATGCAGGCGTTGTTTTATTATATTGGACAGGAGCGTCGCCATCTGTGCCTTTCAGATGAAAACATTCGCAACCTCATCCGCCAGGCTGTATATTACTCTCTTGAAAACGATGGGCTCTGCTAGATGGTGCCTTTCAGTAGATACAAGAGATGTTACTCAGTAAGTTGAAAATGTTTGTAGCATTGGTCAGATGTCGATAGAAGTTACGTTCCTAGTCCTAGGTTCTTGTTGGTTGCTTGGTGTGCGACTTTCGCAAGCGTTTTCTGTACTCACTGAGCAAGTATGTTACTATGGATGTATGTTAGTTTAGGTCAAATCTTGCGAACTTTCAGGCATGTTTCATTTTAAATGAAATATGCCTATATGAGTGGTAGACTCTCTGCAACCATCTCTTCCACTCTCTCTCACTCTCACTCTGGCTCGCTCTTACTCTCTCTTTCTAGCTCTTACTTTCTCTGGAATCACTACCCCAGCGGTGGCAACATACTAAAATCATGAGAAAACAGTAATGAGACTGACGTATTCGTTATAAATTTTATTTTTTCTCCCTTATAATTATGATATTTAACTAAAATACTATCTCTGACTTCGTCTTTTCTAATAAATTGAACATCGATAGTTCTTTACTATTTAATTATTCGTGTTATCCATCCTATGAATGTATACATAGATAGGTATTTATTTACAACGTGAATATCTATTTTATTTACGTAGTAATTTTCATCCTAAATACGAAGAATTAAATTCGAGAACAAGGTAAATATTATTTTGATTATACACGACTTATTTACTTATGTTATGGAAATCTTATAACAAAGACGAAGTGTTATAATAATCTAATCCTAATAGGACAGCTGTTGAATAAAAGGAATAATGTAAATAATAAAGTTATGTGTAACATTTAATTTTAACTTAAATATTGGCAGTTTTCATAAATATTTCATTTTACTATCGTATTAATTACGGAAAAAAAACCAATATGACCTGTAAAAATGTTGGGTGTTTTACCGCGACTCACTTTTAAAAACACACAGTAGACTATTGTTTTGTGATCATCTAAAACAAATAATACAGTAGATGATATAATTCATTCTCTTTTATTACTAAAATAGCATATCTATTGCTCGCCAATAAATTACACGTGGAGATAGTAAAAAGGTTATTATAAATAGTGTCGCTCATGTGATATTATGACATACCTAATAATGTATAATGAGTTGGTATGCATGAATATTCCTTTACAATCATACAGATGAAAAACTTATCATTTGATGTAGAATTTTATTAGCGAGCTGAAAGTCTACTACTACCTACTCCTTACTTTAAGGTCCCACATATACAACTGTTTCAATTCCATCTTGTACAATCAATGTTCTTTCGAGATTTTGAGCTATGCTTCTTAGGGCTACCGGAGATTAGCTTGGAGCAATATAGTTAGAACCAGTCGGCAAAGGTACCATTAAAAATACAAACTCTTTACTCCTGCCCGTTGCTCCAATTCAGCTTATATACTCGGAAACTGCCAAACGAACGTGATCTCTGATCGATTTATAGATTTTTGTATTGAAACTGCGGATTGTTTCCGGCTGTCTAACTCATCCGAACCCAACTTTAATAATATTAGGTATATTATAATAGTTTCACAGCATTAGCACATACTTTTTTTAGTTGCCTGGGGTCGATGGTGTCATGAGATAAGGTACCTATGTACCTCTGCTATTATTAAAGTCTGAATGGCTGGTAGACGTGAGCTCGTTGTTCAAATATAATGGTATTAAATATTCTGGTCTCCTTAATTTTAATGTAACATTCAATAAGTGCGCTTCCTGGATCTTTAATCAAATATATAAAATACCCAGTAGACCGCATTGAAGAGCATGAAACAGACAGGAAATATGACGCGGGAGTAAGTGTCGATGACGTTGACGTCTCGAATCTTCGGCATGGAGGCTTTGAACACGGTAGCGCCGCGACGCAGCGCGTGCATCATTTTCGGCTTGCCAGAGGAACCATCTGGAACATAAGTAGTAATAAGTATAGCTAACACCGCGATGCCTGCAGTGCCACCCAAACTTTAAAATTCAAAATCTACGCTAAATGATCCTTATTATTTGGTGAAGTAGTCGAAAATACTAACTCCTAGAGGTCCTGGAGTGAGCATGGGTGCGGAACCGCAGCTGTGTGTGGTCTCGCTGCAGCCGCAGGGACGGAGGCGCTCCAGAGGCGGCCGCCAGCGGCTTAGACCGGAGTCCGAGCAGCGGGGACACCCGCCCCGCCGCTGTTGAGCATTCGCGCAGCGCTATTATCTCTTCGGGGGATCTGGAACCTGTTCCAGAAATTTAGCACCGAAAAGAGACAGAAAGAGGAAGAGAAAGTTGAAACGGAACACCGCATTTCCAAGATTTCAAAGCATCACTTACCAGAGCACTTCAAATCCTTCTCCACGCTCGTGCTCGTCGACATCTGGTCCTTGTTCTTTAATTTTGCCCTCTTCCTAGCCCGAGCGCCCCAGTACGTGTAATTTACTGCGGCGTACTCCAGCAGTGCAGCAAACACGAAGACGAAGCACATCACCAGGTAAATGTCGATGGCTTTCACGTATGATATGCGCGGAAGGCTGCTGCGGACCCCTGTGCTGATTGTCGTCATCGTGAGCACCGTCGTGATACCTGAGGACGTGTGAAAAAAACGTTTGCTGATTGAAGAAAAATATTATTGTTCGTGGAGATATTTCAACTGTATTGGCATGAGAGGGGGGGGCTGTTTTGGATGAAACATCGAGGATGAGTTACCTAACGCAACCCTCGCAGAGGTCGCCTCATGGTTGATCCAGAATGACACCCAGGACAGCATCACGATCAGTATGCTTGGCAGGTATGTTTGGAACACGAAGTAGCCTATGTTTCTGCGCAGCTTGAAACTGAGCGAAAGCCGCTGGTAGATGCCTGTCGCCAGTTTTTCCTGTAATAAATGATAATGAAAGAATATTTAATTTCATGGTGGTGATTACATTTTGCTTTAATAGAGCACATAATAACGTCACTATTTCCGACACCAAATCCATCGTGCCTGCTTGTCACCACTAATTTTGGAAACAAATGACTGGACGAGTTACGTTTTGTTATCAACTTCTTTGTTTTAGGTACATTTACATTAGCCTTTTGTTAATTAATCGACTAGCTCATTTAAAAGTTAAGAATTTAATGATACTTACGAGCTTACGAGAATCATATGGTCGACCACAGAATGTGCTTTCACGTAGAATTTACAAGTGGTTTACAAAGTTTGGAGAGTTTAACTTCAACGCTGGCAGCTTGTCGTCAGGTGGTTTTGTGGGGAGCTTAAGACGCAGTTTATTTATTGTTAGGAATCTGTAGCGTTAACGATAAACACAACTACTATCATATGACAAAGATCCAACATTTCATACTTTTAAAATGCCTAAAGTAATAGCGCCAATTGAAAATGCATAAAAAAGGGCAAATGCCCTTTTTTATAAATTGCTTTTTGCTCAGTCATTTCACGAAACATTTCAGTTCAGATATTTTGTTTTGGTGTGGTCTATATGGCAAAAAGTTTAGTAGGTAGGTACTTTTTAAAACAAAGATTTGGAGAAGACGTCTTCGGTTACAAAATCTATTACAATTTTACCTGAATCATTTCAAGATTTAAACTTACTTTTCTGTCATTGGTTTCATGTCCCAGAATAGTAAACTGTGGGAGCTCAGCGTTTTCAACTCCTCGCACTGGCGTCTCCTTCCAGGACATTACCACGTCCGACACTGTGTACCCATCTACAAGTCAAAATACGACGTTAGCAGTCTGCTTTACATTTTGTCCAAAGAACATGCTTGTTCAGTCAAGGTTGCAATAAGCCTGAATGAGCCTGGGCGTATGTATTCTATACTTAAAATATTTCAGTTAAAAAGAAATGTATGTAGATTGACGATAATTTATAAAATGGTTTCGAAGAATCCAGGTAACAATATCTTAGAAATTAATCTTTCATGCGTATAAAGCTAAATATAGAAGTTAGGCACAATTTATATAATCAGCGACTGTACATACTAGCTCTACGGTTTGCCGTAGCAAGGTATTCAGGTACACAGTTGTAGCATATTTTGTCAAAAATACATGTATTTTTTATCAGGGTAGGGGTAGCAAAAAGATCAGCATGTTCCATGATCGTGGCAAATGAGTGAGGTAAACTAAGTATCATCATCATATCACAATACAGTTGCAATGGATCAAACAAATGGCGAGCTTTCGATAATGAAGGCACGAATGATGGCACGTGTCTCATGTCCAAGCATGACGGACGCAAGCCGCCAGTGATCTATTACAAGTGTAGGAGTCACACAGCTTTCAATCTCGACGGTGCAGTTCTGGCTGTCGAGCGGGTAGTAGTGCAGATCCATCATGCAGGCCAGGGTGGCGGTGAATCGCATGCCGTAGGTGATGCTGCCGTCACCGCCGAGCCGGACCAGCTTGTTCCGTTCCGTTACGTCATGGAGGAAACTGTAACGTGTGATCATCACTATAGATAGGTACACGACGTATTGGGTGAGATTATCATTAGTTTCGAGGCTACGGGTATCTACGGTAGTTGTCTGTGGTTATGTTTTAGGGTGAGAGTAATATTAGGACATGACAAATAGAACTTTAATTGCTCTTAGGTATGTTTTCTTATTTGAACTGATTAGTCCAATTTATTTGGAACCCCTTACGTCTCTAATGTTTTTTTCTCAAACTCCTTAGCTTATATCCGTTTAAAATAAGGTTTAAATAGTAGTGCTACATCATTCTCGGTTGTACTATTTTGTTTTAATACCTGATGTGCAGCCTTACTTCCATTTTCGTTCTTTTACGTTTTAATGTGTCAAACAACCGTTATTTCCATGCATTTTAGATCTAAATTGGATCAGTAACTTACCTATTCTTATCATTGGCAAAAAATGTATCTGGCACCCAAATCTTATCCGCAAAGTCTCCCGATAGAGTCAACACCTCGTCTGGCAAGCCGAAAGCCAACCTCTCGTCTTTCCAGTATTGATTTAGATAAAGTGTTATCGTGTAATCCTGAAACAATTAATACCTTTTCCATTCTTTCCTAGCTAGGGCAACATGAAAAATAGATGGCCTAAAAACTGAAAAATTGTTTGTAGTTTTAGGTCGCTGAGAACATAATGTAGGTACATTTAGTGGATGGAGTAAAAGTTGTATGTGTGGCATACGACATATTGTTTTCATAAAAATAACGTAGATATTGCTATGCACTTTATTATTATTCATGTAAAATTTATTTATATGCATTTGCAAACAATTTACTAGCATCTATTTTTGTCATGCTTACTTCATACAAAATGCTCGAAACTCAAGATGCATAACGTTGTTTATAATTTACAGTTTATTAGTTATTATTCAATATATAAGGTGCCTAAAATATATTCAAAATTAGTCTTATCTGTTTATTACCACAACTATTTCGTTTAAGTATTTAGTTTTTATTCTGTGTTTATGTTAATATGTTTTGGTTGTTGAATAAACACCTGTTTTTCTGACACATTTATCCCGATTATTCATAGTATACTTTATAGGTATGTAGGTAGTATACGAGATCCCTAACAAGAATTGCTGATAATAAGAGTTTTATGAAACTGAGCATAAGGATCATTCAAATCATATGATACGAAGTTTACTAAATTGAATGAATACCGTTTAGAACTACAGCCCATCAAGTGGACTGTTACAAATATTTATTCCCTTTTGCTCTCCAGAAGTATGCAATACAGATTAATGAGTTTGTTTGTAAAAATTCGTAACGTTCAAACTGGATTCTTGAAACAATCGGATGTCAGGTCAAAAAAAAAGTAATTGTTTTATTTAAATATTAATAATAATAATTCAGCATGTAACTGTCCCACTGCTGAGCAAAGCCCTTTTATTTTTTATATATGCGCAATATTGCATATCCTACGTTAATTATGTACTGTCCCATATATTATTAAAATTGCAGTGATATGATTGTTGTACGAAATCGTGAGAACCACTGGCTCAACTTATCCGAGTAGCTACCTAGAGATGAACACAGACTCCGTATAATTAGTCAATCTTTATCAAACTCGATGATTACGAGAAGTTTATTACGAATTCATATTTCTCTTATTGGGGTCCAATTCCACAGGTTTACCGCCAAGACTTTTGAAGTATTCGCAAGCACAGGTGACGCAAAATAAATAGCCTTGTGTCACCCACACTCGCGGAGTTTCTAGTACATAGGTAATAGTTATATTTCAGTAACGTGTCTCTACATAAGCCAGTGGTGAGTGGGCGGTGACCTCAACGTCGGCAAGCGCGAGTGGCGGCGGAGAGTAAAGCGGCCCATCGATTGGCTGACGCAGCATGCCGCCCCTCGGTCACAAGCGATGTGTGTCAAGTGACGGCCTTGCCCCCTTTCCTGGCTATTAAAAGCTTAACGAATTAATATGACCCAACCGAGAGCTAACCCTTGATGCGATCCGAAATCATTGCAACTGCACCAAAAACACGAGGCGCGAGGTGAGGTTTCAGACACTCACTCTAAATTACTCGTAAAATAATTACAGAAACTACTTCGAGGTAATCTTTTCCATTAAAATGGCGTTAAGAGACTACTCGACTAAACGTGATCTTTATGGTGTTATCTTCGTAACTCATGCCGGAGTTTTATTTATATAGCATTTGCATATCATACTTTTTATTAAATTTGTTTTTTGTGTGCTATTTGGCACTGTTTGTACGTTAAATCCGTGTTAAGTGTTTAATCATATCAAGTGTTTCTTATAAAATTGGCAAAATGTCGTTATACCAGTCTAGTCAAGTCCAGCAGTCAACGTCGCAATTCAGTAATGTGTTAGATACAATACTGAAACGTCCTGCACAATTTTGGTGAGTACGCGAAATGAAAAAGAAAAGTGGTTGCGGGTGGATGTAAGATGTTCCAAACCCTGTCATAGTCACATATTAGATTTTCCGTCAAAACTCCAAACACAGTGTTAAGTTTTATGTGCCACAGGCATCAAGTTTAAAACATAACAAAAGAAAATTTTATTTGAGTGTAAAATAAAAGCTTTTTCCATGCCGTTGACTTCTGTTACAAACCAAGTCATATCGTCTTACCGCCACCGTCAAATGACAAATACGATCAGAAATTCTATGATCACAATTTTTGGATATCAATCATCTTGTCAGATTCTCAGCCGATAAGTCTGGCTTATACTGTGATTTCCCATAAAAATTGTCTCAGTCCTATCATATGGACAGAGCGCCGACGCAGACACGGTCTATTAAGCATTTAGGTGTTCGAAAAGGAAACTGATATGTGCCGCATAACACATCATATATATTTACTTACTAGCTGTCCCGAAGGACGTTTCCCTGTCAAAATGTATGAGAAAATGAATCATCATTTTTCTCACTTTTTCCCATATCTTATTATTCATTCTGGTATTCGGAACGGAGACAAATCTACAAAGCAAAGACCATGAAAATCGGTCCAGCTGTTCTCGAGTTATAAATGGTGTAACTAACACGACTTTGTTTTATATATATAGAGAAGATAGATTATATACCTATTGCCCACTCATTTATTACCATAATAATGTATACTAAATGTACCTATAGATAGATATCCCACTTATTGTGTCGATACACACTGAGCAAGAGGTAGGTATTTTACTTATACTATTTACTGCGTATTTTTGGGACGGAAATTATAGAATGACGGTAAATAAGGTTCAAGATTTGTACATATTGGGCAACAACCACAGATGATATAAAAAAAACTTACCATATTCACTTCAGAGATGGCGTCAAAACTAGCTATAGTTAAATCCATGCCGACGTACAGCGGATCTCCTGAAAAGCAATAACGTTTTATGCAACGAAGCATCAGCCATGTGCGGGGTTAGGAAACGAAATGCTGACAAATCAAACCGTATTTACTGAGAGACTTTAATATTACAAATCTTTATGGTCCACGGCTCGTAATAGCATGCAAGGAGATATGTCTCTGCGGGGGAAGACGAGTAGCTAGGATGTTTCGTACTTTGTAACTATTGCAAATATCATTTCGTGTCTGCATATAATATCGAATAGGCATGAGGTACATTTTAGGTGTATTTCGACTGATAGTAGGCCTATCTTATATAACATGAATATGAGGCACGTTGACATCGGCGCTCTTAAATCTTAAAGAACTCGTTGTTTAAAAAATATTGTACATCGTAATTTGTCCCTAAGACTAGTTTAAAAACTGTCACGGTCCACTTTTTTTAAAATTTGATAGATACTTTAAGTGCGTTTCCTAAATGTTTCAACGATATATTTATTTTTACACATTGCATGTCTTACCCAGTTAAGTAGCTGCAGAGACTTGCTTCGAATGTCTCAGTAGAATAATAATTTCATTCTGACAGCGAGCTGATCTGACGATAGTGGCGGAAAGTACAAAGCTTAACTCCACAGTGACTAACTAAATATTGATAGTGTGACTAAACCAAAATTAAATATGTGCTAATGGCAATATTGACTGCAACTATTATAGTCCGAGAGCTTACCTCCAAAGTTAGGCCGCAGTCGTATGTCGTATCCGTCTAATATCCGAGACACGGTGTGCGTTACGTTTTCGAGACGGTCAGCCGCCGCCATGCGCTCGTTTCTGAACGCAAAAAGGTACAATTCAATATGAAGAACAAAGAGGACTCACGCTAGTCAGTGGCGGATTTACCACTTGCAGGGCTTACAGAAATCGAAAAAAATTCTGTACGGTTCTGACGGTATTCGGATGCGTAGATATCTCTCCATCCATGAAGTCCTCAAGATAACTCTTCGATGAGGTTTCCCTCTTCCCTTTCATTATACATTCAACGGTAGCGCGCACCCGGTATTGTAGAGGGAAGGGCGGCAAAATTCGATAGCCTATACTTGGGAAATATGAAAATCCACCACTGACGCTGGTTAAAAAAGAAATGGCGAATTATACCTACAGCAAGAACACGTGTGTTTACGATGCATGCCAAAGAGTAATGTGATGCAAATACAAGTAAGTACTACGCGAGATGCAAACATGCAATGCATGGCTTGTTGGTTTTCTTCGACAGGTGAAGAAGAGTTGTTTTCACAATACGGAATAATGATTCAGCAAAGAAAATAATAATCGTGCTACGAAGGTTACTTAATAACGATGTAATCTTGGCTGGAAATGACACCACTTTTGAAGAGAACACCAAAGGGAAACTAAAGATAAACTAAGCATAAGGTATAGATCAAATTGTATGATTTCATCACGTAACATCTAAACGGGAAAAGAATTGAATTAGTTAGTAACTCATCTAAACTCTAACAGTTCAATCTACAAGTTTAGGTTAAAATCATCTTGTCTAAATTGATGTAATTTAAACGAAATATGAGGACCAAATTGCCACTTAACGCAGGGATTTCTTGAATCCCCGGTTCGCCGGTGAATTAAGCCGATGGGTTTCAGATAGGCCATTCAGGGTTAGAGAACTTAGTTGTATAGTACAAATTTGAATCTCTGCCTCATGATTGAATTATGCAACGGAGTGTGTTCGACCGATCTCGAATGAGGTAAAATTACCTAACTAGCGTAGATACGTAATAATTATGGTATTTTATCTGTAATTTATCTTTATTAGGTACTATTTTCTTTAGGTAAGTTAATTTCTTTCTCTGTTTCCTTTTTTCTTTCCTTATGCATAAAAAATATGATATTTTAGAACTTAATGAAAAGTAACGACACTTCACACTACAGATAAAAGTGAAATTTAAATTAATAAAATTATGTTTAGCTCCACGCCCAACCATAGGAATGCGATATTACATCATACGTATTCAAACCTTTTATAGCTTAAATTTGTAATTTATCTTTGTTCTTAGGTACTCTTCTCTTTAGGAAAGTTACTTTATCTATGTTTCCTTTCTTTTTTCTTTGTACCTACATAAAAATGATGTAATTTTGGAAGCTAATGGAAAGTAACGACACTTCACACTACCGTTATAGTTTAAGGCTTCGCCTTTTTTCCTTTTTTTACCTTTTATTACGAAGTGACTTATAAAATTACAGGTGAAGGGCAACGAAAATACAAATAATGCCGTACATAGGAGGAGTAAAGTTACGGTCCTAGTTCGTAAGAAATATTCACAAGTTTCGGATAGCAAAAGCGTGCCTGAACTCAACATGAGGACGGAATGTCTTTGCAGAGGTCCGTAAATATTTCCGCTATTTATTTATGTAACCCCAACTCTTCATTTTATGAAAGGTACAATTTAACATTAAACTGCACCCAGTTAGTATATTAGCTTAGTCATTCATTTAATTTTCATTTCTCGTGTATCTAAATTGCTGAAACAGGTTATTCGAAGGATGTTAACGAATGTCACAAAGTCTAGTACTAATTAATTTACTTGGTATGTCTAATGGAATCCTGTTTTGTCTTTGCGTGTTTAAAACAGACACGTTTAAATATTCCACGTATTATAAAGTACAAATCTATGTATTCGGAGCTTGACCAAAAGTTGCATTAACTTTCCCCTATTTTAGATCGGTAGAAACTATAAACTGTGCCAGTTTGATTTCTTAGGTTGGTGCCTAAAATTAATCGTTTTATTTAATAATAAGTTTTAAACTAATTAGAGAACATTATAAAGTAAACTTACTGTGCTCTCGCTAGCGTGAAAACGAGCATAAGAACGCGCGCGTCCAGGAGACAGCGAAGCGTGCGACGCGCGCTCATCGCGCGGTGAGCTCGGCACGCGGCGCATCGCGCGCCTACCGCGCCCGCTCTGCCCGCCACATCTCCCAACACTTTCCCTAACGCTATCAAACTATGCTTCGAAGTTGCGATCAAATATCTCCAGTATCGCGATCGCGATTCTTAGTGCAGCCTCATAGAATGGGCATGAGCTACCGCGGCGGCGGCGACGTGCGGAGTGGCGTCGCGCGTGCGCTTCCCGCGCGTTTCTCGCGCGATACGCGCCTCTTGGCGCGTTCTCAACTTAGCAACTTGTATACTTCTTAGAATTTCGCACGAATCAATGTCAGTTTATTATAACCTCAGGCAGCTTTTACTTGCTTACATTACATATTAGCATTGTGCAAGGATTTTATTTATTGGACTGAACGTGGATGCCTAATTGATAAAACAGGAAGTTTGCAAAGTGTTTAGGTCTGACCTCCACTATTCGCTATAAAGGCTGAACGATGATTTGAAGGGAAGTGCAGAAGTAATAAAGACTTCCCTAAAAGAGAAGGCGGATATTACGGATCATGATTATGAGTACTACCTGTACTACGACTTTACCCATTCGATTACCCATTATTCGATTATCGATTATTAAAGTAGTAACAAAAGACGGTCACGTAAGGAAAACAGACAAAAGCTGTGTCAAAGCCACTGACCCATTATGTTACATTAGCGTACTTGTGAATAACACGTTGAACCGTCTACAAAGATAAATCATTAGTAAAAATATCGCCATCTTCTTTGAAACCCCCAACCATCATAAACTACACTTACATCTTTAGAGTCCACATTCTCACGCTACTACCAGCGACGTGTCAAAGCTGGCACTCACGGCGGCGTGTTGACGTGTCACTGTGACCGCGTGTCAAAGCATGCGCTGGTTGGGACCAAATGGAAAGCAACGAGCTGTGTGTAGTATAGAAGCTTCTGTCAACTAAAATCACAGTGCACATATAATAATGATTATAATATTGTTATTATAATATATAATGCGGATTTTTATTTTTTTCGAATATTATGGGCAGACGCGGACCTTATAATATAATAATAATTTCAGCATTCAAAATTCAGCATATACCTACGGACGAAAAATTTAAAACTTTGACATTAATGACAGATAACTAAAACTGAGAAGAAACGACATTTTTTCATGTGACAACAAATATTTTAACTGAAACGCACATGTGCACAAACTTATTTATGTGTACTCGACTGCCGAAGGAGGGTTATGTTTTATTACATACGACTACATGTAACGAAAGATTTACAATGTAATGCTTTTCCTAACAATACTAAAGATCTACAAACAAAATACAAAAAATACGACTGACTCGAAAATCCTTCTTCTTTAAAGTGAGCTAAAACCGAGTCTTTCGTAATCAAACACACCTATGGCTCCAGTACTACCCATGTGGCAACATGCGGGAAGCGGCAGCAAGCGGAAGTGGCACACGGCGGAGGCGCGCCACCGCCGCCGCCGCGGAAGCTATTTGCCGGCGGGAGATTGCAGCCGCACTCGCACGCGATAAACAACGTGCAACGCGACGTGGCGATGAATCAATCTGCTAACCCATACACTTCAATATGACATTTACATATTCGTCGCCAGGTTCCGTGCCACGGATTGGCGGTAGAAATATTTGATGTGGCAATTTGGTTACTCTTATTTCTAGGTTTCGCAGTTGTAGGGTGTTTACGCTCCGTCTTATTTGTAGCCGAATTCAAAACGGTTTTTAATTTAACGCGTATCTTCCTTCTTTTTGCACTATATTTTCTAAATTGTTACTTTTATACTCCAAAGATTACTCTGAGACTAATAATTTACGTAATTATTTTAGTTTTTAGCGATTATTTCCTGGTGGTATCATACATTTTTTAAATCAACCTCTTATGTACTCTTTAGTACGTAATATACGTACTAAAGAGTTACCTTTTCGAATAAGTTATTAGCTAAAGTTATGATTAAATCTCTTCCCACTAAAATTACCATCAAAACGATCTTTGCAAGTTGTGGCCCTGCAATCACAGAAAGTGCTACGAGGTGACTTCGTAGACGCTACGAAGGTGCTACGGAAGAATTTGGTGATTGCCAATCCCATTTCTAGAGTTAGCAGTGTTGGAAGTTATTAGAGTTTTAAGTGTTCTACGTCTTATTATACATTCAAAGTAGGAAATCTTAATGTATGTGTCATTGCGCACATAGCTTCTATAAAAAACATTTAAATTGACAGATAATTGTGTGCGTTCTCTAGGTTATAATGATAGTTTAGTGCAAGATGCAGAACCTTCCACTATATCTTGCACTTTGTCACACAGTTTGACGTTCACTAGTTAGTTTGATTTATTTTCGATAAGTATGTTAACCATTAAATTACATTAGGTACAAAAACTTAACAAATCAGACTAAGGCCTGATATCCACAAAAAGATAACCAGCCGGTATCTCGGTCTAGATACCAAAGAGGTCCCATTCGAAGGGATTGTAAAATGTTTGGTGTATAAATAGCGCAACGGTAGAGAGCCGCGAGATTGGGCGCGGTAACGACGGTGATTTGACGAAGACGTGCCGTATACAGCCTACTATACAGCCGCCCTTACCATCGGCCGTTGAGTCATCGTGCTGTAATAATTATGAGACCGTATTACTCGATACTTTAATCTGTTTGTTGCCGCTACTCGCGACTACGCCATGTTGTCAACGGTCAATACAAAATCAAACCGTTTTATTTTAGTTGTTATGTTATGATTAGTGATGGTGGCCGAGCGGTAACTTGTGCGCTTCAGAATCCAACGGCACCGGGTTCGATCCTCGGCCCCGCACCACTGACTTTTCATAAGTTATGTGCGGTTTTCCATCGCTTCGTGCTTTGGAAGATACGTTAAGACGTCGGTCCCGGTTGTTATCGATGGATAGCAGTCGTTAAGTCACGTTACACAAGAGGTTGCCATAACCTCATACGACAAAAAAAACAAGAATATACCTATTATAGTCCGTTTGTCTTTTAATATAAATCATCACTCTTCTTACGGCTATTTTGAGTGTGGTAGATTCAGTTAACTTTCATGGGTGGCCTCATTGGGCCCGTGTTAATGAAGATATTAATTTAAAATGGACAGAAATATAACAGATAATAAACTATAGCATATGGTATGATTTTTAAAACTTTGAACTATCGTCAATACCACTAGGACTACGGTCGCAGTCGAGTTCCAACAGTACTGCAGTAGTATGTACACCGTAGTGGTCTCCCACGCACATTACACTTGGTGATGACTAGGATTTTATTTCAAATCACCGCACTGAAGGCGCCAACGCTCGGACTTTAAAGGTCACGCGTCGGCGCCCTTTGAAGATATCATAAAATATAATGCGCTCACAGCTAGCATACGTGTATTGTATGTATATATAAGACCTACACACAATATTATATACGCTTTTAAAAATGTATTTTCAAACACCATCAATGCATTTCTGACAAAACAATATTTTACGTAGGTACCTAGTTCAGATTTTCTAGCACGCATGCCATAACGAAGCACGTCGACCTCTCTCCGTAGCGTTCACGTAGCATTTCGTAGGCTATAACGGCGCGTAGCGTTGATTGCTACGTAATTCCCTGCTATAACGAATTTCACGGATTCATTTCGCAGATGTTGCCAATTTTCTCAATGATATTGCACAAGTTAAGAAATGACTATTAATATTATAGACGCGCCATTAAGAATATAAATATATTTATCCTTCTAAATACAATCACAGACCTGACACAATATTGTAACAAAAAATCCGTAACGCGAAAAGTAATCATTGCAGTGGATGGAGTCATATTTTTCATGAACATTCAAAAACTTTTGACAAGCTACACCATTGCTCAGGGACAATCAAAGTTTAACAAATTTGAAATAAGTTACAGGAAAATTTTGTGATATTTCATTGATCACATTTTATTTTACTACCTATTTTACATGTTAAACTAATTTGACTGTTTCATAGCTTGTTAAACTAACGAATAATGGGAATGTATAGAAAACAAAAGATAGTTATTTTCTCCATTACTTTTGACTAATATAATAGTTAATGTAATAGGGATCGAACAAAGACTATGGTTCAACTGTGATTGTTATTTTAAGAATTTTCAGTTTATTAAGATACCAAATAAACGTACCAATTATACGTGGAAATAGGGATCATTCAGTACCTCCAATGAGTATTTCAATTCGATCGAGCTGAGGGATTTGCCTAATAGCGCGGCATCAGTCAAAGTGTGAGAGCTGACAGGCATTACGACTAAGGTTCAATACTGCTTCTTACATCTTTGATTTGTCATATGTAACGTTACTTAATAAACCTATGATTTCATTGTTATCTCTGAAATTAGTTAAAAGTTTGTTCTTAGTTGAGAAGAGCGTTGAAGGTGTAAGTAATACTAAACAGTATATTTCTTTTTTTTTTGCATAAGTTATGCTCATTTAAAAACAAGTAAATATATATTAACTAGCTAACAACGGGTCTAATTCGCGCACAAAAAAATATCAATGTATATAATTTTGACATACCTTGACGTTTCCGCGAATTAGACTCGTTTGTAGCTAGTTAATATGTTTCCTGTTCGCGAAAGTTTAAGAAAGAATATATATGTTTTTCCATCATTTCGCGAAGTCTATATAAGGTACCTCGTTTCTAATAACCGACCCGACAGCTCCTAGCTGACTCGTGAATTGAGAGGTCTTATTATACTCGATATAGGAGTGGAAAGCGACCAGCGGCGAAACAATCAGTCGAACCTCGGGGACCTCGTTTAGTTGCCATTGTTATGTGAAACACGGGTTTGCGAGTCAATACGTACCTTATGTAACCTAGGAAGGAGGTCATTATAAGGCATTATGTCTCTGCTATATTCATAAATGAATCCACATTTTACGTCAGTAAAGCTAATACAACTTTATTTTTACGTACTACCAACTATCGAGGTATTTAATCTTACCACGATCCTTAAATACCGATAAGGCTGTTAGCATTCACAGCTGCGGTCAGGTAGAGTCTTTGCTCAATGAAAACTCGTGTCCAAGTCAAGAGTTGGCAAGAGCATTACAAATGAGCCCATAAGCAGTTCCAAAACGCCTTCACCATCAGGAAATGGTCCAGGAATAATTATTAAGCCATGAATTTTGATAAAATAAAACGAAGGAGCAAAATTATACACCCAAATCGTTATTATGCTATGTCTTTCTATTCATTAAGTATATTTTTGCCGTAATTTACTTTTTAAAACACTTTCCCGATGTTTCAAATTGCGTATAGTAACTCCTGCAGTTGTAATTTCATAACCATAATCATTTATTGTTCTGTTTCCACATGTACATTGTTAGGTCTTAAGATAATGCAGTTTAGTATCCATTCCATTTTCGTAGAAATCCATTAAAAAAATGATTTAATGTACCAGCTCATTACACACTTGTATCAAATAAAGTATGTGAATCATTCGCAGCCACCGTCTTGTCCTCATCAACATACCACTAAAGGAATATAGGAACATCATCATAACCGCAACACAATAACGCTTAGTTCCAAAAGTCGCGGTGGTCGTAAGGCTTTAATTCCCGTGGCGCATGCGCGGTACAGAGCCTGAGAGTAACTGCTTGTTTTCCATCGCTGAACGTTGGAACTGTCCGCGGCCCCCGACAGCGGCGCCACAGACGCGCAACAACAGCCCCCAAAGTATAAACAACACAATTCAATGTTCGTACAAACTCGGAGATGTTGAAAGTTGATCCGCTGATGATTTTGATCGGTGTCGCCGCTTCTATTATTGGGTGAGTTTGATAATAGTTATGTGTTATATTTAATTTATCTTGAGTATTTGTTATGTCATTAAATGTTAGCAGAAATTAGTGTAGTAACAATAATTTTGAATTCGGTTATAATTTTGCCTGTTTTAGTGCAAATAAACATTTACTAATAAGCGGAGCGTAAAGTAGAACATTTTATTGGGTTTTAGTTGCTCATATTTCCCTAATAGGTTCAAAAATATTAGAAACATTATGGGCAAAGCTTTAATAAATATCGAAGTTGTTATGAAATCGTTTAAAAAACGGTATACAATTGTGGTAACAACGACAATTATGCTACCGAAACGAATATACTTAGACGTTATAATAGTATATCATTATGGATGTACATAATATTAACATTTCCGAATAGTAATTTTTTTTGTGACTGCGACTAAATGAATTAAATTGGACATAAAGGCTTTTTGCAAACATCGTGACAACTGCACAAGATTTAAAGTGTATTTAATGAAATACCCTCATCAAACGTCTCGTCGCTGGATGCTTAAGAACTCCATGAAATTTAATAAGTAGGTGCTTTTACTAGATTAGACGTTTAAACTAAATAAAAAGTAGAATGAATAATATTCCAATACTATAAGAGATAAAATCAAAGTGGAAATAAAATCATTTTCCTGATATGAATACCCAAATAGATATGTTTTTATGAACACCAAGATGTATTAAATACAGATAGACTGGACAGGCGCGATGGATGGCGTTTTTGCTTAAAACAATCACTTTCTTTGGATGAATAATATAGACAACAACAATAGGATGGCTCCATCATGCCCTCACGTACTTATTTAAACATCTTGTCCTATATGATAATTAAATTATATTTTGACTTTAGAAAATTTCTTATGAACTGACAACGGGGCCTAACAAAAGCATTTTATGAATGGGGTAGAAATTGTATAAATTGATATCTCATTTAACTAAATGGCCATAACATTTTATAACCTTTACCCTTTAAAAACGAGGAATATAACGTTAAAAATACCTATCTATCTGTTTACCTATCGCCTGCCACCTAATGTGTAATTTCGTATTGTCATTTTTCCATCCTCTTCTTCATATTTCGGCAATCAGTATTCATCTCACTGAGGGTATTGACACAGCAATCACAATCATATATAGAAATATCATGTTCGGCTTACAAACTAATGAAGGCTGTATTGAATTTAATGTTTACTAATGAATACCTTCAAGGATTCTTGGAATTTGACAAAATTAGACGATGCCTTACCTACATATTACCTACATTTATAAAATCTTTGTAATATCGATGCTGTTAAATTAACTTGCATGGATAAAAACAAATGATAGTTATTCCTTTCATACGTTTCATTTAACCATTTTGTTAGTACGATGGTCACATGTGCACACTATGATGGTTGTCAATAAAAAAGTAATGCGGGTAAGATAACACTTTAGCGCCAATTACTAGGCTTGTTAAACTATGCGCCGCATGAAACCTTGCTGTAGCCGAATAATTACAATCTAAGGTGGAGCTCTAAGTTCGCAGCAGGTGTTTATCTTCAAAGCGATTTACTCGTCCATGTTTAACTTAAACGACTATCAAACTTTTAATTGCTTCTTTGGGAACTATGAACGGGTCCTCTTAACAATTTAGACTAACTTCAGTGTCACTGGGATTGTTTACGTATATTTTAAGGGATCTTGAGTTGTTGCCGTTTCACTGTACATTTAGGGGTTTGTCAGTGAAAGTTAGTAACAAGTTTTATTATAATATTCTTCAAGAACAAAGGTATCATATATCATAAGGGGTTTTCCAATGACACTGAAACAAGCAGCGATGAAAATGATGCACGCATATTCGACCTTCGACCGCGTCATCGTTTACCATCACGTGCGACTACGGCGAAATGTTTTTTAATCCGGCAACTAAAAGAGTTAGTTCAGAATTCTACAAAACAAATCACTCTGGGTGTGTATTTCAAAGCCGCGCCCACACCACAAATGACGTTTACTTTAAAATAAATGTCTGAAACTGTATTAATTTGCTTCGTTTGCGATTAACTCGTTATTTATCCAAAAGGCAGAAGCTTGCTGCTGCCAATTGATTACTTTAGCGGTCAGCAGTTTGCCTCAAACCAAACAACAGATTCTCTTTATTTGTATTTATAGTAATAGGTATAATATATTTAAACTACTAGTAGCAGTATAGGGTAATATTTTTTATCTACTGGAATAAACAGTAAATGCTACTATAACAATACTAATATATCGATACGAAATCTTCAAAACATAGCCAACATAGGTACCTGAAGTTCAGCACCGTGGTGAAAGCTAGTAGAAATAACTTTTCCCCCAAACTTTTTGTACTCAAAACTGGTTATACATTTCAATAGACGTAAGCATAGTAAAGAGATATTTTAAAAAGACACAATAACTTTTATTGACTGTAGCCTACTGATATGCGCCTACTTCAATATTGAAAATAATAATAACAGCTAGGTACTTCAATGCGTGCGTATCGTCGCTGCGCAGTAGGACGAGCACGAACTTCGAAAGTATATTCGTAACGTTAACGTAAATAGTTTGAATGAGATATTTTGATCAATTATGCCCCTGCTATCGACAAGATCGCGTACGCATTGCGCCTAAGAGAACAAAAACCAATTGTTATGCGCAGCGGTGAATGGCGTATTTATTGAGTTATTTATCCTGATACAAGTAAAGTATATGAATATAGCTCCTAAAAGCTCCTCAAATGGTTGCCACCAACCGAATAACAGATAAGCGCGCGTAAGCAAAAATATTTTGGCAACAAATTAATTTTCCCAAAGGTCTAATCCTAAACCGGGAACTCAGGAGCTGGTAACAATGCCAAATTAATTAAGCGCTGTTGTTCTAAAAAGGTCGATTTCAATTACCCGTGTTCTTTTATAATTACAAGACTCATGCGATGGTGATAATTATTATATTAAAGAGTTTGTTTGATAATGGTAATATCGTACCTTTGTAGGTCGAAAGCCTCTCTTCTGCAATGCCAGATGAATGCCAGCCTCTATTTTTTAAACTTGTTAGGGTATAACCGAAATAGGCTTTAAAACTTATTTTTCATAATTACCATCAACAGCATATCATCATAGTCAAAAGGTCAACTTGTTTACTATCCCTACATAAAATAATAATGAAAATATTTAGTTTAACTAGTTTTTGTGCCGACAAAACATATCTAGACTGGGTAACCGAACTGAAAATGTTTTGTCGATTCGTATATTCCATTACTGCCCGTCGTCTTGAGATGCACATCCGTTTAGATGTACCTCCCACCGCTCAATACACCCGCACCACTAGCCACAGAGCAAACAGACAGCAAGTGCAGTGAAGTTTAGTCTAACAACTTGGATATCCGGCTGGGCTATTGACTGGCCTACAACACAGGCAATTATTTAAAAAATCATCCATGTGCGAGTCGGCCTCATTCACGAAGGGTTCCGAACAATTGTCTATAAAATCGGCAAAAAATCACGTTTATTGTATGGAATCCCCCATATGTCTTATATTATGTTTTTTTTAGTATTTTTTGTTATAGCGGCAACAGAAATACATCTGTGAAAATTTCAACTAAGTATTACGGTTCATGAGATACAGCCTGGTGACAGACGGACAGACACACCGGATTTTCAAATAATTATCACGATGACTCACCAGTCTGGATTTGACTGTAGCTAAAACATAACGCTCCACTGTTATAAAATGCGCTTTGATCACAGCAAATTCAAATCTTTTTCCTGCTCGCTAAGTATTCAATCAAATATACAAGTGGTCCAGAAGTATGCACTTTGGCCTTTCCTTCTACTGTTCACATTATATTGGACAAATACCAAAATTAGGGTGAATTCTCTTTTCACTGTAAGTTCTACAGTTCTAGTTTATGTAAAGGGGTTCCTCGACTGGCTTGTCAATACTTTGACTGTGGTAGCTAAGAGGCATAATGGAATCCCGAGGTCAGGGCGAGTTGATTTTACCAGCGCCTGTTCTGACGTACCCGTACAATATCGGTTAATCCCCAACTTATAGGTACGTAGTTGGATAGCGCTGATGTACTGAGATGGAGATATGATATTGGATTCGGAAATCACATTTTATAAATAGATTCGACAATATAAAGAATAAATATAATATTATCGTATTTACTCCGGAACAAGGTTTGCAAAACGTTCAGTTGATCGGGATCTGACTTATTTGCTTGTACAGAAGTATTATTCGAGGTAATTTTTACATCTTTTTCGTATATTACAGGACATACAAATTTCTTAATAAAATGTGTAGGTATATAGTTTGTTGGCGCCAAAAAACTTGCTTATATCATCCATCGCTCATTGTCGGGCACCGGTGACACCGCGGTTTCCCTCCCTTCCCACCCTAGTGGGCACAATACCTAACTCCCGTACTCGTATGATAGATTGGGAAATAGCATTATCGAAATGTACCCATCGCACGATAACTTCGTAATGCGAATACGTGATACGGATGCCGAAAATCACGATGCTTTTTTCCTGTATTTCTTCATAGAGTGGAAATGGAAAAATAGGAAGTGTAGGTATAACTGCTTAATATACGATTTGAGGCATCAAAGCGAATAGCTGAAAAACGAAAAACTCTTGTAAAAAGTAGGTGCATTACATACACGAAATATTTTTGAAAATAAAAAGAGTGTATTACTCTACCGTGATAGTTGCAAGAAAAAGTAAAGCGCACATTAAAAGTTTGTTTCATCAAAGGTTCTATTCACGGTTAAATAAACCAGAAAAGACGGTGATCTCATAAAAGAAAACTTGTCAACCCGAGCCCAGACCTTCTCCTGTACTTGGAAAGCAGCGGTGTCAATATTTGTTTGTAACTAAATAAGACACTTTGAAACACAAGTGCTTTCGATACAGAAACTCTCAAAGCGAGAATCAAAAGTGAAAACTGGAGCTTTTGGAAATACAAAACATGGAACGGAAGATCTGGAAACTTAATAATGCTTGGGAGTTACATCAGACCTACTTCGAGAGCTTACGGGATCTAGGCTACTGAATTAAATGTAAACGGGACCTTTATCAATATTTTATGAGTTATATTAGCAGGCGCGTAATTTCAAAGGCAAAGAAAGAGACATCGCACAGCGTAACTCGATTACGATTTTTCTTTACCTACCTTTGGTTCCAAAAAATTTTTTGAATAAGTATATACTCGTATATAAAATTATTGAGATTATGTTTCCGGAAAAGTTCGAGAAGCGACGATAAAGTTAATTGTGTCCTCTATGTTGTTATTTTCTGTTTTTTTATAAAGTTAATGTTAGACTTAACGAGTTTAAAATCTAAACTAAACATTCAGATTTCAACTTCTAATCGTCTCGCTGCCTCGGCACACACAAATATTTTTCTTCTGAAAATTTCATTAAAATTTTGAAAGCTTTCGGTTCTGTTCTTGGGAGTTGAATTAGACGTATTTTATTTCTGAATATTTTACCGAGAACGGCGTATAATATTACTTACGCGTAGACCTTATAATATGTATAGGGAACCGTACAATTAGGATCAAGCATTATCAGAAACGTGTGAAATGCGACAAATTAACCTTTACAATATTTAATTCGTATTTTATTTACATCCCTATTAGTTAGTGGCTGCTTTTAATTTATTTTTATTCACGTACACGTTTTTCTTTGCCCGTCACTTTTTATAATCATTTGCCGTTATATTTAGGCAAAACTTTATCTACTACATACGGATTAGGTGTCAATAAAGTGTCCGATATCTCTCGTCACACACGAGAGGGTGTCGACTGAAAATATCGCATCCCGTACGTGCTTATCGTACTCGAAGACGCTGTAGAAAGGTCCTTTCAAGATTTCAACCCTATACATTTTGGGTGTATTGAGATTTACGAGTACCCTTTCAGTATTTGCGCCACCGACGTGATGAGCTTTTGACAAATTTAGACTTACTGGAAAGATGTTTCAGCTTTGCAGTGGTTAAGATGAGTTTTAGAATTTGTAGATTGCATTGAGGGTTATAATTGTGCTTACACGAAGTCATCGCCTTGACAGCTTGTCCTCGATTCTAAAACGCCTAGTTCCTAATGTGTCATCAAGGGCGTCGGGTACCAAGTGGTGCGCAAGGGCACGACTCACACTTGACGGCCTGCCAACTATCGACCGCCGCGCCAGTCAATGTCAACGACCACTCCGTGAATGGCATCGTTAACTAATGACACTCATTATAATTCGACTTTATGTGATATCTCAAGGAGATTGTCAGTTTTGTTCGGATGTATTACAATATTAATTTATAAAAAAAACGAATACAAAAGTAAAAAATATTTGCGCCATAAATATGCGAATGCGAATAAACTGCTGCATTTGTAACTACTAAAGGCTCTCGCTTTCCGGAATTGTAATTCTCAGAGTCATAGTGACATTAATTTCCCAAAGCCCTTTGTAATGTGATAGCAGAATCTGATTCAAAGGGTAAAAAAGACATCGAAACTGAAAAGAGCTACGTTAGAAATTAATGTTCAGAAATCAGTCAGATTTCACAAAGTTCTCATCAAAATTCTAGGGAAATTCTCCCCATTCACAACATCGAGAACCGAATAGTGGTAAATCGAGATCAAGCGTGACGAAAACGGCTCTCGAATAACTCTGCGTTTACACGGAGCTTAACAGCTCGGTTCACACTGAGAAAGCGCGTTTGTTTACGGACAGGAAATAACTGAGACCGCGCCGGGAATAAAAGTGTGATGCATTTTTCATATCAACCGCCTTATCCTTTGCAACATTTACTTTGTGAACGAGAGCTCCGACAATGTGCTTTAAAATGCAAAGTTTCAAGAAGGCATGTACAGCGCCTGAATGCGGTACGAACTTTAGCTTATTTTTTATTGCAAGTGTATGTTATATGTGAAAGTGTAAGTAGTATAAATATGAAAACACCGTATGAAAATGCAATAGTCCAAGAAGGACGCATTCTTAGAATATGGCATTCAATACCTTACTTATAATACCCTAACAAAACTATGGTTTTAGAAAAATAAACTCTTTTTCATTTGTTTGTTCTTCATCTGTGCGTTCGCACATCGTTGAACCGGTTGAGTTGAACCTTTAATTGTATTAAAGGTTCGTATATACTCGTCGGCACTTGCAGCAAAGTTTCTGCAGAGTATCATCAACGTACAATAGGTGACGAGCGAGTCGTATCGTGCACTTGTTCGTGTTGTATCCGTTCGCGCATTGTTCATCCGATTGAGTTGAACAAACACTCGGGCAACAACTAGTATTTTATAGAAAATGTTTGTATCATTTTATCTGTCGCGTCGAGCCGCGACCGCTGACAGCGGTCGACATGCAAATTGTTACTCTGAGTGATGGCTCCATATTTTTCCACCCAACACGATGTGGCTTCGAGTTCATCAATCTTATTAACTGCTAGTGAGCCTAGCGGGAAAGCGACGCTTAACTTCACAATATTATGTACAAAGGTTAACTTTATTTTCAATATAATGTTAACGTTACTCAGAGACGAGGGTATAATATACGCTCGTTACCTACACGTAAATAAAATATACATCTTATGTGTAGATAACTAATCTGCTACTGAAATATGTTCTGAAAAGAACGTAGGTTCCTACGTATAGAAACTGTGATTTTTTATATGCATATGTTTTTTTTGTGCAAAATTAATAGGCTCTACAATCCTTGACCAATCACTTGCACTAAAGGATTTGTATACATTGTGTGTGGATTTCCATCACTTTTGCACATATAGCTGTTATCGTTTGATAATTGTCGTAAAAACAGGTCAGAAGCCCTTTGACGGCCTGACATATTGTGACACCAGAGACTAGCAGAGACACCACAAGAATGACCTAAATGAATTGGTATGATAAAATAACACGCGATTCTAAATCGCAGTTTCTCGTTTAAACGTCCGGAATATTTTTTATAAGCCGAAAATAACCTGAAACGTGCGCTAAAGTGTTTGCCTTTATTCGTTTCATGATACAGGTAGAATAAATAAGAGTTGAGGTAAAAATCCCAGCAGAATAAACTTATTGGAGTGGATGGAAGGAATTTTTATCGATGCGAGAAATACTACAAACAAACATTGTGTATCAGAATTTATCCTAAATCGGTGCCGAGGTAGTCATGGCGAAATTTATAACTTTTGCTGTGAAAATTTATTTTCAGAGTAAATATGGCTTAACATATCTATTTACTAGCTAAGAACGGTTCTAATGCTTATACCTACGTATTAATTTCAATTAACAGATTGAATCACATTATTCCTATATACCTACCGCGTTATAAATTATTATTGTTTTAGCTGAATTAATCACACACATTTTAATTGTACCGTATGGTCCTAATACATCCATATTTTAAGTTGGTTGTATTTTTTCATATACCGCTTCAATTCTACATGGGCAATGGGTATGACCAAAGCGGTACCTAATCTCGTAGTAATTATATGAAAATGTACTAATTTTCATAAACTCTATATCACGCAGTGGCTTATTTGTGTCGCCAGTCCGCTAACATCCGAGGCGCGTGCATCGCAAACAATTCCATCATGGCTCCATAATGATTGAGCACGCGAACTAAATCGGTTGGCTAATCTATTGTTTGGCTATCCACTGCTTTCAATTATGTGAAAATGTCCACCAATCTGGTCAAGCACACACAATAAACCACAGTTATTAATTAACTTGTGTGCTTTATTACTAGAAACCAAATACATAAACATAAAAATTTTACTATAAGATACTATAAACTGTACGCACCTACAAAAATATAAGCTGCCAATAAATGGAATAAAACGAAGATTTAGCCCTGTTTAAAATTCAACCGTTAATTACAATCCTGGGTGAATCGGCCTTCGCCTGGGGCCATACCTTGCGATTCTGTGATACCTCCCAAAAATTCAATTTCTTTAAACTTAACTTTCTCAACTCTGAGATCGCTTAACTTTACAATCAACTTAACCCTTAAGGATGACAATCAGCTTAACCCCGAAGGTATGATATACCTATGTAATAGATATAAAATGTACCTTTTGAGTTACCTCCTCCTGATTATCGTTATATACGTATATATATTTTTATGTTGAATATAATAAAAAAATTGCGAAAGAATGCAAAAGAATTTGAAAACATACACATACGAGTACAATACATTTCATTTTTTTTATTGACACGGATTACGCAGCCTTTTTTTAACTCCCGTTTATTTGTTTTTTCCCAACAAGAACCTTTTTTTGTATAAAAACAAATCAAGAGGGTATTATTCTGACCGCAATCCGCGTAATAATTTCAATGGAATACAGTTGCGTTTCAATTCGCTAGGTAGGTAACACACATAGTTTGCATGAAAACTTTCAATTTGTTCCATTGCTAGAGGTGTTCTGTGAACCTCTGATTGAGAGTTGTATTTGAAACTTTGCTCTACAGTTGGCGAGTAACACAATCTACCTCTGACCTCTATTACAATAGAGGACATTATAAAGGTCAGTGCGTAAGTACGTAGGTAGGTATAGTGAATATTTGTACGATCCACAAATATTTGTTTCTGGTCTGGGTGTGAGTGTATGTAAAATGATATGTCTGTAAGCGGTAGGTACCCACGATACAGGAGCAATCCTAGTGTGGGGCTACGTTGTTTTATAAAAAATAAATAAAAAGTGGTTGTCTGTGAAATTGGAATCAGACTTAAAATATATTCTTGTACTGTATAGGTACGTAGGTAGACGCTACAAATACTCCGGCAACCCATAACTTCCGTAGAGTTCGTAAATTTAAGTCGTTATTAATACTCAATCTAGCCTCTATTCTAGCTGATGGATGTCAATGTTTGTTGACACCATAGAGGAAATAAATACAACGTGTTGACACATCGAAACCTTAAAAGATGCTGTGAAAAGATCATTTAATCTATGATGGAAATACCTAAGGCCCAGATATTATTTAAAGTTATAATATTTTAGTCAACCATTGCTAAATCACTGTAACTATGCAATAGTTAACTCATTTAGAAATGAAACCAATACTGTGAAATGTTTAGTTCAGTTTAAACTACAAAAAATGTATCTCATACCTACCTACATTAATTTTACCAATTTACAAATCGTTAAAGTAGAGAAGTAACTGCAATCTATAATGAAATCCCTAACAAATATTAGAATACCGCATCACTCGCTCGGAAATGGAAGATTTCAATCATGAAGATTTCTATTCTAAATACATCAGTCGTGAAATGTCGAAAACCGCTGGAAACCAAACCTTAATGTGGCGTGACAAAGTTTTTCACTTCTCTTATCGATTTCTATTTATCAGTATTTGGGAACTGCTTAATCTTATTGGGATACGTCTGTGGTAAGATTCATGATGATGACGGTTCGTGGTTACGCGGTATAACCTCCTTCTGTCTGGTTATATCCTAACCTTGATGTCCAACGCCTGCACTTTAGCCGAAAATCTGATATACGTGAAGTGCTATCAAAATATCAAAGTAAACCGGTTCTTACTCGTATCAAATAATATCCTTTCTCTCATTGGTCAATGCCGAGAGCTTTGACGTTCACTCTGGAAAGCTGCAGACTGAAATTCGTTGATGGTACAACTGATGATCGATCTAAAGAGTGTCTTAGAAGTTTATCTGCCATATTTTGGACACTTGGCAATGGCCGTTGGATATATTATGGAACAGTTGGATGCTATCAGGCCTCCGATCCCGAGCACCGTTGTGCTTATCGGCCATCTCTGCGTGCTTGCAGACCCTCACTCCGTAACTCCTGATAGACCTCGTACCCAATTCGTGAACTCGATATTTTTGGTGAACAACATTATTGTGTTTATGTACGATTTTATAGCAGCTTGGGAACACCTATATAATATGTCCTAGCTGAAGCTTTGTATCCTCGGCAGCTTGAAGTAATTTTGAAACCATGGAATCTTCACTGAAGTGAAGTTGAAACAGGAAGGTGAACCTCGAATAATACAATTATTAAATAGCCATAGAAAAACTAGATTCATGTCCATAATGCAAACAAACCCACAATACCTATAGGTATCGTTTATAAGCTGGACGTTTAAAAGAAATGAATGTTAAAATATAGAAGAGCGTCTTTCAAGTCAAATTGGAAAAAGAAATACAGCATTCCCGACGAAAGATTAATTTATGTAAAGTGAAAAAAATAATCTTGTACATTGTGGATGGCATCAGCAAAACGACAAGCAATATTATTCATCTGAAGGGGTCAAGCGCAGCCACAGGTCAAATTTTGAAGTAATAAATAAACACTTTCTAACAGATAATTAATGGAAGATGGTTTAGTTATAAGATAAATTTAATTGGCTACGTGATAATGTTTGAGTAAGAAAATTAAAACTCGCTTCCAAGACTGACCAAGCAAATGTCTCGAGAGTTCTTTGAAAATAAAAAAAGTATTAACTAACGAGATCTTTTTATTCTCGTCTGAGGTTTGCCCTTGTATAGAGCTGAAGTAAGCACACTATATAGGTACCTATGTGGGGTTGGCGGTTTGTACAAATAGGAAATCCAGTTGCCCGCACTTGTACGAATATGGAAAATCTATTAATGTATCTGAAGCCTACAAAATGAGTCGAGTCTAATTTAGGTTATCTTTGAATTAATGACATGGCCAAAGAAAGTCCAGGCGTAGGCAGATGCGGTAGAAAATCAAGGGTGCTATCGAGACCTGAGTTGACAATTTGGCACATTTTGTAACAAGCAAAGGGCTCTCTCAGCTTCGAGGGCTCTCTTCGCCACCAATGAGAGCTCAAAATGTCTTTTGTCCTTCCCACAAAAAAAGAATATTGAAGGTCACTTGATACGACTTCGTTATTTCACCTGAAGTTCTTGAATATCATAATGAAACTAAATTAATAATATTTCTTTGTACTAACACAAGCAATTGCGGAAAATTAGGAACGGATTAGAAGATTTCATCACATTAAGGACTGTAGCCAAATTAATGGATGTCGTAAATGTATATTATGTTCGGACTCGATTGAAAACAACTATGCATTATCTGTGTAGGAATCGATCAAAGCCTCCGTATCTACTGTGTGGAATGTGATCAAAGCCTAATAAAATATATGCAGAGAAACCTAATACTGACAATGGAAAAAGTTTGTGTTATACATGAGCGAGCACTCTCTACTAGCATCAACAAATGAAAAGATCTACATAATGCATTATCTGCTTAGTATCACAATTTACGAATTCTCGAATTGGCGGAAATTCGTGCCGTCGGGGCATCGCTTTTCGCGTAAAAAAGCTTTTTAAAAATACAATTTAGTTTTTGGCTACAGCCGAGTCTAACGATCGTTAGTTGAGACTTTCATAGGTCTGAAGTATCTTAATATTGAAACTAAATGAATCATAAGTTTTCGTGCAAAAACGTACATAATATCATATATGCGAATCTTAAGGGTTTCTTTACTATAAATAATCTTACTTACCCAACAACATCAAACAATAATACCACATATATACCTACCTATATCTATAGTTTCTAACTATGACGTAACAAAAAACCACACATACGCAAAAACTATCCACAAAAACGAAGACCGGAGAAACAAAGTTTCCAAACAAAAGTTCCACTCTATACGAGGCGTTAATTCAAGCTGTAATGTACTAAGTATACACTAGTCGTATCTCTCCATTTGTCCCGCGTTAGACCACTGGATATAAGGGTAGGTTAGACGCCACTGGTACAGTGTAATACAGTATTTAAACGTAAGCAAACAAACCATCAACCAGGCATCCGACAGACAACTATTCAACTCACATAACACTTGACTCGGTTAGGAATATACATACAAGTGTCTCTTACATAAAATACATACTGTTTACCTATAAAGTTGTTACAGCACTGTGTCTGAAAGAAAATTTGACATCAACTCAGTGTTTAAAACTAAGCTCCAGATGAAGGAAATTATTGTTAAAAACCGACCAAGTGCGAGTCGGACTAGCGCACACAAGGGTTCCGTACCATTATCAATAAAAACGGATGAATAATCTCATTTTGTTGTATGGGAGCCCCCTTAAATATTACTTTTATTCTGTTTTTAGTATTTGTTGTTGTTATAGCAGTAATATAAATACTACATCTGTGAAAATTTAAACTGTCTAGCTACCACGGTTTATGAGATACAGCCTGGTGACAGACGGACAGACAGACAGATTGACAGACGGACAGTACAGCCTTAGTAATCCCGTTTTACCCTTTGGGCGCGTAACCCTAAAAACCGTGGCAATAGAGCATTAGTAACAACCTGGACTAAAATATCTGTGGTCATGCTCTTTTCAGGGTGGGTGGGAGTAGTCCTTGAGAATCAGTCCCGTTTTGGCTTAGCGTGCTTAGCACTTTCAACATCGTTAATTAAAGCCTAATGGTCTTCATCACTGGATTTAAAAAGTTTAGGTACGGTCCATGTCTCGTCACTACTCCGTAGTAACTTCCATCGTGTCGTGGCTCGGCGCAAGTTTTAACACGATACATTATTGTAAGGCGCAAACTGGATCTGAATTCTTGCAGCCTAATTTAATAATAAGGGTACCGATGACGTTTTATTTTACTTCACAAAATTTGGTAAAACTTAAATGTTTATTATAATGTTGTCTCTGATGGTGGCCGAGAAGTAACTTGAGCACTTTAGAAGCCAACGGTACCGAGTTCGATCCTCGGCCCGTACTAATGACTTAGTATAGTCTTAGTAGTTCCTGAATTTCTAGATACAGGGAATATTAATTAGGGGTCTAGAATTATGGATCTATGTTAGTGATTGTGACGTTACAATAAAAAATAATATAGGTACGCCGCAAACTTTGATGCTGGGAAACGAAATCATAGATTTTTACAAGAGTTGTACCAACTTAATGCGCTTCTAAATTAATTTCAAATGCTCCCACTAAGTCCATAAAGCACCTCTTTTATAATATTTCTAACTATTATCAGGTAGATCCTAGTACAAAGCCACAGAAAAGGGAAAATATTATTTTCACGATATCTTGAATCATTGCTTTCGATATATAATTATAGAAACCTAGTAATATAAAATCACATTAAGATGAGTGACGTGATATAACAGACGGGTAGGTACATACTTATTTCATTTTATTCCGCACTAATTCAAATATAATAAACAATTATATATTATATTCCACAATGTATTTTATTTTAACAAGTTCTTATCTGTGAAGTTATACGTATTTTTGGTCAAATACAAGTAATTTGTGGTGATGTTTTTTTATAACCTTACATATTGGTCAATAAGTAATAAACTATACCGTTGTTTTGGCGAATAAGCTGGTAAGTACTACGTCGTAGGAGATGTCGTAGCACTCGAGCTACAATCACTACGACGTAGAACTTGCGTAGCGCTTAGTAGCTTAGGCAGGACCCAACAGCTATTCCAAATGCACTCGTAGACGGTGAAAATATTACTTTTAAAAGCTCCAGCAATGCAATTATCTTCTTCAATTAAGCCCTAAGAGCGCAGAACTATGATGCGCGTCAGCCAGCTGTTATCCAGACAAATTAGCTATCCAGGCTAGCAACTAATTTTCATTAATGCCACTTCCAGCTGGACCTAGGGTTGCTATGCATCTTTTACTACAGAATGAATGGGTATTATGCCAAATGAATGGTACATTGCCCTGACACCGAGTGCCAATAACAATAATGGCAATGAAGTGGCTACTTTACGGTCAAAGTACAGTGCTAAAACACAATTCGGTTATTTAAGCTGCCTTGATTAAATTCCCTAAACTGTTAACCCTAACAGGAACCAGAGCAGTAGGTACACTTCTCGCATTCAAATCCCGTCACACGAAACTTTATT
This sequence comes from Hylaea fasciaria, assembly GCA_905147375.1. Classification (NCBI taxonomy): domain Eukaryota; kingdom Metazoa; phylum Arthropoda; class Insecta; order Lepidoptera; family Geometridae; genus Hylaea; species Hylaea fasciaria. The sequence continues at coordinate 4,395,008 of LR990198.1, forward strand.
CCCTTCACGTAAATTATTTAGATCTTAATGGATTTAAAACATTTATATTTATAAATGTTATATCAATTTAAAAGAAAGTAGATAGGTATTGCCAACTCCCGATTCTTTCTTGACCGATGCGAAGTTTTTCCATCAATCAAACTCCCTTGTTAGAAGTTTCGATTACAAAGTTTGATTCTGAACTTTTGTCGCGAAGTCGTATTCTTTGTCATTATATACTTTTCATTTATCTGGACTCAGCCAGCAGCTACGAGTAGCTTCAGATCTTGCGGAAAAATAGGTAATGTAATTGTTCACTCGATGGAACGTAGAGAGATGATAGTAAACACTACGTTCGTATATTGCAGGTACCTAATTGATTTTCGATTGAGTCGTACGCGAGACATGAAATGTATGCAATATAGCCTCGATAGAAATTGTGCCATGCTGAATAGGAGCCTAGATTAGAAATGTAGGAAGGACAGCAATCAAATCAGCTCATATCGAGTCGCAATCATCGACTGTCAGCCGGCAATTAAGGACGCATAGAAACGGCACAAGACTTCAAAATTACCATTAGGCGCATACGTAATATGCAACAAGATTGGTTTTGGCGTTTGAATATTTGTATGAATATATTAAATATACCATTTCAGTAAATCTCTTATGTAGATTTATTTAAATGGAGTCCAGATTGTCGAAATTCGGAAGTAGAGCGGTGTAGGAAGTGGAACGAGATACATTCCGCCGCCAAAGGCGGACTCTGGCGGCTGCCCGATTATACCAGATTAGTGGACGTGCTCATAGTTTATATTCAACAAAATTGAAATCAACAACAGTTACAATAATAAACCCTTTAAAATAGACGTCGTTATCTATCCATGAATAAATATCAACTCCACATTGCAAATCTATTAAGGACAGCAGGTAAAGGAGAAAAACACAATGGCTCTCTGCCAAGACTCCGGTCGTCTTAAAAGATACCTATTTCAGAATAAATGACGTCGAGCCGTGGACCCTTGAAGCTGGCTGGTGTTGCTTAATATTCAAGCAATTACAGAAGCTTTGTTGTTCAAGCCTCCCAAAGACAACCATTACACCTGGGGTTATGTTTGTATCCCAAGAGTTTTGATTGTACCAACCATATCCGAGCAGTGTCAATATAATGTTACGGGTGATTTACCTACTATTTGTATATAATAACAGTTACCTGCTGTTTTCGGAATAAAAAAAGTAGCATAATATGTTAATCCAGGGTATTATAGCTACCTCTATACCAAATTTTATCAAAATTGGCTCGGCCGTTTAAGCGTGAAGAAGTAACAAAGATACGAACACACAAACTTTGGCCTTTATAATATTAGTAGGATGTGTAAATTGTGTAACTCTATGTATGACACATCTTTTATATCGTAATTATTTACCTAAATACAAACGGAAGGTATGCATTGTGTCGGTAACATGTGAGTTCTTTGTGCAGAAGTACGGCAGCTGAGGCGAAGGGAGCAATCTACTTGACGACTAAAAATGGAACGTTTCCAATAACGCTGACATCCCTCAAGGCTCCGGACGACGCAACACAACAACACACTCCCAAGATTCTGTCTGCGACCGCTAAAAATGTATCGCAGAACACGGACCAAGACTACTGGGGAGACGGCTCCGACGAAATGCTATTTTCCAATTACGTTAACTCGAGCTACGACGACGTCGATGCAACCTACATGTGGAAAAGCAAGAGAAGCATCAACGATGCCGTCTCGAAAAATATCACATTAGTGTTGGAAAACCTCCTTAAAAATTACGAGAACTCTCAGCTCCCCACTCACGGCAAAGGTGAGATACGCAACGCGAGCTATCGACCCGCGATCGACACTCCAACCACCGAGAGTGCTCTGTAATCAGTGATTTTCTCGTATTTTTTCAGGTTATCCCACTGTGGTTCAAACGAATATATTAATAAGAAGCATGGGACCGGTCTCTGAACTTGACATGGTGAGTCTCGCCATATCCGTTCGAGACCTGTCCGAGGGGCATCTGTAGCTTTATAGTACTTCTTGACAGAAAATATGAAATTGTATTTTATTTCCCTTAGGATTATTCGATGGACTGTTACTTCAGACAATATTGGCGCGACACGCGGCTGTCATTCTTCGGTCCCATCCGCTCGTTGTCCCTTTCTATCAAGATGCTCGAAAGGATTTGGAGGCCAGACACCTACTTTTACAACGGAAAACATTCCTACGTACACACCATCACGGTGCCCAACAAATTACTGAGAATAAGCCAGCATGGGGATATATTGTACTCAATGAGGTGAGACCTTTATAGCTAAGTAAACACTTAGCTGCAAACTCGTCGTGCACCGAAGAGAAAGATAAATTATATCAATGAAACAATTTTGAATAAAGTCTCGCGCACAACAGCTCATTAATTTCATAGCTGCTAAACAACCGTCGTCGCAGCCAGCGTTTTTAATTGGCTGAGTGAAAAATACGCGGTCCAATTACGTCGATTTATTCATTCAACGTAAATTGCCATGGATATTCTAAATTGAAAGGCTCGCTTAACTGAGACTCAGAGACTGATCGTTGAGGTAATTTAGGCATTATTTGGAAATAGGTACCTACTTAAAAATTATCAAGAGCAAGCCGCGATTAAAATGTTGGAATGTTTTTATGCAAGCATTTTGTTTCCCATATAAACACATATAAAAAAGAAGAGAAAAGTATCCTATGTTAAATCCCCAAATATGTCTATATTTGTGGCCAATTATACAAAGTAGTACAATCTCTTTGTCCGTTTTAGAATGATTTACTAAAACAAAGCATCCTTACTCATAATCATTATATTAGTGCAATGCAATTAATCTTGCTACATAGTCAACTTATGTACATTAAATTATTCTTGTCAATTGCAACTCTACGATACAACGTAAGGACGTATCATCGACTATTAATTTTATAATGCACTTGAACTTAATCGATGTCGCTGAGCGATAGATCAGAGATGATACTTCCGAAATTCACAAGTATTCACAACGAAATGTACAGTAGGAAAGCGGTACGAGTGAATGGGTACATAGAATCGTCGCCTGTGATAATCGGATTAGTTCGGCCGGATTGATCGCACAAGCTTTCTGAGAGCAAACGGAATGAATTCGCCATCGTTTTAACTGCAGTTAATCTATCTCCTCCGTTTGAGCGTGATAAGCAAACGCAATCTTATAGATAAGTCTTTATTGTAAGCCAAAATTATTCAGATAAAGGAATTAATTAACCTTGTTGATAAATGGACGATTTCATGGCTAAAGTTATCTCTCTGACGACCTTTCCATAATGTGGGGCGTTACCAACTTGCATCTGTTTTTTATTTCGACCTTCTCATGTTTTTCTGTTCAAACATTTTTTCCCGTGAAGACAATTAGACCGCTGGAGTCCTTCAGAAAACAGTCTGTTTAGGTAATTAGGTATAGTCTGTGAGGTATATAAACCCTCAAAATGATCACTTGAGGCCATATAAATGCAAGACTTCCTTTCATGTTACCTTTTCCACAGAATGCGTGATAGTAGGATTCAGGAGCTCTAACGATATTTGTATTCATTGCAGATTGACGATAAAAGCGAAATGTCCTATGGAGTTACGCAACTTTCCTATGGATCGCCAGTCATGCCCTTTGATCTTGGGAAGCTGTGAGTTTAGTTGATATTATTGTTTCCGAACACTACTTTGTTTTAGATAATTTTATACTTACTTACCTATTTGTTGTTGTAAATCTGAGATAATAATTAGACGTTTCTGAGCTCAGCACACCATCAATTATAATCAACTAATCTTTACCAGTTTATTTCTAGGAGATTTTGTCTTAGCCAAACTAATGTTCTGTTCATATGTGAAACTGTTCAGCATTGGTAGAATGATAGGCTGATAATTGGGTATAAGAAGCCTCTTTATTTTACATACTTACTCCTTTTGTAAAGAATTCGTGTTTGCTCACAGATGCCTACTCCAACCAACAGCTGGTGTACCAATGGCAAAATTCTGAAAGTGTGAACTTCGTGCCAGGCATGACGCTCTCCCAGTTTGACCTCATCAGTTTTCCCTATCGGAACTTCACTTTTACTAGGCGAGAAGGTAAGAGACCTATCATGTAACGGTACAAACATACCTAGGCGTCAGAAGTTTTATTGTAGAGGAGATACAACGTAATCTGTCCGAAATATCAGTACCTACTTATTATATATTTACCACTAAAGACTCGGATTACCTACATAGCTTAGGGAGACAGAATCAATCCACTTGATCGCGCATGTGGATGGTTCCGTGTGAGATAGGTACCTACTTATAAGTATTTCAAAGAAATCACGGATTTGACTCGGATTTCGAATCACAGAGTTTTGTGCCTTGAAATCAATCTGTAGGTATGGGTCTCACCTTCGAATAAATTCGGAAAACCTGAGAAAACGAGCGAAACTCGATTGACTAAGTTCTTATAACATCTTTATATAATTTACTGAGTAGTATTTTGTACACATAGGTTATTTACATTTTATATTTTAAACTGTGTACGGTTTTTTTTTATTTTGTTTATGACGCGTAGCCAGGGAGACGCAAAGATTTCAAATTCCACGACAGTTTCAAATTATAAAAAAAGTATTTTGCAATAAGTAGACATATATCAAATTATCATAATATATCAAATTGGAATGTACAGAACATATAATTACTATTATATATAAATATTAACTTAATAAACATATCTTCGAAAAAACCATACAGAGCCCTTCGTATGAGCCCCATTATAAAAGGTTGTATCCTCACAAAATCGAAACTTAATGACTTCAAACAAAAACGTTATAATGATTATACGTAGTACCTATGTACTAATGACACAAAGAAAAAAAGCACCGAAACAAAAGACACAATAACGTACTTACCTAGTTACGTCGGTATATATATTTAGCAAGTATAAGCAAGTAACTACAAAGAAGTTACTTACCTACTTATATTCATTTAGGAAGAAAGTTTGCTGGGAGCAAACAAGAGTAACCTCTCTTTATTACATCGCCTATACAAGCAAATATATTTCAGGGATGACGACCCATGTTTCTTGATTAATGTCCCTTTACTTATTCGTCCTAATCCACACTTATCGTTAGGTTTAATATCTACAAGTAGGCTCTAATTCGATAGATTCATTTTCTTTTTATTCTGGAAAATCGTATTATGCCCTTTATTCTTTCGAAAAGCAGTTATCGGCAGACGCAGCGAATTTCACAATCTACCCACCTCGATTCTCTTATAACCAAGCTTACTGACCTCACTAATCGCGGTCCATCACTGGCCGGCTGTATCCGCTTAGCGCGTAATGTGATCCCCTACGGAACTCACATCTAAACCTGCATTCCATAACAAATCCCACCAGAAAGTTACGGACTCTTCCATCCGCGTAATATGAACACCACTGAAGCGTAAATTAGGGGGTACTTCGCCCAATCACTTATTTACCAAACACGCTCACTCGTTTAGCACTTTTATCTTAAATTGCCTCCCAATATAGACTGAAGTGCTTTTTATAAATATGATTTGCCTTTTCTCGTCTCGAGGCGAATACGAAGTAATGTCAGGCGAACACCCGTGCTCGAAGATGACACGAATCGGCTTTTACGCTTCGAGGAATTTACATTTTCTGAAATGGCCTGGAGAAATGTGGCGGTGTTCCTAAATGGTCACTCAGTATTGGGAACAAGCTCGTAGGCTTTTAGTGGTTGTGTGTCGTCGTGTTAGATAGCAAACCGTAGGTACAGAGGCGTTAAATTGGGTTAATACACAACACGATCATTGTAGAGGCAGGCTCTGTATTGGATTACTTATTACTATGTAGGGCGAGACTAATGAAGCAAAAACCTACGCCTAGCCCAGCTAAAAACCTACGTGCCTTGGTTTGGTACTGATTTGCTTATAGAGTTAAAAGTATACAATAATATAAATCTCTTGATCCACAGCATTTGAAGAATTCTGATTAGGTACCTGAATTACTGTAGGTATTCATTTTTTTTTATAACGTAGCTCCACACTAGGGTTGCTCTTGTATCGTGGGTATCGCATACAGACATATACATGCACATCACACCCAGACCCAGAAACAAATATTTGTGGATCGCACAAATATCGCACAAACAACGCAGAATAATACACACCAGGTGGGAATCGAACCCACGACACCAAGCGCAGCAGTCCGATTGCACTACGCCAAACGTGCCATCTTATTAGACTAATTTATCTCACATTCTATTACATAGGAAATCATAGGTACAGGTATTTTTTGCCATTTTAGGGGACTTCTCTGTGCTTCAAGTATCGTTCAACCTGCAGAGACACACGGGATATTTCCTCATACAAGTGTACGTTCCTTGTATCCTCATCGTGGTGCTTTCATGGGTATCTTTTTGGATCCATCGAGAGGTAAGCAATCCTACTGAGATACAATTTGTGGCAAACAAAGAAAAGTATTTTAGATAAGAAAGCCTTGCTTAGGTACTTACACCTACATCTACCTACGTAAAGTCTAATGCTTGTATTAACATCGGGGTCGTCATTTCCTTATATCATTCATGTTTTATGTCAGGCAACTTCAGACCGTGTCGGCTTAGGAATAACGACTGTGTTAACACTCTCGACTATAAGCTTGGACTCGCGGACGGACTTGCCGAAAGTTCGATACGCGACAGCGCTGGATTGGTTCCTGTTGATGAGCTTCTTCTACTGCATCGCTACTTTACTGGAATTTGCTGGTGTACATTATTTTACAAAGGTGAGAGAACACTTTTGGTACCTACCTACCTATATTGCAACTTTGCAAATACTTATTATTCCTTATGACAAATGTTTATAATTTATGCGAGACCTTTTTTAACATAAATATACTTATTTACCTATTTCTAAGGTCGGCTCCGGAGAGATTGTGATCGACGACTCGGAATGGGAGGAGCTGATAGAAGAAGTAGGGGGAGACACGTTCGCGGCGAGGGAACTGGCCGTGCGCAGGCGCAGCTCAGTTCGCTCTCCTAGCAATTACGTGAGTAAAATTAGAAAAATATCGATTGCCTCTACCTATTCACATGGACTAACTACCTACAATTTACATACATCTTACCGAAATGATTCCAGAACTTTTCGCTCCCATTTCAAAGCGACTCTGGCGAACTTGGCTCGGCTCAGCGTCCTGAAAACGCGGCAGTTAGACTGACCATGGAACGGACCACGCAGACTGAAACCAGGGTGCCACGGTGGAGGCAGCTGCTGTACTGTCTGGCTGGAGACGATCTGTACAGGCGCAAGAGGCTGATTGAAGCCGGTAAGACGATGATGGTGTTACAACCTCTACCTAGTAGGTACTCTTTGGGTGCTACGACGCCTAGTCTAATCCTGGATAGATTTGGCAGTCTCCTTGACCATGGCTCTACCAGTTTGACAATGTATCTACACTGTGAGCTACCATCTAAAATTAAGGTAGGTACCTATAACAGCATGCGTATCAGATCGTGCTACTGAAAACAAAGTTTCGTACTTTACACAGGTTCAATCAGAATATCGAGTGAGAGCGGAACGAACCACTGAGATTTATTTTATTTTGTTTATTTTATTTTGTTGTATTTGGGGGGCTTACAGCTATCATAACAAAATTTATTTACATAACAAAAGTTACATCTAGGCGAAGAAAAGCCAATAACAAGCCTCCACAGATAGTGGTAAAATAATAATAACAAAGTGAGAGAATGAATACAGGAAGAGATAGACAGATAGGCATTAGGCGAACAAACAGTCTCGACCACTAAGAGTATGGTACTAACATAAACAATTAAGATTAACTTATGATAAACACTTGATTAACTACAGACGGTCTACTGGCGAAGAGGTCAATAGTGGAGAAGCCAAGATCAATAAGCTTGTTGAAAGCAACTGACGACCTAATTACAAATGAATTTTGACGGTAGTTGGTGCGTGCAAACGGTGTATGGAGCAGTTTTCTATATCTAGTGTACTTGGATGGAATATATAGACTAAGTTTAGCAACTAACTCGGGACAATTAATTTTGGATTGTGCAATCTTCATTAAGAACCTTATGTCAGAAATAGTACGCCGAGTTACAAGCGGTAGTAGATGGAGACGGGCGCAACGGTCCTCATATTCAGAGCGAGGGATTTTAAATTTATAACCGAGGTATCTAGTAAATTTTTTCTGAATTCGTTCCAATCTATGTTCGTGAGTGGCATAACTAGGGTTCCAAACTTGACTGGCATATTCAAGATGACTACGGACATATGAACAGTATAAGATTTTGAGAGACTTCATTGCCTTAAAAATACTAGCGTTGCGCATAATAAAACCTAAGGCTGAAGAAGCTTTTTTAGCAATGGCGTCAATATGGATGTCATACGAAAGTTTACTGTCAATGTGTACACCCAGATCCCGTATAGCGTACACACGAGAGAGTGGTTGATTTGCTAAGGAATATTCATGTTCGATAACGTGTGACTTGCGACTGAAGCTAATAGCTGAGCATTTGGATATATTGAGATCCAAGTTGTTAGACGTACAATAGTAGGCAACCCTCTGCAGATCCTCCTGCAAAAGTATCGAATCGGACTCATCGTCAACTGCCCTGTACATTTTCATGTCATCCGCAAAAAGCAGAAAATTAGAATACTTAAAACAGTCCCCGATATCGTTAATAAACAATACAAACAAAAGAGGACCCAGCAGTGATCCCTGCGGAACACCAGACGGTATAACAGCCCAAGCGGAGGTATAGCCACCTAACACCACCGCCTGGGTTCTATTGAATACATATGATGAGAACCATCTGAAGAGGTCACCCCGTATACCTAGATCAAACAGTTTTCTTAACAGAATATCATGATCAATCCGGTCAAAAGCCTTACTGAAATCAGTGTAAATAGCGTCTACTTGACTACCAGAATCCATCTGCTGTGCAATAAAATCAGTGAAAAGAACAAGATTAGACACTGTCGATCTTCCCTTTAAGAAACCGTGCTGCTGTGGACTAAGACTGGCTAGAATACTACTGTATAGTTGATTATAAATTATGCGCTCCAGTATTTTTGCTAGAAGGCAAAGCTTAGATATTGGCCTATAGTTTTCTACTACATCTTTAGCACCTTTCTTGTGAATTGGTGTAATGAATGCGGACTTCCACACACTGGGAACACTCCCCTCAGATAGTGATCTCTTAAACAATAAAGCCACAGGATACGCTAGCTCGTTGGCACACTTTACTAAAAATATTGCTGGGAGAGCATCGGGTCCAGCCGATTTACTCAGATCAAGAGATTTAAGGTGATTGGAAACGATATCAAGGCTAATTTCGATAGAGTTGATGTGGCATATTGAGTCGACATTGGATGATGCTCTAATGCAAGTGGTAGTAATATTTAGAAATGTTGAATGGAAATAACTAGAAAAGAGCTCACATATTCCTTGACCCGAATCACTAACTTTGCCGTTATACGACATGTTGGCAGGGTAACTAGTACTCGTACGTCTATCTTTAATGTAGGACCAGAAGGCCTTGGGATTGGACGCTATAGAAGACTCGACATTATCTATATAATTTAAAAAGCAAAACTGCTCAACGTCATTAGCTCTGTCACGCAGTATCTGGAAAGAAAGCAAATCAGATTTGTTGCCATATATTTTGTATTTCCTAAAATATTTATATTTTTCTTTCAGTATTTTAATAAGTGCAGAATTATACCAACGGGGATATTTATTACCTTTAAGTACGTGATGAGGAACATGCAGGTCTCTCAATTCCAATAGTTTAGAGTAGAATTTACTGACAGCGTCATCAATATTGCCATTAGACAATAAATCATCCCAGTCTACAATCGCCAAGGCAGATTTAATACATAGATAGTTACCTTTGTTGTAATGATACGTGAGACGCTCCTTAGCTATTAAAGACTGGGTATGTGAAACAGAGATCTGTACCAAAAGTGCGGGGTGATGGAGGTCCTCGACTAGTAATGGGTCAGGACAAGCTGAGACGGACACAGCAGTATTAGAGAGGGCAAGATCTAATATTTTGCCGTGACAATTCTGCACTAAGTTAAATTGTTGCAAATCACACAAATCAAGAGTATCAACAAAATGAGTAAAGGTGGTCGTCGATGGCGCTACGGGTCTAATACCATCCTCAGTTACTGACCATGATATGGCGCTCATATTGAAGTCGCCTAGGATAATAAATTTATCAGATGGACGCTCGTTCATTAAATTAGTGAGTTTATCTAAAAATGCAATGAGTTGATCAGAAAAACTATGTCCTCTATACTGTTCGCACAGATATATAGTGCAAATGTGGAGTTTATATTGTTTTCCACCGATACCCTCCTTTAAAAGTATCGATATCCAAATATCCTCAGCGCTGGACTGCCAACCTACATTTTCGGAGGTTATGAGATCGCGGCGCACCGCCACCAGCACACCCCCACCGCGTGATTGACCAGTACTACGATCACGGCGCCATACCAGATAATTTCCATGGAACAATTCACTACTGGAGATGTCGCCTACTAGCCAAGTTTCCGTTAGCGATAAGATATGATAGTAGTCAGTTTTAAGTAAGTTTCTAAAAAATGACAATGTTTTAGTCCGTAGTCCCCGAGCGTTCTGGTGATAAATATTTAATGTACGAGTATACATTGTGAGTCATTGAAACGATTTAGAAGTAAGTTAGGAAGTAAGAAAGATAATATCGAAAACGAATTCAAGTAATAATAAAGTTTACATCCGCTATCGCTCATAATTATATAAGTTACCAATAATCCCAAAGTTCCTGAGGTTTTTAAACAAAAACAGTAGGCAATTATTATATAAGTGTGTGCCTTTGATAAAGACACCTCATAACTCGAATGAAGCTTGTAAATTAAACCACAGCTATCTCCAAAACCTATAAGTGAGTATATCACCCAAAGATTCCACAACTTTCTATAAACATTAGTGAAGCATTTAAGATAAATAATGCCAATATCAGTACAATAATTAAACTCCTCCAGACACCATACACACGCATCCAAACAAAATGTAATAAGTAAACACACGAGTAACAAATAAATAGCTGCAAAACATCTAATAGTAAAGTAATACAAGAACACTAGCTTGCAAGGATAACGCCTGTACCGGACGAAGACAGTATAAATCCGGTTTCGCAGGTAAGGAACTGCGACAAGCGCCCGCGCAATACCAGTGACTCTCAATCTTTCACAGTCACATATATTCAACGAACCTGGCTTAGTAAGTTCAAGTAGTAAAATGTAAGTAACTGACAATACGCCAAGCATCACATAATATGTATTTAAACTATTTTTTGCAAATCTCGGTCTCTCGCGATGACAAAAGCTTTCGAAGTTGGATCCCGCCTCACAAAAATCTTCATATGTTTCACCCAAACAAACTGATAACTACGTTCTTTGGCTAGCGATTTAGCTTGTGAGAGAAGCAGCTTGTTCTTTACAGTTAGGTGATCATTAACCCGTCCAGTGTATTGGATTTTGGCAGTGCCAGCGGAAATGCCTGCCGCGCCGGAGAAAAAAAACTATTACTGAATTTCAGTAGAAGATAGCGACATTTACCACTATGTATTTTCGTTCGTAGATTCTTCCTGGCGCGCCAACAATGCCAATATCTATAGGGGATAACGGGCCTTTAAGGGAACGGGCACATGCGATAAAATCTTCCTTTACGTATCGATTGATGAACGATACTATAATGTTCTTAGTGCCGGCCACGTTACTTGGCACTCTGTGGACAAAGTTTATCTGTGTCTTCAAAACTGGGCAGGATAATTTATCCCCGATTCTAGCCACAATTACGAAGAGGTTTTCATTGTCCTTCAGAGGTACGCCTTTTAGCTCAACATTGTTGCTACGCAGCCACTGATCGGTGTCTTGCAACTCATCCCCAACTTTAGAGAATGTAGCAGCGGCCTTAGTTAGGTCTTCTTGGACTTCTTCAGCCTTGGTCAGCCTTTCGTCCAATTTGTGCACTATGGCAGGGATCTCTTTAAGGTCAACCAGCTCCTTCCGTATAAGCTGCATTTCCGACGACAGCCCGGCGAGCGGAGCAAGCTGCAGACGAATGTTGGTCAGCTCATGCATAATGGCCTCCAATGACACTGAAGGAGATGCCGCCGGTGAGGCAGCCGCCGACAGCGTATGGACACCGGGCTGGCTGGCGGACTTGCAGTTAGCGCACCTCCAAGTTGTTTGACGATCACCCAGCTTCCGATATCCCTTTTCGGTTATACCGGAGCAGGGAAAATCGAAATGTTTCTTGCAGACCGAACATTGGATTGCCTCGCTTACATCATCACCACATCTCCCGCAAATCACCATCATACAGAAACTGATCAGGACTAACAACTCGTCAAACAACAACAGAAAAGTTTGAGCGCCAGTGATTCCGAGCACACCGCAGAGTGTGCGCACGATACGTGTAGTCGAGACGGCGAATGCACGCGACTGATATATACGCGACTGAGATAGCAGAGTATAATCGTTCTAGTAGGCTGTTTTGGTGCCAACCTTATTTTAGATACATTGCGCGTTCTGTATATACCTACCTACTTTGAAAAATGCGCCTGTCGCGTCTCGGTAAGGTCGGAATATGAGCACACGACTCACCCGCTGAAGCCCGTAAACCTATCGCTCAATGCAGGCTCTGATATCTACATCTTCTCGTTGTGACAAAAATCGAATGAGTCAGAGATTTCATTAAATTATCGTGTTTGCAGGTCGTCAAGGTCACATCAACAGCGTCTCGCACATAGACAGAGCTGCCCGCGTGCTCTTCCCAGCCTCCTTCGCCCTCCTCAACATGTTCTACTGGATGGTCTACGCGTTCTCTAGCGACGATTTCGCTTGGAGCGACAACCCTATCAGCTCTCTTTCGCATTAGACGTTTTGGAAAGAGCTGAGTCTTACGTAGTATTTATTTCCTCTATGGATCTGAGAGCTTACTGGTATGGAATGCTACTGAAAAACTGAACATACCTACCTACGTTTTAATCCATGGCTTTGATAAAAAAATAATTGTAGTGCTGGTGTAGAAGCATGCAGATAAATGCAGTTACCGCAGCTATAAACAAATAGTGATCCTTAACATTTCCTCTATGACGTAGTATATATATACTCTAACAAAAATGTATGTACAAAGTAAAAAACATGTTTTGAGACCATTTTGCATTTTATTTCCTTGTAATTATAATAAATATATTATTTATATTTTTGACGTTTCTAATATATTCAAAAATATTACATAAGCAAAATTACAGATTATCGGAATCTATTGAAATTCGAAAGTGTAAACAGTCTGTCAGTATGTATAAATAGTAAATATATTTAGGGAGAATATACACAAGCAACATTTGAGAAACACTTCTTAGCACAAACTGGGTTTGTTCCCATGGATTCAAATCGTTATATTTCTTGTCAAACTTGAACTAGTGAGTAAAAAAATATTGACCCACGTTCTAAGGTCAGTAAAGAGCCGTCATGTAGCCATCATACAAATTGAACGCATTACATTTCCTTGAGTCAATTCCACCATTTAAACACACAACTCCATGGAACCCACATTGAAAGATCATTATCAGTCTTTGATCAAAAAGATCAAAACACATTTTCTATTTTAATTCTAAAATAAAGTGCATTGATCTAACTAGATACTTTAGGGTTAGACACATTTAACGAAGAACCAACGGAATTCGCTATCGTAGCTCTATTTAGAGACAATATTTAAGCGTGTCGAGATTAGTTATATTTTACATAAGAAGTTGTTTTTGGACGTTACGTGTTTTAAAGAGTCTACAATACGAGTTAAACTTTATCATACATCGATTTGCGATCGCTATAAAAGTCATCAAGGACACAACCAATGGAGGCGCTGCTCACACTAACGCCACTTTTTCCCTTTAAAACTATTTTTACTTCGTTTGAGCAATCAATGCGCTTCATTTCGTTGACATAATTCACTATTTGTGTTCATTGCTCCTCTATTAGGCTGTGTACTCTATGACGATAGCCCAAAATGTTATACTATCGGATTGTGTGATCTACTATTAGCAATCTGTATTTACATAACTATGGTGTTTGGTTACGTATAGAGAGAACATTTTAATATATATTATGTAGATAAATAATATACAGGGTGTCACAGTCACATCCTGCATACATATTATACATCCAGAATAATATGTATTTATTATACAAAACATTATAATAATGGTGGCTTCAACCAAGACACAATGCGTCACGAAATTGGAATGCGAGTGCCATTTTAATTTCATTGTTAGTCGTTCCCTTTACCCGAGTTTGGTAAAAGGCGATTCACTTAGTTTCTAAACACATTCACAAAACATGAAAATAATAGCACTCAGCACTGCAATTTTGTCGTTGCCTTTTTTCCATGCACCCCTGAGCCATGAGTTAAGTAGAAGTTAGAAGAGAGCTAATTATGCTTACATAATATTATATTTCAGTGTTGGTCCTCAGTAAAAATCGAATTCCGATCTTCCCAATTTAATCGTTTACAAAAAACGTTTACAGTAAATAGACATTCCGAAGGCAAATATTTTTAAATACGAGTGGAATGTATAGTATTTAAGGCTTTCATCATAAGTTTGAAGATAACCTAGCGCGTCATGTAACGGCATAGATTCAATTATTCAATTGTATAAAATTAAATAATTTAGAATATTTCGTGTTGGTACAATAGATATTTTAAAAATATTCGTTTAGTCGTTTTATTCATTCACTCTTAAGTAAGTACCTATATATTTTCATCGTAATAAATTGAACGATTAAGGGCTAGTGACAATACAAGTATTTTTGCGCAATATCGAACTAACAAAAGATGTTACAGATATTCAAGGATGTTCAATAACTTTGCACGAAGGCGTGACACAAGTTTATTACCTTTTTCCCCCAACGAAGGTCAATGTTTTATAACCTGAATAATTAAATTGTAAATTCTGTGTACACCACTAGATCTTAACCATCCAATCCCCAATATATATATATATAGAAGCCTTACCATAAATGCGTTGTATAGCTTTAAATATATATTAATTTTATTACTTATTTCAAACGTATAGTTCACAATGCAGTTTTTCGCGCAAAACGTGAGCCAGTACTTAGGGTTCCTTTAACAATAACATACATAATTACAGCTGTACTGTATGTCGGTAACAAAGACTTAAGGGAGATGCACTCACAGCAAAGAAACAGTCAAGACATTGTTGTATTTAAATCTTGATTTAACTGTAACTCAACATGAAAAACATGAAACAAAGACGGCCTAAAAAAATACTCACAAATGTCTAGAAAATGAAATAACAGTAAAATACAAAGTAACGTTACAAAGTCGTTGTTTCTTCGGTACATTTAAAGGCATTTCAGCAATGACAGTTATTTAAGACCGGCATAACATATAATTATGCAACCCTATAGATAATAAAATTGACAAAACAGACTAAACATCACAACTATAAGCAACGCTACCACAAATTAACATCCACCAAAATATTAGTAGCGTTTACATTATACTTAACATTTTCAATAAATAGATAATATTATCCATTACATCAAACGGGTAGTCAATAGCCCCTTTAGTTATTTACATATACAAAAAACTACTATTATAATAGACAAGGTTTATTTCAATATACACACGAATAAATATAAATGGTGATGATCCAATTTTTATATATTACGAGAGTTAGCTACCGTTTAGTTGCAAAAGTTATCAATATACTACACGGCATAAGTGCCTCTAAAATTATCTAGAAAAATATAAAAAAACTGGACCATTTCCACAAAATTTGGAGACTAGAACACGGTCACAGAGTTTAAACATTAGGCAAGGAGATTTTAGTTATTCGTAACGTCTTAACCTAGCAATTGTATAATATTCACACGCACGCTTTCCAAGTAAACGAAAGCTCAACTATAAATAAGTTACTAGCTTAAAAACTCCGAGTATTTCATCAAATTCTCATATCTCACTTTTCACTACAATAATAAATAGTTATTATAATCATCTTCTATTTATAGACCAATATAATTAAATCACAGATTCTACTTTTCATTATAAATATTTTCATCTAACTACGTATCTTTTTTGCCTATTACGAGAAACACGTTCATGTCATCTTTCCCTTTGACGTAGACGCTGCCGCGTGGTTCGAAGTCATACTTGGTGGAGAGAACAGGGATGCAGACCTCGCCGACTTGGATCCGCTTCGCCACTCCCGTGGAATCCATCCTAGAAGCTATGTTCACTGCGTCGCCCCATATGTCGTAGTACAACTTCGTCGTGCCTATCACGCCGGCCGTGACGTCACCGAAATTGAACCCTATCCTGAGTATGAAATCGAACTCGAGCAGATCCTGGTTGAAATTATCCACAACCTTCTGCATTTCTAAAGCGAAGTCCATCAGCTGGTAGAGGTGGTCGTAGGTGCCGCGGCACGCGTGCCTCAGGCCGGGGTTCAGGCCGCTAGCTGCCATAAAAGTGCTACCTATGGTTTTGATTTTCTCTACGTGCTGAAATTGCGGCCTCTCCAGCAGTTCATCGAAGTCCGCTATCAGTTCGTTGAGCACTCTCAAGTACTCCTTCCCTTTCAAATAAGATTCGTCGTACATTTCGTTGAAGTTCACAATGCTGGCGAATATGATGCCGGCGTCTTTGTGGTTCTCAGAATATTTGGCGGTGTTCTTGAGCTGGTCCGCGACGTGCCGCGGGATAATGTTGTGCAGCAACCAATCCGCTTGGTTCCTCATGTTCTGCACTCGCTGCTTGTCCCGATTAGCGACCACATTGCTGTAGAAACTCAACCGGTAACTTATTTCGAATTCCCGATTCAGGAACCATACCAATATCAACAACAGAGCGACGTCTAAGTACAGTTCCGTCAGATGCATTTGGTGATGGATACCCTCGTACGGGGCCGTTCCGTTAGCAGCAGACGAGTCGTACGTATCATTCAATAAGCTCACTAGATCGGTTAAATTTTGAGCAACGCTCAGCGGGTTTAATCTTAGACTAATGTCTGCAGCGTCCATAAGTTGAGTATTGGCCTCCCGACAGCCGAGTACGGCAAAGAATAGGAACAAACCGGCGTAAAGCGTCACCAGAGTATTTTTCACGAGCCAATTCATTTGCGTGAAGTTGCAAAAGTGCACTATGCTTATACACAGCAGGTAAACGTAAAACGACTGCTCGCCTCTTAGGATAGTCATAGTCGTGTTCTGGCACGAGAAGTTTATTAAAATCGCGAGTAAAGGCAAACTGATCAACAAACTCCCCGACAAATGCCAAGGCCACCAGGTAGTCAACTTTCTGAATATTCTTATGGACTTCCTGAGATTGTGCGCGACCAATATAGGGTCCTGTTTCGTCTTCCACTTCAAGTAATGTCTGTAAATGCAGAACAACATCGCGATTATTTCTATCACGAAGAACAGCGCGAACCACCCGATGGAACGTCGCCAATCACTGTACAGGATAAATATCGAGGTGGTGACGGCGAGGAATATGATAGCGGACACTAGGATGTCCAGCGCCGTATTGAATCTCGAGGTGGTGAGCGTGGGCGGGAAGTCTTCGCTGTCATCGCTTCTGTGGGCCTTGTCTCTGTAGTGGGACTCCATTTCGGACGATTTGAAGAACAGGGTGAGCCTGTTCAGAGGCGGTTGCACGAAGTAACTGATGCCCGAGCGCGCGTTGTCCTGCACGCATCTGATGAGCTGCAGATCGGACTGCTTCCTCAGCTTCTGTAGCGACTGCACTTGCTGGTCGCTGAGGGGCGGCGGCAGGCGCGGCTCGGCGAGCGAGGACTGGCTCGAGGTGTAGTACCCGGACACCCGGTGCTGCATCATGTCGTTCTGCGAGGACGCGATGTGGTTCAGGACGAATATCTGAAATTGCAATGGTTCATTTGTTATATGACTGTCGTGCGAGTTGTTGAAACATTTTGAATGGCTGAAGATTGACCAATTATTGCTGATATGTTGGAAATGTTGGTACGATCAGAATGGTAATTTAAGGCCTACCTTATGATAGACATAAAATGAATACTTATCGATGAATTATTTTCGCACGCATTTAGCCTTTTCACATATTTATCCACCACCCAGAATGACACGGAATTCAATTAAGTAATGTGGAACATAAAAAAGCTACACACACTATGGGCCCGAAAAACGCCTTCACATTAAACTAGATACTACCCAGAAATATAAAGACCGGCATTTAATGCACCCATTTCGTGAGCTCTTTTGTATTAGAATTCAAAGCGCCAATTTGAGTCTTCTAGATCAACGTATAGAGACGATAACTGTATGCAGCTTAGATGAGTCATTAAAGCCAGTAATGTTTATAGCTGTTGCACTAAGTTTTAGCTAGGGTCACCTCCCACTTAAAACGTTCGAAGCAGAATACAATATACCCTAAAAAAATCATTAGTTATAAAAAGTAATAGATTCATTAACTTTAAGATGACATAGCACCGGTCATTGTAAAAAAATTAAATAGCTTCATGTAACTGGTTTCATTGGTTATGAAAACAAGTAATGGACAACCCTATAGTATTCATGTTTACAAATCGTTTTAAAAGCTTGTTTATGGGTTTCCATTTAGCGAGATCCCCGAGAACTTTGTTTATGTAGAAGTTTATGTTTTTGCAGCAGTAACGTAGATGAGAGAAAATTTCCCATTATAAACAATTGCAACTTCTTTGAGTAGCAACAGCTAAGAGCGTTATACATTGGAAGTTTATTTGGAAAAGTGTTGTTTCTCACAACCAAACGCCGATACATTTGATAAGAATTTTGACCCCAGGCAGTCCAGAGTCTAGATGGGCGAGTTTAGTCTCATAATTATTTCAAAATCACACTAGTGTAGTTCTGCTAGCGACTTGCCTTGTCTTAATTTTTCAATCAACCCACAAAATAAATTCCGAGCATGGGCCATATAACTATTACTTTACATTCAACAAATATCATCCGTTGAACCCCTAAAAAAACAGTAAAACTTCCACATATTACCTATACTTCCAATTATTGTTCAATAACGCCAATATACAACAATCGTTACTATGCTATAAAACATGCTATCCTATGTGTTGGATGGTAACTAAACCTAGGTACGAAATGCCGACCACCAAAATCCGTCCCGTAATTTTCGGGATTTAAAGTAACAAACATTCAAAAATCCGCTAAAACATTTAGCCACCATGAAATAATCGATGATTCGTAATCATTTTTCTTATATGCAATCATGGTTCAGTGATAGTTTTCTAATAGTAAAGAAGATATATAAGCGAGGGGTTGAGTTTAACCAGCGAAAGCTCAGTTACAGACGAAAATAAACAACTGCAGCAAAACAAGGAAAAATATATTAAAGATAATTATTGTTTATATGTTATTGACCTGCGTCAGTACGCATTTGCGGTTCCAGCTTGCCTATATTAATAAATATAAGAAGGATACTACGCAATAGACAAATTATGGTGCCCCACTAAACTATACCATACTTCACAGTCCTATACCACCGGGTGGACAATCCATACAAACGGCTGAATCGAACAAAAGACATGCGAAACTGTATGCGAAGCAATAGCGTCGTCCGCGCTGTACTGCGTGTGTACTCAATAGGTAGCCAAATACGATCAAAATGTGAAACAAATTCCCGATCTGCCATCTCACTCTAATAAAAGTGTCCCTTCTTCTAGCTAGGGTATTAATAGGTACTTTTTCTATGCCTTGCCTATACTGTACGTGGAATAGTTTTTTCCCCTCGGGACAGCATTGTAATGCAGTACAGTACCTATTGCATTATGTTGCCAATGGTATATTTAGAAATAAAATACTATGCAGACTAACACCTAATTAGGATTCTATGTGCGGCAATCAGAAACCACGAGGACCACGGTCTTTAAACTTATCCGCTATTTCAGCTGACACAAATTGATCAATGTGGAAGATTAGATACTACCAGGTAGAAAATACGCATTCTTTAAAGTATCAATGAAGCTGTCAGTGCCAAGGTTTGTGTCGGTAATACCGACTCGGTATAACAAAGCTAGCAGAGCGTAAACCTACCTGTTAAGTCCTTAAATCTTTTTATATTCATGGAGCTATTTATATCTTGTACCCCGAGATAGATCGATACTAAACAGACTAAGCCAAAGAACGTGCTATTGTTCCAAACGCTGCTATTTACATTATTGGGACAAAAGCTTTTCCATGCAAAGCTATCCGACCATCTGAATACTATTTCGGGATAGTGACATTTTAGGATACCATAATTATAACTTGACATGGTTTGTTTGTATAATTAGTGTCCCCTACAAATTATACTACATTCATAGTATAATAATAATATATTATTATTCATACTAATACTACATTCACAGTGCGCGGAAAATAAAAATATTTCTATGGGGCCAATCTGAAAACAAAAGTATACCTATAATATCCATACTAATATTATAAATCTGAAAGTAACTCTGTTTATCTGTTTGTCTGTTTATCTGTTTATCTGTATATCTGTTTGTCTGTTTGTTTGTTACCTTTTCACGGCTAAACGGCTGAACCGATTTCGATGAAATTTGGTATAGGGGTAGATTGGACCTATGAGACGGACATAGGCTATCTTTTGTCTCAAAAAATAATCTCGAAGGGGATGAAATAGGGGTTGAAAGTTTGTATGGGGAATCCATAATTCCTCAAGTTAGGGATCTGAAAATTCTTATTTAGGCTTTTGGTAAGAAATAAATAAATACGGGTTTCAGCTTTTTTGCAAAATCATTCCTAAAGGGGGAAAAGCAAGGGGGTTGAAATTATGAGGTATTCTTTAGATGCACCCCCTACGGACCACAATAAACGGCTAAACGGATCGTAATTAAAATTGGAAAGTAATTAAGGGGGGAGAGTGCGATGGGAGGAGGGGGAGAAAGGGGGAAAGTGGGGTAAAGGGGAGAGTGGGGGGAAAGGGGGAGTAGATGGTAGAGTGAGGGGAGAAGAGGGTAGAGTGGGGAGAAAGAGAGGGGAGAGCGGGAAGAAAGAGGGAAGAGTGGGGGAAGAAAGCTGACAGAGTGGGGGGGAAAAGAGGGGAGGGTGGGGTGAGAAAAGGGTTAGTGGGGGGAGAAAGAGGGGAGAGTGGGGGGAGAAAGCTGACAGAGTGGGGGGAAAAGAGGGGAGAGTGGGGAAAATAGGGGAGAGTGGGGTGAGAAAAAGGTTAGAGGGGGGAGAAAGAGGGGAGAGTGGGGTGAGAAAGAGGGGAGAGTGGGGTGAGAAAGAGAGTAGAGTAGGGAGAAAGAGAGGGGAGAGTGGGGGGATAAAGAGGGGTGAGTGGGGGGAGAAAGAGGGGAGACTGGGGTGAGAAAGAGGGGAGAGTGGGGTAGAAAGAGGGGAGAGTGGGGGGAGAAAGAGGGGAGAGTGAGGGGAGAAAGAGGGGAGAGTGGGGGGATAAAGAGGGGAGAGTGGGGGAGAAAGAGGGGAGAGTGGGGGGAGAAAGAGGGGAGAGTGGGGTGAGAAAAAGGGTAGAGTGGGGAGATAGAGAGGGGAGAGCGGGGAGAATGAGAGTATAGTGGGGGGAGAAGGAGGGGAGAGTGGGGGGAGAAAGAGGGGAGAGTGGGGGGAGAAAGAGGGGAGAGTGGGTTGAGAAAGAGGGGAGAGTGGGTTGAGAAAGAGGGGAGAGTGGGGTGAGAAAGAGAGTAGAGTGAATAGACAGAGATGAGACAGTGGGGGGAGAAAGACGGGAGAGTGGGAGGGAGAAAAGGGGAGAGTG
This sequence comes from Hylaea fasciaria, assembly GCA_905147375.1. Lineage (NCBI taxonomy): Eukaryota > Metazoa > Arthropoda > Insecta > Lepidoptera > Geometridae > Hylaea > Hylaea fasciaria. The sequence continues at coordinate 4,416,864 of LR990198.1, forward strand.
GGAGGAGAAAGAGGGGAGAGTGGGAGGGAGAAAAGGGGAGAGTGGGGGGAGAAAGAGGGGAGAGTGGGGGAGAAATAGGGTAGAGTGGGGGGAGAAAGAGTGGAGAGTGGGAGTGAAAGAGTGGAGTGGGAGTGAAAGAGGGGAGAGTGGGGCTAGAAGGAGGGGAGAGTGGGGGGAAATAGGTGAGAGAGATTGAGTGCGAAATATATAGAAATAGAGGGAGAGGGAGTGAGCGAAGGAGGGAAAGGAAGAGATATAGACGGAGAGGGTGAGGGAAATAAATATAATGGATGAGATGGACAGGGAGAGGGAACGCAAGAGATTGAGAGTGGAGAGGGATATTAATGATAGAAAGATAGGGCAAGATATAGAGATATAGGGAGAGGGAAAGAGATGGAGGTAGAGGAAGAGAGATAGAAAGAGCGAAAGAGGGAGAAAGATAGAAAAAGAGCTAGAGAGGGAGAAAGATAGAGGAAAAGGGAGAGAGAAAGAGACAGATATATTCTTACCTATAACTGTTTCCCGCGACATCAATTGATTTTCTAAACAGTTTACATTTTATATAAAAATGCGAACGAAGTTGCGGGTATCAGCTAGTCTTTTCATAAAGGAAAACCCATTCAAAATAATTTGAAAGAAAAATACAACCGAATTGACAACCACCTTCTTTTCAATCGACGTCATAAAAAGAGAAGGATTCTCAATTCGGTCGTGTTATAGTTCCAAACACAAGTCACCTGTTGCTGGATGCTGGAGCGTCGGCTGGTGCTGCGAATGCCGGAGTCCTTGCGGCTGTTGACGGAGGGGCAGAGGCTGACCGTGTCGTCCGCCGCGCGGGGCTGCGGGGACGGCAGCGGCAGGTTCAGCCGGCGGTCCTTCGAGCGGACCAGCTCGCCCTGCGTGGCGAGGGTGGAGCTGCGGGCGCGGCTCACTGGCACCTGTAATAGTTCAACGCTCTATAGGGAACTTTGACTGTGCACAGTTTGAGCAGCCGGTATATCGTGGTCTCTATCTGGCACTAAGCGAATGACAAAGATAGCAATACACAGTTGTTCAAAGTTAACTAAGGGTTCCGAACCCGGGCATCAGTCCGAACTACAGTTTCCTTCTTTTTTGTATTATTGAATAGATTCGCGTTTTGACTTATAAATCACTTTATGTAAAGAAAAGATGCGGTGAAAACGGTACACGCTTTCCTAAAAGTAACCTATTCATACCGGTGACGTAGACTCTCTGGTTATAACTATCGGTGATCTCCGCACTCAGAACAGACCCAGCACGAAGGATCCGGTATGATAGTTTAGCTAGACAGGCTCAACTTGAACTTGCCTTGGAGTAAAAAAAGCATTTCAAACTGAACTTCAAACATAATAAGAAAGCGGTTTCGAGGTTTCGCTAGAAAAACAATAATCTTCCAAAGTTGTCGATTTCGAAAATTTGATGTAGGTACCTGGTTGAAGTAGTTACGGGCGCAAAGGCAGAAGGTAGTTGGTTTCGAAAGTTAAGAGTCGGTTAAGAGGCGCAACTTCATAGGATATATTTTGGATTAGTTCAAGCGGTTATGAAGCGTAACTTACTGGGGCAAGGACAAAAGTAGAAGGTTGCTAGCCCCACAAAAAAATTGCAGCGGGTTTTGAAGCATGACTTACTAGGTTCCGGAATTGCGGAAGGGTCTTGGTTACATTGAGAACCAGAGACGTTTTCGAAGCGTGACCAGAAACCCAACAACATACCAAGGTTGTTGGTTTCACAAAGAAGTTGAGGTTCGAAGCGTGGCTTCCTGGAGCCTGGAATGGTGGGGGGTTCTTGGTTTCCTGAAGAGTTTGTGGTGGCGCAGAAGCGTGACTTACTGGGGCAAGGGTTGGTGTAAATTTGCCGGTTTCACAGAAAAGTGGAGGCGGTTTTGAAGCGTGGCTTACAGGAGCCTGTAATTGTGAAAAGTTGTTGGTTTCAAAGAGAATGCAATTTCAAGGTGCAAGCGCAAGAGAAACGCTAATTAGTCTAAAAACAGTACTAAATAAACACAAAAACAGATACAAAATACTACGCACATCCAAGCCGTGCCAAACCTTTGTTCATTCACATAAAAGTTATTAATGAAACAATGAAAGTAGTAATTTTTGTGTGCACACGGCTTATTATGCAATGCGAGATGATTCAGCGAGTTCTTATAGTAATGTTTATGCAACAGCCGAGATAACTCCGAGACCACTTTCCTCATTGGAGTCAAGGACTCGGATCAGGTTTATTTTGGGCTCATATTAATCATCTGCCTCCACTTAACGAACTTCAGTGCTGTCGATAAACAAATAACGGTATTAACCTAGGCTTTGAAGTATTATTTTGCTTTTTCTTATACATACTTACAGTATAAATGGTAGATTTATGCAATGGCGACTATAAATTTTACTTACATCGATGGTATTTTGTCGTCCGTACTGAGATCTGTAGCTGCTACTCCTGGCGAATGGTGACATATTGCTTCTCGACTGGCTCAAATACGATCTAATATCTATGATTTCCCTCTCGAATGACGTGACGTCGTGACTCTGGGGTATGTGCAGCTTGCTGTTACTGTGGCCCGGCTTCGAGCTCTTATTATCCTGAGATTCTATCACTATAGGTACTTGCTGGTAACCATTATTAGATTGCACGGTCCCGCTATCGCCTCTCTCGAGGAAATTTATTGTTTTATCACTCAAATCTCGCTTCTTTATCTCGTGTAGCGGCGTGTCAGAGTGTTTTCTTAAAAATCTAGGCACTTTCCAATTCTTCAACTTATTCGTATACTTTCCGTAGCTCCCTGAAAGATTTACATTCGTTATAAACATTTCTGAACGTGAGCTTTCAGAAATAATCGTTTTCAAGAGTGATAAGTAGTCGTCTCGACCTCGTCCTCAGGCAACCGGAGTTAGTATTTAGTTAGTCTTGAGATTCGAAACATTACGATACGACCTACAGAGTGCGATCTGAGATGTGAACGACTGACGGGTTAAAATAGGTGGTTTGTTGTTTATATCTGAGCAAGAACCGCAAGTGTTTGCAGATAGTAAGTATAACTGAGTACACAATCTCGGCTCCATGTAAAAAGTTGTTCTAAATATAGTTTGGCATTTTGCTCGGCTAGTACCGCTAAATGTTACTTGAACGATCGCTTCTTGCTCCAGTTTGTAATGAACGTAAATAATACCTGCGCAAAGTACCTACGTACATAATGGGATTTATTTATTAAGTAGGTACTTCATTGTCAAGCCACCTTGTGGAGAATAAACGATAACTCGAAAATATACAAATAGAATGTAAAACTCGATGTTTACTTTGAGAATGAGCCCGTCTCTTTTATTTGGTTGCGTGTAAATTATTTATTTAGCATACAGTGGCTAAAATGAGATAGGTATAAGCTAACTTAATGTGGGTGCTAATTTCGACAAACCGTGGACAATTGATTATCACAAATATTTCAATTTTGATGCCAGCTTGTTGTGATTTGAATCATCTAAAGGTCAGTATATCAGTAAGGTAATTTATTTTGAGACACCTTCGTTAATTATACTCGGGTTATCAGGAAATACATTTAAACAAAAGCGGTCTTACCACAAAATATTTAAACAAGAGTTGAACAGATGAGTCTAAATATTTTCTCCATAAATCGGCGTATAAACCTCGCTTTTTCTAACTCAATAACAAATTCACAAGTAAAATAATTAGGAATGCCAGGATTGAGTAAGAAAACGCGAGCGATAGACGTCGATTTTGCGGAACGAAATGTTAGAAACATCTGTTTAACCCTGGTTTTAACTCTTGTAGTAAGAAGGAAGGAGTTTTAACCGTTTAGTTACATAGCAGCTATCGACCAGGTGGGCTCAAAGATAAATATTAGGTACATGATGTTACCAAACTATAATTTAGAATCATCCGATTCTCTCTATCGCTCAATCATTCGCGCGGTAGCGGCGTGACACGAGTGACAAAGAGCGTCACCTCTCCATAATGAAGAATCATTTGATATCTTATCGGCTACTCGCCTTACGCTTCTGATAAACGAGACATTTCCACAACTTAACATAAGTACCTACCTAATGATTACCTATGAATTAAAGTCAAATCAATACGCAATAAATAGACTACTACACTGATTTATTTTCTTACAAAATTACTCATACCGTCCGGTAGGTATACCTAAGACATAAAGATGGATTATGACACGGCGGATTTTATAGTCGACCACAAGTCGATAGAAAGATAGCGGCCCGAGTTAAAATAACTTACCAACTGACGTGGGACTTTTCGATGAGCTACCGGTCCGCTCGGGGAACGCCTTCTCTCGCTTTTCATCCAACTCTCCATCGGAGTCCAGTATGCTCGGCAGGGAACTGGCTTTAGTACGGAAATGGAACGTTCCCGGAGAGAGGAAGTTACTGGACTCTTGCTTCCTGCGCTTGTGGTCACCTGACGTGGAGGAGTCCTTCGAGGCGACCGGCGTGTGGGAATGTGTGAAGGAAAGGATGGACTGGGGAGAGGCTGCAGGGGATATTATCAGGCGTAAGTTAATGGGATTGGACGGAGTCAGGCAATTGGAATGGTCGCGCTCGTACGTTGAATACAGCTGCCGACCCTCAATGAAGTAGGTTTTATGACCTGAACAAACAGAACGATTGAGCACAATGCTACATAACAGGCATAAACGGTTAAGCTAGGAGATGGAACTCACCGAAAACTTCCTCGCCCTCTTCCAACACGTACGACCCTCCGAGGAACCTGCTGGTTTCCTCGGATATATGGACTCGTCCCGGTTTCCCCGACGACTCCATTTTGTTGGCGAAAGTCACGTCGTTGCTCCACACGTCGAACTTGAACCTTCGCGTCCCCACGATGCCGCATAGGACGGTTCCGGTGTGGACCCCCACTCTCATGTTAATTCCCTCGTCGCGCTCCCTATCGAACTCTTGTATGGCGTCGATCATACCTAAAACGTGTATGGCGTATCAAAATTGGGCTTCCTTTATTTGGAGTGTGGATGTTTATTTCTGTAGATGAAGTGGAATTTATGTAGGTGAGTGCTGAGTCACTTACCTAGGCCCATTTCGACGCAACACGTGGCGTGGTCCGGCCTTGGCTCGGGGCAGCCGGACACGCAATAATAACAATCGCCTAAAGTGGATATCTTTTCGCATCCATGCATTTGGCACAGCTCGTCGAATTTTTCGAATAGGTCATTCAATATGTTCACTAACTCTTCAGCGCCTTTGTTACTCGACATTCTAGTGAAACCGACAATGTCCGCGAATAAAATACTGACGTTGTCCATTGAGCTCATATTGAAGGGCCTGAATAATGATTTGATATCTGAGGCTCCAGCGTTGGAGTTTCTCGGATTGAGGGCATTGTTCGGTTTCAGAGTGGTGTCCGGGTCGACTTGTTCTTCCATAAGCCAGCTGGCTAACTTCGGGGGCATCACGGAATGGATCATCTTCTCCTTCAGTTGTTTCTCCATTTCTAACTGACGTCGTACCAACAAACTCTGACCTACTTTCATAAAAGTGCCTCGCATTCTCACAAATGTCATTAAATAAATATGTACACCTATTATGTGCACACAAAGCTGAAGTAAAACTCTCACAAACATTCCGGGGCATAGCCATTCTTGCTCCGACAGGTGCAGGACAATATTTAATACTTCAAACACTATTGAATAGAGGAACCCAATGATAACGCAGGCAAACAGTGGCAATGGTGTCAGTGTATATATAATCAGCAGGATTTCTATACACATGATGAAGTGGCCCGACTGGCTGATGTCGGCAGCCTTGGTAGGAGTCGTTTCTAGCTGGGTGGTCAGTGTCACTAGTGAGAGACTGAGTGTACATAGGGCCAGTGCCATGACCAAAGAAAGTTTCAGTGTATACACTTTATATATATTCGTAAATGTAACCAGCAGCATTACAGACGTTATCAATAAGACCCCAGCAAACAGAGAACACAAAAATGGCCATTTCACTGTCACTCCATTCAAGCCAAGGACCACAAAGTAGATAAACCAGGATATAGAAAATATCAAAATGTATAAAAGTGCAAATCTGAAAAAGGAGAAAAATAAAAACATCAAGTTACAATAAACAATGTGTCAACCAATAAATGCATTGATGCTAACAGTTATGCTCATGCGGGGATGACATTTAGATTATCATAAAATCAATTATATTTCAGACTCACCTAAACCTTAGCCTTATTTGTCTAAAGGAGCTACTCCTGTATTGTCCTTCAAGTATTTCAGAGTCAAATCTGGGATTCCACCAAGTGCCAGTTCCTGCTCTTTCAAAGGCGATTGGTATTGTAAGACCGCAGCAGTTGGTAGTGGAGTTATTCCGTGCGAGGTACGCCTGCACATGCGGCGCCAGCTGTATCTGCGCATCTTCCTCTTCCGAGCAGTTAGCCTCGTGTTTACTGTCAAACTGTTGGGAGCCATTGCTGCAGCTGACACACCCACTTGGGGCACTCATGGTCTGATCACCGTTACTTTCAAGCAAAACATCATCACAGAACCATCATCCCGCTTTATTTAATTGTTCCACTATATTTATACAACTGAAATGCAACAGTGTCTTGAAATAACAGATCTCATAAATCAAACAAGAGATATGCAAAGTAGGTAGTTCCAATAACAAACATTTTTTTATTATTTAGTTCTAGAGTGCAATCTTTTACACAAACTTTACTTGTGGTTATGAAAAATGCAGTAAAGATTTGAGGTAAAACTGGGATTAAGTTGAAGGACTTGGATCAATTGCTATTTTTCATGATAGGAATTATTTTTTATATACGAGCTGGTGGTACCTTTTCAATACTTTCCTACTTTGTCATTTATTGATAATATACCAAGTTATTTTTAGTAATATTATGTGCTAGTGCTGGGTAATAGTAGTGTAATATAGAAATCTTGGTTTAACTGACCTTTGTAATAAAATCAAAGAAATACAATTTAATCTTCAAGTGCATATTGGGAAGAATATAAAAAGGGTCTGTGACCTAACTTTTTTTTGAAATGAAAATATATAATCACCATTATAATATCTCAGACTTCTAGCTCTCTAGTACCTTTAATATACCTACCTAGTTATAATTAGGTAGCTAGCTATGTATGTATTATGTAGTGAATAAGTAGTGGAATAAAGTATGAGAACATCTGACAATTTCAGAGTATAAATAAGTTCCTATCTTTATAGCAATTACGAACAAAGTTTTAAAAACATAAAATACCTGTGTAATCTTCCATATAGGGTGGTTACTTTTTGATGCCAATGAGAATGGGTACACAAAATATCGAATAAATAAATATTATGCAATATACCTACATAATGCATGTATGTGTACCAATATAAAATTATATGCTCTTCGTCTTGTACCAAGCAAAAAACATCTCGATAGAATTTACTCACCACAAATTCATATTTGTCGTTTTGATCAAGGTTATTGCAAAATAAAGATTGTGAAACACAGCAAGTACTGTCACATAGAAAATATTAACTTGTTTCGAATAATTACACCATCTAATATATTTAATATTCACAGGATAATACGAAATCACTAAATTCCTAAAAAAAAACTTTCTTGCTGTTCACTCACATCGCCCAACCACCAGCCAGCCTCTTTTTTTCTATCGAGTACCTACTAATCCTACTATACCAGCTTAGTTAGGTAGCTAGTAGTGCTGCCAGCCTACTAGGCCGTTATAACTATCTATAAAAAAAAGCTACGTGAGGTGAGAGTGGTAGCAAAAAAGCCAAAAAGAATGTTTTTCTGAAACGTAGCATATTATTATACTTAAATATTATGTACTTGATAGAATACTAGGAAGTGTTATACAGAAAAATATCACAAAAAATATTATAATGGTTATATTGTGAACAGTTAAGTACCTACCTAGACCGCGCAACTTCGCTTTACCAACATCATCGTGAGTGGCTTCCTCCCTTTGTGCCCCCGGTTCCCCCCAATTGTTTGTATTTTTTTATTCACAACAAATTATTGTTAAGAATTTAATAAGTAGGTACCTACTTAAGGTTTCCAACATTATTTATATCATATCTCTAGGCCCATAAAATGATGTTACAGCAAACTTACAATACAGTACGGTACGTAGTTTTACCTACTTACATTTTCACATTTTCGTCGTGTAACATGGGCGTACGTTACAATGATATGCTCAAGAGTAACCTATATCATTACAAAAACATTTACTGGCAACTCTTCTTTTCTGTCCGTCACTTCTACAAATAAGTCACTGTCATTTCTGTCATTCAACGTCTTCCAGTTCTTCCACAGAATAGATAGGTACATACGGCTGATATCCGAAATCGCAATACAGGCAAAAATAAAAAATAGAGGCCATGGATCAGAGATGGGCCTGACAAAAGCGTATAGGTACCCGAAAGGGACACACTTGGCTTCAACCCATAAAAACACGATAAAGTTTATACCTACACGATATTTAGGTGTGGGTCCAATTATTCGTGCGATATTCTAATGTCAAGATCGCTGGTAGTAGGTAGGTACCCCTATAAATCTGATAATACCCGCTATTTAGATGGTGCTTCAATAATTTGTGGGACATTTTAAAATGTCAAGATTGGTTTGCTTCGGCAGCCAAGCTAACTCCAAGCAAAAAAATTGTCCATACGTCGACACAGACAAGACATGATTGTACTACTTACTCCGTCTACCTATTTGTATACACTTGTTTCTTTTCTTACCCGGATCTTGAGTTAAATGTCATATCCATTAGATGATTAATCTATCTGACAGGGAGAACACAGATTGTAAAGGTCGATGACCGTTTGAGTGAAAGTGCAGTCTGTACCTATGGGGTGCCACAGGGTAGTACGTTGGGTCCATTACTGTTTCTTGTCTACATAAATGAACTATGTGCCATTACCATGCCCAGATTGGATCTACTGATGTTCGCAGATGATACGGTACTGCTTTTTCACGACAAAACTTGGGAAAGAGTCACTGAGCTGGCTGAAAATAGTCTAGCGGTTATCACACAATGGCTAGAGAACAGCCTTCTGTCGTTGAACACTGCCAAAACGAGGTATGTGTGCTACAGTCAAACAACTTCAGGAGGCCCAGGTGCCAACCACAGTTTGAAAATTCACACCTTTCCCTGTAACCATATCTCTCCCCGTAATGTCCTGTGTAACTGCTCGAAATTGTCCCGTGTTGAGTCAATTAAATATCTTGGGGTTACAATTGACAATAGACTTACTTGGAACCCACACATTAGTTCGTTGGCATCTAGGGTAAGAAAACTTATATACGTTTTCAAAACCCTCAGAACAGTGGCAGATATGAATCTTCTCATTCAAACGTACAGGGCGTTGTGTGAGTGCCTCATTAGGTATTGCATATGTGCATGGGGTAGCGCAGCTAAAACTCACCTTATCACAGTAGAACGTGCACAGCGTGCAGTCTTGAAAGTTCTTCTATATTTACCTTATAGACACCCAACAACAGCTGTTTATGAGAAGGCCAATGTTCTATCAGTGCGTAAATTATTTATTTATGAGAGCATACGACGTTACCATAGGAGAATAGTACCTACTATTTCAGCCTCGTCAAAAAGAGTGGATAGGTGCCCTGTTCCATGGGTTAAAAGTAGGTTCGCACAGAAGCAGTTTAGAGTAGTTGTTCCTCATCTTTATAATAAGCTGAATAAAGCTACGACTGATGGTAATATAAAAAGGTTGAAGAACAAGGAAATACAGAACATTCTCCTTGCATGGCTAAAGCAATTTGACTATGAAGGCATTGAGAGAATGCTAACCAACCTTTATTCATAACGACTTAATTAATTGGGAAACTGATGGATCCTATCAAACCGCAAATATAAGCACAGTAACATCACACACACACTCACACATCTTTAACACAAAGAGATTACAAATCACTTATACGTACACACACACACACACCCTCTCTCACACACACCCACACACACACACAATACCATTACATAATGTATATACGCAAGACCACACTACTGGTAGACACAAATAATTACTTTTCAGAAAGTTTTGTTCTTAATCTAGTTATAATATTTGTTTTGTTTTATGTTATTCTATAAGACGTAATTTTATATAAAGCATAAAATGGGAGAAGCCACTAGCTCCTGAAACACAGTTAAACACTAGTTCGGGAGCTTATGGATTAAAATGTAGCTGTATAAAATTACTTTGTCAATAAATAAATTTTGTATTTTTGTATTTTTTGTATAATCTGAGAACGTAAATTTTTGAAAATGTTATTTTGATAATCAATTTGACATTTCTTGTAACACATGGCTAAGTGCACAAACCATGCGAGGCCTAACCAAAAAAAAGCAGTCAAGTGCGAGTCGGACTAGCCCATGCAGGGTTCCGTAGTATGCATAAGGTTTTTTTTTATATTCGACTTGATTAAATTAAAGGTAAATTGCGTTTAAGATTTATGACGTATTAAAACAAAGTTGAATCGATAGGTACCTAATTCAGTTTCTTTCTCCCCTTTGTTCTTTAACACTATGGTAGGTACATAAATAAAGAAATCTGTAACTACCTAGTAGTAGAAGTTCTACTTTCGCGAACTAGCTAAAAACGGGTCTAATTCGCGCACAAAAAAATATCAAAATACTTATAATATAATTTTGACATACCTCGACGTTTCGGCCGAGTTACCATAGATAGAGGAAATAAAATACTACGTCGAGTTACATCGACCGTGGTCACGAGAAGTAGGTAGGTAACTAGGTACCCCGCACTCCAGGCGGATCGACGGCTCACGGGGGGTTTAAGTGGGTTCGGGGTGGCGGAAGGGATAGTGCAAAGGCATTTCCTCCCTCAAAAAAAAAAGAAGAAAAAAAAGGTAGGTAAGTAGGTACCTACCTACCTATTATTCAAATATGAATAAAATACACTGGTTGTTTTCATGATGTATATATTTTTTATTAAACAACAGAATAGAATTCAAAACAGATTGAGCAGCATTAAAAATTATAGAAAAATAAGACACAGTAGGTACTTGCAATGGATAGTACCTATGATTTACATATTACTATAGTTCAGTAATTTTTAACTTCCAATCCTATTTGAGTAAAATTAACACTATAGGTAAGTATATAAGTACATAAACTATCTACAGCTTTTAGTAGGTAAGACAAAATAGTAACTGTTTGATTATCCTTTGTGAAAAGTTTAAGTTAAGGTAATCTTAATAAATAAGTGCAAAGCTTAAATATTAGGTATGTACCTACCTACCTACTTACCTACACTGATAGGTATCATTACAATTTTACTGTCATAATTTTACATAATACATAATTTTATGCATGGTATAAGAAAATTTGAATTGTGTTTATTGTACCACAGTTGCTATGCATTGTGTAGCTAGGTACCTACTTAAGGAGTTAATATCATTAGTGTTACATGAACAATAGACCTTAACAAGATAATAATAACAGTTTATTTTACAAATAATTATGTATATTATATTACAAGCAATTTATATTTTAGTTGTAATATCTAATATATTATAATAGTAAATACATTTTATGTTAATCTTAATGTTCAAAAAAATAATTGATCAATTTCTTAATGATTTGTATATTATTATACTTGTATATTACTCTAAAAATATCACAACTTTATTTTATGTACATGTCTAATACATCATTATTTTAATGGAAGACTTCATTCTCAAATTCTCATACAAATGCAAGACTAAAATATATATATTTCCTGCTATATGAATACTATCACTTAAACTTTGACCTTGAAGTGAAAGAACTGCATCAGCTCATTGTGAGTGTAACTCGACGGGAAAAACTCCCAATGAGTCACTCTGTGACCAGATTTAGTGTGACTTGTTGGGAACCACCCTATATTTTAAGCACTCTTGAACCGGTGTGAAAGCTGTAAAACTGACATAAAATGCTGGTAAGAGCAAAACTCAAGTGAAAGATTAGTAGCAAATAAGAAATAATTGGTATGGTCATTCATTCAATTTTGAAACATTTCTTATATTCATATTAAGGCACATGGTAAGCACCACATTATTGCTTTAGGTACCACAGTGAAATTGGTCTACCCAGTTTATAACATTTAGTTTTAACATAATATATTAGTTATTAAATTGCTTAGATTGCCAGCCTAGTCATTGTACATTCCGTCAAGCAAAAAGTCCATTCTTTTATAATGCCGATTTTTCCAAGCCTCTTTTCCTCGTCGTAAAGCCATGTATCCAACTATAGCAAACATGGGTACAACCAATATTGTTATTACAATTGGCATTATCATTCCTGGATGACCAATGTTAGCCTTAGATAGATGCATTTTCACTATTGATTGTTCGTTTGGCAAAGGACTGCTGCTCATTGCTTTTACTGATGGGGCTATCGAGATTTTTGACTGGTTACTTTGTATTTTCTTTTCCATGTTAGCGATAGCCTCGTAAGATAATATTGTTGGCTTTGTAGGTTTCTTGGTTAGATTCTTGGGTTCCACTGTACTATACAGTACAGTAGATGTATGATTGTAATTGAGCTTAGCTGAAATAGTGGGCGCTTCGTTGCTTTTAGAGTTATTGCTGTCTGAGTGAGTTGCGGTCTGTGTGGAGATCGCGTCTGTATTAGTGTCAGCTAGCTTGTTGTCGACTCCTTTCCGTGCGACAACGTTCTTCTCTTTGGTCTTCACCGATTCTTCTTCAAGTGATAACAAACTATTCTCATGTTGTTTGGGTAATGATATTATATCTGCTGTATTTGGCAATAACGTACCACCCTCGCTAACCATTGATAGCTTTGTATTATGAAGCAGATCAATCTCAGCTCCTTTAGTCATGTTTTTCACATTGCGATTGTGATCTCTTCCCGAATGTGTAGAGTTACCACTTTGTACCGAAGTAACTATTAATGTACTACATAGGAAAATAGGTAAAAACATTTTGATAACACCATATAATTTTGTGAAACAAGTAAAAAACAAGGAAAAAGTCTAAAAAATTATCTGAAAATTCTGAAAGTGTAGTGATCTGTGTTTCTGGTCTGAATGTCAAACAAATAGTTGTGACGTACACACGAAACGTCACACACACGTCACACCAAATGTGAGTTTTTGACATTTGACTTATTTCAATTTTACTGTTTTGGCTTCTTTGACAGGCTGTCTATCCCATAGACAGGAATCGATATCGATATTATCATAATATCGGTATCGTCCTTGAAAATACCGATATTGGTAGTGTTACTTAGTAAAATTTACTAAGTAACACTACCAATATCGATATTTTACAAAAGTACCTACTAAATTATATTTAATATAAGTACCTACTAAATTATATTTAATATAATTTAGTAGGTACTTTTGTCAGTATTTGGCATGGACTTAATATCGTATTTAGCTTAAAAATATCGGTATTTATATTAGTGCTTGCTGGGCTGTCCCACCAGTACGACATAAAAGGGTAGAAAATAAATGAGGGTGCCACCATCGCTCATATAGCAACACAGTCTGTACGACACAACCAATCTAGATACCTACGCGTTCAATCTAATATTTAGATACCTACCTATTAAAATATTTCAGTATTTCTTATTTTCACAATTGGCAAGTCATAGCATTAAAGCAATTCTCGTGGTCAAGGTAGTTAAAATGAATTACATTTCTAAGCATATAATTTATTGAATGACATAAAATAACAAGTCATGTTTGACAGTATGTCCATAGATATAACATTCCTCCCCATTTATGGTTGATTCATATCTCATTAATCAAACGCCGTGGAGGTCGTACTTCACGTTGGCTGCGCCGAAGAGGTGCTGCAACTGTCGTTGTCGGTGTTTCAAACGCTGGAGATGAGGATGATGATGATGTAGATGCAGGAGTGTATGCAGGTGGTACTGGTGTGGATGGAATGTGAGAGGACGGTGTCGATGGAGTAGGAATTGACATAGGTGATGGTGCTAAGGATGTGGATGGTGAGGGCATAGGTGCTGTTGCAACACTTTCAGGTGACTCTGATGCAGGAGCAAGTCGTGGTCTCATGTGATCTGCATGTTTCCTTTGCTCCACCCCATTAGGTGTAGTGACCACGTAGGAGTATCGGTGTTTACGGGTCGCTACTGTAGCAGGCTGCCACTTTTTGTCCAGTTTCGTTTTTATATAGACTTTATCGCCTGTCTGGTATGTAGGTGTAGATGATTCGATGTCTGCCTTTACATGTTGGTATTGCAAATTTCTTCTCTTGTTGGGTCGGATATTTGATAGGACACAGTTCAACTGCCTGCCGAACATCATCTGGGCTGGTGATTTACCAGTAGTGGTATGGGGAGTGTTCCGGTAAGTGAATAAAAACTCCGACAAACGACGCTTAAGTGGGCTTCCGTCACTGGAGGTCATTCTGTTTTTAAAAGTTCTCACAAATCGTTCTGCTAACCCATTTGTTCGGGGATGATATGGAGATGAGGTGATATGTAGAATGCCCTGATTTATACAGTAGTCCTTGAATTCCTGTGATGTTAGTTGGGGACCGTTGTCAGATACAATCATTTGTGGGAGTCCAAAGGTGTTGAAAATCTCATCCAGAACATCACATAGGCTTTTTGATGTTATGTTTTTCATTGGTTTTAGTTCACACCATTTCGACAATGCGTCACACAAAACCAGCCAGTAGCTGCCCTCAAATGGACCAGCAAAATCTATGTGGACTCTTTCCCACACTTGCTCGGGTATAGACCAGGAGAATACCGGTAGTTCGGGATTAGACGGTCTATTTTCTTGACACCTGGTGCATCTCTTGATGAAATTCTCGATGTCCTCGTCAATTGATGGCCACCACACATAGAACCGTGAGAGTGCTTTCATGGCCGATATCCCTGGGTGCCCTCGGTGTAAATAGCTTAACACTGTCTTTCTTAGAACCGCGGGTATGACCATCCTGCCTTGCCAGAGTACAATTTTACCTTCTACAGACAGTTCGAAACGTTTCCTGTAGTATTGTTTCATCTCTTGTCTATAATCCAGGTCTCTCCACCCGGTCTTTAGGTACTGGCAAACAAGTGACAAGTTTGGATCCCTAGATGTTTCCAAACTTAATTTTATTTCTGTTAATTGTAGGTCAACAATTTTGTTTTCTTGGAGGCGTGACACTACTCTATGTACAGCGTTTTCCGCGTGTGAGGGTTTTGTCTTAGGATTTGGTAATCTGGACAGGCAATCGGCCAGAATGTTGTTTTCGCCCTTCTGATAGCAAATTTCATATTGATAGCTTCCAATTATAAGGGCCCATCTTACAAGTCTATTATTTACAAGCTTCGGAAGGTTACGTTGAGGTCCCAAAATGTGCATCAATGGCTTGTGGTCAGTTACCAAGGTAAATTTCGTTCCTCTTAGATATTGGTCAAATTTCTGTATTCCAAATAATATGGCTAGTGCTTCACGGTCAATAACAGAATATTTGCTCTCAGCTGGTCGCAGTTTTCTTGACGCAAATGCTATCGGTTGTTCGACATTGTTATGTTTGTGGTATAGGACTGCCCCAACTCCTTTTTCTGATGCATCACACGCTAGGAACAGGGGGCGCTTTTCATCGAAAGCTAGTAATGATTTTGAGTTAGCTATTTTACTTTTAGCATTCTCGAATACTTCTTCTTCATGTTTAGACCATCGCCATTTTTTTTTGCCGCTTGTTAGCTCGTACAGGTCTGCACATGATCCATGAAGGTGTGGAATGAATCTTTCATAAAAATTTATAAGTCCCAGAAAAGAGCGTAATTCCTTTGCGTTTGCGGGTTGTGGTGCGTTGCTTATAGCACTTATCTTCGCTTTTGTTGGCCGTATTCCGTTTCGATCAATTGTGTGACCCAGATACTCAATCTCTTTACTCAGGAAACTACACTTTTTCAAATTAACTTTTAAACCAGCCTGTTTTAGCCGGCTTAGCACTGTGCAAAGTGTTCGTAAGTGTCCATTTACGCTTTCTCCTGTCAGTGCAATGTCATCAAAATACACTGCTACGTTTGGTATGTCTCCAAGTAGTTGATCAAGGTAATTTTGAAAAATTGATGGTGCTGTAGAGATACCGAAAGGCATCCTGTTGTACTGGTAATATCCTCTATGTGTAGATATTGTTAAATATTTTTTTGAGTCCGGAGCTATTTCGAATTGTAGATACGCATCTTTGAGGTCAATTTTGGAATAGACTATGCCGTTTGCTAGTTTCTGTCGTAATTGATCAAAAACAGGCACTGGATGTAAATGTTTTGTTAAAACAGGATTAAGTGTAGCGCTGTAGTCTCCGCAAATTCTGACGTCACCAGTGGGTTTCAAGACATTTACAGTAGGTGTGGCCCACTCCAAAGCAGTAATGTTTGGATCTATTCTGTTAATGATACCTGTATCGACAAGGCGATCCAACTCCCTTTCAACGTTTTTCTTCATGCTGAATTTGATTGGACGTGCTGGTAGGTGTACTGGTTCTGCGCCGGGTTTGACATGTATGTTAACTAAGTAGTTGTTCACTTTGCCTAGTTTGCCGTCAAAAAGTTCGCTGTATTGTTTCAGTATGTGTTTTAATGTCGTTGGGGTAGCAGGTTTCTCTTGGACTGAATAAACTGGTTTTGGAAATTCCATTCCAAACTTCTCGCTCCATCGCAACCCAAAAAGCAATGGTTTTGCGTTTTTCATGACTACGACAGGCAAGGTTTCGTATCGTCCGTTCACTTCCACATTTACGTTCGCGATTCCTTTGGTTTTCAGCTTGGTGTTTCCATATGCTTTTAATTTGGGCCCCTTTGTTAATGTTGGTGATCCAACCTTTTTCCAAACTTCGGAACTAATGATAGAGTAGGTAGAGCCAGGGTCCCAATCCATTGTGCAGTGAATTCCATTTATGAGAATGTCGATTTGTTTACAATCCTTGACTCGAGTGTTTGTGACATTGTGGACAAATTCGTCGTCATCGTCACTACTTTCTGTTGAAACGTTTGTAGAGCTTGACGTTGAAGCTTGAATATCACTTATCCGTTGTAGTCTCCGTTTGGAAGTGTTTCTTCCATTGTCTGATGATATGTAAGCGCGACCAGTTTTGATGCAGCAGCTCTCAAAGTGTCCCTTCAAATTGCACTCGTCGCATGTGTGGTTTTTTGCTGCGCATTTTGAGACGTCATGTTTCTCGAATTTCCCACATCTAAGGCATTGATCAGTGGAGCGTAACTTTCGTTGTCTATTGTAATGAGGCTTCGGTGTTGTTGTTTTTTGAGTACGGTTCCTTTTGACTCTGTTTACATTAGCAGTTGTGCCTGGTGTGTCATGTTCAGCCTGTTCTCTTGATTGTGCAATTGAAAAAATTTCTCGAAATGTAACTTCCCTTCCTGACTCCTGCAAATCGGGCCACTTTTGTTTGAGGTCTGTCTCTAAATCTGTATGATTCAACCCTGTAGCAAAACGATCCCGTAGCTGTCGTTCCAACATCTCTTCTTTGTATTCGCAGTCCCGGCTTAGACTTTTGAGTCTGTTAGCGTACTGTTCCATAGATTCTGAAGACTCTCTGGTGCAGTTCCAGAACTCAGTCAATGCGCGGTACCTGGTTTTCTTTACTCTAAACAAGTCGAGAAGTTTAAGGCAAATGTCGTTATAAGTACTTGTGTCAAAATTCGGTGTAAGCGCTATTTTTAACTCACGGAAAGTCTCTGGTGTTAGGGTATTCAAGAGGATGTCCTTTCGTAAGTTTGGTTCCGTAATGTTCAGGATTTGGCATTTGTTTGAAAAGTAGTCTAAAAAATCTTCAATTCTGCAGTTGTCAGGGTTGTATTTGTCCATGTTGAAGTTTTTTATCAGCATCATCTTGTCTGACGATGTTGCCGCCGATGATGAAGCACTCGTTGAGCTTTTTGTTCTTGTGTCTTTGTTGTGCATTGTTTGTACCAACAATGTGAGTATTTGTGTTATTTGTTCTTGCTGTGCCTGTTGAGCTCGCAAGAACAGTTCAAATTGTTCTTTGTCCATTATTTAAATATTTTAAATCCTCGTCGCCAATAAAATGAATTACATTTCTAAGCATATAATTTATTGAATGACATAAAATAACAAGTCATGTTTGACAGTATGTCCATAGATATAACAGTAGTAAAGTCGATTATTTACACAGTCAAAGTCATGACTCACTAAAGTGGTAGATGCTTTACTGAAACTTCCTGGCAGTATTGGAAAAATGCGTAGTGACACGCTTTTTGGGTTTATAAATATCATTTGCCCACGCTCGTTGAACACTCAATGATTTAATTATTCTTCGAAGAATCACAAGTTTGAGGGAAAAAAAACCATTATACGTTTCATTATCGGATACCTACCTACTTGTATCCTTTTTTTTTTTTTTTTTCTTTCTCCTCATTCGAGGATATTGGCATCGCACTTCCAATGCATTTGCCAGAGTCAAGTGTAGTTTTTCCCAGTTTCTTCAAGAAATAATCAAATAATATTATTCAGTCTTCTTTATTTTCAATTTAATTGTCTTCTACAAAAGTTCATTTACGGGTTTCTTGTTTTTTCATTTTTTCATTAAGGAGTAGGGAGTAAGTTAGGGAGGACTTTTTTTTTTTTTTAAAAACGAGGAAACGTTTCACTATTTACAGTTTGTACAAAACGAAATAATAAAAAAAGGGTGAAGGATAGGGTCAGAGGAGCAAGGAAAGGGTACTATGATATAAAATGAAATAAAAATACAAAATTAATGATACTACATAATAATATTACACACATATTTAGAGTTTAATGTCGTTAGCTTCAATAAATGAAGCTAACACTTTGTATATAGGAATGTTATTATTATGAAGCAAATACGGTATATTTATAGGAAGAGGAACTTTCAGGAATAGCAGGTCGTTGTATAACGTCGAGTTATCATGAAGGGAGCAATTAAAAAGGATGTGGTTTGCGTCACCCACATCTTCTCCACATACACATGATGCCGAGTCGATAATGCGCATACGAGCAAGGTCTGCTGGACTGCACATGTGACCCAGTCGCATACGTATGAGCACGGATGTAGCTCGCTTACTAAGGCGCACCTTGGCAAACCAAGGCTTAGCTGGGATATCAGGTTGAATGGCAGAATAGTGTTTGCCTTTTATACGGGAACTACTCGCCCAGGATTCATTCCAAGAATGTTGGAGGTGAACCCTAGGAAGAGTGGCTAGATCTTGAGTAAAGTTTTTAAAAGGGAAAAGATCTCCACACTCTATCGCTTCGTTTGCTAAACGGTCAGCTGTTTCGTTTCCTTTTATACCATTATGGCTTGGAATCCATGCAAATGACACAGAATATCCCTCGCTCAGACATCTGACAAGCTTTTCTCTAGCCATAATAATTATTGGGTGATAAGCATTTCGTTTGAATGGGAATTTAGAAAGGGCTTGTAATGCGCTCATAGAATCAGAAAAAATCACAGTCTTGGTAAGTTTTACTAAAATTATGTATTCAAGGGCTTTATAAATTCCATAGCATTCAGCAGTGAAAATGGAAGTTTCCGGAGGAAATTTTATTTTTTCAACAATGTTGTACTGTTGATGGAACAAGCCCACCCCAACACAATCATTATTGGAATGTTTGGAAGCATCACAAAAAATAAGATGCCAATTATGCCAGCGTTCGCCAATTATTGAATTGAAGTAAGTGTTGGCGTGTGGATCACCCTTTTCAATGCCTATATTGAGATGGATATTTGGTGAGATGATTAAGGCATCATACTCCGCTTCAAAGAGAGGGAGTTTAGGCGTACGGTGAGTTGAGGCAGTTATTGCTTTAAATTTATTGTAGCTAATAATCAAATGAGGTACAGATTTATGGACCCAATAAGAGGAAGATTCAATTAATTCTAAAATTTGCTCAAGTTTTTTAATAAGTGGGTGTTTGGAAAATTGTAGAATACGGTAAAAGAAACGATCTGAGAGAAACTGTCTTCTCAGTCGAAGAGGCGGTTCAACACATTCCACTTGTAAAGCATTTATAGGACTGCTTTTCATGGCACCGAGTACGATCCGAAGAGCCTTTGCCTGGACGGCATCCAATCTCTTCATCGCAGCCACGCTACAAGGCTCTAACAAGAAGGTTCCATACTCAAGAACGCTCCTAATCAGCGCATTGTACACCAACTTCAAAGAGAAGGGATGCGCGCCCCACCACACGCCTGACAGACACCTAAGGATATTAAGAGAGCGTTCACATTTGTCAACAATATATTCACAATGCGGTATCCCAGTTAACTTAGAATCTAGCACGAGCCCTAAAAATTTAGTATGTGTTTTGACAGGAATGGCTACTCCGTTGTATGGTACAACTATAGGTGGGGGCGTACGCTGTCTAGTGAACAAAAGTGTACAACTCTTGGACACCGACAGCTCTAGGCCATTATCGTCCAGCCATATTTTGAGGTTGTTAAGGGTATTTATTAGTGATGAACAAGCAGTGTTGACGCATTTGTGTGAACTATAAATGGCAATATCATCAGCATATTGTAAAATAGTAGATGTTCCGTTTAATGCTTTTTCTAGATCATAGGTATAAACATTGTATAGGATTGGGCTGAGCACAGAGCCTTGCGGGAGGCCCTTCCAAAGTATCCTACTTGACGAGTCCAATTTAATCAAACGTCCAGATATCAAATTTAGTATAAAATTTGTCATATGTGAAGGGAAATGTAATAATTGTAGTTTCTTTCTTAAAATCGGCAAACTGACATTATCATAAGCTGATTTTATGTCCAAGAACGCAGCTACAACAGATTTTTTATTTGAGAACGCCAGTCTTATATCTGATATTAATATGCCAATGCTATCTAAAGTGCTATGACATTTTCGGAATCCATATTGCGAACCAGCAAGTAAATTTCGGCTCTCTAGAAACCATTCCAATCTGTTTTTAACTAGATGTTCAGTTATTTTTGTAATCACAGGAGACAGAGCAATGGGACGATACGATGAAACTACCGACGGACTTTTGTATGGTTTTAAAACAGGCAACACTATCTGTGACTTCCATGCCAACGGGACGTCACCTGTCAAAATTACGGAATTGATAACCTTCAAATAATATTTCAAGCTATTTTCCCCAAGATTGGAGAAAAAGGAATAGGGTATTCCATCTTCGCCAGGGGCTGAGTCCTGGACTGAAGAAAGAACACCTTGAAGCTCGCTGAGGGTAAAAGGAGAATTCAGGAAGGAGTCGTTTCTGCTACCTAACAACTGATGTGGATTATTTAACAGATTGGTTAATTCTTGTTCTGGAACGAAAGAGGGGGCCAAGTTATTCAAAAACTCGTTGGACATGGAAGATGGGAGTGTGCTGAAATTGGTGTCAGAAATGCCTAATCGGAAACGCTTAATATTCGTCCACATCACTGAGGACGGTGTTCTTGGAGAAATTGTGGTGCAGTACTGTCTCCATGATGAAAATCTTTTTTCTCTAAACAATTTCTTAGTGTCAGCTATTAAACCTAATAAATTATGGAAATTTTCATCAGTCATACTTGTGTTGTAATTTAACTCGGCCTCTTTCCTCTTTTTGATTGCATCTGTACATTCACTGTCCCACCATGGTGGAGAAGGTGGTTTTCCATTAGAAGAATTTTTGATAGGAAAAGAGAAATCAGCTGCTTCTAACATTAATTTAGTCAGTGCTGTAGAACATTGCTGATTATCACAAGTCATAGTGTCAGGTAAAAGTTGAAGATTATTTTCAACATGATCCCTGTACTGAACCCAATTTTCTGAGATTATTCTATATTTCATACGAGGTTTAGAAGGCTGGCTTTTATGTTTCTTACCAGGGAAGGTTATAAGGATTGGATAATGATCGCTACCAAAAGTGGAAGAGAGGGTTTGCCAAGAAATTGAAGATGCTAGGGTTGAAGTGATAATAGAAAGGTCAATGGCACTGAGGTTTTCAGTAGGACCTGTGCGACGTGTTGGTACCCCTGTGTTTAATATACAAAGATTGTGTTGATCTAACAACTGTATTAGTTCTTCCCCATTTGAACTGGATATAGAACTACCCCACGATCTGTGCTGAGTATTAAAATCACCCAATATTAAGAATGGTTTTGGCAGTAAATTTATAATGTTATTTAATTCCTGAAATATTTGTGGTGAAGGATATGGAATATATATAGATACAATACAGATATCAACAATAAAAGCTGCAACAATAGAAAATTCAGTATGTTGCGGAAGAAGGAAAGGTTTTATATACAAATTTTTTTTGATGAGTAGGGCAGCTCCGCCATACCCATCACTTCTATCTTCACGAAGACAGGAGTAACCACTTACTTTAAAGACAGAGCCAGGCCTAAGCCAAGTCTCTGCCAAAGCAATTACAGATGGTTCATATTTATTGATTAAATGACTAACTTCAGACTTTTTACTAACCACACTTCGGCAGTTCCACTGCACCACCACATGTGGGTGGCGCAGTGGAACCGCCGAAGCGTGATTACAGTTGGTCACCATTTGATGGTGTAAATCCATTATGGATTTGGATAATTTTTTTCAATATTTCGATCATGGGGGCTGCGTTGTTCGGTTTGATGATGGTGGACTGAGAAAGAGTATTAATTAAACTCATAATGAGTTCAGTCAAGGACTGTTCCTCATTATTAGAGGAAATGGATGTTAAAGCACATCCATTAGCTGGATGTGGCATATCATATTCTTTTATTAGTTCTGTATGAGCTGCACGGTCATATCCCTTTGGGGACTGACCTGGGGAATGTTTCCTTACTAACACATGTTTTTTGTATGAAACATGGCATATTGGGGCGGGCTATTGAAGGGGTTGGTCGGCTGCTGGTAATAACTTCTGCATATGACTTTGAAATAGGGGGATGGACTTTGGATGCTTCTAAATATGATATGCAACACTCGGCCATGGATTGCTTTATACGTTTTTGTCTATCAAATTCTGGGCAGCATTTGCTAGTAGCAAAATGAGACCCAGAGCAAAGGCAACACGATGCACTGTCTTCTTCAATGTTACAGCTGTCAGCAGTGTGGTCTTGACCACACTTATAGCAACGAGGCTTGGACCTACACTGTACTTTGGTATGGCCAAAGCGGCAACAACTGTAACATTGGATAGTTGGGTATGTGTAAAGTTCAACTGGTAATGAATTATAGCACATAAATATTCTTTTAGGTAATACCTGACCATCAAATGTGACAACAACTGTCTGTGAAGGTTTCCATGTAGGGGTTCCCCTTTCTGTTGTTTTGTAGTTTAATCGTCTAATCTTTAAAATCTTTCCACAGCCTATAGGTACGGATATATTTTCAGCTACCTCTTCAGGGGACCATTCAGCTGGCACTCCTCGTACGAGGCCCATACGAATAATGTTAAAAGTGGGTATGAACGCTTTTAACTTGTTTTTAATAAGACTTTCATGGCTCAAGAAGGCATTAGCATTGTCAAAATTAGTAAAGGCTAGGGAAATTCTGTTTCGTCCTATTCTTTTTAAGCTGCCATTTACAATGTTGCTAAAATATTGTTTTTGGAGGAATTTTCCAAAGGCGATAGGGTGCAGGGTAACATTGTCGTCTGGGCTAGTCTGCTCTCTCTGGACATGAACAATGAAGGGAGCTACATCCGTGGGTTCATACATAGTTCTACCTATTGTAGCACGTGGCTCAGTGATATCACTGGGTTTATTGGTCATTAATTCAATATTGTCTTTGTTGGGAGTCAAGTCTGAGATTGGGTTACTTTTATTACTAATAATTGGTGTAGTAGCTTTTTCATTTATTGTAACGATAGAGTCGCAGGTGCAATCCGTACTTTTGGGCTCGGAAGTTGAATTGCGCCTCCGCCTGCGCTTATTGCAGTGCTTGCATAACTTACTCGTACGGCTACGTTTAACTGGACGACCAGGAACGGACTTCCAGGAGCCATCAGTCTCCATGCCTGACTCGTTGGACATTATAGTGACAAAACATGCCGCTGCTGGAGCAACCGAGCCCCCCGGATCAGGGGGCTCCTCCATCCCGAAAAATAAAACCAGAAGGACTTACCGAAAGTTATTTACACTTATATAAATATAATAAATAGAAAATAAACTACTATTATTTACAAATTTACACTCTCCACTCTCTTTGACCACTATATAAGCTAAAAAATAAATTAGAAAAATTTTACGCGCCCGCCAAGTTTTACGTTTCCCGCGCTTTTCCTTGTATCCTTTATTCTGTGGATACCAACGGATTCCTGGGAGTTTTGGCGGGAATCCGATAGTGAGACGTTGTAGGTTTGTATTTTTTTCTCAAATTTGTGTTTCTTCGATTGTTAATGTTTAATATTGGTGGAATATTAATCATTAAGTGTTCGTTAACGTGCACGAGTGTAAGCGAATGATATAAACTCAAAAAACGTATAATTTCGCATTTTTTCCAAAACTCCCAGGAAGTTTCAGTAAAACATCCACTACTTTACTGAATCGTGACTTTGACGATGTAAATAATTGACTTGACGTCTTGACCGAGATTGCTATAATATTGCTGTGACTTTCTTAATGAGAAATTAAGAAATACTTAAAATAAAATACTTGACACTGGCTATATACACAAACCGTGCGAGGCCATAACAAAAATAAAACGGACTCCTGCCAAAACCCCTGTCAAGTGTCAAATCCTACTTGTCATCAGGGCAGACACTCAGCTTCTTGAGCCAGACAGATTTGACAAATGCGACTTTCAAATGACTCGAAACTCAAATAAAAATATTTTTTTCAAGCTCAACTCAAAATAAATCATGCTGTGACCTGGAAATAAACTATTTCAATCAAGATGAGAACCCGAAGTAATTCAGGGGTGCGCTTAGATTACTATCAAAGAGTGGTGCACAAGTTAATTTTAGATCATCAGCAGCCTGTGACTGGTTTGTTCCCTGCAAGTCCCAATAATGAGCATGCTTGGATCAGGGACAATCTGTACTGCATACTGGCAGTGTGGGGGCTCTCCATGGCCTTCAAAAAGATAGCCGATCAAGACGAAGATCGTGCCAAAACATATGAGTTAGAACAAAGTTGTGTGAAGCTTATGAGAGGTAATTTAGATCAATTTAAATGCCGCCTTCTAATTCCCAGTAACAACCTACCTACTTACTTTTCAGTTTCAAACATGTGTAATTGTCTCGTAAATATTATTGAATACCATCTTACAAGCTGCATTGAAGCACTCGTAGAAATTAATATCTTGTTAATTTTATTCAAAGTTGTAGTATTCAAATGATATTACAACCCAGTTCAGACTTATAGTTAACAGTAACATTTTATAACTATTACAGGTCTACTCATGGCTATGATGCAACAGAAAGATAAGGTAGAGAAGTTCAAAACTACACAACACCACTTGGACTCACTCCATGCAAAATATTCTTCAGCCACTGGCCGCACTGTTGTCAAAGACAATGAATGGGGACACTTGCAGATTGATGCTATCTCTCTCTACCTCCTCATCCTAGCTCAGATGACTGCATCGGGCTTGCAAATAGTATTTTCACTTGATGAAGTAGCCTTCATTCAGAACTTAGTCTTCTATATTGAGTCGGCTTACTGCACTCCTGACTATGGCATTTGGGAGAGGGGTGACAAAACAAATCATGGTTTGCCTGAGCTCAATGCCAGCTCCATTGGCATGGCCAAGGCTGCTCTTGAGGCCATGAATGAACTTGACCTCTTTGGCGCCCGAGGCGGTCCTTCGAGTGTAATTCACGTCTTAGCTGATGAGGCTCAGAAATGCCAAGCCGTGTTACAGTCAATGTTACCAAGAGAATCAAACAGCAAAGAATTAGATTCAGGGCTTCTGTCAATCATAAGCTACCCAGCGTTTGCGGTAGATGATCCTCAACTAATAGCAAAAACAAGAGACACTATTGTAACTAAAATGCAGGGAAAATATGGCTGCAAAAGGTTCCTTCGTGATGGGCATAGGACTCCAAGAGAGGATCCAAACCGGCTTTACTATGAGCCTTGGGAACTGCGGATGTTTGAAAACATCGAATGTGAATGGCCTTTATTCTTTTGCTATCTCATTCTTGACTACTGCTTCCAAGGTGACAAAGGGAATGTCAATGACTACATGCAGAAATTGGAGAGAGTAATGATAAGGAAAGATGACGGGATCAAGTTGGTCCCTGAACTGTATTCCGTGCCAGCAGATAAAGCCGATCTGGAGAAGAGTGATCCAGGCAGCCAGGAGCGTATACCTTTGGGCAGATGCCCATTTATATGGGGCCAATCCCTGTACATCCTGGGGAAACTGTTGCAAGAGGTATATTATGAATATTGATTTGCAGTGGAATAATTTATTAATGATGACAATAATAAATTATTCCACTGTAAATCAATTCAATTATATCTATAATAAATCATTATCAAATTAATTTTATGTGTTTATACATGTACATATAAAGTCTTGCAATTGAGAGATCACTGCCTGTTATTTGTATAATATCAAATCCATATAGATAATTGACATTCCACTGTATTTCTGTGTAAATACCTACAGTATAAAAACATTATGGTATTATTTTCCAGGGCTTCTTAGCAGTTGGTGAGCTAGATCCTCTGAATAGGCGTCTTTGCTCCGAAAAGAAGCCAGATGTGGTGGTACAAATCGTGATTCTAGCGGAAGACAATGAGATCAGAGAAAAACTGATGGAATACGACCTCCATGTGCAGACAATAAGCGATGTTGCACCTATTGAGGTCCAGCCTGCTAGAGTTTTGAGCCATCTCTATACATATTTAGGTATTTATATTACACACTTATAATTTGTATCAATAGAAGTATCGCAGAGATGAAAATAATACCCAAAAACAATTTGGTCTTGATATTTTCAGGTAGGAACAAGAAACTTGGTTTATCTGGAAGGAAGTCACGCGATGTTGGCATACTTAGTACGAGCAAATTGTACTCCTTGAATGATCGCATATTTGCTTTTACACCACAGGTAACCCAGCAATTACTGACTTATAATAATTTACCGACTTATAAAAA
Source organism: Hylaea fasciaria (assembly GCA_905147375.1). Lineage (NCBI taxonomy): Eukaryota > Metazoa > Arthropoda > Insecta > Lepidoptera > Geometridae > Hylaea > Hylaea fasciaria. Next base: position 4,443,934 of record LR990198.1, read on the forward strand.
TAAAGAAAAATAGATGCAGGCTATAATTTTTTGAACTCCTAATTGTAATCAACAGATCTCATTCATGTTTTCATATAGATTTTATATAATCATAGCAAGGGTATACTCTTATGACACTAAGCTTCAATTCTAATGGCTATGAAGTTTTAAGGCCAAATCTGCTATACTAAAGAGTGAAGATATAAACCGCGATATGAATAAAAATATACTGAAAAATTTAATATCATCAAAATCTTGGCTGTACAAATATGCTAAGAGTTTTGGAAGCTACTTGGCTCTGTTCTGGTTCACATACAGAGTTCTATTTAAATTCTAAAAGTACTACAGTGGGTGAACTCCTAACTCACACAACTCTAACACACCTCATGAACTATTCACATTTGATTATTATTTACCATAAGCATACTAATTTGTTTGTTTCGTTTAGTATTCTGATATGCAGCGTTTCTACATTGCTTCGGACTATGAACTGATGGTTGATTATCTCAAGGCGGAGATCGCTTTCTTAAAGTCCTCTTGGCAAAATCTCCTCGGGCGGCCGCTTGTTGTCTTGACTTTGAATCGAATGCACTTAGGTACTGTCAGTTTTATACTACATATCGAAATAACGCTTTCTGGATTTGTGGAGTAGCTTTGTATATATTTGTGTATTGTATTTTCTCGACCGTTTCATTCTAACTTTCCATTAGAATTTACTAACTGGTTGTGTACTGTAAATAATGTTGTTTGTGTTAATGTACACTGTGCTGTGTACTCGTACAATATTGGTTTATTACTGGTTTTATGATCATTGGTTTGCTCACTGTACTAAGAATACTTTGCAAATATTTGTACAATAGTTTATAATAAAGTAATATAATCGATTATGAACATAGTGTACACATAATCATAGTACTTATGAGTTTTAAAATTAGGATTAATATTAGAACCGTTATCAAAAAACCCAGATGCTTGATTGACCTGAACTACAACAACAACAGAAAAAACATTTTTCATTGTTTTATTTTGTGTGAGTTTGTGACCAACATCCATTGTATTATCGCCATTAGCTTAAAGTTTTATTTAATACTAATATTAATACTGTGAGCCAAGAACCACAATAACCAGTAGCAAATACTATAAAACAGTATTAATACCACGGTCACTATGTTCATACAATGGAATGAGAATCTCTGGTCCATAACGAACAGCTAGCTGGGAGTAACAACTAAGATTGGGTCCATAAGGATGGGGCCAGTAAGTGTGGGTGAGAATGCCAGCTAGCTTGCTTCTTAAAGTGGACTATTCTTCCATAAAACTGTAAAGTCGCTAGTAATGAGTCGTCGGGATCACTACTGTTTTATAGTGCTTGCCTATAGCATGGGTGTGGTGTGCCGTAGAACTTCGACTACGAGGAGTACTACATGTCTCGCGACCCGGCGCTGCTCGCCAGCACGTTCACAGCCAACGTGGCCTTCCTTGGCATGAGCTGGAAACATATGCTGGGACGGCCCACCATCACTCTGCTCGCTACACAGAACCTGTTAGGTTAGTGTTGTGGTGATTAACGTTTAACGGGGCCGTGGCCAGCAGCTTTGACCTACTGGGATTGTGTCTGGGAATTGATTTCGTACAGGCCGCTAGTTGAACGGCGCCATTTGGCAAATTTAGTTGAACGGCGCCGTTTCGAAAAAAGGTTCAACAGCTAATTAAGCTAAGTTGCCGGCGGCGTATAGATGTTATTGTGCTTGAACTGGGGCTGACACTTTTTCGGTGAAAGGATTGGATACACTGCGACAGTGATGTAGTCAGGCCAGAGTAGGATACCAAAAATGTATTAAAACGCCGCAATGGAGCATTTGTCTTGCGCCCCAGGCTCTAAATAGTTATAACCGAACAAATACTTAGAAGCCAAACAAATACTTAGAAGCCAAACGGTAGCTTAAAATTATATTTTGATGTTTGAGTCAGTCTTGGAACCAAAGCGCTGGCTACGAGAACACCTATACGATTAGGATACCTTTAGATTCCTACCTAAACAAATCATCACAAATTCATCTCATAATCTTATCAATGTTGCTTTCGATCAGTGGCTTTGGATAAGTTTGCGTTTGTTATAATTATATTCTCTGAAATGACGAAAACTTGCAGATCAAGGTAAAGTCCCCATGGCTATGATAACAACCATGAAGAAGCTCAAATCCGGGTACATAAACGGCACGAGGGTCACTCTCGGCAACTTGGGAGAGTTTTTGAGCACTTCCGCCATAACTAACCTGAGCTTCTTGGGCAGCCAAGAAGATGGATATCCCGATAGTAAGTAACATACATGAACAAAGTTTTTACCGGAAAATAAAATGTTATAAAATTACGTTTCTAACAAAATAATGGTCCTTCGAGCTCTTACACACATTATTTTTCAGAACTGAACCCACAAGTGCAGTGCTACCTAGAAGAGCACTTGCTGAAATCGTTCAGTAACAAGATCAGCTACCTCGCGCGGCCGGCCGGCGCTCGCAACGCGCGCGCGCTGCGCCGGCGCATGTCCGTGCGCGGCGCTATCAAGAAGACGAGGTCTATCAATGTGGACTGTGAGTATTTAGTTTAATTGCATGCGACACTGTCCTGTCTCATCTCTCTTTCGTGGGAAATTTTAATAATAACTCTTCATTTTATAAAAATATTTTTTACTCGTAAAGTTTATGTTATTATGTAACAGTGCGATTTCACCGTGAAATCTCGTGAAATTTGGGCGTGAAATTGTACGTTAAATACGAGCTCGTTTTTTTTTCGCAGCGGACACATTAGGCATGGAGGGCGAATACGTCGGCCCGCCGCTAGAGCGGAAGCCTTCGTGGCTAGAAGTGGACCCCTTGTTCGGTAGAAGCCCGTCGCCCGAAGAAGCTAAGAAGAAGGCCTTTACGAAGTAAGTTCTCTTTTCTCTCCCCCCCTCTTATCTATTCAACGTCCCATATTATGCTTTCTCTTTTTCGACTTCAAAAGCAACAGCAAATTTTTGAACAAGATAATAATCGCGAGTAAGTAAGTGTTCACTGTAATAAGAACTCAACACTGTGCGTGGTTCGGTATGCTCGTCCTGTTTTTTCTCTTATGTGTTTTAATCATCTACGATTAAAATAACTGCGCTTATGATTACAGGGGCACATCCACAACCAATCTGGGCGTGGCAACTCCGACAATCGAAGTGACGAAGGAAACAACGCCTTCGCCACCTAAAGAAGAAGGTATGTTAAAACAACCAGTAGGTATCCTATTATAAATTCGATTTTTCCCGCGGCTTCGTACGCGTGGACTATCACAACGTGTGACGTCATTATGAAAACACAATCACTATATTATAAACTAGCTTTTTCTCGCGACTTCGTAAGCGTGGACTATCACATCGTGTGACGTCATTATGAAAACTCCAGCCCATTCGCTAACTCTACTTCCATAGCCCGTGGAACATTCGGGCTGAGCAGTTGCACGCGGTTTTGAGCAGATTTGCAATGGTTGGCACAGTTAAAAAGTACAAAACGTTAACTTTAACTTACTCGAAACCAAAGCTACCTAACGCTGGCACTCCCATCAAAATTCGTCCAGTAGTTTAGTAGTTTTTGAGTTATAAGGTAACATGCACACAGACATACAAACAGACGAAAGTTCTCAAAACACATTTTCGGGTTCAGGGACCTCTAAATATTCGATGTCAGTTAAGATAGACTATAGCCACGTACTTACCGCTGCGTACACATTACTGATACCGATCTCAGACTGCCAGTCCCAAGTATAGGGGTAAGAAGAATAATAAAAAATCTCATAAAACAGTACCTACCTATTTCCTTCTCCAGGCGTAGTGAACAAGAGCGTGCAGGCGGTGGTACGCAACCGCACCATATCGGAGTCGCAGAGCCTGGCCTACGCGGAGCAGGAGACGGACGAGCTGGTGGCCATGCTGCGGGAGACGGAGAGCCTGGACGAGCAGGGGGACATCCTGCAGTACCTGGTGGACACGCACGGCCTGGACTTCAACACCGGTGCGTGCTCGCCGAGATAGGGGGCTGCCACTTTACAATCGTATGAGAACGACAGAGATGGCGATTACTTTTACAGCTTTTTTTTTCTGACCTCGTACTATTTGTGCATTCAGTCAGTGTCAAGTATAAAAATATTTCATATTGACACAATAGGAAAGTCTTAACATTAATAGTCCGTGTGGTCGAGTAGTCAAGCAATTTTAAAGTCACAATCGCGATTCAGTAAGTTGGGGGGTGCGTTAACTGTAACTCCCTGGGAGTTGTTGCGATACCATGTCATTACTTCCCTACGTACGTCGATGACGTAGCGAGAGGCACCTACGTCATGGCCCCATGGGTTTCACGCCCCCCTGTCTCCATGTAGGCATGCAAGAGAACGGCAAGTCCGTGACCGTCCGGGACCTGCTGAAGCTGCTGTACGAGAAGGCGTGCGCGTCCAAGCTGTGGGGGCTGGTGCGGCACACGGCCGGCATGCTGGGCAAGCGCGTGGAGGACCTGGCCAAGGCGGTGACGGACCTGCTGGTGCGCCAGAAGCAGATCACGGTGGGCATGCCGCCCAACAACGAGCACACCATCACGGCGCCGCTGCCGGAGAACGAGCTGCGCCAGCTGATACATCTGGTGAGGACACTTCCACACACCGGTCACCGTCAGACGTGATACTAATTGTATCGAGGCCATGGGGCAACTTACGGGGAACGATCTGCATCCCTAGTGTGAGTTTTTCGACGTAGTACGCGTCGACGAGCGCTTTGTATGTAGATTTTTCGTTCATAAACGCGCCGGTAGGGGCGCTGTACAGGATCTTTGTACAAAAGCGCTAGTTGACACGTACTATGTTGAGCTCGTAACAACTCACACTAGGGGTACTGTATATGTACCTACCATACGAATCGATCCAATTGATGTATCAGGTGTTTTTTTAGGCTAGCGAGTAGCGTGATTTTCGACCGTGATCGCGAGTCTGTACAGTGTATAATACCTAGTTATGCCAAAATTTAGTTTTTAAGTTATTTCAAAAGTGCAAACTATTCTATGGAAAATAAATTAATATTATAATATTGTATAAGTCCCTAGTCCTGGTTAAATCGGTCACGTCTCGATAAAAAATGTATTCATGGCCCTCTTTAACCATTGCATGCCATCATTTGTACTAAAAAATAAAATCATTCCCAATTTTTTACACGCAGCAATTTCGTCTTCATAAGCAGGAAAATGAAAACAAGAAGGTAAAGAAAAAAATATAGGTATGACTACATATTATTTATGCAAATAAATAACAATCATACCTATATTTTTTTCAGCTGCAAAGCTGCAAATAATGAAATCCTACCTCCCACTGACGCGTTATTGTCGGTCGATAATATTGCTGACGCTTATGTGAAATCTGTTTTAGTACATTTTGTATTAGGAAGTGCGTGATCCTGCGATATTGAACGCTAATTAGAGGCTAAAAATATTGGAAAATAAAAACGCAGCTACGCGCGCGACGCTTATGGAAACAACGCTGCGATATTATCGACCTATAAATCGCCCCTGTGTGGTATTGACTTAACAAATATTCTTTATTTTGACAACAGGCGTATGGAGACGATGAGAGTACCGCGATGCTGACTCAAGAGCTGCTCGTCTACTTGGCGATGTTCATCCGTACAGAACCGCAGCTGTTCTTGGAAATGTTGAGGCTGAGAGTGGGCCTCATTATCCAGGTATTTATTAGAAATTATTGAGATAATTTACTACATTACCTACTCACTTTCTGGGGTAAGATGCGAGTGTTAACGTCACACTAACTTGCCTGATGTCACGGGGGTGTTTTAGTAGGTCCGAATCCAACCATCCCCAGCTCCCTCCCCCATCCTCCCCCCTTCTAAAAAGAAACTAGCTCACAGTAGAGCACTGGCTTATCGATCGAGCCGAGCAGTTCAGTGTAATATGGCCTTTCTCTGTCAAAACCTACATGCAATCTGATATTTTTACAATATATTTTATTCAGGTGATGGCCACAGAACTGTCTCGAACCCTGTCGTGCGACGGCGAAGAGGCTTCCGAACACCTTCTCAATCTATCTCCCTTCGAGATGAAGAATCTCCTGTATCACATCCTGAGTGGAAAGGAATTTGCTATCAATAGCGGTAAGAATAAGGCAATGTACTAAAAACTTAGGATCTTTGTATTTTATTACTCATAGCATGAATACCGTAGCAAAGAGAAGGAACACTCACTATGTTTTAAATTAGAGCGAGATGGCAGATAGGGAATTTGTTTTGAGCGTGTTTGGCTACCTTTTGAGTACACACGCAGTACAACGCGGACGACGCTATTGCTTCGCATACAGTTTCGCTTGTCTTTTGTTCGATTCAGCCGTTTGTATGGAGTGTCCACTCGGTGCTCATAGGTATGCTTGGCAGGCTTCACATTCGACCGCGTCGTCACTTACCATCAGGTGAGATTGAGGTCAAATGCTTACCTATAAACACAGGGTGGACACTTGGTAGTACATACACGAGATTTTTTACTGGATCTTTTACAAAGCAAACTTTTCGACTTTAAAGAAGATATAAATAGATATTGTATACATTCATTTGAACACTGTTTTATTTATTTGCTTACTTCAAATCTTGCGGACCGGTAATAAGAGCCGCCACTGGTTTACTTACACTCTATTGGTTTTATCATCTGCATAGATTAATATTATGTATAGTGTGTATTTACCTAAATATTTCTTTGCAGCGAATTCACTATTCGGTATACAGCAAAAAATGAGTAAAAGTGTCAAAGGCGAGTCGATATACCCATTAATCTGAGCTTTGCCATATAAATAACCTATTTTGTACATATGTCTGTTTCCTGCAAGTTTCCTGTAAAATTTCTATACCCCGTTTCAAAACTTAGTTTATAGATAGAGCCATACAGAGTGTTAACAAGTCCATGCTATTCAGGCTTAAATCGAAAGATATTTGGTTTTAACTGAATTTGGCTTGCTTTATGTACATACATATTGACATTGCATTACCAAGTGGATCACCCTTATTGCATATTTTTATATTATCCATTAATATCCGGTTTTTTATTGGTTTATCCATACTACACCCACTACACTACTGTATACAAACGCACCATTCAAAATCGTTAACTTCTATGTTTATGTTAATTTAGTGTCTTACAAAACAATTTCATGTGCGTAACGAAAAGCGGTTTGGTTTTTTACTTGTGTGTAATACCTACTTTGTAAAACGAGCATGCATTAATACTACTGAATACCATCACAGTGCGGATTGCGGTGTCACTTGTTAGCACCTTAAACAAATTGTGTTGTCCCGTTCGAAATAAGTTACGTTGTCGTGGCTCCCAATCGCCGAATTATGTTTCAGGACGCGGTAACTTCTCTATAGTGAGCAACAAGTCGAACCGCTACGGAAAGAAGTCACAGATCGTTCTGGAAGGTCAATCTCTACAAAGCACCAGTGAAGACCGTAAGTTTGAAAAAAAAACTCACCTGGAAGTATATTGTTTACTATTGAACAGTTAGAACTCGCTCCTTCGAGTTGGGCCGTGTTCCATCGCAGCGAATGAATTTTTGAATTTGCTGATCTCTATCACTCCGTGCTTCGGATGGCACGTTAAGCCTTCCGGTTGTTGTGGATCAGTCGTTAAGCCATGTCATAGTCGCTTGGACGGCCTGACAAACTGGCATTAGCGGCCAGCACTAAGTACTTATGCGAAAAAACAAACAACATTTGAAAGTTGTCCATAGAACATAACATATATTTAGCTAATAGGTGGCATCAGTTTTTATATAATAGGTACACATTGTATTGTGTAATTTCCCAGCGCCGACGGCGGAGCCCGACCGGCAAGGGCAGTGGCTGCGCAGGCGCCGCCTCGACGGCGCTCTCAACCGTGTGCCGAGGGATTTCTACCCTCGAGTTTGGGGCGTATTAGAAAAGGTATTGACGTTCTATTTTAAATTAGATAAAGTCGGCACGATCGGCAGATAAGGCACCGTGTTGAGTAGAACTGAGTACCATTCATCGGTATGTAAATGGATGTTGCACTGCATTAGCACATCGGCTACTATTTGTCCAGGGAATCACGGGAAAACCGCGCGACACAACTAGAATGAAATATAACGTAAAGTTCTATAGTATTCCCCTAAAATGTGACGACTTAACATTATGCTGTCTTCCAGTGCCAAGGCCTAGTGATCCAAGGGAAGGTGCTGCAACCGAATCTGACTCAAGAGATGACGTCCGGAGAGTTAAAATTCGCGCTCGCAGTGGAAACGGTGTTGAACTCGATCCCTCAACCCGAATACCGCCAGTTGGTGGTGGAAGCGCTGATGGTGTTGACCCTGGTGGTGGAATACAAGGCGGTGGCGCATCTGGGCGGGACGATACACGTGGAGCAGTTGGTCCATAGAGCTAACCAGATCTTTTTGGAGGATCAAGTGAGTAAACTTCAAGTTGATTGCTCAAAAATCTTCTGTACCAGCCCAGACTGCCTAGACAGATTTTTCTTGAATCTCCGCTGAGTAAACTCCTGCTAATATTATAAAGGCGAAAGTTTTGAGTGTGTGCTGGTTACTTCTTCACGCTCAAACGGCTGGTCCAGTTTTGATGATATTTGGTATGGAGCTAATAAATACCCTGGATTAATACATTATAAGGTACTTTTATTCCCAAAACAGCGAATAACACCGCGGGACGCAGCTAGTTCAAAAATTAATCTTTATAAAGCGATTATGTTTTAAGCAAGTCTTTTTTGAGCGTCTATGTAGGTAGGTATTATTTTTTTGATAACATAATATAAGGCGTCGCGTTTACGACTAAAATCATTGTGGGTAGCGGTATGCATCCATAACTAGATATGATATCGTTTTGTTCGCAAATTCTTGTTACAGATGCGTTGCAACGGCGACGCCACCCTGTGCTGCGCGAAGGCCGAGCGCTACGGCGACACGCTGGTGTGCGGCGGCGCGGCCGGCGTGTGCCAGCACCTGTACGACAGCGCCCCCAGCGGCAGCTACGGAACCATGACGTACCTGGCGCGCGCCGTCGCCGGCATGCTCGCCGCCAACGGCACTACGGATAATATAGAGTGCACGATCACTTAGCTCACCCATCGAGACTGCTTGTACAATGTTATGGTGTCCCCTCTTTAGTCAAATATTTGTACTGTTAAAGGTCTCAGCACACATATGGGATCGGAAAGGGATCGTAACCGTAACGCCTTTCACCTCTGAGGGGAGGCGATCACGGTACGATTCCGATTAGTGTGCGTTGCAGTAGGGAGTTTAATACAAACCATTCTGAACGACTCGAGGCGATACGGTTACGATCCCTTTCCGTTCCCATTAGTGTGCGGACTCCTTTAACCTGCCCGTGCCGCGTCGCTGGCATGCAAAGATTTATCTACAGAGTTCTTTACCATAAGATGCTTATTAACAGACTTCAAAAAAGGAGGAGGTTCTCAATTTGAATGTATTTTTTTTATTATTTGAATCTACTGGTCTTCATCCCCCCACAATAATAATCTGCGTCCCCAGTGGAAGGGCTGTCAGTAGTGGCAAAAAAAGGGATGGGGTTCGACAGAAATTGTCGAACAATCATATGTGATTGATTCACTTTTGATAGTAGATGGTTTGTTACATCCGATGTCTTGTAGCTTGCGGGCATGTCTAGGAAGTACTAATGTAAGTAAAGGCGAAAATAATTATAGATTTAGAATGTTTGAAAGCATATACATACGTCTTTCCTATTATGTGTTATTATTGGTTTATCATATTACAATATATTATTTAATACGAAGTAGATCTTGTCACAAATTAAAATTAACAATATCAAACCTAATCAAAGAAAACTCATATTTTAAATGATTATACTAGCAAAATTATATGTATGTTATGTAGATAACTGTATCAAGTGTTAAGTATTCTCCAAAACTATGTATTTATATTAAATTTGTGTATTTTTCGAAATAATATATTTTATGACAAATATTATAATCAAAATAAATCTTTTCTTTCACCTTCTTTAGGATCTACCGATTCATTTTATTTTATCCATTCACTTTAGTAAGAAGTGCTGCATCCTGCATCATCCACAATTTGCAATGGGCTCAGGAATTAGATCTTTGCGGCTCCCCACAGTGTAGTAATTTATTATAGGATTAACTATGGCAAGACCGCCATAGTGCAGTACATGCTGGCTAGTGCGGTCACAAATGATTAAACATATACATAATATCCCTCAAACAATAAATCAAACACAAAATTGTCTTAGGCATACACATCTACTTCAAAATATTTCAATTTTCTAAAACAACAATTTATAACGGTTTAATTAGATATTCTACATTTCACCTAAGCCTCATCTTTTTTGCCAAATGGATTAATTTTCGACAGCCATGAGGTTGTCGATCTGAAACAGAAAAAAAAATTGTATAGCTTATTTGGCTACAATGAAAACTAGTTGACATCATAACTAAATTGCAAGTAATTTATGGAACTGAAAATGTGTAGTTACAGTTTTAAAATATGCTAATATTTAAACTAAAAAGATACTTACGACATCTCATCTGGTGAGCTTTTGGCAGCTTCGATTCCTGCCTCTTTCAATTTTTCCACTAGATTTTTTCGGTACATATTTTTTAGAGGCACCGGTTTGTTAGCAGCCTCTTTCTGTTTGGTAACCTTGCACAAAGCTTCATACCATGTCAAGCCATACCATTCAATCTCTTCAGGAGTGTACTAAATAAAACAAAAAAAAATGGATTAATCCAGAGCTACAACTACAGTGGGCTGTATGGAACTGGTATAAGCAGCCATAGGAAGTTATGTCTACTTATGTCACTTGCAAGTATTGTCATTCTATTTGAAACAAATTGGTTTAAAACATTCCTAAAGTGGTCTAGCCTCTCAGATATTTCCACTAAAGTGTATGTTTCATTGGACAGAGACAGTATCAAAGCATCCTGAGACAGGACTCTAATATAGCACAATATTGTGATGAAATACATTTGGAACTTACCCTTGAACTAATCATCAATTTGACACTATATAATATGTTTATCTCAATCATGCCACCTTGGCTATAAGCCATACAATCTGCTGTTTTGATCACAGTATGTAGTGTTTAATAGACATTACTACAATGTGTGCATGTGAGAATATATTCTCATAATATGGTGATAAAGCATTATGAATCTACAACCCATGATGACTTAAGGTTCAAATTTTGATAGGGCCTACAAGTAAGAATATTAGAGATCTATTTTATGAAATCTATTTTGAACGAGTCTTGTCAATCACCATCTTACAGTGGACACCCTGACGAGACACTTTTGACGATTCTTACAAGTCTAATCTGTATGGTTTATTTAGTTTTAGACTTTTATCATAATGGCTAAATAGTTGATGAATTATGTGAGAGAATAGTTAGAGAGATGTTGAGATACTTTTCACAAATCTATAACTATAGATTTGTGAACCAACAAAATATATAATAACCAAAAGATAACCTTGAAATGCAAATTAAATATTTTCTTGGTATAGATCCACTTACTGAAGACAAGTATGTTTTATACTCTTCATAAATTTCCTGCTGCCTTTTCGGATCATGAGCATATCTCGGGCACCCATTCATAAGTTCAGTCAGTATTTTCTTCTTTAGTTTGAGTGCCAGCATGGATATTAGGTCACATGCCGGGGTCTTGAGCAGATAGTGGTCAAATCCATAGTGATCATTGATTAACTTAATAGTACGTTCAGTGACGGTTACAGATAGATGCGTGTTTAGAACCTCTGACTTTACAACAGTTCTCTTTAGAACCGGCACCCAATAATGGGGAACCCTACGTTTCTTTTCGTCGCGTTTTTGGAAACCTGTTGAGAAGCAGAATGTTAGCAATGGGTGTTTATTGCTTTGTATATTGTGTATGACGAAACACACACATTAAATTACATAATGATACACACAGCTGCAACTAAAACAGATAACTATTTACTAACCTTTAATAATAGCTTCTCCACCCCATATTCCTTCGTTCATTTCCTGAGGGAACTTAAGGGGGATGGGCACATTCTGAATGGGCAGGGTCTCCCCAGTGAGCTCGTCCCGCTTCCATTTGCCCTCCTGCGGAACGAAGTGCACCGCGACTGGTTTCAGCACCTTCCATTCACGCCAAAATTTCTTGTACGCTGCTGGCAATTCTGAGGCTATGCCTAGCTCAAACCTGCCCTTCTTTTTATATGTTCTCGACAATTGACGCGCAGTAACCTGAAAAATACAAATGGTAAGACCTTCATCGGTCGCATCAAAGAAATTGACTACGCGGAACACTCATTATTTTATTTTAATGATGTAACAATGAGAGGGTTTATATTCTACGGAAATACCTGAATACGAGACGATGCCATTGATTAATTTAAGCGAAGCATAAAATATAGAAAGAATTTGTATTGAATTCTGAAGATTTCTGCCAGACTGAGACAGAGTGACAGAGACAGATCAGACAGACAGAACAGACAGATGGCCAGATTTACCACTTCCCAAATGTCAAAATGACATCATCAATCAGTCAGTCAAGAATTTTATTGTATTTTTTCGGAAAACTAACAGCTTCTTATAAATATCATGGATACACTTATTTATCTACAAGATCTTAATTTACGAATTTATTTCAAGCTGGTAATATAAAACAGAATAAAAACAAAAACTAATGAAAACTATGAAAAGTGAAGTAAATGAAGTAGTCAGTCAAGTGAATGTAAATTTGACAGTACCTACCTATTACCTATTGATTGAAAATTTGTTGTTTTTTGTATTGGCTTCGGATGGTTTGTACATTTAGCCAATGTTAAGTATTTAAATAGGTAGATTTCTACCTACCCATTTAAATAGGTACCACTAAAATAAGAAGTAGGTAGGTACCTATGTACCTACCTACTTCTTATTTTCACAAGTCAAGAATAGTAACGATTCAACAAAGTGGTGAGTGTTTTGAAACTATCTGGGTGTTTTAGAAAAAATGCGAAATGACACGCTTTTTCAGTTTATATCATTTGCCCACGATCGTGCACGTTATCGAACATTCAATGATTAATATTACACATTACCACTCGAAGGAACACATACTTTTAACTTTTTGACTACATACTTTTAAGGCAACAACGCCTTGCCTTTTTCGTATTCCCGGCAAAACTCCTTATATCATTTTACGGTTGTGGTGCCATACAAAAAAAGTATTTTGTTTTGTTAGTGTCATGTTTAAAGTCCCTCATTTATCAGTGTCATACTGTCATTGACATATGAATGACAGTAGATTTCTGAGCATCAGCAGCTGACGTGTTACAAAATGGGAATCAAATCAATCATGAAAAAAATAGATTTCATTTAGCAAGTATTGAGTGGTGGTGGCAAAGTGTTTAGTTTATGTTTATAACTGTCTAATTAATTAATTACTAACGATTATCGTACCCTGTTTGTGTTTCATTGAAAGCACAGTGCTAACATTATCATCGTGTCCATATGTTGACAAAGTATCAAGGATGTCGGACAACAAAAACATCGATACTGCCTCTGAAAAGGGTCAGACGGACCCTTTGGACTCCCAAAAAGAAACATCATCGGCCGAAATGTCTAGTGTTGCTGGAAGTGTGAAAACTATGAGGGTAAGTTTTAACGCTAAAGCAAGAGTCGTTTTGTGCTGTAGGTAGGTACCTACCTACTGTGTCGTAAAGTATTGCGTTGCGTGACAAGGCCGCGGGGACTCAATGCCTATTGATTATGTACATTAGCAATCGTGCAACTTGTAAGTGTTCCACAAGTTATGAGATTCTTATTCGCAGAAAGATAGAGATTTCACATTGCATGATTCCCATACCTATGTTTGTTGTCTGTGCATGCCCCCCGAAACTCAGAAACACAATTTTCTCTTGCTCCAGACATCTCAACGAGTATCGTCATCTTCTGAAAGGCTAATCAAGTTTGAACGAGCTCAAAAGTGCTTGGAAAATGCTGCACTCGTGTCGAAACGGATCAAAGAGCATCAGAAGGCAACTGCTGAGCTATTAGGGAGACCTTTTGGTATGTTTTATTTATGTTGTAATTTTACAGTCGTTTTCAAATACCTTGGTGATTTCTTAATAGAAATATTTGTGCATAGCAATCTTATGCTGTTGTTTATTTAAACTGTATGCATAACATTTGAAGACTTCAGCACGCAATGAAATTGTCAGGCTAGAAGCCATGTTTAATGTTTAATTAATTACAGAAGAGGATGATGGTGGGGATGCTGCCTCTGAAATAACATCCGCTATGAGCGAAAGGACGGGCTACTCAGCTGCTACAGACACCTCAACAACAATGTCTGTCCAGGATGCACTTAACAGTATGTATATCTCAACATATCCATCAATGGGTAACCTTGTTGGCTTCGGAGATGAGAGGGCAGATAGTTAGCAAAGCAAAGTTGATTACTAGCTAATGACTGGCTCACCAGGGGATAAGCTTTTAAACCAGTTTGACATTTATCTACTCGCTACCCCAATTGTGGATAGCCCGCAAGTGACTAGTTAAATCACTCTTCACTCCTCATATCACATCCTCCACTCACCAGGTAGTGGATTAACAATAGACATTATCCAACCAAAATAATTATATGCAATACCACTCTTAACTAAAACAACTGGAGTACCTATTGAAAATAATTGGAGTGAGACTGAATTGCATTGGAATTTAAAAACAATATATTTTCAGTACCTGGAATTAGTGAGAGCTTAGCCAACACGCTAAAACAAAAGGAGTTATTGATGGAGAGAATTAAACAGTACAAAGAAATCACCAAGAGATCACCTATTGTAAAATCTTCGACACTTGTACGCAGAGAGTCAACTGCTGATTCTAAATTAGATTTAAGAAAGGTTGGTCAATTATATGTTTAATATGTGTCAATAAAGTTGAGTGCGCACTTTTGGACTAGTCTGCTAATTGCTAACAGGGGTTAAACCAGCCATGTTCATCACAGTAGAACTTCCAACGGACAACAAATTGTGATGAGATGTCAATGCGCAAACATTAAAGAGCATTAATGGTATTGAATATATACATTATATTAAACGATGCGAGCGCACCATAGATGGGCCGAATTTTCATATATATTTTTGCCCATTCTTCTTTATAATTTAAAGTAATGCCTTATTTGCCATAGCAAATGGACACTAAAAACTTCTTTGAAATTTTTCAGAGTGCAGATAATAATGAACAACTAATAAATGCGATAAAAGAGAAGGAAACCACATTGAGTGTGATGCAAGTTAAGATGAAAGCAATGGAATCAACTATCCTAGATTTGCAGGAGAAGATTTCTGAAAAAGACCAAATAATAGAAGCTAAGAATAGGGCTACAACTCTGATGTCTGACAGCCTTAGTAAGAAAGGTAAGTTTCTTACACTAATATATACCTAAATGAGTGTAAGAGCCAGAACACCAACATTAAAATTAAATAATATAATTTCAGAAAAAGACTCTTTGGCTCTATTAG
The DNA here is from genome assembly GCA_905147375.1 of Hylaea fasciaria. Taxonomy (NCBI): domain Eukaryota; kingdom Metazoa; phylum Arthropoda; class Insecta; order Lepidoptera; family Geometridae; genus Hylaea; species Hylaea fasciaria. The sequence goes on from LR990198.1 coordinate 4,459,495, forward strand.
AAGACACTAGGCAACAAATGACAAATATGCAAGAAAATTTTGTAAGAATGGAAACTGAATGGAAAGAAGAAAAGGAAATATTGATGAAGGATATACAGACGAAAGAAGATAAAATAACAAGCTTGGAAGAAGCTAACACAATACTGGAAACTTCACGGTTTGAAATAAGTGTTGAACATTCCAAACTGCTTGAAGAAATGGAATCTAAGAACACAAAGATAAAACAACTAGAGGACCAGATTCAAAGTTTATCCGAGCAATTAGATGACAAACCATCTAACAAGGAAAAAGATGATCATGAAGAAGAAAAGGGCTCCCGAGAAATATCTGATATGGTAGAGCTGACTAAAAAAATCGAACTGTTGGAACAACTAAACTGTCAGATAAGGCAAACTAACATAGAACTTGAAAATAGACTTGCTTCAATTAACCCTGAATCGAAACCAGTCGCTGGTGGATCTCCGAGCAAGAAAGGAAGTCCTCTTCCGGTACGCAAGGGTGGTAGAAATACAGCATCCAAACAGAAATCACCATGGAGTAAGATATCTTCAGAATCACTACCTCAGGAGTCAGACAAGAAACAAATAAAGAGTGAGCTGGCAAGGTTAGAGATGCTGGTGCAATCTTTAAACAAAGATATTTTGGACAAAGAATATACAATTTCGCAAAAAGATGCCATTATATCTGAACTCCAAGAAAGCAAGCTAAAAGATTCTGTTGTTGCTATCCCAGATGTAGTTGATATTGGTATTGGCACAGATGCAATAGATGAACCAAAAATAAGGCAATTAGAAGCAGTGATAGAAAAACGTGATGTTCCTACTACTGAAACATCTGAAGAACATCAATCAGTGGACATCAAAGAGCTTGAACAGAGATTGAAAGAAGCGCAGGAACAAATTTTATTGCTTAATGGTGATATTGATGCAGCTAATAAGAATATGATCAAGGTGAAGTCAACTCATAAACTGAAATTGAAGCAAATGCAAAAGACAATTGACAATTTCAGTAAAGTCTCTGATGCAAATGCTGAAATCATTAAACTAAATGAAGAGTTACACCAACTTTCACAGAAAGTAGCGGAACTAGAAGAAGAGAAAGGCAATCTTCAATTGCATCTTGTTGATTACGACAGTGGTAGATGTAAGTGATATATTATAATTATGTCTACTTACCTATATAATATGTTTTTGATTGATGCATACATTTTAAGTAAATGATAATATTTATACTAAACATAGTATTATGTATTTTCAGTGACAGAATCAGATGTTTACAAAAAGTTAGTGGATATGGAGAACTTAGCGGAAACAAGATTAAAAGCAATTAGTGTTCTAGAGACGCAGAAATTTGATTTAGTTCAAGGTAAGGTTAAAAATAATGTTACATTACATAGGTACGAGAAACATGAGACTGGTTAATTCATGCTTTGTAGTTTGTAGTTAGCCTTAATCTATACTAATATTATAAAGAGAGGATTTTATTGTTTGTTTGTTCCGAAACTACAGAACCAATTTGAAAAATTCTTTCACTGTTGGGAAGCTACACTATCCCTGGGTAACAAAGGCTATTTTATATGCCGTCAAAATTAACGGTTCCCGCAGGATAGTAGTTAACGCGGATGAAACCGCGAGGCGCTTCTATTTATGTATATTATTATTCTTAATATTTGGAATTACTTTTAAACATTGTACCAATTTTCAGAGTTACACACCTTGCAGCAGAAGAATATTGAGATGGAAGACAAGTTAGCTGACATTTCACAATATCAAAGTGAACAAGTTTATACCGAGATTAAATCAGTTCAACTTGAGGAGCAAATTGATGCACTAACAGCCTCAAAGAGGGACCTAGAACTCATTATAGAAAACTTCAAGCTCGACAATGATCAGTTAAACAGTACCATCAAAGAACTACAAGAAGAAAAAGAAGAACTACATCACAAACTAGAAAATTACATTCAAGAAAATATGGATTTAACTGACAAACTTGAGAAGCTAAGTGCTGAAAAAGTCAGTTCTGCTGAATCAATCGAGATTGTAGAATCATTAACTACACAAGAAAAATTAGAACTTGAAGAATACAACAAGGGCATTGTTGGTGAAATAATAGATGACCATGATACAGAAAATGTGTCTCCTCAAAACGAAAAGAATATAGAAAACTTAATTGAACAAAGTGAAGAACTCAATAAGAAAATTGAATTATTTACTGAGGAAAGAGAAGAAGTAATGGAAAAGATGAATAAAATAACAGTAGAAAACGAAGCTCTTCTCAAAAAAATTACGGAATTGAAAGAACATTGTGGCTCGCTTCAAAGTAATATTGATCAGTTTAATAAAGAAAAGCATGAACTACAAGAATTGAACCAGGAACTATCCCGTCAAATTGATGAATTAAAACAAGAACGAATGGATATCATCAAAGAAACCGTAGAAGTTGCTAAACCGGTACAAGAAGATACCACTGAAGCAGCTATGTCAGAATCGCAACATGAAGACAAGTTGGCTACCGAAAAAGGAATGAACAGAACTAAATCGGTCAAACAATTAACAAAGGAAATACTAAAACTGAAGAATACCATCAAAGAAAGAGAGGCGGAAATTGGTGATTGTGAAATGAAAATTCTGTCGCTGGAAGAGCAACAACAAAAACAAAATGAAATAATGCAGGCTAATGCTAATAACGAATCGAAGCTGAAGTCTTTAGTTGATGAGAACCAACAACTCAGAGAAGAACTTGATAATGTAAAGAAAAATAAAGAATCTGAGCACCAACAAATGCAATACCAACAAGCACACGAGCATCTACAACAAGAGGTGCAGAAGATACAACAGGAATATTTTGCTACAATTTCGGTGCGTGATGCCAGAATTAATGAATTGGAAAATCTTCTGGTGGAATATGAAAAGCAAATATTTAATTACGGTAACACGTTACAGCAGAAAGATAAAGATTTGTCGGAATATATAAATCAAATAACAAAGTTAAATGATGTATCACAAAAACTTAAATCTACCATAGATTTGCTTGAAGAAGAGAAAGCAAAAGACCAAAGCGCAGAACTCCTTAAATCCCTTAATAAACAAATAGGGGCATATCAGAAAAAGATGGCTGATAACGAAGAAAAAATTAGAGGATTAGAAGATGAAAAAACGCAACTTATGTCACTTAAATCTGTTTTGGAAACTAAAAATATGAACCTTGATACTGAGCTGCAACACCTTCAAGATAGTTTAGCGGAAAAGCAAACTATTATTAAGGAATTACAAGTTCTACAGCAGAAACATTCTGACGAACTGTCGGAGGTTAAATTACAGACTAAAGAGCGCGATGAAGAGATACACGAAGTTAAACTTCAATTGAGAAAAGAGTCGATAGAAAATGAAAAGTTACGGAACACTGTAGATGAGAAAGATAGGGATCTAAGTGAAATTACAAAAGCTCTTGCAGAAACTAAAGAAAAGGTAAATGCTCTAAGTCTCGAAAAAGATACATTTAATGAACAATTTGGAATGATGGAAACTAAAAACAAAGAGCTGTTAGAAAAATTGAAAAAGTTTGCTATTAACATCAAGAAAAAGTCTTCGATGTATACTGATTTAGAAAATCAACTGATTGAAACCCAAAAGCAGCTAGAAGCCAAGAATGAATATCTTGAACAGCTCTCTATTCAAGTCGATACTTTACCTGCATTGCAAGGAAAACTGAAACATGCTGAAGAAGAAATAAATAGAATTCAGTCTCTAAAACTAACTATTGATCAACAAAAATCACAAGACATAATTCTTCTGCAAAATCAAGTTAAATCATTGGAAGAAAAACTGTCAGTATTATCAAATGAAGCAACAAAATCAAGCGATACAGTGAACGCCTTACAAAAAGATTTACGATTGGCGCATGAAGAAATCGCTAAACTAAAATCACAGAATGACAGTCTTGGCAATAAAATTGTAGAACATGAAATTGAGCAGAAAAACAACACGAATCTTACTACAAAACTGTCAAGCTTGGAATCAGAAATAAACCAAAAACAAAATTATATAGTCGAGTTATTAGATAAACTTGAGAATCATCAACAACAGGAATCGCAAATACAGTATGGATATGATGCTAAAATCCAAGAAAGGGATCTGTATATTGAAAGCTTAGAAACCGAAATAAACAAATACAAAGGTCGAATAGGTCGTCTTGAAGAGAGTGTTTCAGTAATGGAAGATAGAAGGCATTCATTGGAGCGAAAAGCCGACCAACTAGGTAATCAATTAGAAGAAAAACAGAAAGCTTACTCGGAATATACAAGTCAAGAAGATGATCTTGTTAGCAGATTAGCAGTTCTAATGGACCATGATAGAGTGGTCGAAAAGCAACTGCATGAGATAGATGGCGAAAACAAAGAGCTTCAATATAAGATACACCAACTAACTGAAGATAATCAGAGACTTCGTAAATCTTTGTCCGATATCCAAGAATATTGCAACACATTAGTAGAAAAAGCAAGCAAAGCTGATTTAGCAGAGGCTGAGCTTACCAAATACCAAGCTCAGGCACATGAGCTTGAAAACCATTTAAAACGAGTAACACATGAACATCAAATATTGCTAGCGCAAAAGAAAGTCGATATCGAAGAATTAGAGTCGGAATTTAATACTCAAATAGAGAATGCGTTTAAAGAAAAGAAAGCACTTGGCGAAAAATATGAAAAAGTAATTGAACACGTTTCTCGAATAGAAATGAAACTTAATGAATATAAAACAAACAACGAACAATTGAATGCGAATCTTCAAGAACTTAATAGAGTAAACCAGGAATTAATTAGTGAAAAAACATCTTTCCATAATCAACCTGCGAATCAAGATTATACAGATCAATATATTTCTGAAATCAACAATTTGAACGCCATTATAAACAATAAAAATCAAGAAATAGTCGATCTTACAAATAGAGTTCAAGTTTTGCAAACTCATAACCTTACTACAATTTCGACCTTAGAGAGCAAAATATCTGAAATATCAAATAAGTTTATTCTTATCTCGTCTGAACTGGATCGTGCTGTTCAAGAAACTAATGACATAAAGCAAAGTAATGAGTACTTGCAAACTCTGTTATCAGAAAAGGATGAATACATAAAAGAGTTGGAAGAAACAAAAACATTATCATTCGAAATGAATATCCCTAAAACAGAAGGAATGATAATTTCTTCAAGAATAGAGCCAATGAATGCAGAGGCACAGCCATTTGACATGTCAAGTCTTGAATCACAAATAGTTTCCGATGTTGAAATTAGCCAACCTGAAACCAAGGTAGAACCTGAAATCAAATCGCAACGGGTACAAAATCAATTTGTTCAGAATACCTCTGTAAATCAGCCCGGGGAGCCAGCTATGATTGTAGCCAAAAAAGCTTATCTGTGTTATGATGGTGAGGATGACGTTGTTCAAGAGCCTGATCCTTTTAATTCAGATGAAGGTTGGGGTCTCGGTGAGTCTGAAGATGTCGCTGATGTTACGCCTGGCTTATCGCATCTAAATGAGCAAATACAGAATTTAACCATAGAAAAAGATAAACTCAAAGCTGAACTCGAATCAAGCAACATCAAGTTAGTTAAAGCATTAAGAAAACTCAAAGAATTAAAGTCAACCAATGAAGTACTTGCCAATGATTTGAAAATTTCTAAACAAATGTCACAGTCTACGTTCTTAGATTCCGCAATCGAAGACGAGTTGAGAGTAAAGGTTGAAGAATTAGAAAAGAAAGTTACAGAAGTTAATGCAGATATTAATAAAGAAAGGAAAGAAAAGGAGTCCCTTCGAAAACAAAATGAAGTGTTTAATAACGCTAATGACAGACTAACTGAAATGAAAGAAAAATTAGAAAATGAGGTTGACTTATGGAAGTATAAATTTAAAGAAGCCAATGATAAAATTTCTACAATACAATGGGGTGCAGAAACTAAAGATGCACCTCGGGATGAACCCACTGCGCCATTCGCTAACGCTTCCAATGATAAGCTAAAAGAAGATATTTTGAAAATTGAAAAAGAAAATGACGAGCTGCAGCAAACTATTGACCAACTTACTTTCCAAAATAACGAGTTGTTGATTCAACAAACACAACTTAATAACGTAATTGAGAAATTAAATAAAGAATTGGCTCAGCGACGGCCATCATGTGAAAATTGCGCAGTATTGAAAACTCAAGTATCTGACTTACAGAATAACAACACAGAATTAATAAAAAGCATGGAAATACTCAATGATAAATTGCGTGATGTTGAAGTGCGCTGTAATGAGCTTATACAAAATTACGAGACTCTCAAATCTGACAACGAAAAAATACAAACACAGTTACAAAATGAAAACAGGGAATTGACTGAAAAATGCTTGAATTTGGAAAATAAAAATAAATTGTCGATGGAGAATGACATACAATCAAATGAGAAAGTGACTTCACTAGCAAATGTAATAGAAGAGTTAAAAAGTGAATTGATTACGCTTCAAAAAGAGAAAATTGATTTAAAACAAAAAGAAGCTAGTCTTTTAGAATTGAAGGAAAAACATTTGTATTTAGAGGAACATTGTTCACAGTTAAGCAATCAGCTACAAGTTGCAAAAGATAATATAATAGAAAGTGCAGATAGTGATGTAGTGCGACAGAATACTATTCACTTAGAAGAAATAGAAGAGATGAAAGCAAAGATATTACATTTAAATAATGAAAATGATTATTTGCTGTCTACCGTAGCCGAATTGCGTAATTCATTAACTACTGCGGTAGACCAACGTGGATTGGAAATAGCGGAACTGTGGAAGCAACATCTAGCGCAAAGGGAAAATGATTTCCAAAAGATTGAACTTGATCTGCGAAGTCAAATTAGCGCGGCCGAAGCGAAATATGAACAGCTTTTAGACAGCGTTCAGTCATCAAGTCAAGAAGAGACTGACCAATTAGTGATGATGGAACAAGTTAATACGTTACAAAACAAACTGTGTGATAAAGAACAGCATTTACGTGATCTGCAAGACAAATATACGGAAGCAATGAATCAATTAGACTTGCTGAGATCAGAAATGCAAGATGAAAAGATAACAAATGAAAACAAAATACTTGAGCAACAGGAAGAATATGAGAAGGTTATTCAAGACCTTAATGCCAAAAGCAAAGAAAACATCCACAATTATGATGAATCGTTCAAGAATATGCAGAAAGAGTTAGCGGCGTCTTATTCTGTTTGCGAAGAATTAAGACAACAAGTTGATGAATTGATTGGCAAACTAACAATGTCGGAAGAAAAAGTTGTTGATTTAGAAAATCAACTACGTAGAAATGATAATGAAGTTCATCAAAAAGTACAGGAATTGAATATAGCATTAGCAGAAAGAAATAATGAATTCGATAATGTGAGACAGCAGCTAGTAGAATATGAAAAAACAATTGAAGATTTGAATTATGAGAAAGAATCGGAGTTAGCCGTTCTCAGATTAAAAATGCATGAAAACGGCAATTATTACGAAAAACTGCACGGAGACTCGGAAAAGGAGAAGTTAGCATTTGCAGAAGAATTGCAAGCGAAAATCGCAGAATGTACAAGTCTCAACAAACAGATAGCAGACTTAAACAAAGAGTATGCGAGCAAAGCGGCAGAAACGCAGTTGGTTTTAGAGAATCAAGAATTAGAAATAGTGACACTGAAGGATGAAATCACCAGTCTGGAATCATTGCTTAGATCGACTACCAGCAAAATACAAAAGCATGTGTCATTCGCCACCGATACCAAACCACCTAGCGGTGACACCACTGATAGTGGTTTGAACAGACTATTGGATGCCGTCCCAAGGGCTGAATTGGATTTAGCTTTGTATATGTTGCATCAACGAGACGTCCGCTGCGAAGAGCTGACAATGGAGCTTACGCAGTTATTGGAAGAGAGAGATACGCTGCAGTTACGTCTGTCTGACAGCTTGCGCGGGAACGAAGAGTTAAAGGCGAAATGTAAAGAAGCCGGATTCGAAGCTATTGAGTCTGGTTACGAGACGATATCGGAGTTGCCCACGTTTTCAGTTGAAAAAGAGCATCAATTTGTTAATATCCACCGAGGGCAAGGTTCGCGGAGCAGCAGTATAAGCGATCCGGACGGCGATAAACCCAAATTGCAAGCAAAGTTAGTATTGACATTGACACAAGCCCTTTATTTTTATCGTAGTACTAGCTGGCCCGACAGACGTTGGCCTGTTCTGTTTACATTCAGCATAGAACTGCCATAAGGGTTCTCATAATGCCCAGTAGTTCTTTATTCAAATTGCGTAGGTTACTCAAATACGTGGTCTGTTGCGTCAGGTTGACGGAGCTGCGGTCGGTGCGGCACAGCCGCGACGTGGTGCTGCGGCACGAGAGCGAGTCGCGGCAGCTGGACATGCGGCTGCTGCAGCGGGACGTGGCGCAGCTGCCGCCCGAGGCGGTCGACCAGCTCGCGCAGGCGCACCACACGCTCTGTCAGTATACATCGCTAATATTATATTATCTAGAACAGTGTACTATATAAGGCTGAACAAAATATCATGTTTCTAACTAATTGTAACTTGTCCTCAGCTCGAGATTCGCAGAGCACGCCAACGGTCCTACTAAACTGGCTCCGCGGGAAGAGTACGCCCAAAGTAGTGCATATGTGAGGTACAGTGACGTTATTATTACTGGATGTGAAGAAGGAATGTTCCTACATGCCATGCTTTCTTAGACAGCTAAACACAGAATGGCCGTAGCAAATCGTAACAGTAAACGTCCGATAGGACATTTATACTGGCCAACTATAAATAAGTAAAAATATGTTTGCCACAGTACATTATGTATACGCGATCGGTCGATATTTAAAACAATCTAATATTGTCCTGTCATCTTTCTGTTGAGTTTTTTTCCCCACTCTGTAACAGATTCATACTTAGTTTAAGTTTGGTTTACGTTTAACATTTTCTGACTGCATTTATCGTGAAGTAAATTAGTATAGCCACCACTATCAGCGTTACAATTTAATAATGTTTGGATCAAACATTCGATTATAAATTGTGCCCTTATCAGCTTGCCTGCGAGTGCGCCGAAACAGGTTCGCCAACATTGTCCATTGTGGATTTCAGTGCTAGAGTACCGGCTATTATGTACACACAGCTGATTTCACAATTTCTTACAAAAAGGTTATGTAATCTTGGATGTTGTTGGTAATAATAATTATTCTTATAACGATTTTGAACCCTAATAGAGCGTTAATGTAAGCTTTCTTCAATTTGAGCTTCTTCTTTCTCACTTCTCATCTCACACAAGTCTTATGTTAACTTTATATTATAATAGTATATGGCTTATCTAATTATTTAGGAAATTAATATTAAAATGCTAATCTAAACCTAAAATTACATAAATGCAAAGAAGGTAAAAGTGCAGTTTGCCGGCAGCCCTTCATTGGTCTACTTATTTTAAAAGGATAATCGCCGTAAACAGCACTCACTAATTTTTGGCAGCATATTATGTACTCTCATAAAAAATATTCTAATACATATTATATGGATTTACATTCTAGTTCTTTAGGGTTCTCGATCTTTAAGAGTAATTATCGGCGCAGACGAACGAACGACGAAATATTTTAATATATATAGTTATATATTATAATATAGCTTTAGCATTCCTTTCATTTCTATTTCCTATTGTATTTCTTATCCTATTGGTATTTTCATGTTTTGGACTTGTATAAATAATAATTGTAGGCATCAAAGATTCTTCCCATTACATTATGGTGCCTGGTTGTTTTTTTAGCCACGGCTATAATAGAATTCGACGCGTAAGAGATAAAACAAAACATACTGCCTTATAACCTACCTAGAGGCGAGTATCACCAGTACCTTATACTGATGCGAGGTACTTACTACTCGTGCGACGTTTATACAATTAGTTTCATTTATGTATAGAATCGTCGTCATAAGCAATTCCATGTACTTTGTATTGTAACGTGGAGCGTGCCTTCTTTAATATAATTTGTGAATGTTGTCGTTAGTCACTACCTAACTATACAATATCTTATGTGAAATATGTATATTACAAAATTGTATATAAAATTAATGGATTCTAGACTTGAATCCCACCCAATTTGTTTTCTGATTAAATAATATTAAATCGATTTGCGTGTTTTGTTAGATATTCTCCTGATTTAGTGACGTTTTAATGGATGCCTTCAAATACGCTTACCATACATAACCATTACATAGATTCAGGATGTAACAACACACATATTGCCATTCGAAAAATCTTCCGTTCGGCTAGGGGGCACGAACTACCTTAATTGTCCGTTATCTGAGTGGGACTTTTCGTAATGATCCTACATCAGCAGCCAACACTGCCTAGCACATTGAGAAAATGAAACTACGATATATTTTGGAATTTTTATTGTCATTTTTTAAATATTAACTTATTTACATCTCAACATCATCGTAACGATCATTATCAAAAACTTAAGTGTATTAAATCACAATAAAATCAAAATAACGCAATGCTGCGTTCTTTAATAATTAAATCTTTAGAATTTTGCTTTCTAAATACACGACAGCGAAGTTAAATTATACTATCAAGATCACCTCTAAAGCAGAGCTAAAATGCTGCATTACTGAAAGTTTTTTTTTTAATCTACTCCATTAAAAATCTAATTTTCTTACACTATTTCGAAAAAGCCAGTCCAAAAGCCAAATTAGCATTAAATAAGACTAATATTATAACGCGTTTTCTTTCCCACATAATTTTATGTACAAACTATAAAAATTAACAAAAAAATTGCTCATGTCAATTTTTAAACAAGGTAGCATAGCATACATCTAGACTATGCTATGGGATATAATTATTCCACAACCAAAATATATATTTATTTTATCTTTGAATATGTTAACATTGTTATTGCATTCTCTTGTTTCGGATATATATCTATTGTGGGGTCATGTTTCCACTTTATATAATCAGTATTATCCATATATTTATTGTAATATAAGTAGGTAATATACTTTCATTTTAAGTAGTGTTATGGCACCACATGCTTTTAGCATTCATATAATATTTACAATTTATTTATATACTATAATATCTACTTAGCAGATCGCTATATATTTATTTATATATTTATTGTATCTATAAGGATAATTCAGGCTGTTTAATTAAAGAAGTAGGTACATATAGCTTTGAATAAAGTTATTAGTATAATACGAATAATATTCTGATATTGTTATATAAATTGTTTTTATGATTATTGGCCCGATTTCCTCATAATTATGGAAGACTTGAGTGTTACAATCTAATGAGCACATCGACTAAATAAACAATTATTTACTTAAACTAGTGCTACCTATATGTATATTTTAACATTTTAAATTTATAATTAAATGCTATATTTTGTATTCTACGCCACCCGTACTTCGCAATTACTATTAAAGTTTAACTTATATCTGAAGAGAATATATCACAATAATATTTGATGTAATGAACTTTTCTATCGTCAAACTATTATAAGATATTAAGTACAAAATACAAACTTGACTATTGCATTTCAGTGCATGAACATTTTCCGATGGTTATAGACATTAGGAACAATATGAAGTGAATTACAAAACAATACTTAACTCTAGCTTATTAAACATTAATCGTCGTGATCACATTTTTTTTACTTTCTTTTTTACTCAAATACGCGTTTCCATAGTACTTCTAAGTTAACATATTATGACTGGAAGTGACTATGATACGAAATTTAATTAAACTTATTAGCTTATCACATTATTTTATGAACTAAAGTCTAAAACTAACTATTGGTATTTATCAAAAGGAACAATATATAACGTTCAATTTCCCATACCGATACCTTTGCCTATCAAGGTTCCTCTGGCTTAATTCAGTTGTAATCACATTTCAAGGATTAAAAGCGTTGTTAACATGACAGTATCGTGGGTAAAATTGAACATAATTTGTCTACAATACGTAACTTCAGGATTAACGAAAACAAATTTTATTGTAGTCAGCCCATTGTCTACTTTCTATTTATTTATACAGTATCATCTATGTATTCATATTTTTGTGGGTACATTTATTATAATTTGACTCTATAGTATACATACATAATTATCCATCTATTAGTGAACGTTAATAATAGTATTTTTTTACAAATTAAAAGCGTACTTTATTGCCTTCCCCCGATATAGGTATGATCAATCTGAAATTACGGTGTAATATAATAATAATGAATCAGTAAGAGACCATGTAGCTAGGTACCTACATGGTGTCGGTATAACGTGTATATTGATACTTCTACTTCCGCACTATTTTCTTCAACGTGTAACTAGATTAGGCATGATGTGATGACAGTTGCAAATATTTTATTTGCGATTTTACATACCTACATTGTTTCAATATACTAAGTAAATAAATGTTGGCGTAACTATGAACTATTACTGAATATTCTAAAGAGACAAGCGAATCTATATAATAAGAAAATGTGAAGCTTTTGGTCCCAGCAAACTCATGAGACAGCTAGGGACGTGTGTCTGTAGCAGGTGTTTAGATATTGACCATAGGCTGATCAGAACGGCAACTAAATTCTTAACTATTAAGAGGTAGATTGTAATTGTAAGAACCGTATAAACTAAGCACTGAAAGATTTACCTAAAGTTAACTCGTACACAACAGAGTTATAGCGAACATATAGACTAGAGGCAAATTACAAGTAGCACGCAGGGCTTAATAGTGTCCAGTCCACAACTTGCGAAACCGTAAAGTTATCTAAGAGACATGCGATTGTCAGTCTTGTTATCAGTCCTCGATTACGAACGCATCGACATGTAGTTTAAAGTATTTTCGTACTGATGCACCGTAACGAATCGTCCGGCACTGAGGCGCGTGCGCGGGAGCCAGTGAGATTCTGGTCGCGGTTAGAAGTGGACGTCCCGGACGTCGGTGGGGGTGGCGGCGTTACTGTGCGCCTTGTCCTGCGGCGGAGGCGGCGGAGGCGTCCAGGCCTCCCGCGCCTGCCCGTTTGGGGCCGCGCTGCCGTCCGGGATCATGTTGGCCACCATCGCCTCGATCTGCTCGAGGCACGTCTGGAGACAGTCCTGTCCAACAAATAGATGCCCGTTAGCTACGAATTACCCCACGCTTAAAGTTTTACAGGGTTCCAAAAGCTGTTTTTCTTTAGCTAGCGTTTAGCATGGCTTTGCCCGCCAATAAGTTAGGGCTGCTGGTAGTATAGTAAATACCCGTCAATAGAGTACACCTTCATTCCTTTATTATCATCATTAGCCTATGTTGGTCAACTACTGGACGGAGTGTAAGGCACGTCACAGTTCACTTCTGTTAACTTTTCAACTGGCAGCAGTCGCAGCATCTTTATTCATCAGCAAAAAATCACTTAACAATTTAGGTCTGTACCTTCGAAGTGGAAATAACTTACCAAGTCAATACGAGTCAGGTCATGTAACCGCGGTAGGTTCCCGTCAAGGCCCAGACCTCGCAACGCGGCCGCGATGCTGCACGACGCCAGCGTACTCGCCGAGTACAACGTGAACTCGTAATCTACGACAAAAGAAAGGAATTTCAAACAGTGCTCAGATTGCGCGACAATGGCTGCGACACAGCGCGAACAACAAAACAAACGGCCGTATCAGTTGAATCCGGGTCAGCCATGGCATAGCGCATATGCAACGGCGCGCTTTAAACTTTTTTCCTGTTTTGCATCCATGTACTTACCTACTTAGGTATAAGTACTTGAAAGTATCAGGGAAAATTTCGTTCAAAATCGGAACATAATAGCTAACTTGGTTTAATACGGTAACGTGAACAACTAAACATCCGGCAACAGAAGTGTTCCTCTCTCCCTCCCGCAGACTTGTCAGTCTTCCCGGGAGAGTGCGTCGTCAAAGGCGCCGGCAACCCGCCCTCGCGCCCTCGCGGCCGCATTCCAACCCGCGCCCGCGCCACCGCGCGCCTCTCTCTGGAATATTTCTCACGGCTCGCTTTGGCAAAACCCGTACCAACTTACAATGCAACGCACCAATTTCGGTCTGGTTGCCTGAGCTTACACTGGCTAGGTATGGAGAACGACCGCCTTCAATTGAAATAATGGACCAAAAATGGAGAGAAACTAAAAACTTGCGCGTAATGAAGGCAAATTAAATTAGGCGACGCATTACGTACGTACGTGCCTCATGTTTTTTTTATAAAAATCGAGTTGGTAGGTAGCTGTCGATCTCGTATCAGACGGTTCCCGACAGTATACATCCTGAGGAACGGCCTTGGTTTTAAGCACTTATCAGCATTGTGCCCCGTAACTGTGTGTTCCGTAACTGTAGGATAAATTCAATAATTATGCCGAAACGATTACTTACCTAGCAGGAAAATCTATTTGACCTTCCTAATACTTAGGTACATTGTAACCAACACGATAATCAGGCAACCAATGCATTTTTTATAATAGGTTGCGATCTGGAGTCCCCTTGTTCCCTTTGTCGATGATTTATTTTGTGCTGCGATCGAAGTAACGCTCACGCGTATATTCTCACGCAATAGCGAAAGCCGGTAAAGAAGCCCCGCGTGAAATCACAAATGCCCACAAAGTGAAATCACAAACACGAGGACCCAGACAAAGCGAACGAGGCCTCCGAAGGCTCTCCATTCATCATTAAGTAGGTTCCCATTATACCGACCAACGTATAGATATCGAACACTCTTTTAGCTCATTTATAAGATTTCTTTATTTTCAATTTGCATGTCGGCATTCTCGAGATAAAAAGAACGGGCAGGAGAACGAATAAAAAGAGAGACGAAACAACGAAAGCGGCCGCTCACTCGAGGCATTTGCATAATCTGATGTTAATCAAAGAACCCAGTCTGGGTTGAGACTGTTCTACGGTCTACGCAGTATCGTAGGATCCGTTCGTGGGATAGAGGCGCGGGTCTTTCAGCCTAGTTTAACGGTCAACGCTAAGTACTTCGTACCAAAAGCTTTGATAATAATGCTAGTATGAGAACACATTCATAAGGTACCGTCGAAGATTACGATTGAAGGACAACGTCTGGACAAGAGGACACACACGTAGCGGATGTGGTGTCCATCCTTATTAGTCGCGACGCGATCGTAATATTACGAGCTGATGCACTCTTTTAGAGGAAGTGGGCAGGAAGCTTCGCTTCTACAAGCCTTATGAATCTAAATCTAACTGTACAGCTCACGGTGAGTATAGTGTAGAAGGCGTTGATGAAGTTAGTAGTTGTAATTCGGAGTCGTTTTTTGGAATCGTCATTAGCGGTGACATAATCGTCTTATTTGCCCTTGAATGTGGCGTAGATGTAGTGATAAATAAACGTCAATAATAGTCGGCGGCTGGTGCGGGCCCCACCGCCGCCGCCAGTGCGCGGTCTATTCGCGAGGTGAACGATCCCGCGAGGCCACATCGCTGCTACCGATGACCAAACTTTTAGGAACCATATGTATGTAAGTACCTACACTTCAGCGTATAACTATACATTTAAAACAATTACTCGTTACAGCACGTAAACGTCAAGAACCCAATGCCGGTGGCCCAATCATCACACCTGTCAAGATTATCTGCAATTATGGGATTAACAGCGTGGCATGCCGTTTATGCTAATGACTGTAACTCCAGCACTGCGCGCCCGCGCCGCAATCAATGCCCACCGGAACAAATACCCGCGCGGCCCCCGCGCCGCGCGCCGCCAACGATCGTTTCCTGACAACGTACCCACGAGCGCTACATGTGAAAACGGCCGCACGACTGATAAGATACCTGTCTCACGCAATCCGAGCCGACATCCTCCACAAAACGCACTGGCTTCTACTTATATCATCAATCAACCGGGCGTTTTGATCGTCCGGCCGGCTCGCCTCGTCGCTTTTATAGTGCCGAGGCTGAACTTTTTACAAAACAATAATACCCATCAGCATCAGTGGAGCTCTGATGTAGACGTCAGCATTAAAATAACCCATTACAAATTTTAATATCCCCACGAGTTATATGATTCCGGAGTAAATTGTGCCATTCAAATAATGATACATAATGCGGGTTTACTGGATGCGCGAAATGTAAGAACGTCTGTCTACGCCGCGCCGCCGCCGCGGTCTGCACTTGAAGGTAGACTGACTTTATGATTATAGAGCAATGTTATAGAGTATGGCATATTAAGATCATTTTTCAAAATCAATGTATTTCTTTACATATAAAGCTTAGACTATCTACATAAGTAAACAATGTTGAATAGAAACTCACCCGAAAACTCAAGAGAACGAAAACTGTAGGCGGGGAAATGCTACCTAGTGGAATTTAATACTATACTATATGAGCGAACAAAGTATAAACATCTAGAAACGAATGAAAACGCAACCACAACAGTAATATTGCTTATTTGGTAACTGGCCTGACCTTGTCTAGGGTGCACGTCTGATCGCTTCTAAAATTAGGATTACATTAGCCTCAACTGACAAGTGAGAGATGATATCTGAGGAGCAAGTGAAATAAAAGAGCTAGAGCGTGAACTCCTCGAACAAAAAACAACAAGGCACGAGAGAGCGGCGGCGAACAACAAAAACCGTTGCACAAAAACATATGATCCCATGAGGGTATCGGGGTGGTGCAGTGGTGAGGCGCGGGCGGGGTTCCGAGGCGTGCTGGAATGCGCTCGAGCGAGCGGCGTGGGAGGCGCCGGCGGGACACACACGCCGCCCTGCACGGCTGTCCGCTCACAGCTCCGCTCTACCCTCACTGTAAACAACACCTATCCACATCTCGCAACGCACGCCGAGATATACATCATTCCAATAAGCTACTGAACCCAAAGCCAATGCGCAATCTGAACCAGTTCGCAACAAAACTAGTCCGCGCTAGACGTCGAGACTCGTCTCGTTCCAATGGTTTGGTTGCAAAAAAAGTTGCTGCAGAATGAAGTCCTAATCATACTGAACTCGGTAAGATAACGTGAACGTGACCGTAGAAGAAAGCTTTACAAATTAAAAATAATACGAGCCAGTAACAAACAAACATACAATGCATCGACTTCAAATGCGCAGACGTGGTTTACGCCTCGCTTATGTAAGTCTGGTCTCCGTAAATTCCACATTTGTTACAAAAAATGTACTAAAAGGTTCAGTGACACGTGACGGGACGAGACCAACGCGGATCGCAGTGCCAGACCACATTGTCGTGACGTGACGTGGTATCTAGATGCTAATTACCGTCTGCCGTTGCTAACAAAACGCCCCAGCCTTATATTCTATTCAGAAAAAGTAAGTGCCAATCTAAATTGCAAATGGTAAAGTATTCTTGTAATTATCGCACGCTTCAGCGGGCTCGGTTCTCGACTTAATTTCGGAGTGTCGGTTGACGGTTTCCGGACTTACCTCTGGCGGCGAGCGCGATGAAGGTCTGCGCGTGCCTCTGCACCATCTCGACGTTGACGCGGCCGCGGAGGGGCAGCCGCGACAGCAACAGCGGCAAAAAGTCGTGCGCCGTCACTCCGGCCACGTCCCACTTCAGCTTAGAGAGCACCAGCAGCTCCCAACTCTGTTGACAAAGATAAACACGTTTTATAACGTCGCCGAGACAATGGAGAGAAAGTAACAAGGATAGTCGGATCGTCATGTCCGCCCTTTAATCTTAATCGTGGATAGTTTCGCTTGACTTCCTGGAACGGGCGTGTAGGCGTACTAGTTCCCTTCCCAGAGTTATTGTTCTGTACTTACAATAATTAGACAAAAGTAGCACGGATACGGCTTGAAATAACATTTCATTGTGTACATTATAAGATGGGGTTAATACATAAATGGTTGGTAAGTAATGGGCTTTGTAACCACTGACGTAATATCTCATTACCATAGTCTTAAGTGTTTAGGCGACCCGGACTTGGTTCAGGATTGACTCAAACTGCCCAGTGCGGTTGCGATGCTGCAGCACTTGCAGCATTATTCTCATGCTCGAGGTCTACCACGTATCAGTGCGCAAATGCCTATAAATTGGTGCCTATAGTGCACGTTCCAACTGCTGGACAAAACTAAACTCACTTATCCTCTTCTAACATGAGGTTTCTCCATTTTATTGTCTATTTTTTTATCTGTTTGGCCAAGTTAAACTCTGTAGTAAATGACCCACATTAAATTAATTAAGAAATGATAGTTCCTTCGCACGCACACACGTGCCTTCTTGATATGATAATAACATTATTATTTCGGTGGTCAGTTTAATGAATAACTTGATTATTTCGTGTGCGGATACACCCATACACGTAAGCCATGTATGTCCGTTGACAGATAATACTTCATGTTTACTTAACTCAATCGACGAGGTCGACTGCGGGCACCGTCGCTAACTTTTCTCTTCTCACTCGATTATACGCCACAAAACGATGAGTTAGAGTTCTGAATCGTTCACCAACTGATAGTACTTAGGGCCTTTGGACTCTCCGATCAGACTGTTTATGAATGAATTTATGAATGAAGAATCATCACTGGAAGTCGGGATGAGATGGGGTGGTGTGCTATAGTTATACTCGTACGTGCAGCATTAAATTATAGCATAATTGCATATTTATTATTATCAAGCCTCACAAACGAATCTACTACACTGCATAAAGGACGTCATATGTAAATTCTTACCTAAGTATCGAAAGCAAAAAGAGGCAGGTAACGAAAGCGGTCAACGATGTGGTGGTATGCGGGCCGACCGCGAAATGAAAAGATTGGTCTATCGCCATATAGATGCAGGGACCGGTCCGAGGCCGCTCGAAACAATAACTTCATAAAGCATCCACCGCAGATGCCGCTGCGAGCAATGTCAGTCAGATGGATGGGCATGTTCACACTTAAGCTGTTTAAAAATGATGTACTTTTTACGAGGTGCTTCTCTCGACCCCTATCAGCTGAGCGGATAGCCGTACGATCCGTAACGACCGATGATGTATATGTGTACCGGAGCTGGAATGCAGCTCGTAAATAGTGGACGGGTGTTCATTAGAGATGAGGTGGCCGGCGCGCTGGCCTCTGGCCGGCAGTTACCTAGCGCGTTACAGCCAATAAAGCGAGCTATGCAAACAGTCCCGCGTTCGCTGAATTCCACGGTCAGTTCCCATGCTTTATCCAATTTCATCGAACGGTGTGACTGCGCCGCTATTAGAATCTAACAATGAGCTCAGTGTCGCGTAGCCACTGAACCTCTGAGACTAAACAACTTTGGAATTTTCCAGATGCGAATTGAACAAGCATAACTGGCTATAAAAGCTAACAAAAGGACTAAAAGTCGGGCTGTTTATTAGTTTCTAATCTAAGATAGGGCCGTTACATTTCAAGTTTGAAATTCGAATAAATTATGAATCTAGAATGTATCCGATTGAATTACAGTTTGCAATATTATGATGGTGTGCATTTAAAACGACCGTCATGACGCAAATGTTACGTAACGCCTTACTTTAGAGCCATCATCAGCACATTCCTTTATTATTATTTTTCTGCTACCATTGCAGTCCTTAAACTATTGCAGAATTAAAAAAATAGAGCTATGTTGGAAAGCAAAATAATTAAAAAAACATTGTTAAATAAAGATCAATTAAAGAGTGGCATTACCAAATTGTGCAATACAAAATAGCCCTCTATTAAAGATGATAGCCTAGTTTAGCGTCGATTGTGCAGTGGTAACCATCACATGGACAGGACAGCCGAGTGCACAATGCTGTGGTTGTCGGACCACGTTCCACGTCTCGATTCGCCTAACCACAAAATTTTCATTTTTTCTCCGTCGAGGCGACTGTCGGCGCGCCGCCGCCGCCCGCATAGGGCGAGTCGTCCAACTGGTAACTGGACCAGCTGGAATTTTATTGCAGTTGGTACGTTTTACTGCCTTATACTATAATGATTTCACGATGAAGAACACAATTCATCTACTTATTTAATATCAAGTTAATTTTTATATTCAGAAATTTCCGAACAACATTGACGCAACTGAGAGCTTTCATAAAATGTTTATTTTCATTTCACAAGGCGAACCGCCGTCTTATGATGATTGTAAGTACAATCATTATCGCTCTTACGATTAAATACAACATTGTATGAGCTGCGATGTAGCCATGTAACTAACCTGTAAGTGGGTAGTGACAGTGGAGTATGTGACACAATTTTTGAACTAATAGGTCTGCTAGGCTGGTGTGTACTGGCGCACCTAGAACACGCCTTAGATCCGCGTGGTAACGTAGCATAGAATAGACAGCGGTTTGTTATAACTTGTTGTAAACGAAAGTAAGTATGCGCCCGACCGAAAAATCCGTTAGGAATTTCTTTAGCTCCGACCGCGATAAAGGTGACATCTTCCGGTTGCGCGTCACTCCAGACCGGCTGAAATGCGACTGGTTTGTGCTACCTCATGAAATACTCCATTATGTGTAGCTCACTGCGATTTTATTTTTATTTTACTTATTTATCTGAGCGATGTGTAGTCAGACACACAATCTCCGTGAATCTACGACACGAATACACGATAATGTACTGTCTTACATGAGACTGTACTTTTAGGTTCAAATTCTTTGGGTTTACCGACTGCCCGATCCAGTGAGTGCCTACAGTGCTATCGATATATTCTCGTATAACATTCTATGCTAAGTTTGTACTTAGTCGTTTTGTTTTGTCTCAGCGGCTGGTCTGGCAGAGTATATGTACCGGATACAGTGCGTGAGATTGGCAAACAAAAACCGGCGCGAACGCAGCCAGTGACGGCGTGCTAATTCGCTCATTCCTTATAGTCATATTATTCTAAACAATCATTCGCATTCATTTCCTGCCAAAGACACTCAACCTTCTATACCAAAGTACAACTTTGTCAACTTACAGTAAGTACCATAAAGTTCTACTTCAGTAGTAAAAGCAGCAAGCAACCATAAAAATTTAATGAAAATTTAATGTATGTACCATATAATATGATTAGGATATAATTAATTTATAGTCATCATGACAAAACAGTAAAGAGCGATCTTAGATGAACATAGATATAAGAAATTTGAAGTGTGTAAGTACCTACTAGATTAAGCCTCGATTTGAACATACTGAATTTGCTATAAAGTATTATCATTAGTATCGTATTTACCATATTGCGCGTTACTAGAGGTTATTCTGTGACGCAACTTCACAGTTCCACTTGCCGCTAACGTTCTCTGGTTATCGACATCGACCGAGAAAGATAAAAAGGAACACCGTATCAAGAGTTTAATAACTGTAACGGACTGGATTCGACGCATAGTTTGAGTGCAACGTATCATTTGCTTGCATTGGTCATTTGTGATACCTTAAATTTTATTAGTTTGTACCTAAATGTATTCTTAAATCGTTATCTTAGTTAGATAGTGCTTTGGTTTTTACTGAGCTTTCTATCTTGTTTGTATGTATATAAATTAATCTATAAAGAAATTGATCACACTTTATCATGTTGATGACTAAAGATACATACAACAAGTTCACTTTTTATTTATGGATGTTGACCACTACCTACTTGTTTCGGAGACTTTTTTTGAGCACTAATATTTTGTGATGCAGAGCACATGTAGATACTTACACTAAAAATGAGGATAACCAATTATCTATGGTTGACGACTCCCATTGAATTGATCACTTCACATGATTCGCGAGTGCCCAGTTATTATTCTGCGTGTAGGTACCTATTTAAACACCAACGTGTACCCTATATCTCACCCTAAAGAAATCCTAAAGAGTGGCCATAGCGTAATATTAAATTGTATCTTGTGTCCGACTGGGATCGCTCTCATAAATGTATGCTTCATTATAATAATAGTTTACTGTGGTGCGGATGTGAGACGCGCCACGTTTTATAGGCTTTATGCTTGGCTGTACGGAGGAACGCTACAAAAGCCCGTTCGGACGCCGCTAGCGGAGCCACAGAATATATTCGTGTTACGAAATGAAGAACCACAGAGAATTAGTTGCTGTGTGAGTAAAGCTAGGTAGTAGCTAGGTACTGCGGAGAAGAACGTGCTCTTTTTGCTTAGCTTCAGCCGCCGATCCTCACTAACCGAGCGTGTAATCGAATCGTACCTACGTCATGCCCGTATACACACATTTTCATTGTTTCTAAAAGTGGCAAAGTGGTAACAGCCTGCAGTATATCTGTAATAAGGTAACGGTACGGTAAAGTAGTGTGGTGTGTATCTGGTGAAGTTACTGGGGGACAATAAGAAAATTCTAAACTTAACATAATTGTCAACTACTACTTGTAAAAAATCCGCAATCCCCGTTCAAAATTGAGTTTTGATTCCAGAAACGTTGTGCAACTGTTTTTGTAACAGTAGAAAATTAATTATGTATTCACGAGTTAGCTAATAAAAACCCTAATTGTCCGTTACATTTCTCCGTTACATAATATGGCCCTCATAACCTTTACTTAGTTGTTATATGGTGCTTTTTGAAACGGAACTTCTTACTCCGTTATTTGGGACTATGTAATTTTAAATATACAGTGGCTATCCGTCCATAGATAATAACTAAGTTACATAGTAACTAATTTATTCGTTACACTCTGATGGTCAGAAAGAGCATAATTTAAGTGCTAAAGTAGCATAGTGAATAGAGCATTACACTTGGTCCAGAACGTCGGTGTCTAGTCGTTCTAGTAAATACTAATACTTAGTTAGTAGCTTGCAGTTTCACAAAATGAACATGAACACGAACTATAGAGGATGGTCAGTTCAAAACAAACGTTCAAGATCACTGTCATGTAACATTTTTGTTCAAGGCGAGTAAATTGGCTACTCATGACTAAGTACTTTTATAACGGAAAAATATTTCGCACTGATATTATTTATGTATGCACTTGCAAAAGTGAAAGTGCCGTTCCATTACTAAAAAATACTGTAAGATTAGTTAAAAGTGATAAAATACACTGTTGATTATCTTATTTTATCACTATTGATATGAATACCGCTAAATACACTGATAAGCTGCAAAAGCAATGGTGCTACGAATTTTCGTAGAGGTGCTACGAAAGTGCTACGGCGAGAGTTTTCGCTCCGGTGGGTGTTGCGTGTTGAGACACGAAGAGCTTTTGGACTTTTAATTGAAATTTATTGATCTTCATGTATTATACTGATTATCATTTTACAAAACGATGTCACAACGAAACATTTATCTAAAAGTGATAAACCAGTCAATTGAAATTCCTATGAAAAACTTAAGTGCAAAATTGATTTATCACATTATAATATCGCAAAAGATACAAGAAATGGGTAATAGCAAAACTGGTTAAGTGTCACCTTTAATTTCTATAGATATAAAAAAGAAATATATAAAACGGATTCAGCATAAACATTGTAATCATCGTTCAAAAATAAACAACGAAGGAAATGATGATTGTATCCAATGATGCTAAAACTATGAAGGGACATGTGAAGTTCATCAAAGACACATCCACCAGAAGATCGAGGCCACAATTGGCCAGCTGTTTTAGAAAAGGACTAACTATTTCAGCTGTCTTGTTGTCGCAAGTGACCGATATGATTATTAATTTTCGAAATTACTCAATATTTACCAACTTGTTAAGGTTTTATTATCATAGCTACTACGAAGCTTACTACTTATAGCTACGCTCCACGATATCCCCTAGGATGACTATAATTATATAAAAACCTACTCAACCTAATGTCAATCTCCAGCCCCATATTTATCTGTATACAAAAAACAGCACAATAAATTATTGCTTATCGTCGCTGCATAAAAGAAAGACAAACTAAAAAACGCAGTTTCGCAGATACAGCCGTTTAATCTTTAAAGGCAAACAATTTTAACGTTATAAATATAAACACTTAACAATTCTAATCACAATCCGTCGAGAAACTTCACACGAAACTTTACGATAATTCACAAAGAACTAAATAAAGTACTATCATTTTATATCGACATGAGTGTGAAAAACATTGTGAAAAAATATAAACGTGACCCGACCAATTTAAAGCGTTATCGATCCGGATGTGTGATGTCATTGATTGAATTGGAATCGAATCGCAATCGAACCAACCGCCTTATTCTCAATTTTGACTCGATCTCAACTGAGGAGATTTTAGGAATTCCACTGTATATTTTTGTATCCGTTAGTGGGCGTCACTCATATGCATAGTTTGTTGCTTTAGTAGGTCGTTGGAAATAGAGTTTGAGGCCAAAAATCCTGAA
Source organism: Hylaea fasciaria (assembly GCA_905147375.1). Classification (NCBI taxonomy): domain Eukaryota; kingdom Metazoa; phylum Arthropoda; class Insecta; order Lepidoptera; family Geometridae; genus Hylaea; species Hylaea fasciaria. The sequence continues at coordinate 4,483,727 of LR990198.1, forward strand.
AGCTGTAGCACATTGTCCTTGATATATAAATTATTATAATTATTGGGTAGGTCCTAACTTGTATCTACTCCTGGTGCGGGGTGGAGTTGTTTCCTTGTTTACATAAACAAAAGAAATTCCTTGAGCCCAGAACACGTTTCTCAACTATTTTCGGGTTGTCATGACATGACTTTAGTCGAGAAAAACTAAATAATATTACGGGAGTGTGCTACAGCATATTCCAGTTCGGGTTACATAATATCATCTACTGATTCACATTTCATGGTCCTAATTATGAGTACGTCAACTTGAGTCCCGGACTAAACTCTTACTAAACATACGTCTTTGAGTTCACATTAAAGATGAAAGGTTAGATCGCAACGGGCGTGAGAAATAATAACCAGCGCGCTTCGACCGATTTTATAAATTGGTCTGATTGAAACGCGAGCATCGCTCGGCTCCGGCCGGCTTCCAAGAAGGCCGTCTCGTTAGAGGTACACTGTCCGCAGGCACAGGGTAGGCCTTGGCGCATTCCTCGATGTCACATTTATGAGACAAAATCTACGCTTTCGCGACAATAGTTGAGACTGTCCAAAATTGTGCTAATCCATAAATCTAAGCTAGTTGTTTAAAACAATAACATAAATTTGTATAGTGTCTGGATTCTGGATGGTTCGTCCGAACCAATTAGACGCCTCTAAAGACTAATAATGTCTTTTCGGTACTTAAAACCTCATCATTGGTTCTGTTATACAACAGTTGGACCTAGACCAAGACCTAGGTTTATTATACTCTAATGAATTAAAAAAAATACTTTCAAGTCATAGTCTGTCTGAAGCTGGAGTGCTGGACCAAAGGTCCATCGCGTCCAAAGTGACAAATACTATTTAATCAATATTCAATGAATTTATATCTGCCCGACATCCACCAAACAGTGACTGTCCACACTCCACTCATTAGCGCTTATCGTCACTATCTAGAAATGGATTCGCGAACCGTTCCGAATAATCGACAAGTGCATTCCCCTGCAGGCAAAAAAAGAACGTCGCATTATGACGCGTTAATATGTACCGTGCACTTATTTATCTACGGGACGCGACGACCGCCGGGGCCTGGCGGGTGGCCGCACGCCCGAAATGCAGCGTCTCACTCGCAGACACTCAATGCAAATACAAATACATTTAATACGCCCGGCCAAGGTGAAATAATACCAACATCTCTGAACAATGTTTCAACTTAGGCAAGTAATGCACTAGTCGGTAGGTTTGCCTAGGTATGACGATAAGCAGATCAAATGTGAGTGGCGAGCCAACGCCCTTAGTATTAGGGAAAGGCATGGTCGTGTTAGGTTCAAGCAACTGTCGAATGGGGCCGAACGCACTAACATACATGTGCACATGGCAGCACGTGCTCGTGAATAACCTATAACAACTACCTACTTTATTACGAGAATATTTGAGCAAAATGCAATGTTGGGACTACTCACAGACAGTGCTGGATATTATTTGTACACGGTTATTTTGATATATTTACCTATTCAGTCATGGTGGTAAAATCCGAGTACCTAGTTAAGACGTCAGAAAATTATAACAAAGGATGAACAGCTTACATCTCCATTTTACATGGTGTCTGATATAACCTACCTTATAGCCAAACGAATGTTGCTAACATTATAAACATTATAATAATAATCTTTAAACACGAACATTGTGAATAATCTAGGCACAAGACCTCATTGCACCTACCTACCTATACACTAAATAAAACGAGCGGAAAATTGTTTTCTTCAAAATTAGGACTACGCTAATAATACGCAGACACGTCTATTTATAAACGTTCTGAATGAAATTTTAATAATAAGCTGTGTGTATGTGTCACCCCACGTAGATGCTATTTATATCGCGGTTAATATGCTAGGTTTTTTAGTAATAGTCCTTTCCCCACTGAAGCTAGCGTGTGGAAACTGCCACCTCACGGGCTAATTAAAGCAGCGTCATCAATCAGGAATTTCAATCTCTCACGGATGCTCAGCGTGTTAGAAATCACGAGAGCGCCGAGCTCAGTCTAGCTGCAAAACCAGTGCATGCGGCCGGCGCAAAAACCGGCCGGCACGTTGGGTACCGCATCGTTAATTACATCAGCTGTTTCCTACGATGAAAGTTAATTAAATCTTCATATTACTTCAGACGGTTGTAATACGATTGATTTTCTAACTATTCCCGCTAAATATGGTAAGCACGAGTGGAACAAAAAGCTGAAAGATGTAAAGTTGTCTAAAGGTAGAGAGCAGTAGCAAATGGACCGAACAGAAACGTTTATAGCCGCTAAACTTGTTACTTGGATGCGTAATTCATCCAAGCAGTAAGAATCATCTTCATGATCAGCCTATCTATCAGCCATACCTATCAGTAAGTAACTTATGACTTACTTACTTTAGCAACCTGAAAATGGGCCGTAAAATACCTATAACATTTCGCCGTTTGAAGAAGATTCTAGCTAGAGTCAATTGGATTGGAACATAATCATGTTGTGAGTAGGTACTTACACAGAGGTCTGCCAGCGTGATGCTGTTGGCAGTGTAGAAGATGAGGACCTCGGCGGACAGCGCTCGGGAGCCGGGCTCTCGCAGCTTGGACGCCAGCAGAAGGCAGGTGGTGCCCAGCAACTGCACCTGGCTCTTGCCCACCGCACATATGCTGAGGAACCGGTCCAGGTACGACGTGGCCAGCGGGAACACCTCCTCTTGGCATCCCTGCTCTTCACATACCTGCAACAAAAAGTTCAGGTTACAAACCACTCTTTATATCACGTGGGGCGCTTCCAAGAAACACTAGAAGAACGTTATACAGCGTCGCACCCAGGCCGTGCCAAGTTTATCTTCCGGAATTCCTGATAACCTATATATAAAGCTGGAAATACACGCTTATTGCGATAAACACAGCGCATATTACTTTCCTGTTGCAGTTACAAAGTTCTTATCAGCGGTGTGTACCGTTGTTAACGTAGCTCGGATATTTGATCTAGGTTTTGTTTCTGTGAAACTTTTCATTAAGGAATTGTCTATACTATGGAGTAAAAAGTGTTATGGGAGTAGTCTGACAGAGATTTGCCTAAGTCTGGAATCACCAAGACGCGGTGGTAAAGAAAAGAAGTCTAGAAAAAATTTGAATGGGAAAACCACACTATTTAAAGTAACCGCTGAATGGGCATATGGGAAAAGCAAAAGCAGACCGTTACTCAGGTGATAAATGTGGTAAATTGAGTACATAGTGCGATGAGAGCGGGACGATGCACAGATTGTTCCGCTTGTCGCTCCGGGTTCGCACGCAGGGGTAATAAAGTATAGATCTACATCTAAGTACTAACATATTAATATATAGTTAGGAAAACGCATTCTAATATGCCGTTCCAATTCTGAACTTTCTACAACTTTTTCTAAGCCAGCCAAGTTTGATGTTGTAAAGTAACCTACTACCCACAGAGTCTACACTCGAGATTATCTCTGAATCAGACTGATTACCAACCATCACAAATGGTCGCAAACCTACCTACCAAAAATAAACTATATTTAACGAGATTATAAGTTCGAACCTACCTACTCGTACATAGATCACTAAAACAAACCGCTTATGTAATTTGTTTGGATAAGTAGCCCGACGAAACAGATGTTTTAACTGGTAAGGCGACTAGGCGAGATGTTTCCACGCCGCCATTGTGCATAATAATTGTTAAAGCATATTTATCGTGAAAAGGTCTAATGAATGGCACAGACGATCATAAAATATCGCGATTGTTACAGTATGTCCTTGCCGGTGTTTAGTGTTAAGGTTACATCTGTGACACTTATCCCGCTGGATCCTAATTCAAATTGCCAATTTTATTTTGCACCAAACGGTACGTTACTCTCATGAGGCTACAAGGACTAAGGTAAAGTTCCCTAAGATTTTTCATCATGTTTGTTCAACCAGACTGTGGTTGAAACATCGTGCCCATTGCGCTGCACTAGTGGTGGCTCTAGTACAACCCAGGAAGTCTACGTTATCTAGACGGGGTTAATATTAATTCGTATCTCAAAAAAAAACAGGGCTACACCTATTATAATATTTATGCCCGCTTACGATATACTTACATGTAAATTGGCATTTAACTGGTCGTTAAAAAGTTAATTTATAATTAACCAATTGTTGAGGGGACTTTTTATCGTGTGAGTTGTATGCGCTCGACGGTTAGCATTTAAGTTGCTCATAAGCACGGCATGTCAATGACCTTACGGGCTCCGAGGATCGTTTCGGTCTGCTTGTGCTGAAATATGCTATGCGACTGGTTTAGGCGGACGGAGACAGTGTGATGAAGGCGAATGCACAATGGCAACACCGGCGGCGGGCGGCGGCGGCGCGCCGTCAGCGCCCGGTGACGTCACTCACCGCCGCCGCCGACCGCGCCGCGCCGCCGCGCCGCCGCGCGGCAGCTCGCTCCACGTGGCCCACAAAAACAGCTGACTCTCTACTTTTTTCTCCTCTATCGCAAGTAAACTACCTATTCGGTCTACATAGTCTTTATCGCATTGCGAGCTACCTACCTACCACGAAATAGGATAAATCCGTTTCGTAACTTACACCGGATGTGTGCAGTAGGGTACCTACTTACCACATTCCTGACAATGTTTTTATTTAACTAAACAAGTAACCTGAACTAATTTAAATAAGTACCTAATAAATCACGCGTCATGTAGGCCGTTGAGACGGAACTATGACGTTTATGTGAGCACTAGCAGGCACTAGCCATTATTTTGTGTGTACTTACTAGGTATCTACGAGACGATAAGTGCGCAACCGAGCGTCAGCTGTGTGCGTGTCAAAATCAGCTGATTATTCAAATAGAACGAGCGGAGTGGCATCGCATCGGTCGGCGACCGCACCGCGCCTGCGCCGCCGCGCCCCGCGCTCCCCGCCCCTGCCCCGGTACCGACCACACATTTGAATCAGATTCTGTAGGTACTTAGGATATTCTTCGATTCCTATTAGACTACCACCCCCATTTGCATTTATGATGAATCACTACACTACGCAACCGATGACATATCTTATGCTGATATTCGTTGCCGAAAATAGAACTAAATTCTTATAAGAATCTAAAGTGGTACAAAATCGTAATCAGCTGATCGTGTAAACATTGTCGCAGCATTAGAGTTGTTCACAATAATAATTATGAAATCAGTTCAATATCAGAAAGTAGGTACTAAGGTATACGAGTGGATGTTACCGGTGAACCTCGTTTGAAGGTCGGTGCTGATGAGGTTCGGAATGTGGCGGAGGCGCACGGTAGGGCTCCTGCAGCGGACAGTGGCAGGGCATACGGGGCCACAGGCCGGCAGGCAGCTCACCTACACGTGGCCGGAAAACGAGACAAAATGGCGAACGGTGCGGTCGCGCGGAGTGGGTGCGGCATGACTACGCCGCCGGTACCGTGCGCTCACCTCTAGCATCCACTCGGCGACGAGGCGGCGCATGTGCGGCGTGAGCTCACTCTGCACGGCGCCGAAGTAGTTGGCGGTGACGGCGTAGCGCTCCTCGGTGCGCAGCAGGTTGTCGAGCACGCGGCGCCGCAGCAGCACAGGGTCGGGCCCGGCGGCCGGGGTGCTCCGGGCCGGGCGCGAGCCCTCGCTGCCGGGGCTCACGCGCTCGGCGCACAGCAGCTCCATGGCCATGGCGCGCCGCACGGCGGCTATCGCAGGCGGTGCTCGAGAGCGGGCGGGCCGGCGCGGGCGGTGCTCGTGCGCTCACAGCTGATCGTGCGAGTGCGGGCGCCGGGGACACGCGTGGAGCTGCGACGGCGGCGAGTGCCCGAGTCGCAATGAGCGGCCGGCGCGCGGCCCACGCCCGAACATATGATCGGCGCGGGCGCGGGGCGGGCGGGGCGGCGCTGTGAGGCCCGCACGCAGGTTTCTCCCATTCGACACTCAAATAATAATACATAACATGGTCTTCTTACTCGCTCGCTCCCGCCCCGGCGGCCGGGACTCCTCACTCGGAGCCCTGCCTGTTGCTCCATCTCGTCTGGTTCTCATCTTGCTTCTTTGAATAAAAAATCTTCCATGTTCACCCCACCACCCATTCACCCACCAATCATTCAAAAACTTATCCCACTTTGTTAGCATACAATGCAAAGGATGGCAAAGGCTAATGCTACCAAGAATGTCATTAGGAAGCAACGATAGATGCCTAGGTAGGTACTAAAAAAATTAATATGTAGATACCTAACCACGACACGTCTATATCGATACAAACTATAGGTACCTACGTACCTAACTATTACTTACTCGGTACCTAGTAATAGTTAGAATAGAGCTATAATTTTCTTGCTACCCAAGTAAGCCTATTAGAGAGAAGGCAGTTCAAGGTAAAGGTAGTTCCTACTACTACATAGGTATATATACCTATTACCTACCTACTTAAGCCGACGACAAAAATCTTTACTCCAACAATCCAATTTACCTAGAGCTGCATATTGAAATCCGTACCTGTTATGTATACCTAGTTACCTACATACAACTATCTAGCTAACTATCTAGAAGATAACCGATACTATGTCGTTTATACCGACTACCTATTTATTACCAACTTTGAAAATTTACTGTAGGTAGGTATATTCATAATACTTACTATACCGGCCCACTCCACTCGTAGCAATCAGCTGATTACCTAACTGTACCTAGATGTCGGATAGGATATAGCTATGTCTAGGATAACCTGCAGGCAACCTTCAGATATTGCAATGTTCATATTATTATAGTAGGTAGACTATGCACCTATATAATAGCGGAGGGATGTTGGCCGAGTGGGGAACTAGTGCGCTTTGCAACCCAATGACACCGGGTTCGATCCTCGCCACGCCAGAACCAGTGACTTTCATTGGTACAACCGCAGATAAAACATGGTATACCAAGGTATAGACAATCATGGTAGGTCTACAACCATGAGTACATACTCATGGTTAGTCCAACCAAGTACAACGAGCGGTTATGAGGATCAGTGAAAGATGGATCTGCGATTCGTTCATTGCCTCTGAGGCTTCTGCACTCTTTCTATATGAAGTGGGTATATTATACACCGAATAAGTCAACAACCGCTTTCTCATTGAACTTTATTTTCTTATTTACTTATGTAAAAAAATAATAAAAAAACATTTAATTTTATGTATTTTCCATAGTATTATAAGTTTTTAAACAATGATAGGTTGTAGATAGTGCCATAATATTGTTTAACCAATCAAACGTTATAAATAATTCCAATATCAACGATAGGTGAATTCGACACACGTGGCCTTGTTGGGTCTAGATCTAGATTCTAAATAAAAACAATATAAGTATAATACAAGAGGCTAGGCATCGAGCTAAGTGTAAAATACCTATAGGGGTAGGAAATATACATCTCGCCCGGTTCAAACTGGTCCACAGGCGAGATGTCCCCTTTTTAACTTTTTAATATCGTTATGAGATGATTCGCCCGAATCAGAACTCGTAAACAGGATAGGTACCGGTCCTTAAATTTTAGGGGGCTATTTTACCTATCCGTAGAATACACAATGAGCTTATGCGTTTTTATTGTCCACCTACCTATTTAATTTTCTAAAGAAAACAAAAGCTAGTTGGAAACTTTGCCAAAATAGGTATTTAAGATTCCTTTGCAAGAGTGTATCAGATCGTTTTATTGGACGCCGATAAACGTTCTATCTCAGAAGTTAGCGTTTCGCATTTCGTGATTCGAAGTTGATTCGAAGTCAGGTTTTCGACCCGAAAATCAGTGACCGTTTTGTCAGAATTCGAACCAAAAGAAACTTAGGTACCTACTTATACCTACTTAAGTTTTTACAAGTCTGGTACTCGGTAGGTAGGTTGAGCAGCTAAGTGAGTAGGTAGGTACCTAGCAATTAATGAATAGAAAATGTAACTCGGTTACTCGACTTGCTGTTACTAAACGTAAAAAAATTATTAAAATATCCATTAATAAATGTAATTAAAATATTTTGGGTTGGCATAATGTCAAGCCAAATTATTAGAATTACGAGTGTGGCTTCCCGGTTAAAATCTCTCGGCTCAGTTGATTTGCCACAACCGGGCTTACCCTGACTGAATTCTATACCTTTGAATATACTGATAGACTCAAATATGAGCCATGACTCATTATGAGTGACTGAACTGACTGATCAATGAAGGATTGCCTCGCTAACTAATCAGCGTTAGAAAAGGCGCTGGGTGATCGATTTGCTTGGTGATTTGCTCTCATTGTTCCCAAATGTAAATGTCAATGGCATAACATGAAATCAGTTGTGATGATAGAAGCCGTGGGTCGATCAACTTATTCGCCTTTTGCTATAATCTGCGTCAGAGCTTTGGTGGTCTGTGAATCGCAGGAAGTGAGCAGTAAGCGCCCGCCGTGCCACGGCCTGGCTTCGCTCAATGAACTTCGCTGATGTGAAAGCTTCACTTTTATTGATTCTCGTGCACTTTAATCTTTTTTACACAAACCGCGAGTTTATCGTGAGGCGGAGCGAAAAGTATTTTGACGAAACTACGGAGCCTATCTACCTACCTGCCTCAATGGACGTCAGGGTAACAATGTTAGACATCGAGACAGGCACCAAATTCCAGTGCCAGTTATTCTATTAGTTTAGACCTTTGACCTGATACTCTTTTAGTTCCTTATGTGTATTGAAATGAGCTAAAACGCTAACAATGAATAGAATTCCGAAACACGGCAATAATATTATGGAATGCGCAGTGCGAGCGGGACACCAGCTTTTCTCAGAACCTCGACACTGCGTAATGGAACGCGACAAAGTGGAATGCAACGGACACCGTTGGTCGGCCAAATATCCACTCTCCCTCTACTAAAAGTAATAATCTGAATTACCTACCAAATTAATACCATTTTACGGAAAATATTAAAATGAAATTTCGCTCCCGCCGTTAAAAGATGCTAAGGAGACAACACCTTCATGCCAGGGACGAGTTTCAAACTGTTCGAATACAAGAATTCTAAGAATGTAAGGGCCGTATTAATAAATGAACCTCAATAGCGCTACCAAGTGCGCTATCAGCTGATCCACGTTCAAAATGTAATCTGCATCTTGAAATCGTTGCTATTTAATAAATGGATATTGAGATGTAGCACTGGCTACTAGATACTGTCTTGTATGACGTGTCAATTGTGTCATAATCGGATATCACTTAACCGCTGAGTGTCATTTATTAATTTGCCAGATATCATGTAAGTTTGTGTTCCTAATCTACAACTTAAGATGTACTAGGTATATATTAATTGGAGCGAAAGAGCATGTGCACACTGAAGATAACTCTCAGAGCTAAGTTTGATATCTTAATACGGGCCTAAGTGTGTAGGTACTAAACATAATAAAGTAGGTACTTTTATTATGTAAGTATTACTGTATTAGGTATTTATTTTTTAATTAATTACAATTTACAGCGTTTAATAATTAGACAAAATATGTAGTCGATACAGTGAGATAACACAATCATACGTAACTTTTCTTTCTAGCTAAGGGATCAGTCTCAGCCCATTTTGAAGCGATTTTTGGGAAAATATTAACGTCATATTCTAAGAACCTTTCCTTCACTTGTGGTAATACCTACCTACTGGTAGGTACTTTTTTGAATTAGAGTCTGTTGCTCAGCTCTCTCACAGCGTTTCGCTATTACCTAGTTATTTTACAATTTAATTGTTTTCGTTGATTGTCATGCATGACCATGACATCAAGACTTATTTCCAGTTGAAGATTGTCCACGAGATGGGACGACAAGTGATGAAATGCCGGCATGGCCAGCTAGTCGTCGCTGCGCGGGACAATGGCCGCGACCCACGATCCCACAATGGAGCTTCGAAGATAAATGTAATGGAATACCGCCCAATTATACAGCGGTCGTGTGATGTAATTACCTGTGTCAATTCCTAACGGTTACCCATTTATTGTTTATTTATTTCCCATGACTTCTTTAATATTTTCTTAGCAGGAAACTTGCATCATCCATAGGTATATCTTATTGGATTAATTCTAATGTCTAGCAACAACGTAAAATGTGTATAGGTACCTTACCTATGGAGTGTATACTGCCACTACCCACCCCAAAGTTATATAAACCATTCTAACAATACGGAGGCATAATGACGATGATTATTTCTTGTCAGCGATAACAATTTTATGTAAAATATGAAATGACTACGAAATAATATATAGAGTCGCAAAAGCTCAGAATTTTTTTATTTTGATATAAACATCAACTTTAGTTTAGTCTGCGAAACTATATACTTACTTACTTACGTGAACATTGATAGACGACCTATATAATATAACTAGGTAACTTCCTCTAATATCCGAGATCCGTCAATATATCAATTTCCATCATTATAGCACCTACCTACTTACCTTCGAGAATCGAGACATATGTACGGAAAATAAAGCTCGACTGACGGACGGACAATCTTCCTCATTACGCGTAGCAAGTATCTACCAATCCGCGCCATTAGTGGGCCTCTTCTGGATTGTTCACGGCTGTTGGTAGGGCAGTCATGGCCGAATTGAAAAAAGCGACTAGAGACAGCGGCGTGCGTTGACCTGGTAATGTTTACTGTCCTTGAACGCGCTCCCGCGCCCCGCGCCGCCCGCCCTCCCGCCGCGTCCGGAGTGACGTCATCGCGGAGGTGCCGATGGGTTTCAGCAATAGACGAGGCCTCGCGAACTGGAACCTCGCCTTCGCACATTTTCGTCTCTTGGTAAAGGGAAACCAGCGCTGCAGCTGTCACAATCATGGTCACATTTATTTTGACAGTTTAAGATGAACCTCGCCTTCGCACCTTAGCTCCTATTCGTCTCTTGGTAAAGGGAAACCAGCGTCTGCAGCTGTAGCAATCATGGTCGCATTAATTTTTACAGTTCAAGTTTTGAAATTTCTGTTGAAAATTTAGAAGTGATAGGTAAGTATTGTGAATGTTCAGTAATCAAATCACTGAACTTATTTATAATTAGTGCCGGCCTCCACCCACCTCCAGTCGCTGATGTAGGAACAGTAGCGTGGCGTGGTATTACTTCAGCGTGTTATATTTTCTACTACGTTTTCCAGAAAAGACTTGGGTTGGTAGGAACAGTACTGACCATATTGGTCCTCTTGCTTCGAGCGTCTATTATATTATCAAGTTATTGAATAACTAGTAAATAAGTTCGTTCATTCGAAAACCCCCAACAGTTTCATTTTACTGACAAGCTGTAAATTCAGGTACCTTAGCGAATTAAAGCGCATTCATGATTTCACTAGATAAGATAGGTGCCTGCTGGGTTTCTATTTAGAAATCATTAATTCATAAACATCATTCGTTTGAAGGTGTGAGCGTGCCGTGTCATAGGTATTCGTGAAGTATGCGAAATTTAGAACTAATTGAAACGACATTAGTTATGTACCTAGGTAATTAAAATTATATCTACAGCATACGGTAATGAGGTTACTGACTTAGAAATAGTCAGACGTAGCGACATCTCCTTTGGGAACGGATACGTACTACTTCAAACGAATCAAATGCCGATACGTGTTAAAATATAAATATTTAAAATAAATTATAATTCTTGTAACTAAACACAGCCGACCAAAGATGGGGATGTGATCAGTCGGTGACTCTACCTCATGATGTCACGCTTCTGTCATTTAGCAAATGGCAACCATTCATCCTTCTGAGATGTCGTTATGTTACTGAACTTGTGCGCAATTTAATCTGATTGTACCTATGGCTTCACTGGGTTCTAAGAAAAATGTACTTAGTAAAATGTTAAAATATAAGTTTTGTCCCATTATGTATACTATCAGTTGTCCGACATTGTGAGACTGTTCAAGGAGCTCGCGACGGTTACATTTCAAAATACGTAACTGGTATATCTGTGTATAGCGAGTGTAACGACTGATAGAACGCTATACAGAGACGTGTTATGGGCTGGCTGGGAAACACGGCGGGGAATGGAGCAGGTAAGGCACACAGGAGCAACTGGTCTGGACACTGGTACATTCACATACTTGGAGACGGCATGCGATGGCTCACACACTTTTTGCCGAGCGGCCAACGGCGAAGGTCGGTCGAGGCGAGCCACGAGCTATCTAGCATTCCAACCGCTATGAATGAATAGTCGCTCGACTGGTCGAGAGGCGCATACTAAGTAATTTCAGATTAATTTGACAACAAACGTTTAAGTTGGCAAAAACCGGAATGGCGGCGGGCGGCACCCGCCCCGTGGGAAACGCGAGCGCTCCGAAACGTCTGTCTCCGATGATTGTCCGATTAACAAGTACTTAGTATAAGTACAGACTACTTCTAATGCTTATTTTATTTTGCGCTTTCGAGCGTGATGTGTGGCCAATTTGCTTCGCGATTCTCCTCACGCTGCTCCGCTCTCTACACGCTACACAGATTATTGACGTCATTCACAATACATTTGTAGAAATTATTAATGCAATATAACATACTTTAATACAGTAAGCTGTAAGAAGTTTTGTTCGTCTTTACTTTTATTGGACATCTTGAAGGAATGTAGTTGTCCGCGGCGATAGAGAATTCCTACGAGTCAACTTCTTACACCCACGCTCCGCTTCGGTGGGAGAGTCAGTGTCGAGCGAGAATCCTATTAGAAATGCTGATCAATTATCGTTCGTCTACGGTTAATGCTTTTTGTTATTCACTCATAATAATATGATGGCACGATCGTAATAAGGTTGAAGAATTGAAGATAAAGTCAATGGCAAGCGTCAATTAACAGTCGTGTCGTTGGCTTCAAACGGAAAGCACGAACGGAAATCAGTGTAGCAGGTACGAGTAGCTAATTATTAAATTACATCTAAAAGTATTGATCAATCGGTTTTTTTTAACCTTTAATTCACTCTGGTGCCTAGTCACGGATAAAAACCATATTAGAATTTCTACGAGTACAATAAGTACTTTTGATATTATTATTTGTTTTATTATGATATGTTGTATTTTAATTTGACGCCGGAAACGGCTTGTAATAAATTCTTGAAGCGCCGCGCCGCCGCAATGATCGGTAGGTATACCTTGGAATCTGTTGGTAACTGATTAGGTAACGTACTGTAGCATTCATAAGTAGTAGTGCAATAAAAAATACAGCCTTGACGACTAAGTTTACCTTATGGTTTTATATCATCGTCGGCTTAGGTAAGTTGGTTATCGTCTTCGGATCACAGCCACTAGGTGTTGTCCCTCGTTGCTGGGAGAAGTTAATTCCTAAGTTACACTCCAAGTTACAGTTACATACAGTTTGATAAAACAATTATATGGGGAAATTCTGACAAACTGACAGGATCTTTTAATTGAAACATGACATGCTGTACTTAACTGTAAGTAAGTCTGTGTCTTACTCAATAAGTTAGGAAAAATTTGTATGTACTTAAATAATAATGTATACCTACTAACCCACTAACCTATAATTTGGTCTATGTTTAGAGCTTTACGGGTAACGCTAGAACAAGAAAATTCTACTTCAGTTACAGTTTTCTGATTTAAAAGAACAACTCGTATTCTATGATCTTTGAGCATTAGTTAGTCGAAAAGTTATGAAAACCGAAAAACAGGGTTTCATTCCAGTGTGACATGATAAAATTTACGAAGCCTAGACTACTTATGATAATATTATGTGAGCATGGCTTGGCAGTTGCCTTATGCCGCTAGGATTTTCAGGATTTTGTTTTTTTGGCTTTCCCGCCCGGAACAAATATTTGTTTCTGGTCTGGGTGTGATGTGTATGTGAAATTATAATTGTCTGTAAGCGGTACCCACGATACAGGAGCAATCCTATTGCGGGGATACGTTTTAAAAAAAGAAAAATAGTACTATACCTACTGTTTCCGTAGGAATCGTAGGCATCGGCAAGTTTCAAAGGCTAAGATTAGTTTTGTGAAAACTACATATTGTACGCAACGAGCTTGCACACCTAATTGTTAAATAATATAGCAATAGACTGCCGGTTATCTGTCATGTAGGTTTATCAGGTGATAAATGTTACCTACTTACTAACGAAATCTTGATATTTATGAGTACACCAATTAGCGGTGAGACACTATGCTTTAGGTAGGTGTGTTTTACAATATTGGGTAGGGCATTATTGCAACATCAAAGGAATATTTTAACTGCCACAAAAGATACGGATGGTTTGTAATGAGTTCATGTTCACCAAGTAGGCTAGCAACTAAAAGAAAATGTAATATTTTGCAGTCGACAAGCTGTTTAGGCAAGGACATTTATATTACTCAAATCACCAAGTTTGTACGTGACGTGTACCTTTACGGGAAAAAGCTCATTGTCTTCACGCATAGCCAGATGCAGAAGATATTAGTCTAACCTTATTTTATGGTCGTACTTATCTATGTACCTAGTTGTGTACATGGTGAATGTTCTGAAAATTTGAGTTCTTTTAAGATTTTTTCTGCCCTTCCGCTGCTTTTCTTTTTGACACTTTTATATTTAAGTACTAAATTACTTACTTTATACAAGGATAAGGTATAAGCACAGTACCAATACAATACAATTCATAGTACCTACGGATTGATGCGGATATTTCTTTGATGTATTGAAGCTTTTGCGTCTCGAACCGGTTTTGGGCAGCGCCGCCGCCGCCACCCAGCCATCACCGCACCGTAGCCGTAGGTACGGGCACGTCCAAGCTGAGACCGGGGAAATGGTACTACGTAGAACGTGTAGAGTTTCCGTTTCTTGCTTAGAGATGTTTAAGCAATAATACTTAAAGAAGCCTATCCCCGTATGGCGTTAGAAACTATGATTCCAAGTACCTACCTCAAGCGCACCTTTGGTTCCTCGATTGCATTCTTGCAGCCTATCTGACACTGTCATCACGAGCAAGCGCAATCAGCAAGACTGTTCGCTGGGGTCGATGGAAACCGTAAGAGAAGTTACTTGATACTATTCAAGCCTCAACACCGGTAGGTAGCCTAGGTACAGTATACAGGTACTAACTAACCAAACTAGCTAATGTGAGCATTAAAGAGTCCCCACACGCCGCCGTGGGAATATACACGATGTCTATTTAATTAATTGATTGATATGAAGGTAGACAGTGGAATCAGAGTCGGTAACAAAATTGCTAAGCGAATAAAGTGATTATTTTTTCAATAATTGATCAATTGGTGTTTTTGTGCTATTTTATTTACGACTTAAATCGACAGGTAATAAAACTGTATTGTAATAGGAATGTTGAAAGCACTTTTCTATGTTATTTTATCGTGTAACATGAAATTTTTAATTGTTACTACGAATAGCTAAAATAACTATGTAAATCGTACTTATATTCATTGGTATTATACCTCATTGGTTTTATTATAGCTCATTTAGCTTAGATGTATACATCTGATAAGCTCAGTTACCTACATGTTTAATTTAATGTTTAATTTATAGAAATTTGTGTTACATAAAGTTCAAATGCATCCATTTCCGTCAACGCGTTAGTATAACTTAGGTAGGTAAGTATATTATATAATATATTTTTCTGCTGCGTTGACAAGACTGATTTTAGTCCGCGAAGAATTTAGCTATTGGGCCAATTCCTCTACATATTTACCATATGAAAACTTAAGCCTTAACTATGACCCCATTAGGTACGGTTATCACTCGTAATACCAGAACTTTATAATTTCTGTAAAACCGATGAAAGCGGCCACGTTTCTATATAAGTACACATAATTCTACAGAGAATACACTAATCTACAGTTCAACACTATATATTATAAATATAGAGGTAGGTATACGTACCTAGTTTGTTTGTAGGCTTGCAGCCTCTTGAAACTGTCATTGCTTGCAGGAGGTAATTCCGGAACAACTTATGCGATTTTTATTAAATTATGTCACTAATCAGCAGCCTACACCCGCGGCTAAGAGTTCTATGGTAGCCTATTTGTTATTAGGAAGTTGCATTATCCCTAACTGCTATAAGTATAATATGTTGTCCAACTAAGTGTATATAATATAGTGATGAAATTGGACAGTATGCATAATGCCCGGGCATTATTATGACAAATGTCAAGGTATATTATACCAAACTAAGTGATACTGTGAATCGTTGGGAACCCATCGCAAATTATACCTATCAAATCGTTAATCTAGCACGCATCATATTGAGCACGTGTAGTTCAGATACGAATATATATATATATATATATCACGTACCTAAGGCTGCCCTGCCCCGCGGCCCTGAACCCGAAGGATTACGTTATCTGGCAGTTGGTATCGAGACCATGGTTTCGGCAGATGCTCGCCAAAACGTCGCTGATAACTTTATGGATGTGACTAATACCCCACAGGTATAATAACATGTACTTACCTATCTTATTTCAAAAACTCGCGATGTGCTTTTGATGTATCGCTATAGTGTGATACTTTTATGTAGAATTTGTAGGAAATACAGTAGTTTGTAATTTGTAGGTAGGTCCGAGTCTTTAGACTCTAGAGCTAAGTATTCATTCTTGCCCTAAACACATCACAGTTGGTCACAGTTTAAAAGTTGGATTTAAAACGCTAAGCGATTTAGCTACCTAGAAGTCGGTCGCAAGGCCTTCTAGGTACTTGTCGTATAATCCTACCTACCATGGATTATGAGATTTAATCCCTAAGATCAAAAGATAGATATTATTGAGAAATTCGCATAAAATTCGTTTAGTTACGCCACCTAGTGTAAAGCGTTATGTTAAAAGTATGCCACAAAAACAAGTTATTATTTAATTACTAGATAATGCCGAACCAATACCACGAAGGGTCCACAAGGCTGCAACCTGCAACCCTGCTGCGACGTGTTATGTCGTCAATCGATCCCAAACATTTGAATGTCTATTAATCGTAGTTCAAATAGTTATTTCGGGAGAAATTTCGTTTGATTTCGGATCAGGCGCCCCGTCACCATAAAACCAGTTCGAATCTGTTCGTTGAATAATAAAAATGGCCTCTATTTTGGGAACGCCGTCTCGTCCTTATCGGGCCTCTGAGAATCCCACCGGCCGCGCACAGGAACACTTTAGCTCGCTTTTGCTTATTAAAACTTTGTGTTGCTTGTAATAATTAGCATATTGTACCCGCAGATATAAGTACTAGGTACTAGGTATACCCACGTACCGTCTACGAGGAGAGCTCACGAGTCGTTGACACCTGTTGTAATCTCGTAGCCAATTAGTAATGGCTAAGGTTTGACTGAGGCGCATCACTGATGCGTAACATCATCTGAAACACGTAGAGTCACGAAAAACTTTGAATTAACTTTTTTGACGTCTCGTATTGTCTGGGGAAAATCAAACTGATTCTTATTTCTATAAAGTGAAGTCACCTGCTAATATAAATGCTACAGTAACTCTATTTGTTTATTTGTTACCATTTCGCGGCTAAGCCGATTTCGATTATATTTGGTATAGTAGAGATAGAATGGACCTTGGACAAAGGCAAAGGCCATCTTTTATCTCAAAAACTAATCTTGTATGGGGTGAAATACGGGTTGAAAGTTTGTTTGGGCAATCCATTATTAATCAAGTTAGGGATCTGAAAATTCGTATTTATTTTTCAGTAAGAGATAAATACACAAAGGAGATAGAGAGTTGAAGGACGAATAGAATGTATGCTGTGTATGATAAACAAAATTAGCTTTTGTGCACCTATTAATGATTGGTTTCACGTGCAGCAAACTGAATAAGATCCGCTTATGAGTGCATAAACAAATAAAGATTTCGTTTCGTAGGAGTAGCTGTCTTTATAGCATGTCATTTGGCGGTCGCGGAGCCGGCAGCGGGCGACGGGCGTGCCAATGACTCGCGGGCCTTGAGCCTTGCGCGCCGCGCCGTGGGCCTCATCGTCTCACTTCACATCTACTCCATTTTACTAACTTAGATGTTAGGTACAAGCGGAAAAACCCAGTAACGATTATCTTAATGTATAATCTTCGGTTAGTACCTTCATTAAATACCTACTAGGAAGTGTAAAGATCACGAGATAAGAGTATAACGTGGAGTACGTAAAGAAGGTACTTACGGTTTTATTTTTGATACTTATTAAAGAAGTTCAGATGAATTGTAAAAACATCTTTAGTTTATTGTCTTATTAAATAAGACAAGAGGGCTGGCTCTTATCTCGCACAGAGAACAGCCATTGCTATTCAGCGAGGTAATGCAGCCAGTGTTCTTGGTACCATGCCACATGGACACCCTCTTTTGTTAGATTTGTAAGGTTTAGTTTAAGCTAGTTTTAGTTTATTTTATTTTATTTATTTTTAATAATTAAATTTAATAAGTATATATTAGTAATTTTACCTTTTACCCATATGATAGCATAAGCTAATTCCCTATCTCATACCGTCAATTTGGCCTTCGCTTTAGTCTTCGCCAAGTTTAGACCGTAGTTTTCCATCGGATCACCTCATCCTGTTTCCCGATTCCAACTCTTGGATTCGAGCATAGGAAATATAGGCTAAAGTCCGCAGATATTTTTGCAATGCGATGGAAACAAAACTACGGGCCTTGTACGAGTAGTAGTTAAGTTGACCTTGGTTGTCCTTCGAAAAATGGAAGTATTAAAAATATATTGAAAAGTAACCTACCTAGGTCATTGTTGTATTTTACTACTTACATTTCAACAGCAGCAGCGTAGCCCTTCTCTAAAATGAGCATTATCAGTAAAGTCGAGATCTAGTATAACATGTGCTGAAATATTAGCACTCGGTAGGTTTAAACTGGCAAAAAAATTATCAGTAATGTCGGTCAAACATGCTAGGTAGGTATAAGATCGCAAAAAAAAACATAGGGGCGTTATCGCGAGCGGTTGCGTTGGTACTCAAACCCAAATAATTCATTCAGCGCCATAGTTACTGATGCCATTTTTAATTTTCTAGATACCGCAAAGAAAACAAGGATCTTATGCGTCAACCACCTTCAGATATATTAAATTTTCACAACCCTTGTTACAAGTAGGTACAGTTACAGTATGTACCTAATTATTGTCCAATTTACTAATCATTTAAAACTTTCTGATAAAATCCCCAAAAGAATAAAATAAGAACTTTATAGGTAAATTTACAATCTACAGAGATTTGATCTTCACTGTATGTAAGAAATGCGATTTGAATTAGAGCACCATCTTCTAAAACCTTATTAAATTTAAGTTTAACAATGCATATACCTACCTGTCTGTATGTACCTAGGTACCTACTCCTATTGTAACTGTCATCTGCACACGTAAACTAATATTGTTCAAATAGGTTAGCATTCGAAAGTGGTGTTCAGCCTAGAAAGGATGGATGGAACCTATACGTCAAACTGTTATTAGTAACATTAAATACTTTCGCCCCATTTACATTCTCCTTTGCCGTTACTCCTCCAGCTACCGGCAAAAATCCATCGAGAGTAGTTTAGTGTGTTTACTTACATACTGCCTTCGTTACTAAACATAGCGGCCAGCAGTGGCAAGGCAGGAGCATGAAAAGTGTCGCCCTTAAATATACGAGGGTGAATCAAAAAATTCTTGGAATCAATATTAAAAAATGCAAAGATTTAAATAATAATATTTTATTTTTCTACATAATCTCCCTCCAATGCAATGCAAATAGAATAACGCGTTTCTAACTTCCTTATTCCTTGTGAAAAAAAATTATTTTCTTGACTCTCGAAAAAGTCCTCTACGGCAGCTATAACCGCGTCATTATCGTGAAATTTTGTTCCACGAATTTCCTCTTTTAATTTTGGAAATAAGTGAAAATCACTTGGGGCTAAGTCCGGAGAATATGGTGGGTGGTCAAGGAGATTGAAGCCAGCACAGCGGATTGCGTTGAGCGCAACTTCCGATCGATGAGCAGGAGCGTTATCTTGAAGGAACAACACGCCCAACGACAGTTTTCCACGACGTTTTTCTTTAATCGCTTCACGCACTTTCGGGATTAAATTTGCATAATAGGGTCCAGTAATCGTCTGGCCTTTTGGCATGTAATCAATAAAAAGGATTCCTTCACTATCCCAGAACACAGAGGCCATAACTTTGCCAGCGGTAGGAGCAACTCGAAATTTCTTAATGGATGGAGAGGATGGTCGTTTCCAAGACATGCTTTGTCTTTTAGTTTCAGGATCAAAATGGTGGACCCACGTTTCATCCATGGTGACAAGACGACGGCAAAAATTATCCGAATCACGCTGGAACATTTCGAGATTACGCTTGGAAATTTCCAAACGTCGCTTTTTGTTTTCGTCGGTTAACATTCGTGGCACCCATCTTGCAGACACTTTTTTGAACCCCAGTGAATCAATTAAAATGGATTGAACGCTACCAAAAGATATCTTTAGGATCTCAGCTATATGTTTTATAGTCATTCTTCTGTCTTCCAAAACCAGATTCTCAACCTTTTTGACATTTTCTTCTGTAACGGAGGTTGAAGGCCGCCCAGAACGCGGGTCATCTTTACAGCTTGATCTACCTCTTTTAAATTCAGCCACCCAGTACGCAACCGTAGAATAGGGTACAGCATCACCCCCTAATGTCTGCTGAATGTCCAAAAAAATTTCCTTCGTAGACATTTTTTTCAAACTGAGATATTTTATCACCGCACGTAACTCACTTTTATCCATAATTTTGACTTTTTAGCAACTCGTTGCACAAAAAAATTTATTACATGCGAACGAACTGACAAAAACAAGTGACAGTCTGCATAAATATAGTGTGATAGACACTCTTTAATTTGAATATCGAACTTGATCCAAAAAGGTTTCATATATATGCACTTCTAAGAACTTTTTGATTCACCCTCGTAAGAGTACTTGTCCTGGCCACTTCCCTGCTGAATATAAACGGGGTATAATAAAGAACAATGCACGAGTAAACGATGCTATACTTGGGCATGCTTTCATCTGAACGATATGGATCGCGCACAAAAACTCGCCTTTACAGTAAGGGAATTCATGCAAGGTAATTAATTTAATGCTATTAATTGTTGGTTCGCCTTAAACATACTACAAACTGGATTACGCAGCCTCCGAATGGTTCAAAACGTTTATTTTGCGTAATTAACCACTTCGATTTATAATAAGTATCGATTTGATGCAACTTTTACATTAAACTTTGAAGGTGACAGACATACGTGATATACTTACATATAGCACGAGAAAATGCTTTCCGGTGAAGAATCGTTTCCTACTACGGTCTGTAAAATCCAAGTTGTTAACAGTAGACTATTAGGTAACTGTAGTGTCGAACTTTATAAATAATTTAGTAGTAGTAACCACCCGTTTGACATGTGACTTGTAGTTGTAGATGCTGTTATGGTGAATTCACTAACTCAAGAAATTAGTAGTCAAATGCTGGGTTTTGAGGCATACAAAATCCATGTGTGGGTTTAGTGACCGTCTGGAAGTTAGAAAAGCACTATTTCCTGTGGGGTCGCGGGGCCCCAGGCGCCGCCGCCGCCGGCCGCTGCGGAGCGTCTCGCGGCCGCCGCCTGCCGGTCAGTTCGCACGCTCCGCCAATGAGTTTTAATTGAGTGGACCGCAGGAAGCAACGGTCAGACTGAGACCGGCTGTAGGGTGACATTTCTGCACGCAACCCAATGAAAAGGATCAAGATCCAGGGCGTTTGTAAGAGAGTGCGTTTTCAATTCAATTATTGATAGTGTGGTGTGGTTATGATTTCATTTGAATGATAAACCGAAACAGTAATTTCACATTAGTACTTGGCCGCAGGATGTATGCGATATTGGGGAACTCTAGCAGAAGAACCACTCCAAGAAGTCTGCCACTATAGTAATATTTGTAGAGCGCGGCTAAATTCCCGAAGCCTGTTTCCACAATAAAATCAATTAATAAATAATTTGATAGTTTTTCAAACTTGTTTTTGTTAAGTGGAATAATTTGGCTACGTCGATAAAAAATCAGGAATATTTTAACAATGGTCCGGTTTCAGACTCCATTCGTTCGCAGCAATGAATTGACATGACACGGTAACAATAAGTTAAGTTCCTTTTCGAATACTACAAGAACAGAAGTTCGATTTTGACGCTCGTTTTCTTCCATTACAGAATTTACAGAATCACATAGAACGTAGAGCTCGTCTGTAGTACACGTGCATACTTACTGCATAGACAATAGACATATTTCTCCGTTCTATACATACACGTTTTATGATATGTTACGTTCTGTAAAGCTCGGCGTTGTTCGATTGATCGTAAAAACGGCAAGTCAAGCTATTGTCCTCGACATATCGGGAACATGGTCGCCGCACCGGCGTCGTCGAGCCCCCTCAAGACACGGAGCGCAGCCGTCGTGACACTCGCGCCTGCCTTGTCACCGTACAAATTGCATTGTTTATAGCTGTTTAGTAAAATATGCCACCGTAGGCAGATGTGCTAAGAACCGAAACATGTTTCTTTTCAAGCATGCCGATGAGGCAACCCACGTCAGTTGCCAAGTACAAGCGGTGGACGCTTAAACGTTACGTTCACGTGTTTCGTACTTCGGCTTTGTATAATATAAACTGACATACCTATCCAGCTAAAAAAATATTTAATCACCCGCTGAAATTAAGATAAAAACTAATGTGAGTCAGATAATAATGCCCATATGTATGGAATAATAATATTATGCGATTAGATAGGCTTTATTATTTTCTATAATGATATCAAAACATAGTAACGAATCCCCGCAATAGAGGACATTGAACCGGGTGTAGGAGATGACAGATGGCGAACAGAACCGTTTTGGGAACCTTTGTATGAACGAAATTATTAATATTTACACACATTGCTAAAATTTTACAAGGTAAAACTACCTACTTCCTTGCATTACCGAGGTCTAAAAACTTTCCTATGATTGTAATTCTGAATTACTGCGAAATATCATAACTACAAATCGATAGCTATCTGATTCCGGTACTTAATCAGTCAGATGGCCATTAAAATAAAGCGCGATCTCTTTGTCATGACGTGTGATGAAGATCATAGTAATTTTCGATACGATTTGGCTTCAGGCGCATTGAACACCACATTAGTGTTGACTCTTGATATTGTGTCGACGGAACTGTGATCTAGATTGACGTCGCGTGTTTGCAATGTTAGCTATAGGTATACTACTTAGGTATGGTACTAAAAAAATATAACGAAATATTAAATAACTATTTTTTAGGCATGGGTATTTTTACCGGGTACAATTTTGGATAGCTCGTTTATATTGGTTGACTTGAATGTGTTATATCAATTCATGCTCGGCTGTTATCGCCGTGATATTCTCTAGATATCTCCGATAGCGCTCGCATCTCGCCGCCGCGCCGCCCCGCCTGCGTCGGCGGGCCCCAAGTCGTGACAGGACAGCCATTTGTTAAACTAATGCCGAACAAAAAGAAAAACCACCTTCCATTAACTCCATTCAAGTGCGCGACTGTTGACTCGAGCAATTTGCACGCGCGAACAGAATTTGTCTTAAAGTAGACGTACCTATTTCTATTGTAGTTTTTATTCCTCGACGATCCAGCCTAGTCATTCGTACTCAGTCCAATGTCGATTCGGCAGATGGACGGGTCGATCATTCAGTCGTGGAACTCGCGGATGTGATTGTAATGTTCGACAAGAGTGTTAGCTAGTTACACGATGAAGTAATTAGCGAAGATGGCGCCATGTGCTGCGCCCGCGCCGAGGGGGTCTTCGGCGACGGATCAGCACATGGAGCCCACGCGACACACACCCTGTAACACCGAACTGCGATAAAAAGCTCTCCGGCACAGATTAGCTCGCAGTTACACGTAACGCACTTGCAGGCGTGAGAACGAAGACACGTGGCCGCGCCAACGAGCTCATTCATGCATTTGATTTGATTCATAAACTGTTCGCTTGTCTCAGGGCATACACAGAATTAAATCTGCCTCCAAACTTAGGGCTCACAACTCTGTAATTGCTCTTACAGCGACAAATGGGCACGATCTATCCCTCAGTACGTGCAGAGTTTGGAAAAACACTTTTACTTAGCACTTTTATAGACTGTGTTAAAAGGAAGTTCGGGATTGGTTTTCGTAGCCATGTCAATCGAAACCCCAAATAATGTTCTGCAGTTGATTTGTGTCTCCCTAACTTACCTATCAATAGTAATATGATGTCAGTTATAGAGAGTTTGTTCTGATATATAGGTTCTGATGGTTCTGAGAGACGGGGTCCACGACCCTACACTTTGGCCGTTACATCTCACTAGGGCACGATCCTCCTTGACACGATAGTCATATCTCGACACAAATATTATGAATTTTATGAAGATACTGCAATATTTTCTAAATAAAGTTGGACAACTTCAATGACATTACAGGCTCAGGCATCCAACCCAGCATACGCCGATATTGCTCCACAAAATTTTAAAGGTTATTCAAAAGATTGGCTAACGAACCCGAGTAGTAGAGTAGTACTTTCATACGTTACCTACCTACTGATTTTTTCTTCAGATCGCTCATATAATATTATTTCAGGAACTCAGGAAATACGGTATGCTAATTTCTGCTTTACCCTCACTTCATGGAAGTAGGTACTTATAAAAAATAGTAGTTTGTTTTACAAGGGTTGAAAACGACTCATCCGTTACTCGATGTTTTGCCTCATGAGCGTAGCGAGTGTGGCACATAGAATCGAGTATGAGTGAGTCGTTTGAAACCCGCGTAAAACACACAATTTTTCACACCGAGATTGCGAGAAATATAATTAGTAGGTATACAATTAAAAACGTACAAATAGTCACGTTCACTTTCAAATAAATAAATAATCAAATTCAGTCTTTTAATTAAAACCAATTTGCATTGTTGTCAAAATTCTACACACACCTGTCTACAGATTATAGGCGGCAATTACAAACTTTTTAAATTTATTCTAATGTTCGCAAACACACACGTACACATAGCATACATCCTATGATCGTCAAAAATGTAGACGAGACTTACACTTTCATTTAAAAAAGTAAATTGTTTAGGCTTCGCACGGTTTGTACATTAAGATACTCTTCTTTTTTTCTAAGTAATTATGTCAAAATGGAAAATTGAAAAGTCGAATCTTCAGCCTATTGATAATAGCGAGTACAAATTAAAAAAAAAACTACTTTTACTCACTAGTGCCCAACAACCTCGTTTGCTCCCGCTAAGCTGAGCTAATCTGACACCTTTTTTGAGCATGAGGTGTGAAAAAAAAATTTTCAGTGTCGCTATAAATTGGCACCTGACAAGGTACCTAAGTATGTATATAATAATACATTACTGTGTGTGTGTACCTATATAATTAAAAGCGGGAATTAGTGTATTCTATAATAGTGCCGCATTCAGGACGTTTTAATAAAATTACTATGACATACAGATAGGTAGACGGATAGACATGGTGAAACTAAATAAATTTCTTGATTTACAACATAACCATAACAATGGATCGACGACAGAGAAAGCCGATAAAGGTAGTACGAGGGCGGAGACCGCGGAGAGAACGCATCGCAAGGGCACTTATGGTTATTTGTGTAGGGAAAGCAATCTCAACGAGGCGATTGGCGCAACAGGAACGGCCGGCATCAATAAATCAGGGCCGATTGAGGTCGGGCCGGACGGGAGTTATTTTTAAAATTGCGTGCACAATATTATGTGTTTAGGTGGAATATGATAATTGCGACGGCGAGAGAGGCGCCGTAAGTCGACACCGACTATGGGATTACAGAGCGGTCGCCGCGAGAGGCCCCTGCCGCCGCCAGCCTCGCTCGCATCGCCTCATCACGTATCGTTACGCCCGGTCCGATGCACATTACCAAAATGCACTGTTCTCGCTTTGTTTTCATTTTCGAATTGGAATTTTAATTGTACTTCAAACGTTTTGTTTACAACTCGACAACTGATACTGCGCTCAGAAGGAACGAGGGTCAACTCTAATAGATCTTCGTTGCCATCTAGATCATTAATTTAACAAACAATACATCTGTCACGATGAAACCTAGAGTTAACCTATAATTAATTATTTTTGACGGCTCATGGTGTTGTTGAACTAAGCGAGAGAGGAAGTTTCATTTAGTCACAAAGAATTATTAATTGTTTCATCTGGCTTATTGTTTCTAATGAAGATTTACAAGTCTGGTATATCACTAATTCTAATTTCCTCCTTTACCTACATGAAATTCTTAAGCACAATGACAAGCATGAATTGCACTTTACACCAATCAACATATGAAAAGTCTCCCCTTGCCTCAAATAATTACACGAGAATGGTACCGAATAATCATAACAAAGCTATTATGGCAACTATGAATAATGTTCAGATATTAGATATTAACATAATATTTTTTGTCGCCTCCTTTGGAGGTGGCCGCGGACAGGTATAAGCTATGAGGGTGCAGAATTCTTTGAATGGGCATTCTTTTTAGGGCCAACATTGGACTTTATGTCATCCTTAGAACGAGAGAAGTTCCAAAATTGTTCGTAAATGTTTAATGTTGTCTGGAAATAGTAGACGGCGTCGGGTATGTCTCTATAGTACACCTTTCGACGAAGAACACAGAATAGATTTTCGTGTGCAACGACGAAGATGCTAAACTACTATCAATCAGCAAGGCGCCATTGAGGATTGGTCGATGCTCGTGAGAAACCGTAAACACTTACCCGCACTATCTGATAGAGATTTTTTTCGCTCAACGGCAAGTCCAGTCAATTAATAATTGCGCCTAGTCAATCACTAGATAATATTACTAGTAGTATAATATGCACTAAGATATTGGGTTAATATTAATATCCTATCAGTAATAGGAGCGAAGCTCATGATGTGCTTCGCTATTCAGGATCACGTATTAAAAGAGCATCATCCATCATAGTTAAGTACCACAAACATTGTCAATATCTGTATTCCATACTTGTAGTTATTTTTGATAGGTAGAGTAGGTACCTACCGGATTTGTTGCTTCTTAGGAGCGATTTAATTGCAACACGATGATGTAGATCGGTCCCTGCATAGGAATGATACTAAATATCGTTGATACCTACTAATAGATCGAATCTATAATACTCCTGAAGAGTAGTTATTCTGTATCATTGGACCTTTTAATGACTATTGAGGAAAAAATAAATTAAGTCCACGGTGTGTAGCGAGAGAGGCTCATACGGTATACCAGATTGACTCGTTCTGTTTTATTGATTTGTAGAGCCGTGAGGTTCTAAGCGTTTTAGAATTGAAGACAAATATTTGTCGGGGGTTGTGGTATGGGCGGTCTGTCTCGAGCACATGTGCGCATAAAAAAAAGCTGTGTGATGTGTGTAGTGTGCGGAGGCTCGGTGTTGACAGTGCGCATAGCTGCGACAAAGCGGTGCGCCGCCGACCACCCTGTCGGAGACCTGCCTCTTATCATTTGAATTACTTTACCTATCGCCATCAACTAACACCGAGCGCCAACCGTCTATTGGATAAAACATTTGGAATTTCTCTTCATCCATCTTTACAAACAAACTTAATCCCTCAGCAACCTGGGTTAAGTTTTCAACGACAGCAAATACTAAATCATAGTCACCGAATCAACAAGCGACTGACTGAATTGTTTTTATACTTTTAGAAAAGTCTCCAACAACAATGGTGAAACAACAACAAAATCGAAGTGCAATTGCACGTGATCTCATGTCGTGCATTATTGACACGTGTGACGTTCGTGAGAAGCGGCTTATCACTTAGCTCCCTTTCTTCTATTTCACTAAATATTTAGTTTAGCTGGAAAGCGCGAAAGGCCGTGAGACGACTCCCGGAGTGCACTCGCAATCGTAATAGAATGTAAATCCCACTGATTAGATACCAACCCCGGCGCGCCTGGGAACCGACAACAAAAATTAAATAGTTGCCCTCATTTTCCGGTGCTCCAAATTCTGGTGCGTGTTTGCTGTGCGTTGTGAAATCAAAGGAGTTTTTTTAGGAATGGCAATCTCATTAGCATTATTGTTGTTAGTATTGCATTGCTCATAATAATCAGGGATTTTTGGGCTACATTTGCATGTCTTATAAAATATAGAGTACTAATAGGAACGTTAGTTGTAAGTTAGTACACCAATAGGTAGACAAACGAAACTGTAGATATGTGGAACTAACAAAGATTTTCCCATCGTATCCATACGGTAAAACGCTGTATTCGCGTGTAAATGTATACCATGAGAACTGGCGAAATTGCCTCGGGAACGTGGCCCATCTCCCACACGTATTGTTTTACAATCACACCCACAACAGCTATTTTGCTAATAGCTATATGGCTTTACGGAAGTCACTTTCATTATCAGCAATATGACTACTTAAATATCCAGCATATCACAGCAACAAAGCGTGTCTTGGAAGAAACAGTTTTTATAAGACTTAAGTTGGCTAGCTTTAGTTTAGTTTAACAAATTAAACAGTTTTTTATTGGGGTTCCGTACACAAAGTGTAAAACGGAACCCTATTACTAAGACTTCGCTGTGCGTCCGTCTGTGTGTCTGTCTGTCCGTTTGTCACCAGGCTGTACCTCATGAACCATGATAGTTTAATGAAACCGTTGGAATTTTCACACATTAAGTATTTCTGTTGCCGCTCTAACAAAAAATACTAAAAAATATAATAATATAAACATTGAAGAGGGCTCCCATACAACAAACGTGATAGTTTTGCCGTTTTTATAGATAATGGTACGGAACCCTTGTGTGCGCGAGTCCGACTCGCATTTGGACGGTTTTTTAAATAATTATTGTACACGTTATTGTGCTATGAAAATTCAATCCAAATACTCAATATAAGTATAATATAAAAACGCATGCGCACTCTACCACCGTATAAGACCGCAAAAGACTTTACATCTTGTTTAATAGAAATTAATGGTGTCTCAATCAATGAAAGAAATTGTTTAAGGACCTGTAGGCAGCGAGCTTCCGTAAAATGGGCGGTTTTTTGTCAAAAAGTTAAGCCGTAATTACAAATATTTATAAGCCAGAAAAAATACAGTGTATAGCCAAGTGTTTCAGTTAGCTAATAAATCAATAATATTGGACTAAAGTTGTCTAGTATCTTGAGAAAAAAATTCACGAGAAAAGACCCGAAAAAAATCTTTCGTCACATAATGCTCAACATTTTCAGCGACAACTATCATATTTTTTGGAACCATAAAAAAGGCAATTTTATTTTCCAATGAAATTTGAATTTTCCAATGAACTGAATCGATTCCGTTCTTCTAAATTAATAAAAACGACGAGAATATGATCAGTTTGAGCGCGTACTAGGCGACTCAGTACCCGCTACGGCGTTTCAGAGAGAGGACGTATGTCGCTGTTCCTCAAAATTTTCTCGTCGAATTTACTGTTTGTTCTCCAAAAAAATAATGCAAACAGAATCTCTACATGGTATACAACTGGTTTATTTACTTAGTTGCCGTAAATGACTTCCTTCGACGATTACTAAACTTTTATTATAACCTATAATACTTTGTATTTATTCTCCATTGTGTGTAAAGAATAATGGCTAATATGACTATTCTTGCACCACCTGTAACTGAAATTAGCAGCAAAAACGCGTTTTTAGATTGTTCACTTAAATAAAACTGGGATTTCTTATGATAGTTTGGAGTTAATCAAAGGAGCAGATTATGATTGTATATTAAAATGAAGATGTAGTGAACTTCCGTTTTCCATAATGGCGGATGCGAATTCTGACGTTTTATTTTTAGCACACTTCCAGTAATCTTTCTGCTCAGAGTTTTTTCAATGTTTTTGCTTCGCACGATTTGTGCATTTAGTCATTGTCAAATATTATACTGTAAATTCGAAAGTAACTCTGTTTCTCTGTTTGTCTGTTTATTTGTATGTTTGTTTGTTTGTTACTTTTTATGGCTAAACGGCTGGACCGATTTCGATGAAATTAGGTATAGAGAGACAACAAAAATGAAAATGAAATTTGGTAGGTATATGGGAGAAGGAAAGATGAGGACCTGGGGAGATGGGGAGATGGAGAGCAGCAGCTGGAGAGATGAGGAGATGGGAGATCGGAGATTGATGAGGGATGGGAGATGAAATATTGGGAGTTGGGGGAAAAAGCGATGAGGAAATAGGAAGATAGAGATGTTTTAGAGATATTGACAGAGACGTGACGTGCCCGATTGATTTACAATAGCATACAAAGTTCACGCATATTGTGTTCTTACTAGCTGGATTCGATTTAAATGCAGACGAAGTCGCGGGTAACAGCTAGTATTCCATATTTTCACAACCTCGTGGTAAAGTAAATTTACAGTCATAGCCACGATTCAGTAAACTTTACTGAAACTAGCTTTTACGCGCGACTTCATCCGTATATGAAAAAGCAACTGTTTAGAAAATAAATATTGAAGTCTTTGTATCTCTATCCCTATCCCTGTCCCTTTCCTTTTCCCTATCCTTAGTCTTAACCTTTATATTTTATCAAGAGCCTAAAATAATGAAGTGTCAGATCACCTACTTGAGAAATTATGAATTGCCCATATAAATTTTCAACTCCTATTTATTTGGATTCTAAGATCCCTATTTTTTCTGATGAAAAATAGCCTATACCCATCTCATAGGTCCAATCTTGATCAAGATCGATTCAGCCGTTTAGACGTGGAAGGATGGCAAAAACTAAAAAAAAAAAAACAACAAACACACACACAGTTTCGCATTTATATGATCTTAGTACGGATGCCTGACACTGTCTAAATGCACAAATCTTTTACTCCGTCATTGTCATTGTAAAAATATATACTTATCAAAAAGAAAATTATGGAAGTGGACTAAAGAGGATGTATCAAATGGACTTGACAAACGCGCATACCAGAAAGGACCAACACTAAATAAATTTAATACAACTTATTTAGGTGTGACTCCAATAATTCATGCGGCATTCTAAATTTGATAGGATTATAGTCAAGGAGGTAATAATTTATGTAATGCTGGCGGTAATGTTGGTGCTTGGTGCGTACGCCAACAGAGATAAAACATTTAATTAATACATTATTTACCTACTATAGATTGTGTTTATTTTTCATTGTAACAAACTACTTATATACATACACCAAAACAAAAATCATACACAATAAGTTTCCCGGCAGCAGGTTTCGAAACTTCGAAACTACGTCTTTAGGAACGGAACGTAGCATCTCAGACCGCTCGGCCAATCTGACATGTCATTAGTGTCGAAATAATTGAATGCTTCAGACTAAAGCCTACGTAGTAACTATCTAGTAATCTGTGCTAAGGCCACGTGATGCCGTTAGTAAGAGTATAATAATTATGAATTAGCGTTTTCGACTTGCCGTGAGCGCGGAGCCAGCGTGGCGCGCGGCCCGGCCAGGTAACTTTCATCTTCTAAAATACATGAATCGCTCCTATATTAGCGCCTTAAGTACACAAAAGGCAACAAAGAACAGAAGCAAGCCCACTTTGACTTAAAATACTGTGTTTACATAATTAGTGAGTAACGTGTTCACATTCTATTAATGGCATTCGTCAACACACAAATATTGTTTACCTAATGAGACCAGTCGGTCGGGTCGGCCTCCATTCTCACGCCCCAACTTGGGGAAAAAAGAAATTCCCCAGATTTAACGCAATAGATACATTGTTTCTACATAAACAACGGTAAAATTTCACCCGAAAAAAAAATAAAGCCAGCTTATTGTGGAGGCAGACTAGTTTATTGCAGGACTCCGATACTTATTATAAGAAAAATACGCGGGTTATACACGTAACAGTTTTGATTATGATTGTATGCACCAGTTATGAATATAAGAATAGTAAGGAAAGATCATTAACAATCTAACCATAGATCGTACGTAAACTTTTTCAAAGCGTTTAATAACTTTTAATTTAATACTAGCAGCGCAGTCATGCCAAGGAAATAACCTATCCTATGGAGTTTTATTAATATTGTTAATACAATCACATAAATGAAGGCAATAAAAGCCCACTCCACACCAGTGGAACCGCCATTACCTAAGGAATGCGCATTCGTCGGCGAGACTGCACTTTACGCCTTTGAAAATTGATTGTCTATTCTCTTTTTGGCCGCCTTTTAACAACCGGAGGGCCAAATTGTTATGTAACTTATTAATTAGGTTACTATGACCTCATTCATGGACAATGGACATATTAGTCTATATTCATGGGAACACGCCGGCCGCCTTTCGACTTATGGGAACATTGTTCCATACTTTTAAACTTGTTAATTGACGTATGGCGTTTTTCTCAACTGAAGATTGACCCGATAAATGAGCGCTCGTAGACCCGCTCAATGGATGACTCAATGCTTGACACAATTAACCACTGTGTCATGGCATCTCTAATTTTATATCTTCAATTGATCGCCCTCTTGTTGCTCAAGTCAAGTTAAACTTAAAAGCGTCAAACAAAACAATATAGAAAAATTGAAACAATTAACGTAAGTTAACAAGTAAAGCTTGGTTTGTACAGAATAATATCAGTACATTGCGTTTCATATCGAGTTTTGACGAAGTATATTTTTACGGCATGCAATTATGTAATGTACGAGTATGTCATTATTGTTATGTTCTTGTATGCCCTCTTTTATCCCAGCCGTCTGGAATTTGAAGGACGAAGGCAGGAACGTTTCCCACTGCATTAATCAGAGCCTCAGAGGTAAGCGTCAGATCACGATCTCTGGCGGCTGCGAGTTCAGCCGAGCTCGGCGAGGCTGCGTCAGACCGCAAAAATGTAGCCGGCTTGTAATTATCACTAGGCTCCCAAGCACAACGCAAATAGAATTGCTCTCTTTGTGTTTCTTAGTACTTGTCACACCGGCAGGGCATTGTGCTGAATGAAAATAAGGGTACGGGCCTCTTTGGGACCAGTTTGTGTTTGTTATGTCTGTCTACTGGCACTTCATGCTGTAGCTAGCCAGCCAGACTTCCTTACACATACCTACATTACATAGAACGGCATGAATTGCATAGACGTATTCACAAACTACTTACGTCTTCACGTTTTTAAAGGTTTTGAGAAGAAGACTTAACTGATTTTCTATGAAAAGTACTATTTTTAAAAGAGTTCAAGAAGCTACAAGCACTTATTGAATTTCAAAAGCTCTGACTACAATATAAAGTCAATGGATTAGCTTCTAATAGAAAGTACTAATTTTATGTATAACAGATGTGTCGTTGAACATGTTTGTGAAACTAATAAGTGTTGTGATGTTAGTTTTTAGATAAAGGTAAAGGGAAAAGCACCTTTCATATACGGATGTGTCTATTAACACCGTGACAGTGATCCGTGCTTCCACTTTCTCCAGTCAAACATCCCGATGTTAGTGTTTAGCCGCGCCGGGTAAAGGCTGCTTGATATTTATTTACTAAATCAGGGGCCCACAATAACGGAACAAGCAAGATCAATAAATAAATCCATTCCATGTAATTCTCACAGCAGAGCCGCCTGGTCGCCGGTCGCCGGTCGCGCGGGCCTCATTCCATTGAGCGCGCGTCACGCTCCCGCTCGCGCCGCGCCGCGTACGTTCGTCTCCTTCGACGGCTTTGTGTACAACCGCCCTCGGTCGGAGTTTCTCAGAATCGAGCTCGTGGCATTTTTTTGAACGCATAATAATTTGATCGGGAAATATTTATGGAAGGGGTGGCCGGACGCGGACTAGTCCGACGAGTCAATTATCAGCTCCTCGAGCCGCCCGCGCCGCCGCCGCGCCGGCCCCTGAAAGCCGCGATGGGTGGCGAAGCACACCTCACCGATGTTAACTCACAATTTATAGCACTGATACACCGAGAGGGTGGAATTTCACATGATTCCCTTCTTTTTGTTCCTCTATCATATGGTATATTAGGGTTTATAAATAAGCTTTTTGTACAACTAATGTCGAATGCACCGTGGGTTTTAAGATAAACTCACGATCTGTTCCACGAACAGAATAATAAAATGGGTTATTTTATTTATTTACATTCTGATACTAAATAACGATTTATCAGTATTACGTCTTAGCGAATTGAATCTAATAAGTTAAGTTCTCTGCCTTACAGTAAATTTTTATTGCATTGTATCTTTCGATCCGTAGCATAAGTGCTACGCAACGAAGCACAAACGAGTGCTCTGCTACGAAACTTCGTAGCAGTGGTTCCGGTTTATTGTGAAGAAACAAGACAATCATTTTGAAAAATGAGCTTATGAAGTAGCATAGTACAAGTAATCCTACGTTAAAGTTGAATATTAGGTACAGCAATTATATTTTATCATGAGCACTAAGCGCTCGATCGCAGCTGACGTCCGCTATTTCCGTCGAGTTCAGAAATCGAATGTTGAAGTAATTTAGGATTTTATTATAACAGCAGTCTTCTTCGTGCTTGAGTAACGCAAATAGATACTTTTACGCGGTTGTAGGTATACTTACCTACATTCAGTAGGTAGTTTAAATTCGCATACATTCATAATTGTAAGTGTTGGGTAAAATAAAAATGTTACCTACATATTATATTCAAAACATGCAACCCACAAACAAAAGCACTACATTTAGTACACCTTCACACATAGACCGATACAGTTGGTCAATCAAAATAAAAGCATTGTAGGTACAAACAAGTACCTAAACGCAAGGCGTGTTATCAAGTGCGCATAACAACAATTGTTTCTGCTAATTTGTCGCAGTGTGCAGTTCGCACATTGCGCCGAGAACCGTTGCGACGTTTCCGGTGCATGTGCAAGACAATGCTGAATGGACCCATTAATAGCACAAATGAATGAGTGCGTAAAGACACATGTGCCGCAACCCGCCACCCGCTACCCCACACGGCACCCGACCACATGCTCCCCCATACATTGTCTTATGCAAAAGGTTGTCCTTCACGTTCATTCACTAATTTGTGTAGGACTTCACGGAATTCTCGTTTTATGCGCCGAAACAATTCGAAGAATCGGCGTCTTAACTTCTAAGCGGAAGTGGCATATTAGTGTTGCTTTATCCGCCCTTCGTTTGGTGATACGGCTTGTCAACTCTTCAACCTTGAATTGATCATCAATCACAACCGATTTCATGTTAAAAAAAATTTATGATGTGCGCGACTGAACCCTCAAACGGTTTGTGTGACCTTGAATACCTATCAAAAAAGGTACTAGTGAAAATTTTACAACTGGGGGTTTCTAATTGCCTTAAAATATTAAATCAGAAGAAATTAGCCCCGTCAATTCCGCCCCCAACTATGACATTCAATTAAAATATGTCTCTCACATAATACCGCAGAATAACACGAATATGATATTAGCCACTGATAACGTCTGTCCAAGTTCCCTGAAATTAGCCACATACAAATAGACAGAACAAACCCCTTTCACGGACTGAGAATAGAGTACGTGAAGCATAGTGTCATATCGGGATTATGTATTGTCAGCGTCGAGAGATAACATCATCGCTTCCTGTACTTTTCACTTTTGTATTGTATAGCGAACCGAATGCGGGCGCACTGCGGAATTACCTGCTGGACACCGGACAATGGAAGCACAGGTACCGGGGGTTTTGACAATTTGTTTGCTCGCTTACCCGACAGTTATGTTGTTGTTGTGCTGCGACGCGCTGGCGCCAGATATCCCCGCCTATTGTAAGTACATCGCCCATTACTATTGTACCAAACCAAAGACCGTCTACAATTGAGAATACTTCCTGGGAGGCAGCCTCCAAAAGATATTGAGACGAACTTCGGGATTACCAAAAATACATTTTAGACAGTGGCGCTTCTACAACATTCGTCTCGCCATCCCATTGTTTACATGAAATGTGAAACTGTTGAAACGCTCAGGGACGTTATAAACATGTTCTTCAATGGATTATAGAGTAAACATTACACAGGTGTAGTGCATAGTTATTAACATTTTCTCGGAGCTCACGGTATGATAACAGTGCCATTCATGTTTAGTTTGCGTGTTTGGACCGGGGTTTATCACATATCGGGGGCCGGATATGTCTCGCCGCCTTCCCGGCTGATATCGATACAGACTTCATAAAAGCTACTAAATATTTACATCACTTTGAAATAGCGGTTTGCGGGTGGAGACATCCTGATTCCGTTTTAAGGACACCGGGCGCTCCAGCGCTATATTAACAAATAGACTTTATGTAACAGAAATGAGCTCATTACTCTTAATTCTCACGGGCTCTCATAATTTTGCGAGACTCACCAGTCATCGTGCAAATGCAGGCCCGCATGAAGTATGATATCTTAATTGGACCATAAATAAACTCAATGAAATGTTTGGTGGCGATACTTTTATGCCAGCAAATAGAGGTCACGTGCCGTAGATTCGCCACAATTGCCTCATCGTGCGTTCCCTTATAATAAGCGGAATGGGATTTGGAATGATGTGATTATTATGTTACATGCACTTGAAACACGAAACAAGATAAATTTGTTTAAGGGAGACAAATTCTAATGGCAGCAATGGGGAGCGCGGTAGGGGTAAGCAGATAAGTGAGTTTGACTGCACGTTCATTTACTAAACGAAGTTATTCTTCGCACCTCTTGACCTGGCGAAATCAAAAATTCTGGTATCGCGACCACTGATGCAATTTGTTGACAACGATAAACAAAGTATGTGACAGGTCGTAGAACCAGAAAGCTTTCGACTGCTTCAAGCACCGACAGCATTTTTGATTAGGATTGTTAGTAAGTACTGCCATTGCATAGCACACACATAAGTTGCTATCGTCTGTAATGTTTCACATCGCCTAGTTCCCATGGTGTATGGCGCAGAGCGTTGCGTTTCCCATGCAGTTATCGTTCGTCCGCCATAAATATGTCGCACGTAGGTCAGTGTGTTTTGATAGATGATCGACTCTTTGTATCATTTGCGTGCGTGCGACATTCTATACATCCTATGCACTATGTAGGCACTCACTGTTGTGTAATGTGGCAATGAAATGGCATGGTCATCTATGCCAAGGATACTATTTATTGTAAATAATTATCCGTTTGTTATTTAAAGAGTCGTGCATGTAAAAATAATACTCGATTAGAATTCTACGAGATGTAGGTGCATCTATTTTTGTAAAAATTGCTTGTCTCGTCAGATTCAATAAGCTTCTCTCCTCTCTATCATGTGTAATTTTTCTAAGTTGTTACTTATTTCGAGTATTAAGCCTAGTTGATAACATAGAATGTTCAGTGATGCCAACTCCAAAGTTGGAGATAGTGAATGACATTGTGCATACAATATACATGAATGCGTATCCATGAAATAACCGCCGCGTCGCCGACGGCATTCCAGAGAACACCTAATGTATATAATATGTATTGTATCAGTGTGCATTTGAGTTATACATGTTAGAGCCACGCACGACTGTTTGCGTAGCCTGTTGGAATTTCGTGAACGTAATAATATAACTTAGTAGGACAATCTGTTTAACAGATCCCACTTTCTCTATATAGTATAGGTTCTGGCAATGTTGCGTAGATTATCACATTAGGTAGGTATGTATACATAGTTTTAATTATATTGCGACAGAGTTGGTTGTTAATAATAGTTCCTTAGGATGTAGCAACATGTAACAGTATTGTTGTTTATTAGTTAATGTGTTATTTAACCAAGGCTGCGTACGAGACAATACTTTGCTAGGTATATGTAAGACTGACAGGACCTATTAGTCTTCAATCGTTATTGAATTAGTATTCTGACCTGCTTATTTCTATTGAAAAGCCAATTTCTAATCAGAAATTAGACTTGCTTCAGCCGACCGAAACTAATAAGAACCTTGTTTACGTTGCTCATAATTTATCCATTATCACAGTTTATTTTTTCTAAATTGTATTAAATGGTTTCTTTGCTGGGGGTCGCTCACGGAGTCCGTTTGGAATTTAGAGCTTACATGTGAGTAAAACGTTGATTTAATAACTCACCATGAACAAGGCAAAATTAAAACGAAAATCAAGAGTAGAATAGCTATTAAAATTAAATATTATACAACTTAAGTAAGTAGGTAGGTATCTAACTATAAAAAGTCTTGGGAGGCCAGGATATCCAGATTAAGAAGCATCTCAAAATTTCTTAAAAGTTTATCGGATCATCTTATCTTCACTATACTAGATCCATTATCATCGTATCCTGATCTTCTTAATGGTGTAACAATCAGCCACGAGGCAGTTCTCTACTTTCGCCATTAGGATACACAAAGCTTAAGTTAGTGTAAGTTGGGCTTGCACTGTGCAATAGAGTTGTTCTACATTAATCCCGCTAAACCTGAAAGTAGCAGGTTCAGGGGACTATAGTTAAGTGTGTAAGGCTCGATCATGATTTACTGCACATGAATCGCAGGCCATCGTCGAAGGAACAAACCGTCCCGCCGCAGGACAATCGGCCGTGGGAGCGTCACGGTGGCATTCCCTAATGGACGCTCCAAATCACCTTATCACTTTTGTATTATTGTCAGCATTTTTTACTCGACCGAAGATTAACCGCGTTGCGCAAAGGAAGCATTCAATTTATAAGTACCATTCTTGCGCTTTTTGTGCAGCAGGGCCTTTTGACTGGAGTAGGATATGGGAATGAAAAATGTCTTTATACGATTATTCTCTGCTTTTACAAAGGTTTTCTTAGTACCTATTACAGATTTAAGTTATCTCCTGAAATTGCATTGATTGTCCTGAAAAAGTGTAAGTATATGCTCTTTATTATCAGATAAACTCATGAGCTTGTTTAAAAGGTTGTTTTTCGTGGTTATAAGTTGTGAGAGCTAGATAGGGGGTCGAGTAACGCCGGTATGAGCCGATGCGCCGCACTCGATCGCCGGGCGCCGGGCGGTTAGGGCGGCGACACACCGGCGCCCTCGGCGAGACCGCTCGTGGCTGCATCAGGAATGCGAGTTCGCCAACTATCACACGCCCAACATGAGTTGGAACTTTTTAAAAGGGCGCGATTCCTGGAACCGTATCTCGCCGGTCGGAGGCTGGCGCTCGCCGGCCATTGTGGCGCGCGGCTAGTTTTGATCTTATTGTTAATGGGACGCCAAGTTTTTTCAACACTGTTCGGAAAAAAGGTATCACAGGACCCCAGCGGAAACGTTACGGACCCTTGTGAAGTAAAATGGATATACGTTCTACGAAGGAGGTGTTATTTTAATCGTAGGTCGGCTTTGTTGTTCAGGAATGTAGATGGCCTGTCATAATTTTAATGGGCAGTTCTCCGACGTTCTATGAACATGATAGTGTACACGTCCTGAATATTCATGGGGTTTTATCGCATATGAGGTTTTAAACGTTACCTACGATGTATTTTGATTAATGAAAATGGCATACCTTTAATCTTTTATGACGATCAAGTAAAATTTTTACGACTGAGTATTCTCTACGGCTTCGTTTCCTTCAAATCAATACTCATTCTCATACTACTTGTTGGAGGATATGAAACACAGACATATTTTCCGATCTCTGATATAAATTATAAATACGGGTAAGTATATTGAGTACCGGCGCTTTGTTTAAGAATACTCGCGTGATCGTCGTTCTTGATTTTGAAAGGCAATTTTACGTGTGGCTAGAAGTTGTAATGTATGAGCCTGGTCTCTGCACCACACA
Organism: Hylaea fasciaria; assembly: GCA_905147375.1. Classification (NCBI taxonomy): domain Eukaryota; kingdom Metazoa; phylum Arthropoda; class Insecta; order Lepidoptera; family Geometridae; genus Hylaea; species Hylaea fasciaria. The sequence continues at coordinate 4,523,313 of LR990198.1, forward strand.
CGAAGTTTATAAAGAGCGTAATGGTTGCCGCGGCTGCCACGAATATAATAAACAACATTGCACGAAACAAAATAATGTCCTGTGCCAAGAAAAAGGAACGTCTTTATTTCTAGCAATGTGTAAATAATAGAATGCCATAAAATCGTACAACGAAGCTGAAGTGTTCACAATATGAAATGTTCAATTATTATGGCAGGAATTTTCTTCCGTTGATTGATTTAATTTGGATATGATGTTCATAAGTATATATTTTATAGAAAATACGATTCTTATAAACACCTAGTTTAGTAGATAGGTAATAATATCGTAATGTCATTCTACATTCCCATAAAAATACCCAAGTAAGTACTACAACTTATTATGAGCCTAAACCTAGTAAAATATTGGTAGGTAAGTATATCGATGACGATTTTAGTATGGCTCTTAACCATAAAAAGATTAATTAAGGTCCAGTATTTATACAATCGATAGATAAATGAATATAATTATTTTATCCTACTTTAGTCTAATTTTGGCCATGACACCATATGAGCGAAACACAACTATAGCACAACGGTCTGTAGGACGTTATAAGTTATAACAACAAAGGAGGTTTCTATCGTTTATTGCGTTTGTGCAATAGCAAATACATGTAAATATGCCCATCGGTCTGTCTGTCTGTACTTAGCAAATAAGCCGCGCTGTTGAGATCATAATATAGGCTCCACCGAGCCCCGGGCTGTAGCCCGATCGGTCTCAGGCGGAGGCATAATGAGTGGTTGTTAAGATTATGAATGGAACATCTTCCGAGGCGCTTACATGTGTGCGCGAGTAATCCGTTCACACATAGCATCTCCCTTACACACTCGCGTCAGTCGGCACTGTGTGAAGCTCTACGTGAGTGGGCGTCAGTATGAAATATCTGATAATCATTCTGGAATTTTCTGACAGTCAATATTCATTTTTCGTTAGGGATCATGGTTGGTAGTCGACGTGTGTTATAGTATAATCGTGTATTTATAAGTACGTAAAAATATAATGTTTAAATGTATATTATAGGTACATAGAAACTAGTTTTGCCCCGCGATCTCACACGGGTTGACTGCTATCCCGCAGGAACCGTTAGTTGCGGGCGAAACAGCGGGCGGCATCTAGTATGTAGTTCTAAAATAAAAGTGGCCTATTCCTAGTTTTATTCTTTGTAGCATCAGCTATCTGACAGTGAAAGTTCCGTCAAACTCGGTCCAGCCGGTTCGGAGAATAGCGGGAACAAACAGACTGACAGACAGAGAAAATGATAAAAATCGAGTTTTTGTCTTAATTATATCTTGTACCTACGGTATAAATAAACTTTCATATTATGCATTTGGTTAAAAGCTGTTACTTTGAGGTTGCAATCAAACACTTCTATTTTATTTATTTGTATAGATAGAGTATACGTAAAGATTGTATAGGTATATATATAGTAAGTACATATAAAAGATGCCTGATCATTAATATCATTATAGTAGTGTAGTAAAATTAATTATCATAATGTGTTCTCCGAATCCAAAGAGTGAAAAGGATCTACTAAGGTCACATTAAATCCAAGTTTAAGTAGGTAGTTATACCTACTGGGCGGTAAAATTATCCGGGCCTCAAGGGAGGGGTTTCGGAGCGAGGCAGTTTAACAACTTTAGACGTTTGTGTGCGTCTGATGAAGGAATTTTAAGGTCCAATTACTAGTGAGCCGACCTCCATTAACAACTTTATTTATATCTCGCGGCTTTTTAATCAATCATGCGGCTTACCGTCATCCGGTCGCGGGCCCAATAACTGCGTATCATTCGGCGGAGAGAACATAATTTTTTTAAATATTTAAGTATATAATCATCTGTTAAATTGATCGGTTTGCCTCGAGAGAGAAAATGTCGTATTAAACTCTTCGTGGGTTTTTCTTAACAGACATTCATTTTTTGTTGAAATTGGCTAGCACACAGTTAGGTGTCATATACGAGGGTGAATCAAAAAATTCTTGGAATCAATATTAAAAAATGCAAAGATTTAAATAATAATATTTTATTTTTCTACATAATCTCCCTCCAATGCAATGCATTTAGAATAACGCGTTTCTAACTTCCTTATTCCTTGTGAAAAAAAATTATTTTCTTGACTCTCGAAAAAGTCCTCTACGGCAGCTATAACCGCGTCATTATCGTGAAATTTTGTTCCACGAATTTCCTCTTTTAATTTTGGAAATAAGTGAAAATCACTTGGGGCTAAGTCCGGAGAATATGGTGGGTGGTCAAGGAGATAGAAGCCAGCACAGCGGATTGCGTTGAGCGCAACTTCCGATCGATGAGCAGGAGCGTTATCTTGAAGGAACAACACGCCCAACGACAGTTTTCCACGACGTTTTTCTTTAATCGCTTCACGCACTTTCGGGATTAAATTTGCATAATAGGGTCCAGTAATCGTCTGGCCTTTTGGCATGTAATCAATAAAAAGGATTCCTTCACTATCCCAGAACACAGAGGCCATAACTTTGCCAGCGGTAGGAGCAACTCGAAATTTCTTAATGGATGGAGAGGATGGTCGTTTCCAAGACATGCTTTGTCTTTTAGTTTCAGGATCAAAATGGTGGACCCACGTTTCATCCATGGTGACAAGACGACGGCAAAAATTATCCGAATCACGCTGGAACATTTCGAGATTACGCTTGGAAATTTCCAAACGTCGCTTTTTGTTTTCGTCGGTTAACATTCGTGGCACCCATCTTGCAGACACTTTTTTGAACCCCAGTGAATCAATTAAAATGGATTGAACGCTACCAAAAGATATCTTTAGGATCTCAGCTATATGTTTTATAGTCATTCTTCTGTCTTCCAAAACCAGATTCTCAACCTTTTTGACATTTTCTTCTGTAACGGAGGTTGAAGGCCGCCCAGAACGCGGGTCATCTTTACAGCTTGATCTACCTCTTTTAAATTCAGCCACCCAGTACGCAACCGTAGAATAGGGTACAGCATCACCCCCTAATGTCTGCTGAATGTCCAAAAAAATTTCCTTCGTAGACATTTTTTTCAAACTGAGATATTTTATCACCGCACGTAACTCACTTTTATCCATAATTCTGACTTTTTAGCAACTCGTTGCACAAAAAAATTTATTACATGCGAACGAACTGACAAAAACAAGTGACAGTCTGCATAAATATAGTGTGATAGACACTCTTTAATTTGAATATCGAACTTGATCCAAAAAGGTTTCATATATATGCACTTCTAAGAACTTTTTGATTCACCCTCGTAAGTAATTAGGTGCCTAAATAGGTGGTCCTAATCCAGAGTGTAGATTTACTATTAGGATTTACCTACGATATCCTTATTAATTATCATACAACTTTTTCGTAGTATGATGTGAAATGGCGAAACTGTCATCACAGTATGATCAAAGACCGATATAATTATGCTCAAAGACGGATTAGTGAGATTATTACAACCCAGGCCATTACAGGGTCGAGTGGGCAAAGTCTGCCGACCACCGCACTGCACGCACTCGCCCAAAAAACATCCCGACAAGTAACATAATATTCCCAAGCAGCCTTTTATTTATTAGTCGGTAAGACAAGCCCGGCGCCGCGACATCTCTACTTCCAAGAACCGAGCATCGACGTGGCGGCTCTGCGCCGTTACATCTATGAAAAAACAATATTTATGTCGACGAAAAAATCGGGATACGAGCCGTATTTATCTGAACATACCACCGTGAGCTATGCGCTTTTTGTTCAGACCCTATTTGCAGGAATTGGCAGGTACCGTCGAGTGTGGAAATGCATTAATTTGTTAATGTGACGGTCGGTGGGCGTGGCCGCAACCTGTTAGCAAAACACTGATATTTGAAAATGATACATAATTATAGAAACTAATGTATATGGTGCTGGGTTCCATTTGAAAAAGTTATGTAAACATTTATAACTGGTTGTGCATCTGATAGAAACGAATATTTTGTTTCATTGTCAATTTTATTTATGTTAATTTTAAAGATCAAAATTAAATAGAATACCTTCCTTCTTTATTGAGCATGTGTATTATATCAAGCTTTTTACTAGACGCTAACAAACTCAAAGGTGTAGTTGTGATGTTTATGTGTCACGGTTATTGTAAAAGACACATAAATTGTTATATTAGGATAACAATAATTCTCAACGTTCAATAGCGCCTACGCTCTTTCCCAATCTTTGTTCATCAAACGCATAAAACGCTTTTTCCGATCAATTAATTCCCGGAGCAGGTACGATGCAACGAAAAAAAAACTAGATACAGGATGAAAGAAATGGTGTGGCCCCTATTATTAACCTTTAAATTCCTTTGGTGGGCTAATGGAATGTATTGATTTATGAAAGTACGTCAATTCGGTGAAGTTTCAAACTAATAACTTGTATCCTTAGTAGATCTGACAGTTTTTCGACTATAATTATAATAATATTATAAGACTACATTAGGTACTAAGTTGCTCCGTTTAGTAAGATATGTTTTATTTTTTAATTATGATTCCTCATTAAGTATTGATAGTCTGGCGCTTCGAGTATAACAGTAAATGTTTCTAATGTTTCTTACATATTTCTTACTTAGTTTCGTACCAAATAAAATATGGCAGATATATCTATGATAACAACGTTTCACTTAATTTAAGCTATTCCATATAACCCCAACCGAAATTGATAGGTACGGAGACGTTTTTAATGATGCAGCAGTAATAATCAGGTGCACTTGGTAATTCCTACATAGGTGTCACCTGACTGTCAATTCCAATTTATAAACAAAAAATGCAATATCTTATCATCCTGTATCAGAATAGATGATTGGAACGAAACAAGAAAGCGCCACGTAAACTCGGCGTGTGAACGCACTTGACACCGTAATAAATGGGCGACCGAGGCAACAAAGGGCGCGGAACGGCGGTATTTCGACGCATAAACCCGACTTAGCCCATCCTACTTATTATTTAGCCGGTTTGTATTATAAGCCGATTATTCTGCGCCGATTGTGTTGTGTTATACAGCGGGTTCTCCTCCGCTGTGTCGACGGTAATCTGTTTTTGTTGTGACGCGGCGTCACAACAGCGGATCTCATGATTGCATTTTTTACTTTCGCACGCTCAGTGTCGCCTGTACCGTTTGACGTAATTGCACCTTTGCGATATTATTTTCTGATACAATTGTCGACAATTGAAGTACTTTAGCGGGCTAACTGGTGTTAAATGAATTTATTTAGTCTAAGGATCATAATCTTTAGGGTCTTCGGTGAGCTAATCGGTACTTAGTTCTTGGTAAAATATCATTCCAAAGACCTTCTTGGTCATAGATAAGTTCATTACAAATTGCCTATATTAAATCATTGAATATTTATTTCAAACCATTATGATTGCCTATATTAGTTTATCAGTCTTGCATTATAACATCCGTCTCAGCCAAAGAAATAATTGGTGAGCAAAAGACATAATAATTTTCATGAATGCACCCCTAAATAATATTCGTAGGTATACCTAGGATACCTTGAGGATAGGTATTACGCGAATGTATACAAAGTTCAAGTTCAGAAAGTTTTGGTTTAATCTCAGTAGCGTAAACAATAGCGCGAGCAGTGTTGGGTCAGAACCAGAAATAGTAAACAATAAAATATTTTCAGGATTATACTTATCTATTTTTGGCATCCATTATTATCCATGAATTTTGTTAGATCACAATTCTAAAGAGCTATATAATATATTTAAATGTTATTCAATCACCTTAATTGTTTTTATTTATGCCCATTGTTATTTGTACATTCCGATAGTGATATGTACAAAGATCTTTCATTGTGAATCACTGTCACTACCCGAATAATTAGCCAACAAAGAAAGCCCTGAAGGTTTGGCATCAACCTTGACACTTGTAATTTTGTTGTCTTCACTGCTACTAGAGTCCATTGTACTCACTGCTTTACTAGTACTTGGTGGCTTACTTGGTATATCCTTAGTGTCGGCGTCACTTCTTTTACTTTTCACAAGGTTCACTAATACGGGCTTCTTAGACAATACTCCTATACTCCTGTTCCAAGATTCTGTCTTCTTTGTGTCGGGCTTAGGTGGCAGTACTTCTATTCTGGAGGTCTTGGCTGGCGGTTCGTCTTCTTCTTTAATGTCTTCGATGATTTCTTCTGCAACCACCTTCTTTGATGATGAGTTGCTGAATTTTATTGATCTGGAAATGAGACAGTAACTTTTTAGTAGTAATAATTTTGATACAAATATGACTGACGGATTTAAAGATTTTTATCTTGATTCACCATTATCAGCTTATCAGATGCCAATAAGAACCAAATACATATATTGCAAAAGCTTTGCTGGAAAAACTATTTACAACAACAAACTCGTCATTTCATCGCATATTGTTTTTCAGTCTATGAAAATACTATATTTTATTATTATTATTTTATACACTAGCAGCTTTTAGCTGATGCATGCAGTGCACTTATTTAAGATGGTCTAGTCTATTTTTGAAACAGTTCACTGAGGGGACACTTATCACAGTCTCCAGTAGCTTGTTCCAGTCTATCACTACTGTTTTGGCAAAAAGTGTTTCATCAGATTGCTTGTACACTTCACAGTTGACAGTTTGAGTGTATGTACTTCACAGGCTTTGTTGTTATTTTTAATGGTAGACTTACTTGATGAACTCATTATCTTCCCTCTCCTCCCTAGCTTGCCGGTCCTCGGTAGACTCTGGCTGATACTGCTTGAGCATGCCCTCGTAGTCTATAGTGCGCTGCCTCCTGTTCAACTCTTTCAACTCCTCAAGACTCTCCAGCAGCTCTATTTCTTGACGCGACTGTTCCGTGCGATATTCTGAAATGTTAATTGGAATATTTCTTATTACAGTTTGTTTAAAAGGAACTATATTAAAATTACTGGGCCTGATTTGGTATCTTTATAACAGTTTAGGTTTGCATTAGATTGAGCAATAGAAAAAGTTAATTGTAATATCTATAATAAAAGCTGCTGATTTAAATATAATTATCAGAAACTACTGAACCAAGTATGAATGACATTTGAGAGGCATCAATGAACAAATAACTAAAAAGAAAAAGCCCAATGTTGTTCTGGTTTTTACCTTACAGACATTTGAAAGTCGGATAGTTTTATTTTTATCAGTCTGCTAGATTAATGTATAAGAATATTTATTTGGAATCAATTTTACAAAATATTCCGAAACTACTCAATTGAGATTTGATTTAAGTATTCTTAAATTAGCACACTTGACCTCTTTATTTTGTGAGTGATGCTTATTTAATAATTAAAATCTAAAACAATTCAAATATTGTAATGAAGTAAAAATTTCCAGCTGGTGCATCTTCAGACATACTATCAGGCTAAGGACTCACGAAGCGGTTTTCACCCGTGCCCGCCGCGGTGGCGGAATGGAGTTTTATTTTATAAAACTCACGAGACCGGAGTTTTGTCCGGTTACGCAGCCGTCGCGGTTGCGATTATCGCTCGCAAACTTGGCGGTTGATAATCGCAAGACCCCCGCTGTCCACGCGCGGTCGCCCGCCAACCGACCGCAGAACGCGCGGGTGCAACCCACCGCGGCTGCGGGTCGCGACCCGCGCCCGCCGGTACAAGATGACCGCCGGTGCAGCGGGACCCGCAAACAATCGCACACGCCGCGGGCGTAAAACGCGTCGTGAAATGTGCTTTAATTTTTTACATAAATATCTGTATTCTACAAAGGCTGCGGGCCCGCAACCGCGGCGGGCATGGGTGAAAATCGCTTCGTGAGTCCTTAGCTTTAGGTATTCTGTAGTGTTAGTGAAGCAAGACAATGGCAGTTTGAGTGCTGGACAAGGACAGCATCCAAAAATTAACATAAAGAAATATTTAAATTAAACCTTTAGCCAGGTCAGGACCATGTGAGGCTCGACTACAATTCCTTTTTAGTTGCAATCATAACAACTATTACCTAATAATTTCATGGGGTTGCTAGCCTCCTCCTCTTTTTGTTCGTCCTCCTCTCTTTTAGCTTGTTCCTCTGCGAGCTTCAGAGCCATGAAATTCCTCGTGGCACCAGCTTCTATCTCGTAATCTGTATTCTTGGGGTCCGTCTTAAATGATATCTCCTGGAGACATCTTGTGCACTGTAACATGATGATGTAACTTTTGCAATGCATGCTACATTAAGGATACTGATGCAGTTGTCAGTGTGTGTCAGTGACAAAATGGTCATGGTAAACATCTTCATTTGACATTTGGATCATCAACTATGGACCAAATTTCTATTCAAAAACGTTTACCAATATGATTTGCATCACAGTCTATGAGCAGAGTTGCTGCGAGGAAAGAGTATGTAGTATGTAACAACATACTTTTTAATTATCCGTTGGATGTTAACTTGTTGTTCCTGGCCTAGCCATACCTGCTTACAGTTTATTTATCATATCTTATTGAATAGTTATTCAAGAATTAAAGTAGAATAATATTAATAATTTAATTAATATTCTTGTCTGATAATCTGATCTATTACCTAATCTGTACTTACTTTTATATAGAATCTGTAAATTCGGATACCAAGGTAGTCCTCATTCTCAACATCTTCTTTCCTAGCATTGAACTTTTTCCCCTTGTAAATATACTCTCCGCAAGTAGCGCATCGCATATTGAAGGGGGCCATCAACCGGACTGTGTACTGCCGGTTTTTGGCAAGTTTCATGCGAGGGATCTTCGATGGATCGAAGTCCGGTGGATAGTATTTCTGAAAACATTAACTCAAATGTTAGGTTATGTTGCGACTTGCAACAAAGTGATTTGAATTGATGTAAATTTATATTTGTAGGTACTTTGAAAGTTACTTACGTTCAAAACTTTTCTTTCAGACATTTTAGATGATTATAGGCACCTATAGAATGAATAAACCTACTGATTAAATCAAAATAAATAATAACAAAAACTAGCAACGCCAACAAGCAGAAATTGCGTAGGTATCTATTTGAATTTGATTCAGTGTGACCATATTAAATTTTACAAAAATACTGAGGCAGGCTCGAAAAAATACTGAAAAATACCGACTTCCACGGGGCAAAAGACCAATAAAAATACTGATTAGAAAAAGTTGTATGTAGTTCCTCAATAATCATCATTATGTACAATAAGCTGTTATAAACAAAGTATGAGAAATAAATATCTATTGCCTATCATCATAATCATCAGCCTGAAGATGTCCACTGCTGGACATAGGCCTCCCCTCATTAGTTGCCCATGCTTTTGCACGTTAACGAACACTCAATGAGTCATATTCCACCAATATGAGGTAAACATTAACACCCGAAGAAACACAAGTCTGGGAAAAAAAACACAATTACAACATCTCACTTTCAGATATCCGCCAAATTCCAAAGTCAACTTCACGGTGCTACCATATTATTTATGTCAAAAAAATACCGAAAAAATACTGATGTTCGAAAAACGCCTTAAAAATACCGAAAAAGTATTAAAATACCGAAAACGGTCACACTGATTTGATTGCTTTGACATTGACAATGGTCAATGGATGGACTTTTTTTGTTTTAGTTATGGCTTCGCACGGTTTGTGCATATAGCCAGTGTCAAGTATTTTATTATTGTTTCTTAATTTCACATTAAGAAATTCACAGCAATATAACAATCGTGGTCAAGTAGTCAAGTCAATTATTTACATCGTCAAAGTCACGTTTCAGTAAAGTAGTGGATGCTTTACTGAAACTTCCTGGGAGTTTTGGAAAAAACGCGAAATGACACGCTTTTTGAGTTTATATCATTCGCCCATACTCGTGCACGTTTACGAACACTTAATGATTAATATTCCACCAATAATACACATTAACACTCGAAGAAACACAAGTTTGAAAAAATAATATAAAACCAACAAAGTCTCACTATCGGATTCCCGCCAAAACTCCAATAGATGGACTTACTTATCAACTTGTAAATGACATGACAGTGACAACCATAAAACTAATGACATTGAATAATAGTTTTCTCCGTGACAACCTTATAACGAATGACATCAATTCAATGTATTTTTTTTATATTTTAGCTTTGCATATTATTGGGAAATTTTAAAAAATACTAACGAAGAAGGGGCAAGGCGCCGCGGCTCCGTTATCTACTTTTACAATTAACTAGGATAGTCCGATTTTTTTGATTAACCAAAGTAGGAATTCCAAACCTAACTTATACCTAGGGTATTAATAGGTATTCTGTGCTTATACTAAAGTATAAAACGAAGGCGAATTAAAATACAGTAATTAATCGATTCCAGCATGGGGAGGTATTAATTTTTTCACACAAAACAGACATTACAATTTTTACAATCACAATTCTAATTTCATAGACGCGACGTTTCTGTAGGTAAGTACTTGAAGCTACAACGGTTTCTATCGGGCGGTAAAAACTTTGACCAATATTCTAGAAGAAAAGGTATTTCCTGAAAAAAAATGATTACTAATTTAAATAGTAATACTTATATACATAGGTATACTAGTACCCAACTTATAAGGCGCGTCGTGAATCTTCGTTCGCGCAGAAAAGAAAGTATGGTCCGAAGATTAACGAAAGAATGCTTAAAACTTACAATCAACCTAAGATCACTATTATAAGGTTCATAATACACTGGAGCTGTTAGTTCCATCTCACTCTAAGCTCGCTAAGATGGCGGCGGCTGCCGACCAATAGCGGTCAATAGCATTTCCCGCGCTTTGAAAACTCATCTTCTGCGCAGGTACATCGGTAAGCCATATCAGTTGGGCACTACTATACCTACTACATTAATTGAGCTTCTAGTCTAATTGGTAGGTATAGGTACCTACATATATTCATCACGTTTGTCAAGTCTCTATCAGCGCGCCCCGCCCGCCCGCGTTGTTTCGGAGAATCCGAAATCCGAACTACCGGTGTATGAGGAATACCTTTTTTCAAGTAGGTACCTACTGAGTAGGTATGACAAAGTTCTGTACCTCTCGCGGCGGTTCCCCCCAGCCGCTAGCTCGTGCTCGAGCGCCGCTATCTTCTCCTCGTGTCGGATGCGCTGCGCCTGCGCACGCCTCTGCTGTTCCTCCAGCGCCAGCACAATCTTCTCCAGCCGGTGGATCTGCTGCTGCTTGTTCTCCAGCGTGCCGAACAGTTCCTGTATCTCTTCGGCTTTAGCTGCGATCTGCTGATTCACCTGTGGGTGGCGTTCAATTTTCGACGTGCACAGATGTTCTGTGTGGTCGTATGTATGTATGCACTCAGTAACAAAAGTCGCTGCATACGTCCATACGGCTTATTTCAGAAATCCCCTGGTAGTTTCCCCTGCGCAACATTCAATTAAAATTACCCATTACGCAAATATCAAAAGTTTGCGTAATATAGCTAGGTTGTTAGTTTGGAAACGTTGAGCGAATTTTGTTGGTATAATTTCTCTACATAATAAATTAAAATTCATAATTCATGAAAATGATTCGAGCTGTGTGATCAGCTCTCATTGCTCAGAAGAGCAGCAAAAATTTAAGGGTAGGTACAATTATCTTATTTATTTTGTAGTGTCATTTTTATCGTATATTCCCAGCTGTGGACGCCACGTAAAACAAAACAAAAATAAATCTCACTTTATCTACAATTTTCATTCGATGTTCGAGGTCTTGTTGCAATGCTGTAAGCTCTCTGCTTTGTTCAGTTTCTTTGTTCTTGAGCATGTTGATCAGTTCTTCGCGAACCTGAGCGACTTGAACCAATTAAAATAAAAGAGAAAGAAAATTTACTAAAAGCTGTCCCTTATCAGAAGTGGTAGCACTTATTAGTAGTAGGTAAGTAGGTATAGTGTTTCTATTGTCTTCTGACCAATTTGACTACACAGATAGACAAACGGACGGACAGCGGCGGAGCCTTAGTAATAAGGTCCCGTTTTACCCTTTGGGTACGGAACCCTAACAACCAGATAGATAAACTCTTTATTGAAACACCACAGAACAAAGACAACTTAAAGCTAGAACAGAGCTATAAAATAACAATTAATTAGTGTCGCAATGGGCGGTCTTATCGCTCATAGCGATCTCTATTATAAATAACACAGATTTCTGATATCTGCTACGTTTCATACTGGGTTTGTTTATTATTGACGAGCTAGTAACCTTTATGACTCTTGCCTGGGCACGCGAAGTCTTGTCTTGTTGTTCAAGTTGCTGGTCCTTCTGTACCAACATTTCACTTAACTCTTCATTGCGGTGAACTGCCTCCAGTAGATTAATCTTCAACTTCATTATCTGCAGGATAGCAAACATATATTTGAAGTTAATGATTTATTTCATTTTTAAACTATATGTATAGTCATCCATAGTTTAAATGTTGGTTAACTGTGTTTCAGCCTTCTTCACCACTATTCACCACGATATCGTAGTTTCTGGCATAGTGTGGGTATGTCATTTACCTCCTGCTGCAAGTCCTCGTAAGCAATTTCTTCCGGAGACTCCTGGTTGGTTACTACGGCGCGATGGTGTGTTTGTAAATCTCGCACATATTGCTCGTACTGTACCACTTTCTGTTCGCTGTAAAGAAAAGTAATAAAGTTCTAATATAATAATTTATAATAATAATTCAGCCTGTAACTGTCCCACTGCTGGGCAAAGGCCTCCCCTCACTATCGTGAGGAGGGTTAGGCCATAATCCACCACGGGGGCCTAGTCCGGATTGGTGGATAACATGCCTCCGAATTAATTCTCGGGCATGTTGGTTTCCTCACGATGTTTTCCTTCACCGAAAAGCGAGTGATAATTACGTACATATGTTTTTTTTTAACAAGAAACACATTGGTACGTGCCCGCACTGGGATTTGAACTCGCCACCTCCGTTTTCGAAGGCGGACGTTCGCCCACTAGGCTACCACCGCTTTTAAATAAAGTTCTATTCTAATAAAATTCTTACGTTGCATAATTGAAAAAGCCAACTCGATTGCACTTTGTTTTGGTTCGTTTCATTGAAGCTGAAGATGCTCTTCGCAACGAAACGTGAAAAACTTACTTCAACTTCATATTTTTCGTCAATTGCCTAATTTGAATCTGCATCTTCCCCATTATCTCCTCTTTGTTGAGAAGCTCTGCTGCCAGTTTCTGTTGCATCCCTACTTTGTTTTCAGACTCCTAAAATGGGATAACATAATAATTATTTATTTATTTATTTATTTATTTAATATTATTATATATACCTAACAAGGATCACTTAACGCCAACGTAATTTAATAGTTTGCATCACCTCATACACAGAAAGAAAAAGTGAGAGTCATTATGCTGCACAAAATGAACAGCTTTAGCTTAGGCCAACGAAGTAGGTATCTTAAGCAAAAACTGACTGACTGATAGATCAACGCACGTTGGTGAAACCGCGGTCTTAAATAAAATTAAGTAAGTAGATATATTAGGCGTAGCGCAACTTGACGCCCAATCGCTTACTGCGATTTTAGTAAGCTTCTCCAAGAATTGAATTTTTTCCCGCTTGCAAGCAGTCATTTCGTCTTCAGTTATTCGAAGAGTGTCGTTTGTGGCTTGGAGCTCCGCCCATAAATCCATTTCTCTTTCCGTAGGTAAATCTGAAATGAGAATTTTCAAATTAGGGTTCTCGAGTTGTCGTGATTATGTTACACAAGTTTTTGATATTCTAGTTCACCAAGTGTAGTTTTGTACCACCGAGTGTCTGAATAAGCTTATCAATACAAATAGGTGGGTGCTCTACCTGGATTTGGCTTGCTATTTTCAAGCTCTGTAATTTGTGCTTTTAAATTTTCTATCATATTTCGACTCTCTTCCAAAGCCGCTTCTGCTGTTTCTTTGAGTTCAACTTCTTTGCAATTTATTTTTCGCTGTTCCTCATAACTGGCTTTGGTTTCTTTCAACTGATTTGTTAATTCTTGTATTGCTGATTTGTGTTGTGTCGTTAAACTTTCAATTTGATCCTTTAGATTGCTAATTCTGTACGTTAAATTTACATACAAGTTGTTAAAGCCACAAATATTTTAATTTTATTTCGGGGATATATGCATATTGTAAAACCTGTATTAGGTAGTTTACTGTAGTGGATGACTTACTCAGCCTGCAAGGTATCACGTTGTTGCGCCAAGTGACCGCTGGTCATTTCACCAGTTTTCAATGATTCTTTCAGTTTTCTTGCCCGTGCTTCTAAATGCAATTCTCTTTGCCGGCTCTAAAGACAAAAGGGTATCAAAATTAACCGGTACATCAAAAGGCATAGCACAGCTCGTTTTTTCGTCGGGGCACAGAATATACCTATTAATATCCTAGGTCGGGGTTTAAAAATGGGGCACTAGGTACTGTTACGGGATGATAACAATTATATTATTAAGAGTTCTGACTTAGACTCTGCTAAGCGTCAAGTGTCTGTTAAATTGAGTAACTTTGAGTACCTGGTCTTCCAGAGACTTTACTGTGGCTGTAAGACTAGTGATGCTGGCCTCTGATTCTCGAAGCTGTCGGTCCATCTTGGTGACTCGGATGCGCATCTGTCGGAGCTGTGACTCTGATGTCGCCAGCTTGTCTTTAGTAACTGCCCGTGCTGATCGTTCTTCTTCTAACTCGCGGCGTGTTTCCTGCAATAGGCAAGTTTGTAAATATGTACCTAATTAAAAAATAAAAATCTATAAATAGAAAAGTGCGGATAACTCACAACTTAGAAAACACTACAGGGAGGAAAAAGATGTCGAGGAAGTAATCAGTCCGTCCGACTGCCAACTGCCAACACCTGATCTATTTACTTATAGGCATCATTCAAATACAGCGTATTATGCTAACACGTGTTCAGTTACCTCAAGTACTTTATAAATTTCAGATTCTGCTGGAATTTCCCGCATTTCTTTCATGTCAGCCACACGCAGTTCGATGTCTTGTCGGAGTCTCGCGATTTCCCTCACCAGCGATTCGCCAACTACGACCAGCGCACTTCTCTCGCGACAGGCTCGTCTAAATTACATTGTTTCAAAATAATAAGTATCAGTTCGACTCCAATCACTACCTTTAAGATTGCACTGCAAAGTATTCCATAACTTCTTGAAGAATCATGAACTTATTTAAGAATCTTTAACTTATGCTGATGCTCGTAGACCAAATTATGCACTAAGTATGATATAAAATTGAATGCAGTGCATAGTTAATTCTCGTTCAAAAATAATTTAGAACGTATGGAGCTAATACCTTGACAATTGCGTGACAGTGTCCACCGCGTTGTCGGCGTGGCTTTTGAGATCTCGGAGAGCTTCGCACAGCTGAAGGCCCTGAGCATTGTACCTATTGATGCGCTCTAGACATTCCCCACTGCCCTTCAAGTCCTGAAAATGTGATTTTTACTTTTATTATTATACGTGACTCATGTAGATTCAAGTGGTTAATGTAGTCGAACCGAGTATTTTCATCCTCCTTGTAAGAATTGACAACGTTGTGTCCTACTTTTTCCATATTGATACAATTTAGGTTTTCTGAACTAACGTGGTTCTTTGTATTCCGTTGTAGGTAAGTAAGTACTTATGGCCAGCTTAATTGGGACCTACTTATTATGTATCTACCTACTACTAAAAGTCTGGAACTTACATTACATTCAATAAGTTCCTTAACCCAGTCGATAAGTTCCTGTCGAGCCGAGAACGCCTGGAGGCACAAATCGGCGAATAAGTCCGGTACTTTAACCACCTTTGTGTCCAATTCTTGTAAGGCTATGTCATCTGAAATATCGATACAAATTTGAGTCATCATTGAGAACATACGTTACAAAAGAATGTCACGTCGTCACTCACCAATAGGCACGGTTGAGTCGATGAGGTCAACAGCGCCTTCTATTGAAGAGGCGGCGGCATCGCGGCACAGTTGCGCCACTTCCTCCGACGTCCAGTCTGCCACGTTGAACACCACCAGCTCTTGCACCAGACCCTCTCCGCCGCCCGCGAGACCCTCGCGGTTCATGCGGTCTTGCAGCGATCGCAGCTTGTCGAACACTTCCAGGACAGTTTGCTACAGAGGAACACACTTCGAGAATGACAGATGATGAACTTCTTGTGAAGATTAAAGACTAGCGTATGTTTAGAAACTTACAGATTATATTATAGGGTAGGTACACACGCCAAATCACTGAAGCTTATCGCGGCATCACTTCGCTTGGCCAAGTAAGATTATTTTTACTTTTCGGCATATTAGTAGCGGGCTACGACGGAAAAAATGTTAGTGGTAGATTTATCATTATGTCTAACCTGCTTCAAGTCCAGTTCCTTCTTCATTCGATGGAATTGCCTCTGCTTCGCTGTGAAAGCGGTCTTAATGTCATCGTCCTCATTATAATGATGGTGTGGTGATGGCGTAGATTCCCTGACATTCGGGGAGCGCGGCGTCGTCGGCCTGGTGGTGGGGCGCTGGGGGGTGGACGGTCGGCTAACGGGTGTGCCGTGGCGGGGGCTCGCGTATGTATCAGGCCGCATAGGCGCGCGCGGCGTCTGCGGCCGACTCGATGGCAAACTCTTGGGCGTCATCGGTCTACTGCTCGGTGATAGGGTTGGCGAGTGACTGTGATCTGAGAAGATAAATTATTTAATTACTAAAGAAGTCGGTTCATATTTTACTGTAAATAGCTGCGTTCTGAATTTAACGTACCGGCACGATGTTTCTGTGGCTCAATGTCGTCTTGCTTCTCATCTGTGTTGTGAATCACAACAGAGTCTTCGATTTTAAATTTTATTTCTAAAAATACATTACGGTCGGTAAAAATATATTTGTATTATTTTGAATAGGTAATTACATAACGAATTGCGATAAGCTCCCAAATAGTAGGTTCTATAGTGGTCTGTTAGAGCCTAGCTTGTACAATTAAAAACGCATCTGCTTAGATTAAAATGTAAAAAAGTCAACGGCAACACCATAGAATATAAGAAACATTTGAATGCTACTTATATGGGTTTATGAAAAATATCTTGGGATAAACATAACAATTATGTATCCTTATACTGAACGTGACTTACCAATCACGTCACTGTTTTCGTTAATTTCTTTAAAAGGACCACCACAAGTGTTATCTGCAACTTCATTGGACGTCTCATCTGTCTCGACAACGGGGGTGTTGTCAATCACTATGTGCTTATCTACTGATCGTTGGATCTCCGCCTAAAACATTGGGTTCCTTTTATTCCTCTGCCATTGTAACATTGAATATCTCTTGGGTGCCTGATAAGATATTTGAGTCTAAAAAGAGCTGTAGATTTCACCACTAGTGGCAGAAAAAACTAGTGTGAACTCAGACAAAAATTGCTGATATAAAAATCACACTAATGAAACGAAAACAACTCACATCAACATGATCTGCTGTTGGTTTGAAGTTTTTATTTATCTGCAATAATGTATAAAAAAAACTGCAGTAAAGTACAAAATTAAGAATATCTAGTCTTAGCCATAGCCTACAGAAACATATCAAATGTTACCTCTAGATCTGATTTAGAATTCGTCATTGGAATGCGCGGTGTCGCAGATTTGGCCTGAGAACAAGAAATGATAGATCCTCTGTGAACAATCATGAATTAATGAGAAAACCGATCCTCTAGAACCTAAACGTTAAAAGTACCTACGTAAAAAGCCGAAACTAGTACGAGGGTGAATCAAAAAATTCTTGGAATCAATATTAAAAAATGCAAAGATTTAAATAATAATATTTTATTTTTCTACATAATCTCCCTCCAATGCAATGCATTTAGAATAACGCGTTTCTAACTTCCTTATTCCTTGTGAAAAAAAATTATTTTCTTGACTCTCGAAAAAGTCCTCTACGGCAGCTATAACCGCGTCATTATCGTGAAATTTTGTTCCACGAATTTCCTCTTTTAATTTTGGAAATAAGTGAAAATCACTTGGGGCTAAGTCCGGAGAATATGGTGGGTGGTCAAGGAGATTGAAGCCAGCACAGCGGATTGCGTTGAGCGCAACTTCCGATCGATGAGCAGGAGCGTTATCTTGAAGGAACAACACGCCCAACGACAGTTTTCCACGACGTTTTTCTTTAATCGCTTCACGCACTTTCGGGATTAAATTTGCATAATAGGGTCCAGTAATCGTCTGGCCTTTTGGCATGTAATCAATAAAAAGGATTCCTTCACTATCCCAGAACACAGAGGCCATAACTTTGCCAGCGGTAGGAGCAACTCGAAATTTCTTAATGGATGGAGAGGATGGTCGTTTCCAAGACATGCTTTGTCTTTTAGTTTCAGGATCAAAATGGTGGACCCACGTTTCATCCATGGTGACAAGACGACGGCAAAAATTATCCGAATCACGCTGGAACATTTCGAGATTACGCTTGGAAATTTCCAAACGTCGCTTTTTGTTTTCGTCGGTTAACATTCGTGGCACCCATCTTGCAGACACTTTTTTGAACCCCAGTGAATCAATTAAAATGGATTGAACGCTACCAAAAGATATCTTTAGGATCTCAGCTATATGTTTTATAGTCATTCTTCTGTCTTCCAAAACCAGATTTTCAACCTTTTTGACATTTTCTTCTGTAACGGAGGTTGAAGGCCGCCCAGAACGCGGGTCATCTTTACAGCTTGATCTACCTCTTTTAAATTCAGCCACCCAGTACGCAACCGTAGAATAGGGTACAGCATCACCCCCTAATGTCTGCTGAATGTCCAAAAAAATTTCCTTCGTAGACATTTTTTTCAAACTGAGATATTTTATCACCGCACGTAACTCACTTTTATCCATAATTTTGACTTTTTAGCAACTCGTTGCACAAAAAAATTTATTACATGCGAACGAACTGACAAAAACAAGTGACAGTCTGCATAAATATAGTGTGATAGACACTCTTTAATTTGAATATCGAACTTGATCCAAAAAGGTTTCATATATATGCACTTCTAAGAACTTTTTGATTCACCCTCGTATTATACCTGCTAGTTTCGGCTTTTTACGTAATTTTTACGGACATAACCAAATAATTATTATCTATTGTTTATACAATAGTTTACTTTAGGTGGTGCCGACGAAGAAGTTCGACCTGGCGACTGTTTCTGCATGGGCATCAGGTTCCTATTGGTAGCGTTGCGAGCAGCACGCGCTGCCGACGCAGCCGTAGGCCGCGGCATGAGACGAGGAGAACAAACATCTGTCAAAAGAAATCTATCTCAAAAAATATTGATACTTATTGATCACTTTATCACCTCAGTCCTCCTTAAAAGGCCTTAGATAATTAGTAGATGGGCAAACCTGTGGACAAACTATTTACTTATTATAGAAAAATTGGTCACATGTATGATTACTATTATAAAAATAATTTAGATTATTGCAGCACAGCATTCTTACTATTATATATATACATATATATATGTATAATAGTAAGATATATATTATATAGCCTTAGTAAAGCTATATAGCTACTTATAAAAACGTTAGTTTATTTACTTATAAGTATTCAGAAGCCTGCAGCACACTGAGTCTTATTTCACCAGATAAAATTATGACACAGACTTATTTCGCGGTCGAGTCGCGTTAAGCTGCTAATATAGACTAGGCTTGCTGGCCACTTGAGTGTATAAACCTCGAGGCTGGCTTGAGGCTGAGCTCATGATTCAAGGTAAATCTGATCTGCCGGGGGCGAGGACTTGTAAATAGGTAAACACCAGATTGACTTACATGGTTTATCCTTCTGTGATTTCATCGTGTAATAGAAATTATGCTCAGGATGATAAGGATTTAGAATTTTGATGTAAAAATTAGTTGTTATAAAATATTCGCCATTTGTCGTTTGTCAGTAGGTATGAGATTCGAAATTTCAATATTCGCAAGACTTTATGAAGGCGACGTCAAAGCTTGAATGGAAAGTAAGGAGTTGCGATACAAAATTTTGCAAATGAACAAGTAAATAAGTATTCAAACTAATAAAATATAGAGCATGCACCCTACCTACCTTTGTACCTTGGATACTTACACGATACTTACCTACCAGCAAAGGCAAAGGAAACGGATCAACTAAGAACAAAAGTCTAAAAACCTTTATTAAAAACATTGAATTGCAATTAGCCAAACAGCATATTATTTATTTTAGAAAAATAACATGACATTTTCTAAGATATTTTAGATGTCCTATGAATTTCGAGCATTTTTCTGGAACACTTGTTTGAAAACTACGTACCTACCTACTCTACGGCCCGTATCAATAAATCACACTTAGCTCTGAGAGTTATCTTCAGTGTGCACTTGCTCTTTCGTTCTATTTAATAAATACATCTTAAGTTGTAGATTAGGACCCGAAACTTACATGATATCTGGCAAATTAATAAATGACACTCAGCGGTTATGTGCTATTCGATTATGACACAATTGACACATACAAGACAGTATCTAGTAGCCAGTGCTACATCTCAATATCCAATATCCATAAATAGGAACGATTTTAAGATGTAGATTACATTGTGAGTGTACATCAGCTGATAGCGCACTTGGTAGCGCTATTGAGGTTTATTTATTAATACGGCCCTACGACTACCTACGTAAATAGCAAGGCTTATACTTTGGCCTTATCAAATCTTTCAGTTGTATTTAAGCTTTTCCAAAACCGCTTGATAACCGCAGTGCGTGCTCGGCCTTACTTCTGTTGGATCTTCTTCAATTGGCGACACATTAGCGACGACACCTTCTTTCATTACAATAGCGTCAATGTCACCATCTTCGTCAGAAGTAATAGTATTCTGTGGTCAATATTCTGGCATGGGTGGTGTATAAAAATAATTCCTAAAATTTTTGTTATAAATGTTATTATTTCATGATTCAAATATAAGTATAGATCTGTAGTAGTAATGTCTTTTTCAGTGTCCGGTGAATCTCGATTACAAAGTTAGTATGATACCAATATTTATAATTTAGGTACCTATGCTATACGTAAAGGCTGTACCATTCGCTCCCAGCTTCTATGAGTACCCACACTCCCACACTGCGCTATCCAATTCCACTAGGTACACCTATAAATTGATCTCTATCAATGCAATGTCTACAGATGTGATTGAGACAGCCAGGGGTGTGCAAAAATGCCGCATTCCGCAGCGACTCCCGTCGGCTGGTCGAGCTAGGCCACTCTGCCCGTTGACTTCTAGAGCTAGGGAAACCATAGTGAGTTATTCTTCCATCTCATGTTGAAATGTCTCTGGGTAATAATAATTTACAGACCAATGATACAAATGTTGTTGAGCAATAGTTTCATTGTAGCCAGCAGACCACCACCAGCTCAACTATAGTCATTGCCCGTACTTGGAAATTAGGGATTTGTACTTTCTCTACTGCTTTTTTAGACACAGAAACCGAAACATGAAGGGTCGATACCGCCAAATTCTCGATTCGCTCAGAAGAATATTTCGCGGCCGCGTTCAGACGATGTAAGTGTACTTAAAGTATTATATTGATCTATCTATAGGACAATAAATATCGGCATATCGATGAAAGCCAAGTTATTGTTATTCATTATTATTCTCCTTATTTCTTGGCAGTCGAGATCAAGACCAAAGTCAGCCAACAGGCTCAAGGAGGAACTTTTTACTAAAAGACAACACTCGCCGCGATCCGGTAGGCCTAATGAACGGTTACCTCACGTGTTAAAAGTAAGACCTAATTTGATGTATTTCCCAGTTATTTGATAAGTACATAACTACAAAGAGAAAAGAAAAAACAATGGTTGGATTATCTTGGATGTTGGAGGGCAAGGGCGAGACCAAACATTACAGAGAAGCTCCTACATTTGCATTAGGTCTGAGGTTTTTTCTAACGTTTTAGTTATAATATTAACTTTTAAGGTCGTGAATTCAGCTGATTACACAGATTTTGAACGCCGCTTACGACAAATCCGTATAACTTGGCAATGTAGAAAAAATATATGTTAATTTTGATCATATACCTTAATTGATCATAGGTAGTGAAACACAATCAAAAGATATTTTCTCGATAGAAAAAAATTACAAAGTAACCTCTTGAAAAAAGTTTCTGACATTAAAATCTCCCTAATTTATGGAAGAACATTATTGAAATCTATAGAATTTGAAACCATTAAAATAATAAAGCTGTTTATTGCTTAATGTAACAACAATTCACCAATTTTCATTCAAGAAAATGTATTTCTGTATATTTTCGTTCAAGTAGAATGACGCGCCAGCCGCCATGTTGTGTCCTCTCTATCATTTCCATACGATTCGACAGTAGTCGCTGCGGCGCGCCGCTAGTCGGACCTGTGTCACTTTTTTCAATTATTTTTTTACGTAATCATATTTTTCAAAAATACTGGGCCGCATCCATCGCTTGTCATGTTTGGTCTGTCAAGGCACTGATTAGGCAAAACAAGCATTGGATGCGGCGCGGCCAGTGGCGGCTGTGTTTTGTTTTTCTAGCCCGTTTATTACAATAGAATTTAAATAGAAGCGCCAAACAGTCACGATACTCCCGTTCTTACCTACATAACGAGACAATATTTGTGTAGGCCATCTTCATGATTCAATCTAAGTACATGCGTGTGAGCTTCACAATGACCACCTAGTTCTATAGCATCATCGTCATTGGTGCTTATAATAGGTAATGTTACGAAAAAGTCTGGTGTCGCTAAACAAGAGATTTCCGAGAGTACAATACTTACCTGTATTTGCGAGAGATAAACTTAATTTAGGTAATTTCGCAGGATTTCCAACTTGGTCTCAGCACATATCAAACATATTTGAACCTATTCATTCACGCCTACACTTTTGAGAATAGCTCAATCAAAACGTTATCCTATATAATGCACACGAATGACACGCACACGTCATACGCAAATGGAAAAACTGAAGATTTATATGTACATCAAAATTTGACGGTCTTTCAAATTGCAATATAGCATAGTTGTAACTATGATAGATTTGTGATACGAAGAGCTGGAGTTCGGTTCTCGATTGCCGTACTTTGGTTTTGTTGGAAAATATTTTTCTAGGCCTTTTGGTTATCCATTGTGCCTAGATTACCCACCTAGTTTTTCTGCTTATTAGAACCACAATCAATACGCTTTCTAACAGCCAGCCAACGAGGATATTTTGACAGTCATCGTGCGGTGTGGAGCATCGTGGTGCAGCCCGAAACTCAGTAGGTTCGGGCTATGACTGCGTACTAGATCGATTAGTGAAATGAAAGAATACATTAGGTTCAAAAATATTTATTTACAGATATCCTATATTAAAAATCTATGCCTTTTGCATTTTTTAACCCTTCTCAGAACAAGTTCTTGTAGGTATAGGTTCCACTGGTGAAATGAAGCACACAAAGTAATAATTTTTCTTTCTTGCAATTCTTAGCTGCCCTTGTACCTGTAATCCAAAATAACACCATAACTTTTAAATGCCTAAACAAATTTGGATGTACTATAGGGCTTCGTTATTTGCTAATGTTGGTACCATACCACCCCTATTCATTTCTGTAGTAGCGTATAATGTCTTGAGTAGAGGTACATAACGATTGAACATAAATAATCACAGGTTTGCATTACAATAATTTCATCTCGTCTGTATAAGGAATCTGCACAGTACAGAATTTATATGCGTGTTCAAATCACGTCGGGGTCACCAGTATAGGGTCGCGAGTGCCCGTATAGAGTAAGCGGGTATAGGTCCCTATATTACCTTCAGATGTTCGGGTAGATAGAAGGTGTAGCAGGAATAGGTAGACATGTAAAACACACAGGAACTGACGATGGAGTAGGTATATTACATTAGCGATGACACAGGCACTATATACACAGGGTAAAGGTGATATATATACATGCAAAACGCTAGTAAATAATAAAGAATTTAAACAATAAAATAGCGAGCAGTACCTATTACAATAAAAATCTTGACATGGAATGTAATGTCAGTCTGACTAAACATCTTTCTTTTTCTGCAGAGGCCAGTGTGCGCCTCCGTATGAAACCTCCTTTGCACCGCGACATTAGTGCTGCGGTGCGAGTCGGTAACTGATGTCGACTATCGACATCGACCAACTAGCATTTATCGTATGAAACTATAATACAATGATTGAATGAATGAGAATGAAAATGAGTAGGAAGGTTGCCTACATTTGTACCAAAAAATTTGTTGCACGTTAACAATGGGTTCAATACTTACGAAACATCTTCGCCATGGAAACCCTTGAGCGGAGCACGATCACGTTTTCAGCCACATACAGGTCCAGAATAACTGTGAGCTCGATTTTGATGTTTTTGCTCTATACATTTTTATCATCGTCCGTGAAAACAGGAACTCTCCGACCTAACCTAAAAATCAAAATAATTATATTGAAAATGTTGGAATGTTCTTACGTATGTGATAGAAAAATAAAACGGTTTTCACGGTTCACAACACTGAACATAATATGAAATATCGTCAACTCTTGAATCTTACAATTTTTATTTACCAAGCCGGTGACTACAGAGAACGAAACGTGACAGTCTGACACTGACAGACAGTGTCACGTCACGATCACGGAGATACCAGTTGATAATTAGGTACTGTATTACCATGCCAGTGCACAACAGCCAAAAGTACTGTACCAGTTGTACCACAGGTATTGTACTCTGCCTTGATTGAACACGTCTTATCGTCATCGCGTCGTCTTTGTCGTCGGGAACCAACCGAGTTATTGCTATAATTATTTAAAATAAAATTACGTAGGTACCTATTTAAGATAAAATACTTATTCAATTATTTAAGTTTCTTTTTTTGCTCTTATCTGTTTACTGGTATACCTTGATCATTAATTTTCTTTGTTGATGATATTGTTGGAAAGTTGAAACCCCTATAATTAATTAGCATGTTCAAAGTAACAACGTTCTACAATACAAATTATTCATAATATCTTTTAAGAAAAAATGACCAAAATATTACATTCAGTTATACTTAGTATAGTACGAGAGTAATGTGATAATGTAGTAAGTGACACAAAATCTACCACGTGCAAGATTCTGGCAGCACTGAATTGGATAGGTACGTCACCTGGAGCTTATTTTATTATTTTGAATTACATAATATGAAACGGCAACGCCCGATTACGGTTCGATTATATCGCGGATATGCTCACGCAAAGTAATGTCTTCTTGCTCCCACGGGCCTAGTGTGTCAACGTCGCATAGTGTCAATCTTTTTGAGACACAAGATAGCCTATGTCCGTCTCATAGGTCCAATCTATTCCTATACGTACCAAATTTCATCGAAATACGTTCAGCCGTTTAGCCGTGAAAAGGCAACAAACAGACAATAAACAGAGTGAATTTCACATTTCTAATATTAGTATGGATTATAATATTATTTAAGAACTTTTATATTTTGGACTCTGGGATTTTATCACTTAAATAATAAAACTGTTAATGTACCTAGTAGGTGGATCGTTCATCTAATTTAGCTTTTTGTTATATTGGATTGGAATGAGAAAATAAAATTTCACATCTAAATACGAGTACATTAATTGTATAATATTTTTATTAAGTCTAAACGGTTATGTACATATTTTTCTTTCAATAAAATAATGACCAACTTTTATTAGATAAACCGCTTATTTAACAGATCGCCGGCGCGTAACTTCTTTACGTTCTAATAGTTCAATATTCTTTGGTAGTGAGAGTCGGCACTTGAAGGTCGCGGAGCTGAAACTTTTATTACGCCGTTTCGCCGCTGTTTCTTCGTGCGCTGCAGTCGGATTGTGAAATGTCAGTAGCTGCCCTCTTCGTCTTAAGTGAAAGTTTGATTAGAATCGAATTTTTTCCTACACAGAGACCATCAATGCTAACTAGAAAAACAAACGAGAGTCACAAAGGCCCGAGGCCTGTCATAACGGTGCCGATGACACAGGTAAAGTTTACAGGGTCCTTTATGGTACAGACGGGAACCGACGGGATCACAAAAAGTTTCAATCGCTTTGTTTTTTAGTTACTTATTTTATTTTGTACTCAGATTCGGTTGTTCATTATTTGCAGAGACCGCCCGTGACGAATACCAAGAACGTGTATTGCTCCCCGTATCAGGTAATCTTAATTTTAAGGTACACTAGACTTTTAGAGGTCACTATAGAATTGCTGGCGAATTACTTACCTTCTCTAAACAGAAGTTGATAAACAACGCGCCGTAAAGGAAGTTCATGGTTTCCATTTTATTTTTTTACATTATACCTACAGGAAACATTAAAGACGCACGCAGACTTGGAACTGCATTCAAGTGAAATATTTGATGACAGTAACCAAGTATCACCAGATCGTGTAACCGAGAAAGGTAACTCAATATTCCTGAATCATTCATTTGGTCATTAATATAATACTTAGATATCGGAATATTTATTCATTTGTATTTTCAGAATCGTTAACATCCCAGAGCGAGCAACTAATGCAACTTAAAATCATTTGGCAAGACAAAGTGGTTCAGTTCGAAAAGATGAAAAGTGAACTCAACAACCGACAGGTGCCTCATTACTTATTTGTTCTTAAACTTTCGTGAACTGAATACATGTTAATTAGAATTTATGTCGAGGTATGTCAAAATTGTATATTTTGATATTAATTTGTGCGCGAATTAGACCCGTTTAAATTCTAATTAAACATAAATACTTTGTTTCTTTTAATGCATATTATATTTTAAATGACCAAAGGAAAACGACTAGAAACTGTGCCATAGTAGATGAAAGAAGGGTGTAGCTATGGACTTCGAGTTACTAAGGGCCTATGGTTGGTTGATTGGAAAAAAATTACCTGCCAAATGCACTAACTAATTATTTAATCTCTGCGACAATGTATTAAATAAATAAATAATACATTGGTAAATTGAAAGAACATTTGCTCTCACAGAAGAGCATTTTGGAGGTGTACGCCATGATGCAGGATACCCAACAAAAAATGTCGTCGTTAGGCGAGAAAGCCCCCAATATGCCGCCGCCTGAGGATCTACGTATCATGAACGTTTCCAAAATGACTCCAGAAATGCTTCTGCAGCTATGTTCTGGAGATATTGATCATTTGAAAGACAAACAGCAATGGGACGGTAGGTTAGACTATTCTGTTTATTTGTGCTATTGATTCGAGAGATTGTTTATGGGCAAATGTTGAATTTATAATACTTAAATCCATTTTGTATATTTTTACATAATACCTAATGATAGTCTGTTAATAGAGTTCAAGTAAATACCTATACGAAAAATTCAGTTCAAATCCACTTAAGTTATTAATTTTAAGGTAAAACAGCTTTGTCAATTGACATAGCCAAATTTTACGAGACTCCAGCCAAGCTAATAGAAACGTGCGAAGTCGCACTAGCGAAGAGAAAAGAGATCATTGACTGGTTCGAATCAATCAAGTCTACAGAAAAGGTAAACTATAAAGTGTAATCAAGCGATAATTGTTTGTTATGTGTACTTTTTAAAAACTGTGAAGCCTCAAAACAAACTAGGTATGCACCAACTGCTGTTACGTTCTTCGTGCCAATAGAGGAACTTACTGCAGCCTCAGAAAGTGCGGTGTCTAGCTACATTACTAGCTAAAGCTGTTTAGTAACGAGTAACAACCATGTATGGACTCTAAAAGGAAAAATCATATCTTTTTCATGATAGTTATATTTTTTGTTGTTATTAGGGAATTAGTGTACATAAATTGTCAAGGAAGATTAACGAATTCACCGGAGAAAACGATATGTTGAAATGCTCCCTCGACCAAGTCAAAGCCGAATTTATGAAGGAGTTGGAACAAATTATTGATTTGTTAAGGTAAGAGCACATTATTACTTTGATCCACCTTTGTTATGTGAACGTGATTTTTGTGAGACTACAAGAGTATGATATCAATATTGTGTAATTGTTTTCAGGAAAGGCATAAACGAGACAATGGCTCTTCATCTTCGCACGGAAGAACTGACGTATGAGGTGACCGAATTGAATTCAAAGAACTGTGATCTCAGGAAACAGATACAAAATACTGATCATATCAGATCACACACAAACAAGGCTCGAATTGAGGTTGTTTATACTCGTAGTTTTTTATTGAACTAGACCACGTACTTTTTATTGCCTATTTCACATGATTTTGTTTATTTTAGGAGTTGGAGAGAGAATTAAAAGATGAAAAGTGTAAAAGAGCATTCATGAGAGATCGCCTTTCTCGTTCAGATGGGCTTTTGAAAAATAGTGCTGAGCGAACCGCTCAACTCGAAGCCACTTTGGAAGAAGCACGCTCTCAAATATGGTCTTTGGAGCGAACAGTGCAGCAGTTACATGAGCAGGTACCTACCCATCATTTACCACGCTTACTTATTATAGTAATATCCTAAGACTAAAAATACTCGCTATAAGATTAATATACCTACCCTCCAAACAAACCTTACATAATAGTGGTTGTTTGGTTTTTGCATAGATATGTCAAATGGTGAATCAGGCCGTCCTTGCTGGTAGTATATTTAATTAGACCAAGATTCAGGATTGTCGGCTTAGGGTTGAACCTCATGTATCCGCACAGAATCTCATTATTCCATAGGTCTCCCTTACTCTGGTTCAGAGGCGTCGTCATTTGCTTATTAGAGATAAATAAATTAACGCGATCAGCCGCATTATGAGTAAGGATCAAGGGTCAAATTTTACAGCGCAAATTTATTTTCAGAATAAAAAATTGCAGAGTGATTTTGACGAGGAGCTGAATAAGTTGACGGATTCCATTAAAGAACACACGGTGCAATTAGAAGACATTGTTGACGCCCGTGAGAAATTAAAAGCTGAGTAAGTTCTTTGTGATTGTGATATTGATAATAAATTTATACTTTCGAACTGTTAGCTAACGAAAAATCATTTTTCTTTATCAGGAAAGAGGATCTTGAGAAGCGACTCACGGAGCTTTCAGCATATTACAACGAGGCAATCGATAATACTAAGCACGAAATGAATATAAACGTTGCTAAGCTTGTTGAAACCGGGGAAAAATACGAGGAACAATTAGATAAAAACAAAAGGCTAGAAGGAAAACTAGAATCACTGTGTACTCAGCTGCTTCAAACAGAACAACGCTATAAAGAGACATTGGAAAAACTACATGAACTAGAGACGCAACTCAGTGAGTTTGATTTATTATAGATTTTTTATTTATTTATTTAATGGCTTTGTCGCTTGGCGACCATATCGCCCAGTACGACACAAATCAACGATAACAGCACATTAGCATAATGCTATAACTGCCAACCTATACAATTTTATTGCTTGATCTGACATCGTGCAAAAATACCATAACAGTATCCAACAACAAGTATACCGTCTCGATAAAACCACAATCTTCTTATATCTTTGGTTTCGCACATATCAACATCTTCGACCACCCCACACTCAAATTATTTATCATTGATTCTTACAGCATGGCTTAGTTGCATTTTGACGATAAACTGATTTTCCTATCTTTTCTTTGGCAGATAAAGGAGTGGAGGCTCAAAAAGAGCTGGTAACCACAAAGTGTGAATTAGAAAAAGCTAATTTAGAAATTAATGATCATAGAATTCGATTACTAAACCAAAATGAGGCTATGGAAAAAATAGAAGTAAGTTTAAAACTCAATACCGTATATTATTGACATACTATACACTAATAATGTTATTCAAATGTTTTAGGGGAGTTATAAAGAAGCTCTACATGTCGCGGATACCCTCAAAAGTGAAATATGTAGTAAAATAGAATATATTGAAGAACTTGAAAAAAAGCAGATGTTCTTTGAACAGCAGGCACAAGAAAAGTAAAACACTTATTCTAATGGTTTCATTCTAATAAGTCAATTAAATCATACATAGGTATGCACGTATGTGTTCGTATTATTAATATGAAAATGTTTATTTCAGCGAAAATAAAATGGAAACATATGTGGAGCAGTTATCGGCTCTCAAAATTCATATCAATCAGTTACAAGAAGATTTTGGTGAATTTGAAAATCTGAACGAGCTGCAGGAAACGGTGAATAATACGAAATATTAGATTTATTTCTAATATTTCGTTTATTCTAGAGCTTACTGTATCTTTCAAGGTCAATCAACAGCGAGCAAAGTTAATTGAAACAAGTCATAAGAATGGTGAACTAACTGAAGCTTTGGAAAATAAATCTAAATATCTCGAGCAGTGCACCGAAAGTCTTGCAGAGCACGAACAAATGTTGTTGGAAAGGGAGGACGTCATCAAGATGCTATCAGAAAAGGAAGAAGAACAGAACAACATTATTAAATTACTAAGAAACAATCTGGAGCTGAGGTCGCAAGCTGATAATGATGTAAGTCTAGAAACAATGGATCATCTTCGTTATAGCGGCACTTCACATGGCGTATTTGCCAAATAAAATGGTAAGCCGTTATGCAGACTGATGGATTCATCTGTTTTTCACTTCTCAAACATTCGCCCAAAATGCCATGTGAAGTGATGGCATAATAAGTAAGCTGTAAAATAGATTATAATAAATATTATGTATTTTACAGCTAAGCCAGCAATTAATGGAGAAAAATACCGAAATTGATTCCCTCGTTGTTAACTTAGAAACACGAAAACAACAAATATCTAATATGGAGAGAATCATATTGACGTTAGAAGATCAAACAAGAAAAGCTAGCCTTTTAAGGAAAAAAGACAGAGACCACATCACTACGCTGCAAAATAAAATCTCTGAGTTAGAATCTTTTCGTTTGGATGCGCTACGAACTGCAGATTCACCCGCTGAGAATCTAGATTCTCTAATCAAAATTCTAGAAGATGAATTGGGTACTCCTATGGACCTAAATATGGTATGCAAAATTAAGGATTTTGGTGAACGCAAGCGTGATAATGTTGACTATCTCGAAGACAAAAAACAGTCACGTTACCAAAGTGAACCTGAACAATTTCCAACGAAAATAGTGATGGGAAACTTCATAAAGAAGACTTACATCCCCGCAAACGATAACCAGTACGTCAAAGATAATTTAGATCGTAAGAAAGCTATAACAAGTATTGACACGCAGAAGTGGATCCCCGCGCAGGAATCAACACTCAACTCGCCGCCAGCGTGCGCCAAAAAACATAGTTTGTCGAATCTTCGTCACCATCTCCTCAGCGGAAGACAAAACACGCTTCTTACTCGAAATTTGCAAAACCTGAACTTTGATCAACAACGAGACAAGAAATATAAAATGTTTAAATTAGCCGGTCATAGATTGCAAAACTAATATACCCCTGTATTTTTTTTGTATATGTTTCTGTTTCACGGATTTTGTCAGTTCATTTCATGATCGATAAAAATGTACTGTACCTATTACGTTTGTGAAATAAAAATAAACTGTTTAATTCAACATTATCTTTAATTGGGACTATTTGGGACCACGAAACTTGTTTTACGGAGACATTATTTAATATTCACTAAAAATACTTTAATTATTTAAATTTTACTTATGAGAATATTCTTCTATTTGCGGGCAAGAACATTTTGTATCTGAAAAGAGAATTGATAGGTTAGGCACTAGGATTTAAAACCAATAGCAGGTCTAGTATGTAGATATTCATACAAGTCCCAACCTAACTGCATAGAGCACATGGGTGCGGCTCCTTAGGATTATTCCAGAGGCTGAAGCGTTCGTTTCACGTATGCGCCGTCCTGTTAGTTGGTATTCCCTTTAAAATAAATATACACATGGTGGTCATGGTTGACGCCACATTTCAACGACTGTCACTGTCATGAGACAAGTATTGGTACCCAGCCCGGGTAGTTTTTGTCTAACAATCGAAAAGTTTTACAATAACAATCAAGTATAACTCTCATATCAATGACGTCACGGAATCATAGGCAATCACAAACTTTTAGAAGTAGCTTCAACCTCATGAGAAATTATGAGTTATTTCTTTGCGACGCACGGCAATGGCAGTTGGCACGCCACACACGCAGTAACACGATTTTAATCGTGCGCTCGTGGCCATGCACTGCAGTTGGTGACTAAGGAAAGGAAGACAGTGCAGCAGCTAAAATACCAAACTTGGATTCTTGTCTATGGTGGAGGTGGAGTGCTGCAGCCGCAGCAGCTCGCGCTCGAGCACGGAGCGGCGGCGCTCGAGCTGCGTCCGGACTCGGCCCTCGCGTTCCAGCTGAAGGTTCTGAGAGAGCACAGCGCTCTCCAAGCGCAGCACGCGAGCCCGCTCGGCGCGCAACGCGCTCCACGTGTCGGCGGCTTTGGCACACACTGAAGATAGTGATCTTGACACCTGTACCAACAGTACGGGTAGGTACGTACCTTTTGTATAAATATTATGGTCTAATTGGCTATAGTTGTTTTTAAGTAAGTATATTTTAATTGTCATTCGCTGTTTCCACATTTCCATTTATTTAGAAATGTGATTAGGTACGTGCGAACAGATAGGGGCGATGAACCTTCGGTCAATAAATAATGTTCCTACATTATTGATCAATACTATGGCAGCAGGAAATATCTGGATCTGGATGGAAAAGGAAAGGATATAAAGAAAATAGCAACTTATACAATACGGCAGTACCTAGAATTGCTTTGGAAGTAGAGTATAATTTTACTTATACCTCTGCGTGTGTTATGTCACCCAGTTGCGGCGGATCAGTGCGGTTGTCTAGGAGCGCGGCGAGGTCGCGCCTGGCGCGGGTCATCCTCGCAAAGAGCTCCGCCGCTCGCTCGTGCCGCTCCAGCATGAGGCCGCGGGACGCCGCCGCCGTCACCAGCGCGGTGCGCTCGCGAGACAGCGTGTCCACTTGCATATGCAGCTCTAGCAACTAGCAATACAATTGCGACGTTGGCGATGATGCAATTAATGGCATGATGATCACGAAATTACTAGTATCAGATACATAGTTCCGGAAAAAGAAGCCTTTTAAAACCGGGGAAAAGGACGCTTTGAAGGTGAAGTCGAACAACCAAAACATGCTCATAAATAGTAGATTCATCAACTGTAACCATCCGTAATACTGGTATTGCTAGTGAATTTCTTATGCTTCGACGACTCCCGAGTGACTAATAATTAGGTAGAAAATTAGCTAATCTACCAAAACTAGACGGTAAGAGATAGAGACGGGGTCTGACGCTGACTATGCATGTGTGCGTCTTGTGAATTGTAAGTATCCGGTACAAACCTCGGTATGCAATTCCTGATAGGGAATATCTCTAGCATAGCATTCATAATTTCTCAGACGTTTCACTTCTAAGCGTAAAGTCGAAAGCTGGTCTTCGTATTGGGCCATGGTTTGTTCCCTATGAAAAATGTATATTAAGTATTTATTATCTTAATAATGGTAAAGCAAATAAAATTGAAGTCAATGTGTAAATAAATCGCTCCATACATTAGTTTTTCATTTTCACAGTGTTTTTCAATAACACGCTGTAGATTGCATATCTTTCGCTCTCGTTCTACCAGCTCCGTAGATAACTTATCCTTGACATTTTCAGCATCATCTTCTAGCTAAAATGTGAATCTATTTAATCATCGTAGAAATACGTAAGTACAATACATCTACTTTGTGACGGTATAATTAGATAAGTACCAGGTACCATTCATCACGCCACTCTCCTCATCAATATAGAGCATATACATATAGATCAGACTAAAATAAAATCGTAGTGCGTACCATAATTTGAGTAATATGTAAATGATCGTTCTGTGATGTCGCACGATGATAGATAATATTAGTGACGGACTCACAGATTTGTATAAGTTTTCAATTAGGAAGGTGCATCCAAAGCGGATCGGTTAACTAGATAATATAAATTTGCCGCGCCTAACGATTTTATTTTAGTCTGATCAATCGCTATATTGATGAGAAGAATGGTGTGATAACTATTTGGTACCACACCAAAACATACCAGTAGAACAGCTAGCTAGGTACGTACAGCAATCCGTTTCAGGGAGTTCAGAAAGCTGTCTTTATCAGCTCGACATTGTCGCACCTCTTCTTCGGCTTGAGACATGGCCACTCGCATCATTTGCAGTTCTTTCCACAATTCAGTCTCTCTTTCAGACGGTTCGTTCTCTATAAAGACACAGGGGTTAGTACCGTATCGTCGGGGAATAAGAGCGTCGCCAAATATTTATCTCATTACTAACCTTTACATGGTACATACTCCAGGCAGTGCATTTGCTCTGCGTTGACAAGCTTCATAGAATGCTCTTTTAATGCTTTATTCTGCTCTTCCAATTCTTTTACTCTGGTTTCCAGTTCTAATGCGCGCGACTCCGCTCTTTTTTTGTCTTTTTCCTGCACGGACATGTGCTAAAATTTATTTATTGTGTGAAATGAATTCGACGTCGTACGTAAAGACAACGGCAAAATATTAAGAACGCTGCAAGCATAAATATCCTATCGGAAATATCTCTTTTCAGGCCTACCCACGTTTGATTGTATCATAACTCATTGTGAATATTGATACCGACTCAGATCATTCTCAGGACTGTTATTGTATTTCCAAAAACAAAAGTGAAATTAATAGTTATGAAAGAACCTATTGGTGCGAGCTGTACTACATAAAATACTTCAGATGGCACCTGTTCAGCCAGTTGTAGCCGGTTTGCATCGAGACGCATTTTCAGCTCCGCCGCACGTTGCGCCGCATCTTTTTCGGCAGCTTCAGCTTGCTCTCGCAGTTCTTTCACTCTATCACGGAACATAGGCATTATGTTATTACGGGACATTGAAAAGAACGGCTGTGTAGTACTATCATTGAAAAGGAGACGAATTCCGATTAAGTGTTTGCAATGAGGCAAATTGTAATATAGCTGCTCCAGAATCACAACCACTCTACCTTCATCAAAACTTTTAATTTACCTTTGCTCCAAAGCGTTCCTCTGTCGAGACAATGTTTCTATGGCCATTTCTCCAGTTTTTGACACTTCGAGGAGCTTCTTCGACCGCGCGTCGTAGGAAGTCTCTCGGTGCCGATACTGAGTAAAAACTTGTTATGTATACATACATGGATATTATGTACCTGATTAACTTACAATAAACTCGTAAATTAGTAAACATTTCGTAATAATAATAATACAGCACGTTCAGTATTATAAAATCCAAGTACCTACCCAATAATTCAGAATGATACTATTCCCCTACGAATAGGTAATACACTTGACATGTTTGTCTCTCAACATTCCAAAAGTCAGCGACGAATACCAAAAAAAAGGAACAGATCCAAAGCAATCGGACCACTAATGAGTGTCACCACTTCACTGTCGTATGTGAATGTTCAAGAGCAAGTCTGCTAACGAGCTGTTCGAGTTCCTTCTGCTTGCGCCTGTTCGCGTCCAGCTCGGCCCGGTTCTCCTTGAGCTGCCGTTCCAGGGTAGTGATCCTGGCGCGAGCTACTCGCAGCATGCTCTCCGCCGCTGCCACCACGTCCTTTAGGGCTTCTCGAGCTGCCTTCTCCTTGGCCAACTCTTCGGTCACCGCCTAAACATATGAAAAGCAGTGGTTATGTTCAAAGAGAACGCTGAGCACTGTCAATATGAGTTGAGTTATTAATTGGAGCGGAAAATCTTTGAATTATTGTCGACCTACTTTTTATTAATTTGATTCGTTACCAGGTATTTTAAATTCTATTATAACTTATGCATAACGATAAAGTGATTAGAGCGCAAAATTGTTGATATTTACTGAATAATAAACAAAATTATACACGGTTTGATACACTTATAATAAAACATAATATTATGTATTAATTACAGCTGGGTTCGAGGATTTTGTTAAATACTCGTACGATTTAAACTATAGTACTTACGAGTATATAGCGCCTAATTGCACATACAAAATAATAATAAGTAAAATATATACAATACTGATAAATAAAGTTAAACTTGCTATCTACTTATTTTTCGTTGATAGATAATTTGTTATAAGTACCTAGTTTATTGCTCAATTCTTCCATACCTGTAATTTAAGCGTATTTCCGGAGCCGTCTTCAGCTTTGTGTTCTTCTTGGTTTTCTTTTTTGCATTGCTCTTCTATTTTATGCTGGAGTACCAATTTTTCTTTTTGTAATGTTTCCACTTTGTTAATAAGTGTTTCTCGGTCTATCCACGATATCCTGAAGATCGCACATAAATAGGAGTTTTTAACTTATGCTGTGCCGGTGCTGAGCAAAACTTTCTCCTAACATATACTACTTATTTGAAACTCACTTTGCTAAGTTAAGGCTGTATGTAAGCTTCGCTTTTAAGTTCTCTACTTTACCGGCTACCATTCTATGAAGCTGTTCCGTTTCCTCATCGAATTCATTGTTCTTTGTTTTCCATTCTAAATTCTGAAATATTTAGATAAATTAAAATGTCGTTGGAAGGATATTTATTTTTCCGTCTCGCTTTACTCCAATTTAAACTTTTAACAAACACTACTCACAGTGACATAAGTAGCACGATCGGGTCGGTGTTTTGCTTTTAGCAAATTGAGGAGATTTATCCGGCGAGCCATGAGTTCAGCGCCCATTCTCAATACCTCTTCTGGAATAGGGATCAGCTGCGCATGCAACTGCTGCAGTATTTGAGGACCTACAAAACGAAAACAGACATTTGAAAGATGAGGCAAAGTAGTAAAAACTTATCAAATACAAAAAGTATCATCGTATCAAAATATAGAGCGTCGAGCGCATCATGTTGCGCCGCACATAATTATGGCATGGCTCTCACTCCAATAGCCGCTTCATAATCCGTCTGATAAAGGAAATTATCTTTGTACCAATGAGGCCCCTTATCTCCGAGTTCAGCGACATTGGAAGGTCATCACGCACTAGCAGGAGCAGATCATGAGCCGGCCAGCCACTGAAAGAGAATATCCGGATCTCTGCCGTGGAGTCGTCGGCGGCTGTTCCCGCTCGCGCCTCTAGTTCCTTCACCGCAGCAAATTG
Organism: Hylaea fasciaria; assembly: GCA_905147375.1. Lineage (NCBI taxonomy): Eukaryota > Metazoa > Arthropoda > Insecta > Lepidoptera > Geometridae > Hylaea > Hylaea fasciaria. The sequence continues at coordinate 4,560,208 of LR990198.1, forward strand.
TTCTAGCAGTGAGTTCTGGGAAACAAGTACATAAGGTATGTAAGGCTGCTCTACTGTCTATAATATATTCATCATATCAAGTGTAGAAGTCTATTGCAACATTAATTTCTCAACACCTGTTGATATTTTACCAATTGCATCAGTCAATTTTGGTATTTTATTTGATAATGTTTGTACTTTTATATTGTACTTATTTTCTAATGTAGCTTATAAAAACGATGGTGCTGGTAATCTGTGCGCTTTGTAACGCGACGACAGGGTCGACAATATCTCAGTCATATTGTAATGTTGTCAGTCAACGGTCCCGGTTGCCGTAAAATCACGTAAGAGACCTCAGATTTTCTCGATACTACGTCTATGTAAGAGACCCTTGGACGGCTTGACAGGACAAGAACGCTCTTGTCATAGTCTGTCAAGCCGTCCAACACTATACTAAAATGTTCCTTACCTGTTGTGCAAACACAACTTTTCGCAATTTGATGAAATCTCGCTTTTTCGATGCTAAAACTCGTAATATTTTAGATATCACACAGTGAGGCAATATAGGCTGTGGAGGATTATCCGTACGTTCTGCAAGTGATGGATTATGTATGAACACATTGTATTATTTTTGGTAAGTATAAGACGAGAATTCGTTTGAATGTAATTAGGTACGTACCAATATCTTTACATTGCTCTTGGTCAGGAACGGTGTCGTTGAGGTTACGTGTTTTAGAACCAGACGAGTTAACTGAATTAATTGATAGCTTCTCTTCTAAACCTCTTTTACACCTTTCCTGAAGTATAACTGAAGGTGATAAGCTGTGACATCTTCTTTCTATTACCTTTTTCAATAATGCGGTACTCTGAAATTAAAAATAAGCTACTAAATATTCTGTACCATTATGCAATATCGGTTGTATTAAAGACAATTAATGGTATCATTGTTCTAAGTATAAACATTTGTAATGAAGACCTTACTCTCTGTTTTGTCGCGACCGGGCTGACTGAATGAATTCTCTTCTTTATCGGCGGTCTGAGTGCACGTTTCTTAACAGGATCGGTATCAACTGTGTTACATAATTAATATTTATAACCAGATGAGAAAACTAGTTGCGACACTTTTTATTTCCTATAGTTCTGCATCCAAAACGAACCATCCCTTGGTGTAATATTTTGACTCATGTAGGTTTTGACCTACCTACTTGAGACTGTAATTGTCAGACGTAAAGCTCTTTTCTAAACGGACCAACTAACAGGGTGCACAAAAATAGGCTAAAATCATACACCTACAATTTTACCAGGTAGTTACATTAGGTATCTGGTAAAATTGGTAAAAATAAAATAATATTTTGGCTTATCTATGGCAATGGATTTGAAGATATGGGATTTAGTTAAAAAAACATACGATAACCTACATGCATTGGTATACACAGGCAAGGTTAAACGTAAGGAGCAGTTTCTGTGCTAACAGTAGACAATTATATGACGATTTGCAAATAATGCTCGCCACAAAGTGTACTAATCATTGACTTTTTGTTAGCTGCAGTGAAGCTTTACCCTCAGCAATAACCAAGAAACGTTCCAAAGCGCAAGGTAAGCAATATGCATTATAAATAATATGTATTAGGTGAGTCCTAACTCAATGCTTAAAACCAGGTGATTCTGTAGAAGTACGGCACTTGCTACGGCTCCTTTATTTAATTAACGTGACTCCTAGGAATACAAATACAATACATATCAATACTATAAAATCTCACTGGTATCAATAATGAGCACGGCAACGTTATGTGTATAAATGAGCAGCGCACAGGGGGTGCAAACGGACCCGGCAGAAACTATGACTAAAATCTACATAGACATAATAAGTACCTATTAAATATTATTTAATAAAAATAATAACCTGTATCAATTGGAATTGTTGATTGAAACATGTTGGTAAGTTATTTTGTTATTTTTAGTTGTTATGTTTAATATTATATTTTTGTGAAATTATATATACAAAAATGACTTGCAAATTTTGACAATATCTGATAATCAAAGAGAATAAGTACAACATAGAGTCGGTAACATTTTATACTGGGAATACAAACGCTATGTATGTCCTCCAGTATAAAAGGTTACTCTATATGCGCTACGTACCTACAAACGCTACGCTTGATAATTATTGTTTATAGTCTGAATTTGATGTTATGTAGCGGTTTCTTCTTTTTCCCAGGTCATCGATCAAACACTAGGTTCTATTATTATGGAAATAAATTGATACTTACTAAGTACCTTCGTAAGACTATACGTCAATTTACGTCCCTGTGTATAGTAAGTGGTAAGTGGCTCAGTGCTGTTGAAATTATCCAAATAGGTATCCCCAATGCTGAGTCCTTCTATTAGCTAAGTACCTACATACCTACTGCTAAAATATAGGTATTTGCGATACGCTATCCGAAGACCTTGCAAAATTGGTTTCAATGTTAAATACAGCTACCAATAATATTGATACCGACTTATCTAAAGTATACATAGTAATAACGTGTACTAACAGATACAGATCTAAGTGTGATCGCAGACGATATTTTACTACTTACTATTATTATGTACTTATTATAATAATGTTTATAAAATATACGTAATTTTGTAATTTGTATGATGTAATAAAGAGCTTTTTTATCTCACATAGGTATGTAAATATAAAACCATACTTAATAATTATAATTATTATTAATATCTACCTACCCTAAATTAAATACCTACTAATAATAATTATGTAAGTAAGTACCTATATTTGTAATGGTAGGTAGTTTAGTTTACTTGTAGTACCTACCTACCTAGTATAGATAAAATGTTATGGAAATAAATCCTTTCGACTATAGGTATAACTAAATGATGTACCTAAAATGACGATGTTAAAGTGACACTAAACAATATACACTTAGGTATTAGGTATAAGTACTTACTCAAATAAAATACGAGATAAGTAGTACCTACTCGTAAAAGCAAGACTTGAAAACAAGTAGCTAATAGGTGTTTGTTTAAATAACAAGGGATTAAATTGTTATCTTTGGCCCAATTTCTAAAGTAGGTACTAAGTATAATAACTGTTAACGGGTGTACTTATGTATAAGTATAAGTATAAACAACTTCTAAATTACGTGTCTACTGTTGTGAAGGTAAAACGAATCGTATCAGTGATAGATAATGCTATGATTAGTTTATTATTCAGCAAAGGGTTTAATATTACAACTGAAATGTGATAAATAATACCTACATAATATTTTAATGAAAATAAGGCAATGAAGTTATTTTTTTAAATAAAAAATGCAAGCAGATCCATGCAACAACAATGCCAAAATTATTTCCACACAATGTATTGTATAAGTGTAGATATACTTTATGTATAGTCATAGGTCTTCCAAGAATTATTGACATTTGCATAACAACTGATGTGTCGCCAGGACATTGTCTCAGGTCCATAGTTGTAATAGCATTGCTACGTTGTAATTGATAGATATATGAATATTCTTTACTGTTGTTAAATAGTAGATACCCTATACAATGTTTTATAGAAGGTTCTGCCACACATCATTATCTGAATATAGGTAAGGTACCTACTGATTCTGAATATTATACATATTCGCTTTGCCGCCGCTGCTGCCGCGCCGCGCCGCCACCCTATCAATTATGCTGAACTTGTACAAAAATTGGGTGCGCTAGGTTTCTGATACTACGTCTATAGATGCGCAAGGTAGTACATGTAATATTTACGCATTATCGCTACCATGCTACCATTGTATCAAAATTTGAAAAATCTATAGCAGCGAAACACGTAACAACGAAATATCATTATCTAGTGTCAATCATGAAACAACTATAGGTATGTAGGTACCTAGTGCGCACGCCATAGGTACCGAAAATTGTCACACCTAACTAAGCATAATTATGGCTTATTCCAGATATCCCCTGGCAGTATCCCCTGCGCAATGGATTTTTTGTCCATTTTCCCCCTGCGCGTACAGTTTTCGCATGCACAGGGGAAAATTGGACAAACAGTCCAGGAATCCCCTGAACCATTATATATCTAGGTGCTTTCTACAACACGACCATGAATAGTCTAACAAGATGTCACAAAAAACTATCTTTAATTGATTATTATGTTCGTCGTGATATTTTTCAAACGAAATCATAGTTTATGTAAGTAGGTAAAAGGCCATTATAGTACGTAAGTAAATTTTCGAGGGATAATGTTAAAGAAACCTTCGGAAACGAGAACGTTTGATTTATCTGCAACTCTGGATATACCAAAGTCTTGTATTTACTTGTCTTACACAGCAACAGAACCATGATGGCATCTGAAGATTGTGCGTCTAGTGCGGCAAGCATTCTAGCGGCTTAACAGTTCGACAGCTTATCGGACGCAAGAGTGCCGTCGATAAGACGCAGTGCGCGCGCGCACGCCGTCAGTGCCGCGGACGACGCCGGCGCACCCGTCCATCCGCGCCGCACTCGCCGAAACCCTACATTTGCAAGTTCGCAACTTGTTTGAAAATAAAAAACAATTATTATACAACTGATATGTACCTGAAACAAAATCGGCAAGTGTTTACAAAACTGAAGTGCTGTGACGATTGCTTTGACTGTAACTTCTGCGGCTGAAGCGACGCAGCATTTCTCTTTAGCGCTCTCCGGTGAGTTTTACCCTCAATAAGTTTACTTTATAAATAAAATCATACTCGTGCTAGATGCTGCTATCGCACAAAGAAAAAGAATACGATTTCTTGAGGCTATTAACCAATTTCGCCGGGCCATTATGTGAATTCAAAAATAAGAACGGCCGTGGGCAGAGTACAGCCACCGTCGCCGATCCACGCTGTGGACAGATGCTTGTTTATTTATTTGCCACGCCTATTACATCGGTACGGTATAGCATTGAACATGACAATACCATGGAGTTCTGCGCACTCGGTGGGATAAGTGTATCGCATTCATTTTCTCTAACCTTTCCAATTTCACTCGTCTCGTTTACTACACGGCGCTCAGCAAAGTAGATACCTACTTAGAAAAATATAATGATGATGATGATGATTGTTATGGCAATAAATCATTTGTTATGATTATTTCCTATCATTATTATAGCATAGATAAATGAAATGAAAGACAACGATCTGCCTCCGTGGGTCTGCCCCAATTAGATAAACCCATCTAATTTGCAAATTCTTACTAAACGGTTCAGTTTTTGCAAAACTGGTGAAATTATTCAAGTTCAGAAACTTACAGTAAATTAACTTGCATTCAAATAACCAGTTGCCGCTGAACGAGATGAGCACGTTTCAATTTCGCAATGACATTCGTTATTGTCGTTCAACCGACCATACATCATACACAAAGAAATCTTCTATCTCTGCAAATAACAGATGTCGTGTGTTATGTTAAGTAACACTTTTCATTCATAATGCTTTATTAACTGATTTTAATCGCATAGGTATCGCATTGGCATAAACGTTCCTGATATCGTTCAAACTTTTATCTCTCCTTTTGAAATATGATTTTACATAATTATTATTTACTTGTAGGTAATTAATTAATAATTGGTTTTGCAACCACAGCATAATAATAAGTAAGGTCGTTCGCGTGATGGTAAGCGGCATGTCTACCCATAACAATTCTAGTACCTACCTACCGCTAAGTCCAGAAATCCCCTGCGCAGTGGATACAGCCAGGGGATTTCTGGAATAAGCCTAGGACGTAGCATAAAGTGGTCCTGGAAGGCAGAGTATTTTAACGTTCAGGAGAGAGTCATAGCTGTAGTATGTGAATGAAATAATAAAAGGAATAATGTAGAAAATAGCACAGTAGCTACCTACCTAGTAATGGAATAATACGGAATAACGGTGCGTTACGTCACATACAAGGGCAGGACTGTATTATGATTATAAAATTCAATGGCCGTTAAAATTAATCAATTAGTCAAAACTAAAAATATTAATTTATTCGTTTTATCTCGCTCGATGTAAATAGGTCAAACACAAACAATGTTGCGCTGCTGCCCGTGCCGTGAATTACAAGAATGTAGGTGAAGGACTTAAAACGCGAATAGCTAAATCTCTCCCATTTGAAGTAGGTTAATGCTTGTGGCTTGGCTGGCTTCCTGCATTATTTTGGAAACATAAAAAACTTAAAATTATTATTACATTTCAAACTATTATGAATAATAGTACTTTTAATCTACGTAGGATTAAAATATTCGATAATTATTATGCACCGACTATATGTATCTTTTTTTACTTTATGTTTACTATTTACGCAGCATAATACCTATGAGATGGGGTCGGCCAATCAAAGTGAGAATTTTTATTATCGTTTCATCTGATGCAAATGCAACCTACATCATTATTTACAAAGCTAAAGCGTGAAGTGGTATAAAAACGAAGAAAAGGTAGACCGTTATTAGGTAAAGGTTAAACGTGTACAGTTATGTACTACTCGGCCACACTGGGACAGTGCCTATAGTACCTCTAGCTGTACGGTCGCCGTGATGGATGATCCTCTAATAACGTGTGTCGGCCGGTTCAATTGCCGGAGACAGCCTATTAAAAAGTTGACGATCATCTTCCTCTACAAGGCGATCTTATCTAGGTACCTGTGACATTCACTTTACCAAACATTAATAGAAATACCTATAGGTTAACTTTTGGCTATGTCTAAAAGTCATATATTATGTAGAAATTGCACAGTAAAACATTGCGCGAGTTTGTAAACCAGACCAAACGGCAAAATGTTTACATTCCCTGGACTATTGAACCATTGAAACGATAATTGATTTTCGTTCGTTTACACTGCATTAATAATTTATTCGTGTTAGGTTTAAATCATTTTTCATAGGTGTGGATAGCGTCAATTTACGATGTACCACTCCATATTATTTTAATCGGATGCTACTCTAGAATCTCTAAAAGCCATAATAAATAATCATGTCATTTGAATGCCAATGAAGTACCGTAATGGGAGGTCAGTCCGAGCTTCCTTAATGATGATGCTATTAAATAAATACAATTAACTGACGAAATTGTCAACATACGGCTGATAAACTCAGTAGCAGCAGCGCGTCAGTTCCAACTGTTATCCGTGCCCGGTAGCTTCTACTTTCTACTAAAGACAACAGTGAGTATCTATTGTGTAGTGATGTTCCAAGAATACAGCAATCACATGACTTAAATGATAAAGAAGAAGCAATAGAATTATACACCTAAGTCTTTATTGTCTGTATAAGAGAGAGAGGGAGAGAGAGACACGAGAGTAGGAGTGTAAAAGGTGCCAAAAGCTGGCCTGTTTCTTCGTCGTAGGCGCCGGAGTCAATGTGCTTTGGTATTCTGTTCTCTATATATAAATAAGTTTTACCACAAACCTATCCTCAAATATGGAGACGACCGTTACCAGCTCCAACATTATGCCATAAAAAGTTTAAATGAGCTCTAACTGGAACGGTGTTCAGATATCTATGAATGTGACTCAATAACCACAAATAAAAACTCGCGCACCGGTATAGGCGACAAAAAATATTTGTCCTAGATTAAAATATATTTTGATGCATCCGATTATCAGTCGAACGCGGCTATCGGTATGATTTAAATATAACGATATGTAAATAGGTAGGTACACATACTAATCTTCGTAACATTTTATATTAGCCTATCGTTATTTCGGTTCTTTCGTTTTATCTAATGATCGTAAATGTGCGAGCAACGAACTTTAATTTCTTGAAGGCTTGCCAAAAAGCTCTACCTCACACTTTTTGACGTTACATCTACGCTAATAAAGTCCAACCAATGACTGAGAAAAGTTTTGTATTATCTACCTGAAATATTAAAATTTCGAGGGCGATTTATGCTCCATATAATAATAGTTGTAAGTACTCGTACTATGCCAATGCATGACGATTTTCCTCTCAGCAGCACACGTCAAGCTTTATCATAAAACCACCTGATACAACGTTTGATGTTGTCTAGAGTTCCCGCGGAGTTACAGAAGCGATGGCAATGAAAGAGTGGCTGCAGTGGCTGCCGCCGCCTCGCTCGCTGCTGGCTCTGCTGCTAGCAGTCGCCGGTTTCAGCGGGCGTTTGTTCGCATCACACTTCACTCACTCGCCGACTCTGCTCGTCGACACCTGCCACTCGCTCTGCCGGCTCGTGGGGCTCATCACCACGCTCCTAGCCTATAAGGTAATAGGGCACAGGTTCCGTACCCTTCTTTCGTGTTGATGTTCTAATCATTTCTACGCTGTGATGTTTGAAAAATCATGTTAATACAGCATTAGCCAGAGATGAAATCTAATAGCTGCTCATTATGGGTTGCGCCAGAACTTTTAGAACTTTTTATAAATCATGAAAACTCCTCTGTTGAGGCTGCTAAGGCTCCTATTTAATATTGTATCTCGATAAATGTGATATACATTTCTATTTTTCACAAATATGCGGAACACCTAATGGATGGCAGACGGAAATGAAATAAATACTTATTTAAAATGCACTCATTAGGAATGGCAGTATAATTATGAAAGTGATTTTACTTACTACAGTACGAAAGAGCAGATGAAGGCGCTGGGCGGGAAGGCAAGCTGCGGAACACGTTCGGCTGGGCGCGCATCGAGGTGGTGGGCCGGCTCTCCGTGCACGTGCTGTTCGCTTCCTTCGCACTGGCGCTGGTGGTGAACGCGCTGCAGCTGGGCGTGCACTCCTCGCACGGCCAGCCGCCGCGGTACCCGAGGGTCATCGTCGGTAGCGCCGTCATCGGACTGTTGCTGCACGCTGTCAATTACATGCTGCTGGCTGGTAAGTTCTCGATATTCTCGAGTTTCAATTCGGATGGTGGTTGCGGCATGCATAATAATATGTGCAACGTATTCGCAAGGCTAGCTTCCGCGATTTTTCAGATTCCTATAATTGGTTAGATGTTCTGACATAAGATAGTGTACTTAATAGTTCTGCTGTTAATTCTATTCCCTGGGATTTGTCTTATTTTTCTTCCAAACTAGGAAAGAACGACATGTTTAGTAAACAACATTACGTATTCCAGATAACGCACGCGAAATACCTACTGCAATCATGAATGCGGTGCCCATAAATACTGCCATTCAGAAAGTGACGAATGAAAATGCTATACTCGTATATCATAGACATACCTTTTCCTAGCAATTTGTACAGTGAATTAGTGTGGTGAGGTGTCACGAGAGTGAAACCCACCGGTAAGAGCTGCGGCGTATAATATAATGTCATAAAATGAATATCTTATGAATCCATACGTTGTCAAACGAGTTAGTACCTACTAACTATAGTACTTAAAGGTTTAGATTAGAATCTAAATATTATTATAATTATTATGTGAATATTATGTTTTTGCTATGGTTAAGTTAGAACGCTGTTTATCAAATACCTAACTAGTAAAACGAACGGTGGGTTAGCTATTGTAGGGGAATATTGAATAGCTAACATGGTAATGAAAACATTGTGGTCAATTGATCAAACTATGTAGGTACCTACACGGATCGTTTAGGTATAACTGCTACGGAAACCATAAACAACTTACCATTACATGCTAAGATTACGTGAATGTTAGCAATGTTATTGTTAAAGTTTGCTAGCGTTTGCCCGCAACTTCCTACAAGTGGACTCCAAATTTTTATGGGTTTTATTATATTAAATGATAGATAGATAGCTCTTTATCTCTATATCGTTATTACCGAAATGTATGTAAAACACAGAAAAGGCAAACTTAATACTAGATACAATGGGTGGTACTTATTATGATGTTATTTTAGGTCGTGAACTGAGCTACAGTCGGCGGCTAAGCATGACCGAGGGCGGAGGCGTGGTGCTGAAGACCGGGGCTGGGGAGCCGGTACTGGCGCACGCGCCCACCGATATCGCAAGTGAGTTCCAAACAAATCTTAGCCATTCCTACACTTACGAGTACATTAATAGCGGTAAGAATGATAGATTTGTGTCAAAGAACACAAACATTTCCGTGCGTGTTTCAGTTTTATTTTCATATTACGAACCATCAATCAAAACTAATGAAAATGGCATGAGACAATAGCAAAACCTATCATAGGCTGACGTAGATGCCCATGATATCTTGAATAACAGTTTGCAATACCTAAGTTACTGTACAGTAGAGAATACAATAGTACCTAGACGAACCGCGTTATATTATTGTAGCCCATTTACTTACCTACGATAATAAAATGAATAAGTATTCCAGCGCACTTGCTAATAAAATGTAAACTACGCACGTGGTGTTATAGATAATATACTACCTGATTATAGTAATGGGATACTTGCGCTGTATCTTCTGATACTGCGCTTCTTCGCTTATACGTACCTACCTACATAATGTACCTAGGAACTTAATACTTACCTAAATACGAGACATAAGCTTGGTCTCGTGCAGACTCGTGCTATGCGTACGAGCGCGTCGGTTTTCTCGGATTGTCCTGTCCTTGGCAATTTATTTTAGAGAGTATGAAATATTACCTTATGTCTCAACTTATCATCAGTAAAGATTATGGTTACAATGAAGTTCTCTCTTTCAGGCAGTCTATTCGTGATGGGAGCAGGTTTGACGGCTGAGTGGGAGCCGGTGGCCTCTCGCCTCGCTGACCCTGCTCTCTCGGCGTGCGCTGCCATTGTGCTCGTCATCTTTAATTACCCTTTCAGTAAGTTTTATTCGATATTTTTTGGACATCAGGTATTGACAAAAATGATCTTAATATGAGATCATCAATACTAGATTAGCAACCGATGAGGTGTCGGCAACTCGGCAATGACCTATCATTCTATAGTGGGCTCACTTATTTACACGCTTTTTAAGTAGATACAACTGTAACTGCTTCTCATGCTGTCAACAGCTGCCTACTGAAGTGGAAACAACGGGCAAGAGATAATCCGTATCCGCCGACACAATAGAATGTAATATTACCATTGAGATATTATTACGCAAATATTTCATAAAACACTTCGTCCAACGCTTTTTCAAGCGAGTGAGGTCGTTGATCAACGCAGTTTTTGGAATTCAGATAAAAAGATTTACCGTTTAGACTTCCAAGCGTGTTTAACTTTTTTGCTTTTTTTCTTGACCATATCAAATAACTCATCTTGTTATGCCTACCTTGTCAAAGAATACAAAACGATTTAAAAGTTTTCAAATTCTCGTGATTCCAATGCCACATTGGCTGTATGAACAGCTTCAACTTCTATATTAGGTATACTTATAGTGTAATATGGATGTTTACCACAAACTCTCATTACTCTTAACTAAATCTTTGGAGTACGAGTAGTAGGTATGCATGGAAAGATAGATAGATAGATAGATAAGTTGTATGCAAGACACTGTTGGAGTTTCTCATGTCGATGTGTGTTCGTGTTGTGTGCAGTGCGGTCGGCGGGGCTGGTGCTCCTGCAGACCGTCCCCGAGGGGCTGGGCACGTGCGCCCTGCGCGCGGCCGCGCTGCGCGTGCCCGGCGTGCTCGCCATACACGAGCTGCACGTGTGGCAGCTGCACCGGGACCGCGTCGTGGCCACGGCACACGTCTCTTACTGCTCACATGAGGTGAGCTACCAGTCTGCTTCTGCAGCATCAACGACCAACGTGTCAATGTTTTGCAGGTGCTTTCCTTGCTGTTCCAGGCTCAGCCAGCAGTAACACTTGCACATGTCTGCCTGTTATAGACATTTGGTAGTGATAGGAAGCCGAAAGGTCTAAAAGGAATATTATCGAGCGAGCCTTGTGTAAGAATCAATGATACTTACATAAAATATTGAAGTCGAACTTCCTAAGCAAGAAGCTGTTCAAGGCAGCACGTGCGACAAGCATAACGTAATATAAATTATGTATATCATAAATCAATTCTCACGTCATGTTTTTTTCGATGACACTGATAATGACTCCACAATAGCCGTTATCTCTAAAAAGTAAAATTTGACGTACAAGTGCTACTTTATTTCATTATTACAGGATTATGTGAAGAGTTCGGAACTGGTGTGCGATGTTTTCAAACGACACGGTATTAACTTGGTCACTCTGCAACCAGAGTTCACCCTCGCCGATTTAATGGGTAAGAAATCTCGATTTGGTCAACAGTTGGTACATTCAGGTATGCTCACTGATAAAGTTTAAGGCTTGTAATGGAACGTGCATATAATTTGTACAGGTACAGAAGAAGATAAAAAGGCGATGATTGACTTCGCTAATGACGCATGCTCTTGTCCATGCGCCAAGGAGTGCACTGCGCCGAGGTGCTGTCAGACGCCACGGAAACCTCCCGTCACGCGCGTATAAAAACAAAAATCGGAGAAGCTACACGACAAAACTGGTTGTTCAGTTACAGACAAATAGAATAACCAGAGAAGACACGACAAGTAGTTAGTTGAATTCGGCTGATTCAACGCAACATTTACACATTTTGGACAAATGAGAATTAAACGTAATCTTCATTTTGGCTCAAGGATCACTGTACGGATTTGGCATAGTCTTCATCGAAGTACCCGATTGAAACTATGTTCCAACAATAAATGAAGTTGAAAATAAGGAAAAGGTGCATCGATATGACAGGGTTCCCAATGTAGAACTTAATTAAGTCTTGCCCAAGTTTTGTAGTCAAGTATGTATAGACTTCTATATCTACTACTGTACATAGATAAGTTAGAATTAAGAATTAGAATAGACTCGCGGTGTGCTAGGTTCCGAATTAACTATTTAGTAATGTATGACTTTATGTAGTATAGGTAGGTATATATCAAAACAATGGTAGGGCGCCGCGACGATAATTTATCAATCGTATCAAAACTTTTATTCAGAGTGAAATGTTTCGTTTTCCACAATAAGATAGAACTGACACCAAAACGACAAACAAACTAATACAACTAGAGGCGCTCCATGAGCAGCGACAAAGCGGCGAAATTTCTAGTGACTAGTAAATGACAGAGCGAGCCTACAAGAGTGAAAGTGTAATGAATAAAACCGCGGCTGGATGGTACGCGCCGCTGCGTTGTCACTCGACTGCAGCGCATGGCGGCGATTGATGCCAATATGCATGATCCAATGGTATAATGATGACATGTGTATTGTTGAACCCGGAAACGACGGCTGTGTCCATTCGGCATTGTAACATTGTCGTTAAAGGTCAAATTATTACGAAACAACCTGGTCACTAATATTTCCATTACATACACTGTTGCTACCAGATTTTTCTGATGTTTTTTGAAATAGTATACTATAAATGATATTTTCATCCAAAATTTCAACAATAAGTATTTGCTCACATAATGAAATGCCATCTTGCCATACAAATAGAAAACTTGAAGATGTTATAAAATAACAAATAATTAGGTTAGTTCCTAAAATAGGTTAACGTCCAATAATTGATTATATGAATCGGTTATTAGTCTATGGCTATGTATAATTTATTTTAAAATATGTAAATATTTAGAATAGGAAATTGAGTAAAATCAAGGTTATGGTAAAATACCAGAAGCGCAGGTTACATCAAAGGCCCGTGACAAATCCCATTTCAAGATGGTCTTTCGATGTGAATGAATGAGACTAGGTCAAGGTATGATTAACCTTTTAGCTTCCTGGTATTCGACTGTTGTATTGTACAAATTAAGCTGCGGAGCGAGCACAGTTACCAAAACACTTTGTTAAAAATATACTGAACTTACTAACAGAATGTAAAAAAAAAACATTGTACCTACTAACAACGCGTCACATCAGTTCGCTATAGACTACAACTGCCCGCCTGGTTAGAACTTAGACAAATCTTATAAAACAGGAGCATCCTGTATTTTGTAATGCTCATAATGCTACAGAAACAGTGTACCTACGCCCGAGATTTTCATAAAGCATATTTAGTGTGAAGTCATGTGCCGATTGGTGTCGTGCGCATACAGATAAATAATATTGATTGCTCCTGAAGAAATACATACAAAGCGACTGTGATGTTCCTTGGAAGTATTAAAGTAAGAAAAAAGTATATAAAATAGTTGTAAAAATTAACCTACGTGAAAAATTGCTAACAGCATTTAAATATTTTCAAATTAACATTAAAGATTTACTATGTAGAAAAATGTTAAGGAGCAATTTTTCAAAGTAGGTGATAGGTACCTAATTAATATGATGAATTAATACATATTATAAGTATAATAAGTTACAATAATAAGCTAAGAGTGCGGTGTATAAAGTTGTTGATTACAGTTTGTGAAAACAATTAAACATTTGTGTTTTACAATTGAAGGTTGTACTTAGTTATTTAATTACTTAGCTGGCTAAATATATTTGTTCGATATTGAATTACTTTCCATTGAAATAAAACAATTGCATTGAGTTTAAATGGATGACTTTATTATGGTTAACTTAAAGAAAATACTGGAAATGCCCTATGAAACCGAGTTATTTATAGTACATAACAGCGATATTATTTTGAAGCGATACCTACAGATAAATTCTAATTTCATATTGTTTTCTTATTGTTTCTGCTTTCTTCTTTCAGCAGTAAGTAGGTACATTCACCTACTACTTAGTTTACTACTAAGTATCGTAAAGTGAATAACATTAATTACTGTATTACCTAGGTATTACTTATCTATATCACACTAGTACTAGGTACTAGGTAAAGGTAATTATTTTAACGGTCTACATAATTATAACATAGTTATAGATGTATAGAGTAAAATATTATGAAAAATGTTTAAATTTGATCATAATATTCTTAGCTAGTTGACCTGGCTGACGTATTTTTAACAAAGTCACCAATAGCATATTTTCGGCTGTTCTTTAGGATTTATCAAACGTTTTTTCCCTAAACATAATAATATATGTATAACACAAACATAATTAATTAATTATATAATTAAATAAATTATAAATAACTACTCGTCCTCAAGGGCCCAAGTGTCGCTGTTGTAAAGGTTGTAAGGTGACGCGGTGGTGGTGGCGGTGGCGGTGGCCGCGTGGCGACAGTACCCCGGTCGGCACTCGCGACTCTTCACGACTCGCCGACACGCCTTGCCCTGCCCGGCCTCCGGGCGCTAGACAACAAAGTTGGTGCTATCTCGCTGCTGATAGTGCTCGATCACGCTTACTCGTAACGCGGGTGCGGGCGCGGGAGCGAAATATCAAACATATAGCGTGATATAAGAGTGTTTACCTGTTTACGTACAAATCGCACGTTCGGTCTAAGCTATGTCTACCGCGCCCGCGTCCGCGCCCGCGAGTTACCGTGAACGAGCACATTATAGTACCTTCCACCTTGAGAAGTGTATTACTTACCACCACCATGCGGTAGTTCAGTTTGAGAGCATATTCGCAGTCGCCGTGGCAGGCGCTCCATCCCAACCATCGGCTCGTCTTACAGTCCACATCTGACAACATTATTTTCCACAGATTAAAGGATGGCAATATTTATTTTCCACTTATGCATCATCCAATAAAAGAAGACAAAAAAATAGAAAACAAACGAATAAATTACCATAATAAGAACCGGGTTTTGTACCGATCACCGATACAAATTCTGATTATAAGTTGGTAAGTGTATAATTATCCATACTAATATTATAAATCTGAAAGTAACTCTGTTGATCTGTTTATCTGTTTATCTGTTTATCTGTATATCTGTTTGTCTGTTTGTTTGTTACCTTTTCACGGCTAAACGGCTGAACCGATTTCGGTGAAATTTGGTATAGGGGTAGATTGGACCTATGAGACGGACATAGGCTATCTTTTGTCTCAAAAAATAATCTCGAAGGGGATGAAATAGGGGTTGAAAGTTTGTATGGGAAATCCATAATTCCTCAAGTTAGGGATCTGAAAATTCTTATTTAGGCTTTTGGTAAGAAATAAATAAATACGGGTTTCAGCTTTTTTGCAAAATCATCCCTAAAGAGGGAAAAGCAAGGGGGTTGAAATTATGAGGTAATCTTTAGATACACCCCCTACGGACCACAATAAACGGCTAAACGAATCGTAATTTAAATTGAAAAGTAATTAAGGGGGGAGAGTGCGATGGGAGGAGGGGGAGAAAGGGGGAAAGTGGGGTAAAGGGAAGAGTGGGGGGAAAGGGGGAGTAGATGATAGAGTGAGGGGAGAAGAGGGTAGAGTGGGGAGAGTGGGGGGATAAAGAGGGGTGAGTGGAGGGAGAAAGAGGGGAGAGTGGGGGAAGAAAGAGGGGAGAGTGGGGGGAGAAAGAGGGGTGAGTGGGGTGAGAAAAGGGTTAGAGGGGGGAGAAAGAGGGGAGAGTGGGATGAGAAAGAGAGTAGAGTGGGGAGAAAGAGAGGGGAGAGTGGGGGGATAAAGAGGGGTGAGTGGGGAGAGAGGGGTGAGTGGGGGGGAGAAAGAGGGGAGAGTGGGGGGAGAAAGAGGGGAGAGTGGGGTGAGAAAGAGAGTAGAGTGGGGAGAAATAGAGGGGAGAGTGGGGGGAGAAAGAGGGGGAGTGGGGGGAGAAAGAGGGGAGAGTGGGGGGAGAAAGAGGGGAGAGTGGGGGGAGAAAGAGGGGAGAGTGCGGTGAGAAAGAGAGTAGAGTGGGGAGAAAGAGAGGGGAGAGTAGGGGAAGAAAGAGGGGTGAGTGGGGGAGAAAGAGGGGAGATTGGGGGAGAAAGAGGGGAGAGTGGGGGGAGAAAGAGGGGAGAGTGGGGGGGATAAAGGGGAGAGTGGGGGGATAAAGAGGGGAGAGTGGGGGAGAAAGAGGGTAGAGTGGGGGGAGAAAGAGTGGAGAGTGGGAGTGAAAGAGGGGAGAGTGGTGCTAGAAGGCGGGGAGAGTGGGGGGAAATAGGTGAGAGAGATTGAGTGCGAAATATATAGAAATAGAGGGAGAGGGAGTGAGCGAAGGAGGGAAAGGAAGAGATATAGACGGAGAGGGTGAGGGAAATAAATATAATGGATGAGATGGACAGGGAGAGGGAACGCAAGAGATTGAGAGTGGAGAGGGATATTAATGATATAAAGATAGGGAAAGATATAGAGATATAGGGAGAGGGAAAGAGATGGAGGTAGAGGAAGAGAGATAGAAAGAGCGAAAGAGGGAGAAAGATAGAAAAAGAGCTAGAGAGGGAGAAAGATAGAGGAAAAGGGAGAGAGAAAGAGACAGACATATTCTTACCTATAACTGTTCCCCGCGACATCAATTGATTTTCTAAACAGTTTACATTTATATAAAAATGCGAACGAAGTTGCGGGTATCAGCTAGTATTTTATAATGTGAATAGAGAGAGAATGGAACGCCACTCACTCTGCCACCATCATTGTTTCCTGGGAGTTTTCTATGTGTAATCGTCTTTCACGTCATCAATGTCGTGAAAGACATCACTACATATTTGTGTTATGCTTGCCTTTTCAATAAAGTACTCTACACTACCTACTGCTAAACGCAAACAATAAAGTATAAAAAAAGAAATAGGTAAATAAAATACAAAAATAACACAGAACAAGTTATAAGTTGTTGTAGTAAATGGCAATTTATATAATAAACATAATAATATATTCTGATACCTACTGATCCATTCTGTTAAAATATCTTCATTGATAATTTAGCATTAAACCAGTCCAAATAATGTCATACCTTCTTGGAACATGGGAGCGTCGTTCAGCATAACCTCGTTGTCTTGGTTGGAAGGTGTTGGCTTCCACTTTTTGGTGGTTACCGTTTCGTTAGTGGTTACCACTGCAACAAAATACAAATAGCAAGTATAATATTTATTAGTTGCCACCGAGCCACTGCCCCTTTTGACGAATGAGGTTGTGTCGGCCTCTCATGTCAGAGTTTGTCAGACGTGCGAAGGTTTCTCTGACGTGTTTGAAACTGACAACAAGCGGGACTGGCCATAGAGTAACTTCTTATACTGGGGACTGGAGGCTCGACGTGCTCTCCGAAGCACGGAGCGATGGAATTCCGCACATAATTTGCCAAAACCCGATCGAACCGCAATCTATTTACCAGGTTCAACAGTGGTGACCGCAGCGGCGGTGAAGTTCCGGTGCAGACAGTTCCGCTGGCAGAGCGCGAGGTTGCGGAAATTGTTTGCATTGCCGCCGCAGCCGCTGAAGCCGAACGGCTCGCAGGCGCCCCGCGGGTAGTCGTAGAACCAGCGCTCTTTGTATCCGCGGCAATGCCCCACGGACAACGGCAGCATGCACACCTCTGTGGCAATCAATCGAGGCTTTAGAATCACTGCTAACTGACAACATTATTTTTTAAAGCTAAACGAGCAGGCAATGCGACAGTAGGCTTTTCTCTATCAGTAAAAGACTCTATTTTAAATAAGAATGAGACTTCGGAGGATTTCGTACCGTTTTGAGGGAGATTGGGTACCAAATTTGCCTCGAATGTCCCAACAAAGTTCGCCCACAGAACGGTACCTTCAGGCACTATGGTATCGTCGCAGCTGCCGTCGTCTCCGTCGCACAGCGCCTCCTGTATCGTCAGGGTGAACTGGCACCGCTCCAGGAGCTCGTGCGACTCGTTCACTATGTCCGGAGGGGCGGTGATGTTCGCAATGGTCGGCTCCTGCATGTAGATATTTGGAGTGGTATTCTCGGGTCGTCGGCAATGACAGTTTGCGAACGAGGTAGACTAGAGACGCTCTAATCCTGGAGCCACACGTATCGTCATCGTCAACGGCTGACATCGGAAATTGTCCCGATGATTTATCGCCATAAATTTGATTGGTCACACCATTGTTATCATCAACAGCCAAATTCAAAATAAACCTAAATCAATAAAAACGTGAACGTAAAAAATCGGGATATTCAACGGCAATGCCAATGCCATAATATCCCGATTATGTGGCTAAAGTTACGGCGAACGTCAAATGACGTCAAACAACGGGATAGTCAATAGGGATACCACGATGCTTCCTTATTTGAAACAGTCCTTGGGCCTCGGGTATATTTATAGTACTAGCTGTGCCTCGCGGTTTCACCCGCGTTACATATACAACACCAATTTGAAAGGTTGGCGTAACTGGTTTATTTATGAACCGATTGACATGAAACAAACACTAAATGTTAAGTGAAGCTTACTTACCACAATATATTAGTGAAAATCACATCTAAATCGGATAAGCCTTTTCTGAGATTAGCGTGCCCAAACGCACAGACAAACAGACAGACAGTCAAAAATTCTAACTATCATTGTTATGGGTGCTATTTGCGTTGATAAAGGTCCCAATAATATTTTTTCTCATATACCTTCCATGTACAGACAGCAATCCGTTACATTCTTATTATAATATGTATAAAATAGATAGAAGATAAACACTCGCAGCGCGTACCGAAGGACGGACACTCACGATCATCTGCAGCTCCAGGAACCTCCGGTTGAGGTCCTCGGCGAGCGCCCGCGCCACGTAGTCCTGCACGCGCGTGTCCCGCGCGCGGTACACGCGCGTGCGCAGCCGCCGCCCGCGCCCGCAGCGCGCCGAGCACGGCGACCACGAGCCCCACGCCGTCACGGGGCACGACGGCGTGTGCGGCGCGTCCTGGGGCACGACGCGACCGACGGCGTAGTCGGAGGGTGTTTTTTTTCGATTGTTGTCATTACATTCAAAATTCGAATATCTTTAAGTGTATTCCCGTGGACCCGAAAAAGCACCTTGAAAGTTGGGTACCGCCGGATTCAGAATCATTCATTCTTGAACACTTGAAGAAGGACTAAGTGTTATTAAAAATATTTGTTCCTAATATCCAGTCGTCACATAACTACATAACTGCGCTTGAGTCAATAAAGTATCTACATACCTACTTTTGACACATGCAGATTGCAGGTATCTTAAGAATTTTGTTTTAGAAACATTTTCTAAACTTGTAATAAAATAGAAATACTTAACCGAACAGATAAAAAGGGAATTATTATACTTACGATGAAGAACCAATCGTAGTTAGTCATGTTTATGAAGCGGTCGGGAACCCTGGGCAGATAAATTATAAGAAATGTTATTGGAGTGAGAGATGACAGCCGCGCGGTAACTTTCGTTCGCGTTTGTTTTTGGCTCGCCCCGTGCTTTAGAGGACACGGTTCCGATCTGTAGTCTAGGTGCGGAATGGCCGCGTTTTCATATTCTCAGAATGGTTGATAGCAGTCGTAAAGCCACGCCAGAAGGTTTAGGCAGCCTGACAAAATCTGATACCAGAGGGTTCTACCGCATTCTACAAACAAAACTGATAATAGACATAGCATCGAACTCGAAGGAAGAGTGATAAAAAAATGCTTAGGCAACTTACGCCTCGCACGGCCCCGCATCGCACGGCATGGCCTGGTCCAGCACGGTGCGCGCGCGGTACCCCACGTGGCAGCGCTTCAGGCCGCGCGGCGCCACGTAGTGCCGCGTGCGCGCGCGCACGCCGCAGCCCTCGCACGGGCCCCACGCCGACCACGCCGTCACGGCGCACGGCCCGTGCGCCGTCGCCGGCTCCGGCTCGTACTCCGACGGGGCCCTGCGCGACGGAACCGGTGAGCGGCGCGCGACTCCGCGGTGCCCCGCCCGCGGCGTACCTGCAGTCGCGGCGCGGGCCCCGGCACGGCTGGCGCTGCGTGAGCTCGAGGCGGCAGGTGTCGGCGGCGACGCGCGCGGGGTACACGTAGTCGCGCTGGCGCACGCGGTGCCCCATCCCGCACGACACGCTGCACGGGCCCCAGTGGCCCCAGTTGTGGGTCGCGCACGCGCCGTCCTTGCCGACTATCGGCTGCGGCGCCTCCGCGCCGTGATCTGTCAGTTTTCATAAAATCGACGAACAAAATTTACGAGCTTCTGACGAGACATTGAACACACCTACTGTTTAGCTCCTCCGTTAGCTCCGAAAATTTTAATCGATGCCCCTCAAAATTAAAAAGTTTTCCTCGGGCAAAGTTGTCTGCGGGAATCGATATTGGGGCCAGGCGGTAAACACGCTAAACGGGGCAGACTCTCTCTAAATTATGTTTGTGGCAATATATTATAGTATGTGGTCGTTACTGACCGCCGGGCTCGCAGCTCTTCTCGTAGAGGCGGAGGCGCGTGAGGCGCAGCCGCGCGAAGGGGCGCATCTCGCCCGTCGTGCTGAAGAACGGGGAGCGCACGTCGCGCGGCCAGTCCGGCCGCAGCGCGCGCACCGGCGCCGCCGGGATCGTGGGCATGCGCCGGGACTAGAACCGGACAGTCATCGCCGGATTGTACAACTCGACATTCTGCTAACGGCGTCGTTCGTTCGTAAACAATGGGTAATTTCCAGTTGTCACCCCCATTAATGTCCCCAGTGGTTTCAACAGGGAATTATTGATAGAATGTGTCCCTATTGCCACCACTGGTGACGTCCCACTGCTGACACTAAGCTGGTTTCAAGATGCATATTAACCAAAATTGAAAAAAATAACTATGAATGCCTAAGTTTTGTAACCTACCACGTGGAAGTTTTAGACATCGTTTCCACTTCTGTTGATTTGGAAACCAACGAGTGTTTGTAAAATTAACAGTTTACCTACTACAATGTTTTTTATGTTTGATACGTTATAGATAAAATAATGTTATATTATCATTATGTATGACTCAGCTGTTCTTAATTGTTGTTGTTGGAATTAACAAAAACAAAACAACGTACAATATACCCGAGTCCGTTATCAGTTCCCGCGTCGTACGGGTACAGCGGCAGCGTGAGCGACCTCGTCCAGGTGCAGTTGGGAGCGCACAGCTCCAGGGCCGACACGCCCACGATCCAGTCGGGCGACGGCGCGAGCTTGGCGGCGAGCGACACCAGGTGATGCTTGGCGTCGACGCGGAACACTGCGAACGTGTTTGGGGAGCCCGCGCCACCCACCTGCTGCCAGGATATGCCACGCGCTTTGATGATCGTGCGGATGTGGTCGCTCTGGAATTAGGTAGGTCTTCGGCATCATCCGCTCGCTAAGTACTGAGCGCGGGTCTAATACTCTAACTTCCGTGAAGAGGATTAGGCTGTAATCCGCCAGGTCCGGATTGGTGGATAGCATAGCTCCGAAATAACTCTCGGCCATGTTGGCGGGTTTTAAAATAACACAACACGTTAATAAACACCTATCTTATCTATTCCAAAACAAAAACTATAAAATCTATTCTAAAGTGTCTGAATTAAGCTAGGGACCTGTTATCTGCTGTACTGCCTACACTATATTTAAGACCAATATCAAGAACTGACCTCAGCTTTGAGTTCCTTTTCAAGAGCCGTAGTGGCGCCATCATCAGCCAACCTTCTGACTCCGGAACTGGCCACTCTACCTTCTTGCCACACCCTGTATTGCGCAGTGTGTGAAGCGCCAATGACGTCACCAAAATGCGCGCGAGCGCTCTCCGGAGGGAACTCGCGCGGATGAGTGTTCCGAGACCACATGCCTTCGAAGGTCACCTGTGACAAACAGTGGTAAGAAAACTTGGCACCCAACGTGGAGTTAAATTTGGCGCCCAAATTGGGACAAAATGTACGCAACAACAATTTTAACAATAGGTTTTCATAATACCGTAATTAAATTTCAAATTGCTCAATTTATTGGTTTTAATTGTATTTGACCAGGAGAATACGAACCTCGTACTTCGCCTCATCACAAGCACAGCAGGGCTCTACGATAGCTGGTTGTCGAGCGATGCTGGCGGGCGCAGTGGGCGCGGCACACAGCTTACGCGCCAGCACCGACCAGCGGTTGCTGCCCGTTGGACCGGCGCGGGCGCACAGACGTATACATTCACCGGCAGTAATGGAGGGCGCACTCCAAATCACCTAATAATTTATTTATTTATTTGGGATAAGAAACAGTAATACAATATGACATAAATAAACTAATTAGAAAAATATGACATAAAACTTGTATAACTGTATCACCAACAGTAGGTAATATCCACCAGTTACAAATAATGATAATTATTAATATTCAAAGTTAATCGTTAGACGTATACTTACTTATAAATAGATTAGCAAAATACCGACTTCTTGAATGAAACATCGTTCACATGCCCACATTTTCACACGCACGGCCCCACATGTTCCCTAAACCTAAAAGTTATTTGACGACTGTTCCGCACCTCATTCAAACCAATTATTAAGTGAGCGTGAGCCTATACCCACCTGTATCTCCGTTTTAGGATGACCAGTAGCATTACCCACGGCCGGGGCGCAAGCTTCGTATATTCTCGCCTGCGCGTCGTAAGCCTGGAAGGACCCCATCATATGGTTCGAAGGCGTATTTGTAGCTTTAGCCTCCTCCTTATCGTTCTTCGGCGCTTCTCTGCTCATTTCCACCCATATAGTAAATCCTATGAAAGGGTTTGGTCCTTGACCACTGTTAACGCCTTGAAGGGAAACTGTAAAACAATACCAATGAAAATTGAGACATGAATGTACTTACAGTCATCACTATTTTCTGCACACACACACTCCTACACAGGTAGGTACTACTTCTGAGTAAATGTCACTCCAAAAAACAAGTAAGTATACCTATAACATGTTGAAGGCTACATACCAGCAGGTCCCTACAATATTACCAACCCTTTGCATGGAAATCTCTTAAGCATTTTATGCTAGCAATGACTCCTACTAGGTAAGTGAGTCACGTCTTTGTTTGAAATATTTGTCTTTATGCTATGATACTACATATTATTATTGTATATCAAATCGAATAATCTCGCGACGGTCTTCATTATTAACGTCTCTACGTCATAATTATAACTATAAAACTATAACTACTTCAGCAAAACACTATTTTCAAGTAGCTTCGACATCTACGACCTACGTACCCGTATAAAGTTCCCCAGGCAAGAAGAGGTCCGGGTCGCCGGCCACGCCCAGCCGGTAGTACGCGTCGGCAGGCTGCGCGTGCGGCGGCGCGCGCTCGCACCCCGCCGCCGCCGCGTCCGGCGCAGGAGTGCTGCTGGAGGTGTTCGTTGTGCCGACCGCGACCGCCAGCAAGCTCGATAATATGACATACATTATAATATCTTTCTTGGAAGATCCTTTAAAATTTTGCACTCTCATTTTTGTATGTTCCGGTTTTTTCAAAATTCATTTTAGTTAAAATTGTTCCAGTAGCTGGGAGGTATGGATCCTATACTATACACCAATCCGCAAACACAAACATATTATTATTCTATTCTGCATTTTTTTACCTAGTAGGTAATTATAATAATTATTGTAAACAATAAACCCTAGAGTAATAAAGTATAACGTAGGAACGACGTTTGTAGTGGATAATTAATCAAACACAAGATGAGAGTGTCTAATACTTGCAAGTCTAACAGCTACGTTTTAATATTTCCTCAATAAATCCCTGAATCAACAATCTTCGAGATTTCCCCAAACACTTTGCGCCAAAACAAACAAAGAAAAATCTGTCACCGCTACGCTTTACAAACGTTCAAAGGTTACTGAATCGTTAGTGCACAATCAGTGTGAACATCCCTCTACGAATATACCCACAGACTAAAACTTTATATTGATACCTAATACGAGTTTAAACGCATTTTCGTTTTGTAATTTTCACCGCGTCAATACAAAGGGGTGCGAACGGGGCAGTCGCACGCAGCTTTTCCGCCCGCCCTACGGAGTCGGACTGATTCCACTTACCATCATATACATAGACAGGGTAGATATAGTATAGACTACTCAGTTGTACAAGTGTTATTACAGTGAGTGTGGTAAATGTGCCTCACGCACACATTTACAAGTTTGCATTTCATTTAGGTTGTATTTGGTATGAACCGAGCTTCATAGCTATTTTTTATTGTGGGCCAGTCTATTTCAAGCAGATCTTTCAGCAAATGGTATTTGTCACTTTTCTCTCCTCATACTTACGAGTATAGTTGTGAGAATTACAACTCGCCTAACAATGTTTATCCTATAACAAATCAGCAGAAGCTTCTGTACTGCAGAGTACATAGACACGCAACGCGCGGCACGTACAATATTGTGCAGCGCAGGTGCCACTTGTACAGGCTTTATACCCAATTCAGGTCAAACATTGATGGCCCTAGTCTAGAGCTGGACTGATTCCTTCATAATAACATCGTTTAACGAACAATGCTCTCCCTATGTTAATTTATATAGGGACTGAAATAATATAAAACCGAAACCACGACCCTCGAGTGAGAGTTCACTTAGAAGACGATCATATTCAATTTGATAAAAATTATTCAATTTGAACAGTATATTGAATATAGCGGTCAAAAATATGTACTTACCTACCGAAAAGCGTTAAATACTAAATAATCGTATATTAATTATTATAGGAATGTTTGTACTACAGAAATAAAAGCGATTATTATGTTGGTCAGATTGAAAAGTTTATTACAATAATAATATATAATAATATTATATTAATACAATATTGTTTATTGAAGATCGTGATTAAAATTACTAACACCTATTATTATATTATTATGTAGAAATAATTTAAAATATTTTTGTACCTAAATACTTCAAAAAGCGACGGAAAATATTAATATATACCTATTTAGATTATTTATATAACACTAGCTGATACCCGCAACTTCGTTCGCATTTTTATATAAAATGTAAACTGTTTAGAAAATCAATTGATGTCGCGGGGAACAGTTATAGGTAAGAATATATCTGTCTCTTTCTCACTCCCTTTTCCTCTATCTTTCTCCCTCTCTAGCTCTTTTTCTATCTTTCTCCCTCTTTCGCTCTTTCTATCTCTCTTCCTCTACTTCCATCTCTTTCCCTCTCCCTATATCTCTATATCTTTCCCTATCTTTCTATCATTAATATCCCTCTCCACTCTCAATCTCTTGCGTTCCCTCTCCCTGTCCATCTCATCCATTATATTTATTTCCCTCACCCTCTCCGTCTATATCTCTTCCTTTCCCTCCTTCGCTCACTCCCTCTCCCTCTATTTCTATATATTTCGCACTCAATCTCTCTCACCTATTTCCACCCACTCTCCCCTCTTTCACTCCCACTCTCCACTGTCTCCCCCCACTCTACCCTCTTTCTCCCCCACTCTCCCCTCTTTCTCCCCCCACTCTCCCCTCTTCTTCCCACTCTTCTCTCTTTCTCCCCCCACTCTCCCCTCTTTCTCCCCCCACTCTCCCCTCTTCCCCCCACTCTTCCCGCTTTCTCCCCCCACTCTCCCCTCTTTCTCCCCCCACTATACTCTCATTCTCGCCGCTCTCCCCTCTCTATCTCCCCACTCTACCCTTTTTCTCACCCCACTCTCCCCTATTTCTTCCCCGTTCTATCCACATTCTCCCCTCTACCCTCATACCCCACTCTCCCCTCTCTATCTCCCCACTCTCCCCTATTTCTCCCCCGTTCTATCCTCATTCTCCCCTCTACCCTCATACCCCACTCTCCCCTCTCTATCTCCCCACTCTACCCTTTTTCTCACCCTACTCTCCCGTCTTTCTCACCCCACTCACCCCTCTTTATCCCCCACTCTCCCCTCTTTCTCCCCCCACTCTCCCCTTTTCTCCCCCCACTATCCCCTCTTCCTCCCCCTCTCTCCCCTTTTCTCCCCCCCACTCTTCCCTCTTTCTCCCCCCACTGTATCATCACTTTCTATTCACTCTACGCTCTTTCTCACCCCACTCTCCCCTCTTTCTCAACCCACTCTCCCCTCTTTCTCCCACCACTCTCCCCTCTTCCCCCCCACTCTTCCCTCTTTCTCCCCCCACTCTCCCCTCTTTCTCCCCCCACTCTCCCCTCTTCTCCCCTCACTCTACCATCTACTCCCCCTTTCCCCCACTTTACCCCTTTCTCCCCCTTCTCCCATCGCACTCTCCCCCCTTAATTACTTTCCAATTTAAATTACGATCCGTTTAGCCGTTTATTGTGGTCCGTAGGGGTGCATCTAAAGAATACCTCATAATTTCAACCCCCTTGCTTTTCCCCCTTTAGGGATGATTTTGCAAAAAAGCTGAAACCCGTATTTATTTATTTCTTACCAAAAGCCTAAATAAGAATTTTCAGATCCGTAACTTGAGGAATTATGGATTCCCCATACAAACTTTCAACCCCTATTTCATCCCCTTCGAGATTATTTTTTGAGACAAAAGATAGCCTATGTCCGTCTCATAGGTCCAATCTACCCCTATACCAAATTTCATCGAAATCGGTTCAGCCGTTTAGCCGTGAAAAGGTAACAAACAAACAAACAGACAAACAGATATACAGATAAACAGATAAACAGAGTTATTTTCAGATTTATAATATTAGTATGGATTAGTATATTTACGAGAAGAAATTACCTTTGATCAACAGCTACTCGCCACCGCAATAACTATTGTTGTTCATCCCTTTATCAACGTGTGTTTGATGTGTCGTATTAAAAACTTTTATAATTATTAAAAGTTGCAATTTTGTATCGGAATCTGATGACTTCGCTATGTTAGGACGAGTACCTACTAATAGTACGAGTAGTACCTACATACATACATATGTTTTATAACATTGATGTAAAAAGAAAAGTTCAAAATGTCGATGTTCCAGTTTTATTGATTGTACCTACCCACAGAACGTGTAAATGGACGGGGCCTATGCGCAACGTTCCTAAGATTGCAACTACCCAATTTTTTTTTATTGCTCTCTTAAAATTATATTAAAGGGATAAAACATTTTCGTCTTAATTGTACCTATGGTATCTAGGCGAATTTAACCCAAAACAGGAAAACTAACCCCCGGTTTCTAGAACGTTTGTTGGCGTTGACAGTAGATTAAAACTATCGTTGCCTCTATCTGACTATAAAGAAATGACAAGGATGGCAATAGAATTAATCTGTTGTCAACGCTGACTGACGTTTCAGAAACTGGGGGTAACTATCATAACAAACTAACTGCTACCTGCCTACGTTATTAGTACTGCATTATTTAGGTATATAAGTATTGCTCAGTACATTAAACTAAGTACATGGAATAATCTAAAATTACTAAGCTAATTAGATACTTCAATAAATTATACTTTGGTTTCAATTTCCATAATCTTTTCATGGGATTCTCATCATGTATCATCTCATCTCATCATCATCTCATCATGTGCTTACCAAAGTAAAACCATACGTACGAACATAGAACCTCCTCCTTTTTAGATGTCGATTAAAAAGTAAACTGCCTACGGAAAGTTACATAGCGCCGATAATTATTCATTGCGGCATCGTTAGTCATTCACATTAATTATTCCATCCCATTGTCACAGAATACTCCTATTTCTTTCCTACTACTTATTATATAACTTTCTAGGAATTTACTTCAGACACTGAGTCAAAAGTTGGCACAAAATATACTATACTATAAACAGTAGAGCTAGTATAATTTTTTAATAACATTTTAGGGAAATCTATTTTATTTTCCTTCATTTTAGGATTTTCGCAATATTTATCTAAGGCTAATTCATATTATAGCAATTATGATAGTACTCTGGATCATACTACTTCTACTATTCTAAACAAATCAATGTGCCGTATGAACAAAACATTATATTGTACAGAACTTTTTATTACAATTCCACATGTACCCAGCCAGCCCTTTTTGTTTTAACGCTAAAGTTAAAATTTCCTATATTCAACTACTTTAGTCAATAAATAAATAAATCTCTTACATTAATAGTAATATTAAATTACATTAGAATCGGCGGTTTACTCTATATAATACAACATAATAAAGAAAAATACCCATCCACTGTTACTTGTCGCTCTTATTCTCCAAGCTTGTATTCACTGTCTGTAAGTCGATCCTTTCACTTCAAGCGCTCACACTGGCTACTGTTCCACAACCGCGGAATAACCATAGACTTTAATCCAGAACTTATCGCCACCAACAAAACTTATTGTAATATTCTACTCAAGCCATAGAAACAAACTTATCATGATATATCACACACGCTAGGGGTCACTAATGCATAATAAATATAAGAAGTAATATGGAACAACGATTAATTCCAATATGATGGTCGTTGGCCCCAGCCCGCACACGTCGCGCACTCAGTACGAGTGGCTTGTGATCCCGCCTGTCGTCAGACTTACTGATGTGAGACTTCCTGACGTGAGGATTCCTGACGTGAGGCTTCCTGACGTGAGGCTTCCAGACGTGAGACTTCCTGACGTCAGACTTCCTGACGTCAGACTTCCTGCTGTGAGACTTCCTGACGTGAGGCTACCCGACGTGAGCCCGACATCCAAAACAAACAATGGGCATCTCAGTGTACCCCGCGGTTCTACGACTGCGGTCGGTTGGGCGGGTGGTCGCGCAGTTCCAGCACGTGGTCGATGGGCTGCGGCCGGCCGTCGGGCCCCACGCGCGCCGGCTTCACCACGCCCTCCGACACCAGCCGGTCGAAGAGGTGCACCAGCTTCATCGCCTCGTACTCTTTCTGTGAATTGTGAATAAAGAGTTATTTATTCGTCATCGGCACCTTGTCATATAGGTACAAGCATTTTAAAAACCATCATTTAGTCCAATTCTAAGCGCATCAGGCAATTTGAAAAAGAAGCTAAAGAAGTAAGCTAAAGTAGTGGGCGGAGCGAATTACGCAAACGCGCGTTTGTAAAACGACGACGTTAACAAAACGCAGACAATATATCCGGAGACGTCAGCGGCGGGCATCACCTGGTCCTCCGTCATGCCCTCGAAGGGGTCGGCGCGCGGCGGCCGCGTGCAGCCCAGCACGGGGTCGATGTGCGGCGCCGCCTCGCGGTACTCCTCCGTGTCCGAGTCCGAGCTGGAGGAGTAGGCGGCGCCGCACGCGCCCGCCAGCAGCCCCTTCTGCGCGAGGTGCCCCGCCGCGTTGCCGAACCCGGTGTACTTCACCATGCGCCCCACTGCAAACACAATCATACTCTTAACCGACTGAATAAATAGCGCCCCACTACCAACATGATCATACTTTATCTTTCTTTTTAACTTTTTTTTTTATGTAGTTATCCCATCCTAGGATTGCTTCTGTATCGTGGGTACCGCTTACATACATATTATAATTTCACATCCACATCACACCCAGACCAGAAACAAATATTTGTGGATCGCGCAAATATTTCTTACGGGCGGGAATCGAGCTCGCGACACCAAGCGCAGCAGTCTGATTGCTCAGCCACTACGCCAAACGTGCCGTCAAACTGATAACCGACTGAATAAATACTAGGGGTGTTCGTTCATACTACAGACACGAATTTTTTTTCGTACATTGTGTCAGGCAGTGCTTCCAGACCTACTGTAATTACAGTAGATTTACTGTATTTTTAAAATGTTTTTAAATTTTTACTGTATACTGTAATGAAAAAATACAGTGTAGGGATCAACTGTAATTTATTTCACAATACAAACTATTCAAATACATAGGTCAATGCGTAAAACAGAACGTTCCCAAACTTGTTTACATTACTCGCTGATAGGGAAATCCCCGTGTAATCATAGTATCAACTTTAATCGTTCATTCGTTCATTCAAATTACAATCAGATTTTTCTCCGGTTGTGAACTTCAGACGAAATTCAGACAATTGCGTAGATTTTAAGCCTACCAAAGAAATGCTGTCGAGGATGACCTCAAAAATTTATGAAAATCATGAAGATATTATTCTAGACTAGGTAAATATCAATAAAAAATATAAAATTAAGCTTGTTTCTATTTTAAAAACTTAACCCAATGACTTAGGTGAGTTGACACACCCCAAAAATATTTTATTTTTTTCAATCTTTTCTACTGTAAAAATACTGTATTTCAATTAAAAAATCTACTGTTACTTTTCGGAAAATACTGTAATTTTAGGCTGGCAGCACTGTAATTTTGCTTTCGCAATCTGGAAGCACTGTGTCAGAGTGTGTAGTACCTAGTCATAGAACACAATGATAACATGTAAGGTCAAACCAAAACTGGGTTAATTAAGACAAAGTCAACAGTCGCTGTCTGTATTCTATGGCTTCAGTAAATGAGGTTCATACTTATTGATTCTATTACTGCGCTTTACTGACTTTTGCAGATTATTAAGACTGACACTAACGAAAAATCTCACCTTTCTCTTTACATAGGACGAACAAGAACTCGGCTACCAAGTCTCTGACAGAAGTGACAGGAGTGGTGAGGAGTCTACACAGTTGGTTCCGCAAAGTGTTGCCTTTCTCCGGGGGCCGGGACACGTCGCGGAGTGGCGGCAGCACCACCTGCCGCAGGTACTTGCGCTGCGCGCGGTGCCCGCGGGAGCACTTGATCAGTACCGTGAGGATTGGGGAGAGACTCTCGTACTGGTTTCTTGTATTCTGAAAGGCACATACTCATTATATGGATATAGACAGTTGACTTCAAATATGTTTACAGCGAAACAATTTTGTTGTTTCTAAAAGCGTGAACTTACAGTGGTGACAGCCAAGCGTTGTTGCAGCAATTGCACCAAAGCTTGCAAAGCGTCCATATTTCTGTTGTCATAAGTGTATGTAGAGTATTCCCCTTCGTTCAGTAAGGGAGTAAGAAATGGATAGAACATGGGTGGAACACTGAAAAAAAAACATTTTGTTGAGGCCACAACTAATGGCCAAAAATTTTGCAAAAACAAAATCTAGCAACCAAATCCTTTTTTTTGTTGTAGTATGCATTTATTAGATGTTTTCAAAGAAAATACCTTGTCAATAAGTTAGCTATGTTGCTATGCAGTTCATGCAGCTTCTCCTGAGTAGAACAATGAGCATACAGCAATGCAGTGAGCACCGGCATCAACTTCAAGTACATCCCTTCTTCAGACTCACTTGTAGGGTCCTCGGAACCAGGGTGAATGATCAAATTGAACTGTGCCTTTAGAATTTCACATGCTATTGCTTGTTTCTCATCCTGTAATGTTGCGAGAGAGTTATATTACAAAAAGATGATAAGTTACCCAAGCCTAGTATAGTAGATTAAGACTTAGAACTCACTGGGAGAAAACAATGGTGGGCTCCGTTACCGCAGCTGCTTGCAGCATTCTCCGCTTCGGTGGAGGCTTCCAAGACAATTTCATTCAAGCAGCTTGTCAAGTAGTCCATGCCGTGTAGCTCATCTTTAATCTTAGCCTTGATGTCCTGCCGCAGTGCAGTGAGGATGAATAGCAGCTTCATGTCAAACAGCATGATGTCGTCTTTGAATGGTATGTCTTTGTACACTCTCAGGCGCGCCACTAGGCCTTGAGCTATGTCAGTGTGGGCACAGAGTGCACGAGCCACTTCACTGTGATATGTAATGTTGCAAAGACATTTCAAAGCCTCTACAGCAATCGCTTTTACTGGCAGTTCCAGTGACAACATGGTTTCTTCATCAAGACCGACAAAATTGTACAAGCCTGCCCTCTCTATCAGAACAGTAATCCATTTTTCACAGATCAAACTCTCAAGATCAGTCTTGTCACGGCTAAAACAGTTAAAATTTATTATTTTGCATGCAGATTTGAGTTAAATGCTATTAAATTTTTTATTACGCCCAAGTATGTATGTAACTTTAGCTTTAAACTGACCTTAGTACTCGGATTGTAGCTAAGCATAAAGCGTGAACTGACTCAGATTCTTTCTTTTGAAGATGCTGGAACAGTGCCGTCCACAGAATCACACGACGATTGTTTTCAGACAGATTAGGAAACATGAATGCATTCTCATTCTGAAAAGAATTTGTTTACTTACATGCAATTATGTGCAATATATTTACATTATAGGCAAACTAGAGAAATGGAACAGAGGTAAACAGGGTTTACTCTAGAGATGCGGATATGGAAAAATAAACAGAAGCATTTATTGAAACTTAGAGAGCTCTAAAAACTAAATCTATTCTTAGATAATATAATATGTATATTTGCAAAAACGAGATTCAGATTGGAAGTATAATAAACTACTCACATTATGAAGAAATCTCTGTAACATTCCGGAGATTTCTTGCACTTGCTCGCCTGCACTAAGCAGTTCTATTTCATTATCTTCCATTGTGTGTTTTTGTTTTGTTTTTACGGATCACTGAACTAATGAGGAACTAAATAAAGAAACTGGGTTTTCGAAATGTAATAAATCTAAACAAACACTACGTTGTGTTCCAGCTTTTTATCACGAAACACCCTTGTTTCATCCCAACCAAAGAGAATACAAACGCTACGCTACCCAACAAGGTTTCTTTCATTTCATTGATTTGTGAAATCAGCTGTTATTTGAGCTGAAAATGTCTCTGCTGTCTGTGTTCGAATGTTCGTCGAATGATGGACTGCTGACCATTTGACATTGACATCTGATTACAGTGATTAGGTACAGTGCATAAATATAATTATTTTTAGAAAGATATTATTTAGATTCGATGTATCGATACAACGATATAAATGATTCAATATCGAAACTCGTATCAAAAACCATATTTTAACTTTAAATTAATTGACATAAATAAAAGAATTGTAAAAATTTTATAAAAGATTTGAGTGATTGAAAAATACCTATGTCTGTAACAAGTACCTATTAATTTGCGTTGCTTTTATGTGTGTGAGTGTGTGGGGCGCCTATTAGTTATGGGCGTTATTTAGCATAGATAGTTATATAACTATCTATTCAACATGACAACGATAACTCGTTATCCTAACAGACCAAAACTATCTATTTTAATAACGCTTGGTGGTGGACGGAAACGGTGCGGTTTCACAACCATCACTCATTTTGTAGAGAATGCAAACCGTAGTTATCTCACAACGCTCCCAAAACACGCGATGTATAACGATTAACGTCATTGAAGTTAGCGTCATAACTGCTACGCAAAAGTTCTGGGCGGTGGAAACGGTGTTTAAGGTGTTTTCACAACCATCACTCGTTTTGTAGCGCATACAAACTATGTTATGTCACATCGCTCTCAAAACACGCGATGTATAACGTCATTGAAGTTGGCTACCCAAGGCAAAATAACGAAGTTGCAAAAATAGACAGTTATTGGAAATAGATAGTTATTATAACGTTATTGAAAAACCAATAACTGTTTCGTTACGTTATTTGAAAAACCGGCAACGACACAGCTAGCGCCTATCACCCGCTAGTATCACTCACAGCAATAGTCTAGTCACTCTTTTTGTGAGTTTTTTTTGCGCTGTAGTCTGTACATAGGTACCTACATAACTTCAATTTGAATTGTTTGTTTGCTTTTTATAATTCAGATTTCTCAATAACTGTTTCGTTACGTTATTTGAAAAACCGGCAACGACACATAGCTAGCGCCTATCACCCGCTAGTATCACTCACAGCAATAGTCTAGTCACTCTTTTTGTGAGTTTTTTTTGCGCTGTAGTCTGTACATAGGTACCTACATAACTTCAATTTGAATTGTTTGTTTGCTTTTTATAATTCAGATTTCTATTATAATCAGAAAATCTATACTTACTATGAAAGTGAAGGTGAAGAGATGATACTGTTATACCTATTATTTAACAGACTAAACTAAATGTATTATTATTATTATTTAAAACCCGTAAAGTCTCTGAAAATTTGACCGTAATATCGATATTTTTTCCGCTATATTGTTTTTTATGTAATGGCTTCGCACGGTTTGTGCATATAGCCAGTGTCAAGTATTTTGTTAAAATAAGTATTTCTTAATTTCACATTAAGACAGTCACAGGAATATAGCAATCGTGGTCAAGTAGTCAAGTCAATTATTTACATCGTCAAAGTCACGATTCAGTAAAGTAGTGGATGCTTTACTGAAACTTCCTGGGAGTTTTGGAAAAAATGCGAAATGACACGCTTTTTGAGTTTATATCATTCGCCTACACTCGTGCACGTTAACGAACACTTAATGGTTAATATTCCACCAACATTACACATTAACACTCGAAGAAACACAAGTTTGAGAAAATAATACAAAACCAACAACGTCTCACTATCGGATTCCCGCCAAAACTCTCCCGCTATATTGGAGGCCGATACTAAGTATTTTTTTAATATAGATACATAGATATTTCGTTTTTTTTTCATTTTCGACATTTACCTACGTCAAAACAGATGTCTTTCTTTTTTTTTTTTTAGTTATGGCTTCGCACGGTTTGTGCATATAGCCAGTGTCAAGTATTTTATTTTAAGTATTTCTTAAATCACATTAAGAAAGTCACAGCAATGTTATAGCAATCGTGGTCAAGTAGTCAACTCAATTATTTACATCGTCAGTCACGATTCAGTAAAGTAGTGGATGCTTTACTGAAACTTCCTGGGAGTTTTGGAAAAAATGCGAAATGACACGTTTTTTGAGTTTATATCATTCGCCCAGACTCGTGCACGTTAACGAACACTTAATGGTTAATATTCCACCAATATTACACATTAACACTCGAAGAAACACAAATTTGAGCTAATAATACAAAACCAACAACGTCTCACTATCGGATTCCCGCCAAAACTACACAGATGTCTTATCATGTCTTGTCTTGTCACACGTCAAAAGTCGACAACTTGTAGTTTCTACAACAATTTTTAGGATTCGGTTGCCCATTTGATGTGGGAATCGAATCTGTTTTTTAACCAAAAGTGAAATAATTCTGGCTAAAAATGGCTACGGCTGCTCTAACAAGTCATATTGCCCAAAAAATTATACGTAAGTCTATATTAGAACCAGGTAAACATCGCAGTCTCGAGTCTTACATAATGCCCGTACGGTACGGCTCACTCAAAACTTCGTTTGTTATTCATGGAAATTACTTACACGCAACAATTAAAAGTACGATAAGTATTATTAAATAAAGCAGATGTAATAATGATAACTGTCGTTGTTTACTTGCAGCCATAAATGGGTCTATGGGCATTGTTTACATCAAGTCTGCGCAGTATAGTTCGGATGGCAGACCTAACCTGGCCGCATACAAGCGGGGTACAGGCGGCCGTAGTAGCTTTAACGGAATCGTAGCTACTGTGTTTGGATGCACTGGTTTTGTAGGCAGATATGTGTGCAACAAGCTTGGCAAGATTGGCACTCAGGTATGTACATCAAACGATACTAGACAGAGGTAGACACTTTGTCTAATAAGAATACATTTTTTATTGTTAAACTAACTGCGCCCCGCGGTGTTACCCGCTTTTTTCTGAATAAAAAGCAGCCTATATGTTAATCCACGGTGGTAGCTACCTCTATACCAAATTTCATGCAAATCGTTCAAGCCGTTTGAGCGTGAAGAATTAACAAACACACAAACTTTCGCCTTTATAATATTAGTAAGATTTTCTGTATGAGATCACAAGAAAGTGCCAATAAAAATACTTAGGATAATAAATAAATAGGTACCTACCACATACATTCCTAAATATCTCAAGTTTTTTCAAGTATACAAGTTCAGCAAAATAATTATCTAAAGATATTATAGTCTGTATATTCATATACAGTTATATGTTACAGATGCATATTATAATATTAAATCTCTTTATTTCAGATGGTCTTGCCATACAGAAGTGATTTTTACGATGCCTGTCGGTTGAAAGTCAGTGGAGACTTGGGACAGGTGTTATTTACTCCATTTGACATTCGTGATGAGGAATCCATTGCTAAGGCAGTGCGTTACTCCAATGTGGTAATCAATCTCATCGGACGTGACTATGAAACTAAGAACTTCAAGTACCAGGATGTGAATGTGGAAGGCCCAAGGCGAATTGCCAGGTTAGTATGTATTAAACTGAAAATAATATTTAGTAGGTATTGCAGTTTGTAGTATCCTAGCAAGAATAATAATTTGCCTAGTAAAAATTAATGATACTGGTATTGCATGCTATAAATGTAAATATAATAGTTGATGTGGCTCCACATATTATTTATTTGTAATTTGTTATACATTTTAGAATTTCTCGTGAAATGGGTGTGGAGAGACTAATCCACCTGTCTTATCTCAATGCTGAAGAAAACCCCAAGCCTTTGGTGCTCAGTAAACCTTCTGAATGGAAAATTAGCAAGTTCCAAGGAGAAATGGCTGTCAAGGAAGAGTTTCCAACTGCTACCATTATATCTGCTTCTGATATCTATGGCTCCGAGGACAGGTTCATAAGGTACCAAGTTTTTAGATCTCATACAGAATCAGTCACTTTGTTTCAATTTTACATGTCTAGAATGTGAAAATTATTTTAAAAAGTTAATACTAAAATTATATAAAACCTGCTAATCCAGTTTTTATAAAACTGTAAGCTTGGTTGCCATTAGTACCTACCATGAATAGTTCCATGATGGAACTATTGGTGTTTTTTTTGCTAGTTCCATTTTAAAAGAATCTGAAAATAATAGTATGGTTACATTTGAAAGTTATATGGATTGTCATATATTTATTACTATTGGAATAGTAGATCTAGCATCTAGTACAGCT
Organism: Hylaea fasciaria; assembly: GCA_905147375.1. Lineage (NCBI taxonomy): Eukaryota > Metazoa > Arthropoda > Insecta > Lepidoptera > Geometridae > Hylaea > Hylaea fasciaria. Next base: position 4,597,479 of record LR990198.1, read on the forward strand.
TAAAAATGTATGCAATGGAATTCCAGGGCCCTGGTAAGTGGATGGCGCCTCCACTGGCAAATATTGCCTTTGTACAAGAATGGCATGCAGACAGTTAAGCAACCTGTATTTGTGTCCGACGTAGCTCAAGGCATTGTTAATGCTATGCGTGATCCTGACACTCGATGCCAAACTTACCAAGCTATTGGGTAAGAAGCAATCACTAAGCAAGCCTAGAAAAATAAATTTGCAAGCAGTCGAGCAGCTTTTCTCACTATTTCTTAATGTAATTATTTATTTTTAGACCTGACCGATACCTGTTGGCTGATATGGTGGACTGGTTCTTTAAACTAATGCGCAAGGACGAAAAACAATGGGGTTACAAGCGCTATGATATGAAGTATGACCCCATTTTCCCGCTCAAAGTTGCATTGGTCAATATGATCTCTCCATCATATCCTTTTGGCTGCCTGCACTGGGAGTCGATTGAAAGGGTAATTAGTGTTTTTAATAACAATCAGTAACCCATCATAGTGTCAACTGTAATGGTCAAGTCATATTGGAAAGTATGAGAAGGGGAGCAATCTTTGAAAAATTCCACCACATACGAGTATACATCAACAATATCCATGTTTAATTTTATTGATGCGAAAGTAGCTGTTTGTATGTTTACCTTTTCTCACGATTAAACGCGGAACCGATTTTGATAAATTTTGGTATAGAAATAGAAATTATCTTGGAAAATATAAGATACTTTTTATTGCGATAAAAAGTACTCCATGTGCATTTATATAATTATTAGACCTTTCAGATAGTTCAAATTAGTCTGGCTGGACCTATAATAGGCGCGTGACTCGTAAGTGCCCAATGGCTCGCTTCACGCGTATTTCTTCGGGCTTTTCGGTCGAAACCGGACTTATTCTTGGGGTGGCGTGTCACCCGTTTTTCTTCTGTTCTCAATCTCAATAAAAGTGCATTTAGTAAATGGACATAAGAATACAATATATGCAATGAATACATCTGTCTAGTCATATATCTACTTATATAATGTAAACGGAATGATATTCCGTGTGGTTTGAGATCATAGCTAACATACATACAGATAGTGCAGGGAGACTTTTGTAATCATCAAATGCCATAGAGGCTAATTACCTAAGTAAAGCCTCTGGACCGCTAGTCAAACTATACACAGCTTTAAATTAATTTTAATATCTGCAGGAGGCGACCACCGACGTGCCCATACCTGGGGTGCCGACTCTTGAAGACCTGGGCGTTGCCCTTACTCGTATGGAGGACCAAGTGCCGTGGGAGCTCAAGCCCTTCCGCGCGTACCAATACTATATGGACGCGCTCGGCGAATTTCCCAAGCCAAATCCTCCCACACCTCAGCCTAGTTTGTAATTTTTTGTAGGTGGAGCCAATATAATTGATCAATGTGTAGCCCAGACAGATTGGTCAAAGTCCATATCTTACAAATGATTACAACTTTATTTATACATTTAGATTAGAAGCCCTACATTAATTTGCTAATGATGCCACTTTGTACTCATATTAGCAACAAGAGGAACATAAAACACTCCATGGGTTGTCTAAAAAGGGAGCACCACTGAACCATTGCAATGCATGGCACAATACAAGAATAGGAGTGAGTAGGCTAGATATACAAAACTCAATCAATACCAATTGTATAGCAGATATTATAGAATTTTGTTTCCAATAAATTATTTTAATGTTGTACCTATACCTCTTCTTAGTTCAAGTTCCGTTTTTTAATGTAAAGGATAGCAAATGGAAATATAAGTTATCTACTATGTAAGTAAAAGGCTTAAATTATTAGATTTTTTTTATTTAAACTTAAGATGCGGATCTGCCACGGCCGAAACCTCCTCTCTGAAACGAGAAAAGGAGAACACTATAAGTTATAATTATGATGCATCTATTCCTATGTAAACAATAAACATAAATGTGCAGTAGAGGACAATAGCAATTCTGGACACATCTGAGCTTTTATTAGATCAACTACCCCTGATCCCTAAGTTGTCTTCTGTCAAATAAATATGAATCAGTGTTTCATTATTCAAGCCGACAAAAACATAATGCTGGGTCTTGACTTGAAAGGACAGCAGTTATTAACAAGCTCATCTCTTTTTTGGCCAAAACACATCAATGTAATTTGGTGTTGTGAGTCTAGTGGACTCCATATTGGCCCCCTGTTCCACTTGCAGTAGACACCAGGCATAATATCAAAGATATATTTTCGTTTTAGTGGTAGAATAGTAAAAACAACATATTAAATTTGGCATTCTTCAATTTAAAATAAAAAAATAGATTTCACAAGCTTTTCTGCATGCATCTTGCAATTCATTCACAAAATTGTAATTTAAAAAGTGGTGAAACAGCTGCCATGTAGACGACTGATGAGAATACAACTATCTAGATAAAGGAATTCAAAATCCAAGAACTTAGTACTTACGAATTCCACATTAGCAGAGCCAGGTCCGACATCAGCCTTCTTGTCTACACCATCGGGGCCGGAGGGCGGTGCACGTCTGTACGCCGACCTGTCCTCGGCAGAGCGGGCGGGAGCGTCAGGCCTGCCAACTGTGCTGCGACGAACAGTCTCAGTGCGGACAGACCGCTTCAGGGTCGCTGGTACAATTTCGGGAGGCAGATGGAGGAAAATTCTTAGGTACTCAATACCTTCATTGGTCAGGTACCTGAAACCAATGGATGCTGGTTACAGTACTTTTATGTTTGTCCGCATGTGCAAACCATAACTAAGGTATTGTTGTAGATAGGGCTGACCTTATAACACAAATTCATTGTTACAATAACTTCTTGATTTGGGTTGGATTGAAAGACAACAAAGTGACAATTAGACTTCGTTTATTGGGATAGGCAACAATAGAAATGCTTTTATAACACTTTAGGTGAAGGAGTAGAAACAAAATAATAATATGGGATTAACAATAGTGACACTATTGGGAAGACTACAAAATTATTAGAGATGATATAAGTTGTTTACAAATATCAGTAACGTTCCAAGAGTTGTTATGATGTTATACGATGTGGACAAAACTTGCCGGATTGTTTACTTACCAGTAGAAATGCCTCCACGCAAACTGTTCCTTGACATAACCTCGTGATTTGAGGGACTGCATAGCTTTTATGACTTGAAGGTTAGGAATCTTCTCCAGGTCAGGATGCTTTGGAGCATGGTAGTCTTTTTTGGCTACCATAACTCCCTCTTTGAAGAGGAACTCATAGATGGACACACGGTTCTGTTTGGGCATCAACATCTTGAGCCTTCACCTAAAAACAAGTAACACTTCAGTACTCCTAGGTTATCACACAAACTACGCGCAAGTGTACTAAAAGCACGAAATAACTTTGTCGTGCAACTATTGTGACGATGCACAATTAAATCTAATAGTTAATTCAATGAAAAATTCACAGATTCATGTAATAAAATTGGATTTTAAGTCTTGACAATACCTTCCACCTATTTTTGACAATTGAAAAGAAATAAAAAGAAATCAAATCACGTAAAGTTAGTTGACACTTGACTTTGATTAGTTCGCTGCGCTAGTCATGCGCGACTGACAGTGACAGCACCCAGCACAGAAGCTCTTATTTCACTAGACAGTTTATAGCTACGGTATTAAGTCACCGCTCCTTATTAGACTACGTTGGCACGCCGTCGCCGCCGCGGTGGCAGTCGTGCGCGCGGTGAATGTAGTCGTGGGTGGACGTCATGGGTATGATTTCGAAGCACCAAAAATTTGTCGTTTCCGACCCTTTGAATGAGTTATCATGATTTAATGCGTAAGTACTTATACTATAGGTACATCATTTCATGCCTATACTGCTAATTATCGAGGAGCTTCTTAACTCCGTAGAATAAGAGGAAGTGGATATAATCCAGCTTGCGATATTTGACTATGCACACAAACCAATTAACATACAAACATTGCAATTTAAATAAAAACGTGTAAAAAACACGTCGATCTTCTGCGATAGCTGCTCGCGGTGCGCAACACGTGTCTGTCCTCTTCCGCGGCCGGCCGCACCGCACACTGAACGAGCTTATCTTTACTGTATTTCACTATGCGGCGTTCAGCCTGTTTAGTTAGTGAGTCTGGCTGCAACCAGCTAACTTCACTTTCGCTTATTTCACTACGCGACGGCTTAATACCGCAGCCTCAATACTGTCTAAGTGTCTGGTGAAATAAGGGCAAAGTGTGATCAAAGATCTGTCTAGAAAATATGCTAAAATAGGTACCTACCTAATACGCGTTTATAGGACCAACACATTCAAACTAGCTATGTGTCGTTGCCGGTTTTTCAAATAACGAAACGAAACAGTTATTGGTTTTTTCAATAACGTTATAATAACTATCTATTTCCAATAACTGTCTATTTTTACAACTTCGTTATTTTGCCTACTTAAAAGGGTAGCCAACTTCAATAACGTTATAAATCGCGTGTTTTGAGAGCGATGTGACATAGTTTGCATTCCCTACAAAACGAGTGATGGTTGTGAAACCGCACCGTTTCCGTCCACCACCAAGCGTTATTAAAATAGATAGTTTTGGTCTGTTAGGATAACGAGTTATCGTTGTCATGTTGAATAGATAGTTATATAACTATCTATGCTAAATAACGCCCATAACTAATTCAAACCGGCTTCAATCATGAATTACCTGTAGGGTGAGCAGGAACCTCTATCGAGAAACTACTCGATACGTTAACTATCAAATATGTTTTAAATTATTGATCAGTATTCCAACAATAGGATAAGGACGAAAATTTTACCGGTTGTATCGTTAACACATTGATTAAAACCGTTCGCGTACCTACGCATCTTATCGATATTGCAAGCCGTTGATCAAATTTAAAACTTTGACAGTTAACGTATCGAATACTTTCTCGATAGCGGTTCCTGCTCACCCTACAGCATTGCACCGCAGATCTTGTAGTTTAAATAGCATCTATACGTAGTTACATTTAAAATACTTAAATTAAAATTAATAAATACCTATGTTGTGTTAAGCATAAATGAAAAATAAGATTTTTGGCTCTTACTTGTAGGTAGGTATTAATCATGAATAAAAACGCTGCTATTACATTTGTAGGTAGGTAAGTAGTACAGTAGTAAAAGATCTATATTTATATACATCATTACATAGTTTATTTTCTATCAAACTGCTTATTATAGTAAATAAGGAAGTTAACTAACAGATATGTATCTGTCTCTATGTGCATGTATGTATCATAATAATATACCTAACATGTTAATGTAATAATAAATCGATCGATTTATTTACTTGTGTACAAGCTTCTATTACCATGTGTTATGTAGAACCTATTTTATAACTCATTATTAGCTCATCTCTATCCCTTCCTTCATCCATTCATTTAATTCATTCATTTGTAATTCCGTTGTTCATTCGTTCATTTACATAGAAACCAAAGAGAATAAATACAAAGTCAAACGCTACCCTATAGAAACTAGCAAGCGCCGCAAGCGGGAGTATTGGCGGGAATCCGATGATAGTGAGACGTTGTTGGTTTTGTATTATTATGTCAAACTTGTGTTTCTTCGAGTGTTAATGTGTAATATTGGTGGAATATTAACCATTAAGTGTTCGTTAACGTGCACGAGTGTGGGCAAATGATATAAACTCAAAAAACGTGTCATTTCGCATTTTTTCCAAAACTCCCGGGAAGTTTCAGTAAAGCATCCACTACTTTACTGAATCATGACTGACGATGTAAATAATTGACTTGACTACTTGACCACGATTGCTATAACATTGCTGTGACTTTCTTAATGTGAAATTAAGAAATACTTAAAATTAAATACTTGACACTGGCTATATGCACAAACCGTGCGAAGCCATAACTAAAACAAAAAAAAAAAAGCAAGCGCCGCAAGCGGGAGTATTGGCGGGAATCCGATGATAGTGAGACGTTGTTGGTTTTGTATTATTATGTCAAACTTGTGTTTCTTCGAGTGTTAATGTGTAATATTGGTGGAATATTAATCATTAAGTGTTCGTTAACGTCTAACGTGCACGAGTGTAGGCGAATGATAATATAAACTCAAAAAACGTGTCATTTCGCATTTTTTCCAAAACTCCCAGGAAGTTTCAGTAAAGCATCCACTACTTTACTGAATAATGACTTTGACGATGTAAATAATTGACTTGACTACTTGACCACGATTGCTATATTGCTGTGACTTTCTTAATGTGAAATTAAGAAATACTTTAAATAAAATACTTGACTCTGGCTATATGCATAAACCGTGCGAAGCAATACAATAACTAAAACAAAAAAAAAAATCTAGCAAGCAAGCAAAGTTCTCCGGAGAGGTCGACTCGACGCGACGGCCTAATATTTATTTTTCGAAACAGAGATCTGGATAAAAAGAAAGCGCAAATCGGACTGTAACAAAATGGATTTCCAAAACCGTCCCGGCGGCAAAACTGGAGGAGGCGGTGTAGCATCATGGTCGGAAAGCAACAGGGACCGTCGCGAGAGGCTCCGCCAACTCGCTTTGGAGACCATCGATCTAAACAAGGATCCCTATTTTATGAAAAACCATTTAGGTTAGTGTAACGATTTACTTATTGTTCGATAGGTACCTAATGATAAATCTACATAACCTACAAAGTAAACATTGGTAACGTACAATGTTAGATAATAAATTACACACATATTTTCAGGTTCCTACGAGTGCAAATTATGTCTCACTCTTCATAACAATGAGGGCAGTTACTTGGCTCATACGCAGGGGAAGAAACATCAAGCCAATTTGGCCAGGAGAGCTGCTAAAGAGGCTAAAGAAGCACCACAGCAGCTGGCCCCGGAGAAGCCTAGAATTGAACCCAAGAAGTTTGTTAAGATCGGAAGGCCCGGCTATAGGGTCACCAAGCAGAAGGATCCTGAAAATGGACAGCAGAGTTTACTTTTCCAAGTTGACTATCCAGGTGAAATCATTGGTCAAAGTCAAATCATTTATTGTAGGGTCATTCCCAGTTGTCACCCGCCTCCATGTCCCCAGTGGTGACAACTGGGCATGATTTTTAAAATGTGTCCCTATTGTCACCACTGGTGACGTCCCTCTGCTGACAAATGGGAATTGTTTTAAAGTGCGTTCATTTGTCACCACTGGTGACAAATGGCATTTGTTTCTAAAGCGGGTCCCATATGTCACCTCTGGCGACATAATTGGAAAATTAAATTCATACGTCCACAGTTGGTGACAAAGAATCTCTGGCGGTAGGTAAAACTAACCTATAATGTGAATAAAACAAACATTTAGTGACATTGTTAAATGCAAGATCATACTAATATCTCGGATGTAAAAAAAGTTAATGCTTTTAGTATATTTAAAATGTTTAATGAAAAAAGTTGTGTAAACACTGTTGAATCATAACATTATACAAAATAATTTACTTCCATAAATCGAATAATAGGTATAGGCACTAAACATCTAGGCACAGTATTCCTTTATTTCTAACACAGTTTAATCAAAATAATTATTCACAATAATAATTATCTATAAATTTAATACACCCAACATCTAGTCATATTACTGTATCTCTATCACAGTTAAATCACAAAATTATTCACAATAATTGACTTTCATAATAATTGGCTCTGACATGGTTGGGAGTGCACTGGGTAAAACTAGTCTAGAGACCAGGGTCCGTTCACACAGACTTGCGCGGAGAGGAGCAGATTTTTGTCACGTGTAAAACAGAGATTTTAATCAATGTGCTAAGGTTTTTTTACATGTCACTTCTTTTATTGTGACAAGCTCAATAATAAAAGAAGTGACATGTAAAAAAAACCATATCACAATAATTAAAAGCTGTTTTAAACGTGACTAAAATATTATGCCTTCCTCCGAGCCGGTCGAGTGAACGGACCCTAAGCGGTCGTCACAAAGGGCAATTCCTATTATTTTCGCACTAGACGAAACCGGTTTATGTAAAGGACAGGTAGATTTTGGCGCAACTCTCTCTCCCCCTGCACAACTACTTTCTAGAAATTTTGATTAACGTTGTGATGAAACGTTGATAATAATATGTTAAGAACATTTACATTTATTTCAAGTCTATTTTATTATTGAGAATAATATGCCGATTAAACTGTGAAATTAATATTATAAATTAGGGAGCATGAACACATTAGATTTAATTTTATAAAGTCAATTATTATGTTTATTTATATTTAGGTACAAAACAAAATCGTATTAGTTATATGTAGGTACACCATTTATAACTCATGACCGGCTGGACCGATTTTCATGACTTGCTTTAATTGGATTTGTCTGTGTTCCGAATAACAGATAACTATTAAAACATGAGAGAAAATTACTGAAAAGAGATAATATAGATCATAAATTTTCCCATATATTTTGGAAATGGATTGAAGTTGATAGGATAACGTCTACCGGGCCAGCTAGTTATTGTATAAAATGGAATGATTGAACATTTAGAAAACAATATTGAAACATTTTAAGTAGGTAGATAGAGTATTAAATTTTTTCTACATCCGATATATTAGTATGATAATCTTGCCTTTAACAATGTCACTAAATGTTTGTTTTATTCACATTATAGGTTAGTTTTACCTACCGCCAGAGATTCTTTGTCACCAACTGTGGACGTATGAATTTAATTTTCCAATTATGTCGCCAGAGGTGACATATGGGACCCGCTTTAGAAACAAATGCCATTTGTCACCAGTGGGGACGTCACCAGTGGTGACAAGTGGAACGCACTTTAAAACAATTCCCATTTGTCAGCAGAGGGACGTCACCAGTGGTGACAATAGGGACACATTTTAAAAATCATGCCCAGTTGTCACCACTGGGGACATGGAGGCGGGTGACAACTGGGAATGACCCTTATTGTTAATAGGCAATAATATTGCACTTTTCCAAGTCAAACTCTTAATTAAATCTCATTATCAAAAATTTAACTAGAAAACAAAATATAATTAATTGATTAACAATTATTGCTTTCAATTGATAACAACTGGGGCCAAAAGCTCAACTTGCCCTCCCAACTGTGGTCATGAACATAGCCAATTTAATTTTTTATACAATTGAGTGACTAAACAATACTCGCGAGTCTGATGGTACACACCACATCTTCCAGTAACAAAATCTCTTATAATATGCTATGGTCAACAATAACTTATATTTTTATATAACATTTTTGTCATTGCTCAAGCTATATTATGGTGTTTTAATGCTATAAATCTTTTATAATGTTGCTCTGTATTAATTCAAGAAATCAATGGTTAATGTATTCTGTTTCAGAAATTGCTGAAGGAGTACAACCAAGGCATCGCTTCATGTCGGCGTATGAGCAAAAGATCGAACCTCCCGACCGCAGGTGGCAGTACCTGCTTTTTGCGGCTGAACCTTATGAAACAATCGCATTTAAAGTTCCCAGTAGAGAAGTTGAGAAACATGATTCCAAATTCTGGACTCACTGGAATAAAGATACCAAGCAGTTCTTTTTGCAATTTGCTTTCAAAATGGAGCCGTTGCGGATGCCTCCACCACCATCGAAAATGTGGGAGAATCATGGAATGCGTATGCCTCCCCCACCTGGAGGGCCGATGATGGGAGTGCCCCCTCCGCCTCCGTTATTACCTGTCCCCCCTCCACCTCCGTCTATGTAGTTATAAATGTATTTATAGGATTTTTCATAATCTTAAGTAAATAAAGACCAATTTTATGATACTTTGCATTTCTTCTTTTTTGTATTTATAGGCTAGTTATGCACTGCTAGTGGTGCACTGGAATAGTGCCCTACTATCATGTTTTCTTTCATTCGAATCTTGCGCTCCGTTTTTGCGGTTCGAAGCTACGCTTTGGGTCGTATGATCCGTCTGAGCCAAAACCAACTGAGCTGAGTTAGGTACCTGCCTACCCACGGGGCCTACCTACCCAGTCCATATAATTTTCGCTCTAGCGTAGCGTTTGTATTCTCTTTGATTTTCGCAGTATAATATATTTTATTGTAGCTAACGTACGTAGCTGTGGTAACTAGCTACGTAAGTATCAATAAATTGTATCATTACATAAAAATAAATTGATCGTATTAAGATTAGTTTTATTTCCTACTAGCTGCGCCCCGCGGTTTCACCCGCGTTTGGATAATAAACAATAATATATCTTTATGAATTGTAGCCTATGTGTTATTCTGATGTATAAGCTATATTATTGTAAAGTTTCATCAAAATCCATTCAGTAGTTTTTACGTGTAAGAGTAACAAACATCCATCCATACTTACAAACTTTCGCGTTTATAATATTAGTAGGATATGATTAGTGTAACTCAACGCCAGATTATTGATACATACTATTAATAAAATCTTATGATACCTACTATCGAATCCTAATAAATATGGAAGGATATTGTTCAGTGTAAGGACTCACAAACACAGAAAGAATAGGTAATTAGGAAGTAGGAACTAAAACAGAAATACGATAAGTACATATTACAATAAATATGTAAATATTCTGTCACAATATTTGTTTTTGACCTATATACTTATATTATAAGTATATAGGTCAAAAACCATAATAGTGTATCGTATTTCCTGTAAAATTACCTATGCAATGCCAGTCGAAAATACGTGAATCGGAACGCTTTTTTAACGGTTTGTGCAATTTGAATGAATGAAAGAGGGGAGGGAGAGATTTCAAAATACACTCATTCATTCATTACGGACATTACGCGCGCTTTCGTAACGATAACGAACGTTGAGTCTATTGTTTCTGTAAGTTTAGTTAATTTAAAGATATTTTGGATTTATAAGATTGGTTTGAATAATCTAATTTACATTATCAGGCAGAATGTTTTCCAAAGCTAAACGTTTCGAACCACTTGGTAAGTTCAAAAATAATTATGTTACATTGTAGGTGCATACTCCATCCCATTGTTTTATTATTTTTGATGTGGTATAAATGCATGCATTTCGTGGATTTAGTCAGGATGTCGTACAAAATCTGTGGCTAAATTAAAATATTACAATTACTTTCATTCAACTTCCCATTCATATTTCTAAAATAATTAGGTACTTACCTAAGTATAATAAATTCTAACAAACAATTATGAAGAATAATGAGAATGAGAATAATGTTTGCAGGTGCTCTAAAAGCCCAGAGCAAAGCCCTGCAAAAGCCAGAAATTGATAAAGATAAACAGCCCACCCCGTTGAAAAGCTTGAAGCAAACACCCGTGCCGGCTGCAAAACCATCAGCTGTTCCACCAAAGCCCAAGTCAGCTGTTACAGAAATGAAGACTGGCGGTGACACTCGCTCACAATGCAGTAGCAGCATTCGATCTTTCGCAACGGTAAGTCAATGGCCACTGAAGTAGACTTAGGTTAGTACTTAGGTATACCTACATACGGCTACAGACACTTCAATCAATGTAACTAGCAAAATCACATCCAGCGATCATACAATACATTCTGAACTGGAAATCCTTGCTCCAAGAATAAGCACACGCTGGCTGGAAAGAACATAATTCTTTGTCATTAGTATTCTGAGATCTTTTGTTGGATCGCCAGTAAACTGCTTCCACAGATACCACACACACACACATATACCTACAACTATTTTAAAAACTATGTAGGTATAGTAAATGTTCCCAGGTATAGTTTCCCATGTGTAGGTATAGTAGATCCATGATGTCCAAACAGACTAATTAATAATGCAACATAGAACCTAGTAGGTATGGTGTAATATTGTCTGATTTCATATTACATTATACATCATGTTGCAGCCTAAGCCCATAAAAAATCCACTGATCAGCAAAGCATCAGGCAGTTTGAAGAAACCAACATTATGTACGAAACCTAAGAGTAATACCAAGACTCAGGAAGAATTAATCAAGGCACAAGAAGTAGAAATAAGGTAAGTTATAAAGTTTGTACCAAATATCTTAATTTATGAAATAATATTTTCAATGATCTTGCTGTAGTAAGTTTATAATGTATTGCCATGTCTTCAGTCTTGTAGTATCACTTAAATTTTAATTACTATATAGATGTAGATTATTGTCCCATGATATAGTTTTAAAGAGATAGCAAATTATCTAATTGGTCATTTCAGTCATAGATTTATCTATCATAGGTATATTTATAATCTCTTGTAATGAAGACTTTTTTCTTCAGAAATAAGGATCATACAATTTTGGAATATAACAGGCAAATTGAAGAATTAAAGAATGAGATTAGTGCACTTCAATCACAAATAAAAAAAACTGAACAAACAATATCTGACGTTAATGATTTAGACAAAAAGATTGCAGAAATATCTTTGAATGATCAAAACGCGGGAAATGAAGAATGTCTCAAAGAAAATCAAGAAGATGCTATTATTTTAATTGAAAATATGAAGTTACAAACTATGGAGTTAGAGGAGCAATGTAAGAAACTGGAAATAGAAGCCAACACCAAACAAGTAGAATTAACTTCCTTAGAAGAAGTGATTGTAATCCGAGACAGTCTGTGCAAAGATCTGCAAGATAAACTGACCAATATGGAGAGCTGCCTTGAAGAAACCTGTCAACGCCTTGAGATGGTAAAAGGTCATCACGCTTTAGCCTTGGACGCAAATGAAAGCATCAGAAGGGAATACAAAGCCGAACTGGAAACTCTTAAAGCTAAATTTGATGAAGAAAAACAAGCTGTCATCAGTAAATGCAAAGCAGATCAAGATAGTGCAAAAGCAACTTACAACACTCTGATAGAATCAATCAAAGATCAGATGTTGAAGGAGAAGTATGAAGTCGTACAGGAGCTAGAGCAGCAGCTTATCACCAAAGACCTTGAAATGAAAGCTAAACTTGAGCAAATAGATGAGGCTTCCCATGAGAAACTTAGGATTTGTGAGATCCAATTTGAAGAGCGCACAAGACTCATTCAAGATCACTGTGAGCAACAACAACAGAAAATTAACTCTTTAGAAAGAGAAACTAATGAATTGAAGTACAATGTGAGCTTGGCAGAAGAACAGCATTTGATAGTGCAGAAGGAATTGAACTGTTTGAAAAATGAATACAAGACTTTAACCACGGAGAAATCTAAACTGGAAAAGGTATTAGATGAACTGAAAGATGAGTCCAAACAAAAGCTTATAGATTTTGAAAACGAAAAGAACAAACTTACTGCTGAGGTGGACAAAATAACAAAGGAGAAGAATAAATTCGAGATGTCTCTGTCTGTAACTAGAGATATTGTCCAAGTGTTAACAATGCGCCTGAGAGAGTCCGACAATGAGGTAGAAAGTTTGGAAGATCAGTTACAGGCTTTGACAAATTCCAAAGAAGAGCTGGAGCAAGAGCTGCTAACATCCAAAAATACCTTGAACAATACAGTCATGGAATGTAATGAATACAAAGAAGCTTTAGTTAACATATTGAAGTCTAAAGCGGCACTGGCCAAAGAGCACACTCGAATTATGGAGCACAATGTTTCTTTGATTGAGAGTTTACAGAATGTTGAGAAGGAGGCCTACCGCGAACTGGGCTCCATTAAAAGTGAGCTTATTGAGGATGTTGAGCTATTGAAACAGGAGTCAAGTTCTCAGATTCAGTTGCTCCGTGATGAGGTCAGTATGAGAAACAACATGCCCAATGTTGTTTTTGGATCGGTTGTATATATATTGTTTTAGCTAACAAAATGTTTATTAGGTACAAAAGAAGCGCATGCTGTGTGAATTGGCGACCGAGCATGCGGGGCACGCGAGCGCCGCCGCGGAGCAGTCGCGGGTGCTGCTCGCAGAGGCGGCCAACGAGATCTCTCGCCTCGAGACTGACAACCAACGATATCAACAGGAGGTACATTTTGGCCTTCAAACCTTCTAGATTTGGTATTTAGTTGATTGAAGCAGAAAACAGTTGACATGCTAGTAAACTTATTCACTTGGAAAATATACTGTCTGTTTGTTGATCTCTAATTGAGATGAAGTGATTGTAGAATTCGCATTTTCAGATACAGGACCAACAATCCCTGGTGGTCGAGCTGTCGCTGCTTCGTCAAGAGAATGAAGAGCTGACGATGTCGATGGCCAAGCAGTCTTCGATCATCGACAAAATGCAGAAAGAAATGGAACAACAGAACAAGCCCAAGTCCCCGTCGTTGATTCGAAAGGCGCATAAAATTGGCAAAGAAAATATGCTAGTTGTGTCGCCGCTGCGAGAGCGTAATCATTAATTTGCGCATGCAATTGTTTTAGCTTAGATAAAGAGTGTGAAAGAGCTTCTACTATCACCTTTGTAGTAGGTATGCGTAGAAAGGCGCAAAATCACTCCATTCGATACTTGCCCATACATACCATACCACTTTCGCATCTTCAAGGATTATTGTTCTACACTAAAAAGAGCGGCTTTTGTGATAGGTACCTCTTTAGACCAGTAATTCCAAACGGAAGATAAGTCTAGTTACCTGTTTTCGTATTGGTGAATGGTGACTCGATTTAGTTTTTTGCCAAATCTTAGGCTGTTTTGTTTGTATTGCTAAGATTTAAATTAATAATAGTGTTAACTTCTGTTTCTTTGGATCTCTATATTCGTGTTGTGAAAGTTATGTCTTAAATTAAGTTCTGATATTATTTTATGATCAGTTTCGGAAACTGTTTTCGCGGTTTTTTCTTTGTTTATTTATTTAGAAATCATTTATATTACCTATAATTCTTTTCTGCATGTTATGCAGCTTTTTACGATGTGAATTGGTAATAAACATTTTGAGTACAAACAATAGTTTTATTACAAACACTTGCTTCAGTTAACAAGACGTTATCTATCGTATAATATAATCTTTACATTATTCTACTGTACGTGTGTATGTCACTGAACTACTTACTATACGGCTGAACCGATTTGAATGTTTTTTTGTATGCGTTTGAGTGGCCCTGGCGCATGGCGCCCTGGATGGTTTAGATTCACAAATCAGCTCGGCAGATGGCGATGCAGTCATACTTTGCAGAACAACGTCTGTCGGCTCCACTAGTAGGTATGATATAATAAAAGGAAGTCGTGTTAGTGACACCATTTATAACTCTTCACATCTAAAGCTTACAGAGATATGATTTATATCTTTCAATAGTAAAGTACCTAATAGTTAAATGAAACAAAATATTTCAGTCTTAAAACCAATTTATTTGGATCAATTTACAAAAATCACGAAACGCTGTATACGATACATACACAAATGCAGTACAAATTACAATAATTAGAAAGCATTCTGGCAAGACATGCGCGTTTATATTTCAATACGGCTTTAAAATCAGTACAAAATTCATAAATAATTAATACCTAATTAGACTGCCTTCTTTCCACTAAATCTTTTTGGAATGAATCTCAGACTTTACAAATTGCTTAAATATAAAATGGATATTCGACATTATTATCAAATTAAGTACTTGTATAAAATGCTATGAAACACTTGTCTGTGTTGTGTGTTGGTGGGTATTAACTTATATTGTAAACTAAAAAAGCATGGTGAGAAAAAGTGGCCTTATACACTAGTCTTAAAAACTATGACTAATCTCTGGACTTAAAGCAATAAACTGAGTGGTGTATTAAACTTACGCTTTTTCCAAGCAAAGGTAACTAAAAACAATGTCAAATTAAAAATACTAATACTAACAACTACTAAAGCCGCAGCCACACTTATTTAAATCTAGAGATGCGGCCCGATGACTGAGATCACTTTTCTATTGAAATGCCATTTTGTCAGTCTTATTCTAAATTTTACAAAACGATTTCGATATTCATATGGTCAGATCTTACCTTAACAATAATACAAATATTAACTAAAACAACATCATGTTGTACATCAATTAAAAGTTTTTCTTTTTGTACTTTTCTAATACCAAATATTACATACATTTATTGATTAGTAAATAATAAATCACATCAAAATATAATGAGTAAACATTTATGAGGAAATTACGAGAATCTAATTTATATTTAATAGACACATACACATCGAATATTTAAAGTCACAATTTATAAATGGGGCAAATACCATTCTCGTTTTTGGTTTAATTCAATCTTTGCGATTGATGAAACATTCGTTTCATATAACAGGTTCAATTAATGGATTAGTCAAGGTGTGCGTATCTCGGGACAATGTCTTCACGGATGAGAAGATCGCAAGCTGGCAGACCCTGGAGCGGGAGCAAGTCTTGACCTACGGCAATCAAGCCGGTTTCCGGTCCAGGCACGTGACCATGCCACACGTAGTAGTAAAACAGCTGCTGCATGGCCGCCATGAAACGACGCTGTTCTGGCATTTCCGAGTCAAAGGTGCCGAGAATCGCCTCCACATCCGCGTTCATCCCGGCCATCCCATGCTCGAGTGGGCCGCTGCCGGCGCCCGAGCCCAGCACTACATACATCGGGACCGACAAGCGCAGCCGAGCGAGACTCACCAAAGGGCACAAAGTACGAATAGAGGACATCAACTCTACCAACCCTTCATATGTTTTATTGAAATGCGAATATATGGCAGCAGTCAGATTTTTTTCGCCCAACACGCTGTTGTTTATCATCTTCTCCACTATTTCCGACGTCCAATTCAAATGCTTCTTTCGCAAAAGGTCCGAGTGACTGGAATGTTGAGTCGTGCCAAATACCATCGGTTTGAAAACCTTATCCTTACCAGACTTCTTGGCCTCCTTTTGCGCATCCCAACTTTCGTACGCATGGACTCGCAGGAGATCTCCATCGACGACTAACCACGAACGTTTGAACTCGTCAGCCAAAGGTAAAATGCCGATGTTGCTACCCAACCAAATATCGGGCGTGACGGATAAAATTTCGGTAGTAGACATGCGTCGTAAGCAATCTGCATCTTCACATTTACTGATTCGTTTGAATTGTTCGTTTTCTTTCTGAGACACTTCCAAAGTTTCACCGGGGAAGATCACCGAAGCGGAGGACAGCCACACACGTGCATACAGCTTTTGCGCCTGACTGACAGTAGTCAAAGCGGCAGTCAAGGTGGCGCCGGCGCGATGCCCTAGCAGCGTCACGGACTCAGGATCCCCGCCGAAATGCTTGATGTTTAATTTGATCCATTGTAACGCGGCCAACAAATCACTGAGCGCGTAGTTGCCCGACGTCGGCGGATATTTGGAGTTAGAAAGTATATCGAGAGCTAAAAATCCGAAAGGGCCTAATCTGAAATTAGGACGAACAAATACTACTTCTTTGGTACGAGCGTATAGAGCGGAAGGTTGTGCAGGACTAATGCCTCCACTGAACGAGTTGGCACCGATGAGTACGACGACCGGCAGAGGCGAGTCGTACCTTACATGAGGTGTGACCACATCGAGCGTCAAGCAGTCCTCTTCACCGATAATTGTCCCGTTTTCGAGGAATTGCATGCAAAGTGGTCCTCGATTTTGAGCTTGATAAGTTCCATTCCAGCAGAGTGATATGTTATTCAAAGGTTGAGCATACGTGAATCGCTTCTCTTGTACCGGTGGAACCGCATAAGGGATGCTGAAGAATTTGAACACTCCTTCATCATATATCCTGTAAAATCACAATGGAATTAGTTCCTACAATTCTAAATTTATTTTTAGTTTAGGACAAATACAAAATTAATAAATTGCAAATTCATAAATTACAAACTTAATAAACTTGTAAGTGAAATTTTAGTAATCTATGGGGTTATTAGAATGTCACTATCTCGAATTATACCTACCATTGAGCCGGCTCATTAGTAAACACGTCCTTACAGTGGTTATATTTTCGAAGTAACAAAATAAGTATGCATTCCCCTTACCCTTCCACTAGTCCACAGCTACTGACTGTGGTGATGTACCGACCGAGACGCAAAGGTCTCTGCACGGGTGGTCCGGATACAACTGCTATAATTATACCCATGACTATAAATAGCAACAGCAAAACCCCCACCGCCAATATCATGTAGTCAACTGCAAAATTAAAATTATATCAATCAATCAATAAAAACACTAGATCACAGTGATTTTATATTTGTCAGCATTATTATTTTGATCTTTATTCAGTCTAGTATTTTTGCTCCAAATAAATTAGACAAAAAGTGTCCATTGAATAATTAAGAGGGCACCGAGTAAAAAAAGCCGAAACGGCAGTTACGGTTCTGGGCGATATTATCTATTTTATAAGTGAAATGAACAGAAAAGACTTACTATTTAACGTTACAGTGAATGTATCTACAGATTGACGGAGCCATTAACGGAAATAATGTTTAGTTTATTAAAAAAAAACAATGTAAAGTTGAGCAAAAACTGTAAAAAGATCTCTTGGTATTTGAATGAAATTTGATAACTAAATAGAATTTCATTTCAAACCACATATACAGAAAAATGTGCAAATGCTTATACTACAACTTCAGAGTTTGATAAATCAAATATGTTACCTGGTTATTTAGATACAGATAGTTTAAAAAGCACCTCAAATCCCCCATACATTTTTACTATGGGCTCGCTGCGGTAACTAAATACTCTTCGCGCGAGCTCGTAAATTCAGTACCCCACGAGAGCTCAGAGCGAGACCAAGTCTCGTCGCGGTCCATTGACAGCGAAATAATTGACCGCGATCTATTGTGTACGTATACGCGTTGCTTGCACTGCTGCTAGCAGAAAGAGAGGTAAGTTCTTTTTTAGATAATTGTGTTTTATCCTATGATTGTTATCTGACATGTTTTACTTAGATTTATATTGTATTCTATTGAGAAATATTTATACATTCCAATAATAAACTCTTTATTGTGCTTCCAGTATGTATACTTTGTGGTGCATTACTTCCGGCTAGCCATATTTTGTCATTCTTGTGTCAACTACCAATTTGAATGGTAACTCAATGTATTTGTTATTTGAATTTCTTGCATTTTTATTAATCTAGACTGCCGAAACTAATTAAGTACCTATAACATATTCGACCTTCTTGTGTTTCAGTAAAAAATGGGAAAAAGAAAAGATTCATATTATGTCAAAAAAAAGAGATATCACATCCCGAAAAAAAAAGTACCATCAGGTAATTAAAACCCATATTTTTAGCAGTAGTGAGAAGAACTATTCTGCAGGGTGAATCAATAGAATGGCGTCAGGAGCGAAAACAACGGCTTACGGCATCCATTTTTGGCAGTGTGCAAACGAAGGCAGATTAAATGCGGACCATTGGTCAAAAATATAGTAAACGAAAAGAAATTAGACCAAGTCAAGTCCATACAACATGGCCAAAGTCATGAACATCTAGCGAGACAACAACTTGAAATTAATCTGAAAACTCCCATTGAAAGGTGTGGATTGACCGAGTATTGCCATTTTTAGGAGCAAGTCCAGATGGTCTTTTGGAGGAAGATAAAATTGTCGAAATAAAATGTCCGTACTCAGCTAGGGGAATGTCAATTGACGTCGGTGTTAAAGAGAAAAAAAATACTTTCTGGAAAGTAGACAAGGATGGCCGTGTAAATTTAAATAAAAAACATGATTGGTATTTCCAGGCACAAGGCCAAATACATGTCACACGAAGAAAAGTATGCGTATTTGCAGTTTGGACCGATGTAGACATGAAAATAGAAATGATTCAGGAAGACATAGAATTTTGGAGTGACATGGAAGGAAGGTTAAAAAGTTTTACTTTGATTGCTTACTGCCAGAATTAATTGACTCCAGATTAAATAGGCAAATGGAAATAAAATAACCCGAGTACATTCTCACAGCAATTAGAGAAAGAGAAGCTAATATTACCACTAAAAGAAAAATTTGTAGCAATAACCCTGCTCTTAAACGTAAGAAGCAAATGTAAAGACAAAATAAAAACTTTTATCAAAAAAATATACCGCCGAAAAACTGAAGAGCTATAAATAATTACTTAACATTTTTTATTTAATATTAATAACTAAGTTTTTAAACCAATGTAAATGTGTTGATTTATACCGTCTTTTAACATCTTTCTTCTTTACTCCTAATATAACTGTGTGTGACTACGATTAAAATATGATATGTATACAATAATTTTATCTCGTTTTTATTTATCTCTTTCTAACTTCGTACTAACAGCACTAACTGCCTGTGGTTTTCTTGTTTTCCATTATAGAATTTGAAATACTAAAATTATTGTAGGTCATTTGGCTACGGTCATAATGTTTACTGAAAGCTAGACATGTGTAAGTGATGCAATTGATGCATTACATTTCATATTATTATCAGGTACTGTTATACCTTATCATCATCTAATTAAGCTACATAATTATATAATTGGTTCTACTCACTAAACCCCCATTTTACCAATTCATAAGTTACCTATTTTTGTCGCCCCCCGTCGATTGAACGGACATAACTTGTCAAGCTAGTTGTGTGCGTTCCTCACGCACACAACTGGCACAGCGCGTCAAATACCTAATTTGCACCCGGTGCATAAGGTCGGCACAGACTTAACAGATGACAATATATTGTAGTTTCACTAATTTTTTTTTAATTCTGTAGTATTATATAATAGCTGACCCATTATCAAATTAACAGCTTTAAAATCACTAAACTACTAAAGAGTTTAACTCCTTACCAGTCTCAAACTTGTTTTGGCGAATTCTTTCCTTCAATGGCAGTTTAGTAGCCACTTTGCCTTCTTCAGGTTCCTAAAATACATATTATATATTCAATATTTTATTCAATCAATTCAATTTCACTTCAATTCAATCCATTTGATTTGGATCTGTGTTTGTGAAAATTGATTGTGAAAATCAAATTCCTAATGTCAAGTCCAAGAAAACTGGGATTGTAGATACATTTAGCAAAGTAACATAACATAAGGTACACCAATCCAGCATGGCTCAATAGGCGGAATACAACTGTGAATGATAAATTTAACATCAAATAATATATACCACTGATTAACAGTGTAACATTAGTTATGATGAAGAATTAAATTATTTGGGCTTCTGTATTTTCTCAAAACATGTAAAAAAAAGAGTTTTGAAATTTTATTTTCACCTCTTTCAGGATATCTAGAAGACAGCTACAAGCAATAACACCAAATATCATGTAACACTATGTAACAATTGTATTGTATTAAGAAGTGCTTACCCCTGGTTCCAGTTTAACTGTCTCCATCCCATCACTTGGGGAGTCAAGCTTCTCGTCCAATGTCTCCATAGAAGCAAGAGTAGCCTCTGCATTACTAGCAGAACGCTTTTGGAAGAGCGGATACTTAAAGTTGAAAATGTTTTTAATGGATCTCTTTGTTTCGCCATTCTCACCTGTAATGGTAATGGTGGGTGTAATACTTTGATACATGTTTGAATGGACACTGAAATACTCTAGTTGTGGAAAAGCCAGTAATCGCATTACAGATGGGCTGTTGATTAATTAAATTATAGTGGAATGAATTTGTAGGTACAATGTGATCAAAACTTCCTTGGTGTAATAGAATAGAGAACTGTGTAATAATTAATTTCAAAACAATAATTGTTGAAGACTGGAACTTACCATCACTTCAATGTTGGATTATAAAAAATAACCAGAAATAAAAGTTTCTTACAAAATTACTTACCATGTTCATTCTTAGGGTGGTGTAAGAACTTAGTCAAAGGGCAAGAATGTAAAAACTGCAGTCGGTGGTGGATTTTTGGTTTTGAGCTTTCTTCAGTCTTTTGAACGTCAATGTCTTTCTCTATTCCACCATCTTCATCCTGAAAAGAAATTGTGTTTAATTTTTGCTCTAGTTCATGATAGATATAGCCTAAAGCAAGATCGTAATCTAACTAATATTGTAAAAGGCTGATTGCTCTCTTTTTCATGACTGAATGCATTTTGATTAAATTATTTATTGATCATAGTTACATAGTAGAGTTACCAATAGTTCTTATTGTGATAATATTTTTTAGGCACCTATGAAGTCACACACCTACTAACTGTACTTATAAATAATATTAGATGGATATGTATGTAGTACCCACACAATCAGTTTTATTTAGTGAAATACCTTCGATTTATCCTTGTCAGTGTTCCGGGTGAAGAAGCCTGGCATTTTGATGGCGCCAATGGGTATGAACTTCGGCTTCACTTCCCGGCCCTCGTCTGTGACGTCGCCGGAGAGCGCCGACTTCACGGGCCCTTCGCCCTCAACCTTTTCTGCGACCGCCTCGATCACTTCACACTCCGCTTTCAACATCATTTCTTTTTCTTCGGCTTCGATGTCCTTCTTATCTTGCGTCTTATTCTCCTCGTCATAATCCTCTTTGTTTATATCCATCGTACTCATAGCTGGTTAGAAATGATTCTAGTACCGCGTAAAAAGAACAATCGTTAGGTAGGTTTAACGTAAAATTGATTGAGTCTAATAGATTTAGCTGAAGGGGAGTGGACCGTAAAACTGGACAGGTGCAAAGGGACGTTCATGGGCTCGATGAAGGGAACAAGGGGAAGCGTCGTTGTCAGGATACTCGATTAATGCAGCCGTTATACTTACTGGAGATGTTTGTGGCATTAAGTCAGAAAGTTATTCGAAATAACTATTTGAATTACTGGATTATTGTAACTCCAACACTGTATTTTATGCACAAATACGAAAATTCAACTCGCTAAAAAGCCGCTTCGCATCACCGCCCGCCCGCTCGCAACGCAACCACAGATAATACATTTTTTGTCGTTTTTTTTCATACGTTTGATTGAATGTTGTGCTTGCTTTAGTGTAAAATGCAATTCTACCTTTACAATTTTTGTTTCGGTAATGACCGGTTTTTGCAGTACCTTCATTCATCTTTACCTAAACTGTATAAATCTAGGACAAAGTAGGTAGTATTCTCTATAGCTAGGTACCTACCTATAATTATTACCTATGCCGGAAATGAGCAATTTGGCGGGAGTCGAATACTTTGATTGATGTTGAAAATTATTTTATTTTATCTGTTAACGCAAACTTTGGTTGGTTTCTAGGGTGTTGCTGTATAACATAAATGGCTAATAACCGCAAGAAGCCAGTACGTAAAAAAATTCAAGCACGGCGAAGATGCCACTGGACTATGCCATAGATAAAACAAATAGGTACCTAGCTAGGCCAACGATGTAGCTGTACTATCCAAAGCATGAACCTAGCACACCTACCTACCTATCAGAAAATCCAAAAGGATCGAGTAGGTACTGCGAAAAGTGTATATACTACATATAAAAAGTAACTTTATTGTTAATGGATTTAAGTCTATTTTCCGTTGAGCTTCTCACAGAGGCTAATCCGAGCCGAGAAGGATAGCTACAACAAGGCTGTTTCATGTTTGTCTCTGTCGTTTCATCTTGCTAGCCTTCAAAAACGTTGTTTCAAATTTTGGATAAATAAGTATTTTCAATACCTACCTACGCGTTTATTTTAATTCTATTATAACCCATTTTAGTTAACATTGTGGTCTTAATTATTTTGCTAGATAGACCTAAATAGTTATGTAAAATAAAACATTATTTATTTAAACTCCTCTTGTAGTATTTTTTTTACTGACATTTTTCATTTATTGAGTCATGGCTGCATTGGCTGTTACATGCGTTGGCGTAAAAGAAATTGCCATCCTTGTCGGCACGTTTTTTCGCAGTAGGTCCTAGTACTGTACCTACTAACTCAATCTTTTTCACTTTTGGGTAGGTAGTGCATATTTCCACATACCTACTTAGTATTTTATATCATAGAGGAAATAAATAGGTACCTATTGTAAAAAGTATAATATTAAAAATAACATTTTTATTCAATAATTTCAATAATATTACCTATAAAACAATATAACATACAATACAATACATCAGTATTTTTCTAAAGCTTTGACCAAGAGTTCGTTGATGCCCGTGATTAAATTTCTGGGGTCCACTATGAGGCCAGCCGTGACCATGGCGTTTGAGAACAGCTGCTGCGCCACCAAGTTCGCCAGATATTTGTCAGTTGATACTAATTTGTGGAGCTTTTTGATAATGGGATGTCTGGAATAAAAATGAAAAGTTAACTTACAGTACCTATATTTGACAACACATTTGGCATAGTGGCTGAGCACTCCGACTGCTGCTGCGCTTAGTGTCGCGGGTTCGATTCCCGCCCGGAACAATAAATATTTGTGTTATCCACAGATATTTGTTTCTGGTCTGGGTAGTATGTGTATGTGAAATTAAATGTCTGTTAACGATATGTACCCACGACATGTGAGAAATCGTAGTGTTACCACTACATTGTTTAAAAAAATTACACAATTATTCATACATTTTTCAAGCTATAATTTATGAAATAGTTGTTAGTCCCTGTTTTCTGATTTCATAGGACGGTTCACGCCATGTTTGCCATTATAATTTAAATTAAAATTAAAAATAGAGGGACCCTTAAATAATATATAATATGAATCCAGAAGTAGGTATTGTAGAAGTATACGTAGATTTCATTCGACAACTTATATAATTTGATAATAAATTGAATATAATTGTAACAAAAAAAACGGATTTTGCCATTGTGGCTACATTTCTAGCTAAGGTCTATGTAAGGTAACTCAAACTAGGTCTGGTGGTTAGAAAAGAAGACTTGAAACTTTAGGTAAAAATATACTCACTTGGCGTTGATTTCCAGCTGCGGCCTCAGCAGTGCGTATCGGTTCGCTTCACTGAGGCTCGCGGCTTGCGTCCGGATAAAGTGTCTAGCGGCCGCCATTTCCGGTACAACGATCACGCACGGATGCGAGTCCAACTTCTGCGTGGTGCGTACTTCGAACACCTTGTCGACGAGTAGGCTCTTCAGGAACACGACCAGCTCGTCCACTTCAGACTTTTGGAGACTGTCGCTGCCTGATGGGGAATGGTTAGTTATATCACAGAATTCTTAATAGTGGAACAGAGTTAGGGACTTCGCTTGTCGTATATAATCGAATTTTTCCATAGATGCCCTTTTCTGTCAACTATTAGAGCGAGAAAGACTGCAGATAATCGCTCGCATTGTATGTGTATGAATGCGAAAATATTGCGAGTTTTCCAGTGGTCAATTACACTAGTCTATAATATGAAAGAAATAACTTAATTTTCTTCATGCTTGATTCAAAAATTCGTCTTCATATATCAGTTACCTACACAAATGAGTGTTCACATACCGATTATATTTTCCGACGCATCATTGGCGTTCTTCCCCATATCATTCTCGACAGACACCAGTGCCTTGCCGCCAAATTCTTTGAGTTCCAAAAGCACTAGTTCATCATACATCTCATAGCAGAAGAGCACCTCGACATCCTTCTTCTTGAGTGATTCGTAGTATGGCGACGACTGTGCTAGCTCCCGGCTAAGAAAAAGTTGGAAGTAGGATCACAGAGATTTGGAAAATTTTAGGGCTGCATACAAATGCATTGTTTTGGAGATGCATATAATATCATTTGTTATTAGGGAATCTCTAGTTGTGAATGTGCTGGTACCCAAAGCAGAATATCTATGTGGAGGAGTTCATATGAAGTCTTTCCTATTGTTACTTACCTGGGTGCTGCCAAATAGTAAATGGTTTTCTCGTCATCTTTCTGACGTTTACTGTAATCTGCAAGGGAAGTTTTTGTTCCACTTTCCAATTTGGACGACTCAAACCGAAGAAGTTTGGCGATATCTTCCTGTAGCAAGAGATAATAGTAGAATAAGTGTTACTGACTTTTTTCTACATACAGTATTCATTTATAAGGAAATTCAGGGAATTAAATTACCTTTTCCAATGGATTCTGACTGGTGACAATCCCTTCCTTCATGAATAGTGAATAATCTTTGTAGAACGCGTCGTATCCGACTGGATCTTTATGGGACTGATCCACCATGAATTTCAAGAACCTGTTAGTCAATACTGTTCGTAATTTCCTGAAAACAAGATTTTCCATGTTTATGTTAGTTCTTGGTATACTTGGTATATCTACATAGGTATTAAAATACATTACACACAGCACCAACAGAGATACTTACGCAATCAGTGCACTGTTTTGTAATAATTCCCTGCTAAGATTAAGTGGAATGTCTTCAGAATCAACGACACCTGGAATTTAAATGAGTATTATAGTAAAAGACTACATTGCTTGTCAATGCAGTCTGCATCACCGATTATATGCACATGCAAGAAGGCAGTCGGTAACAGATTATATTTTATTTATATTATAGCTATGTATATGTATATTAATATAACAAAACCATTTATAACTCGCGAACAGCTGGACCGATTTTCATTATCTTTGCTTTGTTAGATTCGCCTCCTTTCCGAATAGCGGAATAGGTTTAGGTTTAAAGATATTTATTCTCAAAAAAGACCAAAGTCACTTACATGAGAACATGGTGAATTTATACAATAAAATATTAAGTCCGTCGATCCGTTGTGAAAAATTCAAACCAACTATTCATCTAACACAGTCATGGTATTAATGGAAAGGTGTTCAGTTAGTTTGGCTTTGAATACAATAAATGAGTGTACATTTCTTATATGTGAGGGTATTTTATTGAAAAGTTTTGCTCCTTCATATGTAATCATTTTCTTACCGAAGTTCGTACGAATTTTAGGTACAACTAGGAAACTGGCTCGTCGAGTGCTACGTTTACTTATTTGTTTTATTTTAGTAAAAGTTACATCTGTGTGTACATTTTTGTCAAGGGTTTTACGGATAAAAATACAGGTATTGTAGATGTATAATTGTTTTACGTTCATTATTTTAGTATCCTTGTAGATTTTGTTTGTGGATGTAAGATAATGATAATTGAATAACATTTTAATGATTTTATTTTGTGCGACTTGGATATCTGCTAATTTTGTTTTGGCGGCACTACCCCAGATCTCAATCAAATATAATAAATGTGGTTTGACTAAGGTATTGTAGATAGTGTATCGCAAATAATGTGGGATACATCGAACTATGTTACGGAGAATAAATAATAAAACAGGAAAAATTTACGAGACTGAGAAAAAATCTCGTACATTTTTGACCGTACAACGTCTGTCGGGACCCGCCAGTGCATCAATAAAGCAATTACATTCACCTTTGACAAATCTCAACCATTTAGGAAGAATTTTCTCTGCCCGGTTCTGGATCAGGATCTTTCTAGAATACAGGGCCACGCCTACATCGGCGTCCCGGGACATCTCAAACAAGCCAGGCTTTCCTTCAGGCACATATAGAATGGACCTGATGCTGAGGGGAGCCTCAATTTTGTAATGAAGAGTGAACCGTGGTTTGTCGTATGTGTTCCCTATGAAGCGGTAAAATTCAACATGCTGCTCATGGGTGACTTCTTTGGGATCCATCAACCATAGAGGCTGTAAAATGATAATAATGGTGTTAACAGGGGATATAAACTAAAGTTCATTAGACTTAGTTTCCGCAGATTATGTAGATACCTTTATTGAGTTCACTTGTTCATCATTTAACAGAATTGGGCTGCCAATAAAGTTGCTGTATTTCATAATAATATCTGAAAACAATTATTATATACATTACTTTTCTAATACTTAATATTCAAGAAATATAATATATTATGTTATTCATACATTAGTTAACAAATACTTACTTTTCACAGTATCATCATCAGAGAACTCTCTGCAGTCAGTTTTCAAGTGCACAACTATCTTTGTGCCAATGGAAACATTTTCAGCTTCTTGAATCTCGTAAGTACCAGAACTGTAAAAAAGTCTATACTGGTAAATGTCCTGCCAAGGATAACAGGATGATAATATGCTGAAAATCTAAAATATTATGCAAAATATATGTAATAAAAATATAACCCACCTATGCACATTATAATGGTGAACATTCCCAAACTTTATTTATGTCAAATGGAGAAGTATACAATGTTTCTGTGTCCGCAACACTGTCGCCCCCAGTTCACTAACTTAGTGGCTTGGATATAGAATAGCTAGGTATATGTATAATCAATAGGTAATCCATTTATACACCTACTATCATTATTGTGAAAAAATGCTAGTTATATACATATATATATTACCCATCAGAGGACCACTTGTATCCAGGAGATCCAGCCTTACTGCTCCTTGTATAAACCTCAATTTTGTCTGCAACCATGAACGCCGAGTAGAAACCTACCCCAAACTGTCCAATAATGGAGCTTGCTTGGTCAGCACCCTCCTTTTTAATTTCTTCAATGAAGGCTTTGGAACCTGATCTGGCGATCGTACCAAGATTCTGTGTAAGCTCTTCTTTTGTCATACCTATACCTGTATCCTGTGCATAATGTTTTATTAATTGTAAAATAGTTAGAAATATATTCAACAAGTTATAATTATAACTACATTAAGATTAGACTAAGCATTAGAACTACTGTAAGATTATTCACCTGGAATGTGATGGTTCTGTTTTGCTTGTCCGTTGACAGTTTGATCTCAAGAGCCCTGTCTACCTCTTCAAGCTTCGGTGCATCTGGCGCAGAACTCACATTTAAGTACCTGAACTTTTCAAGTGCATCACTGGCGTTGGATATCAGTTCTCTAATAAACACCTGAAAAAAGTACAAAATGTGTTCATCAAAAATTTAATTTAACTGTTTCTATTAACATATATATACATTAAGCGGTGGTAGCCTAGTGGGTGAACGTCCGCCTTCGAAAACGGAGGTGGCGAGTTCAAATCCCAGTGCGGGCACGTACCAATGTGTTTCTTGTTAAAACATATGTACGTAATTATCACTCGCTTTTCGGTGAAGGAAAACATCGTGAGGAAACCAACATGCCCGAGAATTAATTCGGAGGCATGTTATCCACCAACCCGGACTAGGCCCCCGTGGTGGATTATGGCCTAACCCTCCTCACGATAGTGAGGGGAGGCCTTTGCCCAGCAGTGGGACAGTTACAGGCTGAATTATTATTATTATTATATATATATATACATTTATAGAAACATGTCTTCAGGTGCAGTTTAAACAGAAGAAAGACAAAAGATTTCATAAGGTTGAGACAGGTAAGCGGGTTATGAGACTGGTAAGCCTATTAATGTAAATAATAAAAATAACTAGTTTTAAAACTTCAGTTAAAATGCATTAACAGATGCTTTGAAGTTTTACAACTTTAAAATGACACACAATGAATAACTGACTTACTTCTTTATCAGAATACAATGAACGAGCGACAATATCCAGTAGCATACGAGTTTCAGCTTGAAATTCTCTCTTTTCTGGGTTACCTTTTGTTGTATCATTTTGTTTTTCTTCTACAGCATTGCTGAATGCTCTCAGACTCGTACTAGGCAATAAAAATTCTGAAAAACAATGATAATTTATCCTATTTACAACACAAAACTAACTCTTATTTGCTCAATATTTATAGCTGCTAGATCTTGGTAAAATTCATGGAGATGGTTTGGATGCCGGGGATGACAGAGGATACTTTATATCGTGTTAAATTAGTCTGCATGCGCGAATTTGTACACAAAAGCTAGTTGTAAGTAGGTAGGTAATTAGTAAAACAGCAGTTTAATAACTTAAAGGTACAAATAGGTGGCTTTTATTGGATTTCACTATTTTGAATCAGTAGAGAAGTAAAAACATGTATTTACCATTTTGTTTTTTAGCAGCATAATTATTACTTGCAGCTAAAACTTTAGTTTTATTCCCCGAATGGAAAAATAACCTCCTTGCGTAGAACGTAGTAGGACCAAACTTAGCTCGCAAAGCTAACATTTTAGTGGAGCTGGAGGCTCAGAGAATTCCCGTTTGGAGTCTAAAGATGTTTATTTTATCAAGATACTAATCTTTACGTATTTAATTATGTATCTTGCTCTGTATAAATATTTTTCGCCTGGAAATTCTGGAAAAGAGAGCGAGCAACGCAAACAAACAATCGTTTAGTTTGTTCTTTTTTAGAAGATAGTTTTTTTTGTTTTTGTTATGGCTTCGCACGGTTTGTGCATTTAGCCAATGTCAAGTATTATTGTTACCTATTTAAGTGTTTCCTATTTTCACAATAGGAAAGTTATAGCATTAAAGCAAACCTCGTAGTCAAGTCGATTATTTACATAGTCATAGTCACGATACAGTAAAGTGGTGTATGCTTTACTGAAACGAAGTGACACGTTTTTTGGGTTAATATCATTTTCCCACACTCGTGCACGTTACCGAACACTCAATGACTAATACTCCACCAATATCACACATTATTTACATAACTGGAAGAACACAAGTTTGAGAAAAAATTAGCAAACCAACAACATCTCATTATCGGATTTCCGCCAAATTCCCGCCATTCATTCATCCTAATTCCTATTTTTTGTTGTGTTGGTATGATCTGTTCCGGGAGATAGTGTTGTCAAAAAGAGTTGTGCAGAATAGCTGTTTGTTTCGGAAAAATACGGTTTTGCCATAACTGACAACAATTTACTTTCAACCGATTTCTATGCTAAATATCATATTTGAAACGTTGCTCTTGCTGTGGAACGCTGTAGGAAGCGTCACATGCAATGACAGCAGGGTGCAGACGGCAGACGCAGACATGACAGTCTGTGTGTTTGGCCAGCCAAGTTAGGCTGAAAAATTGTAAAACTGTTTGCAGGGCAAGAAAGTATGGACTTTTCAATGTAAAAAATATTTCCAGTTGCTTTTCATTGTTTTAATTATATTTTAATTAATTGTCACCTTCTTCCTTTCGTATCCGTGGCGAAAAAAACATTCTGCAGCGTCGACTACAGAACTTGTTTCAAAACATTTTATCATTTTGCTCGCTGATTTATTTTTAAATATTTTCTAATCGTATGACGTGTGATAAATATCTTGTGTGGCAGTAAAGCTAAGAAGACTTCATTAACGTGGGACTAAGTCGATAAACATGAGTGTAATGTGTACAAACAGGACGAAAAGTTACTACTTGACGGTGTTATCTCACTTGAGGTGCAGTACTTGAGTGACTGTCGGCAGTAGTAACAGTACTGGACTAGGTGTGAGAGGTGGTGAGGATGAGGGGTCAGAGGTGAGCACGAGCAGCCATCGTGGAGCACCTGGTGGGAGGCGGCGGCGCGGGCGGCCTGCTGCCCGGCGCCTCGCCCGCCCAGCACCCGCCTAACATGCTGCAGCCTATGGAGGAGATGATCCTGCCTCCCAAACGACAAGCCGTTGTTGATCGCTTGAGGTAAGCAACACCCGTAATATGTGAAGTCGCTAATGAGTCATGGTATTCATCATCAATATAATCATGCAAACCCTTCCTCGTATATATATGTGATCACAGCACACTGATTATTAATTGACAGACTGGTGTATCCAAATTCGTCTAAATGATTTCAAGAATGTTTTAAATGTATTGTGATTAATGTTACAGGGAAAATTTATTTCATTTTGCTTCACATGTTATAGTGTTTCCTTTCACTATAAGTTTAATAATATTTAATATGAGTATAGGTAATTTAGTAGGTTAGTATATTTTATTTTCTAATGAATATCTATCTATTGAATGCCCTAATTGGGCAGTTATTCATTGTGTCAGTATTGTCGTAATGATAAAAATTTTGCTTGCCATTATAACAATTAGACAAAATTGTTTTACAATTGATAGGTATCTTATGTAATAGAGAAATATAGGTATACCTAACATAAATAACAACGTTATGTAAAAAGACAATACTCACTTTACCAGAGTTATTCAATCAATATTAATTATTTTGCTGTTAGATAATATACTTTCTCTTATATACATTTTTGTCTTCATACCGCAGGTTGCATCAGAAAGTGCAATTTAAATGCAAGACAGCAATGAAAGCTGTGGTAAACACTGGGTTTTCACTTAGTTTCACTGTAGGGCGCTTGTCGCAGTGAAAGCAAAGTGGTCTCAGTTGACTTAACTTACTTTTATAACATCTAATACATTTAAGTAAGTATATATTTATTTGAGTCATGATATTATACATTTATGTATCTATGCTTTCATCCGGTTTTATTTTTCTTCTCATTATATCTTTATTATTTATCATTATTGATTTTGTATCCTCGTCATGTCATTACCAAAGTATACAGAATTATATAGGTACTATAGTATATAGTTCATAACATATAGTTGATAAAAAACCAACACAAACTGAAGCTTATCTAAAACATAAATAATGATTTGTTTCCGATGATGTGACATTGGAATTATGAAGTACCTACAGTCCAGGCAACATTATTTATCTCGGCAAAATACTTTTCCACTATGCCCTCCGTTAAACAATTGTATATATTTACATCCACCTACAAATCCTATGAACGGTTTTCCCATTGTGCATCATTTAAGGAACTACCAAGAATTATTATTATTGTTTGGGAATTAGGGATGCTATGACTCAGGGTAAATCACTAGAAACTGACAAACATTACCATGCATAGTATTTCTATGAAGTCAAGTTAATAAGAATTTAAAATGAAATGAAGTAAGAGTATGACAAACAGGAAGGAAGAATAAGTACAATATATTTGTATAATACAGTTATATATTGATTTAATATGTTATCCATTCTTATCAATGGGTTATAATATAGGCTTTAAATTATGGCTGTTCATTTATTTTGTTGGTCTTTATTCCTGAAGCTGTTTGATCAAATGTTAAGTGTTTTATAATGCAATAATTAATGTAATAAAATCTAGATTTATTTATTTATTTATTTAATTATTTAATAAGATAATAACACCATAACAGGTTTTTTTTGTTCAGCCCTAAAGCGATGTTATATCTAGGTAATTTATATCTATTACTATCTTAACTAATCTGGTCTAACTAAATACAACTTATAATAAATTAATAATTTATACATTTTGTCTCAATGACATGCTGTGCCATTTCCATGGCTTTCGGCAGGTTATGATAAAATATATCTACGCTGTTTTGGGACAGAATATTTAGTAAATAAATAGCGCGTGACATGGGGGCAAACTTAAGTAGGTTGGTCCTACAGCTGGGCACCTCCAGCATGGCGGGGCGGCGGCGCGCACCCAAGTAGTCGTTGGGCGCGCGCAGCCGCAGCGCCGCTAGCACCGCCGGGTGGTGCAGCTCCCCGCGCAGCACGCGCACCACGTACTTCACCAGCGCCACGTCTCTCCGAACCGATAGCCTGCAGTACCCTACCATGCCCAGCACGAACAGACTCGGGTACATTAATGGGTAGTACGGATAGACTCCATATTCTTTTAAGTAAAGGAAGCGTGCAAATTTATTTTGGATCTTTTCTAGCATGCTTTTGTACTTCGCTTCATGAGGATTCCA
Organism: Hylaea fasciaria; assembly: GCA_905147375.1. NCBI lineage: Eukaryota > Metazoa > Arthropoda > Insecta > Lepidoptera > Geometridae > Hylaea > Hylaea fasciaria. The sequence continues at coordinate 4,630,697 of LR990198.1, forward strand.
TATGATGGCATTCGTTTCTAGGTGACTCCTAACTAGGGCATTGAAAATAATTTTAATAACATTAATGTTCTTAAAATTCACACTCTGCCTAAGAATGAAACCCAAGTTTCTGAAAGACTTAGCGCAAACGTTTGTGATATGGTGACGGAACCTCAAGTCAGGCACCATCTCAAGACCTAGGTCTCGGACGGACATCGCTCTCGGCATCCCTACCCCCTCCACCTTGTACTGGTACTGCAGCGGGGTGCACCCGCGGCTGTAGCTCATCACGGAACACTTAGCTACATTGAACAATAGCTTATTGGATCTACTCCAATCGACCACCCTATCAATGTCAGACTGGAGCCGCTCACAATCAGAAGTGTCCGCTACCGTTAAATACACTTTTAGGTCGTCCGCAAAGAGTAAACACCCCGCCTCCTTAACTACCTCCGGGAGGTCGTTAATCATTATAACAAATTCCAGAGGGCCAAGGTTGCTGCCCTGACTCACCCCTGAAAAAGTGTAATAAGGTGCCGATTGGTAGCCCCCGTACTCCACATACTGCCGGCGTTCGCCAAGGTAGCTCGTAAAGAATTTTAATAGGTGCGGCGTGAATCCGATGGCAGAAAACTTCGACAGCAGGACATCATTATCCACAGCGTCGAAAGCTTTCTGGAAGTCGAAGTATGCGCAGTCCACCTGCCCGCCCGCATCCACGGCCGGTGCAAGTTGCGATACGAACGACAGCAGGTTGCTGGTCGTGCTGCGCCCCGGCCGGAAGCCGTGCTGGGCGTCGCTCAGACGCGCACTTACTTGCGAATAGATACACCTATGCAAAATCGATTCAAACACCTTGGCAAAAGCCGACAGCACGGCGATTGGACGGTACTTACTTACATCGGACCCACCTCCTGCTTTAGGGACCGGAATGACTCGCGTCGTTTTCCAACGGTCTGGATAATGGCATTCACCTAAACACAAGTTAAATATGTATAGTAATGGATTTTCAAAAATCATGCGACAGTCTTTAATGATGTAGGGAGGTATGTTATCCGGACCTAGAGAGTGCTTTGGCTTTAGTGCGCGAAGCGCAGTGCGTACGTCCCGGGCAGTCAGCTGACCGACGTGCACCCGTGCGGCGTCCGCCCCCGCGGGAGAGACGCGTTCCGCCTCCCTAGGGTCCAGTTTAGGCCGAATCGGACTATACACGGAGTGAAAGTATGAGGCAAAGCTTTCAGCACACTCTTTCTCACTTAACTCCTGCCCATCTTTAGTGATACGGGTTTTGTTACGTCTAGATTGCTTTTGCCTAATGAAGCTCCAAAAAGACTAGATACATGTGGATATTCAGTTGTTTATTTTAAACTTGTACTAAAATTTCTTCTGTATCGTGGGTACCTTTTACAGACATATAATTTCACATACACATCATCAGAAACAAATATCTGTGGATCACACAAATATTTGTTCCGGGCGGGAATCGAACCCGCGACACCAAGCGCAACAGTCCGAGTTTTAAGTCGCCATAACAATGAACAGTTCGAATCACGTGCTTTACCCTCTAAGCTAAGCTATCTACAAAATTAAGCCACGGTTTCCACAATAATTAAACCAAATGATTGAACCTAAACGTAGATGCCATTAAGGCGAGGTTTTACTCATTTTCGAAATTTTTAAAACTCCGGAAAACAATTATAATATAAAATTGTGAGTGAATTAAAAATATTTAGTTAAAATTGATCATACAATGAAGACGATTGGGAAGACAGAAACGTGATTACGGATAATTCTAATTAGCTCGATAAAAAATACAAAGATGACACTAAATCGAATCTTTACTTGTCACCTACTAGAGATTAAATCATGAAACCACGTCAAAGTTATACCAATAAATTAGTCTTTTTATATAGAAAATTTAGGAAACGATTGGCAACTTATATTTTCTAATTACGTTATCAATTTATCCAAAAAATAAAACATACAAAAACTAGCTGTTTAAACGCTCGCGCCATCTGCCAGTACCACCAGTATAACTACCTTAGTACAACCTGGCCTTATAACTTGTACTCTACCAAGGAGTTCGTCATATAAACGGTGCCCTTACACCTAACCACGCCCTTTTTGTGCATATTGTCCACGTGAATTTCTCTAAAAAATAGAGGGTAGTTTCTATTATTAGAGCTATACAACTAAACTGAAGCCTAGCCGCCGTAGACGAAACCGCCATGGATGACTATACCTATTAAAATTCGCATACATCGCTAGACTGATTGCCATTGACATAAAATCAAATCACCCTTTATTTACAGATAAAGTCAGGGTTTAAGCCAGCGTCGTCGTTGAAAAGTAATATTATGTTGCAATCGCAATTCACCATCTTAATTACCCCACAAAAGTAACTTCTGCTAACCAACCTTCGAGCAAAAGTAGGTACACATACCTCTGCACAACTTCAGAATTTAAAACAGAAGAAAAGTTTACTATCCTTAAAATATTTGTCGTTATTGGTGAAATCTTAGCCTACAATATAGTATTAAAAATAATCTGATCCATTTCACGTCACCATCAATAAATTCCACGATAATCACACATTTACTTGCCCAGTACCTACTGTTGAAGTCTTAAGCAAATCAAACTATTCCTCACTATTAACAGGGCTGGATTTATAAGTGATAAGTCGCCTGAAAGTGTATATATAATATATGATTATAAATTGCAATGATTTCCAGACCAAGGGCTTCTCTGTTTTGACTGCGCAGTTCTTGCGATCAATACACCTTTGGTCCAGAGAGGGTTACGTTGTTCCCCACAGTCAGTGCTATCACTCTACTAATATCAAGGTTGATTAATCTCGTGTTCATGGTCTATTAGATTAGCTACTTAAATATATAATTGTATATCATACTCTTGTTGGTGGACTAATCAGTAATGGAGACAGACTATCGATCGGCCGCTCTCTCGGCAGTGGCTGTGCACAAGCCTTGACGACTAGAAAGATTCAAGTTGAGTTGACGAAAGCCTTCAAGGTTGCTTTTTTTCCTTGAGCTCTATGAAGTTAACTTGATGGAAACTTTCCCTTATGACGTTTTACGGACTGAAACCTTATCTCTGCGCTGGTTGGCTTGGGTGGAGGTGGGAAAAGCCGTTGTATCGGGCATGATATTATTCCACTTTTTACTTTTAGTTCATGACAAGTGAATGCACCTATACATATTATCATGGTAAAGTTAAAGCACACGAGTGGAAAAGGTGTTCTATCTTCCACTCAGTCACGTTTTGCAATATGGTGACGTAACTGAGTTTTTATTCCCTTACCAATACCGAGCCCATACCTCCTAGCTGCGCCGAGGTGGCAGACCCTAAAACTCCTTAGATTTGTAACTTTCCAAATGCGTCATGCCAGGATCTGTCTCTCCAATGAAATGCCATCGCGTGGGCGGAGGGGTGAAGTGAACTAGGTACGTATCGCGTTATCCCCCGCCCTTTCTCTACGAATTCGGTCGGTCTTTGAGAAATGTCTATAAAAAACTTTACGTTTGAATATTGTGATGATGTACCTATTCGAAGTTGGTAAATACACTGACAGATTAGCTGTCAACATTACTTAGCTGTGCCGGAAAACTATATAATATGCCACACTGTTTCGAAAAATGTGTACGTCTCACAGGCCACAGACGACGTTCAACCTATATTTAAATTAAATATAAATAATACATAGGATCTTTGAGGACCTGACTTGAATTCCTTTAACTAATATAAGTCTGCAACCCTTGGGTTATATGCCTTGGATTAACTTTTTATTAATCAAGGAATTATTTCTTTCGATCTTTTTATACCTCTATCTATCTATTCAACTATATTATTTTTCAGCTAGTTTGACACAATAATAAATAAATATGGTAAACACAATATATTGAAAGAGTACTCAGCACAGTGGACTATTGGACCAAAAATATCAATGTTATACAATGTAACATAGTATTTCTGTTCCGTCGCACACCTATCAGAACGACAGGAATTTGACAAGAATGTCCCTGTTACTGCACACACGGAGCGGTCGATAGTCACTTCTCCACTATACTAGAATATGCAGTATTGAATGTTTGTTTCTATATTATGTAGATAGATGCATCGCGATTTGCAGCGAGTGAAATTATGTCGGAGCCTCGCCGTATGGCTAACGGTACTGAATAGCCAGCGCCGCCGGTGCATAAGCACCGTGCTGTGTTTTATTTACATTACAGCTAACTTGTAACCCGATACAATTAAGCGCCTACTTTAAAAATGTCGTCATCCACTCACTCACTTGAGTAACGAAATATAAATAAATTCATCTGTTACAAGATGAGAATTTCGAGTGCAAACTGCAGTCATCTCCTACAATCGACTCTACGCTCAAACATCTGGTTATATGTGAAGGGACCAGGAAGAAACGTGGGTTGCTTTGCTTTATGGCGATCAATATTGGCAGCGTAGTCTAGCGAGGGACGATCCCTCGTGTTAATGGGATCATTTGTAGGGATACACCCTGCTCGCCGAGACGACCTTCTAAACACTTCGTAGCCCATAAATGGCCGACAGCATTCTACCCGTCTTATTTGAAGGTTATAATAGCCTTTGCGTAAAATTTCTAATTTCAATCAATATGACTATTTTAAATACTGGATCTGTCGGTCAATTGATGATTTTTCAAGAATTTTCACGTTTCATTGACTACATTCTCGTTGATCTTTGATTAGAATATTCACTCAAAACATGTAATCCTTGAAAATTAGATTTGATTACTTTCCATTTCTAAACCGATCTCGTCTATTGTACTACCTACTGTGGATGACGATATTCTACTTATTGTTTTTGCTTGAACCGGTTACTAGCCGAGTCACAGTAATGACTGGTAGCCTCATAGAGAAAGACAATTGAAGTTTTAGTCATCATTATGTATAGCGGTGGAACTCGAACTGGAAACAAATATATTATACTGTCTGACCCAACAGACAAGTCCTGTAAAAATTCACGAGAAAATTGATTATTATATTCTTCGTGAATTTTTCCTATGTTTAGTTTTTCTGCTATTCGGAGCGGAGAGATATCCAACAAAGCAAAGATCATAAAAATCGGTCCGGCCGTTCTTGAGCTATAAAAGGTGTAACTAAGACGACTTAGTATTATATAAGTAATACTGTGAACAAATTAATCTGTAAGGCTGTTATTTATTTCTAATGTATACTTTTTATTTATGTTTTCTTTTATATTTTTATTAAGTAGGTACCTACCTATTGTAAAATTCTTATTGTTATTCCTAGACTTAGTTAATTTCTGTGATAAATGTAGCGTACTGGAGTACTCTGTGATGTTACAGTTATATGATGAATAAATAAATAAATAAATAAATAAATAAGCACCTCGCGGTTTCACCCGCGTTAACTACTATCCCGCGGGAACCATTAATTTTTACGGGATAAAAGGTAGCCTATGTCTACCGGGGATAGCATAGCTTCCCAACAGTGAAATAATTTTTCAAATCGGTTCAGTAGTTTCGGAGCCTATTCATTACAACCAAACAAACAAAGTTTACCTCTTTATAATATTAGTGTAGATATTAAAGATCGTAAGTATACATTACCAATCCACGAAGTGGTCTAAACAGCTTAGCTCAACTAGATACACTATAAAAATTATTAGAAATAAACCATTGAAAACATCTAACGAAGCTATAGATCAATAGACGCCTAATCTACCGCAAGGCAAGAAATAAAGGTGTCATGCAAACATGCCAAGTGGTAGGGTTCCAGGCGGTGTCAGTGACATAGCGTGATACAATCGGGACTTATCGAAGGCGTTGTTTGCGTAGCGCGACAACGTTGACTGGTCAATGAACTAAACAAAAACACCTACGAGTTTACACACTACCGCGGTACATAGGGACTGCGGCACAGTGTACTAGGCATCGACCGATATTGCGCTCCTATTCGGCCAAGTGACTGAATCGCACATGATTGTATACAATGAAAAAGAGTAACTTTGAAATCATTACTTAATTTCTCCTTGATAGGTCCGACCTACGTAACAAGTAGCGAAGTTAGCCGCTACTAAGTTTCGCTACACTAATACGTATTCATATTGGACTTATATTTGTGTTGTGTAATACACTGAAATTGAATCCGTCACCGGCTATCAAGTATGTTATTTATTTATGTGATTGTACATTTTATCACTCTCGCGTAGCCAGCTGATAAGCCTAGAAAATAGCCTCCTACTTTATCTGTGACGTAGCTACAAGCTACACGCTACACGGGGGCTATATTTGCGTAACGGTTTTTTGAACCCAGGTTTTTTTCATAATACCGACTTTGCAGAAAATATATCTTCCCTTGAGTCACGCACGATATCGAATATAGAAAATATCCATCACGTTTGCATTAATTGTGTCTAACGATATCGCTACGAATTTTAGATATAATTATGAATTATTATCTCAAATGCATGAGATCTCTCTGGTGGGTTTCCTAATTTCATCGAGATTCGATTTGATTGTATAATCTCCCAGTAGGTTTTATAGCCGTAGTTACATGAGCCACATATTATCACCAACAACGTTCAAAGTTGTCTTCTCTCTAATTATTGACGCTTATTTCTTTTTCATCTTGCTCTTTCCCTCTCACCAGATGTGTTTATCTTTTGAATTCTAGACACTCACACGTTTGATTTGATTCCACACCTACTTCGGTCATTATACGAATGCATTGCATTCGACATTCTTGCTCACTCTGTCATTTGTAAATATTAATACAATTGCACGGTCAGAAATAACAAATGATGTGTGCATTTACTAAGGTGTACCTTCCATGACTGAAGTTATATAATTGTTACGTAATTGCCAGCCGTGTTTGTTTGCTTTACTATGCTCAGCTAAATGTAGATCTGCTGATTATCCACTATTCGAATTCAGAGCTAGACCGATTTATTGAATATATTAAAGTCATAGCATATATTGTTCGGTAAAATCACCTCTTTGGCTGTCTTATAGTCGGTTTTTATTTTTTCGATGTAATATAATAATATAATATAGAAACATAATAATGATCGTTGCTTTTTGGGTTTGTATCTCGATTTTGCCGGTCCTCAGTCAGCCTTGAGGATTTCTTCGCGAGCGGTTTGACACCATCTAATGAATAAATGAAAAGCTCGTAATGATTTTTTTATGAAGCTGACAGACGGAGTGTCCGCATTAACATTTACTCAAGGTGACCGCGCTCGGCAGTTGCGGCTGACTGAGCATCGGTTGAATATTGTTTGTTACATTACACCTACTTCGTACCTCAACTTGTTTTGTAAACGATTGTTTACTTCGCCGCCATATCACGTACGTATATCGGCCGCATACAAATGACTGTTATATGCGCCCTCGCGTTACGTGTGTGTTACAGCGAAACTGTATCGGTTTCTACATTCAGACGACTTTTGTAGGTACCTAGAGGTACTTTTATGTCGATACTCTACTACAGCATCTACAGAATAGGAGTAATGAGTCTCCAGTCTTCATTGTTTGTGCAATCTTGCGAAAGTATAGCATTGCGCAACCGAAACTTCCGAGCGTGTACCTACTCTAAAAGACGTCGCTTACAAAGCCAGTTAATTTGTGGAATACCCACACTAATGGTTGGCAGAATGCATTTGAGCAACCGTAAACCATTTGTAGGGCTTTAATGGCAATCAGCATGTAGCTAATGGATATTTGTTTGTTCCAGACGACGGATAGAGACGTACCGCCGGCGGCAGTCGGAGTGCGTGCCGAGATTCGACCAGTCCTTCAGCGGCGCCTGTGAGCAGCAGAATCTGGAGACGAGTGCGCTACAGAAGAGGTTCCTCGAAGGCAAGGCCAAGCGGCAGGCCAAGAAAAACGACCGCAAGCCGGACTTGCCGGCGATTAGCGGAAATTTGCACAGCAGCGTAGTGCATGTGGTAAGTTGCCACGATATTCATTTCCTTCCATGCAGGTTCTCTTACGTCACTAATCCTTGTCTTGAGCCAGATCTATTGTATTGAGCAGATGATTTGATTCAAGTGCTATATCGTAATATAATAAGGTCATTTTGAATGCTTATACACATGTATCTTCAGTGTCCCGATTCTATAGATCGTGTGGCTAAAACTGTTGTTTGTGTCATACATAAATGGCGCATTTGAACGGCACATTCTGCGCAAACAGATCTCGCTCGCTTATAGAGTGCAAGTTGCAAGGGCAGAAACACGTCGTCGGGGTGTAGATCGCCGATGTGGTCGTATTCGTATCGTCACTAGTGTGTTATCGCACCTAGCCGCCTTGAGCAATTGTAAGAAAACTTCCGTGTTTGTTTAATGCATCACGTGCATTACCTGACGTTCACATGTATGTGCGCTGTGGCAATGTAGTCAGTGTTGATGCATAGAAAGGTGAGCTCATCGAAATTGGTTTGTATTCAGATTCATAGTGCAGTGTGATCGAATATAGCTGATAGAAGATTGTAATTAATGTAGTTTGTAGCGCGTGCCGGGCTGGGCGGCGACTCGGCCGGATGTTGTTCGACGTCAATTGACTTGACCCTCTGGCACCGCATCCCGTGGCTCATCGCCGACTGCGGTACGCTTTGGCTGCGCACGCGACACACGACTTGTAATTACTCGTACAGTACACATAGTCCCTCTGCCTCTACTCAACCGCGATGTGCAGATCTACGTAATCGTCGGTAATTGCACCATTTATCAACCAACACTGTTGCACACTAGAAAGGGCTAGCCGACCTTCGTTCTTATAGAACTTATAAATAGCAAACTGTCATTGTGAGCGATTTTCTCTCGAAAAATCACATTAGATAACGTTGATAACTGGCTAAGCTCAAATTTGCGATCCAAATGAACGTAATAGCTTTCCGTTATACGAGATTCCGGTTAGGCCGTTCTTCTGCCACAGCTTCCTAGTACTACTTTTACCTGCGCTAGATCATGTAGAGGCGCATGGTAGGGCGGACCGGTGGTTGAGCAAACTGCGCTTGTTTCACAACAAACGTCTCGCATTGTCTCGCGCCGCTCACCGACACGACCTCCGGCCGCCTGCGCACTTTTCTGACACGTTTTATCACCACAAACACTGTTTTAGTTGTATTCTATCGATTCAAAGACATATTCAGTCTCCCGATAAAGAACTTACTAACTTGCATAAATTAATTTAAAGACGTTAGGCGCGGTCGGGGTCCTCATTGATGATGTTAATGTGCTATCGCAGTCGTGTAATTACTAGACGGCACTGCGTGATCTTTGTCTCTATTGCACTAATTACTGCGCATCTACTAATGGCAGACGGTCGGCCTTATCTTCGATGGAGAGTAGCCATGGTGGAACTGCTCATGTTATGTTTGGGAGGGTCAGCAATATTTACACACGTAGGTGGACGTCTCCCTTGTTTGTTAGTTAGACTCTAGCGTGACGTAGATATAGTAATTATTCTTTTAGTTAGCAATACGCTTCTGAACATGCAAGTACTGCGCAGGTAAGAGGAACGCCACGTTTAGGATGTTATATAATGAGAATAATTAGAACGCTTGAACTTTTAACCGTGAGGTCTTTCCTCACAGTGTCGACAGGATGTGACATGCGTAGAGACGTTCATCTTTACTAACTGGCTCTAGAATCTGACGTCTATAAACAAGTGGTCATCACTTTCATAGTTATAAAATTTGTTTTATAGAGTTAACGAAGTTACACTTTTATTATCGCATTATGTAAACTCGTGTAGTCTGCATGCGTGATTATACCATTTACCTATCAAGGTTTTGTTATCAGGCCCATATACATACACATGTGTAACTCGCACGCGCGCACCATACGAATGTAAAAAAAAGTTACATAACGTAGGTAGAGTTACATTTGAAGCTCAACCGATTTCTTTTCTTGTTAGTTAGCTTTGAATTTCCAATTTGGAATTCCTAGGTATATTATGGAATTTAAATTCATAATATTTTAATTTAGAGTGCGATATATTTAACTAGGTCAGCGCGCCTACTGCGAGATCGCTTCACTCACGTCGTCAGTGAATCACAACCTCGACGCCGACGGTCTGAGGTCATGTCGCGTTTACAATGTCTCCTTTTGTTTTAGCAACAAAAGTTCGGGTGCGGCGACTACGAGCCCCCGGCGAAGCTGCAATGCGGCGGCGGCGCGGGCGGCGGAGTGGGTGGCGAGGCGCTCACCAAGTTCTCCGTGGAGATCGTGCAGCAGCTAGAGTTCACCACGTCCGCGGCGGACTCGCAGCCGCAGCAGATCTCCACCAACGTGACGGTGAAGGCGCTCGCCAACGCCATCAAGACGTCCAACTCGCCGCCGCCGCAGCAGACGCCGCCGCGCGCGCCCACGCCGCTCGACATGGAGCGCGAGTGCAAGGCCGAGTGCAAGTCCGAGGCGGCCGACGACGAGTTCGTGGGGCTGGACGAGTGCGCGGCGGCGCTGGAGCGCGACGCCGCCTCCTCCTTCCCCGTGCTCGCCGACCTCATCGGCGAGGACGACGGCGACGACACCTTCGAGTACCTCATGACCGAGATCTCCGACCCGGAGTTCATGAAGGACTTCGACCTGGACGGGGGCAAGCTGAACGGCGGCGGCGCGGGCGCGGGGGAGCCGGACGGCGAGGCCACGCGCGGCTACGCCTCCGGGGAGATGTCCCCGGCGGCGCAGACGCTCAAGCACATGGCGGAGCAGCACCAGCAGGCCGCGGGCGGCGACTGGCGCTACCGCGGCTACGGGCCCTACCGGCCGCGCGCCGCGCCCGCGCCGGACCACCTGCACATGTCGCAGCACCAGCAGCTGCATCTCAGCCAGCCGCACCACAACCTGCAGGTACGGCCTTCTATCCTATTCTCACGATATCCTACTTCACGTCCGCCTTTCTGTCGATCAATTGAAGCCGCGCAATTCCGTCACTTCTTACATCGTCCGTTCGTGATGACATTTTTTTTATTGCACGCGATGGTTTTTGTTTATGGTCAACGTAACATTCTCGATTCCCACGATTGCTAGAACCGCGAGATGTTTTTTTAGAAACGAACATACTTTACATATTTCTAAATATTTCGCAAAGCAATCTCTACTGTTTGGTTTCACCGACCGAGATATTACTACTAAGTATATGGTTACATACAAGTACATAGTTATTACCATAGATTTACATGATATTATCGTAACGATAAACCAAATAGATGCACTCAAAAGGTTTCACCCTAGTCGTTGGAACCTTGGAACGTGGCTTCAAGCTACAGTGACGTGATTGCTGTGCACTGTTTTGATTCGATCGACGGTAATTTCCAATCAAAACTTGAGCAATTCAAACAACTGGCACGATATTGTGACATTTCCATAGCTTTAGCAACAAATTAGTGAGGGTCTATAATGTCGTTGCTCTCTGCTAAAGGGGGTCCAAGCCCGTTCAGTTCAACAGATGGGGATCCAGGTCCCAAATAAAGATCAAGAACAAGTATGTAATGCTGGAATTAATTAAATAGATTTGTCGACGCGAAACGCTTCGTTTGGATTCTTAGTCAACTCTGGGTAGTGCACAAAAGTTGACGAAAATTAAATTTGACAGCTATAAAATAGTTGCCATTACTTTCTAATACAAAAACGAGAGGAATAGTAAGCAATGCTGGCAAATTCAATTTTAGTTTAGCTTGGTGCCATGCACCCAGTGTCGATGTAAAATAGTACGTCAAATCTTCATTTGTCATTGAAACTCTACCATTAAATAAATAACTTCCATGTTCGCGCCAAAACTCTCTCTTCGCGGCAATCTTCGCAGTTACGTTTCGAATGTAGCAATCACAAAGGCGTCATAAAATATCAGGTAGCCACTAACCATGGAACGCCCGAGAGGACGTACAGCGTTAGTTGCAGTTGTGATACTATTTTATAAAAGAGTATATAGGATTTTGCAATTATTGTAAGTATTTTGTGGGGCAATTCGTGACGTAAAAGGACATAAAAAACATGGGAGTCTAGCGCAGTATCGACCCGGGGACGTGCGCGCGCTGCCTCGCAGTCCGCGCCGCGTCGCGCCAACTGTGACGTACCTACTCGGATACGAGTACAGTGTACGTACAGGCGACACGACATACCCGCATAGGAACTGATTCCTAACGCGCACTATAGGGACATCACATGGGTTTCTAAGTGGAGACCTCGTCCTGATTTGTAATTAGATCTAGAGCAAGATACAGTAGATCATCCTGGGACTCGTTTAATAGTAAGTCATCGTATGTGTACCGTAACTGTATTATAAACAGTACCCTAAACTCCGTTCACCTCTGCGGCTCGCCCTTTGTCCTGAAGGTTGCCTGCCCAACTTACCCTCAAGAAATTTTCCATAGGAACAAAGACTTCCAGTTTCGACTTACAAGGATTCCTTATAACAAAGCTGTTTGCGGCGGAAAATTTATTGTAACTACGCAATAATTAAATTAAAAAATATCGATGAAAAGAGACATTGGAAATTCAATCTGCGGGTTGATAATGAAGATATCGTCGTTAAATATTGTTGTTATTACATCGTTTAACATTCAGATGGTCCGGACGAATCATAATAACGTTCCAACAGTGTTTGAATATCGACTTTATGTCTCGGAGGGCAAGGTGGGTTATCCGTATTCGAGTTGAAATATAACCGAAGTGTAGGTGGATCCCATAATAAGTACGTAACGTTATGGTATGCACGTATCTACACATGCTACTTACGTTTGAAGACACACGTGCGTGTATCGCGAAACAGCAGATGTATCATGGCCACATGTTGGGTGTAACCGAGTCTCGGTAAACAACATGTCAGCATCTCTCGCGCAACTTACCAACTCTAGATGAGTTACTTTTTGTGACGAAGTGACCAACTATTGCTCAAAACGTCCGGAAACTTCCTCGATAGACAACAGCGGGTATATAAATAGGTCTACCCTGCATTATGGTACATAGGGTGGCGTTAGATTTTGTGATACTGGAATATTTCTACTAAAGTAAATTGCGTTCAGCCTAAATTATCAGCCTCTCCCTCCACTGACCTTTAGAGTCCCGCAATACATTTATCAGTCTCTCGAATCTTTATCCTGCGACTGATTTCAGAATTATGGACAGTCATTTTATTTTCACCTGTGCTGAAGATATTTATGATTTTCTCTTCTAAATTTCTACTCTTGCCTTTTTGGACATCCGTGTTTCGGCATCACAAATATTATGTTTTAACTGAATGTGGATAGAGCATTATTAGTTATTACCTACGAGACATGATTTACAGATACGCCTCAATCACGGACATACATCTATTTCTGATCATAATAACAATGGAATTCAAATTACGTTGACCGTATTAGCGTTACATTACAATTCATACTATTCTTAAAAAGGATACGTACGAAATCGAGCAGGTCAATAGCACAAACGCATCGTACACTAATGTGGCACTAACAAGTGCTAAGTCCGTTTTACAATGCTGATAACAATAGCTTATCTATTTCCTAATCTAAGTACAGAATATTGGCATTGACAACTTGTACACTGGCGACTTGAACATTTGTAGTTTTTTTTTACATTTTAATCATTGTACGGTCTCTGGAATATTCAGCTTTTGAATAGTCATTGACGTTCCGTAACGTAACACAGCATGCTAATGCAGTGGTTGCAGAAAATGTATCTGACACCTATTGAAGCTATAGCTGAAAATGGTTCCGGGCTGGCCAATGACTTTGGATTGACGCACACTGTGTGAGTTATGTGCATATGAAGTGAACCATAATCACCTTAAACTAGACTACGATGACGCAGTATTCACATAAGCTCCAATAAGGCACATTCAAAAGTTTAACAGGATTTTCTGTGTACGCGTACCTTCCTGCATCCATTCGACATGAACCAACAAGAAACGAATTTCAGTAGTCAACCCAATTAGGCAATTACCTATCAATTATGCCATCAAAATTGGGTAAGACATCTGGAATTAATGGAACAAAGCAATACTACTCTTACATCAAACCATTGATAATACAGTACTACGTCAAACAATCTCGCTGGATAGATGAAATGAGTTGGAAAGGCGGCGCGGCCGATGACACTAGAAGTGTTCATTCATGAATGGAACAAAAAGAGCATGGAGCGAGCCGATTGCTTCCTGTACCGGCACCACGTGCACCCGATGTCTCGCCACTCGAGCACTCCCTAATTAAATCAGATGCACTTCTTATGGTTTAAAATCATGTACCGACGCCTTGACGCGTTCATTTACGGATGTTGCTTAACCGCCCATATTCACAAAGCGTTTTACCATTGTCCTTGATATCATCGAGACTGCGCTCACGGCTCGTTTCATCGTTTTAGGATCTGTATGTTTCGCGTTCTTATTACGAATCAATCGAAAGTTTTTTTTTGCCCGCATTATATTTTTCGTCTTCTAAGTTCTTTGCGTAACCTGTAGAAAGATTGCATAAAATATCAACGCAATTGGCTCGTTCGTGATTGATGAAATCAATACTTTGTGTTGGTCTTGTTTTAACTTTCAGTTGCCTTATTATTATTATTTTATTTTGCGTAAACTTTTACAAGATGAAGTTTTGAATTGTTTTTAAAAACAGTAGGGTTTTTTTTCAGAAATGTGAAAAGATTCTTTAACAAAATGTATTTAGTCGAAAAAACAATCCTTTGAAATTCCTGCTTTCATTGTTTCGGGAATTCGTTGCGACCGGTTGTTTATTAACTTCTTCTGTAGTGAATTCCTGATATTTAACCAACATTATTAGAAAATGTGTGAAAATATCGGATTGCTAAGGTCAAAAGTACATGAATGAACAAAGATTTCAGAATCCGTAGGTGTTATACTCGATATACTTCTCGATAGCAGTGCGTCGTGGGCGGAGGGTGGCTGCCGACACGGTCGATTCCCCTAGCTCGAAGTCACCCCTACCAATTTCACGATATCATTAAAACGGCTAAATTTAAACTATTTATCTGTAACTAACTAGACATAGCGCCTGAATTGCGCCATTAGAACCTGGATAGATACTAAATTGCGTCAAACCTAGGAACAAATTCCGATACGTTCACGAACATTCAAATTAGAATATTCAAGAGTCCCGCCTCACATGTCGCATATAATCGGTATTGTAGCCTACCTGCGCCCGTGATAACAATCCTCGGGACCTAAAAAAACGATCTCCGGATGGATAAGGTGCCGTTAGATCGTCTGGCGCAACAATGCTATGGCAATGGCGTACGGCTTAGCGGGTTTGGCACGCTATTTTATACGGAGAGAAGTAACAAAAATCGCGGTACCGACGACGCGACGGACGCCCGCCCGAAACAGGTTTGTTGTGCGTCGACCGATGATGTACTCGTCTGTATGCCCACGGGCAGCTGTCACCACCTCATGTTAATATGGAAATCTTGTCGCACACAATGATTCCTAATAAACGTCACTATACACTCTTTATTCGACTCTAATGCCCTTAAAATAAATTTCAAGATCATTCAGCTATTTCGTAAACCCAAATTATTTTATTCCCAAACTGGCCAAATTTAATCGTCTGCGAAAATAATTTGTGCGTAACAAAGCCCAGCTAGTAAATGATGTAGTCAGACAGAATATTTTAATTGACCACCAAGACAGGTTTTGCTCACATTCTATACATTCGTAGGTAATTATGTTACCGTGAGCCGAGTTTGACTCGTATATTAGTGAAAACGAGTATATGTTACGTATAGCGCGTTTGAAATGTGTTAATATCGTTAAAAGTCTGAATAAATTAACAGGAAGTCCCAACATTATTCTATCTTTACCTGTGATTCGTCACCAACAGAATAGTTACTGTTGCGGTCGGACCTATCCGGACAGATAATAATATATGTATAGAGAAAACAATCGTTATCGAACCGATGACTACTGTAACCGAGCAATGAAATGAGACAGCTCACGTTTGCCATATATTATTATTAAATAGTAGGCAAATACAATTATTATTATTACTGCGGGGGGAAAAAACACGGGATTATAAAGTAAATTCATGCTTAATATGGTTTTGTAAATATGTCATTATAAATAAAGAAGTAAGTAGGTATTATAAATTGTATTTTAGGTGCAATTATGCAAGGTACTGATAATATTAGTAATATAGCTGATATGCAACATTTTCAATAAATTATTTTCACAATAGTCATGTTTACTTTGAATTAATAAGATCCCACTTCTGAAGAAAGTGTTTTCCTTCGAAGTTACAATTTGACTCTCCAGTTCTCTCGAGTTCAAGTCGCAATGACTCCAACAAAGCCATATCGCAACACCGCTAACTGTGGTCACCTCTTACACGTACCTATCTAGTTCGAAACAAGGCACAATGTACCTACTCGGGGACCGGTTCGCGCTCTCATATTGTGTCAGGTGTCTTCCCTCTGTATCTATGACCGCATGACGGCGGTCAAAATATGTTCCCGAGATCGATGTTAAAATTTGAATAGAAAATTCAGTTTATTTCGCAAATATATCATAATCATTTTGTCATGCTAAAATTTTTCAGCAGCAGAAGTGGCCATTGCTGATCTTTTTTTATCAGTGGCTGAAAAAAAAATCGTTCATTTTGAAATGTTCTGTAGTTTGTGCTTTTTAAATAATAACCCCCTTAGTATTTACCGAAAAAATAAAAGATTATAATGATAGAGAACAATTATAATGTTATCTTTTAGATCAGCGGTTCTCAAACTTTTTTGGTCACGGAACCCTTTTGACAAGCAAAATACTTGACAGAACCCTACAATAAAACAATAGTTTTTAAAAGTGTATTCTTTAACAATCTCGACTTTATGTTTTCGAAGATAGAGCCGGAAGTCACTTGTTCACAACTATAGAGTCTAATTCAGAGGCTTTTATCAAAGGGACTGCGCGCTCACAAGTATACTTACGCGCGGCGGGCGGAGTCAAAACGTTCGACCAGTGACCAGAGAGAGGTGTTATGATTTTTTTCTAGTCTTGCGGAACCCCTACAGGGGTAGCGCGGAACCCTAGGGTTCCGCGGAACACACTTAGAGTACCGCTGTTTTAGATGGTTTCCTGGTCTCCACAGCCCTACCGTCCCAACCCCAAAAGGGCCTTGCCTTTGCGACTTGAGGCTGTATCTATATTTACTTGTAATTATAATGTTGCTCTACGCTATGTGTGTCACATTACACCTACTAGGAGAGATTCCAACTCCTTTGTACGAAGCAAATTTAAATACACCATGACTAAATGAATTGAACAATTTGTAGTCACACTCACACGGTATCTAGTTAGAAGCACGACATAAAGTTGGCATTGAGAAATGAAGTCCCAATTTCGTACTCAAATTGACCCTTAACACGTTGGCGTAAAGTTGAAGTATTGACTGCATTCCCTTGGAGACCGGTCCGTTAGTGCGGTCACTGTGTAACAAAACACAGTGATTCAGCTGCATACGAAAGTCCGCTAGAATTTACCTTCGAACCAAACTCACAGTGAATCGGCTAGGAACCCAAAATTAGGACGCAGTTGTACGAGATACTACCTACTTACTGTACCGATGTTTTACTGTACCGAGGAAAAAAGAACCAAGAGTGATTTTATTTTTGACACTGGCAGCCAACGACAGCTTAATAATTATGTATTCTTTTTTTAAATGTTATTTCTTTCGTGCAGGTGTCCGCGGCGCAGCACATGCAGGTGAGCGGCGGGGGCGCCGGCCACGTGTCGGTAGCGGCGCAGCAGGGGATGTACGCCAGCTTCCAGCACCAGGGTACGCCCTCGCCGCAACATCACCAAGGTAACTGCATACTTAAACTATGACATCATCATCGACCTGTCAGTTAAATGCTGTACTTCTGCTATTCGTAAATGACACCACTCGGCCGTCCTACTCCTAGTCGCTGAGTGTTGCACACGGCGTAACGGTAAACGAAAGATTCACTGAATATGCACCTACATAAACACTAAGGTGTCCTTTCATAAAGCACTGGCTAATGCCGCGGCTTCGGTCGCACACCATTTATAATCTGTGATTTGTAACACAAAAGTTTATTATTATTGCTGGGCCATAGTCGGTCCACTGCAAGTTAAACGTCCGACCCCCTTTCTTAAATAAAACAAATATGTACCGATAAGTTTTATCTGTTGGGTATGTCTTCGTTCTCCAGATTGACAGATTGTCGTATGCGATGACTTCAGTTGAAACTCACACTTTCCCTGGCTTAGCATTCAAAATGTTTGCATGTAAAAAAGTAAATATTTTTCGGATTATAAACGCACGAATATGTCGACATTATCGCTTTCTCATACGCGGCCGACGGACGGTTGCGCCTCCAACTGTAGTCATGCAAATGACACGCTATAATGATGATTCAGTATCCGATACTCGTACTCGGCTGAGTTGAGTAAACGATAACAATTTCGTTATAATATCTGGTATGCATACAGTTTCACCTAAATAAACAGGTGTGAATTATCTTTGCAAGATTGATTAAAAACAAAAGAACATCGCGTGCTGCATTATTTTTTCACAACACGGTATTGATACAACTTGTGTTTGTGTTTGTCGCGGCGATGTAATCATACTAATAACGTCTTTATGCGGTTGGCTTAAGTGATAGTTTGAATTAAAGTGGTGTGGATGCGGTATGCATACGTAGGTACGTGCAGTGCGCAAGGGGGGTGCAACCCGCGACCGAGGTTGACGCTCTGCTAGAATGCGCCAAGTCGCGCGCCTCGCATGACGACCACATGACATTAGATTGACGTGTTTAATGCATCTACTGCAAAATGTGAATGCGAACTGCATCTTCGCTAATCAATCTGCAGGATATGTAAAGGATTTTACAGTTGAGATTATGCGAAAAATAGAATATTTATTTTGTTTATAGATCATACATCTTTTAAAGTATTGCGAGTAAGTAAAAAATAGGATACTTACCTTTTATTTTACAAATCATCCCTAAAAGTATTTTTTTGTAGAATTTATTTGTGCTACATTAATCTCAATTCTGACTGACACCAAATGACCCATAGGGGCTCTGTTATTTAAGAAGTATATACACGCATCTAATTATTTCATTTTACATGGCTCTACTAGCACGGTTGACATTGTGATCGTACCATAAAACATCGAATTCTGTAATCATTTTGACGCTTCACCGGTCAACTGTAAAAAACAAAACAATACTTATTTACGACCGAACCTAAAACCTTGAGGTCGGTTGCGCATTTTTCCTCTCGCTAACTGCTACTCAAGTCATTTCTGACATCTACCTCGCGTCTAACGATACGCGTTCGGTTAGATATATGCTCCTGTATTTGGGAAAAGTTACAATAAGCGAAAACATTACGCTCAGTGAAAAAACCCCAAAAAATGTTTTGTCTTGTGATTCAGCTCCACTATCTAATTGTATGTTGAGATTTCTTTGAATTCATTCATACATTCGTATGGTTTTTGAGATTTCGTACGTAATTAATTTAACATAACAGTACCTTAGACAGCACTAAATCACGTTCCTGTTTTTCTTATAGGTGGCAATGGATGCGACACTTACTCCGTGTCTCAGTCGCAAAGCATCAACTTCACGCAAGCGATGCGCGCTCGGCCCGCGGCCGGCCCGCAGCAGTCCGCCGCGCCAGGCCCCGGCCCGCAGCCCCTAGGTAATGAAGCTTTTTATAATCGTTTAATCATTTATATGCCTAATATTAGGCTTTCCATCATCTGAGATAGGCTGTTACTTCGAACATCGCGGTGACTGCAATAGCCGCCTAGGCAGTCTTAGACCGGACCGGGTTGACTGCTAAACGTTAGCAGAAACATTCAGACATAGCAAATATAAGCAATATTGGAAGTTTTTAATTAAGTAAATAAAAATATTCGCCAAGTATCATTTAAAAATTTTATGCTTTTCTATTTAGTTATGCTAGCTTGCGTCGCTTGCATCATTACATTCTTGTAACATTGTGATAGAAATTCAATTATATATGACACTACGTATGTACGACGACGCAACATACGTACCTACTATACCTGTACTATATTGTACCTACGTATATTATATTTATCGTGTCTACAACAATCATCTACATACGTCCAGTAAACCGGTATTATACTCGACGTTATGTAAATTAGGTACTGCTATTTTCATTACGTAAATGTGGATTATGATTCCCCCGTCCGTAAAAATGACAATTATTATTACCGTGTCTTGTTTGTTTAGTTGGTATCTGACTTGTTTTAAATCAAACAAAAAGTAGTCAAGGTTAAAGCTA
The DNA here is from genome assembly GCA_905147375.1 of Hylaea fasciaria. Classification (NCBI taxonomy): domain Eukaryota; kingdom Metazoa; phylum Arthropoda; class Insecta; order Lepidoptera; family Geometridae; genus Hylaea; species Hylaea fasciaria. The sequence goes on from LR990198.1 coordinate 4,650,984, forward strand.
ATAAATAATTAATAGAGTAATATTTTTTGGCAATAATTTTATGTTAACAATTTAAGGTAGGTAGGTGCTGTTTTTTTTCTTTTTTCAAGTTACCTTTATCGTCAATTTAATTTCGCGTTTTATATTCTATAGAAATAATGTCTCTAAAAACGGAGACCCTCTGTCTACAATGTGTAGCTGTAAAAATGCACCTTATCGCCATCACTGCTTCGCGTCCGTTTTTTTCAAGAAAATGATCATTATTGCACTCGGCGCCACCATTCACCTCCACCCATGTCATCGTCACACAGTTCAACCATCACATCAACTCGGGTCTCGTGTCGCAGGCGTGGCCGCGGCCGGCATCTCGCGCGAGCAGCAAGCCAAGATGATGCAGCAGCAGCAGCAGCAGATGCTGCGCGCCGCGCAGCAGCAGATGCGCCCCCCGCCGCCCGAGTACAAGGCGCGCTTCGTGGGCGGCGGCGGGGGCGGCGGGGGCGGCATGCAGGCGGCGCGGCGCCCCGCCGGCCCGGCGCCGCGGCCCTTCGCCCCGCACGCGCGCCAGTACGCGCCCGAGTGGCGGCACGTGCTCATGCAGCAGCAGGCGACGCGGCAGCAGTTCCCGCACCACCACCAAGGTGAGCGTCGCTCGGGGCACGCGCCGCAGTACGGACTGCGGGGGAACATTCAATGAAAACAGCTTTGCTCGCACCGCTGCTTCTCCAGGACCATTCTCGTGGGAAAATATAACTTTTCCAGCAGGAATTATGCTCAGGTTTTAGCTATTCGTGTGCCCTTTTAGTCGGAATATGAGCGTGATTCGAATTGTTTGTTGAAACAGGTTTCTCGATGGGCGGCATGGGCGGCGGCATGACGCAGCAGCAGCAGCAACAGATCCAGCTGCAACAGGTGCGGTTGCAGCAGCAACAGCAGTTGATGCAACACCAGCAGCAGAGGTCAGTACATTTGTTATGTTACAACCATAATTAAGCTTCCAGATACATTCGATACAAATACTTTAAAAATATAAACTCAAGACACTACTACTTAACTAGAAACATCAGTGTATATTTTAACTTTAAATGTGATTATTGTTATTATTTTTAGAACCACAAATCAACAATCGCCGATGTCACATCTCATAATGCAGCAAAATCAAATGATGAATGTGCAAGGACAGGTAATTAACCGTTTCCATATTATTATCTTGCTTATTTTCCTATTACGAAGATAAAAACATGAATACAATATCTATTCTGAGCTATCGGTACCTACTATAAATAGGCGCATACGACTCGAGCGCGACTTCTTATTCCTGCATAATATCAGTCCTTCATGTTAAAAAATATCGCAGATTTCGGCATCAAAAAGAAAATGTAATTAGATACGTGACGGGAAGGATGTACAATGAGCAATGTATTTTTAATTGACAGATGCCAAACATCCATATGAGCCAATCGCAGAGCATGTCTATGCAGGGCGGTATGGGTGGCATGGGCCATCAAGGCGGGCCTATGCAAAACGGGCCCATGCAAGGGCAGAACGGGCCCATGCACGCCCAGAACACTTCCATGCAGAACTCCATGATGGCGCAGAACGGCATGCAGCCTCAGAGCAACGCCCACTCGTTCCCCGCGCTCCACAACGCGTCCTCCTTCGCGGGGCCGGCGGCCGACTTCAACCTGGACTTCCTCGACACCATGCCCTCCACGGACGCCAGCAACCTCACCGCGCAGGAGCTCATGAACTCCTTAGACAACGCCTTCTTGAACGACATGCTGTAAACTGCAAACTGACCGTCTCGCGGGACGGACGATGAGTTTTCCGTAATCTGTTCACGAATTGACATTTTCGTAGTCAATTAGTCGCATTTGGATCAGTCTACTTAATTTTAAAATTATACAACGGATGTATGACCAATATAGATCATGTAATGACCAAAGTTCTATGAATTTAAAACGGCCAGAATCAATATGCGGCTAAACGGCAGTTAGTGTCGGTGTAAGCGACGAAACCTTTCGATATCTCTTACATTTTGGACCACGCTGTTTTGTAGACTATTTATTGTGGGTTATCCAATTTCGTAGTATTTATAGCTCTAATCGTTACTTCTTTTGTAAATATTCTAATTTTAGAAACTTTCCTTATAATATTAGATTATTAAAGTGTAATATCGATAGTCTCCGAATATCCACGAAACTGACATTCTATTTTCTATGATATCGTAATTATAAATTTAGCTGCAAAGTAGGTTAATTTATATTTATTTCAAATTTTATAATAGTTGTTAAGGGAGAAAGCACAAAAGACACTATTTTTATTTACTCGTTATTGATTTTATTTATGAGAATAAAGAAATAATTGGGGCAATAGAGCTTTATGATTTATATTGAACTCTGTAATGAATATTTATGTTTGTTGACCTCCGCTGACGTGGCTGGATAAGCTATCGTCTCAGTTCCCGAGTGGCACGGGCGGCAGGCATCGGTGAGTCGGTTATCCGCCTGGGAACAACCCGATCTTTTATTTTTAAACATAGTGCAAATGTACATTTTTATAAACTAAGGTATTATAAGATCATTCCTGTACCTAAGATAAATAGTAGTTTATACTGTGATGTTGGTCTCAACGGTCAATAGGTAATATAGTATCAATTATTACAAATAGATTATTGTTACTGTTAAGGATCTCATGGTATCATTTTAGTATGGGTTTTGAGGGATTCTGGAATTAGGCTGTTGGTATCATTTTTATTATATTTTTGTTTTAATGTGTGACATTGATTTATATTCAATAACATTAACAATATCTTGCGAGAACTGTAAATAAACACAAGATTGTTGTCAAACAACTTTAGGACGTACTGTATTATATTGTGTTAAATGCGATAAAGCATACAGTATGTTTGTTCACGTATATGCCGCGTTGGAAGATTCAGCTCTCTGTAAACAATTACACACGCAAAATTGTAGAAACACATTCCAGAGCCATTGTTAACAATGTTTTTAACTTTAGGACCAATTTTTGAATGTTCTTTTGAAAATAATATTGCATATTGAATCGTAATGTTTTATTTTTCTTTCCTTATAATACTTACAAAATATCAGTCATGTGCGAAGTTATATTATAACAATAAAATATACCTAGTACTTAACGGAGTCAAATGCTTTAGAGGCATTCAATGAGTATTGTAGATGGGGATTTAAAGTGTTTTATGGCACTTCTGTTGTACTATTACCCAAAAAAAAAACATAATTGTCATCATCATCAGATCTCGTATCATTAAGGATGAGTTACCCTTTATAAATATCGAAAACAGTATCATTTATAATGATGTAAAAACAGACCTTGTCAGTCGGCTTGTGAATCTTCATTGATACCCGAATTTGTGGAAAAGAGCCATCACTATATCAACTTCTGGGATTCACCACATTATAGAATCGGCTTGATGCTTGTACAAATAATCTGAAAACTTTTCAAGTTTCTTCTCTAAAGCATTTATCTCCGTGGCTAATTCTCATACCATCTCATTGGGTTTGTTCGGAAAGATCCTAGGGTTGCGCGCTCTGGGGGTATAGAAGTTATTAGGCTGAACGTACTTTGCCGTTATATTATTATGTTCGTCGTGAATCGTACCGAACTTGCTTTCGTATAAATTTTCATTGGTTTTGTTGTCTATCGTCCTCATAGTGATGGAATGTATGACTTGTCGACGCTTCTTCAGGCGGATGCAAGAAAATATTGTAGTTAGAAGAACTCCAAGCTTGAATAATGCGAAGATGAACAGGGTGAGCATCACGGTCAGGTATTGTTCTTGATACCAGTCTTCTAGCTTGGCCATGCAGCCCTGAGGAAATATCAAACATATCTACATAAAAAACTAATTTTTTTTTAGGTTATTATTACTGAATTTCGATGTGGTTAGCAGGATGTGCGATACCTTATCGTTTTATCGTTACGTGACATTGGCGTTACAAGATATGTACAAGCCTTCATAAAATCCAATTATAAATATACCTAAGTATGTATGGATTCCATATGGAGCGACTTTGTTTTTTTACATACCGGGACATATCTAAACTCGGCATTGGGCTGCACCTCCTGGCACCTGGAGCCGTCCACCGGCGCCGGGTTGAGGTAGGACGCGTTGTGTGCGTGCTGCACGCAACAGCTGAGCGGCACGAACATGCCGCGCGGCCCGAGCCGCCGCAGCTGCCACAGAGACATCTCGTAGTTCCGCGCGTCTGATATACCGCAACACTCCAACTGTATTATGAAACAACGCAAGTAAATACATAGTTATTGGCACTTTGGGATGCTGTATGTATAGGAGCCTTAACCAATATGATGTTATAGATACTTTGTAGAATCGCGGTCTTACCATCTGTGGTAGCTAGTCTTTTTGAGGGGGTTCCCAACGAGTCACACCAGATCCGGTCACAGTGTTACTCATTGGGAGTTTTTTCCCATCGAGTTGCACCGTTACACAAGTGTAACACGTCGGGAACTCTTCTATAAAAAACTGTTCCCAACGTGTTACAGTGTAACTCGGTGGGAAAAAACTTCCAAACAGTCACTCTGTGATCGGATCTGGTGTGACTGGTTGGGAACCCACCTCTTTTTGCAACTTCTCGCTTTGTTATTATGTTATATATAACTATAGTAGGGTCATTCCCAGTTGTCACCCCCGTTAACTTCCTCAGTGGAGACAACTGGAAATTATATTTAGAATGTGTCCCTATTGTCACCACATGTGACGTCCCACTGCTGACAAATGGGAATTGTTTTTAAAGTGCGTTTCATTTGTCACCACTGGTGTCGTCCCCACTATTGATAGCAGCCTACCACTGCACGTTGTGTTGTATTACAAATTACAAGAAGCTACATAGTCACCATTAGTACATAGTCACGCTGTTGAACACGTTACCTCGGTCTGCACGAGGTCCACGGAGGCCGTGAACTGCTCGTAGTCTGGGACTGCGTAGTAGGACTGCAAGGCGCCGACGGCTCCGCCGCGCGCGCTCTGCAGCCCGAGGCAGCGCGGCCACACCGCCGCCATCACGCCGGCGGCGCACTCGCCCAGCAATAGCGTGAGCACTATCAGGAAGTACTGGAACCGGAGATTCGTCGAAGGTAATTTGTTTGTCCCGATCTAGTACTACTAAAATGTCCAATAACTACTCATCAATAAAGGTGATATTTCAAATTACACGGAAGATAATGTTACTACACAGGCTCATAGGTGGTAAGAGTCCAATATGAGTCCATAGTATTTGCAGCTGGAACGATGACACTATGTAATTAGTAGAGTGTATCAGGAAAAATACTTTGATAATAATAATACTTAGTTGTTCCACAACTACACACAACAAAGTTCTACAGGGCAGGCTCTATTCAGAATATTCATATAAAAAATACTTATAGAATTAGGGCATATTGAGTAACAAACCAAACTCGAACTTTCGATCTCATTCTATTCATTCATGAATACGAGTTCATATCTAATTTGTAAGTACTTATGTACAGTAACGTATCCACACGTAATGATTGTAATGATAAAGCTTACTATTGTGCTTTGGTATTGTTTCATATCTTTTCTTTTTACCAGGATTATAATTTGCGTGTTTGAAGGTAGGTACTTACACTAATTATAAGTAGATAGGTACAGATAGCAAACAAATTTAACAACATTTTGAACAGGCCCACATAATATGATAGGTAACTACACGCATTACCAAGTATTACACAGTAAACCCACATAACATTATTGTTTTTATTAATTAAAGCTGTGTCCATCGCCCTACTACATATATTTAATAATACTTAGATGCTCAACTGCCTTGTTCAGTGTTGTCAGCTCTAATAGTATCTACCGGACCACTGACTTCCGCCTTTTACGCTGAAGTCAGCATAGCGGGCGACTTACTCGGCGGGCGTACGTACCTACTGGCGGCATAGGGTGTAAGATCCCTAAGGACCCTACCTAAGGTAACACACGATATGTAGGCAATAACTTACGAATGTCAAAATAGCATATCCGGGCATATAAGAAGCCCAGCATCCCAAAGCGGCAACTGCGCAGATCACCAGGCCAGCGGCCAAGAGAGCCAGAGCGAGGTAGTAGAACGGCGGCTGGACCAAACCACTCTCCGGCGAGGCAAGCAGGCGTGACATCAGAATGCGTTTGGTGTCGCATAGTAGTAGGAAACCGCACACGACTTCTAGGAACCCACAGGCCTTGAAAAAATAAAGTTTATCGAGGTCACACGGTATTATGTACGAGCGTGACAAAGCGACAAGAGTACCTACCAGTTGAAGGGGGCATTTAATGTTATTGCTAAGTTAGAGTACCTATGACTATGAGGCGAAATAAATGTTTATAATTTTTGGTGGTTTTCAACTATACTCGTAGTTGCAGCTCTGTGGCGCGAATGCTTCTTTGGGTCTGTGTATATCGGCCTATCAATATGTAGTAATAAAAGAGCAGAACAAAAATAAACGCTTCAATACCTACTAGGGCTCAATGTTCAATCAGTGAAATCAGGCATTTCAAAGTAAGGTTCATAGAGCGATCTTAGGTAAGTATAGGTGTATCTTATGCTCAGCTCGCGTATGATGATACAACCTAAGAACAAAGAACACTGCGCAAAAACATTGACGATGTATGGTAAGAAAAGTATGGCTAATTCTAATAATGGTGTGAAGGTGCATGGCTTATATCAGAAATACCTAGGGTTGTGCACTTGTGCCTGCCGGCTTTAGTTCCTTCAATGATTTTTGTTTGCGATTCATTTTGACCAACATCTTTATATTACCGACGATTACATTACGCTTCTGCAAATTATTACAATAACTAAATATTATATACTTACAAAGAATATAGTGTTGAAGCTTCCGAAAAGGACTCTGGCACTGGCGTCTATTTTGCACTTCATATTGTTCACTGTTATTTACCAATAATTATCATAGAACAAGTAAAGCGGCGTGGACGCCACGCGTTATTGCGCGGTTGTGAATAAACAAAATCATACAGTGAATAGACGCGCCGGTTTTGAGGAGATACGCTCTGTCGATCAGGTGGGGTGACTAATAATTAAGGCATTTCGGTTTGAAATAAATGCATCGGGCACACTTACGTACGTTACTCTATTGCGAAAGGCGAAAGGACGCCTATTTAACTTTTGTTTTGCTTATGTAAATGACCTATAGCATACAAATTCAATAGGTAATACAGTCTCACTTAAATATTATCTACTATCCTAAAATTACGCAACATGAGTTAAGAATTGATTATATTAACATAGCATACGATGAAAAAGATCTGCATTTTTAAGTATGCATTGAAAAAGTATTCAAAAGTCTATGTCTTTCTTCTTGAAACCGCCGCAGTTGACTGAAGGCGTTGCTGTGATGTCGTCTTGCTCGCGCTCACTTGATTCTTCCAGTTCTAAAAACAGAATGGTCACACATCACCATCGGTCCATTACATTGCTTGGTGTTAAACAAGCCTTGTTAGAACATTGTAGTTTAATTTACCTGGTGGCAAATGCAATTTTTCGATGAGAAACTTCTTCCTCTTCAGTTTAAACGCTAGGTCCAGACTCGGAGGCACAAACTGCACCAAAGAGTAAAGTGCTGATAGTTTTGTTATATGAAACAACCCGTGGTAGTCTTTGAACACTGGGTTGGTCTCACGGCTCGAGCCCGCGAAAGATTCAATCCTCACTGCATTGTCCACCGAGTACAGGAGTCTTTTCATTATATTGTCATCCTGAATAAATAGGGGAGTGTTAAATATGAATGAGACAAATCTGGGAGTCAAGATTCATCTACTCTACATACTTTGAACCTGCTTTTAGGACCGGTTGAATTGTCCAATGATCCCTTGATAGACATGAAATAAGAAATATAGCATACTTCAACATTTTTAAAATGGTCATATGTCTCAAAAATGAATAGTATAAGGCTAGGGGTCGATCTCAGGGCGTGTAAATGAGTTCTCGCACAAGTTAGAAGTAAGGTATATATTTTAAAACAAAAGGAACACGGCAAAACAGGAATTAGCACTGATTTGGGTAATTAATTGACAATATATCACGCGTTGCGTGTATCGCGGCGGGCGGCGCGTGGCGGTCTCTCTCTTGCGCGCGAGTCGCGCCGTCGCGTGTGAGGAGAGGAGTCGTTGGCGCATGCGCGGTGTTACGCGTAGTGTTTAAGGGCCGTTTTCGAATGCAATCCTGCGCGTCTAAATAAGCGCCCGCTACAATAGTCAATTAAAATTAACACAAAATATTGTGACTTACAGTGATAAATGCTAAACAGCCTATAAACAGCATTATGAAAGATAATAAAATAAATTATCAACTTTCTATATATTCAAATACTTGCATTTCCTTCCCTTCTAGCTAGTTAATGTTTATTAATATTATTTTTTAAGTTAATTATTAGTAATGAATAGTAACTTACATCAAATAGATGTCCCGGTATAGTCACAAATGCAACAGCATTAGTATCTCTAAGCAGGACTCTCAAACAGTACATAAACTTCATCATATCCTGACCATAGCTGCTGACTGACTGCTCTCCGGCCCCACAATCCATAGATAGCCAGATGGGCGAGCCCAGTGATTGTATGCTTATTCTTAGTATATTACTATTTTTATTATTACTTTTGTATTCTTCCTTTGATACAGCCTTCTTTATAGTGGTCAATAGTTTATAAAATAAACCATTTTTGAAACCTGTAAACAAAAATGAAATAAATGTATGTTATTCATATGATATATAATTATTTTAAAGACCAAACCCATAAACGTTCCGGTAAAACCCTTTCATGGTTTTATGATTGCATTCAGATATTGGAGAATGAAAAAGTTGGTGACATCAAAAAAAAATACCAATCAAAACCATAAACAAATTTATTAGGTACTTTACAATCTTAACATGGAGAGCACAGTAAATAGATAAAACATATATCTTTTTTTGCATAATTTTATATTGCAAAGAACATACCTTTACTTTCATCTACTTCCTGATTCACAGTCAGGTCACAGTATGTAATATCAGAGCCTTTAATGGTCTCTTCATCCATATGTTTGGTCAGGTCAAAGTGGTGGCCAAAGGACATACTACTTCCGAATGATGACTCCACTTGGTTGAGCCCTTCATACCTCCAGGCGATTTTCATTTTTTCCACATCACTAGACATTGAAACAGGTTCACTATCGTCAGGGGGCGCCGTACATGGTTGTGGCAGCTCTTTCACCTGGAAACAGTATTGTTTTGCACCAAATCGCTTGATTGCTGAGGTTGTATGAAATACGACTTTTTTTACTTCTGGGTATTTTTTTACTCCTAAAAATTGGTAGAAACTTACAATAATCCCTGGATTTTCTTCAGCCGATGCAACCAAAAGGGCATGCTTGCAAGCGACTCCTTCAGCGAGGAAGTATTTTATCAAGATTCTGCTGTAGTTTCCCAGTACATCTTCCTCTGAAAACATTAAATTTTCAGCCACTAAATCAGTTGTGTATCCATCCAGGTAAGTATACATTAATTCATTTTACATCATTACTTACCAACAGCAAAAATACTACCAGCTGGTAATCCTCCGCCTGGAATTCAATTGGAATGAATGATCACTCATAATAAAGTATTGTACAGAAAAAAATAGAAAACCTTTGGATTACAAACCAATAACATGATCCAGTGAAGGAACGCCGGAAGATATGAACGGTAAGTTATTTTTAAACTTGGTACCATTCATGGTAGCTTGAGTGTCACTTATTTTTTGAAAACTACGCATGTTTGCAAAATAAAATCATGAGTAGGTACAAAATTTAGAAAAACTACAACTAAACTAACAAAATCACAATCCCATTTCCCATTTCAACTGACAGACAGTTGACATTAGTTATTAATCTGACAAAGACAATGATATAATTTTTTTTTTTTTTTTTACTTTTCTTCTTTGGCCATGGTGCTTTTTGCACATTGTGCCAGTTTCAAGTAATGATATGACTTACCTGACGTAAGCTGTTTTGTTTTTTTTTATTTCCTTCTTTGGCCTCGTAAAACGTTGAAAAGTACTGGAGTAGAGTGGAGAACAAGTTAGAAAAAAATCTCGATTTTAACGGTTTTTGTATTCTGTGCTTAAACCGCTGAATTAATTTAGTCTATGCTTCTGCTTCATTTCATTCATACATTCATTCATGGATTTCATGCATGGTGCTTTCATGTCAGACTTGTCACTGCTGCTGTGCACGTCTTGATTGTTTTCCCAAATTTTAATGGAAAAACTGCTGTATTTTCTAAGATAACACTAGAAACATAGTTTTCAAGATGCAAGTCCCACCAGTTTTTATAGATATATCGCTCGAAGATCAAGTAAATACATAGTTTTTTTTAGTTTACGTCAACATAACCTCTGGTTGTATTCTGGTTATAATGCAAAGTAATTGAATATTTATTTATTTACAGGCATTAGAGCTAAGGAAATACTTCAAGGGCCTTGGTGCAGATATTTCAGAAGAGAAATCTCCAGACGGAGGAGTTGAGGAGGATTTGCACAAGATTGTCGGAGTTTGCGATGCCTGTTTCAAGGAACCAAACGAAACTGATGTCGAAGCAATTCTCAACAGTATTGTTTCTATTATGGTCTCAGTAAGTATACTCTATAGATATGCGCTCCACAAAGTTAAAAATTTGTGAAGTTGTTGAACAATAATGTGTGATTATTATTTCAGATTCCCTTGGAAAAAGGTGAAGAACTTATTTTGGCTTTTGCTAAAAGACTGACGAACACTCCAGGGCCCAAGATGGGTGTCGTTGCTGTACAATCGTGAGTACATGACAGTATTTAATTAAAAATTCACAGAAATTGTTTAATATACTTACCTATATGTCTAAATAGAATTCTATCTCCAGGCTATGGCGTCTATACAACAACTTGGAATCTAACTCTCCTCTGAGGTACCATGTGTACTACCACGTTATAGAGCTGGCAGCGCGAGTGGGGTTTGTGCGTGAAGTATTCACGGGTGTTGAACCACTGAAGAAAGAGTTTGCGGACTGCACACCCACCAATGAACAGATGCAAAAACTCTATAGATTACTGCATCAAGTGTTGAAAGATCAGCACAGGTATGTTTGCCGCCTACATAATATCTTATGCGCTACATTGTTGTGATATGAATTGCAATATGGTGCACTATATTGCAATTTCCCTATATTTGCAATTTAAATTTTTTATTTGCAATTTCACTATATTCCAAAATCTCTTTGACATCCTACCCCACATCCCTGTACCCAGTGGGCGAGGAATTAGTTAAACGGTCACACTATAGCTAGGATGCCACCTTGGCATCATACCTCATGGACATAATTTTAGTAAAAGTGCAGCTGTCTTTTATGTAATGCTTAGTTGTAGTTTTATTTATATTTATTTCATTGTTCACTCACTGCTTACTCTTATGAGATGCAAATCTAACCTATAAGATGATTCAAACCCATCCTATTAGAGTCTATTTTCTTACAAACCAATAAGAATTTTATGTATTATGTCTGTTGCAGTGATTTGGCATCAAAGGTTATGACCGAGTTGCTGGGAACATACACAGATGAAAATGCATCACAGGCGCGTGAAGATGCCAGCAAGTGTATTGCAACTGCACTGGCCGACCCCAATGCATTCCTTCTGGACCCTCTGCTCTCACTCAAGCCCGTACGCTCCTTGGAAGGGCAGCCAATTTACGAGTTGCTCAACATTTTTGTGTCAGAGAAGCTGTCCAGCTACCAGGCTTTCTATAAGAAGAACCAGGAGTTCATTCAAGCTCAAGGTGGGATTACGTGAACGTTTTTAACTGGTTTTGAATCTCAGTCATATTAGTTTTGGCATCTTTTGTTTTAAATGGGCTGCACTATACTCGGGGGTTAGGAGTAAAATATGCAAAATATAATTTATGTGATGAGTTTGGAGCTCAAATCAGGACAGAGATGTATTATTGTGACAGACATAATATTCTTTAGGAAAGTCCTATAAATAAGTTAAAAAAAATATGTTGAGGGTAGGGTAGGGCAGGACTTATGTGGGTTTTAACGGGCTCATAATAATAACAATGTTGCATTTTCAGGTCTCAACCACGAGCAGAACGTCAAGAAGATGAGGATACTGACCTTCATGCAGATGGCTGAGTCAAATCCCGAAATTTCATTTGATGACATTGTATCAGAACTGCAAATTGAAGAGACGGAAGTGGAAGCATTCATAATTGAAGGTATGTTTTCCATTTGCTCTGTATGATGAATATTATTTACACATAATGAGATGAGAAGACTGATAGAAAAAATACTAATTGACATAACCCTAATATCGATGGGGAATATTCTTCTTAGCATTGTTTCAAACTTTGTCTTGAGATGACCTAAATTGGTTCACTAGTAACATTCTGATGAAAGGTGGTAGCCCTTTTTGGGTAATGACCTGCAACTGTTAAGTATCACTGCAGGCCTACAGCGTAGCCAGCTATATCACTATAAGCAATCTAGCCACTATTGATTCCTATGCTAAAAACTTCTAGTGCATCCTACTAGAAGTTTTTAGCATAGGAATCAATTTATTATACCGCTACTGAGGTTCTGTCTTGCACCGTTCAAGTTGTCAGTAAAGCAATGCTTGATTCCAGTGCTGAAGACGAAGCTGGTGCGCGCGCTCATGGACCAGGCGGCGCGCACGGTGCGCGTGTCCAGCACCATGCACCGCACCTTCGACCGCTCGCAGTGGCAGCAGCTGCGCGGCGTGCTGCTGGCCTGGCGCGCCAACGTGCACGCGGCGCACGACGCCATGAAGTCCGTCACCGCCGCGCAGATCGAGTACGCGCAGCAGGGCACCAAGGCTTGAGCTGAGCCGCCGCCGCCGCCGCCGCCGCCGCACTGTCACGTTCAGACTCTTTCACATTGTCAGTGGCTGGAAAATTCGTGGTCACTTTTATCGTCGAAAAGCGTACCTAGAGCACACTTTACGAACTTTCGAAACTTTATATATCGATGGTGATGGCGAATATTTAAAAAACGATTCTCATTAAAGCGCTGTAGGATTCATTTCGGTTTCGTTAGTTTCGATATTCTGTTTATTACACGGTTTGGATGTTTACGATGTGGCAGTGTTGCAGTTGCGATTCTTGTAATGAGATATTGTAATGCGGCTGTTTTGTATTAAAAATGTATGTAATGTAAGTGTTTTTGTTTCTTTTGTGACCTAAATATCCTAAGGAACAGGATTATCCAAATGTATACTACGAGTATAACATAATTATAGTGCGACCGTTTAACTCAGTCCTCGAACGCGGGGTACAGTACAGGGGTGTGGGAGTAGGAAGTCAAAGGGGATCGAGGTACTACTATCAGGATCAAAAACTACTACTAGAATGAGTACAAAAAAGTACATAGGTGTATAGGTAGGTAGGTGCCTATATACACAAAAAATAAATTCTAACTAGAATGCCCACAATTTCCGAAAAATAAAACTCACTACCTACACAAGTTCACCACTTGATCCAAACTCTTTGAAGAGAGTAGGTACCTATATTCCTTGCTAGAATACATAGTAGAATACCATTCATCACTGTTTGATCGCAGTCAAATATCCGTCAATTTTGGCAGCCAAATTATGTCAGACAGACTCGAAAATTATGATAGATATACTTACCTATAGATGCTTACCTACATCTCGTTTTTATATTTATAGTATATTTGATCGAAGGCTGTTAGCATAATATTTACAGACAAAAAAGACATGGATTGCTTTTGCTTAGGAAATGAGAGCCCCCATATGTTGTTCCGATCATTCGTGTGCGTTTCGCTCTCGCTTCTCGTAGGCCTCCACCTGTACGCTTACAGGTGGGGCGCGACGGACTCCATCGACGGCACCGTCAGCGAAGTCAAGTATGTGGTCATGCAGCTTACACGAGGTTTGTCGGAGGTGAGTTTCATGTGGTTAGATAGTTGTGGTATGTTTGAACTATCACAACTTCCTCTCTCCAACAATGTGGTAAACTTTGGTGGTAAACGAACAAAGAACATTTTGGGTCGCGTCGCATAGACGAACCAATACATACCTAAATACCTGTTTAGTAAATTGCGCCAATGCCATCTACGGTATACCTATAGCGTTACTTCGCGGAAAGTAAGTTGACTTCTTTTCAGGAGGTGCCGTCAATTTTGACGATGCGAAGTTTTAACGAACCGCACCGCTTATGTGTTACCTAGGTATACCTATACATCAGCAGTAGGTACTATAAGCATTGACTAAAAGTCATATACCATCTGCTTCACCCAACTCTGCCGCCGCTGCCGCTGAATAAGTGTTTGAATAATAGAAATATAATGAAATCTTAGGTAGATTTCATAGATAGATAGATTTTCAGATTTCATAGATTTCATAGATAGATTTCACTAGATATTATTTTTTTTACCGGTCGAATAAAGATTAATCGGAAGCATAAGCGCCTGCATATGGAGATGGAGCGTATTTCAACGACTCTACCAGCAGTAGCTGCATTGGCAAACCAAGCTAAAGAGTCCCTAGAGCCTTCCATGCGAAAAAACAAGCGCCACTTTACCGACCTGAGAGACTACGATCGTCAGGTGAGTGTCCACAACATGTCAGTCTATGTGCTGCAGATTCTCCTATAGCTGGTAAGTAGGGATTGTGCGTATGTACCTACTGGTGAAATGTTTCAGGACGAGAAAGACAAACACTATTTTTGAATAAAAAAAAGAAGATCCACGTGATTTGGGATTGAAATAAATTGTTTCAGATGGCAGACTACGCTCTCGAAACAGCGGGTGCCAAGATCGTAAACACTGGAGACACCATGGATTACATGGTGTTCGAGTCGCCGGTGGGCTGGGCGCTGCATACGCTGACCACGTGGCTGTGTCGCGGCTGCATCGGCGCCCGGGCTATCCTCCGCCCCGGGACTCTGCCCGGGGAGTGCTGGGCCTTCAAAGGTTCCAGAGGAGAGGCCACCATCCGCTTGCCGGGCGCTGTGCGTGTCAGTGCCGTCAGCATCGAGCATATTCCCTCGCATATTTCCCCAACACGGTTAGAAGTAGTATTCTTTTGTGCAACTTCAACATGCTGTAATAAATGTAGTGGTTACTTCGCATACCGCACAGTGTATAGTGGGGTAAGGGTAATGGAATGCCGATGAGGTGCAAATAAGTACTATAACGTCAGTATTTAAAATTTCTTGTCAGTGAATCAAGGCCTATTGATGTAGCTTCACATTTTCAACAGGGAAATATCATCAGCACCTCGCTTAATGCAAATAGAAGGATTGGAGTTCGGTTCGGACATGTACCCCCACGACTTCGGCAGTTTCGAGTACGAAAAAGGCGGGAATGCCATTCAGTATTTCGAGGTACTACATCCTTCACCAAAGCCTTACAACTTTGTAAAAATACGAATCCTCACCAACTGGGGCAATTCTGTTTATACCTGTGTGTACCGAGTCAGAGTGCACGGAGAACTTGACTCGGCGCCGACGTTTAGAAATAATGATGACGAATTGCGCATCGAAAATGAAGAGGTGAGTAAATATTAGCGAGTGTTTTGGAATAGGTGTTTACATAGGGTTTTAAGTTTAGTTTTTGGTGCGAATTATGTATCGAATGAAGTTACTTTATTAGTTTTGGCCATATTGTAACAATAGTCTATAACTGTCGTTAAAATAAATTATGATAAAAATTTGGCAAAACGCGTAATATTTTTACATCAGTATCCTTTTTGTACACAATAGGATTTTTTGCTAATATCTATTACGTTAGGGCATTATAGCCAGGTGCCCGCTGCCCGGTTAGCCGGCCTATTGTGTCTTGCACAAAACGAGAGAAAGCCATGCACCGAAACTATGAAGCGGTAGATGTTAATCTGGGCGTCCACCGTCCAGCAGCAGGCCTATAAAATGGGGCTATTGTGCACTGGACAATGCGACAAAGCACATAAATTAACATGAGAGCAAAGTGATCATGAGCCCCCGCGGCGCACGCACTAATGGGTTGACCGAGCCAACTCTACGGTCCTTTGAAAGTCGGCTACCTACGCAAACTGTCTCGTTCCATGTATGCATACCAACTACGAAAGGATATTATTTTTATGAGATTTTTTCAACATTTGTAAATAGCTCGGTATATAAGTAGGTATCTATCTATTATAACATTATAAATTCCCTTTTGGTGTAGTATAATATTAATTCAAGGTGGTACCCACACGAAATATCAAGACTCCTAAAAAAAAAGTTTAGCGCGCTTAAGCGTTCAAACTAAAAGTAGTTTTTGAATCTCAGCCAGGATCCCGTTTTACGCTGAAAATTGATCCACAGAGCAAAATATGAATAAAAAGGTCTAACCCTCAAAACAGTTAAACCATGATCTGAAGTCTAACCACTCTATTATTCACTTGGGCGAATATTTGCTCAAAATGATAATGTTACACGTGCACCAGGACAACCGCGAAATCGGGATTATTAAGCACCTCCACGCAAATAGCTCCAATAGGTATTCACGAGTTTTTCTTTTGTGATACTTCAATGTGGTCCTTTCTCTTTGACAAATAGATCGAAGTCGTAAAGGGTGAAAGTACAGGCCTACCTCGCTCGCCGTGAAACTTATCCTTTTCGGTGGGTGCCGCCTACGTGGGCTCCTTAATATTAATGATGTGATCTTAGTTCAAACGTCTCTCGCAGTCTCTCCTTGACACATATTAATGAACCATTTGTGTCCACATTCGGTCATCTATTTTGCAGAACCGCTGCGTAAGTAAATAGTGAATAAACCGAATTGGCGTATTTTCACCATGGAAGTGAAGTTTAAAATTTTTAGCTCTATACGTATACTATACTAGGTATACTTACTATAAAAAGTAAACTTATCAAAATGTATTTAAATTATGTTTATATACAGTGTGTGGTTACATTAATTCATATGATTACTTATGTTTTACAAAAAAATTAAATTTTATACATACATAATTATAATTATGCAATTTTAAGTTTTGTAGCACGCGTTGATGTCTTTTTGACCATAAAAATTTTCATGAAATTGTGCATTACCTGTTTTCTATATTTTCGTTACCTACCTGTGTAGATCTTTGTTTTAATTTTGGAATAGGCAGTAGTAGTACTATAGGTAGGCTTGCCTTTCTGTTTTTTTATCTAACCATACCTACTTAAGTATTCTGGGTTGACTATTAATGGCGAGCAAGCTTTCAGAGATGTGCGCATCGATAAAGTTCTTTACTTCTAACGTTTTGTAAAACGTAGGGCCTTACTTACTAAAATATAAATATCTTTTCAACGACTATCAACAGGTCGTTTTTATCTTAACAGGCATTTGTTTTTTTTCCACAGCTATAATATAATAGTAGGTATACTCGTACTTAGGCCTTTATACAATTTTATTATAGAATAGCCTATATTGTGTTAATCGTCTGGGATAAGAAGAACGCTACCTGGTACTGATTTTGATAAAGCTATCAGCCTATCACCGGCTAAATGGAACTATTATAAAGCAGGATATTTGCGATCATGAATTTGAATCTACACCTACGATTTTCCACCTGGATTAAACGCTCTTTTTACCTCTAAACTACGGCCCTAATTGGAGCTCGCAACATAAAGAACTTATTGTGCGCGCGTTCAAAATATTGAATAATATTAATAAACACTTCTGGTCTGTCGCTCGTGAATGGCCGCTGGTAAAGGATTGCCGGTAATAGCGAGGCGACGTTGAAAGTAATCGCCCAAGCGTTCTCTGAGCTTCCGCATGCGTGTGGCGCGAGCCACGAGCGCCGAGCGGGTACGGTTCGAGTCGCCAGTCAAGCGCTGTTATGTTTTTATTGTAAGGTAATAATTTACATAGTCGAAGTCACGATTCAGTAAAGTAGTGGACGCTTTACTGAAACTTCCTTGGTGTTTTGGAAAAAATTGCAAAGTGACACGCTTTTTGAGTTTATATCAATTGCCCACACTCGTGCACTTTACCGAACACTCAATGACTAATATTCCACCAATATTACACATTAACACTCGAAGAAACAAAAGTTTGAGAAATAAATACAAGACCAACAATGTCTCACTATCGGATTCCCGCCAAAACTCACTGCTTTAGTTAATTCCTATTACTTATGCCGCATCCTCGCTTAGCCGTTGTGTGCGTAGGTGTCGCCCAAGGATTCGTTTTAAATAGTCCCTGAAGGCTTTGTTTGGGAGACAAGCTTTGTCCCGCGCACATCAGAAATGCTCTCGTGCGCGCTCCACTGACTACGCTAAATGTCGCCATCAGGAAATTCGATTTTAACAGCGAAAACATCAGAATTACAAGTCATCGGGATTCACTCTATTGCCTTCGGGCAAAAGGGGTTTGTTGTTGTCTCCTTACCGTTTCTCTTTAGCTTTTTTATACAAACAACTATGAACGCTCCTTATTCCTAAGGCATTTATATTGTTATAAGGTACAAAAAATTGAAAGGGTTTCACTTTGTAAATGCCTCATAGGTTGATACATTTACAATTTTGTATACCGATTTTTTACAATTTGATTTATACCTACTTAAATTTTAGTTGGCTACATCTACTTAAATATAATGGATACACCTATAATGAACCTATAAATGTAGATTGGAAACTATATAGGTACAATACAATTTGATGTATAATCTTACACAACCATTACGCACATACACACAATTTCCTTGACCAAAATCTCTGTCAAAAAAATCTGCAAATAAACGTAATGGAGAGTTTTAACTCATTATGTGAAGGAAGGACGAAGCGAAGGGTTCGCGGCAGGTACGTCCGTATGGCGCGATCAGCCCTTCATAATTTAGAAAAAGAGCCATTTATTAAACTAGGGTCCTTAGTAATTATTGGGACTCCATTTCGACATATTCGCTATCGCTACCTGCCGGCAATTTGCCATTCGGCCCTTTGTCTGGCGGTGTGGCGCCCTAAAGGGTTCTAATTTTAAATGCAGCGTGTAACGATTCGCCTTTTATTTGGAAATTTCTCTTTCGCGGTGGTGAGCCCGCTGGACGCAATATGTCGGGTTTTTTTTTGTCGCGGGCAAGGGTGAGCAATTAACTGGATACAACATGCCTTTGTTGGGGGTTTGCGGTTGATCGATAATAATTAAATTACCACAGACATCAAAGTATCGAACATTGTTAATACATCATGCATTCAATGAGCTTACATTTTTGCATATTATTATGTTTTAAAGTATGACAGGAACTTGTATGAAATAAATAATAATTAATAATCATCTTTTCAGATAGAAATAGCAGTAGATCATGTTCATTGAATACCGGCTCTCGAATACATCCTATATCAACACAGTTTTATCCACTTACGTATATGTTTCGACGATTTGACTCACAAACAGCAGTTACTACATGTAAGTTACATAATATACATAGGAATAGCGTTATTTGATCGTATAAAATTTCACGGCGTGGTCCGGCCAGTGAGCAAACAGTGGCGCGGCGTCCATCTCGCTAGTTTGTGAGCAAACATAGGATCGAATGAATATATACAAGCGTGTTTGTGATTGCGGATCGCGTTACAACAACAAATAACTGCTTATAGACAGCGCCGTATCGATAACCGGCCTTCGGAGCCAACCGCCCCCCTCCCCCGCCTGCCGTCGTCTAATGCGATGCAGTCGCCATGGCGACGATGCACTCACCCCTACGCACATTACGCACGAGAGACCATAAAAAAACAGAAAAACGGAGAGCAGAAAACTTATACGACGTCACCCCGGTTCCTGTCGACTCGAACGTCCGAGTGTTCCCTTCTTTCAAACATAATTTATGGTTTCGGGGAAATAAACATAAAAAATAGAAAAGGAAAAACGACAGCACGCACGATAAAAAAGCTCGTCGTAAAAGTGCGAGAGGCGCGGGGTCGCGCCGCCCAGTCGCCGCTACGGGCGGCAACCCTTCCGCCCGCCTTGTCCCGCCCCTCTCCACCGCACTAAAGGGTTACGGCGACTTGCCCGACCAACCCTTACTATTATGATCACTCACTTACCTATCGATACTACTATACGATAGTGCCACGAGATGTGAGTAGGTACTCTAAATAATTCCTGCAAGGAACGCTCCTCGGAACTGATTAAGTACAGTGAAGTTGGCTCAAATCTACACTAATTTATCCACACAACAACTAAACAAACAACAACACAATTAATTTACCTAGTGATTAAACTGAAACTGAATTAGTTGCGTGTGTAGAAACATTTTAATTAATGTACAGAACACACTTTAGTAACGTATAAAATATACGATGCCTGCCTCGACGCAGTTGGACAGAATTTCACAGAATGTTCAATGAACCCACAACAAAACGTGAAAAAGCGAGTAATCACGTTGGTTTGTTGCGAGCAATGCAAGCACTCCCGGGAGAGCCATCAACGTCCCATATTCCAATAGTGCGTTGGCGATCCAAAGGAGGACCCCGGTAACGAGAGCTTAATGTAAATGTGCTCCCTACTCCCTGGTGTCCTGCAGCCACAGAACTATTGATAGTAACACGCTGCAGGCCATCGGAGTATAGCTTCAAGGAGGGTGCCGTTGGGCCGTTTGTAAATGTTACGGGTTTACACATACTTATTATATTTTGCAGGTTGACCGGTTCTTGAACAATGGCACGAACTATGTCCGGTTTGTCACGGGTTTGCAAGAACAGCCAAGTTAAAGTATAGGCGTACCTAACTGTAGATGACAACTGCCGGCGTAGATGTTATTAGGTGTTGTTGTTGTTATTAGATGTTTGTGGATTTAACTGGTTTTTGTTTTTGTGCGACTAGAGCGCGAGTAGAATCTGTGCAGTGTGCAGCCATGTGATGGCGCCGGCGACCGCCGGTCTCGTCGGGCGGCCGCCGCCGTCGGCCCCTCGCATCCAGCCATAGCTCTGCTAGTCTGCTTCACGCGCATCCTACAGAAACTGATAATAATAATGAACAACGTTTCTTAAACTTTTCGACAACCCTTGACCAGCTCCTGGGATAAATAACAGGCGTTTGTATGTAACACACAAAATTTGACGATAAGTTCCGTGTGTTGCTTTGATCTACATGAAATATATAGGTCATGTTAAACACAATTTGAAGCAATATTATCCAGGATTGATAAGATATAGGGGCGGCGGGGTCTAGTCACTGTGTACTCACAATATGATACAAATGCGATGAAGCAAAGATCATGAAATCGGTCCAGCACTTTTGTTGTATATATATAATATATATATACATATATATATATATATATATATATATATATATATATATATATATGTATATATATATTTAAATTATAGATATAGATATGCATTTTGTGCCAATGGAACTGCAAAAATTCTTACCATTATATTTCATGTCAACGTATCCTAGATGTTTTGCTATATTTTTATTCTACTATCACACCCACTTATACTTGTTACTAAATCGTTTTTGTAAAGTGTAATGTTGTATTTGAGCTTCGATATCGATGTACTATGGCGAGTCCCGACGAGCACAATAGTTCGAGCGAGGGCATTCGCAAGATGATTTTTTACTTTGTTTCCGCCCTCTGACCGCCGACGGACGCGCTGCTTTTTGGCAATCTTATTTATTGGCGAATTGTCGGACGGTAGCCGGGGAAATCTCGCGTCATGTTAATTTCCTGTGCTGGCTCATTCTAACGTCTCTTTCGATGTTTGTTTAAGAGATGTTGCGGCATGTCGACATTAAAATAATGTCAAAGTGCAAAGAATATGGGCGCTATTCGTAGGAAATTTTGTTACTTTACTCTAAATAACCGTTCAGTTATGCTCAAATTATTATGCACAATAGCCACTATCTGAACAAGATAACATATTTTCCCTATTCTGTCGGTGACGTATGGATGGAATGTTTTTATCGGTCGAGGGCCGTATCAATAACGACCTCTTTTATGCCAAGGGTCTACTGGTTTCCCTGCCACTACACTTATTTAAATTCCCGTTTTTGTACGAATTTACATTAGATTCCTCGGCGGCTAAGATGTCAAGGTACAAGTAGGGAGATGTCCCTTCTTATGTTGTAAATTAGGGGTCACACAAAAACCGTTGAGCCCCTACCGGACCCATAACGGCCAGCCGCTCGTCGCTCGCCCATCGTGACGGTGAAAAAGAACCTACTTCATTTTTTCCTTTGATGTCCGATCGATGCGATTAACAATTCGCAATGTATTTTTTTGCCAATCTCCGAAAAGTAACCGGTGTACTGTATGGTTTAAATTTTTGTAAAAAATGTGAAATTACGAGGGGACGATTATAAACACATGCGCGAGCGCGTCAAATCTTCAGCCGGCGCGCGCTCGCCGCTCCGGGACGCGTTATGGCTTTTTTAAACTTACGGTAGGACAGGGGAAGATAGTTTTTTAAAAATAAATTCGCTTTTTAGGGAAAACGCGTGTCCCCACAGTCGAGTACAATTGTTGCGTGTCGGATGAGCACGAGCTGGATTTTATGTTCGGAAGGGATTTTTTATTGCGTGGTGTGTGCCGTGCGGCGAGCGACGCGGGGTGGAGTGATAGATGTCTCGGCGGTCGGCGCGCGTCTCTCGCAAACCCTTTGCTTGTTCTTACTGGCGCTGGTTTTTGTCGTCGTGCCTCGAGAGCGACGAGTCTGCAGTTCCATTACAAGTAAGTACGTAAACAATTTATCGTTTTTGTCATAGTTGCTTGTATTTACTGAAAAGCTTTGTGTCACAAGCACATCGGTGAGATTTAGTTGACTTCTTTGAACTAGGTAAGTTCACTACTGTAGTACGTTTAGTAGGTACTGCAATAACAACTAAAAGTGTATAAATTCGAATGTGTCATATGTAATCAAAAGGGGATTCTGACCTTATAGTAATGTTATAAGGTACCTAAGACACTTTCATTTTAGAAATGTTGTATATTTTTAATAACGACAACCCAAGTCTTACATACAAGCTCGTATAGTCACATGTTATATATCAAAAAACACGAGTAAGCTCGGCCGCGGAGGGCGACACCGAAAGAGGTGAATAAGTCACAACTACTTTTTACTCCCTTCGCCGGGAGGGCGGCCCTCCCCATACGCACACACTCGCGCAAGGGTCTCCAGAGATGAAAGTTTTGTGGGGTTACGGAACCAACACAGGCGCACGTGTGAGACAACAAACGGCGTTACTTGCCTAACTCTAACTTTAATTGTGTCTTTTCAATCGATAGTTCCTTGGGAGCCCGAACACATCTTTCATTTATCGCCGGGGCTGCCTACCCGCTTCTGCCCCAGTGCCTATTGTCTTTTGACGTGGCTATTTCGTTCGTCTACGTGGAACAGGGGATCTGCTACGAATATCTTTTATGTATCACTGGTAAGTTTTAGTTATTTTGGGGCTCTATCTTGAATTCGGGTTAGTTATATAAAATGTCTACATATACACCTTGCAAATTGTCAATACATACGCTACATTAGTACATACTACATACTATATTTAGTACATGCTATATTTATTAAGAGGAGAATTCTATAAAACACAGAATCTAGACAGCGTAGGTAGTATGCGGCGCTACGCACCGTAGCGCTACGCTACGCGGTCATTACGGAACCTATTAGTGGTTCTCTTATTGTACGTAACGTTTCATAGGGCTAGCAGTACACATAACAATTAATGACCACCGTATAGGTTTCCATGTACTTGTATGTGCAACGGTTACCGGTCGTAAGATGCATAGGACAAATGCATCCGTCCCAATACTCCCCATGCGTCCGTCTGTCATCCCTTGCAAAACTCGGACTATGGACTATTGCATCCCGGTCCGTTGCTTTGCATAATCAATAGCACCATAGGCCATTGTATAATCGAACCGTTGCTGGGGTGAAGTAAATAAAAAATACATGTTTATTGCATGAACGTTAAAAATAAAATATTCAATCGGTTTGACATGGGATGTAGGTAAATAGTTTGCTGTGTGAACGTAAAATTGTGTAGTGTGGAATTGCGTGCGCACCTTCTTACCTACGTTTTGTTTCAAGTAACTATGCATAGATACCTAGCGCACATAATATGTTACCTAACAATAAGAATATAAGTTTTTTTGTATTTCGGGTACATAATACATACATACGGTAGGTATATAGATTTATATAGTACATAATTCAGAATGTCTTCAAATGTTGTTCTAATTATTGGCATACAATAAAAAATAGTTTTATTCGAGCCCCGATGCAAAATAGTTCGTCTAGTATGGAAAGAAGTGCAAAGCGAAAAATATAGAAAGTAAATATTTTTAAAATAATTAAGAACGTTTAATAAAAAGTAAACCACAATTTGAGGAACATTTTAAAGTTTATTTTAACATAACTAAAATTTTTTCATGACTTTACTTAACATAAAAAAAAATTAAAATTATTCTAAAAAACATAACGCAAAAGTATTCGTCTACCCTTGTCACTCACGCAAAATTGTTCGTCTACCGTCTACCGTGGGTTCTCCTTAGCGGTGTAAAATCCGTAACCCATTCTTTTTAGGACTCTTTTGCCAGTATCAACTGAGACGTCTTTGTGAATCATGTCCTTCCATTGCACCGTGAGTTCTCCAGCTCGAGCACGACGATTATTTTTGTTAATTTTCTTCAGGATTCTGTTTTCTGTTGCACTTGTGATGCGTGGTCGACCAGTTTTCTTCAAACAAGAAGTCGTTCTATTCTTTTTATAGTGCTGAATGATAGATTGAACTGTAGACCTGGGAAGTATCAAGTCTTTAGATATTTGGTAACTTGATTTGCCAGCATCGACCCCACGAACTATTCGCTTTCGAAGCTCTTCACAGACGGGTTTGCCACAACCCATTGTTATTTAAAAACGAATGAAAAATACTGAAATTTTCAGAATTTATACCGTCTCACTTGACGAATGACACAGAATTACTTTTACAAATCTAAATTATGCAACATAATTGTGCAAAGAAGGAATAATCCTATTTAACTCACCGACAGACGAACTCTTTTGCATCGATTAACAATTAGACGAACTGTTTTGCTTATAACTTTTTCGAATTTAAGACAGGATATGTATAAATTTAATAAGCTAAAATAGTTAATAGGTTCATAATTTAAAATGGCATAAGTAACGCGACATGTGATAGTAGAACAGCTTAATCTTTTATATTGATATACAAAAATAATGAAGTTAGAAGAAATCTCACAGAGAAAATTTCACACTAGACGAACAATTTTGCATCGGGGCTCGTACATTTATATTTAACGCCTCCTTATAGGTTTCATAGATTAACACCCCATTATCACATAATCTTTTTTGGAAATAAAAAATAATACAAATATCATATTAGGTAGGCACTCCAAATTTTAGGCATGCACATAATTATCTCTTCAGATTTAATCACACAACTTGATGTATTATTCGATACCTTATCGTTTTTTATTCCGCCAAGAGCAATATATTATTTAAAAACAATGGCTGATTTATAAAGTAAATAAATGTATCATGTTTCTAAAGCAATAATTTATTATCAGAATACGCGATGTTTGTCACTGCATTTTAATGTACTTACCTAACACATTTTATTTTTACCTTTTTTATATCGACCGCGTCAAACATAGATTTCGAGTTCTCCAAAAATACGGAAATCATCGGGCGGAATATTTAGTTTTGTCATCGATTACGCAAACTGTTTCAAGGGTGCGCTGCGCCGAGCCATTGTGAAAAAATATGAGAGTGTATATAAAAACTGTTGCAGCTGTCGGGCGGCACACATGCGAATTGTAGCGAGCGAGGCCGCGGGCAGGACGGCGTATGTGGGCTTCTGAAGCGGCGGAGATGAGCCCTTGTGGAGTTGGGCCGCGGCCGAGGTTCATGTACGGCGACCCTTGCGGGCTGCCGGGAAGGGTTCCGCGCTCAATCCGCTCGCAGGGAAGGGTTCGCACGGACGCCCGCCGACGCGCAAGCGCACGCGAACTTGAAAAAAATCTCGCACAATGCACACAACATCGCTGTTTTTGTTGTTAATACGGCAGATTGTTCGTAAATTTCCTTTCTTTGCAAAAAATGTAATATCATCAACTCGTTCACGCCCGGTCTTTCAAAGGGAGCTTTTTAAAGCGGGAACAGAAAATTGTTAAAAACTGCTAAAAAGTGGGTCAGAAAGGGGTGCTTTTGAAACTAGTAATCACTACCTCGCGTTGTCGATCGATTGCCGTTATTATACAAAAAATCCTTTTTTCGAAATCGACAGTTGTGAATTTGGTTCTTTTGTATTTCGGATAAAATAATAAGCGAACCATTTTGCTCGCAGATGAGGGAATAATTAAAGGGTCTATAGAAGGGTACTGAATTAAAAACGGAGGCATTTATAGTGCGATACTAGATTTTATGGAAATTTGACGTAGTACCTATTGATAGCGCATACAAATAGAAAATAGTTTTGTCATAACGGAATTTGCCAGAAAAACACTGTTTCACGTCAGTTGGGCTCCGGATTTATTATAACGAGATTGTATTTATTCTAAGAACAAGGCAGACAATTTACTTGTAAAGATGTGGTACTGCACTATAGGTATCAAAGCCTTACCAAAATCTAAAATGTTTCAAAAATTTATTTCTTTTTTATAATTTTAATTATTATCTTTTTTGTATTCTTGTGATTACGAAACGAAACGTTAAACTTTTATTTATGTTAAAATTATGTATTTAGATATTAGTTTGTGCGCGAATTAGACCCCTTTAAATCTAGTTCATATAATTTTATATTTATTCAGTGTGGAAAAAAACTTGTTTCCGCGAACTGTAAAAAAGTGAAAACTCAATCATTTATAAATTAGCTTCGCGGACAGCTCGGCTGTTCATCCCTTTATCAGGTTTACAATCGGCGACAATAAAGGGTAGCTATTGATTGTTGGCTGCGTTTTTTATACTTTTATACTTATTGTGTCACTCCGCGATTTATGTCCTATTTTTGAAAGGCATACAGACACACCGAGTTAGGATAATGGCCCTTGAAACCGCTAATAAAGGGCGCTCTTTAGGCATTCATTTGTTACGCTATACGTTAAAGAAGTGGCTGGTCAACTCTTTAGCCGATGTCTTTTAATAACTACGGGTCGTTCCAAAAAGTCATCTAAGAGAGCTCTAAAGTAGTAAGATGAAACATATGGGGAAGTTTATCACATAAGTAAAGCACATAATGTGTTGTGGCTGAAGACCATTGTGGTTTTGTCTTTTAAAACCACATCTTCGAAGTAACCTATATTAAAAAAATATATATACCTACCAGAAAGTGATAGGTATGCGTGTAGTTGCTTACAGCCTCGTTAATAAAATGATTATTATTTTCAAAAGTGTTGTTCCAACAACCATTGTCAAAGTTAATGGGTAAAAAATAAGGGCGAACCCTTTTACCTGCATGCAATTACACGATGTTTACACGGATATAATGCTTTTATAACTCTTCCAACCCTTCTATTGTGGGTTTTTGTGTACATAGTGCGTGCACTTGTGCACCGGACGTGGCCGCAAATAAGTGCTAGTGATGTGCACCAGCAATAGAAAGTAACACATATTTGTTGAGTGTTGTCTCGTTGGCACTGGTAACGTTATTGGTTTAAACTTATACCATATTGTTTAGATATAGGTATAAACTATTGTAGCTTAAGTACTCCCACTGTCCGCGACGTAGAGCACGCGGTAAAAAAAAACTACGAGATATTATTTTATGGTGATAAAAATATCCTATACGCTTCCTTCCCCAGGGTTCAAAATACAAAGTTATATCAATATCCTTTTAGCCGGGGAAAGGACGCAAACAGACAGAAAGATAGACAGCGGCTTTCACTTATAAAGTAGTAGTAAATTAACTGAAACAAGTACCTAACATTTTTTGAATATGATATCTGAATTCAACCCTTTTTTGTGCTGAGACGCGCTTTTATAAAATGACATTAATAGCCCTATAGTAGGAGTAGGAGCTTTTTGTGTACCTGATAGAAAAAAAATATCTGATAGCAGCGACAGTTGAGGCACCAAAACAACTTTCTGTGGACACGGTTCGTTTTTTACAACAACACCTGTTGAATGGATTATTGAAATTGATAAAATAACATATTGCGTTATTTTGTGTTAAAAAAGTAAGAGTCTAATTTTTGTCGCAGGTTTCTTTACTTTATTAGAGCGTTTCCTCAGCCTTGGGTAATTTAAGTCTCGATAACAATACTCTGTGTGTTCCATTTTACTAAGTAGGTAGGTATTACTTAACCCATCAGCGTGTGCTGAACAATGTAGCCGTCGATATATTTAACCAAGACCAAGGTACATTGTCACGAGTAAAACAGCTTAGATGCTATACATAAACCGCTCGTATAATTTGTTGAAAGTTTACTGTTTAAATCATTAAAAAAATGGAGTTTTTTGTATTTCCGTTACCTACTATTATCTAGTTAAACCTTTGCTAAGCAGATGGACAATACAGGCTAAGCATAGCACAATAACTCTTTCTCTAGTTATATGTACTATTATTATAATATAGTAAGATATTATATACTATTAGGCTAGGCAATGCATATGTAGTCGGTTTAGCTAGAACTGTGTGCTGGCGCACTTGACGCACTTCAGTCCGGTCTTTGATAACGGTTTTTGTATTGTATACTTAAACGAAATAAAAATTACCATGTCTATAAGAGGCAGATGCTTTAGACACATGCCGTGGAGAGGTTATCGATTACCGTATGATCCAATTAATAGATATGAAAACAATCGCTCGTTTTGAGCTTTAACGGCTCTCAAATAGCTCTATCAGTATCCCGACGAATTGGGGTATACAATATCGAGTTTTTCTGAGGCGCACGTCTACCCCTTTTTTAATCGGATTTTGAAGGCACGTGTGAGAGTTTTTATATTTCTCAATAAAAAGTTAAATCCACCTTATTGCAGCCGTTAGGGGTCAACTTTTTGTAAGTTTCCGTCGGCCGCGGTAGGTGAATGTTTTAATTAGTCAAGTTCTCCGCGGAGTAATAATTGTAAAGGCTCATTTATACCTTTGTTAGCATAATTTAACAAGCCGATGCATATGCGTAGACAGATTAGCATCTAACATTCTTTGTTATCGAACCGTCATACTTTACTAATACTTACCGTACACGGTCCCACGACATTTCTACAATTTAGATATTTTTACCCGACTACGGCGGAGCCAACGGCGAGTATAATCTACACTATTACACCACTATTATAAAGAGGAAAGAGTTATATTTTTGTGTGTATGTTTGTATATGAATAAACTCAAAAACTACTGTCCCGATTTCAAAAATGCTTTCACCATTGGAAAGCTACATTCACCTTGAGTAACATAGGCTACTTTTTATCTCGTAAAAATTAAAACGGTTCCTGCGGGATAGTAGTTCATGCGGGTGAAACCACGAGGCGCTTCTAGTTATTATATAATATAATTATGTAATATGTTACGATTTCTTGCTATTTGGACGTCTACACTCGCTTATATCTACTAATCCTAGTTGCTACACACACAGTATTCAGCAGTTCGTAGACTGGATTCATTGGAGACAAATGTGTATGAGAACTTCCCATATGACTAAAATAAATCTTCAATAATATACATTGAGGACCAACCGCATGGTCCTATCCAGATATCGAATAAGCGCATGCACTTTATTAAATGGATAAATATGTTCCATATCCGATATCAGTTTTGCTACCCGTTTCATTTCAATATTATGGTAAATTTGTTAAATTTAGTTCAGGTATCTGTAGGTAAACGTACCTACTATTACTAGCCAGACTTGTCGTGCTTCGAAATACGAGAAACCATTTCAGTGGATATCGGAAGTATGTGACAGTGTAGGAATTTTTCTTTATAAAATGGATTGTGCCAAGAAAGCGCTAAGGAATGTCATTAATATTCAAAACGTAACGAGGAGGGATTATAAAATAATAGCAGTAATTTAGGACGGCACGCGTTTACTTCGCCCCGCGCGCCTCGAGCCCTCCCCGCCTAGTCCTCTCTCAAATTCCTCAATAAGATATGCATGAAAATATGTCTGCTTTATTACATTTTTTCAAGTGAATAACTTACATTATTATATCCTACACTTCACTGAAATACTTCAGTAATAGAGTCGCTAAATATGTTTATGAAAACCAATTCATTTACATTTTCATTATGGACGTCATCGCTGTGGACATATGAATTGGCTGAGATTTTGGATTACTTATTATTAAAAGTTATTTCATGCTGTGAATATAAAATCATAGTTACTAAAGGGTTTAGTAAAGAATTAAGCTATAAATATTCTCAATATTTCCGCAAATCTTCTATGATAATATAAAAATTAGCTTAAGCGGAGTTGCGCGTTTCTGCGATGCGTTCGCACAAATTGTTTAGTATAAACCAACCTATAAACTCTAAATCCTCGTAAATCTTGCTTCACTGCTGTGCACGATTAGTGTCTAGTCAATTTACAATAAAATGAGATGATTAAAAACGCAATCAATTTCATTGTACTACGAGTACAAACGCGTGACAATTATTGCGCCGCTAATCTATTTTCGAAACACTAATTTTATAAAACGGCATGAATTCAGCCTGACGCTAACTTTGTATGTAAAATAAATTGAAAATGCACCCATTTTTCAAGTTTTTTTGTAGTCCGCGTTAGGCTGTTTTTGTCTACCTCTAACTCTATCATTATATTCTATGAAAGAAGATTTTTTGAGGCAAAAGGATGTCAACTGTCGCAATTAGGTGGTCAGTAATTATAGCTTGTTATTTTTCCCTTCCTTGGCTATCAGTAAGTGGCTCTAACGAGTGAATGTGAATTAATTCCAGTCCCTATTTTAAATTTTACTTTTTCAAATATTAATTGCTGGGTTACCGTGTTGTTTCTTTGATAATTTTGATGTTAATATTTGCTTATAAGTAGATATTGATTCGTTACGATATGGTAACTTTACGAAAAAATCTTAAAGGTATTTATTGGGTTAGGCACATACATAATGCACGTTACCAAAAGTTATCTTAGTCATTTCTATTGAAAAAATACACGTCTTCGTGACACAAAACTACGATAATTTTATTTAAATTTGCATAACAAGTAAATGTGACAAGAACAATTAAATATGAAACAGTTACGCAACTTCGCAGAAATGTATTATTCACAAAACTCTTTTTGTTCTCAAAGAAACGATGCCAGTTTTGCCACAATTCCATAAACTGACATGCCTGCTGCGTATTTTTCGCTAAATAAGTCCCGTTTTTTTGCGACAGTTACCTAATTTTTATAGTAGATCATTAGAGTACGTAGCGTTCATTGTTTTGCAACTGTAACAATATAACAATAAGTAAGTATCTAATTTATATAATAAGCATCTGTAGAACAGAAAAACAGACAAATTGTATTTCTCGCAATGTAGATGTGAATAATTTTGTGTTGAACGAGGATCTCAAACGACTCATCCATACTCGATTCTATGCCACACTAGCTACACACGTGAGGCAAAACGTCGAGCATGTTGAAATAATATGACGTTCATTCCATCATTTATTCAATGAATTTCACTCAATTTGCCCCCCGCACTGACATACGGACAAGCAAGCTCAAGTACTCGTAGTATTTATTTTCTCTAGGAAACACGCCTCGGTCAGCAGGTCAGCAGTAGGTAGTACGTCTTGCATTGCCATCTCTTTTGGTAGATGCTCTAAGATATCATTTATAAAAAACTATAGAAGATACCTATGCAATGGCATTAATATTACGATTAATAGTATACCCAAGATTTTAATTACAGGAATTTTCATAAATTGTATTTCAAGTAGGTATATATTAATTTCAAATTTGAGTAAGTATGGATTACTTACTAAAATATCTATCGTATACCTAAAACGGCTTCGTTCGTATATCCAACCATCTAGAAAAAAGATCCTTTGAAATCCAACTATGTAAAGTCTATTGTGAAATTCATAAAAAGTTATATTGACTATTTTAAAATTTTAACTGGACCGAGACAAATTTAGGTATTGTCTGTAAATAAATATTCTGCGGTCAAAAATATGACGCAAAAACTACACATTGAAATATAGCATCATGCAGTTGGTTCCGGGTAGCCGAATATTGCTTAGAAGACCGTTTGGCAAACCACTTATAAATATGTAAATAAAGCAATATTTTCCCAAGGACTTTGGCGTGTTTTCTGGGTACAGCTGTTTTTATTATAGATGCTGTTTGTATTATATACTCGTATTTACCATATAGATAATATATCTAAGTGAGACACTTTGCTGGTAAGTCTGGCAGCGCACACTAGGCGACTGTCACCTAGTGTGCGCTGCGAGTTACACTTACCAGAAAAGTGAACATGATTTTGAACACGAATTACCTATCAACACGATTTTGCAGTGAGACAAGTACAAGATCAACCTAATGTACTCGTAAGTCGATAAACATATTTTGCGCAAACAGTTTGCAACTCCGTTAATACACTCAGTATCAAAGCAAAGGAATACCTGATTCTATGGGTAGGGTTCACATTACATAGCCTGTATCTGTATATGTAGACATAATATCTGTAAGATTTTGTCCACTATCCAACATAATCTTAATTCAGTTACGGAGATAAACAGAGCATGTTATCTGCAAGAAGCGCGTAGCTGTAGGCTTCGGTAGCGGATAGGCTGATCAATCATGGAGCCTACCCCTTCTATCCGCCCAGCCGGCTCGAAAACAAGCGGTTGCTAGGCGACGGGGGGCGGGCGGGCGCTGCCGCATCACTGGCTCCCACACATGACACGGCTCCGACGATCTCGGCCTGACTATGTGCGGTGATGCACGACTCCACCGAACTGACGGATGATGGTCGTTGTGAGTTTTGTTTTGCTGAGAATATCATATGGCTCGAGGTATAGATAGACTGTTACACACAATATTGTTTTACATACGATTATGTAGTGTTACTATATTATTGTTCTTCATTCCTGATCATAGTTACGGTCAGACAACACCTATGTATTTACCTACCTATAAACTTTTCATTGTTATATTTTTATCAATATGACAAATGAATACAAACCACATTCGTTAATTGCCATATGGTCATAGAATGGGTAATTTTATCACGGGTGCATAATATGTCGTTTACCATGTCGGAACGGTAACTCCAAAATTTTCATTACACTTTTTTAAGCTTTGAGTCACGTATATATTTCCTCAATGTTTTTAAGGAAACTACTGAAATGACTAAAATACACTCACTTTGTGGTGAGGAACTTCAGCTGTTGGCCAATGGAAAGTTATCTTATTTTTATTGATAATCACTGATGATCTAAAATCAAATAAATAGGTACCTATATGCAGAGAGTTTAGTCAAGACGTACTAACCCTAATTTGAGGTTTTAATTTAGCTAAATACGTTTTCGGTGACGTATTTAGAAACCTCTAAAATGTTTAAAATAGTAAACCACAAAATCACAGTAAGTTTGGCCGCAGTCGTCGGTTAAAAAGTAGAATTCTTTTCACGTCTGTATCGCATCTGTGTTTATATTATACTATCCCCTGTCTTACCTTTTATCTAAGCCATTGACTAGAAATAGGATAAAGGTAGAGTAATTCGATTAGTGATGTTAAAAATTGGAATGCTCTGCTAAACATATTTTACGAAACACCGGAGTAGGTATGTATGTTTTGCTAAATTTCCATGTATTATGTAGTTTTGATAATTATATGATAATAGTATCTACTGCTACTTTCGTTTAATGTGTAGGTTGTAATGTTATTTCTGGTTAAATATTTTTTTTATTATAAATCATAAACTTTGTGCTCTAGCTTGTGAAACTTACTTGCGTTACTTCGATAAACAAACGTCGGTAGTTAGTTATAAAACTACCCTAAAGAAACCTTTGCAAAAGGCAAAAGCTCCACCGATGTAAAGTCCAAACAATGCGGGCTTCCTATTTCCTCGGCAGAATAAGTTGTTATATGTGTGTGTAATTGAGAACAGGAGGAAGGCTGGCAGCCGCGCGGTGATCCATCATCCCGCCGCTGACCGCTACCCAACCCCCACCCCACACCCACCCGCTCTTACTTTTCACTTTCTCTACATATTTTAAGGAGAATAAAACTTTCCCTTCGCCCCCGTTCGCCTTTATTTTCTCGAATGTAATAGAGTCGCGGCAGTTCGTTTCCGCAGAGAGATTCGGTTTGGGACACTTCGCGAATCTTAGTTGTCTCGTTATCTCACCGATGACAGCTCGGATACGGCCTAATGTAAAATACTTTATCTCCAAAATGGTAATTCTGTTGGGACACAACTTTTCTGATCGGTGTTGACTTTTGATAACTTCGGGGATTTATCTAACCTACTTTTTAGAATGGAAAATTTCTAATAGCTCTTATTAAACTTGTCGTCTCAGTAGACATTTTTCTCCTCTTGTAGGTACTTGTACCATAAAATTAATCTTAGATAAATTTCGAAAAACTAATAGTGAGTTTTTCATGCATTCATTCGAGAGTGATGATTCTGCAAGAATGGAAAATACGCTAGTTTTGTATTGCGGCGGCCGGCATCGCAGTGTCTATAATAAATGAACGGGCGCGGGGGATGCTGACCAATGGCATCCCTCCCTCAATCAATATGATGGACTCGGCCGCGAGGGGACGATCGCTCACTGATTTTTTCCCTCGCTGACAGCGCGCGGGAGGACCCGTTTTTGCGCCCTCCGTGCATCCACACAAGAAGGGCGCTGGCAATTAATAAGTGCGCTCGATGATCGCCGATGCTGGTTGCCCGTCCGGCTGGCGTGTTTCACTGCCATTGTGTTGACTCTCCTGCTTCTTTGGTAGATACTTGCGTAAATTATCGACGAAACTTTTACGTCTAACGACTTAGGCATGAATATTAGATTAAAAGTCTCATGTCAGATCTGCTGATGTTTGTAATCATAGGTGGATACATTCTTTGCCCATTCTGCACAATCCTATTTGTTTCTATTTTCCTAGCAAACATTTTCAGCTAATGACTATTCAATTCCATTAACAGATGCCAGTTTTGATGTTTTCATTTTCATTGGAGAGATATTTAGTAATCAACATAAATTTCTGATTCATAAAAGTAATTAAAAAGCAATTAGACCGAATCGCTTAAAATTCATACGTCTCACTCAAAGTGATCCTTGGGAAACTCTCTCAAAAACATCTCGCCGCTCCAAACATCGAAATGTTAATCTAAGTTTAAAATTTCTTCGAGAATCGGCAAATTTTGCACTAAGTCATTAAAGTATAAAACTTCGGTCATTTCGCTGGCGTTGCTTAAAAGCCTTTTTAGGCGGAGGAAAGTAATCTTTCATTAGGAGAGGGAGGAGCTAAAACGGAAGTTCTCTTTGAAAGGAAAATTACACGTCGGTTGTGTCCGTGTAGCATTCAGAAGAGATGGATTTTAATTACGTCAAACAAAGTTGTGAGAAGCAAAGTTTGTTGGACGCGATCCGCTGCCATTAATATTGGATGGTATTAATCAGCCGAGAGTGAAGCTGGGCTAACAACGCACTTACGTTGTAGTATTGTAGGTATACCTACTACATTTAATTGTTATCGTTTTTCTCTTAAAATTGTACTTCACACGTTTAAAGTTTTGTCGATTACTTCGAAATGCGTCATCTCGCTAAGTACGACATAGGTACGTATAGGTATAGATGGACACAAAATATCGTATTCTACGGATAGGTATTTGAATGGGCTAAAAGGTGCGATAAATCGGGCACGCCCTGCCGCCGCCGTGCCATGGAAATGTATTGCGGAGCAGCAGCGGCGTTAATCAGAGTTCAGTCGCCATTAATTTGATTAGGGTTACTGGGCGCGGGTCTATCAATCTGCCGCATTACCATGTCCACTTCGTGCACCTAGGGTTAGGCGAGCATTCGCTTTTGATAACCCGTCAAATAGAGTAATTGCAGACCAAATTGCCGAAAATGCCAACGTTACATGAAAGTTATATAAAATTAGGTAAGTTTGTGGAGAATACGTCTGTATTTTAGAAACATGTAAGTTACAGTGGTTCATAAGAACGGAGTGGTTTTTGACGCGAAGGTATCTAGTCTACGACTGGTTGATAAACTTGTATGAGAGTCCATGGATCGATCCATCAAGTTTTTAGTACTCGTGCAGCATAGAACAATGTTAAAAAATAGGTGGGTTTATAAACACCCTTCATATTTTTGGAAGAAGGGACTACCAGTGACAACCCTCGGGGCTTATAAAGCGTAGTTTCGACCGATTCGTGTTTAGCACTTTTAGGTCAATTAGGCAGAGTCGCGCCCGCGCGCTACTGCCGACTAATCAGAGGCCGCGCCAAACTTTATGCCGTGTTAATTTGACTAATGCCCCGGATTACACCGGTGATAAACCGGCCCTGCCGTGTCCGACACCGGCCGCCACCGAGCAGAGCATCCATCATTCATTTACGCTTAATTTGTTTATGTTTACGGATGATATATGACCACTTTCGTGAATTTTCCCTTTCGTATTGCTCCAGTGAAATGGAAAAACAAATTGAAAAGCATGGACATGGTAAATGATAAGTCATGGTTATCTACGAGTAGCCAAAGTTGTTTTTCCATCGTATTTTGTGTCTTGCAAGTAATTTAGTGACTATAATCTAGAGTTTAGAAACCTAAAACAAACTTTAGTATGAAATTATTTGTATACAATTTAAAATAAACGTAAATAAAATATCATCATCATCATCAGCCTGAAGACGTCCATTGCTGAACGTAGGCCTTCCCTTTAGACCGCCACACCGAACGACAATTTGCCACTTGCATCCACCGGTTGCCTGCGACTCTTTTGAATATATATATACATATCCGAAATAAAATATATCTTCCTATTAATGGAGCTTTCTGAGCAGTGGTAGAAACAGTCTAATATGAATTGTACGAGATGTCGTGTCCAGTCGCAATTAGTAGTCCGAGCTACTTAACCAATTAAAAGTGAAACAATCGCCCTCATCGTGTCGCGGCTGTGAATACGCCCCTATCACTACACAACATTTGCTTTTTGTACACCACTTTATGACATTTTAAAAGGCTCCTCATTACTGCCTCGATAGTGCTCACAAAAAAGGAAACTTCGTACGAAAGCCGCATACGTCCGCACTCATAGGGGACAATTTATGTTTCCCATATTGGATATGTTATTGTTGTTTTGGGAACTCCATGACGTGTCACCGGCACATTACTTATTCAATGTAGTTGACGCTACCAGGCCTTTGGTAACTGTTTGACTTCAATCACTCTAATACAGCTTCGAAAAAACTAAAAGTTGTTTGTGGCATTATCATTTCATTAAATTAACAAAG
Source organism: Hylaea fasciaria (assembly GCA_905147375.1). NCBI lineage: Eukaryota > Metazoa > Arthropoda > Insecta > Lepidoptera > Geometridae > Hylaea > Hylaea fasciaria. Next base: position 4,688,387 of record LR990198.1, read on the forward strand.
TGGAAGTACGACATCCGTTCGATTTCGGAAGGGGTTTTTGGAGGCTTGCTAGTGTATACTAGTAAAAATTGTGATTGATTAACAAACACTTCCGTAACTGAGTCACAACCGTATTACGAAAACAGTTGTAATACGGACACAATAAGTAATCGAATTACTGGATATCGTGTAGCTTATTTGTCTGTTGGAGTGATAATTTGTAAATATGTGCTCATAAATTGTAAGTACATTTGAGTTGAAAACTCCTTACTTGGTCAATTTAGGATGTCCATATGGTGGGTTGTCGGCCTTGGCGGTGTTTCGTGGAGGAACCGGCCGTGTAGCCAGGAGCCTAATTTCGTTGAACGTATCTTACTTTCGTTAGCTAGAAATACATTTATTTTAATTTATATTGTACTATCTGTGTACATTGAAGATACTTTTGGAAAATTAACTGGGTGCTACTATTTAAAAGGCACCGAATCAAAATAACTTTTCTGTCACTTAAATGGTAAAGTAGGTGCTTGCTTATCGGTGAACGTGATTGTTAAAGAGCCTAACAAATACATAGCTCCACATGAGTATTTATTTTATTGGTGATTGTACAACTGCTGCACACGCAGTTGTCTTCAATTGCCGGGAGAGGGTGACGGCGGTTAATTCATTTGTGGTGGAAGACACATGCGGGAACATTTTATCTGACCACTGCACTACATTCACAGTTTCACAGCAGTTTCTCTTGTCGCTTTAACTGCCTACATAGTAAGGGTGTAGTGCGACAAAATTATATATGGACTAATGCAAAGGAAGATTTAGTTACAACTTTAGCAATAAGAGGGTAACTGGCACGTTTAACTTAAAAATAACGGCGACCGAAATTCTGCGCTTCTATAGATACCGTGCTGTAGATGTCTTAAAATAATCAATACCCTTTTGCAGCCTGACAAAAAAGCTTACGCTCAACAACAAGATAAAAATCGAAATAAAAATTATAGTCGGGCTCCGCCTTGCATCTTATTGGTCCGGATCCTTTCCACCGAAAGGGTTATTATTAGAGCCCTACCGGAGACGCGCGCGCCGGCTGCGGCCGCGCCTCGTCTTTTAGCTTTTTTATATGTTTTTTACTTCACTACGGCGGTATGCGATTGGACGAAAGGGTTAGGGCATTAATAAACCCGCGAGCTTATGTATTAAATAGGACGGCCCCGCGAGAGAGAAAGGGTTAGGGTTAAATGCCAATACCGAAGGGGAACATCGGATGGGGTTAAGTGTGAACGTAAATCATAATGGATCTCTATGTCGAAAGGTATATGTGCCTATGTTTATATGGATAATTTATTTTGTATACCCATATATATGCCGATAGGGACGTCTCGTCGTTTATGTATTCAGTTTTATACATTACCGAGTGGAGAAATAAAGGCTAAAATAACAAGTAAAAATAGCAAGCAAACGCCTCGATATGCGAATAAAGTGACAAAGAGAGTTCTATAATAAGAACATCATCACTACATAGTATAAAACAAGTGACTTTCTCTGTCCCTATATCCCTATGTACCTATGCTTAAATCTTTAAACTACGCAACGGATTTTGATGCGGTTTTTTTTAATAGAAAGAGTGATTGAAGAGGAAGGTTTATATGTATAATAACGTAGCCATACCCGTGCGAAGCCGGAGCGGGCCGCTAGTTATCTATAATTTAAGTGTTAATCTGGTAACATTTAAATGTAACTGTTGCTTTAGGCGTATGTGAAAGTAATAAAGGGCACAGCTTTGCGGGCGATCTGACGTGACTGTTGCCGCTACACGAGGATTACCAAGCCGACACCTTGTGATTTAATTTACGATACAAAGCTTGTCAACGAGTCATAATGCCGTTTCATCGACACCTCTATCTAAACGGATTAACATGCGCCATTAACGCAACACTCATTCTCGGAGAGAGCCAGTTTAATCTATTTATTTTAATCTTCTGACGCAACGAAAACTCACAAATTTTAGCAAAATATCGTAAAGGCATTTTGTCCATTGTATTTAACTATGGACAGTAGTTAAAAACGTTACAGTTTTTGCACATTGTCTTAAAAGTATGCAAAACAATATAAGTTATGATTGTGTTGCCGTTCATTGTAAGTATATACTACTTTGCAGAAATCGTTTACTTTATGGCACTACCTACGATACACCTACTGTAGTAGCATAACATTAGAGTAGGCAGGCAATAAATATGTAGAGCCTTTTGTTAATCGCTTCTGCGTTGCTTTGACAGATAGTAGGCACATTTATGTGTATTCAGTGTATTTCCCCTAAATTAATAGGAATAAATAACTATTAGGAAAGTAGCCGATAAGCGTCCACCTGCTTCGAACTTATGAATAGCTTCAATTTATTTTCGCATTCAATAAAAAACAAGTAAAAAATTCAACAGGTTGACTAATAACAAAGAGGCCGAAGCAAATTATCTTGCCAAATCTTTAAATATGATCTCGGAGATATATGGCATGTCGCTCGGACCCGAACAACCCTAATATTTTAACGTTCGCTTACATCGGAGCTGGCATGTTCGGCGGCGGCTCCATAAATTATCTATTAGGCGAACATCTACTGACGTGTCCACAAAAGGCCAAGTTAACTTTTGTGCAACCGGATCGATCGAACACAACACAATAAATAAAATAAGGATGAGTTTACGCAAACCCTTCCCCACCTGCATTCCCACGGTGCATGTAGATTGTAGAAAGTTCAACCACTCATGCATCGAAATATTGAAAAAAGTTTGCGCAAATACAAATTCACTAGAAACATTCTACCTACGCAAGGGTCCGATTTTGACGGCCGGTATTTGAATAAAAACATATGAATGCGTGGGAAAGTGCCTAACTTCTGTGAATGATTACGTTATTCAAAATAAGATTATTATTTAGTACTAAAGACTGAAGAATTAGTATGATACATAATAATATACTTTTTGTTTATTATGTAGAAAATAACACAAGAGACGTAAAAACGTACCTACAAATTATTTATAATAGATAAATGATGAACTGAGGTTTACATATTGTGGAAAATAAATTTAGAGTCTTAGGTATTGCTGAAATATAGGATGTACCTATATGAATAAATGAATACTTAGCGTAATTGTACCTTCACTTTGTGGCCATTGCGTTGTGTTTCTACGTGCTCACGTTCATAAAACTACTTTAATGACAAATACGTATACACACACATGCACCCACTATTTTAACCACAGTTACCTACATTTTGACTTTGCTACGATGCTTTTGTTGCTAAAAAGCCTGCAGAGCGTTTTCGTAACGCCCAGTAAACAAGTACCAAGAAGACTTACTTTCTTTAATCTTACTTATTTAATCTTAATACTTATATATAAATTACGCATGGTGTTTGTCCGCGATGGACTCCCAAACTGCTTAACCGATTTTAATCAAATCTGCACACAGTTTGCAGTTTGATGCTAGTATAGTATAGTAGATAGTGTCTGCTAGTAGAATATAAAATCTAACCACATAATAATTAAATATAATAGTACGCTCCTGCAGTACCACAGCGCCATAGGTGTGTCCATGAGATTACCGCGAGAGTTAAGACTGCATAATGTGGTTGGTTCCGTGAAGAACCGATACGTATCACATTGACACACGGGGTGGATGGAAATGATAGACGATCACAGACAGTCCAACGTGTGAAAATAAGTATGACAAAAATGCTTTTTCCTTTACATATCGGCGTTCAATATGAATTGTAGATGATTTAAAGTTGGTACCTAGTGTTTTTTTATTAAGCAAAAAGAGAAATTTCTGGAAATTGCTCCATCGGTGAGGATTATCTGATTCTGAATGCAATATCAGACCATCTCTCGAAAAGGGCGAATTCCCACGTGTTCCTACTTATAATTCGCTACAGAATCTGTGCATCTGATATTACTTGTGACAAAAAAATCCGAAGGTCAGTGAAACTGGGCTAGTTCTCGAATTGCATCGACCCTTTCACTCTCGATCTATACCTGCGCTTTTTACTGTCTTCCCGGAATCCGCAGTCGAGATGGGACCAACGATTGTGGTTCTCAAACTTCGCAACTGAATAATTGACGTTAGAGCTAACATAAAAGTTTCAGAGTTGATCTCCGTCAAATATGTAACGAAACTTAGATAGATCGATAACTCTTTATTGACACAAAAGTGTACAGAACACAAAAAGGTCAAATTTAAAATAGGTAAAATGGGAGGTCTTATCGCTTAAAGCGATCTCTACCACAGTAAGCTTACAACAACTGGACAAGTTTCTGTTCGGATTATCATTATTGGTTAGAAATCAATTAAATTGGAAAGTTTATAATTACCTATTGGTACCATGTATTAGTTCGTATGTAAGTAATGTATGAGTAATATCGTAGTCCTTAGTCTCCAGCGGCTTCAAACATATGAAAGCAAATAAAAACAAATACATTTTTGAAATGTTCAAGTTCACATATCAGTCAGAATTATATAATGTTACTGTAGCAAAAATGAGTCAAACCAGTGATGTAGCTGTATAACAAAATTGAGAACCACAGATTCAAGCAATGGGATGCAATATTTCGCAAATTCTTCGTTTCGAAAGGGTCTTAAAATAAATCAAATGGCTATGGGATCGTCAGAAAAAGTGGGGTTAATTACTTTTATTTAGTCGTTTCTGTGAAGTAACCGATCCGTTTTCAGTTGGGGTTTTTATAGCAACCAGGCTCAGTGTACTAAAGTATTTTTATAAAACCAAACTTTAATTATGTTAGCTATACTAATTAATTAGTAACATACTCACTAACAATGTTGACCTTAATTTATATAAAAACTTTTAACTTTCTTCGTTTTGGTATCGACTGTCTAAATAAAATAAATATATATGAAATATATAGGACATATATGGAATGAGATATATACAGAACTTATTATCTAGCAATATAAAAATACCACAGTTATTGAGTCATTGGCATTTCGACAGTACATAACAGTGCCCGTTATGCACGTTAATCCATTTATTAAGTTTTTAAATTAACTTAGCTATATAATATTAGGAATGATTATATACCTACTAATATGAAATAAATAGCCAGTGGCGTGACCAAGCAATAACATTGTGCGCTTCAAAATATAATAGCATCCGACTCAAATGGCCAAGAACATCGAAATTCTAGGATATGCACCACACGCACGCATTCGATCTGTGTGTGAGAATAGCCCTGTGCTATGTCCCATATAGCAGTAGGAACCTAATAGGCTGTTGATGATGATATGATTATGTAGAAAATTAATAAAATAAAATGAATTTCTGCAACTCTTACCAATTGTGTGCCGCTCTTGTATTCAGGTAAAAATAGGCTTTTGTTAATCTTCCAAGAACCTTGTGCTATTCGGTGTTTCAAATTGACACTTGGTTGTTTTGTAACAAAGTTTATTTTTATGTATCGATGTTGCTTGACATACAGATAGTATTCGAAATAAAAATCGATATCGGAGTTTCGATCATTTATAACTCGCATTTGACGGGCAAACAAAACGAGCCAAGGGTAGAAAAAGTGGCGGAATGCCAAACTGGGTAGTGGAAATGAAGTATTATTGCAACACTTGCACTTTCAATCGCGTCCTTTGTATCAAATTGCAGAATTGCTCTGGTTTCTGGGCTATTGTAATCACACGTGTGGTGCTCTAGAGTGCAATATTATGTAAAGCTAAAATTATGTGTAAATCGCACATATTCATCCATGTCTTCATAATTATTGTATCACGAGTGACGTAAAAGTTTAGTAAATACTTTATGAATGAGATCCTAATTAGGATAAGGTATACTACATTATTATTCATCTACAAGTACCAATACCGCAGCTTTTCTGTGTCCATTGTAACTTACGCTTCCACATTTTAAGCGCAGGAAGTACCTACAACAAAACATAAATTGTGTTGGTATAACATTTCAAGAACATAATTATTGTATTGGCAGCGTGCATGTAAATCTGGTTGTTTACTTGTTGCCGATGGAAGAAGTACGTTTGTCGGCACATGTGTACTTGTGTAGGGCGTGCACAATGGCAGCAGAACGGGTGATTTCACACTCCAGTGGCTCGCTGTAACGCGACTGAGCACCGCTCCGGTGCACCGGCACACCGCAGAGAATTGAGAGTAAACTGACTTGAGTAGGTATACAAAGTAAGGACGCAGATTTCGTAGCATCATATTTTATGCAGCATTCAGAGAGAAATATTATTGTACCAATAATTGCAGCATTCAGAGGCTAACGAAAATGCATTTTTATAAAGTATACTTTCCCGACTGACCTAGTTTTACATGCAAGCAGCACACGCTACGCACTGTAATATTGAAGAACAGTTATTATACCTACCCGTGAAAAAAAAATCAGTTGTTTTTACATACTCCTAGTATAAATATAAATCCATGAATAATTCCAGTCTTGAAACTGAGAAGCTTTCGTAAGAGGTCCTATAAAACGCACCACTATGTAAGTAAGTTAAGAGAAAATTAAATCACCAAGAGATAATTAAATTCTCAGATCATGCCTACCACAGGATCGTACAAGTATGCTTGACGATAGACTTCACCTCGTACATAAAATTGTTGAAAACTTGCAACGGCCAGTCAAGACTTCGAGTCTGGTGTGCAACTATAGGCGCTTGGCGTGGCGTCGCTTCGCACGCGAATACTTTCGCTCGCCTGCGCTCAAGACTATGCTCAAGTGCTCCACACGTGCACATTACGCCTTTGAAAGGATTTTTTACAACGTAACATATGCCGCTTTTTGCTTAACCCACTTTAAGCTCGATTATTACCTTCTTACCTACATTTGCTTCGCTTTGTTGTGCAAGTGAAGCCGCCGAACGGCTACATGTGCGGATCTCATAGCAACATTCAAATGCTTATCTTTTAAAAATGCTTGAAAGTTATTTGAAATTATTACAGATTTTTATCTCAGTTTTTTGAGTTCACAGCGTATAAATACAGCGAGTAACTCGTATCATTATGAGATATGCTAAGATAAACAACATACCCACTATTTTGTAATAATTTATTTTTAAGTAGGTTTTTGATAACCATCAAACTCATAAACACCGTGTTTAATATTAATCGGAAAAGGATGGATTATTTGGTAGGAATAGAGAATACTGTAGGCACTAGTATACAAAATTGTAAATTGTTCTTTGTGCTGTCGGCTCCAAAATCTCAAGGTTTTGTTTGTGTGAAGTTGTGATTCGGGAGATGAGACAAAAACTAAAGTGGTTTTTGTTTATGGTGAGCTGAGCAGCGGCGAGACGGCTCGCACATGGACGCACAGGAAGGACTCGCGGAATATCGCTCGCATCTTTGTGCAATGACAGCAGGGTTGGCACAGCGCTAACGTTAGCGCTAAGTTATATACGTTACAATAATTAAGTAAGGTGGATTATGATCACTTTTCCTAAGTTCTTCAAGCTGGCTGTAGCCAATGCTTGATGAAATGTGTATGTGTATGTTGCGATGCGTATCATTCGTATTTGCCATTCATGAATGATTGTTAAGTCAATAAGGAGTGCGTTACGGACCATCGTCATCGAGAGCGTATTACAAATTGCTGGTGTTGCCTTTGTATCTGTGTAATATGTTGAAGAATATTGAACAATCAATAGCAGCCCTGAATGATATGTTTGCGCCAGATCCCACGGTTGGTGTAACCGGAGTCGGGTGTCCGCGGCTTCCGTCCGGCTTTTAGCGGTGTCTCATCGGTCACGCCGCCCCCGCCCCCTCCTCCGCCCGCCCATCATCCATTCTCACATCTCATCCGCACATATCACGTGAATACCTATCGCGCTTTCATATCATCACATAAAGCTTTTACTTTCAATGCTGTCGTCGGCTATATGAGCATAAAAGTGACAAGCGCCGCGCACCGCCGTCGGTGCGGGAGCCGGTGTAGGTGGCAGATAAAGGCAGTGCGGCCGGCGATGGCGGCGCCTCACCGGGTCATTAATATTAATTAGCCTCGGTGCCTCCGCCGCTCAGGCTCAATGCGCGGGTTCTTTGCTTCTGACTCGCTGCGAAAATTAATTACTCGCAATCTTTATGTTCCAATTATAAAGGCCTTCGCAACAAATTAAATCTGTCCGGAGCAGGCCTCTTTTGAGAGAGGTTTCACTCTCTTTGTGCGCTTGATAAATGTTCCTTTGCGAAAATTCTTTGAATTCAGCAAAATTTAGATATTTGACTTAATACGTTAAATTACGAGTGCTGAAAAAATCTTTAGTGATTCATTTGTTGCGGTTATGAAGCTGTAACAATGAGGCAGCAATTATGGAAGACGATTGCTACACCCTGAATAAAATTGTGCGTATGTAATTGTATGTTATTTACGAGTGGGTTTCGTCGAGAATAAAAGCGAAATCGATTCCCGAAGCCAGCTTTTGCATAAACGTGCGCGACTTCCGCGTTTCGAGAGCAAAAACGAAATCTCGACGAAAAAACTAGCAAGTTTCCCTTTCATCGGAGGCAAAATATTTAACGGCCGTAACCGGATATCTCGGCATGGCTCTTGGAAACAATGAAAAAACCACCAACGTGTTATTACGCGAAACCAACATTTAATAAGCCCATTTTTTATTTTGCATCGGTTTTGGTTATCCATTAATTCGTCAAGCAAAAAATAGTTCGGTTTACCGACGTTCGTACCTCCTATAATGTATTTGAATAGATCGAAGGCGCACTCATTGTTGTAGGAAGATGCGGAAATGGGATATTTTCTTTCGAGAGAAATATAATATTCGTCGGCTTTATGTTGACCCAATGCAAAAAGTTTCCACATTACATTAATTGAACAATACTTGATGTTGCATTTCTGTATCTTAAAGTTTTTGGTATGTAATACACTATATTAAAACACATATATTATTTACACATCTAAAAATAGGTACTCCTTGTATGTCGCAGTAGGTATGTAGATGTTAAAACGTCCCTAGTTTTTAACTCGTATCGATCCACTGCTATTGACATTTGCTTCATCCCAATACCAACTCTACCCGGTTTTGCGCCGATCTCATTCGCCCACGTGCTGTCGTGCCTGAACTCTATTGTCTGCCCACCTTGCTGGTAGGCTACCTACTGATCTGGTGATACCTTGTAGGCTATACCTACTGATCTGGTGATACCTACTGATCTGGTGATACCTTGTAGGCTATACCTACTGATCTGGTGATTTTACTAAACCTAATTGTATTTACTTCTTGTTACTATTATACCTACGCATAAAAGACGTATCTACCCACAATAAAAGATGGTCCTTTATGCCATTGATATAATTTTGATGTTGACTGACATTCGCCCACGAAATGCTCTTTTTGAGAATTATGTTGTGTGTAAATTCGATATTGTGCCACTTTGGACAGGAAACGATGATATTAAAAGCCTCAAAGCTTTGAATTAAATGTTAGTTTGCAAAAAAGTAAAACCCAAAGAAAAAACACTTTACTTTCTGCCATTTTTAATATGACAAGTATACTTATACATTGTGAATTGACAAAAACAACAAAAAATTCAGTTTAGTTTACTAGAACACATACATGCTATAAATACATAATACAACATAATTTAAATTATTTCAAGAATCTTCAATTTCCTGTAAGTCACCAGGAAATACTACGAATGTTTCGACACCTTAAGCAAAAAAAAATCATCTATAAATCGATTTCCTGTCAACAACTGACCATGCACAAGTGGGTCTATCAGCTCATTTCTCTCACGATGGGCCTGCGTAAGATTAATGAATTTCGAATTAGATGCGTCCGAATCGAAACGAAATTGGACTATTCGAATCGGAAGTGCACACTGCGTGTTGAATGGCAGTGCAGTATTGATGGATTGTTGCGGAATATGAGACCAAAAAAAACTGACGTCCGCAGACTGCCCTGCAGCTGGCCTTCGATTTACGTAATCGGATAATGTTTTTTACTCGCTCTTTAAAAGTTTTTTGATATTAGATATCGAACGTCAATCTATGTCCCTACTTATTTATTTACCTATTACCTATTATGAATCATGGACAAACAATACATTGAGGCTCCAATCTATAAGAGCTTAGCAATAATGTAAATTGAAATGTACCTACCTATGTAAATATTCCCATCATACGTTCGATAAGTGAATGAGAATAATATAGTATTACAGAAGGTTAGACTGCGGGGTATTGTTTCAAAAGTACAACAAGCTGACATTCAAAGAAACAAAAGCTCAATAACCGTTCCATAGATGTAAGCAATGGTCTGACACAGCGAGACGACGTGTTGGTAACCTTATGACGTAGGTCAATCGCGTAGAAATAAATTGAAAATAGCAACGTTGTAATTTGTCATTGATTTGTGTATGAAAGCGACGGCGGGTCGAAGAGGGTGCTGTTGGGCGGACTTGCGTAGATTGCGTCAAAGGTTGTCACCGGCAGAGTTAACGGTCACAAAGGGCGATCTCGGCAAATCAAAGGATTTGCTGTGTCCGAACCGAAGTAGAGCTCGCGTTCATAACGTTGTACTTAATTTGATATTTAGTTTCTTTTGTATCAAACTATACTCATGTACCTAGTTCATTCGTTCCTTTTTCGCCAAATTATTGTGACGGAAAAATTATGTCAGTCGATTATTTTTTCTTCAATATTTTCCTATTTGTAACATTTTTTAGTGTTGATTCCAAAAACACTTCAAATTCAAGTATCAAATCATCGAGATCAAACAAACAATGTGCATTATCATTATAATTTTGTAATATGCAAAACACCTGTTTTATGTAGTAATGGCTTGTGTGATATAATGAAAACTTCATTGTCAATGCTAGGATTTTTGTCATGGACTGTGAAAAAGCCTTTAGCTCTGCGGGGCGCAAATTGCTCCAAACGTGCCCCATCGAAATGCTTATAGTAGGTACTGATATATTATATCATATCCAATTTGATGTAAGCATAAATAAAATTTAAGCTAAATGTGCTATTAATATTATTATTATATGATATTTTAGAAACCAAATTAATCTGTTTGAGGCACAAATCAATAGATGCTACATACCATTTTACTTTGAGTTTAATTTTGGCATTCGTTTTACTCTAAAACCTAAAACTAAAACGTACTATAAAATGAGCAACTATTGATTCGTTAAAAGTGAAATGTTTATGTCTTATGCTTTACTGTCTTCGATCTCGGCTCAGTGTTCTAGGCAGTGTATGCAAGAACTGTCAAAAATTCGTAATGCGCTTCCGAGGGAACGATTCAAAAATTACTTTTTTACTTACCTTTAAATCAATAATGGGGTCATGTCAACTTGAAACAAATATTATAGAACATCTACTTAAAGTAGAAAAAAAGAAACGTTCCTAAATTTTTAACAATGGTTAGTGCGCATAAAAATATCTTTTATGCGAACTCGCAGCACCTGGACGTCACTTTATTTGTTGTCGATGTCCACGGGTCAAAAAATATTCAATAGACACCCAACGGATTCCCGTTACGTAGTCGCTCTCTGGGTCACTTTTTATCATTTTAAATGTAAAAAATGGCATGTGCTCGACAAATTATGCATTTCGCTGCATCACAATGGCACGAGGCTCGCGGCGGCACGAGTGCATATTATATATATTTTTTAGAAATTGTACATTGATGTCAAGCGAAGGACCTTTTCTGTCATGTGGCGTCTTCTCACCACACAATATGTTTAAGCCACGCGTGAAATTAGAAGTAGATGTTATTTTGATTATGGATTTGCAACGTCCGATGATGATAGTGGTGTGCTATTGTCATTAAATTTATTTTTTAAAGTGGCCATGCAGCTGTGACATTTGTATCAGGGGCTGCTTTCTAATGATATGACTAATATTATGCCATGTGGGTGATTGTTAATTTATTCAGGCACTAGTGATTCTAACTCGTTGTTTTTCACTATAAACAGAATGGCTTGTGACGTTATCGTGTAATCGTGCTAACCCCGTAGTAGAGCTCTCCATTCACAAGAAGGCACCAGATAACCCACAGGACGCGACGTCCCTTGTTTGCATCAAACAAAGATTTCGTCGCGCTAAACTTATCTAACGTTTGCACAGGGACATTACAAAAAATGTATGTCGATGTTATTTTTGAATTTGTGCAAGGCGTTTGACAGCGGACGAAGAGTCGCGGACGTTACAAAAGGCGACAGCTCCGGCGGCCGTGGAAGGAGTGTGCGACGGCCACACAAAGACACGAGACAGTTGAAAGACGTTATGAATGGGGATGGAAAGAAGGAGTGATCGAGCAGTGTCCGCAGATTCTATCCGCACCCCCCTCACCCCGCGGCCCCCGCCGCCTCGCCGCCTCAGGCCGGACACGAATTCGCACAATACCCCTACGATACCTATCGCTAATCCTTTGTTATGGGAAAATATTGGACAAGTCGGTGTTGATTATTCTTAAAGGTCAGTATGTACCTAAGTATATTATTATAATACCCGGTAAAGTACTGTTTTCGTAAACACATTACATCATTCGTTTTTTTATAATTATTTATTGAGAATGATGCACACAGCGTACTTAATCGGTAACTTTTTTGAATAGATATGACTATATTCTTACCTTTTGATTTCACTTACAATTATTATTTGATCAACAAAGTTTCTTTTTGGAAGCTCGTTGAATTAATAACATTGCTAAACTCTCAAAGGCAAACAGTCATACTGCGAGTATAAAGATGTCAGAATTCTACCAAATGTCGCTTGGTGGCCTACACTCACGCGACCGGTCATAATATTCGACGGAAAAAGAATCCAGCTTTACCGTTGAAATAAAAAGAGGAGTTCTGTAAGTGGGATAGTGTAGGATATAATTCACATTTATGCGGACGGCCGACGGTGCGTATCGAGTCGCCGGGATAGTTCGCAAGGACAATTTTATTCTCTCTCGGAGTAAAAGGGAATTATTCATCACACCCGGAAGGGGAGAGCCCGTGACGCAAGCATAGAATAGCCACCTGCCGCCTCGCGGACGACCTAACTACGCCGTCGACGATTTCTACTTCATACTATATGTCAAGGGTATAAAGTTTATTTTTGCTTGAAAATGTGTCACCGTCAGCCATTTTGATCGATTCGTAGGGTCCAGTTGACTGTTGCCAGTTGCAGAATCAAAAGTTTAAACGGTCGTCGAGAACAAAGGGCTCTCGGACAGGGCTCCGCGGGATAAATATTCAATGCGAATCCTTTGGAGACGATATTTTATACTTTATTTGTGTTCGATTGTCTCCATCCCTAACTCTCACCTGCAGAAACTAGTAAAACGTATGAGTAAAAGAATTTTTGATGACATGTTACATTGGGGTAGACATTGTTAACGGATTTTTGTTTTTGAACAGTGTTCGTTTATTGAATGATAGGGGAGTTTCTATTGATAAAAAAGACACAATTCCACGTTACTAATATTAATTAAAAATTACTTTAAAATGTAACAAAAAGTTAACAATTAGTTCGATCGTCATTTCAGTTTCGGACGCGTCTACATTCAGATGTCAATCTACGTACAAACAAGTTTGTAATCAATCACGAGATTATTGTTATTGGTTCTTGATCAACCGCCCTTTCTACCTTTAAGTATAAAGGAAAACCAGATTTGTGCAAACTTCACCGAAAATTAACATTAAAATCACACACAAACACAAAAAAAAGTGGCTAAAATTCGGATTCATTGTGTACGATTGATTCGTAACGGCCGAGCGCGCCATAATGTGAATGAAATATTCACGATTTTTGTAATTTCGGCGGCGCTTGCGCACATCTGTCGTTCACACGGAAGGGATCGCGCTATTGTACTCAAGTAAAGCATTGGTATGTGACTGGATATTCATGTTTCATGGCAATTAATAGTTAGTCCTATCTACTCCTAATAATAAGGTTACCAAATTAGGTCTGAATTCTCAGGAGTTACGTTACACCATAAAAGGGCATCTGAATATTTCGGGTGTCTTTTATCCAACCTCTAATAACTGCCAACCTCCTTAGTTTTTGCTCGCATAAATGAATAATTATTTCGTAGATGTGGCCTCGCTTTTTTATGGTAGCCAGTAATTTTTCTCAACATCCGACATCGAAGCCTATTGTCAACATTGTTAAATGCTGCTGCAAAAACATTTGCAAGGCTTTATCTGCAATCAAACAATAGGTCCAGCATTATGTCATAAAATACGGTTGTGCTCTAGTTTGCAAAACTGGCCTTAAAATTGGCTTTGTTTCAGGTAACAACGCAATAGGACACATTACTTGCGCGTCGGAACACTTTGTTCTTAGACCTTTTGTTTACTTTCGCTTTTAATGTTTTCTTTATGACGTCACTAGAATAAAGCATCTACCCAAAAAGCTTGCGAATATGTATGGGCCTAGGCTATAGATTATATATATTTTACTAGCTTGTATAGTAACGAGGATAAGTAAATGTTGTTTTTTTGTGTATACCTTAGGTACATATCTTTCTATTTGAAATTTTTCATTTCGTTGTGTTAATAGGTACTTTTTAGGTCATTTAGCTACATTTAGGGTACAGCCAGTAATACAAAGCCAAAGGTGCTCTTTGAAATCGCATCTTCGATTTTAGAGCTAAGTCAAAAACTCGTCCATAACTCGGCAAATGAGCTTGGTCCTTTCCGTAAGAAAAATAGCATGTTATATTTGCGGTTATTGATAGTAGGCTGTAAGAAAAAATTAATCTATTTTTAAATTAAAATATTAATTATCATTGCTACATTTTCGCTCCACTCCTCCGTCTGCGCTGACCTATAGAAGTAATTCCTCTATCTCTAATAGTTTCACATTTTTTATGCTATGATATCTTAATGAAACAGCCGAGTTACTTACATAATTGGTAATTGTAGCAATTATGTGTATAAAAGGGAATTTATGTTGCTAGTCTAATCTTTATCAATAGCTAGGTATCAATAACACAAATACAAAACCAGTTCCAACAACAAAGAAAGCGAAAGGGTGGTCTATAAAACATGTTTTCAAAGGGGTTTACACGGCATTCAATAAGAGTTGTAAACAATACGCGCATTTGTGCGAATAACGCTCGCAAGATGAAAGAAAAGTAAAAGTGTTAGGCGGATTCCTTTTATTTCTGTGTAAAGTGATGCGTCCTTGAATTCTCTCCGGCAAGGCTTAATTGTGGTTTCACGTCTTCAAAGAGTTGGCTCCTTTGAGCAGACGCCAGTAAGGGGCAGTCTTCACGAAACAATGGAATATTCAACCTTCATTTTCACTGCTGACAGAAGCTATGTTTCTTTTTTTGAGTTTTTCTCACGTCATCGAGGGGTATCATTCATTTATCTGTAGCTGGTGCCACATAACTTCTAATATAAAACTAAATAAAGGTTACAAATTTGGCCTAAAATTGGCTGATTATTATTTAATGTTTGCTAGAAATTGATATATTTCAAAATTAAATATCAACTCTACCAGCGGGGAAAAGTTAATACGTTCTAAAAACTGATTTTATAGGTAAGAAACTATGAATTGGGATCACGTGTCTCGGTTTTGAAACATAGCGGTGATTGAGATAAGTAATATATTTATTACGTACCTACCTAAATTTAATAATATAAATAATAGTGGCGAAATAAGAGCCTCATTTTGTACTTTGTAGTCCACAGGATTAAAATGCATCTTTACTCAGTTTGCCACTCGGTATTTTATTTTTGATATCAACAATTTGAAACCGATAGTTTGTTTACTAAAATATTTTTTTCACTGCAAAAGACCTCTTATACCTTCAATATCAAATAAGCTAGGACAGCATAAATCAAATGAAACAGAAAAATGGTGGATACCCTCGCGTCTTTTCTTGCTAATTTACGATAACGAATGCCATCAGAAGCAAATAAATGTAAATCAACTTTGCAATCACGTTTCGATCTTCCGAGTCAAGAAATCAGCTGTTACGGGGCACTATTTGCTTTAATTAACGACTAACATTGATGTTGAATAGATAGCGCAGCACCTGCCTCGTCGGCAAACTCTGTTGCTTATCTGCGAACGCTGGCAGAACAGAGATCTTGTTGTTTCTCAATTTATATAAGTGAAACGAGGGCTTGCTTCCGAAACCTGGGCAAGGTGCGTGGCGTGTGCGAGATAACAGGCTTAAACATCCTGTTGAATAGAGATGATGCACTACACTAAAACGAGACGCAAACTCACTTTTTTATGAACAAAAACGTTCATTTTTTATATGTACATGTTTTACTTTAAATCTTAGGGGTACGGTTTAAAGTTGATATTTCAATTGCACCCCGGGCACACGACAGAAGCAGGTGGGATGGTAAATGCTTTTAAATATTGAGGAAAATTTTCCCTGTCCTTTGCAAAATAATAGTTCTTTTGATTTACCGTGATAGATATTGTTTATGCGTATGTACCTACTCATTAGCTAGATACTTGATTTTATTGCTATCAGTATAAATTAAAGTAGAGCTTTTACTATATTAATAGAAGAAAACAATCTAATACATTGCCTGCTCACACAAATACGAATTTACTACATAATATACTGTAGTACTATACCTTCATCATGTAGAGTGCTACAATTTGTGCGCTAATAACGGAATAGGACTACGACATGCATCAATAACAATTCAAACCTTATAATATGCATACCTAGTTACTTTGCAATAATTATAATGTGTCACAAGCATGCGTAATATTGTAATAGTGGTTATATATACCCTAAAATAATGGTTTCCATGACATACAGCGCGTCTCGAGTAAGTACAAGCTAAACTGCATCATCGCAATCTAATAGGTGAATCAAGAAACCACAACTTTGTAGTCAAAGAATGCAGAATTAAATAGGACTCACTTTAAACAGAGTTTATAATAGATGAAGAATTTCGTCAATTATTTATTGTTTACAGAAGGCGACACAGGTAGGCTTTGACAAAATTATAACCTTCTTGCACGTTGCACGGAGTCATAATCATACAGTGTATAACTAAAACAACGATCACATAAGTTTACTCATATTTTTTACAAGTAGGACTGAAATATGCGTATGGTGATGTTCAAAGAGCCGGTAATGGTAGGGCGGCGCGTGCTGCTAGAATGGTAAAAATAGTGATGTGGTAAAAATAGTAGCTTCCAGCACAATAAAAACGCTTAATTTACGCGGTCTGCCGCCGTGTCCCGACACTTATGCTTTTTATGCGTGTTGTCTTTGAGCCAATAATTGCTTGGAGACTGTTACCGAAGGCCAAAGATAGAATCGGTTGAGTTCTGTCAAGTTTTAACGATTACATGGATCTAATGAACTGGGTTAGACGTAATAATCATAATGTGTCTGGTTTCTATGAACCCAAAGCGAAAAATTTTGATAGGAGACTTGAAAATAAACTACATTCTATATTATTTTTAATTTTTATTAATCTTCTTTGTTTTATAGTGGGTAGTAAACCGAAATTCTTCACAAAACATTGGATGCTTTAATGTTGATGATATCAACCAAATACTTCGCTGGCATATCTAAGTAAAATCTGAAACCTCTAAAAGAGGGAATAAAAATCAGTTGTAGTTAATATAATAAAATCACAGTTTAAATCTAAACTCTACATTTGTTATAAGCAGATACAACACAGTAGGTGCTTAAAACTTGACGTCTACAGAAAATTAAACCCACCTTCCTCATGTTCTCAAATTAGTTGAATCAAGGAAAAGAAAGCACCGCTGCCTCGCACGAGACGGGAGCCGACTCATAAAACATAAAAAGCGCTTATGTGGCGCTCGCTTCAGAGGGCTAAAAAACAACATCAGGAAGGAACATAATGTAGTAGCGGCCATAAAAAGTGAATGCATTGCGTGCACGTGGAGTGCAGCGGGGGGAGGGGGGGTGAGGCAGGGTGCGGAGTGTGAGTAGGGAGGGGCGTGGGGTGTGTTTACCGCGCGGAGGGGCGGCCGGCAGCGCGCCGCGGCCGCCGCGCGAGCCGTCAGTGTTGTGGTAGGTCGCACCGAGCGCGCCCGCATCGCGCGCTGATAACATTCTCGATCGTGACTCCGTGCCGACATGACATCTAATCTCATTGCAGCCTATTACATCTAATAATCACCCAAAATTTAATTAATTGGTTAATTCAACAAAAACTTTGCAACGACGATCGTTATACAGACATTTGTCAAAGTGGTGCAAATAAATGCATTTTTCGTGAAACTGGCGTGAGATGGCCCTGTCGCTGCAGTCGACGCAGAATTCTAGAGGTTTGTGTATTTTTAATGTGTTGTGCAAATCGCTGTTTCCTTTGTTTCGCTGAATGTTAAGGAAATGCATGTGTGAAAAGTTTCAAAGTTAGCGGCGCGACATGCGTGGAACGAAGCCGGCGATTGGCCGCGCCGCGCCGGGTAACTCGCACACATGTTTATTTGCATTCGAGCTTTTGCAGATTCAGTGAACCGTAGGCAGCAGCGAGCGTAGTAGCGCGCTACGAGCTACGAATTAGCTACGAAAATATCGCGAGACGTAGCAATTTGCTACAAAATATTAAAATACCCATTCAAACGGTTAATAGAGCATGTGTAGGATTAGAAACTGGTGACACATAATATTATTGTAAGGAAATTCTGTTGGTAAGTTCCGTGTATTCATTTTATTGTTATCTTTATAAGAAACGTGGAATTGCGTTAAAGTTTTATTATTGACAGGTATTTATTATCTTCGAACTATAGTTATAGTTAAAAGACTGCGGTTAAAGAACTGCTTGAACTGATTGAATTATTAGATAATACAAAAAATTACTCATAATGATGATTAGCTACAAACTAGTGGTTTTTGTGTTTGTATGCACTTAAATACCTTACTCATCGTTTCCTGGAATTGAAACCCGTCTCCTCTTTAATATGTAATTAATTATAACCTGTTAGTCTGTACTCATTAGTTAGATGAATGCTATTACCTGGGGTACCTACTTAATAGATTTTTAAAATACTGAAGTGTATTAATTGATAAGATAAGTATTAAATGTCATGGTTACGTGAAATATCATAATTAACTAAATGATTCGTAGGTAACTGTAGTAGAAATTATATGTATATATATATTACGTTCACAATTATAATACTTATGTACCCTTACGGATATTCTGTGAGGAAATTTAATGTATTGTTACCTATATGAATTTGATAATTTTTTCCATATGATCGTGGTTTATCGAATTCTATTTTTCTACCATTGCTTAACCGATCACAACAGCATACAAGCCCCTACAAGCTCATATTTAGATCAAGTGCGTCGCCACCGCGCCGTTCCATTTTACAAACCTTGTGGAATTTTTATTACACTTTGGTTCTAATTTAGAAAAAATGAAGACTCTATTTTTAGTTTCATTTCTTCTTCATTTTGTTGTTAACACCGTTGTTAGTATTATTAAAACACAATTAATTCATTATTATAGATTAATTAAGCATGTGTTTAAATAGTTTAGTAGACGATATTAGTAATATTTTTTATGTCGGGTGACTTTTTAAATAGAAAGCATTGTCCATCTATTTATATTGTTTGTACGTAAAACAGAAAATAATATAATAATATTAGTTTTTGAATCTCAGTGGTAAAATTGATTCTTGTTAATTCGCTATTTTTAATTATTGTCGTTATATATGTATTATCGTAATATCTCAGCTGCTACATGTAGTTTCTCATTTGTTCAGTGTTAGCTGTTCAACTGAACATCTCCAACCCTTTGTTTCTGATTCTCGCATGTCAATCACATATTTGTTTTCCAGACCTCCTTTCTCCCAACTCTCACGATGCCCCCAAATATTATATTAGCTTCAAAGTATACTTACTTACTATTTAAATAAAATTATTATCATTTGTCATGCGTCCATTCGCACTTGTAAAATAATATTTACCGTGTTAATTTGGTAATTCTGTAAATGAAATACTATGGAGTGAGATCAATAGTAGTTTGTTTTACAAGGGACGAAAACGACTCATTCATACTCGATGTTTTGCCTCACGAGCGTAGCAAGTGTGGCATAAAATCAAGTACTATAGCTGATTCGTTTGAGATCCGGGTAAAACACAAATCTTTTCACATCGAGATTGCTAGATATAAAAAATAGGTATAAGATTTAAAACGCTAAGAATATTTTACAAGTACTTACGTTCACATTCAAATAAAAAAATCTAATCATATCATTCCTATTTGCATTGCTGTAAAAGCGGCAATACATGTACAATACAAACGTTTTAAATTTATTCTGATTTTGGCAATCGCACACGTACGCGTACATCCAATAATTACCAAAAATAATAGAATAATAGAAAATAATCAATAATTACAGTTCTATAGCTAAAAAAAGTTTTGGCATCACACAGTTTGTGCATTAAGATAGCCTTCTTTTTTTTCTTAAGTCAAAATGGAACATTGAAAAGTTGAATCGACAGCCTGTTGCAAATAGCAAGTACAAAAAAAAATCTCTTTCACTCAATAGGGCCTAACAATCTCGTTTAGGTCCGCTAAAGTGAGCTAATTTAACACACTTTTCGAGCATGAGATGTGAAAAATCTTATAGTTCTTATCACTAGCAGCCAGTCTTGTAGCTACTGCTTGGTAATAAGCATTTTAGTTCTTTATATAACGCTTTTCGTCGATTCTCATAGAATTCACAGGCCAGTTTTTTTGATCAACAACTTGATGCATGAAAACTTAAGTAGGTAGATTTAATTAGTGAATAGGCTACTCTAAAATAACAAAGAAAAGATGTCGTAAGGAAGCCTTTCACTAGTTAACCCTAAACCGCCGAAACCTGTGAAGCACAGTAATCTGTGGAGTGCGTGCCCACCTACTAACGTACCTACTAGTGTTAGACTAATCCCATTACACGCGTCGAAATTAGACCATCGACATCTATTCACTTTCTCGTTACTACGCCTTTATTGGTTACTAGCGCTTAGTATTTATTTTATTACTTATTTTCATAATCCTCAATTTTAAAGTAACAACCTGAAAAAAAAATTGCAATTATTATCTAATTTCATTAATTATATTATCTACTTATCTAAACTAATATTATAAAGAGGACAACTTTGTTTGTTTGGTTGTAATGAATAGGCTCCGAAACTACTGAACCGATTTGAAAAATTCTTTCACTGTTGGGAAGCTATGCTATCCCCGGTAGACATAGGCTACCTTTTATCCCGTAAAAATTAATGGTTCCCGCGGGATAGTAGTTAACGCGGGTGAAACCGCGAGGTGCTTCTAGTGTTCATATAAGTTTATTCTTAATATTATGTTATTGTATATTTGTCATAGCTATGACTTAGGTACGTACTTACATTGAATAGATACTACATATTCACACTTTTAGACATATTGAGTTGTTTAATAGCAAACACGAGGTCCATATAGGTAAGTAAGTATTGATTACAGAATTCATAGTTTTTTTCTTTACTTACAGAAGTATACTCGTAGAGCATTATAATGTAGACTTCGCAAATAATGCGCAGTTTATTAAGATAAACCGAACTGCCATGTATGATTTATACACTTGCAGTTTGAATGTGGAGAGAAAGATCACAATCACTATCGATACGTTTATTGTACGAAGTTTGTACAGATAATTATACCGCTGATGTTTCCTTCTCGTTAGTTACAATCCACACTAAATGCTAGAATGTGTGAAATTTATTAAATACCTAAGTATGATGACGCGCGCTCGTGCCAATCGCAGTGTCATCAAAAATGTACAGTTGAAGACTGTACAGCCATATATCTCACAAGCTAAGACACGTCTTGTTACCAGAGACTTTAAACAACTCGTCTAAGGTATTAAAATAACTCAAGCACAGGAACATAGAAGCGACAATACGGACGTCATTGACACCTCGGCTATCGGTGGAACCCTTGCGCAATAATGAGTAATGGAGTGGCAGCCGCAGGCGACTCCATAAAAGTATTGAATATGGGTTATTGACAAATATTTATGGCGTACTCGTATAAAGAGGGGATAATTACAACTCTTTAGCACATAAAAAGCAGCGCACGGAAGGGTGCGGCGCGCTGTAAAAATTTATCACCAACATTGTCGCGACCGACGGGCCCGGCCGACTAATAAAAATGACACATTAGTACCGCTATAGGCTCTTGCCTTTTGACAGCAACTCATAATGGATTTTTTTATTATTTAAAACGCATTAGAGTTGTGCTTAAGTTTAGGAGCTACTGTATGGGTCAATAGTGTTCAAAATTATCCTATCAACTACATAAAAAGACACAAATTTGTTATCCAATGCTTAAAAATCAGCTTTCTAGGAATAATTTACATAACGGGCAGCTAGAATAATAATGTATTTACTTATTTAAACTTTTACATTAAGGGAGGCGCGTTGTGATTCTGATCACATCACGAGTGCGGTTCGTTGCTCGTCCTCGAAACACTGAGAGGAATGTTATTAAAAAGTTATGGGATAAGCTCGCGGTACGTGCTGCCCCGACGCCGCCCGGGCCGCCCGCGCCGCCCTCTAATCACAAACTTTAAAATTATCTTTTACTACACTTCGCCCGAGCCTCACCCGACGCGCCTTTAAAATACTTCTCACTGTGGAGGAACCTACTTTTGAAAACACAATCATATTTAAAACAAGATCTAGGTACAGATGATAAAATATATTTGCCATTTTCAATTAAGTGCGATGGCCGAGAGCGGAGCGGGCGCTTACCGAGAATTAATTCCACGGCTAAGTAGATAATGTAAGGAGCTCGGCTGCCGCCTCTTCACGCCTCGAGGAGAACTTTCAATTATGATTTTGTCTAATTTTAATTAAGTGCTCTCAAAAAGGCTTTTCTTCAACGAAATTAATATTTGAATATAATTTGGGCGGAGCAGGCGCGGCGGCGCGGCGGGCGGAGTTTGCCGCTCGAGGAATAATTAATTCCATTATATAGGTAAGTGGTCCGGTCGCTCCCGGCCGCTGCCTCCCCCCTCCCCCCTCTCCATACCCTTCGAGTACCTCGCAGGCTGATGACACTATAAACTCATCAAGCTGCTTCTCTCACTTTGATCTTCTCATGTAGGCACCTTCGAACTTCAACATGTATCCCTAAGTATATCATCCAACAAACTCTAACAGGTATCGATTGCTATTTAAGTAGAAATGATTCAGTTCGCAGTTACATACGAGATTATTAGAGAGCATCATGCATACAGGAACCAGGAGATGTCGGGTAGAAAGACACGATTTGCGCAACAGGTCGGGGCGGAAGCGACCTGCAGCAGTATGATTGCGACCAAATGTTTCCTACGCCACGTCTGCTTCACTTTTTGCCCTATTTTTTGCCCTGTCTCGCCGATAAGTATGCCATCGATAGTTTCGACTGGTATTTGTTTAGGTAGAAGCTAACTTACAGCGGAAGTAATCACGGTGCGCGACGATTGGTTCTTTCAGAATTATTCGTTCTAGTTTTGAATCCATACTAAAGTTATAAATGCGAAAGTAATATGAAATAAACTGGAAAACTGGAATGGTAATTTTACCCAACAATGCTTTAGCTAATAAACAATAGCACGACTTAATCCTGAAACAATTACTGAACATTTAATTAATAATTGAATATTCAGTGTGAAAAAATTTAAGTTTGTGAAAAAATTTAAGTCAGTGAAAGTAATATTTATTTGTTTTTATAGGTGTGTCCGTGAGGCCGCTTTCGAGCATGCGCCATGAGTCCCTCCCGATGCTGGCGGAGCGGTTGTTGGCGACGCGTGCGGCTGCGCTGGTGGCAGGGCTGCCAGCCGAGCTGTACTCGGGTGCCCTGCTTGCTGCGTGGCCGCCATCGCCGCCTGCGCCGCTCCTGCCGCCTCCCGAACTGGAGCGTGCGCGCAAGCGCCGCCGCACACCCAAGCTTGACGATGCCACCTCCGCGCCGCCCTCGCCACCCTCCTCAGGCTCCTCACCTGGTGCTGCTGATCCCCCTCGCGACAAACTCTTCACCTGCAAGGTCTGCTCTCGCTCCTTCGGCTACAAGCACGTGCTACAGAACCACGAACGCACCCACACCGGCGAAAAGCCATTCGAGTGTGGCGAGTGTCACAAGCGGTTCACGCGCGACCACCACCTCAAAACCCACCTGCGGCTGCACACGGGCGAGAAGCCGTACAGCTGCCCGCACTGCCCGCGCCACTTCGTCCAGGTCGCCAACCTGCGGCGGCACTTGCGCGTCCACACGGGCGAGCGCCCGTACGCATGTGCACGGTGCCCAGCGCGCTTCTCCGATTCGAACCAGCTTAAGGCGCATGCCCTGGTTCATGAAGGTGACGCGCCGTTCGCGTGTCGGTGTGGCGCGCGTTTCCGCCGACGGCAGGCGGCCGCGTTGCACCGCTGCGCTAGCGCAGGCTGCGAGCCGGACGCACCGAGCCCTCCGGCCACCGCCGCCGCTGACTGGCGCTGGGACGAGTGGCCCGAGCAGACGGAGCCCGAGGACCTCTCGCTGCCGCGGCGGCCGGCCACGCCAGACTCGCCCACAGACCTGCGCGTGCACTCCGCGTAGTCGCCGCGCCGCTGCCACCGCGCCGCCCATTCGCCGAGCCGGTATACGAGTTCCTCCCGCGTAGACCCCGCGCCAGTCTCGCCTCCCTATTCCGACGGTCTCCTTCTCGAATTTAATATACTGTTTCAGTTTGCGGCTCCACGGTTCCGTAGTATTTCTAAATTAATGTAGTAACTAGCTGTTGCTTTACAAGATGTTGCAAAAACATTTTTTGTTACATTTTTTTTTACTTCTCGGTAAGGCTACCGACGTAGACTTGTTAGGTAGTCCCGTCTATTATTTCTTGTTACAATTTAAAATTTGCAATGTGCACCATAAAAAGCACCTTTTTTCGTTCATGCTACAGTTTTGAAATTTATTGTCGTACCATTTGCATAATTGCAAGGTGAGGTGATGCAAAAACGCAACCGTTTTGTGCTCCTTTGTTTCGCGTCTTGCAAAACATTTCAAGAAACCTCGCATAATAGATTTTTTTAATTTATTGGTATTAACAATTGTTCCGATGCAGGAACTCAAAAAATAGCTTCGTTATGCTTGAGGTTAAAAACAGCGTCGTCCTCGCGATTACCGAACTGAATTATCGGAAAAAGTCACGGCATTATTATTGGCTTTTTGTATCGGTTATAAAAAGCTGGTTTACAAGGAGTAATTACACGTATTGATAGGTGGCCGTGGAACGAAGACGGTCATTCTTTGTGCGCACCCTGATATCGGGCGAGCCTCGCGATAACCGGTTCGTAATCACCCTTATTATGGCGTTGTATTTCTCAAAATTCGTAAGAATAGTTTTATGACAATCGTGGATTTTGTACGTTTACACGATTTTATAACGGATTCTCAATAAGCCTGTAATTGCGTAATGCTATAGGGGATGTTTGTCTGGAACCGGTGGAGTATCGCTGTAATTTAGAATCAACAAAAGGAAACAGTTCTCTAGAGCGGGAACATCGGCTACGGGACGGCCGACCGAGCGCTACTTGCTTCTGTAAATATGCCTATCTTTAATCAAATTATTTATTATTTATCAATTAGTTTGTAGATGTTCGATGTGTTTATGGTGTCTATTTAATAAAAAGATGAATATTGTACATAGTAATATGCAGCGATCGATAAGAATGCTAGAGGAGCAGTTAACTCTTTACAAATGATAAGACAAAGTGTCGTTTTCTCTTGTTATACATAAAAATATTATATTGATGTCCTCTTGGTGTGATCTCTTGCGGTAGTGATATTGAGGAGTTTTGATCTATTCTATGTGTTATAATATTTGTATGTATCTACCGATTGTAGCTATTTCTTACTTGGAAAATGTACATTTAGAAATGACAAATATTTTAGGAGGAAGATGAAAAACATTTGTAGTCATAGGCCGCCATTTAGGTGTGTAAGGGGGTGGACGCTCGTGTATATATTTTTGTGTAGTTTGAATAAATTCAAATTCTATATGTACTAGCTAAGTAAGACGAAGACGCGCTGCGTGGTGAGTCCTTCGAGATGAGAGTCATCATGCGGCATTATTGCAATTTGTTCTACGGGTATTAGTTTCCTACTAGATGTAACGTGTTTATTTTCTTTGTTTTATTATCTAACTGACATTCGACAACTGTTTGGCTGTCATGAATGTATAGCGCACATGATTTTCGATTATTGTATGTAATGACTGTTGATTATTCTTATTTTATTCCTCTTAGTCATAATCGTAATCAGAGTTTAGGGTCTCTGTAAGTTGTATTAAAACGTCGTTAACGTAAGAAATATTTTCCCAAAGAAATTATTGGTACAAATATTAAAGTGTACAAATTAATTATTACATTCGATTAGAATTCGTAATTTCGTGTTGCAATGTTGTAATATTATAATATGGTAGTTAGAGTAAAGTAAGGCGGTCGGTGCCATTATCTACCTCATTTGTCTACGGTTATACTGCGCCAGGGTAAAGAGCCAAAGTTCTTGGAATATTTTCTATTACTTATCTCTGTAGAGATAACAGAAGACAGGATTAGCTGTGGCTGAACAACAAACGATGTCTTGACAGTTCATGTGAGACTGATTTTTTGATTGTTATTGATATGAGTCACATCACAGCTGTATATTCTACAAAATACGTATTTACTAATCAACATTTGCAAATGCTGAGCTGGCATAGCATCAAGATCAGTGTCTGTTCATGCATCTTTAATAACATTATATACGACTAGATATAAATAGAAAATGTGAATAAAGCTGTGGATTCGACGTCACACGATTGCAATCTTTTTAAGTTCCTATTAAAGTTTTAAATGTTGTTTTACTTAAAATTGTTTATATTTTTCAATGTAAATGTTGTGCCATTTGGTCTTGCCAGGTATAATCATTGGTCAATAATAGAACCTATTACTGAAACAAGTTTTTACAACTGGCCTTAAATATGTTGATCATTTATGGAACTGTAGCATTATTAAAAAATCTACCTCAAGTACAAGCGGAATACAGGTTATTTAATTTAACAATTTAACTCGATTTCTTTATAAAAAGCACTTGTACAAAATAATGTTTAAGATATTATACTCAAACATATTAATTAAATGTGACACGATTGTGGTACGATAAATGTATTATGTATGTATGTATTTCTCTATGTCCAGTACCTATTAATAAAAATGTTTGTTATTTAAAACATGTTTCTTATTTATATCCTAATATATATGGGCCGAGCATAACTTAATTAGCGCAAGTAATTAATCTCTGCCTGGAGTTTATAAGCGAACGTGAATTTATAATTTAATAATTAAAATGTGTTGAAATGTATGTTACCTGAACAGAGGTGTACTGCAACCTAAATAATTATACAATTTATCATTAGGTAATTCGTGGCTATACTTTTCCGTGTACCGTTGGCAAAGTACAGACACGATTTTTTTGGGAAGAGATGTGGATATTATAATACATAGATACTCATGTTATATAAAGATTCTAGGAGAATTCTATTTATGAATCCTTATATGTACGAGTATGCTTCAATCAATGTTAGGAGTAATAATATGGATTACGGGTTTAGGCGACCGAATAACGTACGAACTACGAAGTATGAGTTAAGTCATAAGACCTTACTATTTTTTTCCTAATCCTTTCTTTTTAAATGCTCAATAGGTCACTAGCGTCATTTGTATTGTGTGCAAATTAGCACATAATTATCCGGGTTGAAGCCGAGTTTACTTAGCCCATTGAGTTCTCGTAACTCTCGCGTTAGTAGAGTGCAAAATACTAGTTTTATATTATTGTATATTAACAATGGAGGTGACAAGACCTCTACAATTTTTTACCTGCTTGACTTTTCAGCAATACATGTAACCTTTGCTAGTAACAATCACTTACGTATGTAACGGAGATACCATATCTATCGATGTGTAGAGTCGTAGAGTACTGTAGGCCAGACAAGTTTTTCTATGTTTTGTAACATAAATCGTCTTACTAAACAACGTCGGTCGTGTCGTATTGGTGGCAATAACGAGTTCTTTATTCTATACTAAATTATAATTAGTATAGTGTTCTGGTTTATCTACTTTATTAATTAAAATGGCTCTTTCATAGGATATGTTCTAAACATAAGAGAAAATTTAGTAAGAAAGTAGTATTGTAGAGTTATATTCTCGAGGTCGCGATACACACATATTATTATACATTCTATACTCAGTAAAATATATACGTAAACAAACTTCACTCTACGGTCGAGAGAACAGTCACAGATTGGAAAATAGTTACTTCCGCGAGTAATTTATCTAAGATCGGCGGTAAGTAATGAGTTGTCTCACTAATATCACGTCGGGGCCCTAGCACCCACACGACCTCATGTTACTAATACGCACGACACGCACACATGCATGCGTCTCCCTCGGTTTCGTCCGAGAATGAATGACGTGGAGACAGCTTTTTTTTTTGAAAATAATGATACTTAGTAAGTATATTACTAATTTCAAATTTAACCTAAACGATGGAAAATCTACAACATCTGTTATCTCAGTGTTCGATACATATGATACCTTTATTGGTATACCTACAAACATACGGTTAATATAATAAGCATTCTTATTTAGAACTACAGAGCTAGATAATTATACAAATTTATTTATTACTTCCTGTAGGTAACTTTAATTTATATCTAGCCTTGAGTGTGGCTAATAAAATAATCAACTTAATTTTGCTTCAACTTCTCGTAATAAGGCCACATAGGTACCCTATACTTATTAATATGTCTAGATGATAGCTATCTTTAAAACAATCGCTTTTTCTGCATGTCTATCTTTTAAAGACTGTTATTAAGTTTGTTTTACTATCTGACTCCTCTGACCGGGTCGTCCTAGAGTTATCGCGCCAACTGGTCACCCTTTTAACTACTTCGTGACGTAATACCCCAGACCACTAATCGGCAAGGTGTAGGTGGTATGGCAGGAGGTCGCAGGGCGAACGATTAATTTAATAAATACCAACCGGATTCCGGAGCGTTTGTCTCTGGCCAGAGCTATGCGGAGCCGTCAGACGTCGCCTGAATTACGATTCTATCTCATATAACTATTTGTAGTTATCTATTGTATAACCGTAGATAACGAATTGCCAAACGTAGGCTTAGGTACTGCAGAATAAAAACACGTAACTTCTTCAAAAATTGTTTCCATTTAATTATACTACAAACAAATTTTATAAATGTCCTTTCCTTTTTAAAAAGTAGACCAATGCGCTACTCTGACATAAAAATAGTCTAGATTAAAATGTTCCAAAACACACTGTACGCAAGAGGTGCTAGCGATACTACGATGATGCATCAAATTTTAGTTGTTACTCTTAACATCGATCATGTGGTCATATTATATTTATATATATTCTAATTAATCACCGTGACTTCTTATTGCAAACCAAGGATAATGCACTTTCCAATATTAAAGACATAATTTTCAGAATCTGATCAGTAGTTTCCGAGATAATTCATAACAAAAAAATTACAAACTAACAATAAATGTTACCTATTAAGTACATAAATATTTTATATTTTAACTAGCAGACTCGGCAACGCGTTGTGGCTAAGGTTTTTGTTGTCAAGTTAGATCAAATAAATCAAGAAATGTGTGCAAATTCGATTAAAATCGGTTAAGCAGTTTAGGAGTCCATCGCGGACAAAAATGTGACGCGTATACATACTCGTATTAAGAAGAAGATGACAAACTGAAAGATAAGTTTTTGGGTGAAGAATACAAAATAAAGTATCTATACCTAAGTAGGTACTGTCTGACCAGTAAGCCATAACATTTGCAAGATAGGAAGTGCGTAAAATCCAATAAATCATATAGGTGTTTTATTATGTTAGAATATTAAATAAAACTTCTATGTCAAAAAGTACATACAATTAATGTATTATAGTAAAATTATTGATATAATAAGAGCCTACCTAGCTCAAAAATTAACAAATCTAGATAATAAACTAAGTTATACTAGGCATTTTTGAAACAGTAGTCGCGGAGGCTTCTCTCGCAGAAGACGAGAGCGAGCGAATTATAATTTATTTGGAGAAGTGGCAACGAACCCCCCGCTCGCCCGCGCCCCCGCGCCGCCCGACCTACCCTTTGCTTTCGCCCTTCGTTACGGACGCACACCACAAGAGTTGTAACTCCAAAATTGCAATTAATATTTATGTTCTTACTGTTTTCTTTCAGGCTTACAATATAATTTTGAGAGTGCATGGTGAGTCTTGTGGGTATAAGTTGTATGGATGCGGCTTGAAATAGTTATTAGATAAGATTAAAACACTTTATCAAATCTCAGGCATACTTACAAGTAAAGTACTAAAGAACCGCATAACTAAAGGCACAATTATAATATTTTATGACTAAATACTTAGCAATCTCTTCCTGACAACCTTTGGATGGAGATGATTGAACACAACTCTAACCATAGGTGGATTTATCAATAAAAAATAATTTAGAAGTAGGTATAGTGATTAGGTTTTTCATATTATTATATTATTTGCTAGCTTTCATAGCATACATTCATAACGACCAACCACTTCACACAGCGAGTCATTTTTTGTTTTTTTTCTAAATTTTTCTTCTATCCTCCCTCACTCTTCTTGCGTTCGCAGTGTACTTAAACGCCATTGAAAGCTTACAGCACATTCAAACTAATTATAGTTCATAACACATAATAGTGCTAAATTGCGAAGTTGTGTTTGAAGACAACTAATTTAATTCCCAGTTGGGAATTAATTTAGTTGCACTTATTCAAGAACATCGTCATAATGAATACATTTAACTACCTACTCGTCCACAAATAGAACATTACGATACGAGCGGTCTACTTAGTATAATATGTATAAAGTAAAAAAAATGTTACTATACGGCGTGAAGTTAGACACCTAAAGTGAAGTTAGAAACCACACTAAACACCGTGTATTTAAAGACTTACTGACGCCGCGAGTATCGCATACAATTTTATAGCACCGTGTGAAACCCGCTATTTATTTAAAAATAATATTCTAATTTATGAAATGAAAATATTTTCTTTCGGCTCTTAGCAATAAACACAAATGTGGATAAGTTGGCATTCCACCAGTAGATAACGTGACAACGCAATTTCACACCTACCCGTAACAACTCCAGATTTGGTTTTCGGTTATCAGTATTTCATACACAATATTAAGTATTGTTTGTGGTACCCCTTTGTGTAACCAATGACAGACACTTGATGTTACATGGTCCGTACTGACCAATCCGCCGCAGTGTCGATGCGATACTGTATCAGTTTTAATACTGTATCAGTTTTAAAAGTGTATCAGTTTTAATACTGTTCCGTTTAAATAGTCAAATAGGTTTAATAAAAATAGTGAAAAATATTGTAGTTCTCGCGCTTTCGTTTTGAAAAAGAATGTTTATTGTGAAGGTAGTCTCACCACCACTCAGCTCAGAGCTAATACCTGTGGCTCACTAAATGATTTACCCTGCCCGGGAATTTACCCAGCACCTTCACTCTTTGCAGGCAATTCATAACCAACTATGCCACGATGACTGTCATATAAGATTAACTCTGGAATTCACTTTTACATATCGTACATTGACTTCTCACGAAAATCTAAATAAGTAAAAAAAAAAATAAAGCATTAATTAGGCTGCAACACTTGGGGAGTCAACTTTATACTTTTCTGTTTTTTCTCTACGTAGGTTGCGTTCAAAGGAGCTGGCGGGGCGCGGGGCGAGGTGGCGCTCGCGGGGCGGCGGAATTAAGAGGGAGAGGGGGGCCGCCCTGGATACTGAGAGGAGTTTTAACCAATTAATTTTGTTCCTCAACGCAAACTCCGCTATATAATAAGGTATAAGTAGGCATTAACTGAGGCGCGCCGATAGCCCGGCCGGGGGCGACTCTCGCCGTCTCCTAGCCGAGCTATAACGATGTTTTATTTCTTGTTAAGCTCTCTGTTTCTCCACTTTTAATATTTAATGGCATTTTCATGACTCATTTTTTATAGCGCACTTACAAATACCCAACATTATTGATGTTGTCTTTAATGACATCCTTGTTTTTCGACGGGGATCTATAAAATTCGAGTAATTAATGCGAGACATTTGTTTATTTGCTTAGGAATATTTGACAGGTACCTACAGTACCTACGTCATTTATATTACTAGAGTACTGTCTATGATGTCTATCGACTTTTCGGGTTCCCTTTTTAGTGTCAGTATATTTTATGACTAGGTATGTAATGTAGGTCATAAGAAGCACTAAGTATGCGCAAGTGTTTGTGTACCACACAGCCTACACTACAGTATATAGTACAGTTGGTTGTTTTGTCAGCATGCCCAGAATTGACAGACGCTAACCGCTATGTCTTAAAAACGGAGTAGATATAACACCTGCCCCCTGTGAAAAACATCAGCGAGCTTGTCTAACGAACCATATGTCTCACCAGCTCGTGCTTTACCCTCTTCTGAGATAAAAATACAAATTATACATAAAAACACAAAGCTTCCCCTTTACCGCACCGTAACTAAACAGTGAAAAGTTTCTGTATATCCAGTTTACTCGAAGCGGCGAGATTTAAAAATAAGATCCTTCACAAAAACACTAGCGATCACGCCTCGCGCCCGCGCCGCGGCTCACCTCAATATGACGCTCTTAAAAAACAATTCTTAACGGCACTATTGTGTTGTTAAAAAACAGGAACGCATCAGTCGAAAAAACAAACCGCAGAATATGGTTAAAAAACAGAATGCAGCACGCGAGTCGGCCGAGACACCCTTTCCCTTTTACGCGACGCGCGCTACGTTTTTTATTCTTATGTCTAAGTGAGGGTTGAGTTTTTTACTTCGATGCTACGTATAAATTAATAACTGAACGTGCTCATAATCTGCTGCTCGGAACACTTTCGGCTTTGTTATTTTTTCTTCAAAGTTAACATTCATTTGTTTTTGTATATGGTGGCGGAAGCGAACCGGCTCTATTGATTACGTCCGCCGCAATGACAGGTGTTGGACTTTGTTTCTGTTTTAGCGCTTCTATACAATACACTTCATTTAATGACTACACAGCAAAATTAAAGTAGGAGAACGTACATTGCATTGCGTATTAAACTCCACCTCGTACCAAGGTACCTTGAGAGATGTCAACTTCACCACCATCCACTTGGAGACTTGAAAATTGTTTCATGAAGTGTTTAAAATAGTCAGTTTAGTGTAATTATTTTATTTAAAATTACATTCGCATATATTGCATTTACCTACCATTAGGTGCTCTGTAACTAGTGTTTCTGCCTGCGCTACAAAAAATCTACCTTAGAATATTATGCAGATCCTGCGTCCACAAAAAATGTAGCATCACCGGAAGACAAAATATCATGAAAGGATACGGGTGTATCGGGATAATCACCTGAGGCATGTTTTTGTCCGCATTTCATTCGGCTGAAGCAGCATTTGCTGAGCTTTACCGCTCATCTAAACTACTTGGATAGGTTACTGTTGCGGTTTTTGCAACTATATAGCTTAAAAGGTAGACTCCGGATAGAAATGGAGCTATTTCTATTTTTATGTTGTATCTATATTGTTCCCTTTACATGTGTTTTGTTAAAAATGTATTAGTATGAAGTAACTTACCTATAGGTAATGTAATTGAAAATATTAAGTACCCATTTTACATTTATTTCAGAACAGCACACCTTGTGCAGCTAGCCCAGCTACCTTTTTAACGTTTTTCAACCAAAACTCCAATACACTTCAAACATAGGCACAAAGAAGACGAATTATAATTAAACTGCTGAAACTGAAGCAGTTATAGCAAATACAAGACACTGTGTGCTTGAGATGTAAGTAACTATTTACCTATGATAAATTGTAAATCTTTTCAGAGTATTTTTTTGGACAACCATTTGTGTAATATTGTTATAAGTAGAAAAAGGATCGGATCTCAAAGCTCAGGGTTAAGTAAATACGTGAATGCATTAGACTTGCATTGTGACCATTGGCGCAGAATAACCAATAGTTCAATGGTTGAATCGAAGTGGCACACGTGTGCGAACAATTTTGTCAGTTTTGTATTTGCCGTGACGTAGGTGACAAACAATTCTTTCGCTTTATTTTTCTTCTTCAATAGAGCCTGTTGAACTTTTTTTACGTACTATACTAAAATATGTAGGTAAGTATGTAGAGCAGAGGGAACCTAATCGTGAAAAAATCGGTGGAACCTTTTTGTTTTCTTTGAGACTGCCCGTCAAACCGATGCACTGTCCTCATTCTCAGTGTCTACCTACCACTAGTCATTTTCGAGAAGTCGCTACATGGTAATAATGCACTGTGACAAAATTAGCTAACTTTCGATAGGAGGTAAACAAAATGATATCATTAATGTGACAATCAATACACTAAAGATGCGCCTAAACTGCCTTAGCAATGAAGCACCGGATTCCCCGATAACGCTCATCTGTGGTTTTGTTTATTAGAGGACTGGATGACTTACTTATTTGAAGTAGCTAGTAGCGGCGTGAATGATGTCGCGACTACGTCCCACCACTCCAGTTTGAAGTAACGCAATAAAAAATCCACCCGCACCGCGTCACGCAGGATCATTTTATTTTCATAGTGAATTCGTGTAACCGCCGCCTATTGTAGCGAGCCGGTTTGATTATTGATTTTTACGCTAAATGTTCCCTTTTTCGGAATATCTATTCAACGCAATTATGACTTCCTTTAACATTTTTGATGTATTTACCTCGGCACACAAAGGGATGAAGCTGCACAATGTCATTAATAACCCGTATGCGTTGGAACTTGTCGCGATTTATAGTCCCCGCGGATACCGCGAGAGTAACATACGATTTGTGCTATTTTGCAAGTCATTTTATCAAATTCTATTATTTATCCTTTTTTATCTACCAATATTTGAGACATTTGTTGTATCTTATCAAAAAATTGTAAAGCAGTGTGTAAATGTTTGGACGTTGTTGGTAAATACATAAAGACGTTTGCCGACAAAGTAATCTTAGATGAGAGTAAAGAATAGAAATTCACGCGTACTTGTTTACTGTGCAGGCTAAATCCTTTAATCCGTCGAGTATCACTACCGGCCAATGTTGCCGCATTTTTGAAATTGAATATACTTAGCTCTTTGTTAATACTGTGACCGAAACATTTTCGACAAAAGAGTTTGTTTGTCCCCATTGCACTAGTTGTTTGTCCGCACAGTAGCCGGGATAGTTTGTATTTATTATCTAATCCGTTTGTTGTGTCCTTTCATAATGTTATATTAGAAAGAAAGTGTATTGAGGCGGCAAGTTTCACAATCGAATTCTTCTAAACTTAAATAACTTATTTATTTTATCCAAAACATGATAAAATGATGTCATTTCAAAACAATTTTGTGTTTTCGTATATTGAAAAAAGATCAATCGATAAATTATGCTTGACCAAGTAGTCGAATTTCACCGTTGTTTTAGGTAGTTCTTGAAAATTCCAATAAAGTTATTTGAATAATAATGGAGAGTTATCTGAGCCGAGACCTGTTTGGGCATTGCCAGAGATATAATTAAAAAGAAATCTTAGAAACTCCTTGTCTATTGATGAAATTCTATCTTTGCGAAATAGGATCCGGGCCGGCTCACTCTCGGCTCGGTTCTTAAAGTAAAAGCGCTAAGTTTTTTTTCGTTTCTCGGTAAAAAGTAGAGTAGGAACACAGGGCGGTCCAACAGCTGCCACTAATTTTGGAATCGCAAAAGTGTTCTGTTGAGCTCACTGATACAATGGCGCTTGGAGCTATCAACGTTAATCAGGGAGGTTGTTTCATATTTGCCTGTGGTACGAGATTACTTTATAGGTTAGATTTAAGTGTTGAGGTATTTGTTGAGTCGATTTATTTAGAAATATAAAAAATGGTATATTAGATGGAGATGAATAACATTCACTTATGAATGAATAATTAAATACCTAATTGTTATCTCCCTCATTTAAATGTTAACATAGTTAAGTATATTCATAGACTTTGTCTCTAGACTAAGATTCTCTGTAACTACATACATATACCCAAATTCAAAACAAATACTCGTGATTTCATATTGTAAGGTGCTGTTGTAAAAGTATAAAAGTGAGTGTTCCAATTTTTGCGAAAATGGTGTTGAGTACCTACCAAGGGACTAAAGCCAAAAAAGAGTTTAACAAAAGCCTTGATAAATAAAAGGTGCACAACTTAACGGGTCTGGAACCTGATAACCCCAACACCTTGATCAATGTGGGTTAGTAGTAGGCAGTAGGTATCGACAATGCACCGGTGCAATCGTTTTTTACGTCGATTGTCAAAAAATGAACGGCTGTTGACTGGATTGCAAAATGACACCATCCGGTGGTAAAATATAAAACTAACATTGTTAAAAGGATGTATATTTGGAAAGGGTGAAAAATGTCGCAATTTATTGCGTATACCGGTTAAATAGAGTATTTTACTAACAAAGACTGATCCATAAAAAACGATAAATACTTCAACTTTAAACATCCTACGTCTATGATTTACACTACAATAATCTCAAGCGTCAGAATACTGCATCCACGTCAAAATACAGAAAAATAAAGAACGACCTTGAACGACAGTAAAAATCAATAGCGCATGATCACAAGTGCACCATTGTGGCATCAGCTGATCTCATGGGAGGTCAATGTACTTTTTATTGTTCTCTACGCTGCTAGGTTCATAGAGAAAAAACAGTATGAGAAAAAAAGCGTCGATCTATTGTGAAAAAACTCAACCCTACCGTTGAGTCGCGTGGCAGGTACCCCATACACACAACCCTTTACAAAAACGCTTACAAAAAACACTCAGGGTAGCGAAAGGGTAAAAAAGGGTTGAAATTACGCATGCGCCTCGTGGGATCACTGCCCTCGTTTCTCATTTTAAAATTTACAATGAGCTTTTAATATTTTTATAACAGCTACTCGCTACTTTTTTAGGTTTTATTAAATTTTATTAAATTAAAAATGCAATTTCGTCGCTATATTGTAATTGATAAGCAAAACGTTATTCCATGGCAATATCATACATAATTATATTATAATAAAAGTTCTTGGAGAGTCCATTGCTTATTATAATAGAGTTTAATTGAATGATATTGTTCTAATGTACTGTCATGGAAAGCTTATTTGTTTAACATTGCGGTTATTTATATCCTTAAACATAATATTGTAACAATTATTACGACTAAAAAGTGTCAAAAGGTTCAATTAAAATGATCGACTAAAAATACTTCTAGTTCAATTTATATTTTACTGTTACTTCTTGCAGAAACCCTCGACAGAACAAGCTCCGGGCTATGATATAGACAAACTTAACATTAACGACAAACGCACGTAATTTGATAATAACACAAACAGTTGTAGCAAAAACACGTACAAAGCTACCAAACAGCGGAGTGGAACTATAATTAAGAAAGATAAATATCGTTTATTACTGTTAGGAAAGTCGATTAAAAAAAACTACCCCTTTCACCCCACAATTTGTAACCCGTACAGTGGGCGCCGGCCCGGCCGACACGCATAAAAACTTACGACCGGCTCGATAGTGTGGAGGTGAGCTTTCTCTGTACTATTTCAAACTATTTGTTAAAAAAAACTATCTCAATAGATAAATATATATACCAATGTACTTCACTGCATGAAAAGTTTCACATAGTTAAAAGTGGTTAATTACGGGTGTATTTTTTTTTTTACGAAACGCACTTATTGGCGTAGTTTAGTTGGGGGATCTAACCGTTCATCAAAGTTAACCAACGTCGTCAGCGGTACAAACTAGAATGGCAGATCATTAACTGATTGACATTTAACCTCCTTGGATTACTGTTGGATGTAAATGTTTTTTTTACCAAGAATAGATGGAAAAATAGGTAGCTTTTCTAAGGCAAGCGTGGGATAGAATTGCACAAATTTATTCTATCATCAGATCACCCAAGCCAAGCTCATTCTATCAACCAAGCTCATTCTATCATCAGATCAGACGCAAAGCTCTACTTACTATCTTACACCTAACATTTATCAAACT
The DNA here is from genome assembly GCA_905147375.1 of Hylaea fasciaria. Taxonomy (NCBI): domain Eukaryota; kingdom Metazoa; phylum Arthropoda; class Insecta; order Lepidoptera; family Geometridae; genus Hylaea; species Hylaea fasciaria. The sequence continues at coordinate 4,726,448 of LR990198.1, forward strand.
TACGAATCGCTGAGGAGCATTTGTTTCCTGATAGTTTCGTGGGAGTTTAAAAGTCACAAGCAAATATGATATGCACATCTAGCTAAGCGTAACCATCGTCAACCGTATTTATGACCAAACGCAAGTTCATTGATATTGATAAATAAAATAATGTAGAGCACAGTGAAAATTATTTGTCATGGCATTAATTAAATGCAGTTTATTCTGAAACCGTGTGACCAAACTACAAGCGGATTCCACACTCTTACAGCCGTAAGGAAAAAAATGTTACAGTTACATAACGCTTTTCCATAATAATAGAATCATTATCGAAAAACAGAAGAGCGGGCAGCTGATTTATTGGACGATAATGGTCGCTGTCATAAATAGCTTTTTCTAATGAATGTTTTTTAAACACGCGCTCAGACACCGGGCTCTTTTTATTAACGCACTTACGTATGCATGCCTGTTTTTATGAGAGATTGGATAAAAAAACTCCAGTCACCTTTTGTCATAATTGAAAATAAAACAAAAATTAGTTCCGATAAAAATAATGAATACTCGTAGTCCAAGCTAACCAAGGATTACATTCAAACCGGTCTGCATATACCTACCGTTCATTACTGCTTTTGGATCTTTCCTTGATATGACGAAAATAATCGTTACTTGCACAATATCAGAAAAATGTAAATATGTACGTGTAAGTCTTCCGTTTTTCGGTCGTAAGAATTCCGAAACATTCTGATAATGATGGTATAAAAAAAATAACAATCAGGCTCATCGTCGTCACCCACACATGCCACCCGACCTTGACAAATGCACCCGACTGCAATCGCAACGGCACGGATGTGATTTATCGATATCTCCGCAACAACTGCAAATATTAGCAAAGCAATAGCAACATTCCCGCGCGCTGTGCGTGTCCAATACATTCTACACACGCATAAAGATTTCAACACAACTCGTTACGACGAATACTTAAAACGACTTAAAAATTCAGCGTTTCCCCGTCGAAAAAAAGAGTTAATATTGATCGTAGATTTCTCGTCGTGGGGTGCAGCGGCCGGTTGAGTCACCCCACGGTTTTTTACTCACCCTAAGTTATATTTTTTGTAAAGTCCCCCCCTTGTCCCCCCCTCCGGGCCGCTTTAAAGGATGAGTAGTCTCTATGGAAACGGCTCGATCTAATTTATAGGCGAAAGAAAGTACGGATTGCTTAATTAAGAATTTAAAATGTGTCTGCAAAGTAATTAATTATAAATTTTCAGTTCGTCGAGTCACAGCTTCAGATAAAAAGAGAACTTTTCTTTTTCTCTAAACGAAATCTTTTACTGAGGAGTTAATAAGAATTTAATTAACTTTGGACAAAGAGCTTTGTATATAAATACTTACTCTGGATGGACATGAACGTACAGTTTAATATTACTACTTCATCTCCAACTTGTTAATTAATTAAAACTTTCAGGTAGGTACCACCTATTCTGTAATTACGTCTTGTAGGTATAATTATTAATTAGGCTGCTACGACACCATTACATCAGTAGAATCAACATTCAATGAAAAATAACATCTGCCAAGCTACAAGTCACCACAACAAAGCGAGAAATCGATATAAATTGGAGACAAACTCGATACTTTTAATATCTCCCATAGATTTGCATGAGCATGCGGCATATGAGGCATCGGTTTATGAATACGCAAGGGTTGATTACGCCGCGTCGGGGGACCGTGCGAGGGCACGCGCGCCCGCGGAATACGTATCAGCTAGTATGCGTGGGGCGCAGAATAGGCACCAGTGGGTACAGGCGGCGGGTTAAAAAACTGTGGGTCACGGCCGCGGCCTGGCCTGGGACTCAGTTGGCGCTTTTTTGTGGCAGCGAGCGCTCGTTTTCACTTGGTCCGCGCCCGCGCAGATTGCCTTGGTGAGTTTTATTCTTATTGTAATACGTTTATTCGTTACCAAATTATAAATAGAGAAGCTAGAGAAATATTGATAGATTTTGCTGGTATATTTTTGATGTTGTCCCAACCAAACTTAAATTAAAAGCAATCGATCTTTCCTACCAAAGTTAAACAACGCTGGAGACATAAATAAGCAGGTTTAACGCGATGTAACTATCACAAAATCCGTTTGTGAATTCAATTCAACCTAAATAATAGACTTAACCTTATACTCAACGAAATCATATTTTTCTAAAATGTGCGCTATAACTCTACCTTTCTGGTGTGTGATAAAGTATTTTCTATTCTATTCTTACGCCACAGTCACAGCAACACGTGAAATGAAAATTAAAAAGCATAAATATCTCGGCCCAAAATCATGTTTCCTATACATATTTGCTTTCAACATTAGCCAAATGCCAACGTGCCGACCTCACAAACACTTATCGATCGGCAGATTTGCTGATCATAATAATTGGATCTTGTGGGTTAGGCAAAAAAAACAATGGTGACAATGCTGCCTAATGAGCCATAAAGAAGAAAACGATACGTAGAGCAAGGCGTAGACAAAAAAGGGCGAGGCGGGGGTGCGGGCGGCGCGCGGGAGGGGCGAGGAAATGGCGGGAGAGCTAAATTAATTTGCGCGCTCCCGCCAAACAAAGGCACGCTAATGGAACGCGCCGAATGGAAAAAATGCCACCGTCCGCGTCCGCTCTCAGCCGGCTTATATATTTTTTGCAAACACAACCTTTGACTTTACCAAATGAATAACATTACACCCATCGAAGTTTGCGGCCGCTTTGTCCAGATTTAATGTGAAAGAAGAGAACGCGATACGCGTATTCGTTTAATTGCTCGCTCAAAACAAACTTTGCTTTCTGTATTAATTACTTCGAGCGGAAAGTTTTGTGATGAGGAAATTTTAATATCCTTTTGTTTGAAGGACATAGGAAGAGAAAAATATAAATTGTATTTGTTTTGGACTTTCATTCCTTGGACACTTTGGCGTAGGTACTGTATATTGTGTAAGTCGTATTTCAGCTTTTTAAATTATATCTACTCTATCATAGGAATCTACTGTATGTAGGTACCACGAGTACCTACTAAAAAAACTTAAAAAGTTATTCTATGTGTAGTTTTCGTAGTGCTACGTTGACGTATTCGTAGCAGGCGTAGGCAAGAGCTACGAAGAATACGAGTAAGTATAATATTTTATTATAGCTTGCTCTCGGATCCTTTGATCTGTACGAAGCGCAGAGTAGCGAAACACCAAAACTTAATTATTGTGGGGGTATTGTAGGAACTCTGATGTGTTAATATGAAGTGAAAGAACAAAGCATAATATACTATACCTAATTTTTGTAGTTGTTGCTTAGCTAGGTTCTAGGCACCCAGTTCACGGAATCTGCTACTAAACGCTACATAATATTTACAGCAAAATATGGTTGAAGAAAGCTGACGCCCACTCTAGTGCATCATTATGGGTCGATAATTACACTTTCTAGGCGTAGGTATATGCGATATTTATTTGACGTACATTTTGTATTAAAACGCGCATATTTTAACACATTCCTGTGATAGCTTCGCCGTGATAGAAGTGGTAAAGAACGCAAGACGCATAATCGGAATAACGCTATGATATCATAGACCTGTACTATCACGTTTGTGTGGCTTATGGTCCAATTTCATAGGAAATGGAGTCGAAAGCTGAGTCTCCGTCATTTATCGTAGTGAGGAGTCGGTGGAAACAATGAGCGATCGTTATCTAAATGTACCTCTTGGAAGCGCGCGTTTTGTCACGAGATGAAATTAATGTGTCCTCCATTACTCGGAGCAGATTTATATTCTACCAATTAAAAGTTCTCGGAGCTGAAGACGCGAATTAGTGGAATTCACTCGCATTTATCAAGACATCAACGTCGGGCCGCGCTCGCGAAACTTCCCAAATTTAAATTAGAGACGATTTTTACAGCTACCTCCTTGGGGGGAAGGGGGACGCTACCCTTTCCTTATAACGAGGAAGGCCTCATGCATTTTTATGTGCTTCTTTTTTCGTCGGCGTTTTAAACAAGGGGGTGAGTTTAGGGAGACGGGGTGAACTTTTTTATTCGCGTCTTGATAAGTTAGGGTTGAAATTAGACGTTCGAGTTTCGTTCGCGGAATTCATAATGACGAAAATTAATAAGTTTTCTTTTGAGGGTCCTTCGAACTGCGGCGTTTGTCGAATATTTAGGTACGGCTGGGCTGAGCCCGGGTTTATTATTCTTTGCGGAATCGCCGGGCGGGGATCAGATCAAACCTCGGAAACGAAGCGTTATCGACGCATCGTGTTACAAGATCAGGAGAATAAAAAAAGCCTAGAAATTCAATGCCTGTTAAAAAAAATATAGTAATTTTGCCCTCAAGCAAAATAAGCATGCGTTCGGCCTCTAGGTATCCCGACGGTAAGATTGGTAAGGGATGATTTGGTCTACTATGGGGTACGCTACTGACATAGGATAAAGTTTTCGCATGTATGTAAATAGGTAGGTTTTCCTTCTTGATGATTGAGTTCTGCGTACGCTATCGAAGTTATTGATATTGAGCCCCAATCCAAAAACTCTAGTTCTTGACACGAGTGATCAGGAGTTTCCTTAATCGTTTATTTGTAGCAGTGACCGCAGCCGGCAGACGGTGCGACGGGCACATGTGAACACTTGTTGAGCGTGTGTGGGCATGCGCGCCGCCGCCTCGCGTTCTGTTTACTAGGAACTTAGACACACTACTCGCTTGCTACTGTCTCACATACCGGCCTGTTACTTACTTGTTATATAATCCTTCCTAATTCTTACAGGGTAAATTATTAAGACTGTTCTTTGTAGATCTACCTGCGATATAATCGTACCTACTATACTTTTAGACGTTATCTCTCTCCTGCATAAATAAGGTGCAACGAGTTGGGAGGTACTCTAATAAACACAATTTATTCGTTAAATATGCTAAGGCAAATAATTAATAAGAAGATATTATATTAAAAATCCGAAATTTTCATGATGAGGAATGCCCGAAAATAAATCAAGATTATATTTCGTCACAATTACGAAAAATCAAGGAGTCTCGTAAATTCCAATTTGAGCAATTATGAGAATAAGAGAGAGTCATTAGTCCAATCAATCCGGTGCTCTCAGGCCGGCCGCCCGGGCGGGCCGGGCTGGCCATGGTGGCATTATGATCCGCGTCTAATAACGTCGTTAACAGCGTACATTAAAACAAAACAAACAGAGGCAACGCGGGCAGGAGAGGGCGCGGGCGCGGGGGCGCCATCCTTCCTCGAATCCGTGTCATTAATTTACGTAATGCGTAGGTACGCGCTATCCCCAAATATTTAAGAAGCCTCCTCCGGGAGCGCCCGCTCCTCCACTATCCCCCGCCCGCCGCCGCCCGCCGCCTCCCCGCCCGCCGAGAATTATGGCGGCCGCCTTGTAATTATATTTTTTAATTTATCTTCCTTAGCGAATACAATGGAGGCGCCACCCCGCCACCGGAGCGCTTCTTTCTCATGCTGAATATTGTATCAGGCCGCTGAAAAAAGGAAAGAACGCTTTAATTACGAGCGAGAGAGCGACCGGCATTACGCGCTAAATATTTGATGTTGTCTCTTTCTTGGCTCGTGTCCGCCGCCCGCCCGCCGCCGCCCGGCTCTGTCGTCAATAATTAAAACGCCTATTAACTCATTCCTCTTCAGGTGACCCCTCATTACTTACCGAATAAAAAACTTCGATCCCCGCCAGAACGGCCCACACCCGTGTACCATACCGATGGCCATTTAATTATTCTATCGTTTAATTAAACCGAGACCTCATATTATAACCAAGTATTATTTTCTGTACGGGTTTATTAAATGTAATTATTCTTTACACACCGTTTAGAAAACCAATCAGAGCTATTTTGATACCACTGCATGGCTTTTGTCACATTTGCAAAATGTAGAATGCCCCATAGATATGTATACTAATTATATGGTACCATGTCAACAGTATCAATTTTCTAATTATTCTAAGGCCGTGGACGGCATTACTTAAGTAGTATCTTGCTAATCCCATCTGGAGGGAAAGGCGAAGTGTATGCAAATGTACGCACACCAAGGCGAGCGGAACGCGCGCGCGTTGATTTATTGCCGAACAACAGTCGCAAATTAAGGCGGAATCCTTCGCGTGGACACCCGCGCCTGCAGTACTTAGCGCGCGGAGACAAAGTACAAAGCAACCCCCAGCCACCCACTGAAAAACGTCTCTAATATTCTTTTAGAAACGGTGGCATTTACGGGCTATATTTTATCCTGAATTTGCATACGCTCCTTTTTTCGTACCCGTCCTCTATTTTATGGGTGAGTATTTTTTCATCCGGGGGTTAAGATACAAAAGGGTAAAGCGCGGGAGCTCGGTTCGATAATTAAATTGCACCGCGGCATGCCGCCGGGTACGCCGAGACTCTCGCTCCTGACTACGCTCTACACTCAGGATTTTTGTGTGCGCAAAAAAATGCGACATTCGCTTTTTATTGTTCCACGATACATTAAACTCGACAATAATTAAACGATTAATCTTGAATGTTGTTCGTTACTTGGTAGGGTGAGCACCAGGATTTGAATTTAAACAAAAGTTTTTGTTCTGGATTTATAAATTATGTAGGTACGTACCTACCTATATAGCTTACTTAAATTCATTCTTATGAAGGTAACAGTGCAGGCACACGCACAGAATGCACGCGTTGAAATCTTTTACCAAGAATTTAAATTTTTCATAGTAGAGCGATTTAATATTATGCATATCGCAATTAAATGAAATCGCAATAAATTTAAGTAGAAAGGAATATTTCATGTCCTGGGCGTCGCGATAATAATTTAACTAACAAATTAGGAGAAATCTTACCCTGCTCTAAGTCAAATTAGCATAATTGCTAATCAAATGTTGTAGGAGTAGCTGCGGTGGCGTGGCTTCGCTCTAATTACAAATTCTAATTCCCTCTTGTTTCTCAGGCCCTTTGAATTTGTAAATTACTGCCGACGCTTCGGGCTATCAAATGAATTCTCATCTCCTTTTGTATTGTTTAAATATAGGTACCAAATTTTTGAAAGTACCTACTTACATTCAAAACTGGCTTCTATAATTATTACCTATACCTACTATTTTAATTTGTGCTGTTCCTATCCTATCTTCAACTCTGCTGACACTAATATTAAAACGAGATGGTGTGTAGTTTTGTTTGTCACAGCTAATCTCTGAATTAAATTCACATTTGAAAGAAAAAAACAGAGTTATCAATGTGCATAAATAATATAATATACCAGAGTAGTTTTGTCAAAATGGTATTTTGATAATTATAATAAATGATTGCATTCATTTATAATACTATAATTATCAAAATATGCGCATGGTACCGAAATTAGAAAATTCTTAATCTAAGTATCCGACATAAGACCCGGACTCATTACGTTTTATTACGATCGAAATTTTAACAAAACAATTTGTTGTTTTTGTTTGTAAATTATACGACCCGACGATACTTTCCCAGAGAAGAGTCACATTTCACTTATAAAACCTGTGGATGGTAGGTACCTACTCTACTGATCTGTTTTGCACAACTCTACATGGCAGGGAATAGAAAATAAAATCAAAGTAAGAACCTGGTACCCACCGCCACCCCACTTGTCTTTTAAGTGTTGAACAAATATAAATAATAAAACATAAACCTGTTTATTACCTATTTATGTTATAATATGAGCCCAAAGAAGACGCTGTGAATTTGTTTGAAGTCCTATAAAGAGGATTTACTTGAAAGGAAAATAACTCGTCAAAAACTTTCTATTAAAACATTTTCTGCGTAAGTATAGGTATTCGGAAGCGACGTAGCGCGCGATTTTAATTCTATCACAAGTCTACTTATAAATAACACCGGCTCCAATTAAAAGCCCGCGACAGCTTTGAAAACGGAACGAAGGAAAGTATAAGTACCGGGCTCGGTGGGGAAAAGTGTCCGTGTTTACGGAAAGCTCCTCCGGCAAATATTATCGCGAGACGAGCGCGATCAAATATTCAGGCGGCGCGCGGAGGCGGCGAGGCAACCCTCTCCAACTTTCAAGCCCTTCCCTTTGCACGCCCTACACTAATTACGTTTAGAGTTCTTAAGCGAAATTACTTAGGCCCCTCGCCACCCGCGCCCGCGTCACCCCGCGACCCCCTTCCGGAAATGAGGCGCGCTGGAAAAACAAGAAAGAGGAAAGCGTTATATAAGGAGGTCGCTGTCTTTCTGAACGTCCTAAATCTGGCCAATCTCTGAAAGATGTTGATGTAATGATTTTTTCTTCATTTTCGCTAGCGTTGTCTGTTCATGAGCGGTTGCTAAGTGAAAAGCAATTAAAGCACGGGCGAGTGATCTCCGCCCGCCCGCCGCCGGGTGCCACCCGCTCGGGACTATCTCGATCAACAGAATAAGATATTATAATAAACATGATTTTGATGCAATACCACCATGGCGAAGGGCTACAATAGTCAAATATTGTCACTTACCGTATCTACTTATTCAGTAATGTCGCAATGTTATCCCTTAGGATGTTTTCTTTCTACCTAAGTGCATGAAGGACCTGACCATCGGCCGATTATAATGTTCTTTTTAATATGTAAACTTCGGGGATAGTTTTTGAGTGCCACTAGGCACTCATTTACTAAGAAATGTAAAAATCCTTAGAATTAAATAACGATTCAGCAAATGAATGATTACTTACGCGGTCGGTAGTATAGCAGGCGGGTCACGATGAGGCGACTGTCACCCGCACGCTCGAGCCTAGCGGAGAAGCACCCACGAGCGGCATTTCCGCACCTTTCATGTGCCACCGCACAGTTTAATTTCCTAATTTTCAATTTTTCCCCGAACAAGGCAGTCCTGTGAGACTTTATTATCCAATAGGAAGCTCCGTCGGCGCGAACATTCAAATGCTCTGTAAATACCTTCCTACAACAACGTTGTATAATTTCCTGTTTAACTAAATCGCTTTGATGCTTGTAAATAGACTTTTATGAGAGTTTATAGCGATTTATCATTCGGCAGATTTATGTTTACAAAGATTTCATACGTATTATAATTTATAAGTTGTACGAATATTGTGGCAAAATTATGAGTACAAAAGCATTTATACTCGTGTGGTAGATTGGAGTAAAACCTGTGTGTAGGTTGCAAAACCATCTTCAATGTGATCTACAACTACGAGTACCTACTAGTGAAAAGTTGCAAAGCTGTAAAATATCATTTCGATGGAGCATAAGACTTCACAGGAGCGACTAAAAATCCTAATGAATATTATAACAACTATGCTATCTAGATGTCTCAGTCAACGTCCAAACATAAAGGGGTACCCATAATGAACCAGGTCTGTTACATTCAGATGGGTACCTACTCATTGACCAATCACTATGAAAGTTGCTTCATGTTAAAAAAGAGGGCGGTTTTTAGTGCAGAGCGCTTGGTGATAATGGTCATGAAAAAAATATTTTTTGGTTTGCAAGTATCATCGGTATCATTTGAATGCCATTGATACAAATGAATTTACCATTTTTTTTTTATAATCTCAGATATAGTTAGGTATAATTGTTTTACATTGGCAGAAGTAGTGTGAAACAAAATCCGTGCAAAATGGGATAGAGAGTAGGTACAAGTAACGGTACTACCCAGGCAACGTGGGGTGGGATTCAATATGAAATGTTGATGTTTTATATAAGAACCACGAGCTGACATGATTTGCTGATGAGCTCATGTTTAGTCAAATGAGGTGGTAAGTATAGGTCGGCCTCTGGTGTTAAATTTGGCCGGCTACGGCTAGTGCAAAATAACGAATAAGTACTTACTTATATCTGTCTAGCGAACAGAAACTTGCAAAAGAAAATGAATTTCTCAGAAAAAATAAATTATGTTCCGATTTCAAAATGTCAGCTTTTTGCAAATGGCTGAGTTTTAAGGTGGACCTATGAGATTCACTTTCTACAAACTTTCCAAACCCGGACAAATCAATGACTACCCTTGCTTTTATATTATTAGAAGTTATGGTACACTATTTCACGCAGCAATAATGTTACGGCCGTACTTCATATAAATGTAGCTAGGCACTACCTATTTCCTCTTTTCAAGTTGATTATCTCCAACGGTGGGAACGTAGATATGTACGTTATGAATGTGTGTATCATGTACTAGAGAGTACTCACACGTGTATGCCTCACCCATGTCAATAAATAAGAAAATACCTAAGTGGGTAGTAGTTACAATTAAGTAGGTAGGTACATCCTTTAAACATTACAAGGAAGCCGAAGAAATTCCCCCGTTGTCCAACGGCTTAAATGAGGTACCGCGCAGAATGGCGTCGCGAAATTACAAAACAGAGAGGGAAACTTGCGGCTGTTTAATGAGATTTAAATAATTAATGAGCGTGCAAAATTGGTTTCTTTTTTCAGCAACGGGAGTGCTTCGGGGGCGCGATGAAAAACAAGCCATAATTGCAGGGCCGAGTGACGGGGACATGTCGGCAACTTGCTCTCTACTCTCTAGGTAGTTGCCTGCTCTCTGCCTCGGCGCCTCCACCTCTCATAACCGGGAGGGAACACCGACTGCCATAATTTATAAGGTAAAACTTTTAATTGCTCTCGTTATAAATCTTATTAAGACGGCAATTAAAATTAAGACATTTTTGTTTTTATAATGCGTTAGTACACAATAGGCATGGGGTGGCTCAGGCCACTATGCGCTCTGATTCGTTTGTACTAACTTATTAGGTATAGAGATCCAAAGGATCTATAGGTCTATCCCATATAGTAGTTACGCTGTATTAGAATTTAAGCTCTAGGTACGGGTGAACACATTTAATTTCTTATCTTTTCAATTTCTACAAAAAAAGACAAGTCGACTGACATAAATCCGTTAAAGTAAAAAAAGACGCAATTTACATAATCATTTACGATACAACTGAAATAAGATGTGGGTTCTCAACGATGTGTGCCGATGGCCGATATGGTGTTTTGATTGATTTCTATAGCGCGACCGTTACAGCAGCCTTCCACATGGTCGACTGTGAAGTAAATTACTTTGAAAACTTACCTTTCGACTAAAAATGCAACTTTCAGTTGGTTGACTTCATTATAATGAAATTCCGTTATCGACAAAATCTCTGCGGAATATGGAAAAGGAACAATGTCCTTATTCAAATGTGTGTGATTGACGTCTCTCCGGGCGGGCAGCGGGCGCGGGACGGCGACGTTCGCGAGGCTTGCCCCCTTGCCTCCGTCCTAACCGTAAACCTATTGTTGAATTTGACCACGATCAAAGCGATTGTGATCAAATCCAAAATCTATTTAAATAACATTCACAGCCAGAAACTATTCTTGAGTTTGCCGCTGGGAATTTCCGTTATTATTTAGGTTAGAATTGTTATTGCTAAATATAGGGCCGCTGGATAACGTTACGTATTATAATAATAATTTAAAAATAGGTACGTTGCAGTTGAAGTAGGTCATGGAAGCAATGTAACACAGTCCGTCTTATGTACTATTAGAACTTGAATCCTAAAACGAAGTATGTATTGAGATTATGCGACTCTTGTAGGAAAATTTAGACATAGGTAACTATCACATTTTGTAAACTGTTTTTGGAGCTATCATATTATGAACTCTGAAACGTGTCTCTCACATGCGCTGTCACATTCAAAAGTTGGAAGCTAAATTATGTTAAAACTAAATTAGACAGGTAGGTACCCACTTAAGTATGTTTCTAATTTTAAGTGTTTCAATGGAACGTGCTCGTTGCAGATGGCGCGCTCGCGTGCTCAGCACCCTACAGAAACGCCATTGTGCGTTCCATTCACAAAAAAAGCTCCCAGATTGTTTACCTCACTTTTTACCTTTTTTAAACTACTGTTGGGCTTTTTTTGAGTATTTTCGCCGCGGCGCACGCGGCACCCGCCTTTATGAAGATCTCATTGAACCGTTATAGCGAGGCACGTCTCTATTGTGACGATTAACGTCACATTAATTCGTTTTTAATGTTTACAGATTTATTTAGATTATCGGTGGGCTCGCTAACAAATACTTTAATAGAGCCGATATTATTTGTCTATTTTGATGGCCTTTTTTTTCTTTTTCGAATTAGGGTTGTCTAAAATATTATAGATACGCGTGTTGTGCGCGCTTTTCGTTTAATTATTAGTTTTAGAATTATACAGCCATTTACTTTAGGTTAATCGAGCTCAATCAATGCGATCGGGATATATAAATGATCATGAAGTGCAATCATTGCAATGTTTCATTGAAATGAAATGAAATGAAATGAAATGAAATGAAATGAAATGAAATTTGTTTATTGCATGAAACATGGTACATCAATGCTGTTATAAATTTAGATAGAGATCAGCATGTCTCACCAGCGTGCTGGCATACAAAATTTATATTGTTATTAGTAGATAATTATACAATATTATTAATATAACAATTACGTTTATTCATATTATTTACAATAAAATGTCCAAATTTTTCGTCAAAGTAGTCAAATTTGTTAATTGGATTATTCATGTCAAAAATAAATTTAATTCATACATTATAATAAGCATGATAAAGGAAAAATTAATTAATGTCATCAAAATAAGTGCATCATTCCTATGAACAATTCAAGTGAATTATAATACATAATAATAAGGTATGTTCACATTCGCATTTTATTTACACAATTTAAAATCGAAGAATTCCTTTATATCATAAAAGCATTTGTCAGTTAACCAACTATGCAACTTAATACTATAAACTATAAACTTAAAGTGGTCTTGCATGTTGACATTTTTAACCTGGTAGGGTCTCTACTGCTTAACTGAAAATGCCCATGAGTTTCAAATTTTTCAAATAAATTTGGATTTTCCTTAACAAAAACCCCTGCCTGCATAATATACAAGCCAGTCAAGGTCAAGATCTGTAGTTTTTTAAAGAGTGGTTTACAGGAGTCTAAAGGACCCACGCCGCATATAGCTCGTACACATTTTTTCTGCACTATAAATGCTTTGATAACGTTAGTAGAATTTCCCCACAGTAAAAGACTATACCTCAGAACTGAAGCGACATAACCATGGTAGGCAGTGATGGCAGCACTTTCATTTACCGTACGCCGTAATTGTCTTAACGCAAAAACAAATCGGTTCAGTTTGGAGCAAACATACTCAATATGGGCCTTCCAGTTACAATGTTCGTCGACCCATATGCCAAGAAATTTGTACACTTCCGTGGTTGCTATGGGTTTGCCCCTACATAATACTTCAAAATCATTATTTATAAAACTATTGTAATTACGAAAATGTACATATTTTGTTTTTGAGATGTTGGCACGTAAATTATTACAGTCTAACCAATTCACTACTGATTCTGCAGCTAAATTTATTGAGTTGCTATGGTCATTTAATGTAATTTTATTATTTTCGGTCACAACGACCGATACATCATCTGCAAAGAGTATACATTTGTGGTCAATGGTTAATGGTAAATCATTGATGTATAACAGGAACAATAAGGGACCTAAAATGCTTCCCTGTGGTACCCCACTACTATTTGTTCGATAAACTGATCGATAAGGCGTGGAAACATGTTTTGCGTTTAGTGAAGCTATTTCAACACATTGCTTGCGATCAGAAAGATAAGTAAGCAGCCAACTTAGAACTGGACCTCTGATTCCGTAGTTTTCGCATTTATCAATAAGCATTGCATGATTTACGAAATCAAAAGCTTTGCTCATGTCAAAGAAAAGCACTGAAACAGGGACACGTTTATCAATCCGTTCCACTACTTTACTTAAAAGAGAATAAGCAGCCAGGGTTGTCGACTTTCCCTTTTGAAAACCATTTTGTTCTTCCTTGATAATGTCGAATTTTTTCAAGTAATCATTTATACGTCGGTGCATGGCCTTTTCAAATATTTTTGAGAAGATGGGGATTAAAGTAATTGGTCTGTAGTTACTCATGTTCATCTTATCATCCTTTTTATAAAGAGGCCGAACAATAGACTGCTTCAGCCTCTCGGGAAACAAACCCTTGGCAAAGGACAAATTTATTAGTTGTTGTAAGATTGGAGAAATTATCCTCACACATTTTTTAATCACACGTGTGCATACAGTCATTTCGCCTGACGTTTGATTCCTTCTTTCTTCCGTTGCGTATCATTCCAATAAATAAGTTCCCGCCACATGATTTTACTATAAGCCGCAATCTATCAAAAATCAATGTTATGTTAGATTGTTGGGAATTTTTTTTTTTTCATTTGTACCGGTTGACCGGGCAACTGAACCGTACGGGCAATGAATGGAATAATCGAACGAACGGTGATCAAACTTAAATCTGAAACCCTCTAATATTACCCGTGTATTTGCAAATGTATTCTTATGTGCTATTTTGGAATCGGTAATTGAAAGTATATAATAGTTAAGAAAATCCTTTATTCTATATTCCGCTATTTAACTTTACATAAATAATAAATATGTGATCCTAATACTGTAACGACAAACATAGATTTATACGTATACTCGTAATTTGGTGATTGATGATTTAATGAATTGGACTCACTTTGAGATGTCACTTACTCAATAAATAATCATAAAGCCAACCTCACCTAATCTTAGCTTTTTAAATTTGTATATAAAAAAATCTATGAACTATGAATGAACCACTTGGACTCTGATGCCATAAATCTACTGAACTCTACGATGAATCATGAGCTAAACGAAAAGGCAGCTGACGAAAAATAACATTCTCGAAATAATTTAGCGCCAAAGGACATTATAAAAATACAAAGTAAGGCATATATAATAGTAGGTATTATCATATTAACATACCGCAGTATTTCGAGCTAAATGCAACACCTATCTGTAATATTATATTGTCATTATGATCATCATCACAAGGATACATAAATATTACTTATTTGTGCAAATAATTGGTGTAGTGAGATAGAAGATATAATATATTAACCAGTGTGTCAACAAGTGTTAATGGAGGTTAGGTACTCGTTGTATTTCTTCTCTTGGGCCTGTTGGAGTTTCTGCAGTTTCTTCACTGACCCCTTGCTGAGTTCTTTACCTTCGTGGTCGTGCGTGGGCAGGCCCTGAGAACAAGGAATACACAGGTAAGTCTTGGATTTACATTCACAATGGCATAGTTTGAAGTTACCTATGCGACATTTGCGATTTATTTTTAACTAGAAGCACCTCGCGGTTTCACCCGCGTTAACTACTATCCCGCGGGAACCATACATTTTTACGGGATAAAAGGTAGCCTATGTCACCCGGAGATAGCATAGCTTCCCAACAGTGAAAGAATTTTTCAAATCGGTTCAGTAGTTTCGGAGCCTATTCATTACAACCAAACAAACAAAGTTTTCCTCTTTATAATTAGTTACTAATAATTAGTGTAGATAAATTCAAGGAAACAGTTTTGATATCTAGGATCTATAAGTAACGTCATCAGAAGGTTTAGAATGATTGCTAAAAACGATAATCGATCTGTAAACTTTCTATGAAATGTCGACAAAATTTCATATGAACAAAACTTTTGTACTGTCTCACTAGAGGCGAAAAGTCAAGCGGACGGGAGAGGAAGACGGGTTAAGCTATTTGCATAGTACATTTGATATAGACACCTACCTTATCATCAAACTTCGAGTATTTATCAGTTTCCTTCTTGAACATCTCAGTAGGTGCTATTTTCTTCTGCTCATCTTTAGCCCTTTGCGCTTCGAGCAACTCTTGCTTTTTCTTCTGCTTCTCTGCTTCTATCCGTTTCTTTTCTTCCATTTCTTTCGCCATCTCGTCCTTGCTCACCAGTTTGACGACTGAGCGATCTGTGTATTTACATAAACTACGTATACAAAATATGAAAATTCAAATTTACGATACTTAAAAATAATAAACAATATCTGTTTCAATAAAAGCACGATAACATTACAGGATACAATTTCTCTATTCATACTTGTAGTCGTAGTAACAGAACGCTTTCTATCCTCGATAGCACCAGATGATACGAAACAAAATGTGGGCCGATTATGCGACCGATTAGCGCATCAACGCTTCTGTGTGGTATGTTGAATTAGGAAAGACTGGACCATCTTCGTTGGCAAAGTCGCTAGCATTGCAACGACAGTGTCGCTGCGCCTGCGACGCACCCGCTGGACTTCAACCGACTTGAACATCCAGCGGCGGCGGCGCAGCGGGCAGAGTTCATTTACCAGCGTGAACTCAGTG
Organism: Hylaea fasciaria; assembly: GCA_905147375.1. Classification (NCBI taxonomy): domain Eukaryota; kingdom Metazoa; phylum Arthropoda; class Insecta; order Lepidoptera; family Geometridae; genus Hylaea; species Hylaea fasciaria. Next base: position 4,742,654 of record LR990198.1, read on the forward strand.
CAGTGCCCTGAGTACGAGTTTTTACTAGCTCCTCGACATAGTACGCGTCAACTAGCATTTTGTATGAAGATTTTTCGTTCATAAATGCGCCGGTAGGGGCGCTGTACAGGATCTTCATACAAAAGCGCTAGTTGACGCGTACTATGTAGAGCTAGTAAAAACTCAAACTCATACTAGGGGTACAGTAGACACCGGAGGCCGGCGCACTCACCCGCCTTGTCCTCCAGCCGCACGCCCAGCGCGGGCAGCACGGCGTCCCGCAGCTGGTCGCACAGCGCCAGCACGGCGGGCGCCGCGCCGCGCGCCGCCGCCCGCACGCGCCAGCGGAACGTGCTCAGCGCTTCCAGGTACGGCATCACTTCCTCCTCCGCCTAGATAACATTTTTTTTTACGATTGGGATACTAGATAATTATTTAGTTCCCCCGACGGCGAGAGCTCCGCTCGCTCCCAAGAATTACAAACATACGAGTAAGAGAACAAACAACCAGTATACAAAAAAAATGCTAAATTAAGCTACATAAATACGGTACGTTTTCAGCCTACCGAAAAAGAGTACCAGTCACTCTCGACTACCATCCCTTTAAACCCCCGTTCTTTACCCGGTTCAAATCGGAGTATTACACTGCAGGGTTTCACCCGCCGCGGTTTACCCTCGGTGAGCCGGTGACGACAAGCGGCAGACGTTTATACCTAATTTACACTAAGTAGCAATAAGCAGAGAAGCGGGCAGGGCAGGGACGAGACTATAAACATGATACTTCTCATGCACCCGCCACTGCCGCTCGTGCTGTCCGCCGGAAGTGATAAGTGAGTGGTAGGGCAGAATGTCAATACTCACCTTTCGAGGGCATTAATGTCGGCAGCAGGAGGGGCACGGGGCGAGTCTAAACGAGGTATTAAGGCGCTAATATAGGAGCGATTCATGTATTTTAGAAGATGAAAGTTACCTGGCCGGGCCGCGCGCCACGCTGGCTCCGCGCTCACGGCAAGTCGAAAACGCTAATTCATAATTATTATACTCTTACTAACGGCATCACGTGGCCTTAGCACAGATTACTAGATAGTTACTACGTAGGCTTTAGTCTGAAGCATTCAATTATTTCGACACTGTAATGACATGTCAGATTGGCCGAGCGGTCTGAGATGCTACGTTCCGTTCCTAAAGACGTAGTTTCGAAGTTTCGAAACCTGCTGCCGGGAAACTTTTTGTGTATGATTTTTGTTTTGGTGTATGTATATAAGTAGTTTGTTACAATGAAAAATAAACACAATCTATAGTAGGTAAATAATGTATTAATTAAATGTTTTATCTTTGTTGGCGTACGCACCAAGCACCAACATTACCGCCAGCATTACATAAATTATTACCTCCTTGACTATAATCCTATCAAATTTAGAATGCCGCACGAATTATTGGAGTCACACCTAAATAAGTTGTATTAAATTTATTTAGTGTTGGTCCTTTCTGGTATGCGCGTTTGTCAAGTCTATTTGATACATCCTCTTTAGTCCACTTCCATAATTTTCTTTTTGATATATATTTTTACAATGACAATGACGGAGTAAAAGATTTGTGCATTTAGCCAGTGTCAGGCATCCGTACTAAGATCATATTAATGCGAAACTGTGTGTGTGTGTTTGTTGTTTTTTTTTTTTAGTTTTTGCCATCCTTTCACGTCTAAACGGCTGAATCGATCTTGATCAAGATTGGACCTATGAGATGGGTATAGGCTATTTTTCGTCAGAAAAAATAGGGATCTTAGAATCCAAATAAATAGGAGTTGAAAATTTATATGGCCAATTCATAATTTCTCAAGTAGGTGATCTGACACTTCATTATTTTAGGCTCTTGATAAAATATAAAGGTTAATACTAAGGATAGGGAAAAGGAAAGGGACAGGGATAGGGATAGAGATACAAAGACTTCAATATTTATTTTCTAAACAGTTGCTTTTTCATATACGGATGAAGTCGCGCGTAAAAGCTAGTTTCAGTAAAGTTTACTGAATCGTGGCTATGACTGTAAATTTACTTTACCACGAGGTTGTGAAAATATGGAATACTAGCTGTTACCCGCGACTTCGTCTGCATTTAAATCGAATCCAGCTAGTAAGAACACAATATGCGTGCACTTTGTATGCTATTGTAAATCAATCGGGCACGTCACGTCTCTGTCAATATCTCTAAAACATCTCTATCTTCCTATTTCCTCATCGCTTTTTTCCCCAACTCCCAATATTTCATCTCCCATCCCTCATCAATCTCCGATCTCCCATCTCCTCATCTCTCCAGCTGCTGCTCTCCATCTCCCCATCTCCCCAGGTCCTCATCTTTCCTTCTCCCATATACCTACCAAATTTCATTTTCATTTTTGTTGTCTCTCTATACCTAATTTCATCGAAATCGGTCCAGCCGTTTAGCCATAAAAAGTAACAAACAAACAAACATACAAATAAACAGAGAAACAGAGTTACTTTCGAATTTACAGTATAATATTTGACAATGACTAAATGCACAAATCGTGCGAAGCAAAAACATTGAAAAAACTCTGAGCAGAAAGATTACTGGAAGTGTGCTAAAAATAAAACGTCAGAATATGCATCCGCCAGATCCGCCATTATGGAAAACGGAAGTTCACTACATCTTCATTTTAATATACAATCATAATCTGCTCCTTTGATTAACTCCAAACTATCATAAGAAATCCCAGTTTTATTTAAGTGAACAATCTAAAAACGCGTTTTTGCTGCTAATTTCAGTTACAGGTGGTGCAAGAATAGTCATATTAGCCATTATTCTTTACACACAATGGAGAATAAATACAAAGTATTATAGGTTATAATAAAAGTTTAGTAATCGTCGAAGGAAGTCATTTACGGCAACTAAGTAAATAAACCAGTTGTATACCATGTAGAGATTCTGTTTGCATTATTTTTTTGGAGAACAAACAGTAAATTCGACGAGAAAATTTTGAGAAACAGCGACATACGTCCTCTCTCTGAAACGCCGTAGCGGGTACTGAGTCGCCTAGTACGCGCTCAAACTGATCATATTCTCGTCGTTTTTATTAATTTAGAAGAACGGAATCGATTCAGTTCATTGGAAAATTCAAATTTCATTGGAAAATAAAATTGCCTTTTTTATGGTTCCAAAAAATATGATAGTTGTCGCTGAAAATGTTGAGCATTTTGTGACGAAAGATTTTTTTCGGGTCTTTTCTCGTGAATTTTTTTCTCAAGATACTAGACAACTTTAGTCCAATATTATTGATTTATTAGCTAACTGAAACACTTGGCTATACACTGTATTTTTTCTGGCTTATAAATATTTGTAATTACGGCTTAACTTTTTGACAAAAAACCGCCCATTTTACGGAAGCTCGCTGCCTACAGGTCCTTAAGAACACTCACGCATCCCGCGGCGCGGTCTCCGAGCGGGAAGCCGATGCCGCCGCGCGCGCCGGCCACGGCTCCGAACACGTGCAGCACGTCGGTGACGTACCGCGCGGCCTCCGCCAGCAGCGGCGCGGGCCGCGGCTCCGGCGCCGCGCGCAGGAACACGTGGCACGCGCCCACCAGCTCCCGCAGCGCGTCCAGCGCGCCGCGCGTGTCTATGTTGTCTGTGGGAGGCACGCGCCATTACCTCCTGCCCGGCTCATACAGTCTTACCACAAAAGATTAGACCAGAGTTAAACAGATGTTTCCAAAATTTCGTTGTACAATATCGAGGTCTATTACTCGCGTTCTCTTACTCAAGTTTGCCTTACTAATTATTTGACTTGTGAATTTGTAATTAAGTTAGGAAAAGCGTATGTTATACGTCGATTTGTGGAGAAAATATTTAGACTCATCTGTTCAACTCTGGTTTAAATCTTTTGTGGTAAGACAGATAGAGTTCGATCCGCTTGCGTATTGATGCCATGTTTCTGAACCCCTACTTAAGGCCAGGTTGTACTAAGGTAGTTATACTGGTGGTACTAGCAGATGGCCGCGAGCGCTTGAACTGCTAGATTTTTGTTGTTATTTATAGTAAAAAGTAATAACGAAATACTCATCAAAGTGAGGACTTAATGATGATGATAGTGATAAACAAAGTACTTATTCACACTCGCTCACAATCTAGAATCGCAGGCACGAGGCTAGTTCAACGACGGGACCACATAGTCGACCGCTCATTCTCGGGCACTTCTTCAGCTAGTAACAGTTTCAGTTATAAATAAGAGGGTTTTCATAGCGTATTCATTGGTTGACTTATTATAATGATGTTAGCTCACCACACAGCGCGGCGTGCACCTGTGCCTTCGCCGCGCTGAGCCTGGCGGCTAGCTGGCGCTCCTCCGGGTTCCACGGGCCGCCGCAGCCCTCGTGGTAGCCGCTGCGAAGCGCGTCTTTAACCGTTAGAAAGAACTCCTGCAACAGATCATTGAAGACTTTTTTTAATAGCTTGTCAACCAACTCCCCTGGTGGAAAACGTCGATAGGCCCTAGGGAATTTGCAGATTAGTTCCACAGATAATGTAAAATTAATCGTCAAACCCAATCTTCATAGTGTACGCAAAAAAGGTATTGTTATAAAGCTAATTGACAAAATAATATGTCCTACCAGAGCAATATAAAAGGTTGACAATGGATTGAGAAAACTCGGAAATAATCTCTAGATACAAGCACGACTTCTCAGGATTATCGCTTACATTACAACAGATTACAAGTCATATCCTCTTGGACACGTACCATGAACGACATATAAAAAAACATACTCACATTGAACAGTTTCTCTGTTTGTATGGCCATGTCCATGGTATTATCGGAATAGTCGAGCGTCTCCTTCCACCCGTGCAGGAGGAAGCCGAGCCGCAGCTGGCGCGCCGTGTGGCGCTGCAGCGCCTCCGAGATCGTGACGAAGTTCTTCAGGGACTTGGACATCTTGCAGCCGGCGATCGTGAGGTGGCCGGTGTGAAGGAAATAGTTCACCCAACCAGGCTCGTCGAAGTGAGCCTACAATAGGGAATTAGACATTCTCAGGATGCACAAGATTTTCATGAAAGGTAGTCAGTTAAAAATAAAGAAAATGGCTCAAATATGTTTGTAATATAATGTGTATTTTAACTTTAGAACGGGCAAATGAAAAAGCATATTGTTCGATTTGGCTTGTCCATTCGTAATTTAGAACTCTCTGATGGTCAGAAACTCACTTCACTCTGAGCCAATTCATTGTCATGGTGCGGGAACTTGAGGTCCACGCCTCCAGTATGGATGTCGAGCTTCGCCCCGCATACGTCGGACGCCATGGCGGAGCACTCGATGTGCCAGCCCGGCCGACCCATGCCCCATGGAGACTCCCACGATGGCTCGCCGGCTTTACTGCGCTTCCACAACGCGAAGTCGTTTGGGGAACGCTTTTCAGACGCATCACTGCTTAGATCACCTGATAAATTTATCTAATTATGAATTAAACTTAGGCATACCAAAGACTAGTGTTTTTTTATTGTGTAAGCTAAGCTTACATTCACATTTGAATTGTTTTGCTTAGTGAGAAGATACCGATCATCAGATCTCTTAACCATATATATCAGGAAACAGATGTCAGCAAATGGTAAAAATTGATTTAACAGCATAGAGATCAAGAACAGAATTAAACACATCAAAAAAGTCTTAAGCAACATGCATGCATAACATGGACCCAGGAACAATGGGATAAAATTATGTTTTCCGATGAGTCGCGATTCGGATTTAGGCCTGATACAAGAAGGGTGCGAGTGTACCGTCGGCCCGGAAATACTGAAAGGCTCAGGTGCGTTCAGGAAGTTCATCCATACAGCGGCTCAACAGTTACGGTATGGGCGGGTATTATGAAGAACAGGCGAACTGAGCTCGTTTTTGTAAATGGAAACATGAATGCTGAAAATTACGTTGAGGATATTCACAGACCTTATGTCCATCCATTTGCACAAACCTTTGGCTCCGATTTTACGTTAATGCATGACAATGCGCGTCCACATACAGCTCGGCGAACCAGAAATTAGCACATTTTGCTTAGACTTTTTTGATGTGTGTATTTTCATTGTGATTTCAACTCACAAATGATACAAAAAATGTTTCATAACATTTTAACCCAATATTATTGCAAAAAATCTATAATAATATTGTATAATAAACCTATGTACACAATATAAGACAAAGATTCTGAATAAACTTCTAAATAGGTATGAGAATCCAATAATACCCACCTTCCCCTTCTTGCAATGACTTTGTATCCCCGTAGGCTTCAGGTACAAGTCTGGCATAATGGTGTTTCTCTCTACCATCAAACTCGCTTACATTGAAATATACAGATCCATTGGACTCATATGCTAAACCATTATCTATTATCTTTTGTATATATTTAACTATCTGCGGTACATATTCACTTACTCTCGTTAATACATCTGGGGGTAAGACCTGCAAGGTATGTTTGGTTACATTATTGCAATCAAGCTAATAATAGGTAAACTTACGACTAATATTAACTATACATATAATTTATTTATAACAATAAAGTTGTCTCTTATCATGACTCACAATGTTTTTAATATGTAATGAAATAAGTATAGTATTTGTTTGTCAGGGTCCTCATGGTAAACATCACATCATAGTTAAAATAACTTACATTTAATGCCTTCATATCTTTGTGGAACTCATTCTCCCAGTATTTTGGTAAATCTGTAAATACTGAATTGTCTGTGACCGTGGCCCCGTATTTGCTATCTAGCCAATCTGAAATGGGGCTTCGTGCCGAATTAAGGAGAGCACATTTAGCCTTAATTATCTTTTCCTGATCATTTGATGTAACAGCCAACTTGAGAGTCTCAACTGCACTCGCCATACTGGAAATGAAGTTGTTTCTGTTAAAGTTATAGGCCCATTTGCACTCTAGGACATTCAATTGTTAAGGAATAAACTAAAAATATGGTAAGATTATTGAATTATCTGTACTTAAATGGAAACAGGCTGGAATGTATAGAAATTTTGTCCACAATCTAGCAAACAACCATACACCGTCGATATTTCTTCCATAAATAAATTACCTAATCAAAGAAACATAATGATCACCATCATCATTATCACAACCTGTATCCCTCCACTATTGAGCACAGATCTTTACTACAAATATATTTAAATGGAATTCTAATCATCAAATATTACAATATTATATTTTGCAAGTTTATTTTGAACATAATATTGCAACAAAAATTGAGTTACTGCCACAATGTGCATTACATGCTTACCTTTCAAGCATTTTCTGCATAACATTCTTTTTATCTGGGTCAGCTGTGTCTCGGACGACTGCTTCATAGTAATTTACCACTTGAGTTGAATCATCTATAATGTCACTCAAGCTTTTCTGTTCCTTTACATATTTCTCATATAAATACTGCTGTCTAGCTCGCATTATAATTTTATCATCAATGTCGGTTATGTTCATCACATAGAGGATGTCATAGCCAAAATAATTGGTCATAACCCGCCTCAATATATCAAATGATATATATGATCTGAAATTTAACAAAACATGTATACTTAATGTTGATATAAGATGTACCTAGTTGTAATAATGTCTATAACATAATGAAATGCCTGCTTTACGGTTTTAACGTGGTTTTCTTATACACCAACTCACCATTGGGTATCAACTGGGAAAAATAATTAAATTTTAAAACTTTTTACCTTGCATGCCCCATGTGCGAAGCATCGTATACAGTAGGCCCGCAGCTGTACCAATTAACCTTGTTACCCTGGGCAGGCACAAACTCTTCTTTTTGCCTTGTAAGGCTATTGAACAGCTTCAAAACAGGAGACTTTTCGGACTTTACCGGCGGAGACCAACTCGGTTGACTTCTTTTCGACATTTTGAATACAATTCATAAAAATCCTTAGTGGAAATCAAACACAGTCGTAACTAGATAGGTTAATTAATGTACTACGCTCATCAGGATGTAGAAATAAATTAAAATAAAATAAGTTAGCATCTCTTCATGATCGCCACGTATTTTTTTAAGGTTATGAAGATATGAACCTACCTACTCTCCACTCCACAGACAGAGTGACGGTCTGACGGACGGACACGGGAGACAGCTGAGCTGACAGTGACAGACCTTGACTTAATTATAGAACTAGCTGACAGACAAACATGGACGAAGCAGGGGCCAATATCGATATGCGTTCGCAAATATCCATAGTACCTAAATATCACATAGCACTGAACGCAGCGGTAAACCCCAATTCAATTGTTTAGGGTTCCATACCCAAAGGCTAAAACGGGGACTCTATTACTAAGACTTCGCTGTCCATCCGTCCGTCTGTTTGTCCGTCTGTCTATCTGTCACCAGGCTGAATCTCATGAACCGTAATAGTTAAACAGTTTAATTTTTCACAGATGATGTACATATTTCTGTTGCTGCTACAAAAACAAATAAAATATAATAAATATTTAATGGGGCTCTATAAAAACGGCAAAAATCAAACGTGTTTTTGTGCCGTTTTCATAGATAATGATATGGAACTCTACGTGTGCGATTCCGACTCTCATTTGACCAGTTTTATAGATAATGGTACGGAATTCTTCGTGCGCGAGTCAGACTTGCACTTGGCTGGTTTTATTGTATAATGTTGGCGTCCATGCTTTTGGCGTAACTATCTCTGTCTCGTACATGCTGTGAAGGCATGCTAGAATGAGATAAATAATAAGTTGAATCTGTCAACCAAAGATCAGCTGCACCATAATTATATATACGTAATATGCGTACAGAATTGCAACCTAATCGCAAAGGAATAAGGATAGAAATCGTTCGAGTGTATTTAGTATCAGGCGTACGTACACACACACAGACACACACATACCACAAACAATCAACACACACAAATAAACATCTCTGAAAGTGGACACTACATTACTGTTATTAAAATCAACGTTTTTGTGTATTTTTTAGCTTTTTTTTGTTGAAATAAAACGATAATTTGTATACACAATGGTTCTCTGTGTTTGCAAATGCCTAAACGTAACGCTGGAAAGTGATAAAATTGACGAAAATGTGGATGTCGGAAAACTGGAGCTAACAGCCATGGAACAAAGGGATATTTTTTTCAGCGAGGTACCGTCGGTAAACATAATATCTTGACCTTGATGAAGGGCTTATCATAGCATCCTTACGATTTAGCTTGGAATCTATCACAGAAAATATTAGAATATTCTTATCTGTTACGCAGTAGGTATATTATTGACATAACATAGTACCTTCCTGGGTACCTACCTATATATTGTGATTGTATCTAGTAATTTATGTGTTCTAAAATAGCATCGGCACGGCAAAGCAAAGTATAACAGATTAATGTCTAAAATCCACGTTGGGCATAATGGTTTCATCATAATTCTTTACGAAAAAAGAACTACCTATACATTACCATAAATTCAGATAGTTGGGACCTTGGATTTTATCAGCATTAATTCGCAAGCTACTTGCCGCCTAGCTACTTCGTAACAAAACAAGACTTATTTATTACTTGTATCTAATAATAACTTTTTGTGTGCATTCAAAATTATTAGAGCTAAGTGCACGGCACAAGAAAATAAGGTATGCCTCTCCAGACAAGATGATGAAATGGGTGAGTCTTTTTATGTCAATGAATGTACCGGTATGTATCCGGGAGTTATGAAATGGTATCACACATATTGATGATGTAGAAAGAGACACAATATCATTCTCTTATCTGGAGTGCCATACCTGGCCTATGGCTAAGTGTTAGTTTTTAAGATTGACTTCGCACACTTAAAATAGTAGAGACACTACCTACTAATAATAAACAATGTAAATTGCTAATATCAGTTAAAAACTTTTCAGAAATTGCTGTTATGTTCTCCAAATAACTTGAAGTCCCATGTGGTGCAACCGGCACTGGTGCAGCAGCGCATCGCTGGCCGCTGCACTCTACACTGCTGCCTCGCTTGTGGACAGACCACGCATGCCACATTGCATGACAACAACGGACTGAACATGGTGCTCATTGCTAAATCTATTCAGGTGGGTCAAATTACTCATAATAGTTAAGTAGAATCTTGGAAACCGGAGCCAGGTTTCAAATGAATTGTGTAACTTTAGTGTTAAAACTGAGACGAAGTTGGTGTAGTGAGCTTGATGCATTTGCAATGGATAATTCTCAGATAGTTGTATCATATTCTCAGATAGACCAAGAAATAGGGAAAGGAAAACTTAGCAGTTCAACACAATATACTTAAAATTAAAATGGTCATTTTAAATTGCCTTCCTCAGCGCCTGCTCCTTATTTACAGACTACACCAGACCGCATAAATGTATTAAAAAAAACAAAGAACTTCTCTCCGGTATTCAATCTGCTCGTACCAGATGTGACAAACAATGTTGAAATGAAGGAGAATATGAATACCAGCAATTTGATTATAACCGAGAAGAGAAGCAACCCCCCCATGTACCAGGTCATCGGGACACTAAGCAAACAAATGAACAAAACACTAGAATCACAGCTAGAAGCTGTTGAAGAAACTGTTAGGCAGTTCCGAGATCAGAAGTATGCAGAATTTGAAGCGTTCAGAGAAAGAGCACAAAGAGATCATAAAATTTTAGCTAGGTAAACAAAATTATATTTTATTCTATTTCATGTGACCTAAATATTCTGTATTTACTGGTACAAAATAAGTAACTATTACTATATTTTCACTTGACAACATAGAGTTCCAATAATGCATAGAAGAAAAAACTACCTCACCAATTAAGATACAATGCAGTCCATTGGAGTCCTTTGAGTATGGTTTTCATTAGGACTAATTTGTTTCAGTATTGTAAGTAAGGCCCGTAGCAATATGGATAATAACAGTTGGAACACAGACACAAGCCTGCAAAACGGACCCCCTTCTCCGCAGCTACCTCCCCTACAGAGACGAAGACTGTCTTCTATTAAAGATGCCAAAAAAATTCCACAGAATATTATTAAGGTACATATTATTATATATTTTTCAACATTAAGTTTAATCTTGAAAATCAGAAACTACAAGGATTGAGTATTCCACAGCATCTTAAATAATTTAAAATAGCTTATTATCTATTTTTATACTTTTAGAATAATTTATAGTTTTAACATGAATAACACTTACAGGCACACAGAAACCTATCCCAAGAAGATGACTCCTTGGACGCAGAAGATCTCTTCGACTTGGAAGGCATGGATTCTCAGAATCATAATATGGCCTCTGATTTAGATGATTACGACTCTGATCGTAAGTATTCTCATGCAGATTATAATCTTAATATACATAACTAACACGTCATGTGGTTTGTCCGCGATGGACTCCCTAAACTAATTACCGATTTTATTCAAATTTGCACACCGTGCGCAGTTTGATCTAACTTGAAAGATAGGGTAGCTTACATCTCAATTTATAGTTGCTATACTTAACAAAAACCTTAGGCACAGCAACGCGTCGCTGTGTCTGCTAGTATTTGTATAAAAAGTAGTCTATCAAAACAGTAGTTCAGATGATCTGGATTACTTATGCGGGGTAAAAGAAATGACTCTGGTACATACAATGATCAAAGATCTCACCCATTTGGTTGATTTCTTGTCTAAACGTCTGTTTAACTGTAGTCTTAACTTTTGTGCTAAGATGGATGGTAGATGTTCTTCTTATGACTATGTCGTTTTTATGTCAATAATAAATGTAAACTTGTTCAGAAGGCAGCAACGACGACGAGATCCGCGTGTCGCGGCCCCGGGGCGGCGCCGGCGCCGGCGCAGACATAGCGCGCTCGCTGCCCATGAACATGCCGCGGTTCCCGCACGACCGCTCCAACACTAGGGAGCTAGACGATGACGTATGTACACTTACATTTAGTTTAACACGTTCCACCGGAATGCATGCCTTTGTTTTGTGTATAAAGGCCTACATAATTCTGATTATTTTCATTGCCCATTTGAAGATAAGCTATGAGTATGGCTGTCCATCCGCGTTTTTGGTATGCATTCAATGCATCGCCGAACATACGAATAGAATACAAAAACCAAGTCAAAACATAAGGCAAGCCTATCGTGTTGCGTTTCTCTCCGCCTCGCCATCCCTCGGAATACTCAGAAATACTTCGGTGCCTCAATATCGCATTACGACTTTTTCCATTGCTAAAAACGGCGCTAAAGATTTTGGACCTTATTTTCCCGATGTGCATGTGTCTGAGCATTGCGGTAACGTATAGTTTGTTCGTTACGTGACTAGGAGTACGAGGAGCCGCAGGACATAGCGGCCAGCATCAAGGCGCTGGCGCGGTCGGTGCACGGCGACGTGTTCGAGCTGCCGCGGCCGCGGTTCTCCACGCAGATCTAGTGCAGGGCAGAGTGCGGGCCTGACGTTTCACTTCAAGCCATCTCATAGATCTCTAGAATGTCTACCTGATTGTCAATAACGATTGTGATATTTTTGATCGCATTCATAACCATGGAATTTTACACGTGTACCGATATTTGAGGTGTTCAGTATTTGTTACGTATGTATATGATATGAACACAATCTGAAGCATAATAATGACAAATTTAATTATTGAAAACAAAACAAGCGATCGATCACGACAATAAATCGACCACAATCAATTTCTTAGCTGGCTACGCGAGGACAGCGATTGTGACAGCACAGAAACAAAGCATTTATCCATTAACGAGTAGATACCCATATGAAAGTTGCAAGAGTAGATAACGGTAGAGAATCTTCGCCGTCTCTTTCCACTTGCGCCACTTGCCGAAGCCTGACCTGACGTGTTTCATACATAAACAACGGCCTAACGCTAATCTCCGTCGTTGCTAATGCGACTACAGACACCTATCCTCCATCTAAATACTCCCCCATGAATGGTCTTGTCGTGCCGCGGATAGCTCTTATTCCATTGAGTCACGAGTCAAATTAAATATATATAATAATCTCATCGCGTTGTGCATGTCGGGTTTGATTGATTTGTGACGGGTGTACGGCGAACACTAGCCACTTCTAGGTGCTTACGAATTGTGATCAGTGACCCTAACACCGGATTATAACCGATCCACATCCAAATTAACTTTAGCATTTCACAACTGCACAAAGTTGCTAATCATAAATAGCATGATTGATGATCGCCGATGTTAATGCGCTCGCTGTACGTGTTCATTTAATTATGAATCATATTCTTCATAGTGATTGCCTCGGATTTGCCCATTTATATAAAGTTTTCATGAACATACACCGGAATATGCTTGCACTTTAAATAGCTATGTAAGTTAACAAGTTCTCGCGCACATGTGTGGATCGGTTATTCGGTACCTTAGCTTGTACATAAGCTTATAAAGTTAGTGACAGTGTACTCAATGCAAAGATGTAATTTTGAGCAACAAATGTAACAAATTAACGTCACCTACATATGTAGGTACATATATAATAAAATAAGGCTATGGAGGTATGTCTATTACAGTGTTTTAAAAATATTACGAGAAGTTCTTAAACTTTCGCGAACTGAATACATGTTAATTAGTATTTAAACGGGTCTAATTCTAAGTCTTCTCGTTACCACGGTCGATGTAACTCGGCCGAAACGTCGAGGTATGTCAAAATTATATATTTTGATATTAGCTTGTGCGCGAATTAGACCCGTTTAAATACTAATTAACATATTACGAGAAGCAAAAATGTACATCCCTTTAAACAAGTGATTTTATTTAAGTGTTAAAGTGTGTGACGTCACTAAGTTATTACAAGTACTTGTAATAAAAACCACTGTACAGAGTGGTTTACCAGTCCTATATTATGATATACCTATTACTAAGGAGATTATAAATATTATTATAAGCAATTTAACCGTTTGCACTATACATAAATCGTGTGCGTTCTTAATTATAATTACACAAGAAATGACGAAATATCAAACAACATTTTCATCAATATGTAATTTTATCAAAACTTGCGTTTGAAATGAAGTCAACCAAACATAATAATTAAGTACATAATTTATACATTTTTGCTGATTGTGCTTGAAGATTTGAAACGAAGCCTACCTAATTACGGTACATTTAATCAACTCAATTGCTATATTTACTTACACTAAACAAGTTTAATGTAATTTAATATGTCGGAATTTCTGCCCTTTCGAACAATATAATTATTATGGTATGTGCCAACGTGTGCATAAAGGCGATGTTCAAATGGTTTAAACCCCTCTGTGTGATTTAGACCAAAATAAAGAAACGTTTCTCTACCACTTTCTTTATGTCCGAATACGGGTCAAGGGTTTGGACAACAACCCGCGGCTGCTAGCGTACCTGAATGCCGTTCAAAAGTCAATTTTTACTAATAAGTCTTTACTATGTTTTGGGTGGAAATATTAATTATGCCAAAAGTGTAGACGACTTCATTAAAAGAGTTTATATTAAATTTCTTTTTGAAATTTAACTCTTTTAATGAATCGCATTTTTCATTCTTCGTAATTTACTTCTGTTTCCAGAAGAAAATAATGAAGATAGAAAGAAAAATACGTTTCTTTACCAAAACAAAAAGTACCTAAGTAAGCAAATGATAATATAACACAAAATATAATATTATGTTGTGAGCGTGCCAAAAGCGGGCTAGTGCATGAGCACTAATAATGATAATGGCCACTTCTTATTTAGCAGGTATATCATAAGTAGTAGTAAAATATGACAATATTCAGGCTGGCTCGAATTGTGTGAAATGAAAGCGTGCGTATATTGATATGTAATGTGTAGGTATCATTGTCTTTTGGTCAAAGTTACGTTGTGTAAATGTTATCATCGTTGCTCGGCTTTATTAAAAATGGTGAAATGGTGAATGAAAAATGGTGAAATTATATTCTGTTCATGATTTTTGGCCGAGCGATAATTTGTGAGCTTTAGAATCGACCGATACAGAGTTTATCTTCGGCTCGCACTAATGACTTTTCGTAAGTTATGTGCTGTTTGCCATTACTCCGTGCTGCGGAGGGTACGTTAAGCCATCGCTCCCGGTTAGCAGTCGTTAAGCCATGTCAAAGGCCCTCGGGCTGCCTGATAAACTCAGACACTAGAGGCTAGTATAACCTCATACGACATCAAACAAACATCATGATTTTTTTGAAAGACCGATGATCGTTACTTACCTATCATTTATGTTATATTAGGATATTATTACGAATAAAATTATTTAATTACGATGCATTGTCATATCTCCGTTAGGCGTTAATAAACTTATATTATTTTTATCTGGTGTTATCATAATGATAAGTAAAAAGTGTACAAAAATATTGATATTTGCATTTCTTACTAGTCTTTTAGGGTCACGAATATTAATTTTGTCATTGTTAACTTTATTTCAGGTTAGATAACTCTTAAAATTAATGAAAAATCATAAAAATGTACATAAAATCATTTTTTTTTTACTTTCGATGATGATGCGAAATAACTTTTGAAGTCATTTATTTTTATATGTAATGTATTGAATGTTTTTTTTGAAAAAAACGTGAAAGACAAACATGGATCACGTGTCAGGCTTTGGTGGCGATTTATTCATTATAATAATAGGTATATTAAGTACTGTCTCGTGTACTTTCTTTAATTTCTTTAGATCATAAGTATATAATAAAGTGTATTGAAATATGTTTTTTTTTGTGTGAACAAAACAATCTTCAGTGTCTTCCAGTAGCACTGTTTCGAAGGAGGTGATGATTCATTGTGATTTCAGTTATTTTCAGTCAATTGTTTTAGTTTAGATCTACATATTAAAAATTGTTTTATTGGTGTGACGAAAAATGAGATGGAAAAAATCTATTGTATTGGATAGTGATCATGTATAATAAATATTGAACGTGAACTTGCTGTTGTATCATTCATTCATAGCGTTAACCGTGAACTTACCTTCGCCTCTTCAACCTTCAAGGAAAACTTGAAGAGAGCAATTAAACTTTCATAGAAGCGACCTTCACGGCCTTAAACGATGACGTATGTGCCGTATGTAGTTGTGACGTGGTTGTCATGGCGACAGCGTCACAACATTAATATAGGTTAGTGCGATAAGAGTTCGTGATATTTCTATCGTTTCCCGAATAAGATAATGTTAAGTTCCCGATATTATAGCGCTTCTCGAGTAGGCACGGACGCGAAACCTCGCACGGCCATGATCGTGGATGAGGACGACGAATTGTACGGGGGGTTCAACGACGTGGCCCCCGCGCTCGACACACGCAACCTGCGGGAGGACGAAACCTTCCAGGAGACGCTGCGCACCGCCGGCATCGGGAGGAAGGCGCCCACTCGGATGGGCACAGGGGTCAGTACTTCCACAATCATGTATTAAGATTTCATTCTACTTATACGTTGCAAATGGATAGGTGCTCTAGTTCATTGATGGGAAATAGCATATTAGCCTATATGACATTCCTTGAGTATAAATATTCTCAATATATTTAGGTCTTGAATACCTACCTACCGCCCTATTCATGATGCGCTTATTTATACTAGTTGAATGTCCATTGAAAAGCACATCCATTCAACTCAGAGTAATTTTAAGTAAAATATTACAGGAAATTGAAATATACAACAAATATAATGTACTTACATGCTGCCATCAAACCTACAAATAAGTATACCTACTTCACCCAGGGCGATCGATGGTTCCAGCTTTAGAATAATGGGTCATTCCCAGTTGTCACCCCCATTAATGTCCCCAGTGGTGACAACTGGGAATTATGTTTAGAATGTACTTGTAGTACGCTTTCGATGCTGAAACTCCAGTTGTAATTATAGTAAGTAGGTACTACGTGTACGAACAATGTTCCAGATGATGCGGCTAGGCACAGTGGGGGCGCGCGGCGGAGCCTCGCGTGCAGGCACGGCGGCGGCGCGGCCCGTGACGGCTGTGCGGGCCGCGGGGTACACCTCCGCCGCCAGAGACGTGCCCTCGCGGGAGGAGAATAAGGAGGACACGTGAGTGACGCCATGGAATAAGAAGGGAATGCTATGCAGTGGTACCTATTCCCTGTACGGTACTCTTCATGAAGAAGCCTAGGGTTGACCTTCTTGGCCTTAAGAGAGCTAAACAGCAAGCTCCACTGCAGCTCTCGCGGCGTCGTCCAGGTTGTCGCTCCCGTGTTGGTAGAAGTATAGCCATGAACATGTTTTTAGCAGAACACAGCCGTCGGCAACAGACGTATGAGGCCATATTGTACGTACTACGTAGTAACCCCCTGTAAAAAGCTGTGCAACAACCGTTTCATTCATAGGTTCTTACGGCTTAGATCCCAGATACATTAATTCGATGAACGCGAAACGTAAACGAAAAATAAATTTGATTATCAAAACAAAGTTTTTAGATCTGAGCGGACGCAATTGCTCAAGCCTAAAAATAAAACAAGAGTGGAGATAAACGAAGTATAAACAAATACGCAATCAAGCACGATGCGATATTACGTCAATAGCTATCGATTCGTAAACAAACTAGCGAAATGAACACGGCTCAAAACACCTCTGTAATAATATATGTGTTGTGTCTGAAAAAGGCAGCGAGTAAACAACATGATAATAAAATCCATGATAAAAATAACTTTTAATATTAAAAGCCGCTAACTGCGTACAAAAAGACCCTGAAATGCCGTATATTTTTGTTATTCATAAAATTAATGGGTATTGAATCTGTGTCAATGTGTATGCCTAAATACTTAGATAAAATTAAACATGTGATTTATTTACATTCTGATAAAGAACCGTTGTTATAATATTAACCTACTATGATACATACACATAATAACAATACATGGCGCGATACGACACTCTTCCTGTATGACAGACATTTATTAGTATTTCAATATAATATGTATAGCTATCTCAAAGTGGAGGAGGTATGATAAATACTTATATTATGTAACATTTTTAAAAATATGGAAACTCAACATTAGTTTCAAAATAACTGAATGTAAAGTGTTTAATACAATATTATACTTAAATCAAATACTTAGG
Source organism: Hylaea fasciaria (assembly GCA_905147375.1). NCBI lineage: Eukaryota > Metazoa > Arthropoda > Insecta > Lepidoptera > Geometridae > Hylaea > Hylaea fasciaria. The sequence goes on from LR990198.1 coordinate 4,760,674, forward strand.
TAGGTATATGAAAAGTAGTAATAGGTTACAGCAGTATTAGAAAGCTATAAAAAATAAATGTTTTACTTATAAAATATGCATTTTTCGATTACTTTATGTAGCTATTATTTTTATAATTATTTGTCTTATTTCTTGCATAACATGGATTCACGTTTTGTCTCAGTCTCAAATATATCTTATTTGGAAATATTTCAGAATAGAAGACAAAGTGAAAAACATGGAATCGCGTATAATGGCGCTAGTGGAAGAATCTTGCATGTTGAGCGCGCGCTCGGACCCCGACGATGACTCGGCTCCTAAGAACGAAAATGATTTAGGCCAGGTATATTCCTAATTACTACCACTTATATATAATGGTACAAACTTAGTGCGGTACTTTGACTTGTCTTTTGTTACTGTCAAATAACACCTTTTTGTCAATTTATGTAATACCTATGCATTTATTATTATTTCATCGTTTTTAAGTCTGATAATATAATTGATTTTGATATTTCAACCATTGCGCCCTGAGCTGCGTGAAGTGGGTGAGTTGGGTTGAAACGCGGTGACATGATTAGCTTGCTATACCTGTCCGTTCAGCAAGCGTTTTTGGAATCGTTGGAATCGATTTATTAAAACGCCTCTCATGAAGCCTTCTGCCGTCCAAGGGAACAGAGCCAAACCAGAGGAGAAGGGAGACACTCCTGGGTTCTGTATGTCTATAGTAGATGTTAATAAGATTGGTGTTGTGATTACAGGCCCTAGCGAAGGCGCAAGAGGCATCGGCGTTGGAGCGACAACTGATACGCATGCAGGAGCAAGCAAATCTCGGAGACACGCACAACTTGGATCTTACTTTCGCGGTAACGTGTAATCTTTTGTATATTTTCACCAATTACATAACGTATAACAATCAATAGATAAGCGTAATAGATATCTACACTGTATTATTAATAATACCACGAGAAATAAGCAAAAACACTACGTGATTTCTGTATCTTCGTGCTTTAATACTAACAGCACTACCTATCTATATATTTTGCAGGTTCTTTGTAATTTAGCTGGCCAGTATGCTCTTAATGAAATGTATACAGAAGCATTGAACACATATCAGTTGCTGACCAGGAATAAACTGTTCCCCCATGCGAATAGACTGAAGGTAATTTCTATTTAAATGAGTGAGCCCCACTCATTGGATATGACAATTTAATGTAACTGACGAATCAGATTACCTACCAACTTTATGTATAACAGTGTTCTCATGTAAGTGACATTTCTTGTCTTTTTTGAGAATAAATGATCTTTGAACCTTTAATTTCTATTTGATATCTTAGTCATGTTGCGTTTAATATACTCAGTTAAGGTTATAATTACGCGGATTTTAGGTAAACATGGGAAATATTTATTTCAAAATGGGCGAACACCCAAAAGCGTTGAAACTCTATAGGATGGCACTTGATCAAACACCAACCGCTGAAAAAGATTTAAGGTAAATTTACTGTAAGCATGCCGCTACAGTACATGCTTATACATATTAAACATTAATATGTTTAATAATTGAAAGATGTGCGATACGATCGTTCACATTTATTCTGTTTATGCCTGTAATTTTTCATAAAAAAATGCTAATATTATGAGTATATTACAGAATGAAAGTAATGCATAACATCGGCCTTCTACTTGTGCGCATGGGCAAGTTTCGCGATGCTGTAACCAACTTTCAGCACATAATGCACGAACAAGGGGACTTTCAGACCGGTAAGGTCGTGTTTAATTTACTTTAATATAATTTGTTTGGATTTACGAAATAATGCTGTATTTATAAGTAAACTTTTCCCTTATCCACTGACGCGAAACTCTCAGAGGGATTTAGATATTGCATGAAGAGACAATTCTTTTTCTAGATTGATATAAAGATTCGTTATTTAGATATTTTGTGTGAAACGGTAGGCTTGCACCTAGTGCTGTGCTCGGTGGCCCTGAACGACGCAGAAGGCGGGAAGGCGGCCTTCCACGCCATGCTGGACGTCGAGCCGCCGACCTACCACCAGGACATCACCATCGACGATGTAAGACTAAATGGGATATTTCTTAATTAGTCGTTATAGTATAGGCCAGCTTCAGGTACCGGGCGGTCGAGAACCCCGCCTGGCCGACTCAGTCGTAATCTTCTATATTAATAAATGAAAGTCGTGTTAGTTACACTTTTTATAACTCAAGAACAGCTGAACCGATTTGGCTGAAAATTGGTAGGAAGGTAGCTGATAACCAGGAGAAGGATATAGGATACTATTTATTATACTATTATTAGAAAAAATTTGAAACTGGGAATATTAATATATCTTATAAAATCGGGTTGTACAGTTGACTACTGTCTGTCACTCATTTTGACTCATAGAGACACTGACAGGACAACGTCTGTCGGGTCAGCTAGTAGTAATAATAAAGGCCGCCGTCGGATCGGTTAAGGATATGCCATCATTAGTAGGGTTGTCACCTTTTTATTTAGCAGTTAAAGTACATTTCGTTATTATAGGTAAGAAAAAAAGTACATACCTATTTAGTATCTAAATAAAGATTTTTCTTTTTATTATTACTAACCAATTGCACAGCATCGCTACACGACAGATGTACGAAAAATACTTACACTTCCAAATAAATCAAATCATGCTAAACAAAGTATTTTCGTGTACTTTATTGTTCTCATAAAGTATAGAGTACAATTACCTAATCATGAGTGATGTGATACCTTGACGGCGTCGGTTTGCAGGAGAACGACGCGTACGAGTGTGTGGTGCGCGACGTAGTGCGGGGCGACCGCCTGGCGCGCTGGTCGCGCCGCGCCGCCGCCGACGCCGAGCGCTGCCTGGCGCTGGCCGCCGCCGCGCTGGCGCGCCCCGCCACCGCCGCCGCCGCCAGGGACGACGACGACGGGTATACCGTGCACGTCGGCCGAGCTCCACGCACCACTCTATACATAGCGCGCGCGTACACTTCGCTCAGTACGTCACCGATACACAGCCGGCTATGCTCAGCACCGAACGGTAGGGGAGTTCTCCGGTGTCGGTTTGTCACGGTGCTCCCACCCGAAAACTTCCCTTAAAGCCATACAGATTTACGACTGTTATCGCTCGATAAGAAGCGAAGTGACGCGACGCGCCCGCCGAAGCGCTTAAACACCGGGGACATCGTTTAACTTTGATAACTGCCGTATTTTCGAACGATCTCTCCGAGCGCTAGAAAGGGATACTACGAGGGTGAATCAAAAAGTTCTTAGAAGTGCATATATATGAAACCTTTTTGGATCAAGTTCGATATTCAAATTAAAGAGTGTCTATCACACTATATTTATGCAGACTGTCACTTGTTTTTGTCAGTTCGTTCGCATGTAATAAATTTTTTTGTGCAACGAGTTGCTAAAAAGTCAAAATTATGGATAAAAGTGAGTTACGTGCGGTGATAAAATATCTCAGTTTGAAAAAAATGTCTACGAAGGAAATTTTTTTGGACATTCAGCAGACATTAGGGGGTGATGCTGTACCCTATTCTACGGTTGCGTACTGGGTGGCTGAATTTAAAAGAGGTAGATCAAGCTGTAAAGATGATCCGCGTTCTGGGCGGCCTTCAACCTCCGTTACAGAAGAAAATGTCAAAAAGGTTGAGAATCTGGTTTTGGAAGACAGAAGAATGACTATAAAACATATAGCTGAGATCCTAAAGATATCTTTTGGTAGCGTTCAATCCATTTTAATTGATTCACTGGGGTTCAAAAGTGTCTGCAAGATGGGTGCCACGAATGTTAACCGACGAAAACAAAAAGCGACGTTTGGAAATTTCCAAGCGTAATCTCGAAATGTTCCAGCGTGATTCGGATAATTTTTGCCGTCGTCTTGTCACCATGGATGAAACGTGGGTCCACCATTTTGATCCTGAAACTAAAAGACAAAGCATGTCTTGGAAACGACCATCCTCTCCATCCATTAAGAAATTTCGAGTTGCTCCTACCGCTGGCAAAGTTATGGCCTCTGTGTTCTGGGATAGTGAAGGAATCCTTTTTATTGATTACATGCCAAAAGGCCAGACGATTACTGGACCCTATTATGCAAATTTAATCCCGAAAGTGCGTGAAGCGATTAAAGAAAAACGTCGTGGAAAACTGTCGTTGGGCGTGTTGTTCCTTCAAGATAACGCTCCTGCTCATCGATCGGAAGTTGCGCTCAACGCAATCCGCTGTGCTGGCTTCAATCTCCTTGACCACCCACCATATTCTCCGGACTTAGCCCCAAGTGATTTTCACTTATTTCCAAAATTAAAAGAGGAAATTCGTGGAACAAAATTTCACGATAATGACGCGGTTATAGCTGCCGTAGAGGACTTTTTCGAGAGTCAAGAAAATAATTTTTTTTCACAAGGAATAAGGAAGTTAGAAACGCGTTATTCTAAATGCATTGCATTGGAGGGAGATTATGTAGAAAAATAAAATATTATTATTTAAATCTTTGCATTTTTTAATATTGATTCCAAGAATTTTTTGATTCACCCTCGTAGTTCGGAGAACGCGATGCCGTGCGGACGGATGGAGGGCATGCACGTATGTGTGGTTGCAGCGGCATGTCGTGGTGCGTGGAGGCGCTGCGCGGGTACGGCGGCGGCGCGGCGGGCGCGCGGCTGGAGCTGGGCGGCGCGCTGGCGGCGCTGCGAGCGCTGCGCGCGCCCGCCGCCGCCGCCGGCCTGCGGGCGCTGCAGCGGCTGCGGGCCGTGGCGCGCGCGCACCCGCACGACCGCGTGCTGCGCGCCGAGGCCAACGCGGACGCCGCCTTCCTCGCCTATGCGGTAGGACGCCGCTACGGACTACTATTGTTGTAAAAGTGAATGTGACTGTCCGTTGTTGCCCTTTACACGGATAAACGGCTAAATTAATGTAATAAAGTTCGGTATGGAGATTATCGAACCCCGGGCGAGGACGTTACATACCTTCCTCTGTTCTCACGATAAAATGTTTTTTTCACACATTCCAGCTCGGAAACTATTCCGAGGCGAAGTCATTGAGCGAAGCCGCGTCCCGCGACGACCCGTACTCGTGTGCGGCGCGGGTGTCGTGCGCGCTGGCGGCGGCGGCGGCCGCGGCCGAGCCCGCCGCGGCGCCCGCGCCCGCGCCCGCGCCCGCGCCCGCGCCCGCGCCGGCGGACGCGACGCACGCGTGGAGCGAGGCCGCCGCGCAGCTCTCCGCCGCCACGCACCTGGACCCGGCTGACGTGATCGCCATGCACGACCTCGGTATGACTCGAATCTCACCGTGACACGGACGTATACTGTAGGCACTATGCTAAACACCCAACACTACAAAATACAACATCCTTTCCTAAATGTAATTTTTTTTTAATCGTGTATCATGAATAGGCAAACGTTCGACCGCAGTCTCGCCGAATGCTATGACGACGCGCTAATAGAACCCGCGGTGTTCTCAAGATTCGCCGCAAAATTATATATGCGAGCGTCGTTGATGAAGTTGCATGTCGTTTTTAGCAACCGTTGACGTTGCTCAAAACGACATGCAACTTCATGCAGACAAAACGTTCGGTGATCGAGAATTGACGCGATGAATAGATTGAGTAAGTATAGAATGTCGTAGCGTTGGCGCTGGAGCGCAGCGGCGCGGAGGGCGCGGAGGCGCGCTGGGCGCGCGTGCGGGGCGCGGGCGGCGCGGGCGGCACGCTGCGGGCGCTGGCCGCCGCCGGCCTGGCGCGCCTGGCCAGCCGCCGCGACGACCACGCGGCGGCTGAACACTGGTAATGCCTACGTTATTATAGTTTCGAATTTCGAAGGGAAATTTCTTAGGCGCCGATTCGATAATAATAATTGATCAATGAACGGGAATTGAGTGCAAAAGTTTAAGGTCGCGGCACGTTTCGCCACGTTTCAATGAGAGAGAAGAAAGATATGACGTAAAGAGAAAGAGAGCTACATATTCCGACGCAACGGAAGTTGAGCAATAGAGATGACGTATACAAGATGCAAAGCGATAGAATATGATTAATTGATCGAGAACTTGACACTTTTATTTAATTCCAAACATTGATTTTGAACCTATTTAGATTTGATTCATATGAAGCTTCTTCCATCAGGTACAGTCTGATCGGTAACTGGGATGCGAGCGTGACGTGTGCGCTCGCGCATTTGCACAGTGAAATGGGTGACACGCAAACTGCCAAACACCACTATCAAGACGTAAGAATAATTCATTCAAATGTCGACTTTAATATTGAGACGGCGTCCGACTAGTATTCCAAAAGACTCAACCCTTCTCGGCTCATCTCGTTTCTAGACGTCTAGAACGCTTATCCATGGCGGATTTTTGAGAGGGAGCAGTAACCGAAGGTACCCTTAACCGAAAATAGCAGAACCTATAGAACTAAAGACCATTATATTGTGCTCTATTTTCGAAAATAATTATTTCAAATTCCATACAGAATGTGTGAAATACTTTTTAATGATTTTTCACATTTTTGCAATGCACATATTGCACATCTGGTTACCTTGAGGAATCCTGAGATGTTGGTTCTGAAGTCTGTCATTAGGCCTATGTTGTTAATTAATAGACATTACAATTATAATAGAATAGAATATACATTGTATTGTCAACGGTGTACAAACAATGGTCTAAAAGTAATGTTGGTATGGTATCAACAGTTTTTCCATATTGGGCGTACATTAATGTTTTAGTTATTGTAATTGTTAGCGATCTAATTAGAATATTTATCACGTCGTAATATTCCTTAAAATTGTAAAATACTTCGCAAGGCACTTTTTAAATGTTATTCCCTGTAAAATTTTAATATGTAAATGATGGTTATCTTATATATATCTTATCTTATATCTTTAGATGAGCAATTCTTGTATATACATATATATATTTTTAGGGATCAGAAGGGAAATTTAATAAAAATAAACAATGGTTCAACCTATCAAATACAATTCCTTCTATTTGATTTCAACAAATTTACAAATGGAGCACAGAATAACAATTACTAATATTCACACATAATTTAAACAGTTAATAACAAAACAATTCGAATCAACAGCAACAAATCACGACGAACACGATGTAACCTCAGCCAGCGCCAGCAAGAAAGTGAGTCGCTCGCGTGGTTTGCCCGCCTTTTATCGTGAGGGAAGGGTAGGCACCTGACATTGGCATGACGTCAGCATTTATTTCTCCAATAATATGTATAATTGGAATCTCGGAATCGGCTCCAACGATTTTCATGAAATTTAGTATATAGGGGGTTTCGGGGATCGATCTAGCTAGGAATCATTTTTAGAAAATGTCATTTTATTCGTGTTTTTATGATTTTTTTCTTTAAATAACCAGTTCATAATTTTTTATTTTTCTATCGGTAAGATCGAAAAATATTATTAATATTTCATTTTATTAGTAATTCGTAGGTACTTAAATATAATTTATAAAAAAAAACATCATCAGGTCATCCAGATATTATATTTTGATAGCGCAAAATATGTAGGAACAGTTAGGATAGATGGTATGATAGAATCGTGTTGTTCGTCCTTGGCAGGTGGAGGCGGTGTGGCCGTGCGAGCTGTCGGCGCTGCAGTGGCTGGCGCGCGAGGCCGCGCCCGACGCCGGCGCCGCGCTGCAGTACTACCGCCGCGCCGCGCGCGCGCAGCCCACTAATGTACGTCTACCCACATCGTGCAGTCTGGCTCACGCACGGCGGGGGCTACACGCACGTACAGTAGCAGCAATGGAACTTTGTCTCAATACTCAATAGTTTATTGTAACATTATGTTTAAACACCGAGGTCTTTCAATTATGTCGTTAGTGAACATATGACCCTGTCAGGTCTCTAAACTTGGCTGCAAGTCGCTGTGCAGTAAATATTTTTGTGTCACAAGCGATGTGCTTCTTCAACAGTTTACTTCGAAAAATGATCGATATAATTGAACGATTGTAATCGATAACCGAATTAAGTTCTGATGGGAACGCCAAGATACCCGCCATAAAATAATGGCCGTAAATCGATCTTATGGAAAATCTATTCAGATCGAGCATCCCTATTGCAACTGTATAAACTTCCGTTGTGACTACTGCACCTACGCACGTTGTAAGTGTATGTGGACATCTGAGCCGCAGCGCGCACAGAGATATTATGTCTGTTTGCGTGTATTAGATAGGTATGTACATTGTACACGTCATTAGACGTAACGATTTCTGAGGGATCGAATAAGAAGATATCTATAGAAAGCCACGAATCTAACCTTCAAAAATGGAAAGCGAAATTTAACATGTTTCACATCATCTATTTAAATGTTCAGGCGTCTAATTAGCATTGAATCGATTTAAAATTGTAGAATTTGAATGAATAATAAATGTTACACTTTTTGACCTTTGTGCGGTAGGTGTGTACCACAGACGTAAATGTCTTACTAATATTAAAAACGCGATAGCGTATGCGTCCTTTTTCACGCAGGAATTTAACAGAGTGACGGAATACGGATTGACGTAATTTCCACAAGATTTTATCTAACTTGTTTGTAAGTTTCTTTGCATAGAATAAGATGAATAGTAACCACTCACATACAGTTACGAAAATGTACGATGCCTTTGGGACAATAGTCACCGCAAGTAAAACCGCGGGATGCAGCTAGTGCCTACAATATAATGAAAAGTATGTGTAGTTTTATTATCACCTTGAAAGGAATAGGAACTGTTTCCTTTGCAAAAGTGTAATGTTACTGTAAACGTACCGGTATCTACTACTGGCCTGTCGGCAACTGCTTTAGTTAGCGGAGAAGACACGCTTACATGTTATACAATAATATTAATGTAGCTAGAAATGTATGTACGTATGTATGTTTGTAATAGCCACAATGGGGGCTGCTGATGGGCGGCTGCCTGCGAGCCAGCGGCCGCTACCTGGAAGCGCTCTCGCTGTACAAGAAGATGAATGCTCGCTTTCCGGACAATGTTCAGTGTAAGCATACATCTTTTTCAATCCGGCACTAAGTCAACGATTCACACCAAATCAAGTCGCAGTGTGACCGCTGAGTATGTTTTAAACAAGCAACACTGTTACTGGCTGCATTTTTTCAGAGGAAAAAATTCCCAACAGGTCACACTGTGATTCGATTTAGTGTGACGCGTTGGGAAACCGTCTAAAATTATTTTAATTACTTGCGTCAAATCTGTCTAGTGAAATGTGCACGTAAAAGCTTATCGTTATTATTGTATGCAGGTCTAAAGTTAATAGTAAAGCTGTGTGGAGATCAAGGGCTCTCAGAGACTAGCGCGTGGACGCGGGAGCTGCACCGCGCGCAGGCGCGGTTGAAACAACAGGAAAGAGGTAAACTGACACTTGCAACTATAATAAGTAGTTGACGCAATTGCTAATTGTAACTTTAAATTTCAGCACCGTTAGGTATTGCCGTGTTTATCGTCGTGTTAGTTTCCATTTAGTCTGCAAGTCTGTAGCCATTTCTGGCTTTGACCCACTCCGGTACAAGTCAGCAGACGTTATTAAATTTTGTATACATACAAATAAAGTGCATTATGTATTTCATTTGCTTTCAGTGGCGACCACGTCGGCTGGTTCTTCCAGAACAAGTCAATCGCCAATTGATCAAATCAGAGGTAAACCTTTTATAATTATAATATATTCAATTTTTTACCCGGCTTTATCAATTCAATTGAGTTGAAACTTGCTGTCAATCCACGGTTATAGTTACAGCGAGCTGATCTGATGATATAAATATTCATCTGTCAACCTTAATGTATCGCCTGTGATGTAAAGTAATGCAGTCACATGAAAAAATATCGATTAATTAATGTGAAACAAGTAATAATGTAGATACGTATAAGTATAAAGTTTGTTCCTTTGTGTATAGGAGGATCACGCATCGACAGCGCGACTGCGCCGCCTCCCACCGCGGGGTCGCGACACTCCAGCGACGGCCGCGGCGACAGCGGCCGCACCCGCGGCTTCACGTCAGTATTACGAACCCACTGAACGTTCCACTCTGCCACATGACGAAAGTTCGGATAACATTAATTAGATAGAAGATATTGAGGGGGGGAATGATGATGAGATGTTTTGGCTAGCGTGCGCTTACCGAGTAAATTAATAACATACTCCCTACATAACAACATCATTCCAATTATCTACTCTCACTAGAGGTTAGAGGAAAATCGTAAAGTAAGACTTTCATAGATCAATTCAGTTCACAACAGGCAGAGGTAAATATTGATATCGATATCTTAATTATAGGGTCAAAACTAAATGTGGTTTTAAAATTACTAATTGCGTCCGCGGTTTTCTTGCATTTTATATAAACACTGACCTTTTAATTATATTCCAAAAAATATCGGTAGGTAGGTACCATTAAATTCCAAAAAACCGTGCAGACGTAATAAAAAAGAAATCAACTTACAAACTTTCGCGTTTTTATTAAATTAGTAGGATTGGTGTAATGCCGGTAAGTCAATTAATTAATGCGTGTCGGTGTGCCAATTTAGTGCACCGATTCAATTAAGTTATTCAAATGCATCACTCGACCGTAGAGTGCCGAAGCCACGACGTCACACGTCTTCAATAAAGTTATTGCGCACCAGACATTTGAACTAAAAAACGGAGACCACGGCGCCACAGGGTCAATCGTCTGAATATTTATCGAGTTTCATTCATTTAATCTATTCAACTCGAACATTTACATAAACGTTCACTGATTTGATGAGTGCCACATTTTATTTTATTTCGGACAATCGTAAAGCTGCAAATAAATTACAGGTATTCGAGTGAGGCCTCGATTCAGGAGAGCTTGCAGCCGATCAGCCGTTCAGTGCATCGAACGGAAACCAAGAAGAAACAAGTGGAGGAATTCGACGATGATCTACCCCTGCCACCGGAATAAGGGAAATATTTTAGCTAAGCACTGTTTTGTAAGACTTAGAAATTAATACAAATGTTTCTTACGTTATTTGTGTCCGGCCATTGAAAATTATTATACTATTATCTACCTAGACTTTTATTTTAATTTATATTGTTGTTGACAAAAATGTAGTCTTTCGATACTATCTATCATAATATACAAATTTTTCGAACAAATCAAATTATAACAATATCAAATAATATCAAATTACAACAAGTCCACATTATCATCGTACCTATGATAATGTGGACTTGTTGTAATTTGATAAAAATGTAACGTTTGAAGTCGCTGGTTTGAAGCGAGGGGAATAAGTTTGGCTATCTAATGATTTCACTTATGTGCAATGTGCATGCACTATAGTTTGCAATGCCTTGAAAATCGGTAAAGGAACTAGAACATCTATACAAATGAAAAGTGAAGTGCCCGTGTGTAATGTCAAAATAATATATTTTTACTCAATGCATAATAAAGTATAAACAGTAGATACTATAACAAAAACAAATACCTTTTTTAAATCGTCTGTCTGTCTGTTTGTTCGGCAAATCTCTGAAACCGCTGGACCGATTTTGGCAGTTTTTCAGTGGCAGATAGCGTGTGTAACAAGGAGTAACATAGGCTACTTTTATTTTAGAACTAGCTGCGCACCGAGGTTTCACCCGCAATTAACAGTGGGTTCCCAACGAGTCACACCAGATCCGGTTACAGAGAGACTCGTTGGGAGTTGTTTTCCTATCGAGTTACACTGTTACACGTTGCAACTTTGTTTTAAAGATGTGTTCCCAGTGTGTAACAGTGTAGTTTACAGTAACAGAACTTTTTATGCGTAAAATCTACCAAAATCTGCTTTTGGCTACAAATTTTATTGACACACCTACATTTAAACTGCATGATATTCCATTTAAAATTTGTATTTTTTCAAAAGTGGCACCTCAATCCTTACGGACATCCCAATTTACGGTTCCAATTCCAATGGAATAATAGTCAACGCGGGTGAAACCGCGGAACACAGCTAGGATTCAAATAACAAATAACCTTGACTCAGCATTTGTAAGCATACAATGTATTTGCACTGAAAGATTTTGTGAGTAAAACAATTTATAGGAAATGTACAAAACGTGTATTTATAAATAAGTAACGGATCATACAGATCTTAGACTAGAAAACAAACATACGTAATATCATACACAATTTAAGACTACATTTAAAGCTATCCACTAAAAGGAAAATCACATCAATACATAATTTTGTGTAAAACTAATCTACACAAACATAACATTTGTCGCGAAATTATCAGTGAACAAGAATGGTTGTAGAAGTTAATTATATTCGTGCAATGCGTTGTTCTATGAGTAAAAGCATTGGATATAACTAAATATCAGTCAGATTGCAAACGCACACACCTATCGGCTAACACGTGATGTACTTCGAAAACAATAATGAAGCAATAATTATCACCCGTGCAATTAAAACACGCGACTGAGCTGAGTCAATAAAGCACAGCCATTTAGTTATCTGCTAATTATAATAGGTGCAGTACATACCTATTAAAATTATATTGATATCGATACGATTACGAGCACGCCACCAGACGTGATATCTCTTTTTTCTTACAAGAAAGAAGAGTTAACTGAAATGCGATTTCTTATTCGTAATGAATACGTCTGTATTTCGTGTCGAGTAAAATAAAGAATGATGAAAGCGAAGACGCAACTCGCTTTCAGCATAGGAGTTAGAACAAGTGTGAGAATCTACTTCCTACACTTGCTTCAGATGCGCTGGATGGAACTCTGAGGATTGAGATACATATTTCCTATTCATAATATCGTATGACGAAATAACAAGTTAAGATGTCGGAGTCGTTAAATGTTTCAAAGCAAACTGGAATTTAATAATAATACATACACTCTAATCAATTGTTTGAAATTCTTTGCTGATAATGAGTTATCACGGGAACATTCTAGATAAATGTTTATAATATAAGATGCAATGACGTAGCTAAGTCACATTCTGCTCTTTTATGCTTAGTTTCCTCGTTCTTATTATAACTACCTACCTATTTACAAAATTTAGCGGGTTTTTCAATTACATGTTCAACATGTCTTTCATACAAGATATTCATTAGATCCACTTTTTAATAAATTAAATAGCTTACACCCAAATGTTGACAAATGGACGAATAAATAAATTACGTTAGAAACAGCTTACAAACGAAATAATTATATACATACCTAATTATGAAGCGGCACTGGCACATGAGAGGTCTCGCTCAGTGAAGAGTCGTCACCACAGCCAATATTTACACATAAAATAAAATTGGCAGTGCCGAAGTCTTATACAATAATAGTCAGCATTTTAACCTCATCATCACTTCTTAAGTGTTTTTGTGTATCCAATCGTAGCAAATGACGTGTGCCGGTTATACTTATCAAAGGTCCGGACATGACCCGAAAAGTAAGCAACCATTACAAAAATATTATAGTAGGCGTAATTTAGTGATAACGAATGCGCAGAACATTGTATCCACGTGGAGACTCCTTTGTCTTTATTTAATTTAACTTATCAATACACTTTATCATTTAAATAACACTACGTAAGTTTATCAATAGCACATTTCGGCCACAGAAAGTTTCATAAACATACCTTAACGACACGTGATCGTTCAAGATAAGTAATCACTTTATAACGTCTTTCACCGTTTTCGCGAGGTGATGTCTCACGATATGACCTTGGCGTAAGGATGCTGTATGTGGCCGTACTGTATGGCCAGCAGCGTGTCCTTCAGGCGCTGGAACACCGGCGCCGCCTGCTTCATGGTGGGGATGGAGATGTTGCTGCCGAGGAACCCGATCCGACTGATGGGGCTGATCACCACGGCGGTGCCGGCGCCGAACATTTCCAGCAACTACGACAATGCACCTTATTCAAACTAGGCCGTATGCCTTCACTATCTACTTAATTCTACAGCGTGATTGAAGATCAAAGATAAACACTTTAGTATTTATAATCACTAGCTAAGCCCTGGGGTTTTACTCGCTTTTTTACGAATTAAAAGTAGCATATGTGTTAAACCAGGGTGTTAGCTACCGCCATACGAAATTTTATCAAAATTGGTCCTGCCGGTTGAGGGTGTTGAGGTAACAAAACACTCCCAAACTTTCGCCTTTATAATATTAGTGGGACTAGTATACTCACTCGTCCTTTCTTATTGAGTTCAATAATTCGTCCCATAGTGAGTACTTCCTCTTTGACGACAAGGTCCTCCCACTGGCTGGCCAGCTCGATGATCGACCGCCGCGTCACTCCCGGCAGGATCAGGCCATTCAACGGCGGAGTACTCAGTTGCTTATCTGTAAGGGAACCGGAACACTCGCATTATTCGTCTCGTTTAATATGCTTTGTGCAAGGAAAAATAGTGTGATGTTACTGACCCTAATTGTTGCTTCAGATACGAGACGAGAATTTACCGGTCAAAGGGTCAGAGCGACAACGCCGCGGCGATAACGTTACAGTATCGGCCGGGGCACGGATATCCAGTTATTAGCCGCATGACTCCGCTCTCTATCAATGGCGATAGCGGGAGCGGAGCCAAAACAACGAAACAATAATTAGAATAGGTAGCATTGGAAAGTAGTACACTTAGTTTAGAAAAAGAAAAGCAAGCAAGGTACGTAGTCAGTAAAGCTAGGAAAAGAAAAGCTCTTTATTTATGTATTACTAGCTGACCCGACAGACGTTGACCTTGTCATTAAAGTTAAAAATCCGTAAGTTACATTAGAAAAGTTAATATGGTCGTTCAGTTTTCTTAAAATTTCTCATGTTTTGCGAAACTTTCTTAAAATTTTTCTTCGAACCTTCTCCTGACAATAACAACCACAACAAAAAAAAAATTAGCAAAATTAGTCCAGCCGTTCTTGCCTGATTCCGCGAATAAAGGAAATAGAGATTCATTTTTATATTTATACTAGCTGCGCCCCGCGGTTTCACCCGCATTTGGATAATATACTATTATATCTTTATGAATTATAGTCTATGTGTTATTCTGAAATGTAAGCTATATTATTGTGAAGTTCTATCAAAATCCATTCATTAGTTTTTGCGTGAAAGAGCAACAAACATCCATCCATACTTACAAACTTTCGCGTTTATAATATTAGTAGGAAGTAGGATACATAGATGAAGTTTGTTTGTTGTAGAGCTTGTTCGCGTAGAGAAGACTGAGCAGTTTACCTCCTTGTTCGTTGATGTAGACCACACATATGTTCATAGCGCCCACCTCCGTCAGCTCGTGGTCTGGCCCGAACAGCCACAGCACCTGGTGGTGACCCAGCTTGGCCGCTCGGGTCGTCGCCTCTGCAAAGAACATTAGCCTTATTAATATTTAATTTGATCAAAATTCCAACATATAACTCTAAGCGAGGCGATCTGATGACCGAGATGGAAGGTATGGAACTATTCAGTGACTAACATTAAATTGATGTGTTTGTGTATCTCTTTCTGATCGGTTTGCTGGACAGCTTCTCTTACCAGATAATTATAATTTGCGGCAAAAACTTATTGAATGTAGTAGAATGAAGTATACTACAAAATAAACATTTACTAAAACTGAGATAACGCGTTTTAGTAAATGTTTTTCGAGATACCGCTATGAAGTTATTAATTCGATATTAATTTAGTTATGTAGGCAGATAAGTTGCAAGTTATATCGACAAGGGTATTCGGATTAACAGATATTAGCTTACATTTAAATGAAAAATGTAGACGCCTACCTGCGAATTTTAAATGATTGTAAGACACATTGTCAAAAAGTAGGTAAACTAATATGTACTTTATAATTATGCGATTCAATATATGACCGAAAATATTTGCATAAAAGACTCGATCGCTGCCCTTCATGCCAGAACGATGACACGACGATGACGATGATGACGATGGATGGTGATAAGCTTAGATAGCTTTGCGGGGAAGTGAATAGTTGAAAGTGAATGATAGAGTAAAACGGGATTATACGAGTAGTTTCTAATTATTACATCAACGGGAGCTGGTGTCTCTGCCGCTGCACCCCATAGTATACTTTCATATCGATATTCAAACATGTGTTAGGAGATGTAAGACTGTAATTAATGAAACATCGCGAATGTATGATTAGCCAGACAAATTGAGATGCGTTTTGCTTAATGACACTAGCTTCAAATAAGAGCGCCTGACGGTATAATCAAATAACACGCTACATGGGGAAATACTCCCGTTTTCACCCAATACAGTAGGTACATAAGCTAGTAAATGTGAGTGTAAGTGTTCCTCACCAATAGTGGGTCCGTAGTTGGAGCCCACCTTCCTGTTCCCGACGCCGCCGGGGAAGGCGCGCACGACCCCGGGGTCTGCGTAGATGGACACGGCGCCGTCGCTGCTCGTCTTGTAGTACGCGCTCACGGGGCTCAGCAGCACGAACAGCAGCGCCGAGTCCGGCGCCATCACACCGAACGTTGGCTGGGGAGAGGACCGCTGCACTGTTAGCAAGTACACTTACTTCATTTGTTTCTATTGAACTTTACGGGGAGGGCGTTGCAGTCACTGATCTGTATCTAACACGTGTCAGTGTTGCAAGATGACGGCGTTCGTTTAGATTTTGGGCCATAAGATCCTTGTCGCACTGCAGTTGTGTTTGATGATGTCACCCGTAGTTTCTTGGTGCAAATGTAACATCAGCAGATAGAATGACCTATAGACAGACCTCCAGAGGACCGACTTTATACAGAATCTCGTAATAACTGTGCGGACAACCAGCGTCACCCTAACGAGATTAAAGTTCGGTAATTCTGCTTTAGAAAAATAAAATTGAATGAATTTAAAAATGTGGGCGTGTGATTCATGCGTAATTCAAACTAATCCAGGATGTAAACGAGAGCTTTAAAATATGTTTATCAGGTATACGCAAGTGCGTACAACTAACGTTGTTTGTGAAAGTGTCAGTTATCAGCGCAATAACAACCTTATCGGGTTGTTGGGGGTCTTCGTATCAGATTTACAGCGCAATGGCGGCACGGTAGATATCAGGTAAGTACCTAATTGCCTTGATTATAGGTAGGCGTCGGCGATTTCATTTCAGCTATCTTTTACCAAATCAATGCTTTAATAAATAAGGTCGTATAATCGATACCATCCGTATTTTTTACGATTACACTATTATTTATGATAATTATTGCGGACACGATTACGGCAGCTGTTCCATCTGCCACTGATCAATGAACACAATGGGCAAAGAGCCCGCTACGCTCTACCACAGTATTGATCTAGAAAAGTTTTCTTACTCCTACGAATAAAGTAAGTATTATTATTTGTTCGTAGACAGTGGCTATATCTACTACCTATGTGCCTTCGACTCACCTCCTCGCCGCATCCAAACGCAACCTAACTTTATTATTTCTAGTTTCCCGCATGGACGCAGGTTATTAATTATAGTGCAACACTATTGGTATGTAAATCGAGGGCAAGACATGTGGCCCACCAAACGAAATAACATATTATTTAGTTATAGATATTAAGGTACATTCTACTACATAGTACCTAATTATCTATTATTTATTCTATTACATTCGTGATAAACAGTTCTGAAGGAAGATAAAAACAGCATATCAAAAATTTTAAGATAGTAGATATTTGCTTATTTTTATCATACGTTTTAATTGTGTACCTATAGCCCAACGAGTCACTGAGATAACATAATTCCGCCGATTTGAAACAGGCAGTCACTTTTCTAGAAATGATCAGCGGTGACGAATGGCGGGATTACGAGTAATAACAATCGGTTACAAGGTTAGGTGCGATACATGGTGTGATAGGTGTGATTAAAAAAATGTATCGATAAATATTGCGTTCTAGTATTCGTACAAACTGGATTATAGCAAGATGACACGAATCTATCCGAACCCGCCATTAATTATTCATCTCACAAAATATCTTTACAGAAATGGACAGTGGGAACAATTCGCCTTTTGGATCAGACCGTGATAGTAAACTAAGCAACCGAGTCACGCACTCGTAATGAGTCCTAGCTATTATTAACATCGCAACTTCTGACGTTTATTTTCTAACGCAGTTCGGTATCGACTACTAAAACCACATATCACCACAACACTGCGGGTACATGTTTTAGCGACCGCTAAATACCGATTTAATGCGTTCAGTGCACCTAATCGTGTAACTGTAGTGTATGCGAAGCGTGCACGCGTGTCTGTACTTTGTAATGTGCGTCCTTACCTCGGTCCCTATGAGCGTGGGGCGTATGTAGAGCGTGGAGGTCTCGGAGTGCGGCACCCACTCCTGGTCGATCTGCACGAGCCGCGTCATGCACTTGACGAGCTCCTCCCCGTCGAACATGGGCAGGCCGGAGCGCTCGGCGGAGGAGTTCATGCGCTCCATGTTGAGGTCCGGCCGGAACAGCCGGATCTTGTCGTCGACGCCTCGGTACGCCTTCATGCCTTCGAACAGCTGTAATCGATCAACAGTTCCATGTATATTCTTAGATCAAATCGTTTAGAAGAGAAGCGATGACCAATTTTCTTTGGGGAATCATGATTTTTGTTGGTGATAATGGTATGGGAGGCGTGATGTACAATTGTATACACACCCCTCAAGCATTGTTTAAAAAAAAATCTAATCTCAGCACAGTGGGCAAGAAACAGCCTATTTTGCTGCATACAATTAAAACAGCGAAACCACCAAACGCCTGGATTTTGATTACGCCGTTTCCCCATTTATTAGTTCTATTCAGTATGTACCTTGTGTATACTCTATTACTGGTGGATAATAAAGTATTTTCTATTCTATTCGCATATTTTTGCATACAATGGCTCTTGCGCTTATTAAGTATGTTAACATCATATTCGAACGCGAAAACTAATCGTGCATTCTAAAAGAGCGTAAAGAACAAACGACGAGGAACCCCTTATCAAAGCAAGACAAACAGCTCATATAATTACTACGTATTATTTATTCCTGAAAGGTTCCACCTATGTCGAGAATCTCGATATACGGCGATAGGACGAGATATCTACATCTAGATAGTACAGTGATGTGAGTGTCAGTATATCCGGAAGTTCGAATCTAGCTTGGCATTACTTATTTTCATAAAATAACTTACTTGTACCGCGTAGTGCAGAGCTTTAGCAGCTGGGTGTATGCTAAGATTTTCAAATGGCATTATTTCGGGCTTCTGCCATCCACCTAGCTCCTTGTGGTAGTGGATGGTCAGCATATGGTCAGTGAAGTATTTGCCAAATCCGAGATCCGTCGCTTCTGGTTTCGGTCGCAGCTGATAAGGGGCCGCCAGTCTCACTTGAAGGTCTTCAAACTGGAATATTCAAAATGTGTTCAATAAAACATGATGATATTTAACCGATAGCTTCCATTATACCGACTATAGTGGGTCAAGTATATAGGGTGTTTGAGAAAATAAAACAAGAAGAAAACTCTTTATTCTACAATCTAATAGATGAATTGCAAAATGCACGAACCATTGCAATTGATATAATTAGGGGTTCCGTACCCAAAGGGCAAAACGGGACCCTATTACTAAGACTCCGCTGTCCGTCTGTCTGTCGGTCTATATCAGGGGCGGATCCAGGATTTCATTTTGGGGGGGGCTATTTTGACAAGGTTCGAAGGTTAAAATCACAAGGGAACAAAAAAAGAAGTTAATTAATTACCTTGTATGTTTACAAAATAATGTTTACTCGCCTAGTGCCGCTTTTAGCAAACCTATCAATTTTTGTCAACATCAACTCGGACATCCGTGTGGATGTGTAGTAGTGCAAGCCTGCACAGTGCACAGCCGCTCTTCCCCTGTCCGCGTAGGTACGTACGCAGTGCCGTCAATAGCCTTTTCTGCGCCCTGTGCGAGCTTCTATAACAGCGCCCTTGTTTTTTTTAGATATTATAGGTGCCTTAGCTAGTTCATTGCTATGTATACTGTATAGGCCTACTCAGTGGCGTAGATTGAGTCACTGTCGCCCGGAGCGGAGTTATAATTTCCCGCCCTTTTGTTAAAATTATAATGTTGGCGTTAGTGAGCAAAAACGTAACGAAATGAAAAAAATATTTATTTCGAAACACATTTTATCATTCCTCTCTAATTGTATGTACCTACTATCTGATTTAGTTTTATATTTAGTGTAACGGTCAGCCGTTGTGCCAAGCCGTATGCCGAGTCAGCCAAGCCAGCCAAGCCAGCCAAGCCAGCCAAGCCATGCCAGCAGAGCCATGCCAAGCAAAGCCCTGCCATTCCGAAGCCTAGCCGAGCCCGGCAAGCACGCCAAGCTAATTATGAACATTATAAGATGCCAAGTTGATTGTTAGTGGTGACGTCACGTCCGAACGTTACGCCATTTTGGTTACCGCCCCAATCGCGGTAGGGAGAAGCAATTAAAAGAGTGTGAGCAGCGCAGTTGGGGGTTATTCTGTAACGTACCTTAGCCTAAGGTGGAACTCTGTTCGTTAACTTACCTAAAATAAATATCAGTAGTATATAAATAAAAAGTATTGTTATCAAAAAGTGTTTGTGCATTTACCTCCGTTTCACTCAGAAAGTGGGATAATGAAGCGAAATCACCGGGATTCAAATGGTCAAGGAGTCCGTCCACCCGGATGGGATACTCCACAGCATGACCAGGAACAAGATGAAGACAGTGATTCTACGCCGCAGCCTGCCAGAAAATTGCTAAAAAACTTATTGGTGAATGAGGTCAACATGGCGGTTCGCGACCTCGAACAAGACAATACTATATATCTGGGGCGAGCCAAAAATCATCGTGCTGCGTCTCTCATCCCGGAGTTTGACCCAGATGGCGAAGATTGTACAGTATCGGCGTGGCTGAAGAAAATCGACCAACTTGGAGACATACACGATTGGAGCGACCAGATCAAGGCATTTCATCTCCAGGATAAACTACGTGGCCAAGCTCGTAAGTGGTACAACAGACTCGACGAATATAATTATTCCTGGAATGAGTGGAAACAAATGCTACTACGCGCTTTTCCCAAACATCGTGATTACAGTGCATTATTGGATGAGATGATGCAAAGAAGAAAGCTACCCAACGAAACTATGACGAAATATTATCAGGATAAGGTCTCCATGTGTTTCCGCTGTAAATTATCTGATGGCGCCAGTGTTTCGTGTATCATTCGAGGCCTACCCACTTCTTTACAAGCAAACGCACGAGCCTTCCAATGTGAACGACCTGATGAGCTGTACGAATCTTTCCTCTGTGCTCTTGACGACTACCGAGGCCCATCATCAGAAATTCGGGTACCAAACAAGGACGTGCGAGTAGTGTCGGGAGAAAAGAAGATGTTCACGGAAAATGACCCATGCCCGCGCTGTAAGAAAACTGGTCATATGTTACGCAATTGTACGCTACCTGATCAACGTGTGTGTTTCAAATGTGGCAAGCAAGGCCACATTGCTACCCGCTGCAACAACTTATCTTCGGCTACATTCCAACGGCCTACGATCGAAGCAAATAACAGCATCAAAGACGTTAAGTTGATTCAAAACTACAACGATATTTACAAGAAGACAGCTGCGATCAACGGAGTGTATGTGAAGGCCTACATAGACACTGGAAGTCAGGTGAATGTCATGAGCAGTCAAATTTCCAAACTACTATCCCTTGGAATCATACCGACCACCACAATCTTGAAAGGATTTTCTGGTGGATTGATAACTACCTGCGGACAGGTAAAATTTGATTTGCGGATAGACAATATTCTAGTTCCATGTGAGGCATTCCTAGCAGATGCAGAAATGGGAGACATCCATCTGTTAATTGGCCAACCCGTAATTAATGCCAACAATATGTCGCTCACTGTGAAGAATGGTACAGCCATATTGATGCAAGAACCAGATATCATGCCAGGAATAGACGTAGCTGAAGAGGTTCAAAAGTTCAAAGTGATCACAGCTCACAAAGAGGTCCTACCACCTGGAGCGTCTATTATCAAGGTCCAGGTCCTGGGAAACCGCAAGGACAACAACGTCTGCACCACTTTACGTCACTTCGAGTTTAAAGGAGTTTCCTACTCCTTACCCGCCACCCTACTTCAAGGCAGTACCGGACACATCAAAGTTATCAACACCGGCGATAAGGACGTCGTGTGGGAGGCCGGCGAGATCCTCACGCGAGCAGAGAGCTGTGAAGAGTCATCAACAACAAGCCAGGTTAGCCAAGCCAAGCCATTTGTATCTAATAAGCCATCTTGCTCAGCTAACATACCTGTGTTACCTAATGTGTCTCGATTATCATATCTGCCTGATGACAATTCGCCTACCGTCTTAGCCGTAAATCATGCCCCTACACTGAGCATAGGCGGTGTTTTACTAGACGATGTAAAGGTGGGAAATTTAAATGAAGATGAGCACAATAATTTGATTAGCTTACTGCTTAAATATAAAAATAGTTTCGCTAGTAGCACGAAAGATCTCGGTTGTACGAATTTAGTTGAAATGCCAATTAATCTCACGACCGATCAGCCTATTCATAGACCCCCTTATAGGTTATCTCACTCGGAACAGAATATCGTTAAATCTAAAGTTACGGAATTACTAGATGCCGGTATTATTAAAGAATCTGAATCGAACTATGCATCGCCAGTAATATTAGTTAAAAAAAAGAACGGGGACAGCAGGTTGTGCGTAGATTATCGGGCGCTTAACGCAATAACCGTTAAAGATAGATATCCTTTGCCTAACATTGAGGATCACATATCGAAATTAGCCGGCAAAAAATATTTTACCTGCTTAGATATGGCTCAAGGTTATCACCAGGTGGGGCTAAAACCGGAAGACACGCATAAAAGTGCATTCATATGTCAAGCTGGCCAATATGAATATCTTCGCGTTCCTTTTGGTTTAGCCAATTCCCCATCGGTTTTCATGCGATTAATCAACAAAATAGTGAATTCAATCATAAATTCGACCAGCGACGGTACTTGCAGTAATGACAGTTCATGCGAGATTCTAGCTTTCTTAGATGACATTTTACTACCCTCAGTAGATATTAAATCGGGGCTTGAAATCTTAGAAACCGTGCTTAAGAAATTCGAAAATGAAAATCTTAAACTCAATATGAAAAAGTGTGCATTTTTGGAAGCTCAAGTGACGTATTTAGGACATGAAATTTCTGAAAATGGCGTACAACCCGCAGAGTCAAAATTAAACGCTGTGTCTCAGTTTCCTGTTCCCAAAAATGTACACGAAGTTCGACAATTTATTGGGTTATGTAGTTATTTTCGAAAATTTATCTACAAATTTGCACAAATAGCCCGTCCCTTAACGGAATTAACAAAGAAAGATATGCAATGGGACTGGAGTACTAAACAATCCGAAAGTTTTGACGAATTAAAGAAATGCCTTTGCTCAAAACCCGTGCTAGCAATATACGATCCCGCGTTGCAGACGGAAATACATACAGATGCCTGCAAAGTAGGTATAGCGGGTATATTGTTACAAAAGCAGCCTGACGGAACTTTGAGACCGGTGATGTACTTTAGTCGAGTAACATCTAAACAGGAAAGTATATATCACAGCTACGAACTCGAAACGTTAGCAGTAGTAGAATCTTTGCGTAAATTTCGAATTTATGTTGTGGGTAAACATGTAAAAGTTGTTACGGATTGTACAGCTGTGCGCTCGACCTTGACCAAACGTGACATAATTCCACGGATTGCGAGATGGTGGTTATCCATACAGGATTATGATATAAGCGTCGAATACAGGCCGGGTGAGCGCATGAAGCACGTCGACGCGCTTAGTAGGAACCCCGTCGACGCTTTAAATGTGAATCGCCTGGAAGTATTTGATTGGTTTTACACGGTTCAGTGTCAGGACAATAAAGTGAAAAGCATTATCGACCAATTAAAATCCGGCTCAGCGGACCGTGACATAACAAAAGATTTCGTGCTAATAGATGACAGGTTGTATCGTAAAACGCTCGCGGGAAATCGTCTTGTAGTACCCGGGCCAGCTAGGTGGAAAATTGTTCAAATGCATCATGATGAAATTGGACACGTTGGGCTGAAACGTTGTTTAGATTTAATAAAAAATGATTACTGGTTTCCTAAAATGACGCGGTTTATACGAAAGTATGTTACGGCTTGTTTACATTGCGCTTACGGGAAAGGGGAATATGGGAGAAAGGAAGGCATGCTACATCCTATTACCAAACCTACAGAACCCTTTCGAACGATTCATGTCGATCATTTAGGTCCATTTTGTAGGACAAAAAAAGGCCATGAGTACATGTTGGTTATAACTGACGCATTCTCGAAGTTCGTAATTGCGGAACCCACCCGCACAGTAAACTCGGTAGAAACGGTCAGACTACTAAAAAGAATCTTCAGCTTATTCGGATACCCAGACAGGGTAGTTTCAGATCACGGGAAGGCATACACTAGTAGGTATTTCAAGAAGTTTGCTACCCAGAAACAGTTTAAGCACACTTTGACCGCTATTGCGTGTCCGCGCGCGAACGGTCAGGTTGAACGCACGAATCGAACCATTCTCAGCGCATTGCGCGCAACTGACCCTAGTGAAGCCGCGAACAACTGGTCCAACAGTCTACCTGACGTAGTCTGGGGTATAAATAATACTCTGAACGATACGACTGGCCTTAAGCCTTATGATCTGATGTTCTCTCGTAGTGGTAGGTCAGTATGCGACGTTTCGATTCCAGGGCGCGTTGTCGATTCTACTCAGACAAAACGCACAAAGGCTAGACAGCGCATCGAACGGGCTAGTATGAAAATGAAACGTAATTTCGATAAGCGTCGCAAGAACTGTCATATATACAAAAAGGGCGAATTGGTCCTTTGGAGACAGGCACCAACTAGTAGCGCCGCTAAAGTAAACACGAAATTAGATGATCTTTATTCGGGACCTTACATTGTAATTAAAGTTGTCGGCAATGATAGATACCGGATCAGGAGTATTAAAGGCTTGAGAGGCTATAAAAAGTTCACCGGACTGGTGTCCGCAGACTCCTTGCGCCCATATCGAAGTGTCGCTCCGGTGTCTGACAGTGCCAGCAGCTCTGATGAGCAGTTAGAAACTGAAGACCTAATCGATCTATTAGAAAGCTAATTTCCGGTTTCTGTTCCCATTGCGGGAGCAATTGTTGCAGGATGGCCGATTGTAACGGTCAGCCGTTGTGCCAAGCCGTATGCCGAGTCAGCCAAGCCAGCCAAGCCAGCCAAGCCAGCCAAGCCATGCCAGCAGAGCCATGCCAAGCAAAGCCCTGCCATTCCGAAGCCTAGCCGAGCCCGGCAAGCACGCCAAGCTAATTATGAACATTATAAGATGCCAAGTTGATTGTTAGTGGTGACGTCACGTCCGAACGTTACGCCATTTTGGTTACCGCCCCAATCGCGGTAGGGAGAAGCAATTAAAAGAGTGTGAGCAGCGCAGTTGGGGGTTATTCTGTAACGTACCTTAGCCTAAGGTGGAACTCTGTTCGTTAACTTACCTAAAATAAATATCAGTAGTATATAAATAAAAAGTATTGTTATCAAAAAGTGTTTGTGCATTTACCTCCGTTTCATTAGGCTAAAATTAAAAGTGAACAACATACATCCAGCACACTAAACGCGAAAATTTTAAGGGGTATTTATCAGTGCGCTGAATGAAATACAATCCCAAAGATAGATGCGCGAGCGTAGCAAGCGCTGAAATTTTTTTGGGGTATTTATCAATGTGCTCAACGAAATACAAATCCAAATAGAAAAGCGCGAGCATAGCGAGCGCTGAAATTTTTTTGGGGTTTTATCAGTGTGCTGAATGAAAAACAATTTCAAGTATAAATGCGCGAGCGTAGCGAGCGCTGAATTTTTTTTGGGGTATTTATCAGTGTGCTGAACGAAATACAACTAAAATATAAATGCGCGAGCGCAGCGAGCGCTGAAAAATGTTTGGGGTACTTATCAGTGTGCTGAATGAAAAACAATTCCAAGTATAAATGCGCGAGCGTAGCGAGCGCTGAAATTTTTTTGGGGTATTTATGAGTGTGCTGAACGAAATACAATTAAAATATAAATGCGCGAGCGCAGCGAGCGCTGAAAATTTTTTGGGGTACCTACTTATCAGTCTGCTGAATGAAATATAATCCGAAATAGAAATTCGCGAGCGCAGCGAGCGCTGAAAAATTTTTGGGTTACTTATCAGTGTGCTGAATGAAAAACAATTCCAAGTATAAATGCGCGAGCGTAGCGAACGCTGAATTTTTTTTGGGTTTTTTATTAGTGTGCTGAATGAAATACAAAACCAAATATAAATGCGCGAGCGCAGCGAGCGCTGAATTTTTTTTGGGGTATTTATCAGTGTGATAAGTTGTGCCTCTAGTGCTGCACTAGGGGCGCAGCGGGAACTTATCAGGAGCAAACCGAAAAAATAATAGTCCTGCCTAGTCTGGCCATTTAATTCTTGCGCCCCCCAGAGTCTACGCCCTGTGCCTGGGCACCGGCGGCACCGCCCTATTTACGGCACTGTACGTACGCAGCCATGTTTTTAAGCGGCGTAAAGTGGAAAAGGATATTTCGGAAGTGGCAACTCTCACTGGCAATGTAGCTAAAATAATTATGTATAGCGTTCTAATTGCAGGGCGGTATGGCAGGCCTATCGCCGCGCCCCGCGCGCGCCGCTACTGCCTGCTTGGACACCGTCACGTCATTATTATTATTACCTACTAACTCCATTCTTTATTTTAGTTTATAGTAAAGACATTCGGCATTTTCGACTTCACTTCATGAGTGAGTAGGTATGTATGCTGCGTAAAAAAGTACACCTGAAGATGAGTCGAAAATGTGATGTAATTCCTGGGTCTTCTGGGGGGGGCCATGGCCCCCATGGCCCCCCCCCCTGGATCCGCCACTGGTCTATATCTCATGAACCGTGATAGTTAGACACTTGAAATTTTCATAGATGATGTATTTCTATTGCCGCTATGGCAAGAAATAATAAACAACAGAATAAAATAAATATTTCAGGAGGCTCCCATACAACAAACGTTATTTTACTTGTCTTCGTCCATAATGGTACGGAACCATTCGTGGGCGAGTCCGACTCGCACTTGGACGGTTTTGTATTATTACGATTACTAGTGCATACCTTGTTATTACCCAACCTATGGATTTGGAAAAAACCAGGGCATGCATTCGGATGTAATTAACAAACATAAGTTATTATTATTTTCAATATCGTGACGTCCACCAATACACGCTGAGTATAAGCCATTAATCATGCAGCTCGCAACGGACACGAAGACAGTTTAGAAACAAATACGTACTCGCGCGGAGCGACACAAACAAGATAAAGGTTCAAAAGAGACATTAATGAGGTTACTGTTTAATAACAAGCGCGTTCGTCAAACAAACTGTTTACTCACGTAAGTACGAAAGTTTATCTAAATGATTCCATAACCAGAGATACAGAATGTATGCAGTGTCCAGCAGTTTCCATTATCATGAAATAATATTTAGTGACGTCGTAGGTAGGTAGGTACCAAAACAACTGATAGTCATTAGGAATAGATTGTTTTGAAAAATATTGTAAAATATATTGATCGTTTTCGTGTTCATGAAGTTGTTTCATGAAAACCACTGTATTATAGAGGTCAGTGATGAAAACAATTAACGTCAATGGAAAAGCTTTCTTTATTATTATTAGACATCATCTTCATTCAAAATGCTATATTCTACAGAAGCTTATATTTTAGTCTGCTATAGTATAGACCTTCCTAGACTTATATAGATATACAGCCGAAATTAATATTGTATCTCCTATCCAAGATTGAAATCGATCTTAGATTGCTGCCTATCGTTCGATCGATTTCTAATCTGCGTGCCTTTATAAACCAATCCACGGATAGGTTATTGGCACCATTGACTCTAAAAATGGATTGTGATATCAATCCCAGATAGCAAAATTTGGATTGGATTGATTATTAATTTCGGCCGATAGACTATATAGATTTTCCTTTAAGTACTTTTTGTAATTTCGAGTCAAGCGAGGGTCCACTTCTACTGGTTGTTTTTACGAAGTCAACATTTAGCAACATCTACGTTGTTACGTCGCGAAAATTGTAGGTAGGTAGGTACTAGAAGCGTTTACCTTGAAAGAGATTTCCGGCGTGATATGTGGGCGTGTCTCTTGGCCGGGCGGGGCCGGCGCCGGCTCGGGCTGCGCCTGCGCCGTACTCTCCTCCAGCTCCTTGTAACGCAACGACGAGCTGCAACTCCGCACCGTTTGCAACTTGTGCTGGTTCTCGAATATCCATTTCACCAGGACCTGTGCATTCAGATCAGCTACTATGTAGATGTTTGTTTATTGAGACAGGAATCTATCCAATTAGGTAAATGACTTTCCAATTATAATTAAATTAACCATTCGAATTACAACGGGATATTTGGAGGTAAAAAACCTGGAAACTAGTATTTGAACACATTGGGATGCATAAGCACAACACAATTAATTAAGTACTGCATTTTTATTTATTTTTATTGCCGTTTAGCAATATTTAATTCCAAATCCCTCTTTCACACTGCAACTTCACATTTTTGTTCGTATACGTACCGTGCCCTATATCCATACAGTAAACTTCACATAAATAAAAAATATAGCGTGGTTTCGATGCTGGATACTTTACCAGCTTTTAAACAAAAAAGTTCGAACCCCTTTGGCAAAGTAAAATAATAAAAACGAAATGAAATATATTCTTAGTTTCGATATTGTTCGTGTAGCTATGTTACCCATGTAACCCGCAATCATTGACTCTGCTCGTCATTTTATTGTATAAATGAATGTAATTGCAATATACTTAACTGTTTATTTGAATGATAAATGTAACTTACCTTACTGCGTCGAATAGGCATTTTAAACCTTTTAAATGATTTATGAAACACTGTTATAACACTCAAAATATTTATCACCAAACACTTTTTCACCGTTTTCAATTATCGTCTTAATTAATATTGCACTACAGTATTCTTAAATCACTAGATTCACTACGCGCTTCCAGTTAACTGACTTCATTGGATCTAAAGCAGAAACATTTAAACGAAAGATAAGATTGCGCCTTGTAGCTGACCTATGAATGGGTACCTACGCATTTATAATCAACACAATTTATAATTACTTGATAACAGTGAAGTTAATCAGAATGACGATTGCGAACTGGCTTATTTTTGACAATATTTGCGCACCAACTGGCTGGAAAGACGTACAGAGAACTCGCGGCGGCAACTGGAATACCTATAAGAATCGGGACGCCGAGTATAAATGTTCAGACACATTTAAATAGATATGTTAATACTGCTGGCGAATAAATGGTGATTTACCTACGTACACTGCTTATTTACATTAAGAATTATTCTGCATAATAAACACACCAAACATACACTGACAAAAGAGGAATCGATCGTATATTTACGGAAACATAAATACATGTAATGCGTAGAATAGAACATAAAACATATTATAATGTTGTGAAATAGTGCCCGCCTATTATAATTATCATCTAGGCCTTGTCTTTTACTATCTGGTTAACCCAAAGTAAGAGCCAGATTTACTTTTAATTAATAGTACCTACTCTTCAATAGTAGAATATAATAATTAATATTTCCTGTCTTCCAAAAGATGTTTGGACGAAACGTCTCAAAGCAATAAGGCCGCTTATTGTATTACGTTGCTTACTGTGGTTTTCCTGCATTAAATTTAATTTTTGGTATATTTATTGTAATAGAGTTTTTATTCTTATTATCTGAAAATTTATTCACTATTTCGCAACTTATATAATATACTTACTTATTATAACAGAATGGTTTAACTACGTATGACAGGTTTAACGGAAGAGGAGATTCGTGCTAAGCAGAGGGTGGATATTGGTTGTGGATGATGAGTTATTAGTTGTTATTCACAGTTGCCACATAACATTATTGGTACTTGTACTGTAATGATGTTATGGTTGTTTCTTAATAAATAAATATATAAAACATTCTTGTTATGTGGCAATTATGCAACAACATAACAACTTGATTCTTGGAACTTTGCAGTGTACTTTCCGCAACATTCAGCATACAGAAAATACTTGTTACAAGCTTAGTCTTTTCAGTGATATCTTCATCTGATGAAACCATCATTGTGATATTGGATCTGCTTTATATGTCTATTTATAATCTAAACTAAAACTAATGGCTAGTTAGAACATTCTTTTACTATAAATTCTGAGAGGCGTAGCGAAATGCACAAGTGAAATTCTATAGTTTAGTTTAATAAAATAAAATATAATAATTTAACCACGTTAATAATAATACCATCAGCGACCGTTGTATGGAGCGCGAATCTAATAATTATCTAAAGCAAATACTACTTTGTTGTTTCAGTTGTAAAGATTGGGTAGGCGCAGGGTAGCTTTGTCTTCATTTTTCGCATGTTTCTTCAAAAGGTCCATGACTTCATTGTCAAACTCATCGGGAGTCTCCTGCTTCTCCACAATCCAGTGAAATATGTCCCAATCATTGGTTGGTGAGTTGATGAGACGGTCATACATCACAGTTTGCTTCTCATCGAATCCCTCCAAGTATTTCTTAGCGAATGTGCTGAGGAGGAGGTCGTTTTCCAACATCCCTCTCTTGCGAGATTGGTAAACAAGCCTGAAATTGAAAATAGATACAATGATATGTTGTTCATAAAAAGCAACAAATGGACATACGAGACAAAGTACATTAATCTCTCCCGTGCTTTGTCAAGGGTCCTGCAGAGACAAATCTATTGTATCTGGAGCTGCAGCAGTGGATAAGTTATGTAATAATGCTTGGGATTGTCCAGTCGCTTTTTATAGACTATTAGGTTGTCCTTCTATTTTTTATACTTACATATCAGTGATTATAAAGAGTTCAATAACTTTTAAATCTTTCTGTGATCTCAAACTGTTCAGCAAATATTATCACTCCCAAGGATTAAATTAAATCCTGATAAGTGTTATGATATTAATTTATTGCTATGGGCCTACTTAGGAAGTAGGAGATTATACATACGCTCAAATACCACATGTATTAGTAAGAAGCATATACTCCAGTAAGTATGCTTTGGGTGCATAGAGAACTAGCTCAAAAATTTATTTGATTCTAAGTTAATCTGTACTCAAAATTACCTACATGGCAAAGCTATTAGCATCTTGCCTTGCTCCAAGATCATTTAGTTTCAAAACATATGTATATAAATTATAATTGTATTTTCTTTTAAATATAGGTACTTAAGCCAACTAATATTCTTATCTATCAATAACATGACATAGGTGCCTAAACATCTGATATCTGATGTCATCAGGTCATAACTATGAATTTGTGAACAAACATTTATAATGTAACATACTAGTACATTCACATAGTGACGCACTATACTCAGTTAGCCTTGTTTTGTGCACATTCAAATATTGTTGATTAATAACATCGAGATAATATATTTAAATTGATAGTTATAACAGATGACTGAAGTGAAGAGTGTGTGCAGCGTTTGAAAATGAAATAAACCCTGCCTCTCTTTACCCACATGGGGAATGTTTTCCAAAAGGTAAAATAAAATTAAGACCATTAAGAAAATGGGCATGCTGTAAATCATTACAAGAAAAAATCTATCATTAGACCGATATATCAACTTTTTATCATATCTCTCTTCTATTTTTCTTTTTTTTTTCTTTCTTGTTTACTCTTTAACAGTTGTTTTAGGGATTGCTGACAGTTACTCCACCGACAAGACCTATGCTCTAAAATAATCATAGGAAGAGGACTTTATATCATTTTTATTCATTAAAATTTAGCCAAATTCTATTAGTTTGTACTCAAATATATTCCTAAGTTGTTATCTTATTAGATACTTAGCACTTTGCTTATTACTGTTACCTTCCTATCTTGTTTTTAAATAAATAAATTGGTTAACTGTCATTATAATAATTGCATAATAAATCTCTGAATGTGTAGGTGCTGTTTTGTTTATTTAATAGTTGAATAGATTCCCAGAAAAAAAAACTATGTCATAATCCAGTGCCTCATCTATCTTCCTAGATGATTCCTTTCATCAAAATCTGTTTAACCATCATTAGTAAAAATCTATAATACTAAGTATGATTACAACACTTTATCGTATACAATGTACAATAATAATTATACATAATATCTCGGTAGAATATAAAGAGCTAGTAATTGTTAATGCTTTACATCCTCAGCAAAACTTATTAGATATGTTTAGCCTCAAAGAGGACTCTGCTATTGGACTTGAATTAGAACTTGTGGGTACCTTGCTTTTCTCTTTTCCAGCGACTGAGGTTTGTCTACATTGTATGTTGGTATCTCCATGTATGTAGTATTTACTGGATCGACAATGTCGCTGTAGGCTGGTGCATTGAGTTTGCTTATTTGTTTGAAAGCCTGAAAATTAATTAGTTTTAAAATATTACATATTCTTTGAGGTTACCTTCGTGAAATGATACATTATTTTAGTCTTTATTTTTCAACGTTTATTCATACTGATTCAGTGTTCCTGAGTTTGTATTGAATAATCAATGTTAGTTTTGCATCACAGAGAAAAGCCGGTGGTTTACGTAACATAATAATGTTCAATTCTGGAAGGAGTTCAACACAGCGAGACAGTAATTTTATAGTTCATAAAATTCATAATTATTTAACTCACTGAAATAAGTGGCCGAGATCGCAACATGTTTGATAGTTTCAGTATTAGTTTCAGTTTATTTATTTCTTTAGTTCTTCCAAATAAATATTAAATATTTGGCTGCGTCTAAATTCACGCAGTAACACAGATAAAAAAAAAGAATGAAGTAAAGTAGTAATAATAATAATACAGTAGACCGACAACCACTACGTAACCCCGTGAATAGGATTTTACTTGTCATTGAATTGTATTACCT
This sequence comes from Hylaea fasciaria, assembly GCA_905147375.1. NCBI lineage: Eukaryota > Metazoa > Arthropoda > Insecta > Lepidoptera > Geometridae > Hylaea > Hylaea fasciaria. Next base: position 4,793,565 of record LR990198.1, read on the forward strand.
GTTAATACTTCATTCAGCGCTAGGGGTACCTATTGTGGACTACAGTATATGTACCGCTACCGATCGATGCCAGTGGTGCCAGATTAGGGGAATTATCGCTATTTAGACTACTTCCAGACCAAAAAATCGAACGGGCGATTTAGGCTACCTCAGGATTTTTTCGAAGCTGCTTAATTTTTTCTAGGTATTGCATTCACTATTTGTAGGAATGAGATAGAGATAGACAAACGCGTATAAACACCAGAAAACAATCTTTCTTTCTTCTATTCTACTACCCCGCCAAATTAAGTGGCGCCGCCCTGGGATAATTGCCTAAATACGGTGGTGCTCTGCAATGAAATGTTGATTGATGACCTACCTAATTATTTACTAAAGAGTAAAGTAATAGTTATAATATGCGGGTAAACATATTTTTTTAACATGATGGCTCTTTTTGCGCATCTTCTTTATTTGGCATAAATATAGGCTCAATGGCAAAGACAATAAGGTTCAAAATACTCAACGTGGCACGTGGAAGCGGGTTTTTAGATTTTTTTGATTTTGTGTATACTTTTATCAAAATGTTAGGCAAAATTAGGATACCTGTGCATAATAAATATATTAGGCTATTTAGGCTACTTGGTAGGCAAAATTAGGCGTATTGAGCTTGCTTTACTAATTTGCTTTGCTAGTGCTGATAATCTGGCAACCCTACCGAGGACGCGACGCGACGTCGGTTTGTTATTTTAAAATGTATTTGTATTTTGTTTTATAACTCAGTGCATTGCTATATTTGCTATTTTTCTAGGTCCCTGTGGATTCCGTGATGTCTCTTTCGAAAGCAATCGTGACCGTGAGTTACTTACTATACTTAGGCGGTATGCGCCCATCCCATCACATTCGCAGAATAAAGGATACTGAGGTCCGAAGACAGTATCTAGTTGCCAGTGCTACATCTCGATATCCAGTTATTAATAAGCAACGATTTCAAGATGTAGATTACATTTTGAGTGTAGATCAGCTGGTAGTGCACTTGGTAGCGCTATTGAGGTTCATTTATTAACATGGGCCTAAGATGTTTTTAGCTGATCTCACTGATCGTAACTAATTATATTTCAATATCCAATTTGCAGAGCTGATTTGCATGTAGGGTGGTGCGTGTAGGCAGGGGTTTGCTTGCCATTGCATGTAGACTATGTACCTACTATGTAATTGAAATTTTCATTTGCGTTAACTATTTATGGGCATTTCTTTTATGTCGGATGTTGATAAATAGTTATTACCTATTACTTGCTTGGATGTAAAGAACCTGTTGTCGAGTTGTAAATGGTGTAATTTAACACAACTTTGTTTGATATAATACTAGCAGATACTGCCACACGTTGCTGTGGCTAATGTTTTTGTTGTTGCGACTATAAATTGAGATGTATGCTATCCTATCTTTCAACATTTTAACTAGCTAAAAACAGGTATAACGAGAAGACTCAGACTCTGTCATCTCGTGACATCTGTAAATGTAACTCGGCTGGAAATGTCGAGGTATTTCAAAATTATAAATTCCGTATATAGTATGCAGCTATATATCTTAAGTTAAACCCTTGTTTAACTTAAGTAGCGTGTGTATTGGAATTGCAGTTATAGTTTTATTATGATACAATCATATAATATCATACAAATTCCTGAGCTGCAATCTTGCTTTAATTTAAAAATAGGGTGCCCCTTCTTATAGGGTATTAATAGCTATTGTACACCTATGTTTAACATAATTATAACAATTTGTCAAGAATATAATGTTTTGTATTATGAACTAAATTAATATGTCTTTATTACAGGATGGTCCTGTTCCTACAGAACATGGTAAGCCAACCTTACTATTTTAAATATTTCTGTTACATAATTGTGTAAAAAAAAAAACAATGTAGGTAGGTAGAAATTAGTTGGTTGAAATGCTGGAGGAGGAGCTAAATTTGTTATAACGCTTTCCCATCAGCTTCTTTTCTTTTATTAAGGTTGGTTGAATGTTTGAGAGGTCAATATTAGAATTATCTAGTAGGTACCTACCTTGAAAACTTATTACCTATATTCTATAATAAAATTAAAGCTATGAGGTTTCTGTGCAATCATCCTCTTCAGGTACATAATTAAAAAGCATGCAAAGGGGGTTTCTGGATAGAAATTCCCCTCAGGTGATAATTGTTAAAGCGGGTTTTCGGTATGGTAACTTCTCATAGATTGGTGTGTGGGCTTATTTTGATGAGCTTGCAGTATCAAATGCTTAGCAACATCGAAGTTCTTCACAAATAATTCAAAAGCATTATGTATGTTATATTTTTTTATATTTATTAGTATTAATTATATATAGGTAGGTATGCATAATGCATTTACAGATGTAATATAATATTGCTTACAGCTAAGCTTGGTAAGTTAAATATGAACCTAATATATTGAATATACCTATCGAACTAAGGTATAACCTACAGTGAAAATATAGAATAGCTTTATTATAAAAACTGGCCAAGTACGAGTCTGATTCGCGCACGAAGGTTTCCATAACATTATCTATAAAAACGCCAAAAAAATCACGTTTGTTGTATGGGAGCCCCCTTAAATATTTATTACCCGACTGCCGAAGGAGGGTTATGTATTGTTTTTCGAGCGTATGTATGTATGTAAGTACTTACCTATGTAAAATTATCTATACTTACAGTGTTGATACACTTCTAGCTATTTTGTATAGTTTATTCAAAGTTTCATGATTTTAATAACTGTGACTAAATTTACTTCATTTGTTACCTACGCTATTTTTTATATTTAGGGTGCGTAAATGTATTTTAAAGCAAGTTTATATGGGTTTTCAAAATAATAATTTCATGAAAAGCTGCCGCCCCCCTCTTTCCGTAATGAGTTCAGTTCATGCCTCTGAGAATGTCACCTTACGTAAAAAATCCGACTCCACTGGCTCCGAGATTAAACTCCTCACTGAGCAATTACGCCAGCTTACCACTGAGTTTTCTTCGGTAAAGACCAAGTTACAGGATCTGACGGAGTCTCTAACCTTCACTAATGAGAATATGAACGAAGTAATGGTTAAGATAACTGCCACCGAAGAGCGCTTGAAGTACCTTGAAAAGAGAGATGCTGAAGTCGAAAACCTGCAAGCGACTGTGCTTCAACTTCAGAACGAAGTGAAAGCGCAAGCACAAGCAAATCTAAGAAATGAAATCGAAATCATCGGCATCCCGGAGAATGCATCGGAAAATCTACACCACACTGTACTCGTAGCAGCTAAGAAAGTTGGAATTGACTTGGAGGACCAGGATGTAGATTGGGTCATGCGTGTAGGTCCGCGTGGGCCGCAGGTGACAACAGCCCTACCCGAAGATGGCTCCAAAATGCCGCGCCCTGTTGTAGTAAGAATTCTGCGGCGTTACAAGCGTGATCAATTTCTCAGGGCCGCCAAGACACGGAACAATTTAAACAGCGGTGATCTGGATGTAGCGGGAGCGCCACGTAAAGTCTTTTTCAACGAAAGACTGACGAAGGAAAACAGAGCTTTATTTCGAGACGCAAGATCCAGAGCGAAGCTGCATGGGTATGCTTTCTGCTGGTGTAACCAAGGTGTCATTTTTGTTAGACAACGGGAAGGGAAAGCAGCCATACCCATACCATCATACTCCAACCTGGACCGTCTTCTACCCCAATCACTTCCTACAAATAGCTCTTAAGACACGTCTACGGTTTAGCATAGCTCTTTTTAACACACATTACCCGCTTTGCTCCTTCTGTGCACTATACAAGCTTAGCTTGCTGCGCTTCTGCCCCTGTTTGAATATTCTATCCCTTTATAACCATGTTAATATTAATTTTTCCAAAATATTATGTACGTTAATAAGCTTTGCATCAAATTATAATTACTTAACATTTATGCTACAATATGTTTACTCCCTGTTTATAAATATCTTATCTATTGTTATATATTATAATTATTACTATTATAAAAATTGTACAATAATGCCCGTGATATGCTTTTTTGCAAACAAATATACTAACGCTAAATACAACTCTCATCAATTTCCAATTGTCCTTCTATTTGTGAATGGCTTTAATACATGTAGAATACCCGTGTGCTTCAACTGGTTCTTTTGGGTATATGGTTATCTGTTTCTAGCAACAATGACGTTTGCCGACATCTTAGGCGTAGATCTAGACTCAATTCAAATTAAATGCGAGGTTACAGTTGATCTAGCTAGTTGTAAGCAATTGTTTACACCACATCACAGCTTTAAATTGCTTTCACTAAATATAAGAAGTATCCAAAAAAACTTAGACTCTCTGTTGGTAGCCTTAAAATGTCTTGAAATACCTATGGATGTTTTGGTCCTGACTGAATGTCGCCTCTCTGATTCAACGATCATCCCACATATATCTGGATACCTTTCGTATAATTCCACCAAACATGTGAATCAAAACAGTGGTGTTGTTGTATATGTAAGAGACGTCTGGAACCCCGCGGTATCGGAACCCTCTATAGATGATGCTGACTGTCTGTTTATATGTATCCCTAAAGTCGTAAATATTCTCGGACTATACCGCTCGCCATCTTTTAGATGCGTGGATAACTTCCTTAATTCGCTGGAAACCTACTTCCGTCAAATAAATGGACTTCCTTTTATTCTGGCTGGTGATATCAACGTCAATATTTTGGATACAATAAATGACCCTCAAAGCCTAGGATATCAGTGCTTTATGGCTGAACACGGACTTTACCCGGCTATAACGCAACGCACAAGGGAATCCTCCTGTATAGACCACATCTATATTAAAAATGTTGAAAATTGTATGCAAACATCCGTTGGTATTATATGTCAAACTGAAATCACGGACCATTATCCAATTATGCTGGGTCTGAACCTCTCAAAACCAAGACCAGTTCGCCCCGATCGTTTCGTATTAAAGAGAGACAATATTGCTATCAAAAATGAGTTGTCAAGTATCGACTGGTCTACTGTCACCGACCTTACTGACGTGAACAGAGCTACTGAAGTTTTTATGGAAATATTATCGAAAACTGTCAGTAAACATACAAATAAGGTAAAAATAAGTAGATCCAAATCTAATTTAAAGCCATGGATAACTCCTGGTCTGATGAAATGTATGAGGAACCGAGATCGCTTACATTTACAAGCAAGAAAAAATCCAAATAATTTAATATTTAAAATAACCTATTCACGTTACCACAACTTCTTTCTGACCCTACTACGTAAACTTAAATCAGACTATGAAGAGCGAGAATTAAAGGCAAGCAAAGATAATCCAAAGAAACTATGGCGAACTATTAAGAACATCTGCAGCCTAGCAAACCACAAAAAAGAACCCACTGAGTTATTGGCATTGCAGGGTTGTCAAAATACACAGCAGTCCATTAACTATGTTAACAATCATTTTTCTTCTGTTGGTCAAAGACTAGCTGGCGAAATTCTTACCAGAATAAATAAAAATGAAACGGATCTTGCCAAAGCAGTTGCAATTGAACATTCCCCGGTAGACTCTATCTTCTTGACACCTACTAGCTATGAAGAAGTTGAAAAAATGATCATGAATTTACAAAATGACAAGGCTCCAGGAATGGATGGATTTGGCAACACCCTTATTAAATACTTAAAAGATGATATCATAGTACCACTCACATATATCCTAAACTTAAGTCTTTCCGATGGTACATTCCCAAAAGAATGGAAAATTGCGTCTGTTTCTCCAATTCACAAGAATGGCTCAAGAAATTCTGTAGATAATTACAGACCTATCTCACTTTTGGGAACCTTCTCAAAACTTCTAGAAAAACTGGTTAACGGGCGTCTTGTTAGCTTTCTAGAGTCGCATAAATTACTATCATCAAAGCAATTTGGGTTCCGGAGGGGAAAAAGCACTGAAGACGCAGTATCCGTTTTAACGAGTGCAGTGGCCACACACCTAGATGCTGGAAGATGCTGTGTTGGCATATTTTTAGACTTGGCCAAGGCGTTTGACACTGTCTCCATTCCTATACTTCTCCAAAAACTTGAAGGCCTGGGAATCCGAGGAGTTGCATTAGACTGGTTCAGAAGTTATTTGACGGAACGGAGACAGTGTGTGAGAATTGGTCAGTCTACCAGTAGCTTGCAACAAATCAATTTTGGTGTTCCTCAGGGTAGCATCTTGGGACCCACGCTATTTCTGCTGTACATTAATGATATCCATAACGTCACACTTGAAAACGCAGAAGTTCTATGTTATGCGGACGATACTGCAGTGATCTTTAACGGTCCTACATGGCCTGCTGTGTACTCCTCTGCAGCTCGTGGCATGGCGCTGATTTCACAGTGGCTAGAGCAAAATCTTCTTACTTTAAACACCAAAAAAACCCAGTACCTGTGCTTCCATAAGACCAAGGCCTCAGCTCCTGATGAAGATGCTAACATTAGAATCCACAATAGTGCATGCACTGATGCAAACTGTGTGTGCGATCCAATTACCCGTAAAAAATATTTAAAGTACCTTGGAGTTCAAATTGACGAAAACCTGTCTTTCAAAACACATATTCAGTACCTATCAGCCAGAATCAGAAAAGTAACTGGTGTCATGCGAAATCTGAGGCATGTCGCAAGTATTGATACCCTTAAATCGGTTTATTATGCACTGTGTCAGTCTTTGATAGCTTACTGCATAACGTGCTGGGGCAGTGCCATTAAAACATCTATAATTATGGCTGAAAGAGCGCAGCGCTCAGTTCTGAAAGTCATGCTCCGAAAACCCTTCAGATACCCCACAACAGATCTCTATAAAGATGCCGGTGTACTCAGTGTGCGCAGGCTCTTTGTACTTAAAACTTCTCTTGCAATTCATAAATCTGTTATCTCCTCCATTGAATATGAATCTTTACTAAACCGTCGAGTTTTCAAAGTACCAGCACCAGTCGTTAACACAACATTTGCGCGACGTATTGGTAGATTCATGAGAATTCACGTGTATAACGAAGTTGTCAAACGTTGCGACATCAAATGCAAAACACTCAATGAAGCGAAACACTTGATAATGAAATGGTTAATCACGCTAAATTACAACCAAACAGAGAATATTGTGGAAATTGAAATATAATAACCTTGATTTACCCTTATTTTATTTACCTATTATTTATTTATTTTATGTACCTACTTATTATTATTCATTTAAAAACAAAAAAATTACCTATATTGCAATGTCTTATTTATCTATCTATTTAACTGAATATTTTATGGAAACGCAATAAAACATTATATTATATTTATGACCTAGCAAATTTAACTTCCTGAACTTTCATATAAAAGTTTCCTCGATACAGGCTTTGCCTAGTGAGGAGGCTGACAGATAATTTTATGGTTTTGTTCTTTGCTGTCTGTAAATTAAGTTAATCATTTAAGTACTTACCTATACTTTGTAAACTACTCTTATTTTACAGTAATAAATTGTTTTTTCATTTTTTCATTTTTCATTACTTTCATTTCACCCCACAGAGCAAATCAATGTTTCTTAGGCCCGTATTAATAAAAGAACCTTAATAGCGCTACCAAGTGCGCTATCAGCTGATCCACACTCAAAATGTAATCTACATCTTGAAATCGTTGCTATTTAATAAATGGATATTGAGATGTAGCACTGGCTACTAGATACTGTCTTGTATGTGCCAATTGTGTCATAATCGGATAGCACTTAACCGCTGAGTGTCATTTATTAATTTGCCAGAGATCATGTAAGTTTCTGTTCCTAATCTACAACGTAAGATGTATATATATTAAATAGAACGAAAGAGCAAGTGCACACTGAAGATAGCTCTCAGAGTTAAGTTTGATTTATTAATACGGCCCTAAGTTTCACCCTAACACAAATTCATACAAATTGCATGAGGTTGCATGTTGTTTTTTAAAGCATGTTATTTTTTTTTTGTAGATGTGGGTATAGCATCGCACATTGTCAAAGGTATGACATTTGCTTCTTGGAATGATTTTGCTGACAAATATGAAAATTTTATAAAGGCCACCTACAGTCCTGTGTTTATTATTGACAGATCTAGAACTATACCCGCTTATAACAAAAGCAACAACACAAATTTACCCACCGAATTAGGTTATCAAAGTGTTCGATTTGTTTGTGCTCATAAAGGTGTTCATCATAGTATGTCGTCGGGATTGCGTCCTCTCCAGAGGAGTGCAAAAATAGGGTGTCCGGCTCATATCCTCATCTCATACAGTAAGGAACATCAAGCTTTCCTTATTAAATCGTTAGTTGTTGATCACTGTGGACACCCAGTTGATAAGGATACATTCCAACAGTATTCCACTAACAAGGGGCTACGGAGTCTAGATTATATTGTACCACGTGTACGTGTGGATCCGGATTCACATACTAGTATTACCAAAACCAAAGACTCTTCTGAACCGATTAAAGATAGTGTTGCTTTATTTATGAAGTATAACACTCCCATAGTTAAAGTAAAAGACTTTCTGAGGGATGAGCATGGTATAGGTGTTAGTACTAAAACTCTTAGGAATGATACAAATAAACAAAATTTGCAATCCGGTGCTCTGCATCGGACCGATCAAGATAGGGTGTTAGATTCTCTTATAAACGATGTCAAGTCTGATCCGGGTATGGTTCTAGAAACCCTGACTGCTGGAGATGTAACACAGCTAATTTATTTTCAATTTTCATGGATGGTTTCATATTTTGCACAATATCCGGACCACATTCTTATAGACGGCACATATTGTCTTAATAATTGCAGGATGCCTTTATACATTATATTGGCAGTAGATGGTAATAACCACTCAGTCCCCGTTGCTTTTGGACTTCTAGCACAGGAGTCCAAACATGTAGTAGAATCGTTTGTAAATTTTTTTGTCCAACATAATCCTTCATCTGCAAGTACGAAATCATTCATGACAGACAAAGATTTAGTAGAAATTACCGCCCTCAAAAAGTTCATGCCTCAAGCAAAGCATGAGCTTTGCTTGTTTCACGTTTTGAAGAGCTTCAAAGATTTGGTTCATTCTTCAAATGTTCCCAAGTCTTTGTACCAAAATTGTAAATGTTTGCTTGAGCAAATGGCTTTTGCTACCAGTGAAGTGGCATACGACAGCACACTCCAGATCTTCAGCTCTGCATTTATTGCGTACAATATTGTAGACAGGTTTCTGACTAGATGGCACTCTTGTCGAGATTCTTGGACCATGTACAGTCGTATGTGTACTTATAACTTGGGAGATTCCACAAATAACAGATTAGAGTCTTTAAATCAGAAGCTGAAACAGTCCATCAGAAAGTACGCAGCTCTTGATGAGTTTTACAGTAGCTTAAAATCTCACTTGCTATATTATGTTGGATAAATTTTTCGTTGCTGCCTTCAAAGACTCCTCCTACCGGAACTTAACGTTCACTGATGTTCCATTAGCTATCACAGACCGCGTTTCAAAGACCGCTACGTATTTTGCTTATAAACAGATAATTAGTCAGATATCTGAAGGTGTTGGAGTACAAGGCGTAAATGCAATTAGCAGACGACCGGATCTTGGCTGTTACAGTTATACAGTAGCTATTCCTCCCCACCGCGTTGCTCTTACCACTCCTATCGCGTGCAGTTGTAGCTATTTCGTCAGATACAATCTACCTTGTGCTCACATGTTTGCAGTGCGGGCATATCTGAACTTAGATATTTTTGATGAGGCGCTAGTTCCTCAAAGATGGACCAAGTCGCATTATTTAGAAAGCATTGCAAAGTGTCGTTGCCCTGTTTCCACATTAGCTCCTAAAGTCCCACAGTTACCATGTAACCAAGAGACTGAAAGGTTTCTAGAGAGCAAACTGGTCTGCAACACTTTACTAGAAATTCTGAAAACCTCAGAACCTTCTGAATATGGTTATAGATTAGGCGTGATTCAGAATTTAGTGCAGCAATGGTCATGTCATGTGTCAAATCTTGATAGTAAAACCGATTCTCCTCTACCTTGTACTGATATACAATCAAATAAGTCCTGTGGCCAGGCATTGACTACAGACAGACAAAACCTCAATTTAGGTAGCGACCGCAGTCGAGTTCCGATCTATCGCATAAAGTCCAATCTAAATAAAAATTGTGTCCAGACACCCAGTACTGACAGACAACAGAAAATCCACAAGTTGCCTATTTCTATAAGAACTAAAGGTCCAGGTCGCAGTAAACTTACTGCTATAAGGCAAAAGCGTCGAGCTCCAAAACCTTCAGAACGTCTTAAACGTAAATTACGCATTACGGATTATTTCCATGTTGTACGAAAAGAATTTCGTAACAAAAAATGCTCAAATTCTGTCCAGTGTGTTGCTGATGATAGAATTAGTGGTAATGTTCGCGATGACATTCCTTTCAATCCAAATCACAGTAAAATACTAACTAGTAACTCGTGGTTAGATGACGAGATTATCAACTCTGCATCTATTCTTATTAAAAGTGAACACACAGACGTGGGAGGATTACAAAATCCAATCTTTGCTTCTGCCGTTCCTCCAATGTTTAAACCTTGCTCAATACCATTTGTTCAAATTTGTCATGTTAATGGTAATCACTGGAATTGCATTTCGGGCCATATCAGAAACAATATTTTGGTTCTTGATTTATATGATTCTCTTAGCAAAGAAATCAGCCCTGAAATCATTTCAATTGCTAGTAGTTTAAGTAGACTTTACAAAGAAATAACAATGATTCATGTTAAAATTCACGACGTCCATAAACAGCCAAACTCAAATGACTGTGGTGTATTCGCCATAGCGTTCGCCAAAATGATTTGCTCTGCTAAAGACCCAAGCACTGCACATTTTGAATGTTATAGAATGCGGGAACATTTGCTGCAGTGTCTTAGCTCGCGATGTTTTAGCGAGTTCCCGTGTAGCTATACTAGACAAGTCTCTTCTAGACCCATTAACCAGTGTTTTGCAATAGTATATTGCTATTGTCGAGAATCTGGTGATATTAAAGATTTGATAGAATGCGTAAATTGTAATGATAGATTTCATAAACGATGCCTTGAAAGGAGAGGCTTGAAGATTGAAAATTGTGATCCTCTTACATTTTTGTGTTCACGTTGTGATTCTCAGAGTGGCAAAGTATTTGAGGTGGGCTGCTTTGAATAAATCATTTTGTACAGTATACCTAAGTAGTTGTAAATAATATATCTAAATTGTTAGGGTGTTACTAAAATGTTTAACTGTTGCAGATTCTAGCGGATGAGGATGTGGCAGATACAACGCAAGGTACTCTATTATGAGCACGTCACATTATTATAGCACGTTTTTTTTCAGCTATGTTCGCGTTCAGCTTTCACTAACTCCGGTGTGACTATAATATTATCAAGTATAACGATTGTTTGTATATTTTATGCATGCATTACGCTTGGTGTATGAAAATATAATATTATGCATGTCCTTTTTGAGTGAGATGGTATATAATGGACGAATGACTGTGTAACTCCGTTATAATTATAAGTATTTGTAAATTACTTACCATTTTGTAATTAAAGTCTAAATTGTATAATAATCATTTATTCATTTATTGCATAATTTTATGCTGTGTGTATTAAGCATGCATATGCATGTCATTGTTGAGTGAAATTAACTAAGGCTAAAGACGAATGACTGTGTAGCTCCGCTATTATAAGTTTTGTAAATATACTATTTTGTACATGTAAATTTTGTAAATTTTGTAAATAATATTATCTAAATGGTAGGTATAATATTTTTATTTATTAATTATAATATTTATTGCATGCGTTACGTTTGGTGTATGAAATATGCATGTACTTGCTGAGTAAATTGTTATATAAGAGACGAATGACTGTGTAACTCCGCCACATTAAATGTTAGTTAAACATTTATGGTGCCGGTCCTCAGCCCGGGTTAAGGAGGAAGGCACAGTACCTATCTAATATTAATATATTAACGTGATTGTAGTAAATCTTGTTTATGCACCTATGTGTTGCACGCAGCTAACTAGTTTAATCAGCCGTTTAATTAACAGCCTAGCCTTTTCACTAAACGGCGCTATTTAACTAGCTTCTTGAATGGTATTCAGCCGTTCAATCAATCAGCTCGGCAAATATCTCGGTATGATAACGATGCAGCCATCAGAGACTCCCACTTGGTCATTACCTGCAGTGGCCAATATGGAAAGCTCTTAACCGCCTCCGGACCCAAGTTGGCCGATGCAGGCACAACTTAGCCAAATGGGGCTTCATAGACCAATCACACGAGCAATGCAACTGTGGAGCCCCAAGACAAACCATGCCTCACCTGCTGTCATGCTCCTGGTGTCCCACATCCTGTACAATAGAGGAACTTACCGCAGCCTCAGACAATGCGGTGACTTTGGCTACATTTCTAGCCAAGGTCCTGTGAGTTACGACTATTGACACGAAAAGAAGAAGAACGATTAACTGTTTCCCTGACCAAGTAATTTAAGTTTAGTTAGTTCCATTTCTAACACCTATCACTGAAATGCACTCACTGTCAATATGGCGCCAACAAGCAATATTTGTGTAAGTATAGGTAAAAAATACCATACACCATTGGCCTAGCTGTTCGATGGAATGGCTGACTATCATTCAGGAATCTAGGTAGTTGATCGGTTCCCTATTGTAAAAAGTCTAAGCGGTGAATTTCATATTTTTATTTATCTGTTGGCAAAAAAATCGCAGTTATTATTCACAATACCTTATGCACAGAAAATTTCCGAATAAATCTACTACATAATGCATAGAATTAACTTTATTTTGTGTTGTTGTTGTCACGCCCATTGATGGTACCAAACCTGATGAAAATGATGGTTGATTTAGTAGAATTTTGTGCTCGAAAGTCTCGAAATTCCCGGGACTGTAAACCTGAAAGTCTCGAGTCTCGAAAATGCCAAAAATCGTCGAGAATCTCGAAATTTTCGAGACCGAGATTCCCGGGATGAAAGCCCTAGTAGGTACGTTATTATAATATTTATTGCATGCATTTCACTTGGTGTATGTATGTATGTTTATGATAATAAGGGACAAATTATTATGACTGTGTAACTCCGCCACATAAATGTGAATATAATTTAACATTTATGACTCCGGTTCTAAGCCCGGGTTAAGGAGGAAGGTACAGTATCTAATAATGAAAACACAATTTTAGTACCTACCTAAGGGGGCGTCCATAAATTACGTGAGGTGTTTAAGGGGGGGAGGGGGTCGAGTCAAATCTCATCTAATCTTACGTTGGAGAGAGGGGGGGTCTCGGCAAATATCACGCAATTTTTTTTCTGATTGAAACAAAAAAAAATTACTATTTTGGTCCATTTAATCCAGATTGTACATGCTTAAGATTTAATCTTAAGCGTAATCGTAATACGATTAAGATCATGTACTAATTCGTTCGAAAGAAAATAATTTCATTCATACTTCGACGTTATACATTTACTGACTGTCAAACCACCATATTTGTTTTATACCAAATAGCTCAATTTACTAGTCGTAAATAGAAGCACGAAGCAAATTTGTTTTTTTCTTTTTACAATAACAATCCAACGCGTTTACGTAAGAAAGTCACATTTTGAAAAATCTCACGTGAGATTGGGGGATGGGGGAGGGGGTTGAATAAAATCTCACGACATCTCACCAGGGGGGGAGGGAGGGGCAGAAAATTAAAAAAAACACCTCACGTAATTTATGGACGCACCCTAACTAATTGTTTGTGAATATATTTTGCAGCCAACTAGTTTACTTACTACTCCTTGGTTACAAAGATTAGTTATCAGATTGTTTATTTTGATATGATACTGCAAAAAATTGTTTTATTTCTGAAAACTGCTCACATAATGTGTCCAGTTTTTTTAATATTTTTAGTGTTAAGTATAATCTACTCCTCTGCAAACCCAGAAATCCTGCACATGGCCTAGGGGGATCTCCGAAATAAGCCTCTGCCATGACCTACCTCTCACCCTCCGCTCCCCTAGAATGGTAGGTCTGTGCATTTGTTTTTAAAACATTAGTTCATGTACGAAAATTGTAATAAACAAATTCGTGCTAGTTACACCATTTATAACTTCAGAACAGCTGGACTGATTATATTTTATGATGTTTGATTAGGTCAAAGTTGTTAAGTACGGGACTTACGGAATATGAAATTAAACGTACCTATGGTGTTGAGTGGAATGATCAATGAACTATAGGATAGGTAGGTAGGCACCTATTCTGGCAAACATCGCATCGCTTTCTTTAATGTCGGTAGGTAAGTAAGTACATTATTTCAAAGTATCGATATGAGTACATAGGTATCGATCGATACCATTTGTACCAGTAAAAGACAAATAGGTACCTATAAAAGTACCGATATTTAGCTAAATATCGATAGCATTATCAGTATTTCCGTAGCAAACACCTATATTTTGGAAATATCGATATCAGTCCCTATCAGTAGGTAGGTAAACCCTTATTTCATTATACAGTAGGTACCTACTTAGCCATTAAACATTTCAACTACGACGTCACAATAATATCAAATGATGATCAAAATATTATGATTGTTGTCAATAAGATGTTGTGTCAGTCTTACCTAATCTAAAAATGTATAAGATACATTTTTATTACAATTTATTACTATATATTGTGACAAGCTCAATAATAAAAGAAGTGACATGTAAAAATAAACCATATCACAATAATTAAAAGCTGTTTTAAACGTGACTAAAATATTATGCCTTCCTCCGAGCCGGTCTGAGTGAACGGACCCTAAGCGGTCGTCACAAAGGGCAATTCCTATTATTTTCGCACTAGACGAAACCGGTTTATGTAAAGGACAGGTAGATTTTGGCGCAACTCTCTCTCTCCCCTGCACAACTACTTTCTAGGAATTTTGATTAACGTTGTGATGAAACGTTGATAATAATATGATAAGAACATTTACATTTATTTCAAGTCTATTTTATTATTGAGAGTAATATACCGATTAAACTGTGAAATTAATATTAGAAATTAGGGTGCATGAACACATTAGATTTAATTTTATAAAGTCAATTATTATGTTTATTCATATTTAGGTACAAAACAAAATCGTATTAGTTATATGTAGGTACACCATTTATAACTCATGACCGGCTGGACCGATTTTCATGACTTGCTTTAATTGGATTTGTCTGTGTTCCGAATAACAGATAACTATTAAAACATGAGAGAAAATTACGGAAAAGAGATAAATATGGATCATAAATTTTCTCGTACATTTTGGAAATGGCTTGAAGTTGATAGGATAACGTCTACCGGGCCAGCTTGTTATTGTATAAAATGGTATGATTGAACATTTAGAAAACAATATTGAAACATTTTAAGTAGGTAGATAGAGTATTAAATTGTAGGGTGACATATGGGACCCGCTTTAGAAACAAGTGCCATTTGTCACCAGTGGGGACGTCACCAGTGGTGACAAATGGCACGCACTTTAAAACAATTCCCATTTGTCAGCAGTGGGACGTCACCAGTGGTGACAATAGGGACACATTTTAAAAATCATGCCCAGTTGTCACCACTGGGGACATGGAGGCGGGTGACAACTGGGAATGACCCCAATTTATTACATAGAAATTAATATTCTTTGTAAGGAAAAATAAAACGCAAAAAAGATAGGTACCTACTACGTTTTCTTTCTTTATCTGCATTCATCGTGTACACATATACACTGTACACAATTTTATTTATATATACCACACGTAGCAAAATTATCGTAAAGTTGTTAAGACTACAATAATAGTCTCTATTCCAATAATGATAGAGCTGCTGTTTTCTGACAAAAATGCTCTTATGTTGGTAATACGCCTTACTGCGTAAGAATAGCCAAAACAAACCATTATAAATGTCAAAAAAGTGCACACATGCATAAGACGTCAAACTAAATTACGCACACGTATGTAAATTTGCAGCATTTATCGTCTGTACCACAGGATATGTATATCATCCTAATGAGTAAGTGAGTGAACAAATGAACTCATATTCCATTTTTTCACTCATTTGCGGGATTCATATACACAATCCTGCAAGACCGAAATTGCACAGACAAAAAAATTGTGCAATTAAAAAAAATAAATCTTGTGACTGTCAAAATTACTGCGTGCATTTAGCCGGTTCGTAAATATTTCCCAGTCCGTAGTTAGTCCAGTCCACAGATTCCGCAGATAGTCCTTCGTCAGGTCAGTGATCAGTGACAGTGTCTCTTGATATTCTAAATGTCAAGTATTTTTTTTAGGGTTGGCTTCGCATGGTTTTGTTTGTGAATTTAGCCAGGTAAAGTATAAAAACATTCATAGTAGGTTACTAGGTATTTTATATTTTCGCAAGAAAGCCATAGCCTTATCTTATTTAGGTAGGTACATAGATTTACTACTTTTAGAAGCTTATATAGCAATGTTCGTGGTCAAGTAGTCAAGTCAAAGTCACAAATCAGTAGAGTGGGTTACTGAAACTGAAATACAATACTGAAACTTCCTAGAAGTTTTGGAGAAAATGATGAAACATTTTTTTGAGTTTATATAATTTTCCCTCACCCTTGCACGTTAACGAACACGCAATGATTAATATTCCACCAATTTTACACATTAACGGTGGAAGAAACACAAGTCCGATAAAAAACATACAACCAACAACGTCTAGGAGTTTTGGCGGGAATCCGATAGTGAGGCGTTGTTGGTTTTATATTATTAGCTCAAACTTGTGTTTCTTCGAGTGTTAATGTGTAATATTGGTGGAATATTAACCATTAAGTGTTCACCGTGCCATACCAAACCGTGCGAAGCCATAACTAAAACAAAAAAAAAAAACACCGTCTAATTTTCGGGATACCACCAAAAACCGACAGGACAATCATTATTGATTGCCGTTGGTTGATTGGCATTTTTATACATTACAGTATTTAGAACTATTTAAAACAAAAAAAATACGCGAAGCTAAAAAAAATTATAAGTGGCACCTGTCACGTCTTTGGAAAGAATTCATGAATGAACGCGAATGTCATATCGTCTGTGCCCACTTTAAATATATAGTCTGTGGTGTATGGTTTCCATGGAAACAAACGTCTTGTCTCCTCTTGTTTCTGTCACAACAAATGCGAAAAGTGAGCGATATTTGAAGTAAAAGAAAAGTTCTGTATTTCCTTACAAATAAAAAGTGTCTCCTAATTTGTGGTTATCGTTCAATTTTCCTAATGAGTTATGTTCCGTTTCTATTGTGTTATTCCTAACTAATTTACGTAATTATGACTTCTACTCGCACCTTCATTTTGAGTACTCTAGGTAAAGTAACTTTCTTACCAAGCATGTAGTAGCCCTCCCATCTCAACTAATAATTAAATTTTATTTATGTCTTTCGACACCAACGTACCTACTGTTGGAAGCATTACCTACCTAAGGTTATGTAATGATCTTGTCTACTTACTTACATTATTAATTATTATCTACCTTAGAAACTTATACCTACCTCAAGTTAATTTGTCTGTGTGCATATGGTCTCCTTATCTGTTGTTTCAGAGCACTTTTATAACAAAAATGATCTAAAGTTGGATGATAAATCAGAGGAAACTCTGTCAGAGTTCATTAATGATTCCCAAATACTTTTAATTCAAAGTTACATTGGCAATGAAGATTACTTACTGATTCATACACAGGTATTATAGTTTGATTTTTTCTAACCACTGTTATAACTGGGGAGTAAGTACTTGGATCGTTTTGGGTCCAAGAAAACTAATATTAAACTATTTATTGATAAGTTGTAGTTCCTATATATACCACATACCTGTAGGGTAGTTTACGCAAGGCTGGGGTAGGCTGAGATGATATGGTGCTCTTGTTTGAGGCACCATTCACAGTTACTTCTACATAAATATGTAGAAGTAACTGTGAACGGTGTTAAATAACCAAGCATAGTCCTATCTCAGCTCATGATCAGTCAAAATTAGAGAGGAAATACATAAAAGTCCCATAATGTACCCAGACTATTATCATAGACAGGCCCACTAACTCTGACTCAATGAAGTAGGTAATTCATTTTATGAAATTATGTGGTTATCTCAGATCCAGGACTGCAAAGATAAAAGCTTGATATTCTACAAAAATTCAGCACATCAGTTGGCTAGTCAAGATGTTGAGACTGGAAATAATATTAATATTATAACTTTGGCCAAAAACCCAGCAGAGTCATTGTACCATACACTGAGACAAGTGTACTCTCCATTGCTTACAGCCGTGAGTATAGATAAGTACACCTATGTACCTGATTAATTTTACTTTTAATTTCTCACTATAATGATATTTCAAAACAATATAGTCCTTAGTAATTTTTGATATGTTTGCAGGAAAATGATGTATACTCCATCAAACTTCAAAAGTACCTCTCAGATTTGGAGTCTATCCTTAGGACCCTGACACAGGATAAGGGTGAAACTAGTATAAACAGTAAGCTCTATATATTATACACAAAATTACTATATATAGTTGTTTATTAAAATGTTGCATTATATATAATTGTTTTCCAGTAATCTTCTCAGTAGATGATGAATTGGAGTATTGGAAGAGTGTTATACAGAAAAAGGAAGGTAGCAAGAAGGAAAAGGAAGCAGCTGCAACATTCAGTCAATTGTTTCAGGATGTTTGTGAGGAAGTAAAGTGAGTTCACTTATGAGATGAATGTGTAGTCCTGAAATCTCATAACATTATGATTTTAAATTTCCCTGAAGAATGTGACCACATTTTAAGATTCATAATAACACGACCACTGTGTACTACAGTTACTAACGTCTAACTTTGTTGTATTCATTTGTTGTTTAATTTTTTGCTGCAGAGTTTTACAGTCAAGCAACATGACTGAAATGAGAGAGGCAGCAGAAAACATTGGAGGTCTACTCGATGATGTATGGCGATCCACATCTGTGCCTTACTCTCAGAGTAGGATGACTCATGTTTTTGACATTATTGGTATGTTGATTGGTAACTTTTACCCAGTATTTAGTAGCCATGAAATAACATATTCACTTTTTACTTTCCAGGACATGTGATATGTTCAACAGTACAAAAAACACTTTCATCTAAAGATATTTGGCAAGTGGATAATGGATCAAAGGACTACGAAATACTGTCACTACTTTCTGAAAGTTTAAAAGTCATACAGACTTGGACAAGTGCATGCAAATCCCTTACTGAGACCTACTGGCCTAATTATGCTCTTCATACTTGGAATGGCAAACCATATGTGCCTCTGTTCTGTCAGAGATTCGAAAGTAGACTGAAAGAAGTAAGAAATAAGGACACCATAAACATAATTATATACACTATTAAGCTTTTATTTAATTAGTAGATACCGTGGAGGTCATATGGAGGTTTAGGTCAAATCTTGGTAGTCATTATTACATAGTTTTAAGTAATATACATATACCTAGCATACAATCACAGTAAAAATGGAATAGCTCCTAGATACCCAATCCAAAAGTTGCCAGTTGTCTGGTAGATGTCGCTTTACGTGATAAGATCACCCATTGTAGGTACGCTATTATTAAATTGGCTTTGGTGTCAATGAGTTGTCTAATATTTTTCAGATACATGATATAAGATTTACACATAACCAGCTGAACAAGCTTCTATCAAAGAACGAAAAGTCCGAGTTGCAAACTGATAAATTGTTCGCTCCATTTGAAAGTAAGCATTTATTAGTGAAACTTTAACTATCCTTATGAGTTTATAGTTCTTCCTTAGTAAATATGTATGAGGAAACTGATAATTATTATCAGTGTTCGCGACAAAGAATAGGACGCCGGAGATACGCCTTTTAAGGTCTCCTCTATTTGTCGAGGGGAAAAAGTGGTAATTATTTAGGCGAAAATACATTTTTACAGATACCAATGTATGGATGTGTAACGGGGCTAATGCGTCTTGGGAGACGGCTGTCTCTAAGTTCGCCGCGAGCCTACGCCCTGCTGAAACCAAAATCGCCGATAAATTGAAACCAAGACTTCATAACACGTCTACAAAACAGGTAAAAACAACTAAGACTTAAAAATTACAAGCCACTTAGGTCCTAGTAGGTATGTTTAATTTCCTTACAAACAATAGATTTTTGTTGCTTGGCAGGCCCATAATAAAAAGAGAAATAAAGTAGATCTACTTGCATCCACTTCCCACTATGAATGAAACTACTATTACTAGCACTTATCACTACGAAATCAATCATTAGGGTTTTCTAGACTTTGACGCCTGAGTTGACCTTATGGCTATGATAACTTTGTCATATTACCAGATGCTTTACGAATTCATGAGATACCGTGCGCTGATCGAACGCCCACTGGTCAAACACGCTCTGAACAACGAGCTGGAGATATTCGTGTCTTCACTGCTGGCGATGCTGAAGGGCATCCAGAGGCAACTGGACTCGGACGAGCCCAACGTCAACATGTACCAACCCCCGGAAATGTCGCCTGTCGTGCACCAAATACAATGGGCTAAGCAAATGGAAGCTAAAGTAAGTACCTAGCCGCAAGAAGGAGTTTTTGGATGAAATTTTTCTTCTTTCTGTACTAGCTAGCGAAAGTCTACCTAGTGCAAAACCACGGCCTGTTTGTCAAAAATCGTTCTGCCGTACCATAGAGAACCTGTTTCACAAAAGTGTAATAATTTCTATGTTTCGATTTCAAATTGATGGCAGCTTTGCAGCTGCAAACAACTCTCTCTTTCACATCATGACACGGCCCTGCACTGGTTCTAGGTAAAAGAAATACAATCGTGCGCCGAAAAGTATTTGTATGAGTTTGAGGGCAGCTCAGAATTACTCAACGTGGCCACGCGATTGTTGAAGGAACTCAAGACAATGTACACGCAGCTACATGAGGAATGGTCCAGGGATTTACAGGTGAGCTAAAGACACTCGATTTTCATTGCCATTTCAATGCCTGTGACGTAGTCGGTGACGGCTACAAAGTGTAAGTTTGCAGGTTCGATTCCCGCTCGGCATATATTTGTCTAACCCACATGTATTTTCCCTAAGTCTGTGTTTTTCGTCAGGCGCAAGCTAAGAACGGCTCGCTTCAGCTGTCCACCGACAAGCCGGTGGTGGAGTTCAGCGGCGAGAGCAAGCTGATGCAGGTGGTGTTCAACCCGCGCCTGGTGTGGGCGGAGCTGGAGGCGCGGGCGCTGGCGGCGCTGGGGCTGCCGCCGCCGCCCGCCGCCGCCGCGCTCGACGCCGTCGCCGCTGCGCTCACCTACGCCAGGGACTTGCAGCAGGTGAGTCTACAACCCGCGCCTGGTGTGGGCGGAGCTGGAGGCGCGGGCGCTGGCGGCGCTGGGGCTGCCGCCGCCGCCCGCCGCCGCCGCGCTCGACGCCGTCGCCGCCGCGCTCACCTACGCCAGGGACTTGCAGCAGGTGAGTCTACAACCCGCGCCTGGTGTGGGCGGAGCTGGAGGCGCGGGCGCTGGCGGCGCTGGGGCTGCCGCCGCCGCCCGCCGCCGCCGCGCTCGACGCCGTCGCCGCTGCGCTCACCTACGCCAGGGACTTGCAGCAGGTGAGTCTACAACCCGCGCCTGGTGTGGGCGGAGCTGGAGGCGCGGGCGCTGGCGGCGCTGGGGCTGCCGCCGCCGCCCGCCGCCGCCGCGCTCGACGCCGTCGCCGCCGCGCTCACCTACGCCAGGGACTTGCAGCAGGTGAGTCTACAACCCGCGCCTGGTGTGGGCGGAGCTGGAGGCGCGGGCGCTGGCGGCGCTGGGGCTGCCGCCGCCGCCCGCCGCCGCCGCGCTCGACGCCGTCGCCGCCGCGCTCACCTACGCCAGGGACTTGCAGCAGGTGAGTCTACAACCCGCGCCTGGTGTGGGCGGAGCTGGAGGCGCGGGCGCTGGCGGCGCTGGGGCTGCCGCCGCCGCCCGCCGCCGCCGCGCTCGACGCCGTCGCCGCCGCGCTCACCTACGCCAGGGACTTGCAGCAGGTGAGTCTACAACCCGCGCCTGGTGTGGGCGGAGCTGGAGGCGCGGGCGCTGGCGGCGCTGGGGCTGCCGCCGCCGCCCGCCGCCGCCGCGCTCACCTACGCCAGGGACTTGCAGCAGGTGAGTCTACAACCCGCGCCTGGTGTGGGCGGAGCTGGAGGCGCGGGCGCTGGCGGCGCTGGGGCTGCCGCCGCCGCCCGCCGCCGCCGCGCTCACCTACGCCAGGGACTTGCAGCAGGTGAGTCTACAACCCGCGCCTGGTGTGGGCGGAGCTGGAGGCGCGGGCGCTGGCGGCGCTGGGGCTGCCGCCGCCGCCCGCCGCCGCCGCGCTCGACGCCGTCGCCGCCGCGCTCACCTACGCCAGGGACTTGCAGCAGGTGAGCCTACAGCCCGGGGGACTTGAATAACCGACTATGGACCCTACGACCCCGAACACGGGCTAAACCTTTCGAAGGGTTTTAGATTAGTCCGTCTGCCACATGTATTATGGTGTTACATTTTGTGCAGGTAGCCTCAACCTCAACACCAGCGAATTGGCTACCCTTTCATTGAGGTACCGATCGAAGGGGTTACCCCTTCATTTTGGTATCCAATTGACGGTCTGACCTCTTCGATTGGGTGTGTTCGGGTATTGCACAGGCATTGATATAAATTAGAACGTAAGTTTCAAATTCCGAACAATAATGGTGACAACTGGGTGAAAATGGCATCTAAAACAGAATTTTACATCAATAAAACATCATCATAAATCAAACGTTCGAAGGGTCTCCGAAATGGTCCCGGGTTTCGACGGCTGCATAGTATTTAGCGACGTAGCCGGTGGCTGTGGTTAGAGTATGCCCCGGCTGCAGGTGGCGTCGTTCCACAACACGCTGGGCGAGCGCATGGTCCCGAGCGCGCGCCCCATGATGCTGCGGGCCGCGCTGGACCTGTCCGAGCTCGTGCAGAACCAGAAGGCGGTGTACTGGGACGACACGGAACAACTCGCCAACTATACGGACAAACTGAAGAAAGCCGTGTTGAATTTGGAATCTCAGGTGAACGAACTTCTTTTGAAATAAAAATACGTGATATAAAAGTAAAACCCAAAGATCCACCTACACGCGTACTTATCGATCAATAATTATTCAAATGATTTGAAAGTTATATTTTTGTTCCCTTAAACAGTATTTTGTGTCTTGAGGTAGGTAACTAGATATATATTTGAAAATTGTCACTTGAAAACAATGAAGTAGAAATATATGTAGTTTTAATCCCGCCAAAAATTCGTCTGATCAATGTTGGCTAGATGACTGATGTCGTAATCTTGTATACTAATAACCCCCTGAAAAAACCTAGCTAATATCCCAAACAGTACTCTACCCCCTAATTATGCCTAAAAATTTTTATGAAAAAACACCGTCCCCTAATAATCCACAAAGCCCTGTGTCCCCTCTAATCTGAAACCCAGTACAAAAAATGACCGAACGTAAAATAAATAGAAACGGCCGACAGGCCGTATCTACTTATTTCACTTCTACCTAACTATCCTATACCGAATATTAATAAAATAAAAAGACTTACTCCCATCCAAGAACCTATCCAACATTGACTGACAGCAATACGACACGTGTTTCGTCTCTACACGAGACATCCTCAGGAGATGTTGACTCTTCGAGCGCTAACAAGAGAGTTTTTGTACTGGGTTTCAGATTAGAGGGGACACAGGGCTTTGTGGATTATTAGGGGACGGTGTTTTTTCATAAAAATTTTTAGGCATAATTAGGGGGTAGAGTTTGGGATATTAGCTAGGTTTTTTCAGGGGGTTATTAGTATACAAGATTACGACATCAGTCATCTAGCCAACATTGATCAGACGAATTTTTGGCGGGATTAAAACTACATATATTTCTACTTCATTGTTTTGAATATGGATTTCCGCAAAGTAACGCCTGATTCTATCAACTAATTATCACTTGAGCAAATTCATGTTGGTTTTGTCAAAGGAAGTAAGAGCTTATAATTGACCGATCAGAACAAAGTATCGGCTCAGTCTACTGGGAATAATCAGCGGCGGCGTTTGTATCTGGGGGCACGGCAGTGCCCCCGCCAAGTCGAGCAAAACAAAAGGCACGGCCGTACTATCCTTTTCTCGAAGCGATTCGGGCCATTTTCGACCCTCTGTAACTTCGTTATGGATAAAACTAGAAGCCTAAATTTTTAGTGGCTAAGAGGGCATCACGTTTACAGATAATAATCCAAGTTACATTAAATTTGAACTAGTAGTTTAAGAATTATTGCACGTCAAAGTTCCTTAATTTTGCTGCCCACTGACTGACTCACCGATCATCAAAATTCTAAGGTACTTCTAGCCGTCCCGCAAGTTTCAAATTTTGAATATAGCTATTGTTTAGCCTATAAACCATGGAAAAATTCTGACATTCCATAATTTTCATCCCGTTTTCTAGATATATGATCTGCATAAATAACTTTGTATTCCCATATAAATCCTTTTAAATTGTATGTGATTACAAAGTTATTTTTACAGTTCATAATTAGACTTCATTGAAATTGAATGAAATGGGTAACAGGGATTAAAAATGAGAAATGGCTTCGAGAAATTCGTCAGTTGAGCGCTTTTTAAAAACTTCCACGATAGATAGAGAGATACAAATCCCTATACTATACCTACCTACACTTTTATAGGTCGAACAAATTCGTTACCTAGGTACATTAAAATAGGTACCTAGGTACCTTATACCTAATACGCATCTGTGGAGACGCAAAGACACTCGTTCATGATAATTTATGAGCATGACCTATGTCGCAAGAGGCCCCGGCCGCACAGGCGCGGGGCGCGCGTTGATGCGTGTTTTGCAAAAAAACTAAATAAAAAAAGAAAACCTACAAAAAGAAATGAGATCCCATCAAAAACATTACATGTACAAAAACGCACAAGTCTCGCAACGCAGTGTACCTATCTGCCGTAAAAAGTTGTGAGATCGACTGTAAACCAAGTCGGTTAACTTATACCTATACCCTACCGGTAACCTATACCTATCTATGGGAGCAGATATATCTTTATTTCTTTAGTAAATAGAGTGGCTTGGCGATTGTACACGGCAGCATAATCTACTAGGCAATCTAAATATAGTCTTCCGTATAGGTGTACTTTCAAACAAATACAAGCACAAAGCGCTTAACATAGATTTATGTTGCCGTGTGCAATTGCCAAGTCACTCTATTTGCTAAAGAAATAAAGATATAACTGCTCCCATAGATAGGTATAGGTAGGTATTGAAGTTAAGGACCTGTAGGCAGCGAGCTTCCGTAAAATGGGCGGTTTTTTGTCAAAAAGTTAAGCTGTAATTACAAATATTTATAAGCCAGAAAAAATACAGTGTATAGCCAAGTGTTTCAGTTAGCTAATAAATCAATAATATTGGACTAAAGTTGTCTAGTATCTTGAGAAAAAAATTCACGAGAAAGGACCCGAAAAAAATCTTTCGTCACATAATGCTCAACATTTTCAGCGACAACTATCATATTTTTTGGAACCATAAAAAAGGCAATTTTATTTTACAATGAAATTTGAATTTTCCAATGAACTGAATCGATTCCGTGCTTCTAAATTAATAAAAACGACGAGAATATGATCAGTTTGAGCGCGTACTAGGCGGCTCAGTACCCGCTACGGCGTTTCAGAGAGAGGACGTATGTCGCTGTTCCTCAAAATTTTCTCGTCGAATTTACTGTTTGTTCTCCAAAAAAATAAAGCAAACAGAATCTCTACATGGTATACAACTGGTTTATTTACTTAGTTGCCGTAAATGACTTCCTTCGACGATTACTAAACTTTTATTATAACCTATAATACTTTGTATTTATTCTCCATTGTGTGTAAAGAATAATGGCTAATATGACTATTCTTGCACCACCTGTAACTGAAATTAGCAGCAAAAACGCGTTTTTAGATTGTTCACTTAAATAAAACTGGGATTTCTTATGATAGTTTGGAGTTAATCAAAGGAGCAGATTATGATTGTATATTAAAATGAAGATGTAGTGAACTTCCGTTTTCCATAATGGCGGATCTGGCGGATGCATATTCTGACGTTTTATTGTTAGCACACTTCCAGTATTCTTTCTGCTCAGCTATGAGCCACTTTTTTCAATGTTTTTGCTTCGCACGATTTGTGCATTTAGTCACAGTCAAATATTATACTGTAAATTCGAAAGTAACACTGTTTCTCTGTTTGTCTGTTTATTTGTATGTTTGTTTGTTTGTTACTTTTTATGGCTAAACGGCTGGACCGATCTCGATGAAATTAGGTATAGAGAGACAACAAAAATGAAAAATGAAATTTGGTAGGTATATGGGAGAAGGAAAGATGAGGACCTGGGGAGATGGGGAGATGGAGAGCAGCAGCTGGAGAGATGAGGAGATGGGAGATCGGAGATGGATGAGGGATGGGAGATGAGATATTGGGAGTTGGGGAAAAAAGCGATGAGGAAATAGGAAGATAGAGATATTGACAGAGACGTGACGTGCCCGATTGATTTACAATAGCATACAAAGTTCACGCATATTGTGTTCTTACTATAGCTGGATTCGATTTAAATGCAGACGAAGTCGCGGGAAACAGCTAGTATTCCATATTTTTACAACCTCGTGGTAAAGTAAATTTACAGTCATAGCCACGATTCAGTAAACTTTACTGAAACTAGCTTTTACGCGCGACTTCATCCGTATATGAAAAAGCAACTGTTTAGAAAATAAATATTGAAGTCTTTGTATCTCTATCCCTGTCCCTGTCCCTTTCCTTTTCCCTATCCTTAGTCTTAACCTTTATATTTTATCAAGAGCCTAAAATAATGAAGTGTCAGATCACCTACTTGAGAAATTATGAATTGCCCATATAAATTTTCAACTCCTATTTATTTGGATTCTAAGATCCCTATTTTTTCTGACGAAAAATAGCCTATACCCATCTCATAGGTCCAATCTTGGTCAAGATTGATTCAGCCGTTTAGACGTGAAAGGATGGCAAAAACTAAAAAAAACCAACAAACACACACACACAGTTTCGCATTTATATGATCTTAGTACGGATGCCTGACACTGGCTAAATGCACAAATCTTTTACTCCGTCATTGTCATTGTCAAAATATACTTATATCAAAAAGAAAATTATGGAAGTGGACTAAAGAGGATGTCTTGTATCAAATGGACTTGACAAACGCGCATACCAGAAGGGACCAACACTAAATAAATTTAATACAACTTATTTAGGTGTGACTCCAATAATTCGTGCGGCATTCTAAATTTGATAGGATTATAGTCAAGGAGGTAATAATTTATGTAATGCTGGCGGTAATAATTCTTTAGGAACGGAACGTAGCATCTCAGACCGCTCGGCCAATCTGACATGTCATTACAGTGTCGAAATAATTGAATGCTTCAGACTAAAGCCTACTAACTATCTAGTAATCTGTGCTAAGGCCACGTGATGCCGTTAGTAAGAGTATAATAATTATGAATTAGCGTTTTCGACTTGCCGTGAGCGCGGAGCCAGCGTGGCGCGCGGCCCGGCCAGGTAACTTTCATCTTCTAAAATACATGAATCGCTCCTATATTAGCGCCTTAACCGACTTGGTTTACAGTCGATCTCACAACTTTTTACGGCAGATAGGTACACTGCGTTGCGAGACTTGTGCGTTTTTGTACATGTAATGTTTTTGATGGGATGTATATTTCGATAATAAGTTGCGTACCGTTAATATAATTTTTATGAAATGTTCATGGAAGCAAAAATGTACAATACGAAAAGCTAAATCAGTCTAGGGGTTGTCACTACAACAACCTATGTAGACAGTACATTTTTTCTTTCTAGATCAGCTCATAGATAACATAGAATTATTTACGTTTCCAGAATACATATTTGACGAGTCATCATGTGGCTATAAGGAATATCGTAGCGAAATTAATGGACACCGAGCTTCTGGCGAAACAGACCGAATGGAAGAAAGGAGTTGCTGACATCAGGGGCATTATAGAAACGGTATTCAATAATATCATTCAGCTATTTTATAAGTAACGTAAATAGGGGTGAATAGGACTCAAGGGGTGAATAACAACTAATAAAAAGACCTTGGCAGGCTCCCAAGGCCCCCACGACTCACGTTTTGAGTGCAATTGCCGATTGTTAATAATAGGTAAGGGCCACCAGTATCAGACGGCAGCATACATTTGATTTGAAAGTTAGTCTCTATTACCCCCTCGAGTCTTATTCAGTATTCACCCCGTTTTACGTTGCTAGTAAGTTTTTTTGTAATGTATTAAGAAAATAATTTTATTTGTCGGTTCGCAGGTGGAAGCGAACGGCTACAAGAACACGGAGCTGTGGAGGTCGCACTGGGACTGGCAGCTGTACAAAGCTCTCGAGTGTCAGTACATCAAGACGCTCCTGTCGCTGCATAAGCATTTCCCGCATGTTAGAGTGGATCTAGTGCTGCGGTGAGTGCGGCTCTGGTGTCAAACAAAGGGGCCACTTAGTCGTAGAATGGCCGGAAAATGTCTAGGTCACACATTTCTAATTCGTGGTTAAGCGTTATCGGAAGTATTTCGGTTCTAGAATATTTAGTCCCGTTGTGCACTCAAATTGCGATATAACAAGGTCTCCATGATCATCATAATAATCAACTCGTATGCGACCATCCGGTCCGGATCGGTGGTTTATTTTCCTCAGAATAATTCTCCGGCATGTGAGTTTCCTCACGATGTTTACCTTCACCGAAAAGTGCGCCCGCACTGAGCACAAGCCGCCGATTGATATAGCTATATACCCACTTATACCCATATTATATGCTTGTACACTTGTATATACCCACACATACAAAGCATAGCTTACAAAAAAAAACAGATTTCGTGCAACGTTGTCTTCCAGTGGGCACACGGTGCGCCTGCAGCCGCCGCTGGAGGAGCTGCGCGCGCAGCACTACCAGCAGCTGCGGCGGCTGGTGGCGCTCCCCGCGCACTTCGTGGGCCTGCAGCCCGACCAGCCGTCCATGTTCGCCGCCATCGTCGACAAGTAAGCCAAGGGAACGGGGTCGGACGATCATTTTTTTAGCTTTTATTATTAACAGTCCAGTGATTTTGTCGGGTCGTGGGGGGTGCGGGTTTTATGCCACGACGATTCGACTATCATCATCGAAGCGAACATAAATCTGTATAAATGTTTTCCGTCCACTTACAACTATATTCATTAGCCTATAAGTGGAAACTTGTAATTGTCTTTCAGTGATATGTTTACAAAAAACCTTAGTTATTACGCCTAGATATAAGTTTTCCTAAAATTACAAAATAAAATAAAATAAATGTAAATTTAATGTTGTTTGTCGGTTCAAGGCATAATTCGGGAACGGCTGGGACCTATTTTTCCTTTTTTTTTCAAATTATGTTTTTCTGATAAAAATAAAATAAAAAAAGTTGCCTAGAAATTGGCTTTTTTTTTAAAATAATATACCTAAATTTAGGAAAAGCTGTATGATCTTTTGAATACGGAGTCGAGGGCATCGCTCTCGGCTCGACCGATGTCCACTGTACCCGCTCGGTGCGCAGACACGGCTGGCTGGGCACCGGCGCGGCGCGGCGGCTGGAGGCGGCGCTGGCGGCGCTGCGGCGGGCGCGCGGCGCGTGGCTGCGGCGCGCGGCGCTGTGCTGCGTGCCCGACCTGCGCGCGCTGTGCGAGGCGCTGCACGAGCCGCGGCACTGGGAGGACAACTTCAAGGCCTGCAAGGCGTACGGGCAGGCCGTCGCCAAGATGACCTTGTGAGTGGACGCCGCTTGGGTGGCGTCGGAAGCTCGACTGTTCAATCGTTTCATTGATTTTTTACTCAATATTTTGATAAAATAAGGTGTACAGATGACAAATTATTATTATTACATATATATTATGGAAACTTCATCGGAGCTGCCATTACCCGTATAGTTTATATGGGAAATTTAAAGATTCTAGGGAACACGTGATGACTGACTTCTTGAACGATACGATCTAACCTAAGTAATCTAAATTTTCATCGACTCACGCTGACATACGCACTACACAGAGAAGTACTACGGCCCGACGGCATACTATCCTTTGTACACCTAATTTTCCAAACGAATTATAAAACTTTTGTCTCGGGATATTTTTATTTTCTTATACAGACATCTGCGTATAGAAACCGGAAAGAACGGAATAGTCGCGAATCTATTAAAAACGATCACTCAGCTAAATTACAATATCCATTTCAGCGAAGACGAGAAGATAGAGTGGATCGTCGTGAGCCCGGCGGCGCTGCGCCGCGAGTTCGAAGCGCAGCCGCGCGCGCTGTGGGCGTGCCTCGTGGCGGCGCTGCAGGACAGCTGCCGGCGCGACGCCGCCGCCGCCGCCGCGCTGGGCGCCGCCGCGCGCGCCGCCGAGCGCCGCGACGCGCCGCCGAGGAACGCGAAGGAGCTGGCGGAGCTCAGCGCGGAGCGGCGCGCGCTGCTGGACCGGATGCCGCAGGTGGGAGTCTCTACAGCCGCCGCGCTGTGGGCGTGCCTCGTGGCGGCGCTGCAGGACAGCTGCCGGCGCGACGCCGCCGCCGCCGCCGCGCTGGGCGCCGCCGCGCGCGCCGCCGAGCGCCGCGACGCGCCGCCGAGGAACGCGAAGGAGCTGGCGGAGCTCAGCGCGGAGCGGCGCGCGCTGCTGGACCGGATGCCGCAGGTGGGAATTTCTTCCACAGGAAAATGTTTGAACACCTTTGGACAGAGTTTTGTTAATTGTGTAGGGTCCGCCGGACTAGGTAGGTACTCTATGGTACTTCTTATGAATTTTGGATTAGATATTTGTCCCATTTTGAATACGATAAATTGACGTTGCCGCTAACAACAAAGGAGTTTTCGGCGCTCGCCATGACGGTGCCTCTTCCATGTAGCTTGCGTAAATGAGATGTACGTAATGCATTCTAGATGGAAATTACAATGGAAGCTCTCAAAAAGAAGGCGCACATGCTGCGAACCTGGGGCGGCGACGCGTCCGCCGACGAAACTGTCAGGGAGTGGGAGAGGGTGCGCGAGCTCATGCTCAGCCAGCAGCAGATGTTCGAACATCAGGTAATGTATGGTCACATTCACTGTCTCACATGTTTCTTCTCTTTCACGCAACGAAAATTGCCCGAACGAGACGTGCCTTAACTCGCCATTTTCGTTCACATATCGATTATCTATCGAATCGCCACCTAATAGGTTCACATGAAAAGTACAAATAAAACGACGTGCCATTTTATACCAAAGTATCGTACCGTTTTGAATCGCAGGCCGAAATAGTGAAGTCCAGTTTGAAAGGCGACTGGGAGAATCTGAACAGTAGCGTGGAGGCGTGGGCTATGCGCTGGAGCCAGGCCGCGGGCCGGCTGGGGCAGGCGCGCGCCGGCTACGCAGACATGTGCGAGCGGGCCCGCTCCGTGCGCGCCGCGAGGGACCAGTGGGACCAGTTTGTGGCTGACCGGGACGACTTGATGTAAGGGATACGCTACCGAGTGGAATTCGTTCTTAATAAAGATATGT
Organism: Hylaea fasciaria; assembly: GCA_905147375.1. Taxonomy (NCBI): domain Eukaryota; kingdom Metazoa; phylum Arthropoda; class Insecta; order Lepidoptera; family Geometridae; genus Hylaea; species Hylaea fasciaria. Next base: position 4,825,124 of record LR990198.1, read on the forward strand.
AAAGAAATTGTGTATTCAAGTGATAAGGATAGATTGATCCAAATACGCCTACCATTTTGCTCTTCAGAAAAGAATGTCAAAAATTTGGTATAGAAATAGAAATTACAAAGATTTGGAGCGAAGCCGAAGAGATGATAACTGAATATTCAAAGCTTTGGAACGTATTCGAAGAGTACAACGCAGGTAAATTTATATCTTATATCTTTAAATGAGCAATTCTTGTATATATATATATATAATTTCGAAAAACACAGTTTATAAAAATAAAATAAAATACCGAGCAAAGCTGTCATCCAGATATTATGAATAAAAAATCTGAAGTCACAAGTATTAATTTTATAAACTCGTAATCGTCAGGAACCTACTCTACTTTATTTTTATTTTACAGACTTTGAATCAATTTCTGGACAAGACTGGATGGTGTTCCAGAAAAAACTTCATTTACTGGATGAATTTACTACCAAATGGAAAGGCAATTTGGAACCTTATACAGTGATCACACTATTCTTGCAACAGGAGCTCGAAAAATATACCGTAAGACGAACAGTCATATAACTTCTACGGATGATTCGCAGATTCGAGGATGTATTCAGTTAAAATATAAGGCAGTTAAACTATCTAGTCGCTAAACTTTTGTTTATACAGATCGTAAGCGCCAGTTACAGTAACTTTTTATTATTTCTTAGAGAACATCATTATGTTGCACCCTAATCTTATCACATTAATATAGCCTTGAACAATTTGAACATGGCTAATAAGTAATTTGATATTAACTTATTCTTTTAAACTGTAACTAACAATGTGTCCAATGGCACTTTTCTTATTGTGTCTATTAAGGGGAAGACACTTTTATATTATTAAGTACTTTTATTTAAGTTACAGTAACTGAGTGCTTTCCACACCACACATCCATGCTACTTGGTGGCATAATATCTCGGCTGGACCCGGTACCAACCCAAGTGGACTCATACAGAAGATATGCTGGCGCATCCTTCTTATTGTATCATTTCTTATAATCTATAGTGCGTGAAGTTTCTCGGAAGAAGTGGAACTTCGTAATTCACTCTCGCTCTGTCTCTTTCTATTCTCCCTCCCCAGGAGCCTTGAACCATTAACGCAACAGTGATTTCATACCCTGACGTGGTAGTGTTAAACGTTTAACGCAACCTTGTTGGAAGTCGCATTTAATTTAATTTTTATTTTTTTAAAGAAACGTAGCCCCACACTAGTATGTTAGAAGTGCGATGCATTAGAAGTTTCACTTCAAAAAGTTTAATTTTCTCTTTACTCAGGATCTGATAACGGTATTGAAGTATATCCGAGGCACCGACTTTACCGACCTACATTGGAGGGAAGTTTATGGTCTTCTTGAAATGGAGTACAAAAAGCCCGACACTTTGCAAGTTAAAGATCTGCTGGCCGTCGCGCCGAACATCAAGAAGCAAATGAAGGCGTTGCAGGTAGGTTGCTTGTAGAGGAATTTTACACTGAACATGACTTTCACCTTCTTAGCGACAAGGCTTTACATCACGGCCCATATCCGCTTGCCGCCTAACATGGGTCTCACCCCTCTTTTGTGAGGAGGGTTAGGCCATAATCAACCACAGATTGGTGGACTACATATATCTGAAATCAATTTCAGACGGACTTTTCCATTGTGTTTGAACACATTGGTACCCGCACTGAAAGAAGACCGGATATTGGAAATTGAATATTTTTCCATTAGAAAAAAAAAATACCAATCTGTTCCGAGTTCTGAGTCCCTCGCGTTGTTTCAGAAAATCTGCGCTTCAGCTTCGAGCGAATCCGCAATAAGGAGCGCGCTCAACGACCTGGAGATATGGTTCGCGGGCGCGCGGTTCGCCGTCGCGTACCACAGCGACCGCGCCCGCCGGCAGACGCCCATCGTTAAAGACTTCAAGGAGATGTTGACTAAAGTTAGTGGAAAATGAGATTTTGAATGAGAAAATGAGGCTTTTGATTTTACTTTAGTGTAACTAAGCTAACTTTAACAGGGATCGACTATGTAAGGTCACTGAAAATATGGCTTTCAGAATTTTTTGTTTGTACATTCGACGCTAAAGACGCCGACGATGCCGTACCTAATAACGATGCCGATGATAATTCTAAAATGTATTATTTTTTTGTTTGTTGAAACACGCCGCGCAACTAATAGGGATTTTCTTACTTCAATAACATTGATCCATAGACGCATGCTTAAAGATCTATTCATTTTGTCAGATCGAAGAACAACAATGGGTGGTATCTTCGCTGAGCGGCGGCGCGGATGCGTGCGCGGCGTGGCAGGCTCGCCTGCGCGCCGCGCGCCGCCTCGCGCGGGCCGCTGCGCACGCGCAACGCAGGTCAGTACGCCGACAGTGGGCGGTGTCGGCGCTGAGCGGCGGCGCGGATGCGTGCGCGGCGTGGCAGGCTCGCCTGCGCGCCGCGCGCCGCCTCGCGCGGGCCGCTGCGCACGCGCAACGCAGGTCAGTACGCCGACAGTGGGCGGTGTCGGCGCTGAGCGGCGGCGCGGATGCGTGCGCGGCGTGGCAGGCTCGCCTGCGCGCCGCGCGCCGCCTCGCGCGGGCCGCTGCGCACGCGCAACGCAGGTCAGTACGCCGACAGTGGGCGGTGTCGGCGCTGAGCGGCGGCGCGGATGCGTGCGCGGCGTGGCAGGCTCGCCTGCGCGCCGCGCGCCGCCTCGCGCGGGCCGCTGCGCACGCGCAACGCAGGTCAGTACGCCGACAGTGGGCGGTGTCGGCGCTGAGCGGCGGCGCGGATGCGTGCGCGGCGTGGCAGGCTCGCCTGCGCGCCGCGCGCCGCCTCGCGCGGGCCGCTGCGCACGCGCAACGCAGGTCAGTACGCCGACAGTGGGCGGTGTCGGCGCTGAGCGGCGGCGCGGATGCGTGCGCGGCGTGGCAGGCTCGCCTGCGCGCCGCGCGCCGCCTCGCGCGGGCCGCTGCGCACGCGCAACGCAGGTCAGTACGCCGACAGTGGGCGGTGTCGGCGCTGAGCGGCGGCGCGGATGCGTGCGCGGCGTGGCAGGCTCGCCTGCGCGCCGCGCGCCGCCTCGCGCGGGCCGCTGCGCACGCGCAACGCAGGTCAGTACGCCGACAGTGGGCGGTGTCGGCGCTGAGCGGCGGCGCGGATGCGTGCGCGGCGTGGCAGGCTCGCCTGCGCGCCGCGCGCCGCCTCGCGCGGGCCGCTGCGCACGCGCAACGCAGGTCAGTACGCCGACAGTGGGCGGTGTCGGCGCTGAGCGGCGGCGCGGATGCGTGCGCGGCGTGGCAGGCTCGCCTGCGCGCCGCGCGCCGCCTCGCGCGGGCCGCTGCGCACGCGCAACGCAGGTCAGTACGCCGACAGTGGGCGGTGTCGGCGCTGAGCGGCGGCGCGGATGCGTGCGCGGCGTGGCAGGCTCGCCTGCGCGCCGCGCGCCGCCTCGCGCGGGCCGCTGCGCACGCGCAACGCAGGTCAGTACGCCGACAGTGGGCGGTGTCGGCGCTGAGCGGCGGCGCGGATGCGTGCGCGGCGTGGCAGGCTCGCCTGCGCGCCGCGCGCCGCCTCGCGCGGGCCGCTGCGCACGCGCAACGCAGGTCAGTACGCCGACAGTGGGCGGTGTCGGCGCTGAGCGGCGGCGCGGATGCGTGCGCGGCGTGGCAGGCTCGCCTGCGCGCCGCGCGCCGCCTCGCGCGGGCCGCTGCGCACGCGCAACGCAGGTCAGTACGCCGACAGTGGGCGGTGTCGGCGCTGAGCGGCGGCGCGGATGCGTGCGCGGCGTGGCAGGCTCGCCTGCGCGCCGCGCGCCGCCTCGCGCGGGCCGCTGCGCACGCGCAACGCAGGTCAGTACGCCGACAGTGGGCGGTGTCGGCGCTGAGCGGCGGCGCGGATGCGTGCGCGGCGTGGCAGGCTCGCCTGCGCGCCGCGCGCCGCCTCGCGCGGGCCGCTGCGCACGCGCAACGCAGGTCAGTACGCCGACAGTGGGCGGTGTCGGCGCTGAGCGGCGGCGCGGATGCGTGCGCGGCGTGGCAGGCTCGCCTGCGCGCCGCGCGCCGCCTCGCGCGGGCCGCTGCGCACGCGCAACGCAGGTCAGTACGCCGACAGTGGGCGGTGTCGGCGCTGAGCGGCGGCGCGGATGCGTGCGCGGCGTGGCAGGCTCGCCTGCGCGCCGCGCGCCGCCTCGCGCGGGCCGCTGCGCACGCGCAACGCAGGTCAGTACGCCGACAGTGGGCGGTGTCGGCGCTGAGCGGCGGCGCGGATGCGTGCGCGGCGTGGCAGGCTCGCCTGCGCGCCGCGCGCCGCCTCGCGCGGGCCGCTGCGCACGCGCAACGCAGGTCAGTACGCCGACAGTGGGCGGTGTCGGCGCTGAGCGGCGGCGCGGATGCGTGCGCGGCGTGGCAGGCTCGCCTGCGCGCCGCGCGCCGCCTCGCGCGGGCCGCTGCGCACGCGCAACGCAGGTCAGTACGCCGACAGTGGGCGGTGTCGGCGCTGAGCGGCGGCGCGGATGCGTGCGCGGCGTGGCAGGCTCGCCTGCGCGCCGCGCGCCGCCTCGCGCGGGCCGCTGCGCACGCGCAACGCAGGTCAGTACGCCGACAGTGGGCGGTGTCGGCGCTGAGCGGCGGCGCGGATGCGTGCGCGGCGTGGCAGGCTCGCCTGCGCGCCGCGCGCCGCCTCGCGCGGGCCGCTGCGCACGCGCAACGCAGGTCAGTACGCCGACAGTGGGCGGTGTCGGCGCTGAGCGGCGGCGCGGATGCGTGCGCGGCGTGGCAGGCTCGCCCGCGCGCCGCCTCGCGCGGGCCGCTGCGCACGCGCAACGCAGGTCAGTACGCCGACAGTGGGCGGTGTCGGCGCTGAGCGGCGGCGCGGATGCGTGCGCGGCGTGGCAGGCTCGCCTGCGCGCCGCGCGCCGCCTCGCGCGGGCCGCTGCGCACGCGCAACGCAGGTCAGTACGCCGACAGTGGGCGGTGTCGGCGCTGAGCGGCGGCGCGGATGCGTGCGCGGCGTGGCAGGCTCGCCTGCGCGCCGCGCGCCGCCTCGCGCGGGCCGCTGCGCACGCGCAACGCAGGTCAGTACGCCGACAGTGGGCGGTGTCGGCGCTGAGCGGCGGCGCGGATGCGTGCGCGGCGTGGCAGGCTCGCCTGCGCGCCGCGCGCCGCCTCGCGCGGGCCGCTGCGCACGCGCAACGCAGGTCAGTACGCCGACAGTGGGCGGTGTCATTATGTACATTTTTGAATATGGCGACGCTGACGCTCAATAAATCATTAATTATTTAACAATACATTATCTCTAGGTACCTATGTAATGTTACAAAACGCATGCATAATTGCAGACCCCGGCAAAGTTAAAGGGACAATAATTATACCTACTATCCATAATGCTCTATAAAATCATAGCATTAGCCACGGTATTTCTTTAGGCGTTCTTCAATCGAGAACTTAATAAAGGTATTCAACGTCATAGTTTTACATTTCACCTTTGGTCCAACGCCGCTCCACACCGCTTATTACAAAACCTTGCACCGATCATCTTGTGTCTAGATGTTATCTCATTACAGTTTTATAAAATCGTTTTATAAAAAAAAAAAGATGATGAACAGGCTAGTACAACCTATGGTTACAAATTCATAATAATAATCTAGTCTACTCTACTGATGTATCATGTCTATCTTCCTGTAATCTAGCCTGGTGAATCCGCAAATGGTTCTCAACATCTGCTAGACACATGTGCAGGCTTATGTCAGACGCTGAATTGGGCGAACACAATTATATAGATACGTTGTATGATTTTATAAACGAAGCGTTATAGAACCAACACTTGGTTGTCTAGAGTCAATTGGTTAGGCCATGCATGAGCGAATGAATGCGTAGTTAATCTCGCGTCACCTTTCAATGTCGCTACCAGCAGGCAACTTCGAGCATTTAGGTAGGCAACGATCCTTAAATGCTTGCAGCATTCGTTAGATTAGATAAGAAACACAAAGAAGCTCAAGAAACTTCCACGAGTTTAAATTGTTATGAACCGTTTACAAATTCATTTATTGCCACCAATTATTATTATGGGTATGAAAGTATATACACCCGACGTATGAAATACTGTAGATCAATCATCAGATATGTTTTTGAATGGAAGCATGATAATAACTTTTCCGGAATCAGATTTTTTAACTCATTGTCTAGTTGGTCTAGTCTAGACTAGAATAATAATAAAATATAATAATAAATAATAAAATATCAACAGTAGCAGTCAAATTATAATTAATAAAAACCGTTTAAACATACGATATAGGATACCTACATTGTTGTGATTCCGATTACGGATGATGAAAAATATCATACACGTAAAAACGAAAATCACATTTTCGAAAAATATATAAATTTAATAATATTATGTTGGCAGCCTAGTGGGCGAACGTCCGCCTGCCAAAGCAGGAGATGGCGAATTCAAATCCCAGTGCGAGAACGTACCAATATACTACATTTATATATATACGTATTTATTACTCGCTTTTCGGTGAAAGAAAACATCGTGACGGAACCATGAACCAGCCTGAGAATTATTTCGCAGGCATGTATTCCACCAATCCTGACCTGGCCCCCTAACCCTCCTCAGAAAAGTGAGGGGATGCTGTACTGTCCCGATGAACCCGAATTACAGGCTTATTATGTTAGAAACCCTGTTTCTTTTAACCTTAGTAATGTCAGTTAACAATGCGTCTAAGTTAAAATAGCTGTAAACTAGCGAGTTTTTTTTTCTTATCGTATCAAAAACGGACATTCCTTACACGGCAACAGCAAGATAAGCATTGTTTGAATCGCGAGTTTATCTTAGTGAACTTTGACATTATAACCGCCTTTAGAGAATGAACCCTTATCGCCACGAAAGCGTTCATTCACTGTGATGACGACCCGCTGTTTTGTAAAATTATTCAATGTAAGGTCCAAATTTACCATATTTTATTGCCTACATATATTTTTTGTCAATTATATTTTGAATCAACACATCCAGTATCCACTATAATCTTTTATATAATTTATTGGTTGTATTATCAGATAGATTCTATCTGATAATACAACCAATAAATAGCACTAGTCGAAAAGTTGACGACATAACTTTGTAAACTAAAAGCGTGTCGCATATTATAATTATATCCGATACAAATAATATACGTTTGATGTAGTATTACCTCTCAAGGTTACTTCAATTTTGGGGAAGTGGTACCTAAATCAGAAATGTATCTAGGTACCTATAATCGTTTCATAATCAGCTCTTCACCAATCGTTTGTATATCGAAAATGAAGTAACCAAATAATATATTATGCATATTCAAAAGTTTATTTTACATACAACAGACTTTACGTAGGTATATTATGCATCGTCTTCAGGTGGCGAACTATCTTCGTCTGAGGACGAGTCCAACAACCTTTTATAATCAGCTTAAGCAAATTTGCCTAAGCTTATTATAAAAGGTTGTTGCTCTCTTATGTTCTCGAAAGCAACATCTCTGTCCCAATCCGATAAGTCTAATATAGCCAATTCAATAAATCGATGATACATCGATCCTACGTACCGATTAGTGTCAAAATCGAATCGATAGTTGAAATGTTCCGACGCAGCAAGATTTCCCTTTAGTATCTACTTTGATAAATTATTCGCAAAGAGTAACTTTTTATACTGGAGGTTTATTCGTTTTGTAGTGCAAGTACCTATATTATGGGAAACTTTTATTTAGTTTCGCAAAGCCCGAGCAATGTAGGTAGCTAGGTATCTACTATGTACATACTAGTAACTAGGATAAATATGTTAATTTTCAGCGATTTATTATTTCTAATTTGACACAGATAAGAGGTTATCGCTACTGTTGTAATTGTAACGAGTTATCTGTTTAGTTAAAAGAGGCCTCTATTTATATAAAAGTATATCTATAAACCACCATCGTGAACTCGCCATTGAATTAAAATTTATTTGAATTAAAAAATGAAAGTGGTTGAACTTGTAGGGAAGCCGGAATGACATCCAATCCACCAGCCGCAATATTGTTTTTCAATTTATTCGCACGATTTAATTAGGCAGTAAATATCCAAATGGCGACAATATCATCAACGTTCGACACCCTTTCCGCGCGCAATGAAAGTAGTAGGTATATATTACTTTTATAAAAGCTTGTCTAGATAAATAGGTACATCCCTAAGTATCGTATTTTTTTAATAAAGTCGCCAATCGCGTTAGCCGGTCTTTCTGTGCAAAAATATTAGCTCGGAACTCAAATAATTTTTAATTACTCAAATAACTGTAATTTGTGTCATAAACGAACAGAATAATTTTATTATTAGTTGTACTTGTACCCAAGTAAATGGTGTACCTATTTTGCTTGTGGATAGGTACAGGGTCAAGATGAAATGAGGCCATTTTGTGTGTTCGGTCGCTAGTCGTTGATCGCGAGTTTGCTATCAGCGGATGCGTAGGGCGGAAGGACGGCTGGCGGGGCGGCGAGGCGGTGGGGATACGCGGCTTGGCTGGTCGAATGTGTAGAATGGTTGTCCATCGTACCCAAAACTAATGACGTGTGTTAAAACCAATTAACAAAATAGATTTTTCACACCGCATGCTCAAAAAGGCTGTCAGATAAGCTCAGCTTAGCGAGAGCAAACGAGTTTGTTGGGCACTAGGGAGTGAAAGTAGTTTTTTTTTAATTTGTGCTCGCTATTATCGACAGGCTGAAGATTCGACTTTTCAATTTTCCATTTTGACATAATTACCTAGAAAAAAAAGAAGAGTATCTTAATGTAACTTTAAAAAGTTTGTAATTGCCGCCTATAATCTGTAGGTGTGTGTAGAATTTTGACAACAATGCAAATTGGTTTTAATAGATTGAATTTGGTTATTTATTTATCTGAAAGTAAACGTGACTATTTTCGAAATATTCTTAGCTTTTTTTAATTGTATACCTACTTATTATATTTCTCGCAATCTTGGTGTGAAAAATTGTGTGTTTTACGCGGGTCTCAAACGACTCACTCATACTCGATTCTATGTGCCACACTGGCTACGCTCGTGAGGCAAAACATCGAGTAAAGAATGAGTCGTTTTCGACCCTTGTAAAACAAACTACTATAAATGACTTGATACGTATTCCAAATTAATATACTAAGTACTTGGATCAACAAGACCGGCAGCTATTCCTACCTTTATGGGGCGCGAACTTTATTTATGGAGCGTGTGCTTTCATCATCCTTACTCAACTTGTATGTACTATACAGTAATGCTTATCTACTGTGAACCGGTTCAGCGGTAATGATTTCTTCATTGAAAGCTCATGCATGACAGACAACCCATCACTCGCGCATAGTATAGTGCGTGACTCATACGCACAACATCTACATAACATAATATTATTATGCATATAGTAATAATAATGATGTCATTAGGTAGTAAAAAAGGAAGAATAAAGAGAGCGGGCATACAAAAGGTAGCTATTTAGTAATCTGTGACAAAAGACCGAGACTAGGAAGTCTGTTACCATAATAATGACCAAAACAAAAAGCGCATCCCGAAACGCGTCGTTATTTTTGTTGCTTAGTGCTCGTTTCTGAGAACAGAGGGGAGGCGCGGGCGGGAGCGGTCGTCGCCACGCGCAGGGCCGCATTAAGGTGCTCCGTTCCATTTTTTTACTTGCTTAACAGAATGATGGAAGTTGCGGTCACTCAGACAAAAAATCTATGTGGTTTAATCTCTGTAATATAATTTTCAGGGTTTTGCATCTGTTACATACAAAAATATTTTTGTAGGGAACCTAAAAATGGTTTAGTAACCCTAGTACTAAAAAAAATCGATGTATAGATTTCGGCCTCGCTTGTTTTGTTTGTCATGGCGATGGTGGTCCCAGGCGCCCTGATGTAAATAATGAAGCATCCATGACAGTTCAATACCACAATTTGGTTATGATACCTAAGATATTTTATGATAACTTTTAATTGCATGAAACACATGTTGACCTACAATTAAACTGTAAGTTAGGCATCGGGTTTTACCACGTGGGTGTACAAAAATGTTGAGATGAGAGGTGGAGCTTTTCGTCTTCGCCTGTCATTGATTTAAAAAAGATAGCGCCGGGTGAAGTTCGACCCTGACTAGGGCCGGGGGAGCAGTGCGGGGAGCGCGGCGCGAGAGTGGAGCGACAGGCCCGGCAGTGCAGTGAGCGGCGCGCGGAGAGCCCGTACCGCGCCATGGCTCTGCGCGTTTTGTTTATCGCGACGCTTATCGCCGGCGGCGGCGCCGTGTACCACGACCGCCAGCGCGCCGACCCGCGGCTGAACGCGCGCGCCTGCGACCTCAGCTCCTGCTATCCCGCCACGGGCAACCTCCTCATCGGGCGCGAGTCCCGCCTCTTCGCTTCGTCGACTTGTGGCACCCGCGGCAGTGAACGTTACTGTATCGTGTCCCACTTGGAACCGAAGAAGTGTTTCAGGTGCGAATCTACCAACAGTACGCTCCACAATCCTCATCTCAATCACAGAATACAAAATGTCATCGCTAAATACTACCCCGGAACGAGGAACAAGTCGTGGTGGCAGTCTGAAAACGGAAAAGAGAATGTTACGATACAGTTGGACATGGAAGCGGAATTTCATTTCACTCATTTGATAATTCAGTTCAAAACGTTCCGACCGGCGGGCATGCTAGTGGAGCGGTCTTTCGACTTCGGAAAGACTTGGCGCGTATATCGTTACTTCGCGCATAATTGTGATGACTTCGATGTTCCCGAGGGCGATCCGAGATCTTTGACGGAAGTTATTTGTGAATCTCGTTATTCAAAAGTAGCGCCGTCCACCGAGGGCGAAGTCATATTCAGAGTTTTGCCGCCTAATATAAACGTTACCAACCCTTACTCCGAAGAAGTGCAAAATCTACTACGAATGACGAATCTTAGAATAAATTTCACCAAATTGCATACACTTGGTGATGACAAATTAGATAATCGAGCTGAAATTCAGGAAAAATACTATTATGCTATTTACGAAATGACTGTGCGGGGATCATGCTCTTGTTATGGTCACGCGTCTCGTTGTTTGCCGATGCCCACAGTGGAGTCCAAGAACGACATGGTGCACGGGCGTTGTGAGTGCACACATAACACCAGAGGATTAAATTGTGAATATTGTGAAGATTTCTACAATGATCTACCATGGCAACCTGCAGTGGGCAAAACTTCTAACATTTGTAAAAGGTGTACGTGTAATAATCATGCGGCAACGTGCCATTTTGACCCTGCAGTTTATAATAAAACAGGAAAAATTAGTGGTGGTGTGTGTGATAATTGTCAGCATAATACAATGGGTGTGAACTGTGAGCGATGCAAGCCAAAATTCTATAAAGACCCTAGTTCGGACATACAAAGTCCTGAAATTTGTAAACCGTGCGATTGTGATCCTGAAGGCACGACGGATCAACAGATCCTTTGTGATGATGAAACTGACATAGTTAACAGCAAAACTGCTGGTCGCTGTTTGTGTAAATTGAACGTGGACGGATCCAGATGTGATAGATGTAAGGACGGCTATTGGAACTTTGATCCTCTAAACCCAGAAGGTTGTGAATCGTGTACCTGTGATAATTTGGGTACTATAAATGAAAGAGGATGCGATGCTGCCACTGGAATCTGCTTCTGCAAGCGTCACGTCACTGGGAGAAATTGTGATCAGTGTTTACCGGAATTCTATGGTCTTTCTGACAGTGACGACGGATGTCTACCTTGTGACTGTGATCTGGGTGGATCGCTAGATCGCGACTGTGATGTAATAACAGGACAATGTAAGTGTCGTCCTAATGTTATAGGACGCCGATGCGATCAGCCTATTCAAAACTTCTTTATCGGAGCTCTCGATTCAAATGTTATCGAAGCAGAGTCCAGTCAGTGTGATTCTCAAATTGACGAAAATGCTATTCAAAGTCAGATATGTCATGTTGTGATAAGAGAAAATTTCCCAGACGGTAGAAAAGAATCATGGTCAGGTCCTGGTTTCATGAAAGTTCCAGAAAGTAGTACGTTAGTTTTTAACATTAATAATTTGAAGAAAAGCATGAATTATAATGTGCTAGTTAGATATGAACCTCAGTTGCCACAAAACTGGGAAGAGGCTACAATATTGGTCAAAAGACTTTCGCCTATCGGCTCAGGTTCACCATGCGCTAATGTCCGCCCAGAAGATGATTCTGTTCGCACTAAATTACCATCAAATCTACGAAGTGTCTTAGTGAGTCCTCCTTTGTGCTTGGAAAAAGACAAGGAGTATGAAATCCGTATATATTTAGGTCGACAAAACGGAATTAGTTCCAATACTAGAGCATCTATTTTAATTGATTCAATTGTACTCATACCATCATTTAATGACTTACCATTTTTAGCTATCGGTAGCGAAATGAGAGATGAATTTGAAAGAAATCACTGTGGAGACGCTTATTATTATGATTTAAATAGGGAAAAGAATGTTCCTGATATTTGCAAAAAATATCACGCTAGTATTGGATTCTTTATTAGAAACGGCTCGCAGTCTTGTGAGTGTGACCCCACAGGGTCCAAGAGCCACCAGTGTGATCCGTATACTGGGTTTTGCCAATGTGTGGAAAATATTGTTGGAGCTAGATGTGACCGTTGTGCACCGGGCACATATGGTTTTAATAAATTTGGCTGCAAACGCTGTGACTGTAATAGTATAGGTTCTCTTGACAACTTCTGCGACGCAACAAGTGGTCAATGCAAATGTAGAGCTAATACGTATGGACGTGCTTGCGATTTATGTCAACCAGGATATTTCAATTTCCCTAACTGTCAACAATGTGATTGCAATGGGCACGCTGTTGAATGCGACGATAAAACAGGGGCATGTAGAGAATGCAGAGATTATACTGAGGGCCGCCGATGTGAGAGATGTGTTGAAGGATATTATGGTGAACCGCGACTCGGTATTAATATACCGTGCAGGCCCTGTCCGTGTCCTGGTGTGAAAGGAGACCTAAGTAAAAGTAGCCATGCTGACCGTTGTGAGTTGGATTCAGAATCAAAAGATGTTGTTTGTGAGTGCAAAGAGGGCTATGCTGGATCACTATGTGATGTTTGTGCTGATAACTATTATGGTGACCCAGTAAGAGATACTTGTAAGAAATGTGAATGTAATGAAAATACAGATATCACTAAACCAGGTAATTGCGACCCCTACACTGGAAAATGTTTACAATGTCGGTATAACACAGCTGGCGATCACTGTGAAATTTGTAAAGAGGGATACTATGGTAATGCTTTAGAAAAGTCTTGTTACGAGTGTAACTGCTCCCGACTTGGCACTAATTTTACCACTGGAAATTGTAATGGCATCACTGGACAATGTCCTTGCTTCGCCAATGTAAAAGGAATAAACTGCGATCAATGCACTGAAAATCATTGGCGAATTGCACTCGGTAAAGGCTGCGACCCATGTGAGTGTGATCCTGTTGGTTCCATATCACCTCAATGTAATGAATACATCGGTAAATGTAATTGCAAACCAGGTCACGGTGGACGACAATGTGATCAATGCCAGGAAAATTATTGGGGTAAACCTGACATAGAATGTCATAAATGTGAGTGTGATTCAGATGGTTCAGTTGTCAAGCAATGCATGCGAGAAAATGGATCTTGCATATGTAAACCAGGAATTGGAGGATACAGGTGTGACATGTGTGCAAGAGGCTACCTTGGACAAGCTCCTGACTGTTACGCATGCGGGGAATGTTTCGATAGTTGGGACAAAATTATTAATGATTTACGCACTCAAACTGAATATGCAATTGGAAATGCTAGTAAAATAAAACTAGTTGGTGCTACGGGAGCTTACACAAGAGATTTTGATGAAATGACAAAAAAACTAGCGGATGTAGAAAATTTGCTTCTAAGTGCCAAAACAGGTCAAACTACAGTTAGTGAATTGCTTTCCAACGTGACTAATTTACAAAGTCTCTTAGATAACGCTGATAAGAAAGTTAAAGACAGTAATGATAATCTTAATGCAGTAACATCTAAAATAAACCTCCGTAATGTTACTTTGGATGGCTTACGGTCTAGTATTGACCACTTAAAATCAAAAACTACTGAATTGAGAAACAACGCTACAAAACTACAGGAAGCCAATTTAGAAGGAGCTCTTAATTTGACTCGAGAAGCTAAACAAAGAGCTCTTAAGGCGGCTGATGATGCAGAAAATGTTCAAACAGTAATATCAAATACAGACAGACAAATTAAAAATACTGATCGTCTTCTTGAACTACAGTATAGCCATTTCAATAGCACTCAGAATGAAAATGATAAAAAATTGAATGACTTAACTACACAGCTGCGACATTTGGAATCACAAATACCGAAACTAAATGAAAAAATGTGTGGCCAAGAAAGTGATTCTTGTGACATATGCGGTGGTGCGGGTTGTGGAAAATGTGGTGGAATTTCTTGTGATCAAGGAGCGGTGACAAAAGCTGAACAAGCTCTAGATTTCGCCAACAAAACAGAGCATAGAATCAAAGAACACGAGTTAACTGCAGAAGATTTATTTAGATCAATATCTCAAGTCAAACAAGACACAGTCGCCGTACGCTCCAGGGCAAATGATTTCCGTCACAAAGCACATGAATTTAAAACATCAGCCGAGAGAATAACAAATGAAAGTCAAGATCTAACAAGTGAATTGAAAGAATTTCTTTCCAATACATCTAACACACCAACAGATGTAAGGACTTTAGCTAACGATATTCTTAATCTATCAATTAGGATCGAACCTAAAGAAATAACTGAACTTTCGCAACGTATAAACTCCTCTGTATCACAACTGACAAACATTGAAAATATAATTACTGAAACTAAACCGGATTTAGAAAGAGCTAAAGCCTTAAAACAGAATGCCACCTCAGTCAATAAAGCCGCGAACTTGACGCTAGAAATGGCTAATAAAGTTTTAGAAGCATTAGACGAAGCCCAAGCTGCACAAGATGCTGCTGTAAACGCTATCGATAAGGCTAATAGAGATATCGAAGCAGCCAGAGGTGATTTGATACCTATAGCCGGAGAAACTGAAAAGGCTCAAAAGAAAGCCAATGAAACTAAAGATGAAGTTGAGAAGTTACGCTTACGTCTATCAGATTTGCAGAAAGATATATTGAAAATTGAAAGCGATGCAGAACAAGTAAAACAAGAGGCAAACGATGTTGTGGATCGCGCTGAAAACGCTGAACAAAAAGCGCGCGAACTCCGTCAAAACTTTAAACAAACCAACATGTCCCTCGCAGAACGTGCCAGTCAAACTTTAAACTCGAGAGAACGTGCCCAATTTTTGCTAACCCGTGCCACCAGACTTGCTAGTGACACTCAAGTGCAACTCCAACTCTTAGCTAACATGGAAACACTGTACAATGACCATAATGAACAACTAAATCTCCTCGAAAGGGAAATAGGTGACCTAAATACGCAAATGAATTATTACCTCTCTGAAATATCAAAACGGTCCGATAATTATCGGTCCTGTACTACGTAAAAGTATCACGTCGAGCTTATAATGAAGTTATATATCATTTCTAAACGGTTATACTACTCCGTGTGTGCCATATTTAATCTGTAACTTGCAGTGTTAGTCATATCGTAAAAGTTATGTAGTTAGACTACATACACACAGCGTTTATATTATTGCAATAAGCGGTTGTAAACAAAAGTCGCATGATTGCTACATTATATTTTAAAGCTGCTGTCCTAACACCGTGTGTCAAGCATAATAAACACAATATTATTCATATCGATATTACTTGTCACATTGAAGTTTAATTATGTTTTATTTATGTATCCAATGTGGCTAAACCCTAATAAAATTAACGGGAAGGTGTACCTACTGTTGTTTGTTCCGTAAACATATCCGACACTGTCATACTATTATGAAATATAAGTAAGTAAGCCTTTACTCAGAACAATGAACGATAGTGTATTAATTTTGATAAAGTTAATGTATATCTAAAAAGTAACGTTGCTAAGTAGGTACTAGTAAAAGAAACTAGACTAATGAACATAATATTTTTACTTATAATAATTATGTGTGTGTAATCGTTGGCTTTGAATGCTATAATTATTAATAGTAAGTAAATTAAAGAACTCCTGTTGTTCCTATTACTTTGAAACCTTTTGAGAAATAATACATTTTAGTGTTAATAAAAGTGTATTTTGGTGCGCCCGGAACCTATACCATTTGGCATTTATAGCAAAGTATGCACACACCTCTACTCTGTAATATTGTATTGTTTGGATGAATGTAAGTGGGTGGATGTAGTATATTTATAAATATTTTTTTGCTTTTAATACCTTATTTCCAAAGAATTTCTGTTAGTTTGAATAGGGCGGCATCTGTTAATATTTAAGTAATAATAATTTTACTTATTTAAGAATTATTACATACTACCTATTGTTTCAATAAATCATAATTGTACCTATGAATCATGTCGAAAATGTGTTTTTATAACTCCTATTTTCTGGAACTAGGCCCTTACTCGTTATGACCATTCAAACATAACGCGACGCGTAACGGTTCTTCGTGGAATCATGTTTATAGAACCTTATGACGTCACACGTTTTCTGCAAGGATTTGCAAGCGGCATAGCAAATACTGGCCCTGTTTTTGATCACAAAAATCTCAATTAAAATAAATGTTAGTAAAGCTTTTTTAAACTAAAACAGCCATATTATAATTTAAACGCCGATGGGTATACCTAGATTTTGAGGTTATATTTAAGTAAATTTACTTAATTTATAGGTAAAACATAGTGCAGTTGTAATATTAGTAGATAATTCCTTTCATAAGGCCCCAATACTTAACTGTTTAATAAAGTTGTTTAATTTTACCAGGATTCCTGTGTTTTTATTTATTCTACCCAAGTAATATAGGTAGGTAGTTAAATAAAATATGATTTTATAGGTAATATAATTAGAGATTTTTCGGATATATGTATGTATATAGGTATACTGTGAGTAGGTATGTATACCTACCTATGCTAATTTACCTCATTGTATTAGAACTGCGCAGGTTTGAATGTTTTATTAAATCTTCACTCCAAACGGCTTAATTTTGATGACATATAAAATATGGTAGGTAGATGGTTTAGGCACTGTATTAACATTTTTATAAGCTTCTTTGGATATCCGAAAAATAAACGGTGTCTGTGAGATAATAATAGTATACGATGGTGAAACCGCGAGGCGCAGCTACTTTTAAATAAATACTATAAAAAAATTTAAAATACATATTCTCGAATTTGTGTATGAAGGTATATTTTTTGCCGAATTAATACTACTAGGTATTTAATCTAATCTGTGCCACCAAGCGTTACTTGGTGGGAAGCTGTAATATACTAATTAAGATCTTTGTAAAACGTAACGACTGTAGAAAAAAACTATGAACTTCTGAAACATACGAATAATTTGCGGGTAACAATACTTGCATACAAACAGTCACGCCTTTTTCCCGTTGGGCTAGGTAGAGACTACATGTTTCCACATGCTACGATCCTGACACACCTCTTTCGCTTCTCTTCCACTTTCATTAGTCTCTTCATACATGCTCGCCGCGGTTATAGGCCGGTTATACATTATAGGTAAAATATATTATTTCTATAGCTTACATAATGGTTTATATGATCGGCTCGGCTGTATAATAAAACCAGATAATACTTAGGTAGCGAGCGGCGCGGCGTGACACCACTATTTAAATATTCCAGATGGTTGTATCTGGAACCGATTCTGTCTAACGACGACGGCGATCTCGCCGCGAAGTTCCGCAAGGTAGACCAGGGCTTCAGGCAGGTGACGCGTATCCTGGAGTCCGACCCTCGGCTGTCCGCGTTGCTGCAGTCCACGAGGCTGCAGCCGATGCTGGACTCTATATCTGAACAGCTGCTCGCTTGTCAGACAGCCCTCAACCAATATATCGATGCAAGTATATTACAATTTTGTTGACACAAATTATATGGTAGTGGGAAAAATATAAATTTTGAGATTACCTAGGTATATTTTGAGCAATCATCAAAGTTTTACTTTTTATTGATAGTGCTTTATAATTATAGCGCTTACCACGAAGCGGCGACCAGCTCTATATGGCAATGAGTTTATGGTGCTGCTAAAAACGGTTTACGAATGAACGCAGATTAATCCCTAGGGTTTTACCTACTGGCACAATTTTTCTAGCTATTTCATAAAAAGGTATCTGACCATAATAAATTGAACCAGTTTTGTGATAATGAGATGATAAAAAAAAACAGGAAAAGCGGTCAACCTTCCCACGGCTCTATTTTCTGAGTGACGACGACTTGCTAGAGCTACTCGGGCAAGCGCGCGCCGGCTCCGACGGCCGGAAGGCGGTGATGCAGACGCATCTCAAGAAGCTGTTCCCGGGAACGACCGGCGTGAACCTCGGCCCGGGAGACATGTCCATCACGGCCCTGTGTAGCCACTACGGAGAGACGTTCCAACTCGAGCATCCCGTCGATATCGACTGTCCCGTGGAGGTTGGTCTCCAATGCATACATTTTCATTAACGAGTATAAGTAGACACTATGTATAAATACTAAGTACTATAGAAATCTGCACTAAAACTAAGGCTCAATAAGTTCAAGAGACATGATGCCAGAAGACTGGTTGCATTTTTGCATTGAAAAGGTATAGTTATTTTATATGCAAAATATGAGACAGACTTTAGATAAATTTATGTTACGATATTACGTGTAATTTTTTCTACCTCTATTCAGCATTTAACATTTAGCGAGCGCGTAGGTTAGCTATGTTGTCGTGTATACCTATTGATTGAATTTTAAGAATCAAATACCTATTACTGTTTTCAGTATACTTACCGTGTTTGTTGGTATAAAAATTGGGTTCAATTAGTCTAATTACTTTAAAAAATCCAATTACAGATGTGGCTAAAAAACCTAGAAACCGAAATGCGCTCATCGCTAAAAAATATGACATTGAAATGTGTTATAACGACTACGCTGCTGAACCAGGACCCATTTTCGCTGCCGACGCAGATACTCTGCCTGGCGCAAAACATTCGGTTCACAGAACAAGCCGAGAGAGCAATAACTTCTAGAGAGCTTCACAAGCTCAATGGGAATATTGAAAAAGAGAATTTGTACTACGCGTCCGCCGACGTGGAGGACGAGAGCGAGAAAAATAAAAGACAGGCTCTCATATTACAGTGTGCTTATTATATGTATGTCATAAGGACTCTGATAGACAATAACGTGACGTCGACTGCCGACTGGCTGTGGCAAAAACGGTTAAGGTAGGCGCTATTAAAATTATGCAGACTATATTTTTTGCCACTTCCACTTTGCTTTTTGCGTGTTATGCTGATAAAGTACCTTTGACCTAACCTAAGGCCGTAGTCCAAGAGTGGCGAATCCATCCTAGTTACTAATATAATAAAAGCCAAAGTTCTTGAGTGTGTTTGTATGTTTCATTGCTTCTTGACGCTCAAACGGCTGGACGGATTTTGATGAACTTTGGTGTGGAAGTAGCTAAATCCTTGGCTACTTATTATTCTGAATACAGCGGGTAACACCGCGGGACACAGCTGCTCTGCTAGCCATATAACAACCTATGTAACAAATTCATCCACGTTTCCAGATTTTATTTGTTGAACACGAAGGAAGTGGTAGCGAAGATGGGGCTGGCTCAGATTTCTTATTCGTACGAGTATTTGGGCGTCAACACCGGACAGTTTGTGCGCACTGAATTAGCTGACGAATGTTTTCTTATACTGACACAGGTAAGTGGTGCTAATCGATCACATCTATTAGTCAGCGGGTGAGATAGTAGGTCAAACGTAAATAGTAATTCATCTACCTACTTATTACGTAGTAATTCGTGGAATTGGTACTAGTATCTAATTCGTACTATGCATACAATTAAACTTTACCTAAGTATATTATGCTTATTCACATAGTAGGTACCTATGTTCGAAAATGCTTTGAAAATAACTTTCGCAGTATTGTTGTAAGTATTCTTATTGTTTATTTCAGGCTTTGCACCTCGGTCAGGTAGGGAATCCTTTCGGTCCAGCCGGCACGGGTAAAACTGAGTCTGTCAAAGCTTTGGGCGGGCTCGTCGGCCGTTTGGTGCTAATTTTCAACTGCGATGAGGTAATTCAGTTTTTATTATTTCAGTGGTAAGTACCTATAGTTTTCTCGGGATATCACTTATCACAGTCTCGTAACGTGCGTAGACGCGCTTTAATCTGACCGTACATGGCACTTCTAAATCCAGTGAGGAAAGTCGATACGGGGATCGAGTAGTAAATCGGTCGTGAGGTAGAATAATCTGTCGCAGGCGATGGACGAAGAGTGCATGGGGCGGCTGCTGACGGGGCTGGCGCTGTGCGGCGCTTGGGGATGCTTCGACGAGTTCAACCGGCTGTCGGCCGCCGCGCTGGCCGCCGCCGCGCCGCAGCTCGACTCCCTGCTGACCGCCGCCGCCGCCACCGCCGCCGCCGCCACCGCCAGCGCCACCGCCACCGCCACCGCCACCCTGAACGGGAAACAGGTCCGCACGCGCCGCTACTCCTTTCCCGCTTTAGCGACACCTCTCTGCGCGACGGAAATGGTAGAGAAAGATACAGGGGAGAGTTTGTCGTTTGTCGAATGACGTAGGGACGGGCTCGAGATGTAGTCTTGATTAAAATTAACAAACTAATTCTAATAATGAAAGAACGTTTCGAGCATCGAATATAGTAAGTGGGACGCTCGTCCCCCGCTCACCGGCAGGTGGCAGTGTCCCCTTGGTGCGGCGTGGCGGCCACCATGAACCCCTCGGGGCGCGGCTACGGCGGGCGGCGCTTGCTGCCGGCGGCGCTGCGCCGCGTGCTGCGCCCCGTGGCCGCGCCGCCGCCGCGCGCCGCCGCCGTCGCCGCGCAGCTGCTGGCCGCCGCCTGCGTGCCGCACGCGCCCGTGCTGGCGGCCGACCTGCACGACGTGTTCACTGTCGCGGGGTAATGTGGACGATACCTACTGCCGTACGTACAGTGTACGTACATGCACTCTTGCGGAACCATCTTCCGAGTCGATACTGACGTGCCGGGGTGAAGAGCGCGGGCCGGGGCCGCGCATGATTTCTTTATTCAAAGTTGCGGGTATAGCTCTGTAATGTTCTGGACGAGCGAAGGCTACCATTTATCATCTGTGAAACGACCTATTCGTCTTTATCCGATCCATATAAAGTAGAATGAAATAGTGTATACTTATCTAAAAAGTTGACCCTGCTTTGCCCTATCTGAGGGTCCAATGGAAGCTGTTGTGAGATTAAAAATTCAATAGGTATGTACGTACATTGTACAGTACTAAGTACAAATGATAAAAATATTTAGTCTGTCTCGGGCAATCCGGTTGGTTATGATGCACACCATTACATGTCTGCTCGGCGGTAAAGTCTCTTTATGTAGGTACATGTCGCTCGCTACTACTTCCCGGAACAGAATATGACGTATACCACTGGTTGTACATTTAGTAGGTATACATGTATAAGTATATAGCTACCATCGGAGTATCTGTAGTTGTGTTATCTGGTGTAGGGCGCTGATAACCGACGAGCGGCACTACGACTGGGGCCTGCGCGCGCTGAAGGCGAGCGTGTGCGCGGCGGCGGCGGCGCTGGCTCCGCGCGGCGCGCCGCCGCCGGCTCCGTGCGGCGCGCCGCCGCCGCCGCCGCCGGCTCCGTGCGGCGCGCCGCCGCCGCCGCCGGCCGCCCAGCGCGCGGCGCTGCGCCGCCTGCTCGCGCGGGACCACATGTCCAAGCTCACGCGGGACTCGGCGACCAGGTGACCGCACTAGTCTTATTACTGGCTGCTTTTCAGGACTCTGTGAGACTATCTGCGGGATCTATGTGAATAGGTGATGGATGGCATGAAAATTGTCTCTGGTTGAATTTCGCGCTCTTGACCCAATAATAGTGTATGTGGTCATTTTTTCGGTTAGCTGATAAAATTATGAAAATTTTAAAGTATTATATTTGTTTACAGATTTGAAAACATATTATCATTGGTATTTGCCGATGCCCCCGTGGAGGAATCGCCACCGGATCCGATCAAATCGGCGATCGAGGCTTCTGTGGAGAATCTGAAGCTGGCACACAATGACCTACAGGTTGGTTTCACACATTGCGTGTGCTCGACATTAATCATACAATGAAAAAAAATTGAAATTATTGAAACTTATAAAAATTGTATTTTGTATTTTTGGTTGGAATTGTTATATTGGAATTATATTGGAAAAATGTGATGTTTGTAGGTGCAAAAGTGTGTAGAGCTGTACGAGCAGTTGCAACAGAGAATGGGCGTGGTTATAGTCGGGCCCCCGGGCTCCGGCAAAACTACCATCAGGCGGCTGTTGAAGAATGTGAGTACCATCTTGTTTTCATATCCGATTTCATTTCAGTGCCCCCTGAACAATACGGGTGGGTTCCCAACGAGTCACATCAGATTCAGTCACAGAGTGACTCGTTGGAAGTTTTTTTCCCATTGGGTTACACTGTTACACTAGTGTAACACGTTGAAAACACTTCTTTAAAAAAGTTGCAACTAGTAACAGTGTGCCTCAAAAAAGTGTTTCGGTCAACTCAAATTAGATATATTTATATAGCGATTACTAAGTATAGTTACAAAACAACCTAATAACCTAACTAATCTCTGTCGGGGTGGGGCTTTTTTCTCGCATTGAGCCAAAGTGTTATACTCGTTGCAACTTTTTTTTTATAGAATAGTTCCTAACGTTTTACACTTGTGTAAAACTTTGTGAACTATTCTATAAAAAAACGTTTTACACTTGGGTAAAACGTTGGGTAACATAGTAACTCGATGGGAAAAAACTCCCAATGAGTCACACTGTGATCGGATTTGGTGTGAGTCGTTGGGAACCCACTTTTCAAAACATGAAATTTGGTATTTTTTTCTTTTCCCAGGCTTTAACACACCAGGGCAAGAACATAGTGGAGTACACAATTTGTCCCAAGGCAATGTGTCGAGACTGGCTCCTGGGTAACATCGACCACGACACGCGCCAGTGGACCGACGGCGTCGTCTCCGCCACCGCCCTGGAGGTGGCCAACCAACCCGCAGGTCACAGGGAGTTGTTATAATAATGCTTATGTGTATATGTATAAGTGTGCTATTTGCGTGCATGGATCTCACCTCTCTTTCGTGAACGGGAATTAGGTCATACTTGGTCCGGAGCAGTGGATTACATACCTCCGATATAAATATTGGGTATGTAGTACTCGTATGTTTCTTCACGATAGATAGATAGATGATTATTGACTTCAAAATGTACAGAACGCAGAAAGGAAAACGTAATAGGTGCAATTAGTGATGTATTTCTTTACCGAAAAGCGATGTGAAAATTTGCGAACATAGTTACCATTACAATGAACACATGGGTACGCGCCCGCGCCGGATTTGGAGTCAGTATAGGTATGTTTACCGCTTCATATTATGTGAATGTCTACCTAAATATTCTGAGAGATTCGGTGTCAAGTTATCTCCCGTCCACTCTTTCCCAATATGGCGTTAGGAAAGAAAATACTATTTAAGTAGGTCAAGCGATATATTAATCAATCAGAGAAACTACTTACGTCTACCTATCGTGCCCGGGGGGTGAGGACTGCATTGCATAGAGTCGCGTCAGCAGAGTGCAATACGTATGCGCAGACGTGTGGTCGTGGGTGGTGCTGGACGGCGACGTGGACCCGGGCTGGGTGGAGGCGCTGAACTCCGTGCTGGACGACAACCGGCTGCTGACGCTGGCGTCGGGCGGCCGCGTGCAGTTCCCGCGCGACGCCAACTTCCTGTTCGAGACGCACAGCCTGCAGCGCGCCTCGCCCGCCACTCTCACCCGGATGGGGGTCATCTTGCTCAGGTAGCCGGTCCAACTGTTTATACTTACCGCTACCCCCCGGTTACACTCGGCCCCTCCTAATTCCCTCGAGCGACGTGTGTGTTCACATTCTGCCACTACCACTTCGCTTTCACTTTGGTCGGGCCAGCACGAGCGGCAGCGGCGGTAGCTTGAGAAGTATCGTGCTTACATTCTCGTCCCGCTTCCCTATTCACTACTGCGGAATATAAATGAGGCGTTGCGGTGACCGGTTTCAGCGATGACGTGAGCTGCGATATGTCCGTGCTGCATAACTGGACGCAGCGCTTCGAGCCGGCGGCGGAAGCGGCGGCGGCGGCGGCGGCGGCGCTGCCGCTGCTGCGGCGGGGCGCGGCCGCGTGCCTGCGCTGGCTCGCCGCACACAAGCCCGACCTCGTCGTGAAGCTCTATAACATCACTATTGTTAGTATTTAGCTATACTTATAATTCAGCCTGTAACTTTCCCACTGCTGGGCAAAGGCCAGGATTAAACCGTAATCCACCACGGGGACCTAGTCCGGATTGGTGGATAACATGCTTATGAAATATAATTCTCGGGCATGTTGGTTTCCTCACGATGTTTTTCTTCACCAAAAAGCGATTGATAATTAATTAAACATAAATTATGTTTAACAAGAAACACATTGGTACACACTAAGCTACCAACACTTATTTAGCTACACCTGCCATTATTAAGATTTACCCATATTATTGGATGACGATATCGGAGACGGTTTCGCAATCTCTGTTTTAGTAGGCAGTAGGTACCTACATGTTGAATTAGGACGCGCGTGGTCTGACGGACTGCTGTGAGAATATCGGCTTGATAGGAGTGGTCAGAATGCGGGCATAACGCTGCGATATTAAAATACTACTCTGTGTGGTAATGGCTTAATATTAGCGTCGCCTCATGTTTTTTAGATGTTTCTGCTATCTTTAGAATTCTGTACCAACCTAATATTGTCATTGCAGGTCAAACAGATACTGGTGCAGTTCGAATACTTGATACAAAACTTGGGTGTGAACGGTGACCGCACGAGTCCAGAGGAGCTTGTGTATCTCGCCGTGGAGAGCAGCACAGTCCACGTCGTCAAAGAAAGCGCATTGGATTCTTTATATCAAGAGGTATATTATTATGTCCCCGACGTAGCTTTCTTTCTCTCTAAGCATATTATCTATCTTCTTTATCATGTACCGAAATGTATAAACGTCAAAATGTGTAAATTGTTCCCTTGTCGATTATCGAGTCGTCTGCTGGCTCAGAAGTTTCACTAGAAATAAAGTTTCCAAATGGACATTCTAGCTGTCGTCAGTGCTGGGCCCGCCGCCGCATGCGGCGGGGGCGGCGGGGGCGGGGGCGGGCGCGGAGGCGGGGGCGGCGTCGTGGGCGGCGGAGGGGGCGGTGGCGTCGCCGCGGCTGGCGGCGTGCGAGGCGGTGCTGCGCGCATGTCTCGCGTCGCCGCGCTCGCATCTCCTCATACTCGGGCCCGACGCTTGCGCTAAAAAGTACCCCCTAATTAAACACTAGTCGATAAGTTGCTGAAACTTAACTATCGATGCGTGCTTACGGTATATTTTGTAACAAGGTTTTATTGTTCGAGCGATGAGATGGCAATCGAATGCTGTTGGAAACACTTGAACCCGGCAGTTTTGCATACAGTTTGACATAAGGGTATTTTTTGTACTGGTAGCGTTCTATACCTCAAATGGAACTAGCTACACCCCGAAAATTTGCTGACCGAAGGTTGGGCGACAGCTTTTATATCTATTCTATACTAGGGATGTTACGAATATTCGCATTCGCATATGCGAATGATTCGCATCAATTTAAACATTCGCATTCGCATTCGCATCAAGCGATGCGAATGTTTTGCGAATGTGAATGTGTACAAGTCGTGTCGTGTCTGGCCCGGCGGCCGTGCGATTGGGCGATTCTGCGCATGCGCAGGAGGCGTCGTGTTGTTTTGTCAGTGAGTTGTAAACAATGATAACGTAAATAAATAAGTAGTTTGTGAACTTAGAATTCTCGTGTTGGACTATTTTGTCAATTTTAGTAATGGCACTAGGAAAGAAGAAGTGAAATATGGTGATTTCACAATTGGTTGCACTACCTCGGCATTGCGAACCCATTTGAAAAACGTTCATTCCAAAGAATACGAAATATGCCTCAATATAATATGTCTTATGAACTTTGATTACCTATTAGATATAATTACTGTATAAATATGACAATGTTCTAATTTTGTTTAATATTCCTATTTTTTTGTAATAAAAATAGTGATTTAAGTTGACTAAAGACTTTTTCTTAAGTCATTCCGTAACATTCGCGTTCGCATTCGCATTCGCACATTCGCATCCTGAATATTCGTATTCGCGAATGTGAAAAATATGACTTTCGTAACATCCCTATTCTATACCTTAAAGTATTTAATTTAACCACATACCCAAAATGTAATCATAGTCCACTGTAGCAGTTGTGTTCTATAGTTTTACTATAGCTTTACACGTCTTTGCAGTATTTTCGCGGAACATATTATCAAGGAATGCAACTCACCACTCATCGCGATAGACTGCACGCCTATTTTGGAGCCGTCCGACATTATCGCAGAACTGAAAAGGGTACGTCATATAAAATCAATATTATGAACAAAATTACGTTGCCATTTTGCTCTCAGATGTGTCTGTAGACATTTGAGTCTTCGCATTGTAATTTTGCACTAAACACTTAAAAGTATGTAGGTATGTATGTGAGTTAGATATGGTTATATTCGTTCCAGAATAACGTGGTGCGTTCAGGCGGGGCGGGCGCGGCGGGCGGCGGTGGCGCCACGCTGCTGGTGCGCGCGCTGCACCGCGCCCGCGTGGACGCGTGGGGCACCAGCGCCGTGCACTCCTTCCTCCTTCAGGTGCGTGCAGGCGGGGCGGGCGCGGCGGGCGGCGCCACGCTGCTGGTGCGCGCGCTGCACCGCGCCCGCGTGGACGCGTGGGGCACCAGCGCCGTGCACTCCTTCCTCCTTCAGGTGCGTGCAGGCGGGGCGGGCGCGGCGGGCGGCGCCACGCTGCTGGTGCGCGCGCTGCACCGCGCCCGCGTGGACGCGTGGGGCACCAGCGCCGTGCACTCCTTCCTCCTTCAGGTGCGTGCAGGCGGGGCGGGCGCGGCGGGCGGCGCCACGCTGCTGGTGCGCGCGCTGCACCGCGCCCGCGTGGACGCGTGGGGCACCAGCGCCGTGCACTCCTTCCTCCTTCAGGTGCGTGCAGGCGGGGCGGGCGCGGCGGGCGGCGCCACGCTGCTGGTGCGCGCGCTGCACCGCGCCCGCGTGGACGCGTGGGGCACCAGCGCCGTGCACCCCTTCCTCCTTCAGGTGCGTGCAGGCGGGGCGGGCGGGGCGGGCGGGGCGGGCGGCGCCACGCTGCTGGTGCGCGCGCTGCACCGCGCCCGCGTGGACGCGTGGGGCACCAGCGCCGTGCACTCCTTCCTCCTTCAGGTGCGTGCAGGCGGGGCGGGCGCGGCGGGCGGCGCCACGCTGCTGGTGCGCGCGCTGCACCGCGCCCGCGTGGACGCGTGGGGCACCAGCGCCGTGCACTCCTTCCTCCTTCAGGTGCGTGCAGGCGGGGCGGGCGCGGCGGGCGGCGCCACGCTGCTGGTGCGCGCGCTGCACCGCGCCCGCGTGGACGCGTGGGGCACCAGCGCCGTGCACTCCTTCCTCCTTCAGGTGCGTGCAGGCGGGGCGGGCGCGGCGGGCGGCGCCACGCTGCTGGTGCGCGCGCTGCACCGCGCCCGCGTGGACGCGTGGGGCACCAGCGCCGTGCACTCCTTCCTCCTTCAGGTGCGTGCAGGCGGGGCGGGCGGGGCGGGCGGCGCCACGCTGCTGGTGCGCGCGCTGCACCGCGCCCGCGTGGACGCGTGGGGCACCAGCGCCGTGCACTCCTTCCTCCTTCAGGTGCGTGCAGGCGGGGCGGGCGGGGCGGGCGGCGCCACGCTGCTGGTGCGCGCGCTGCACCGCGCCCGCGTGGACGCGTGGGGCACCAGCGCCGTGCACTCCTTCCTCCTTCAGGTGCGTGCAGGCGGGGCGGGCGGGGCGGGCGGGGCGGGCGGCGCCACGCTGCTGGTGCGCGCGCTGCACCGCGCCCGCGTGGACGCGTGGGGCACCAGCGCCGTGCACTCCTTCCTCCTTCAGGTGCGTGCAGGCGGGGCGGGCGGGGCGGGCGGCGCCACGCTGCTGGTGCGCGCGCTGCACCGCGCCCGCGTGGACGCGTGGGGCACCAGCGCCGTGCACTCCTTCCTCCTTCAGGTGCGTGCAGGCGGGGCGGGCGCGGCGGGCGGGGCGGGCGGCGCCACGCGCCTGGTGCGCGCGCTGCACCGCGCCCGCGTGGACGCGTGGGGCACCAGCGCCGTGCACTCCTTCCTCCTTCAGGTGCGTGCAGGCGGGGCGGGCGCGGCGGGCGGCGCCACGCTGCTGGTGCGCGCGCTGCACCGCGCCCGCGTGGACGCGTGGGGCACCAGCGCCGTGCACTCCTTCCTCCTTCAGGTGCGTGCAGGCGGGGCGGGCGGGGCGGGCGGCGCCACGCTGCTGGTGCGCGCGCTGCACCGCGCCCGCGTGGACGCGTGGGGCACCAGCGCCGTGCACTCCTTCCTCCTTCAGGTGCGTGCAGGCGGGGCGGGCGGCGCCACGCTGCTGGTGCGCGCGCTGCACCGCGCCCGCGTGGACGCGTGGGGCACCAGCGCCGTGCACTCCTTCCTCCTTCAGGTGCGTGCAGGCGGGGCGGGCGGGGCGGGCGGGGCGGGCGGCGCCACGCTGCTGGTGCGCGCGCTGCACCGCGCCCGCGTGGACGCGTGGGGCACCAGCGCCGTGCACTCCTTCCTCCTTCAGGTGCGTGCAGGCGGGGCGGGCGCGGCGGGCGGCGCCACGCTGCTGGTGCGCGCGCTGCACCGCGCCCGCGTGGACGCGTGGGGCACCAGCGCCGTGCACTCCTTCCTCCTTCAGGTGCGTGCAGGCGGGGCGGGCGCGGCGGGCGGCGCCACGCTGCTGGTGCGCGCGCTGCACCGCGCCCGCGTGGACGCGTGGGGCACCAGCGCCGTGCACTCCTTCCTCCTTCAGGTGCGTGCAGGCGGGGCGGGCGCGGCGGGCGGCGCCACGCTGCTGGTGCGCGCGCTGCACCGCGCCCGCGTGGACGCGTGGGGCACCAGCGCCGTGCACTCCTTCCTCCTTCAGGTGCGTGCAGGCGGGGCGGGCGCGGCGGGCGGCGCCACGCTGCTGGTGCGCGCGCTGCACCGCGCCCGCGTGGACGCGTGGGGCACCAGCGCCGTGCACTCCTTCCTCCTTCAGGTGCGTGCAGGCGGGGCGGGCGCGGCGGGCGGCGCCACGCTGCTGGTGCGCGCGCTGCACCGCGCCCGCGTGGACGCGTGGGGCACCAGCGCCGTGCACTCCTTCCTCCTTCAGGTGCGTGCAGGCGGGGCGGGCGCGGCGGGCGGCGCCACGCTGCTGGTGCGCGCGCTGCACCGCGCCCGCGTGGACGCGTGGGGCACCAGCGCCGTGCACTCCTTCCTCCTTCAGGTGCGTGCAGGCGGGGCGGGCGGGGCGGGCGGGGCGGGCGGCGCCACGCTGCTGGTGCGCGCGCTGCACCGCGCCCGCGTGGACGCGTGGGGCACCAGCGCCGTGCACTCCTTCTTGCTTCAGGTCTGAAAACGTCACTTCATCACTTCAACTAGCTGCACACCAAATTTCATCAAAATAGCTCCAGCCGTTTGAGCGTGAAGAAGTCACAAACATAATATAATATACACTCACATACTTTCCGTGTTTATAATATTAATGAGATGATCCATCCACTTTTTATCATCGGTATGTTCGTTCATATGCTTCTAGCTCGGGTTGCCTTAAATAAATAGCGGTTCCATCGTTTAGCGGACGCTCTGTAGCTTCGAATTGGATCATCGAAACGCGTCGATTATTCAACGAGATGGCGTGGATTCTCATACGGCGTTTTCCCTCCTCAGGGTGACAACGACAACTTCCCAAAACTATAAATTCAGGAAACGACAACTTTCCAAAACGATACATTTTTTTGACGCCGTAACGTCAACACCGATCTGCAAGAAACCACGATATTTCGTTCGAACAGCCAACGTTTCAGTGAGACGTAATTGAGCGCTACAAAGTAACCGCTAAATATTGACACTGCTGGAGAAAATCCAAGCTCAATCCCCGGTTAGACTCGGCCCCAGCTCCTGGTCCTCCCGCTGCCAGCAACAGCTACCCCAAGAGATAGTTATTCA
Source organism: Hylaea fasciaria (assembly GCA_905147375.1). Taxonomy (NCBI): domain Eukaryota; kingdom Metazoa; phylum Arthropoda; class Insecta; order Lepidoptera; family Geometridae; genus Hylaea; species Hylaea fasciaria. The sequence continues at coordinate 4,855,353 of LR990198.1, forward strand.
CATTCTGCCTTTCTATTCACTTTCGCTGGGCAGCACGAGCGACGGGCGCGGGCGCACGAGAAGTATCGTGTTAACATTCTCGTACCGCTTCCTGCTTCCTGCTCACTGTTTCTACTTCTTATTTTAAGAGTTCTCTTGTCGGTGGAGTAACCGCCAGCGTTCTCTACCTTCAGCCGAAGCTTCGACTGTCCTATACGATGTGATATTTGTCTTTTCTTTTATCTGATCTGTGAAAGTCCTGCTAGGTCTGCCTCTTCCTCTCTGCCCTTCTACCTTCCCTTATATGGTGTTTTTTTAAATATGTCATGTCGTGTAAGTATGCTCACTGCTGCTGAGTGTAAGAGGTATTAGTACAATGGTGTAATATATCGACAGCTGATAGAGTACAACGGGTTCTGGTCGCGCGGCGCGGAGGGCGGCGGGGACGGCGCGGAGGGCGGCGGGGACGGCGCGGGCGTGCAGTGGAGCCCGGTGGCGCGGCTGCGCGTGGTGGCCACGGCGCAGTCCGCCGCCGCCGTGGCGCCGCGCCTCGCCGCCGCACTCGGGCTGTTCGTGCTGCAGTTAGTACTTTTTTTTTTTTTTTTCTTTCTCCTCATTCGAGGATATTGGCATCGCACTTCCAATGCATTTGCCAGAGTCAAGTGTAGTTTTTCCCAGTTTCTTCAAGAAATAATCAAATAATATTATTCAGTCTTCTTTATTTTCAATTTAATTGTCTTCTACAAAAGTTCATTTTCGGGTTTCTTGTTTTTTCATTGTTTCATTAAGGAGTAGGGAGTAAGTTGGGAAGGACTTTCTTTTTTTTTTATTTTTAAAAACGAGGAAACGTTACAATATTTACAGTTTGTACAAAACGAAATAATAAAAAAGGATGAAGGATAGGGTCAGAGGAGCAAGGAAAGGGTACTAAGATATAAAATGAAATAAAAATACAAAATTAATGATACTACATAATAATATTACACACATATTTAGAGTTTAATGTCGTTAGTTTCAATAAATGAAGCTAACACTTTGTATATAGGAATGTTATTATTATGAAGCAAATACGGTATATTTATAGGAAGAGGAACTTTCAGGAATAGCAGGTCGTTGTATAACGTCGAGTTATCATGAAGGGAAGTTAGTACTTTATCTTCAATCAAAATATGCTATATATAGGTAATTAGGTACAGTCTATGATAATCAAGCTCTAAAGTCCGGTCTAGCGGCGGTCGAGCGGATATTATGTTTCAATAATGGACCTTAACGCACTGTAATAGCGTTGTAAAACATTTAAGGCTGTTTGTTTATGCCTCTTTTTGATGGTGCCGTTTTCAAGAGGCGATTTAGGAGCTACCTATATTTGATAGCAGTTTGTAGTCCATAGAAATAACTCAATACCCATAATTAGAACGTGAAATATGTATTCATATAAAACACGGTTACACAGATAAGTATACATTTACTGGTGGTCCGATACATAGTCAATACTGGGATCTTAGGCTCGCTCCCAACACTTATCACTTATCTATTTCAGAGAAGCGGACGATGACGAACTGTTGGAGCTAGTAAAGGGCTGGTTGCAGCAGAATATAGATAAAACTATGCAAGCGAAAGATATAATCGTGTTGGCTGGTACTATATTGGCTATGTTTAAGGAGGTATGTCGAATAACTGCACATTTTATTGGGTGGCCTGTCGACAATAACAACAAATATGTAATGTATTGTTTTTACAGGTTACCGAAACGTTCCACTCCCGGCCGCAGTACACCTGGAACGCTTCTCATTTGAAGAAGTGGTGTGAAAATGTGAAATGGTACTCACCTTCGACTGTGGAAGAACTAGATATGGTAACATTATGGATCTTAATTTAAACGTCCAACGATCTCATAAATAGATCTTTAACCTTACTACAAGATATAGATAACCATCTGTTTCTTGTAGTGTGTTCTAGAGTAGACAAGTACATTAGGGTAATAAATCATAAATTTGTTTTTGTTCTTCTACTAAACCTACATATTTTTGTTCTTTGGTGTTTCAAAAAATTCAATTCTCTATCTTTCTATCTAAATGCCATTTACAACATGTTTTAGGCAATTATAGCAGAAGCAAACGCTATCTTCCGAGACAGACTTGTGACCGACGAAGAGAAATCCATGTTCGTCAATATAACTAGGAAATACTTCAAGGGGAACAGCGACGACTTATATTTCACTTACAAGTTGCGAGAAGACGGCGTCTATATGGAGTCAGTGGATTATGGACAGTGGCAACAGACGACACAGAAACTTATTAACCAATGTCGTAAGTGTATAATATTTAGGTCCCTAATTGCAGCAAATAAGTACGTCTAAGTAATCAACTAAACACATCTAAATCAAACATCCCGAATAATGTATAATGTCGATGTTTATCCTAGGTACTTCCTATACTAATAGCATAAACGCGAAAGTGTGTATAAATGTATATATGGATAGATGGATGTTTGTTACTCTTTCACGCAAAAACTACTGAATGGATTTTGATGAAACTTCACAACAATATAGCTTACATATTAGAATAACATATAGGCTACAATTCATAAAGATATATTATCGTATATTATCCAAACGCGGGTGAAACCGCGGGACGCAGCTAGTGATAAATAATACCAGAAACGATGTCGTACATACGTAACATTCTTGTGTTATTATAATTTTCAGTATCGGAATACGAATACAACGTTTTCGGTGATTCCGGCGCAGAAGTTTGTTCGGAGTTGGCCGTGCTGTGTAACTCCATGGCGAGAGCGGTAAAATAATCTAAATGTAAAATTTAGGTTATAATTTAATTCTAAGCGATATGAGAAACGATGCTCGGTTTCAATTTATTTATGGTTATACATGCGACTATATACCATCCATCTATGACTGAAATGAAATGAAGATAATTGTCAATTTCACATGTTTGACAGCACATAAATTAATAACATTAAGATGACTAAAGAGACGCAGAATCTAGGTCGAAACCCAATAAAAAAAACGAAGAATTGGAAAAGCGTGGTAGCACTATCCGTCTCTGTCGCACGGGGACAGAAATCATTTGCTAGAACGAGACAATCTCGATGGGTGCAAGTACACAGCTGTCCCTGGTTTCAGTGCAACGGCAATGTGTCCGTGTGCGTGGGTAGCGCGGGCGTGGGGCGCCGCGCCGCGGCACTGCTGACGGCCGCCGCGCTGCCCGCCGCCGCCCTCTTCGTGCACCAGCCGGCACAGTTCTATACTACCTTCAAGAATGTAAGAGATCATACCTCTACAACCTCGTATGCGCCTCGGTGGTAGATTCCCTACTTTCGATTAAAGTTATCGATTGAATTCAGCGGAGGCTCCAGCACCCATGATAACCATATGTTTCAGATGTGTATGTTTACTTGTGATTTTAACTCTAGCTGCAAAACTTGTTATAATGCATCCCCCCCAAAATGAAGTCCTGGATCCGCCCCTGCCTTTGAGTAGAAAATTTGTCTCGAAGCCTCATCGGGGCGGTGTTCCCGGGTGTCCTCGAGAGCCGGGACCATTCTACGATGAGCACGTTCCCCACCTCCGAGACAGGAGGCTTACCATACGTCTTATTGTGATCCAATTGAGGACCTAAACAGAATCGTTTTATTGTTTATTCGTACCATAACGTGTGGTTAACGATCAATTTATATTAATTTTAAATCTAAAGCATTAACGTCTACATAAATCATATCGAAAGCCATGGATTATACTGGTATTTAAAGTGAAACGATTCCGTTATGTCCTCAATGGGATTACCTAGCCTAAAGTATAAAAGAAAGACATGCAAAAGAACCGCGAGCGCGGTGAAGGTTTCCATGAGTGCATAGAGATGTGGCGCCCCCAGGCGGTGGGTAGCGCGGCGGAGGGCGCGCGCACGCTGGCGGTGGCGGGCGAGGGCGCGGCGGGGGCGGAGGCGCTGGGGGCGCTGGAGGCGCTGCGGGGCGCGGCGCGGGCGGCCGCGCTGCCGGGCCCGCTGCGCCCCAAGCACCTCGCAGAACAACAGCTAGAAAGTGAGCTCTCCCGCACGGCAGCGGCGCCGCAACCGGGGAAAACGGGGCACTCCCCGTTTAATACATAGACCAGTCGGTCTATGTATTTTGGATGATGGCTTTTGTTCATCGAGTAGAGACTTCGTCCGTTTTTCGTACAACTGTGTCAGTTTTTGTCGCAACTTGACTCGATGGAGCGAATCCAATAAAAAAAAAAAATAGTTTTTTTATAGTAGGTACGTTACGAATACCATACGGGGTCGCGATTTATTTGATCGCTGTATATACGGAATAATCGGATTTTATGTCATAAGTACGTATCCGGCGCACCTCAATATAATATAAGACACTCATTGTATTTATTGAAGGTTCCTTAATGCGACGCGACATTTATCGACCTTTTCAGATGTAAAAAGGAACCTAGGAATAGTGATATGTCTGGACTCGGGACAAGACGACCTCGCGGAACTCTTGGAGAAATTCCCGATGCTTTACAACGACGCCCATTTCGTTTGGCTGGACCGGTGGTCGCACAATACTTTGCGCGTCATGCCGAGTTTAGTCATACAGAGGTACAAGAAGCGGGGCTCGGACTTACGTTATTCGTACATACTGGCACGTTTTTGCACTGTTTGTCGCTTATCCTGTAGGTTCGCAATACGCGTTCGACCTCACAGCACCGTCCACGTAAATTAGTGTCGGTTAGTTTTTTACTCACATTAGCGCTTACAATTTAGGTAAATGTCACAGAATAAAAAAAACTCCTGGATACATTTCTTACACTCAAGTTTCAGACTTCGATTCCATAAGAAGAAGATACCGCTAGCAAAAACCCCATTCCTCATTATTTCCAATTAGTGCCGTAGTCTTTCATAAGTATAACAAAACATCGCAGGTTGTCAAAGGAGGACATGAGCGAGCTGTCGAAGGAGCAGCTGGAAGCGATCCCCGCGGAGGGGTTCGCCGAGATCCACAAGGGCGCGGGCGCGGGCGCGGGGCTGCCGGCGCCGGCGCCCTGCCGCTACGTCCACTTCATCAAGGCGTACTACAATATCCTCACTAAGAAGAAAGCTGCGCTTCTCCAAAGGCAGGCTACGCTCTCGGTGCGTACAAGTTTACTTTGATTATAAGTCTGTGTACATACGTGCGATCACTCTGTATACGTGCGGATCACTCAGTCCGTATATACGTCCGTTCTATGGCAACGCCCCTAAAGCGTCGTATGCATGGTAATTTGTTTTTGTGTAGAAACAAAATAATCTCGAAAGCGAACCCGTAACGCTTTTCTTGGTAGGCGATGGTGCTCCCACTATAATTTGGTTACTATAATAGTTTATCGTTTTACGTGTTTTTGTAGGTTTTTTTTTGTTTTTTAGGTGTGGCGAGGCCTTTGCACCTTTCTTTTACATCGTATCGTATTATATCGTATCGTATCGAAATGTAACAATAAGTATATACTGTCCCCGGCAGGCGGGCGTGGCGGCGCTGACGCGCGCTCGGGGCTCGGTGGGCGCGCTGCAGGCGGGCGCGGCGGCGCAGGAGGCGGCGCTGGGCGCGGCGCGCGCGGCCGCCTCCGCCGCGCTGGACCAGCTCTCCGCCACCGTGCGCGCCGACACCGACAAGCAGGAGGAGATGCACCGGCTCAAGCGCAGCATCGAGCTGGAGAACGAGAACCTGCAGGCGCAGTGCGTGCTCGCTCGCTCCGACGCTCCGCCGGTGCCGCTTAGCGCGCATAACCGTAGTAGCGAGACTTCTCACTTTATTCAATCGCTAAAAGGAGGACACTCGCTATGTTTCAAGTAAAGCCAGATAGCATGATCGAGATTCGGCGTGACACTTTGAACGTGATGAGTGACCTTTTGAGTATTTACGCGGAAAACGCTCAGCATACAGTTTCGCTTGTCTTTTGCCCGATTCAGTCGTTTGTATGAAGTGCCCACCCTGCGATCGTGTGAGTCGCTCTCTTTTGCTACACAGAATTTTCACTTCCAAATGATTTGTCTTGTCTCCACACGTCCTCACAGGAATTATTATTGAGGCTGTTTATTTTAAGGGTGGCGAAGGCAAATCATATTTTTGATTATACTATTTGCAGGAAGAAAGAGATCGAAGCGGAATTGGCAGCTGTGGAGCCCGTCATAGCCGCCGCCAGAGCGGCCGTGGGTGACATTCGATCGGAATCTCTCAGCGAAGTAATGAACCACGGTTATAAGGAGCTAACCATATACGATTGTTTTAATTTGCTACTGTAAAACGGGGTGAATAGGAAGAGTTAAGTGCACGTGTAATGCGTAGGTGCGGTCGCTGCGCGCGCCGCCCGACGCCGTGCGGGACGTGCTGGAGGGGGTGCTGCGGCTCATGGGCATCGCCGACACCTCGTGGCACTCCATGAAGAACTTCCTCTCCAAGCGCGGGGTCAAGGAGGACATCCGGTACTGCTCTCGCGCGTCCGTCTAGTCTAGTCCCTAGCTTGCAGCCAAAACTACCTAATCTGGAACGGACTCCACCCGTTTCCGTCTCTATCACCGCACTCAGTGATCGAAGACACGTTCGGAGCGTAAGACGCGAGTCCGCCCGCAGGTGCCTGGACGCGAGCCAGATCACCCCGGCGGCGGCGGCGAGCGTGCAGCGGCTGGTGGCGGCGCGCGCGGCGTCGTTCGAGGCGGCGGCGGCCAAGCGCGCCAGCGCGGCGTGCGCGCCGCTGGCGGCGTGGGTGCGCGCCAACCTCGACTACGCGCAGGCGCTGCAGCGCGTGCGCCCGCTGCGCGACCACCAGGCGCAGCTGCACAGGTGACGCGCCCGCCTGTAGGTGCCCCCGGCTGTAGGTGGGCGAGACGGCGACGCTGGTGGCGTGGGTGCGCGCCAACCTCGACTACGCGCAGGCGCTGCAGCGCGTGCGCCCGCTGCGCGACCACCAGGCGCAGCTGCACAGGTGACGCGCCCGCCTGTAGGTGCCCCCGGCTGTAGGTGGGCGAGACGGCGACGCTGGTGGCGTGGGTGCGCGCCAACCTCGACTACGCGCAGGCGCTGCAGCGCGTGCGCCCGCTGCGCGACCACCAGGCGCAGCTGCACAGGTGACGCGCCCGCCTGTAGGTGCCCCCGGCTGTAGGTGGGCGAGACGGCGACGCTGGTGGCGTGGGTGCGCGCCAACCTCGACTACGCGCAGGCGCTGCAGCGCGTGCGCCCGCTGCGCGACCACCAGGCGCAGCTGCACAGGTGACGCGCCCGCCTGTAGGTGCCCCCGGCTGTAGGTGGGCGAGACGGCGACGCTGGTGGCGTGGGTGCGCGCCAACCTCGACTACGCGCAGGCGCTGCAGCGCGTGCGCCCGCTGCGCGACCACCAGGCGCAGCTGCACAGGTGACGCGCCCGCCTGTAGGTGCCCCCGGCTGTAGGTGGGCGAGACGGCGACGCTGGTGGCGTGGGTGCGCGCCAACCTCGACTACGCGCAGGCGCTGCAGCGCGTGCGCCCGCTGCGCGACCACCAGGCGCAGCTGCACAGGTGACGCGCCCGCCTGTAGGTGCCCCCGGCTGTAGGTGGGCGAGACGGCGACGCTGGTGGCGTGGGTGCGCGCCAACCTCGACTACGCGCAGGCGCTGCAGCGCGTGCGCCCGCTGCGCGACCACCAGGCGCAGCTGCACAGGTGACGCGCCCGCCTGTAGGTGCCCCCGGCTGTAGGTGGGCGAGACGGCGACGCTGGTGGCGTGGGTGCGCGCCAACCTCGACTACGCGCAGGCGCTGCAGCGCGTGCGCCCGCTGCGCGACCACCAGGCGCAGCTGCACAGGTGACGCGCCCGCCTGTAGGTGCCCCCGGCTGTAGGTGGGCGAGACGGCGACGCTGGTGGCGTGGGTGCGCGCCAACCTCGACTACGCGCAGGCGCTGCAGCGCGTGCGCCCGCTGCGCGACCACCAGGCGCAGCTGCACAGGTGACGCGCCCGCCTGTAGGTGCCCCCGGCTGTAGGTGGGCGAGACGGCGAAGCTGGTGGCGTGGGTGCGCGCCAACCTCGACTACGCGCAGGCGCTGCAGCGCGTGCGCCCGCTGCGCGACCACCAGGCGCAGCTGCACAGGTGACGCGCCCGCCTGTAGGTGCCCCCGGCTGTAGGTGGGCGAGACTGTGACGGTCACGGCTCTCGTGTTGTCCTCTTCAGGAACCTGCAGGAGGCGTCGGACCAGCTGGCGGCGCTGTCGAGCGGGCTGGCCACGGTGGACGAGCGCGTGGCGGCGCTGAAGGAGCGGCTGGAGCGGCACACGCGGGACGCGGCGGCGCTGGAGCTGCAGCTGGCGGCGGCGGCGGAGACGCTGGGCGCCGCGCGCGGACTGCTGGCCCAGCTCGCGCACGAATACGACGCCTGGGAGGCCGATGTACTATATACTTTTCTATCTATCCTACTAATATTACAAAATAAAATATAATAAAATGTACTTACATATGAGAAAGTTTGTAAGTATGTTTGTATGTTTGTTACTTCACGCTCAAACGGTTGGACCGTATACAAGTCAATTGCCGTGCGTTATTCTCGATAATCATTCCACCGATTTCACTATGTTATTTTCGTTTAGTTCGCCTCAAAATAGTTCGGTGATTTTTTGTAGTTTTTAATCATGCACTATGTAGGTACTTATTTTGTATTCCAGCTGGAAAACATACATAAAGAGATTTCGGATCTCAATCAACGGTCGCTGCTGGCAGCCGCTTACATCGTCTACCTGCCTGAAGCTACGGAACCGGAAGCCAGGTGAGAGCAAAACTATTCGCTGTTTGCAATGCATTTTTATAAGATCACTTATAAATTATATTGTAGGTTCCTATGGCAGAAGCTAACATCATCAGACGAGTCGTCCGAGTTTTTGGGCACGCGATTTCAAATGAGATATGCTATACATTTTCTAACAAATCGCCCACTATTTTTGTTTATTCCAGGGAATATATCAAAAAATGGGGCGCACTGATAGGTTTCGACGACACGACTTTCTCAGTGATCAACTTTTTATCTTCGACTGAAAAGCAACTGAAGTGGGAGGCGGAGGGACTGTCCACCGACCTGTCGGCGGTCAAGAACGCGGTACTGATTGATCAGGTAATCCGGTATAATAATAATTAATGTAGATCGGTCTGCGTTTGAACTACGGTCATGTGGAGCTTAAATTGGATTAATTAATGATTTAATAATTCGTCATTTGCCATCGCTCAAACAAAACTAGAGCATGAGCTTAGCATGTTTATCCTATTCAACCATATTGTCACGTAGGACCGTCTCATAGTGGTCAAACATAAACAAAAAAAAATATAAAAAAAACATAGCCAATACTGTATTGTTCTTTGCAGGTGCTGGATAACCCGCAGTGCGGGCTCACCCCCCTGCTGCTGGACCCCGACGGCGAGGGCCTGGCGTGGCTGCGCAGCGCGCTGCCGGCGTCCGGCGACGTCGTGTCGCAGCACAGCGCCGCGCTGCTCACCGCGGTGCAGTGCGCAGTCAGGTAGGGCACGCAGCGCGGGCTCACCCCCCTGCTGCTGGACCCCGACGGCGAGGGCCTGGCGTGGCTGCGCAGCGCGCTGCCGGCGTCCGGCGACGTCGTGTCGCAGCACAGCGCCGCGCTGCTCACCGCGGTGCAGTGCGCAGTCAGGTAGGGCACGCAGCGCGGGCTCACCCCCCTGCTGCTGGACCCCGACGGCGAGGGCCTGGCGTGGCTGCGCAGCGCGCTGCCGGCGTCCGGCGACGTCGTGTCGCAGCACAGCGCCGCGCTGCTCACCGCGGTGCAGTGCGCAGTCAGGTAGGGCACGCAGCGCGGGCTCACCCCCCTGCTGCTGGACCCCGACGGCGAGGGCCTGGCGTGGCTGCGCAGCGCGCTGCCGGCGTCCGGCGACGTCGTGTCGCAGCACAGCGCCGCGCTGCTCACCGCGGTGCAGTGCGCAGTCAGGTAGGGCACGCAGCGCGGGCTCACCCCCCTGCTGCTGGACCCCGACGGCGAGGGCCTGGCGTGGCTGCGCAGCGCGCTGCCGGCGTCCGGCGACGTCGTGTCGCAGCACAGCGCCGCGCTGCTCACCGCGGTGCAGTGCGCAGTCAGGTAGGGCACGCAGCGCGGGCTCACCCCCCTGCTGCTGGACCCCGACGGCGAGGGCCTGGCGTGGCTGCGCAGCGCGCTGCCGGCGTCCGGCGACGTCGTGTCGCAGCACAGCGCCGCGCTGCTCACCGCGGTGCAGTGCGCAGTCAGGTAGGGCACGCAGCGCGGGCTGTTCCACGGGCTGTTCCATTCACTGTATTTTTCTTCATGCATGTACTATGCTCGTGTGCATAACTTTGCGATCCTCTTTTGTTTGTGGGCCTCCAGACGTCTCACGTATAAAAGTTGATTTATGGTGATGAAGATGTCAATATTCCCAGGCTGGGTCGCATTCTGGTCATAACGGACGTAGACGGCGTGCACTCGAGCTGGGCGGCGCTGCTGCGGCGGCTGCCCGTGGGCGGCGGCGCGGGGGGAGCGCCCGCCCCCGCCGCGCGCCTGCTGCTGCTGACCCGCGACGCGGCGCTGCCGGCGCGCCTGCCCCCGCACGCCGCGCACCGCCTCAGCCCGCTGCACTTCACCGCCCGCCTCCACCCGCTCACCGGTAAGGAGTCTCTCGCGGGGACGACCTCATCCCTACCTAAACTGTGTATATTAAATAGCCGTTTATCTGTTATCAGATCAGTTAATAAACTATGCGCTGCAACAACAAAATCCAGATATAAGCGAAAAGTCGAAGCAGATCAAGCTCGAGACGGCCCGGTTGCAGAAGCAACAGCACGAGCTGCAGGTTCGTAGGACACGCCCGACGGGCGCGGCTTCGCGCGTTCCCTGGGAGGCGGTGCGAGTGAGAGTATGTAACGTTCGGGCGACAGGAGCAGCTGCTGCGCTCGCTGTCCCTCGACGGCGACATCCTGCAGGACGCGCGGCTGCTGGCGTCGCTGCACGGCACGCGCGCCGCCGCCGCCACCGTGGCCGCGGCGCTGGCGGAGGCGCGCGCGGTGGCGGGCGCGGGCGCGGCGGCGCGCGCGCAGTACGCGGCCGGCGCCGAGCGCGCGGCGGCGCTGGCGCTGGCGGTGCGGGCGCTGGCGGCGCGCTGGCCGCTCGTGACGCTGCCGGTGGACGCGGTGCTGGAGCTGTTCGTCGCGGCCGTGCGCAGGACGGTCGGTACCCTCTCTACTGTCTCTGTATGAAACACTTTTCAGTTACACTTTGGACGCAAAGTTTCAAATTTTAGAAGCCTAATGACTGTAAGCTCTGAAAGGATTTCAACATGAACAGATGTGAAGCACGGTTATATAAGAATAATAATTCAATCTAAACTGTCGCACTGCTGAGCAAAGGCCTCCCCTCACTTTCGTAAACAGGATGCACGGTTATACGGCGGGGTTTTTATTTCGGACGCGGCTCTGACTCCCTATTTGTTATTCGAGTGCCGGAGACAGTAACCTGCTTGATCCGGATCGATCTCTCTATCCAATCCTGCGGTTGACGATATTATTGAAATCGTTCCCATGGCGTTGCATATCCGCGTATTTCTAAATTATTTACATGAACATAACAACCACATTATGATTATCTCAATGACATGTACTTGTTTTAGGATCCGACAACAATAAACAATGCAGAGATCGTGAAATATCTGACACGCCGAGTCATAGAGAGAGTGTTGCTAGCTCTGCACAAAAAGGACAAGTACATTGTTGTTCTGCACCTACTCAAACAAGTGTACGACGATTTGATGCCCGATAAGGTAAATAAGAAATTACTTTTTCAGTAATTATTTGCGCATCATTGTGATAAAGAGAAAAGTGTCATAACATCTGAATCTGACTTGCATTAGAAACTATTTGTAAATCTGTAAATTTTTTTTATTATTTTTTTAATTATTAATCAAATATTGTACGTCCGACAGGACACGCTGTTAACACTAATCATGTTTTACCTTAATATAGCATCTTGTAAACCGACACAGTTGTACCTACACTTCAAAGTTTTTCTATCCTATTCTAGCTATGGCAATTATTGATTGGAAGCAGTGAAATAAACGATGATGCGCTGAATACAGATGAAATTCTAAATAAGCATCCGTGGGTAGCCGAGGAGTGCTTAAAAGGGGTCGCTAAACTGAAGGTACGTCTTTTTTATCACAACAGGTTACTACGTACTCTAAAACAAAAACTTGTGCCTATATTTTTTAATTGATAACATTATGCTCCATCCATTATATTCATGAATTGTTACTATTATATATAACTATTTGTTTAACTTTATTTTTGTTATGGTTGTACGTTCCGCAAGAATGTTCACTGAATGTATTGTTGCTATTGTGCTATTATCCGTGAGGACCTCTAAATGGCATTCTGTTGTTAAAAATGTTAGTTTATTTAGTTAAGTTCTGCTGTTGGTCTTCCAATTAAATAAATAAATATTGCCAATAAAAAACATTTATTATGACAACAAATTAATTTGACCTTTAAATCATCTGCACAGGCAGTCGACGAAGACCTATACAACCGGCTTTCGTTACAAAATGCCAAGGAATGGAACGAGTTCATGTCGTCCGGAGACATCAACATGCTGAGCAAGTACAAGCTGAGTCCGTTCGAGTCCGTGGTGGGCGTGGCGGCGCTCCGCCCCGACAGCCTGTACCGAGCCCTCGTGGCTTTCGTCGACAGCGTCATTGGTGAATTGCTGCACTTTTTTCTTTTACATTTTGGTTTCGCGCGCCCGTGTGTTTTTTATTTTAGTTATGGCTTCGCACGGTTTGTGCATTAAGTGTTAAGTTTTTTTATTATTTATGTATTTCATACTAGGAAAGTCATAACATAAAGCAATCCTCGTAGTCAAGTAGTCAATTATTTACAAAGTCAAAGTTACGATTCAGTACAGCGGTGGGTGGTTTTCTGAAACTTTCTGAGGGTTTTGGTAAAAATGTGAATCGACACGCTTTTTGGGTTTATCATATCATATTGTCTACACGTGAGCATTTCCATCAGGTGCGGGCGGCGCGGCGGGCGCGGGCGGCGTGCCCGGCGCGGCGGCGGCGGCGCGCGCGCGGCCCGTGCTGCTGCTGGCGGCGCACGCGCACGACGCGCTGCAGGCGCACGCGCGCGACCGGGCGCTCGTGCGGGTCAGCTACTAGTGTCCGTCAGGCGCGGGCGGCGCGGCGGGCGCGGGCGGCGTGCCCCGCGCGGCGGCGGCGGCGCGCGCGCGGCCCGTGCTGCTGCTGGCGGCGCACGCGCACGACGCGCTGCAGGCGCACGCGCGCGACCGGGCGCTCGTGCGGGTCAGCTACTAGTGTCCGTCAGGCGCGGGCGGCGCGGCGGGCGCGGGCGGCGTGCCCCGCGCGGCGGCGGCGGCGCGCGCGCGGCCCGTGCTGCTGCTGGCGGCGCACGCGCACGACGCGCTGCAGGCGCACGCGCGCGACCGGGCGCTCGTGCGGGTCAGCTACTAGTGTCCGTCAGGCGCGGGCGGCGCGGCGGGCGCGGGCGGCGTGCCCCGCGCGGCGGCGGCGGCGCGCGCGCGGCCCGTGCTGCTGCTGGCGGCGCACGCGCACGACGCGCTGCAGGCGCACGCGCGCGACCGGGCGCTCGTGCGGGTCAGCTACTAGTGTCCGTCAGGCGCGGGCGGCGCGGCGGGCGCGGGCGGCGTGCCCCGCGCGGCGGCGGCGGCGCGCGCGCGGCCCGTGCTGCTGCTGGCGGCGCACGCGCACGACGCGCTGCAGGCGCACGCGCGCGACCGGGCGCTCGTGCGGGTCAGCTACTAGTGTCCGTCAGGCGCGGGCGGCGCGGCGGGCGCGGGCGGCGTGCCCGGCGCGGCGGCGGCGGCGCGCGCGCGGCCCGTGCTGCTGCTGGCGGCGCACGCGCACGACGCGCTGCAGGCGCACGCGCGCGACCGGGCGCTCGTGCGGGTCAGCCGTCTGTTTGTTTGTCGAATGGTGGTGCCATCCTCCACTTCGGAGTCAGTTAAGCCGCCAGAGGTCGCTCTGACGTGGAACACGACCTACCTACTTGCTCAATCGAACCGCGTGGTGTCCTGGTGACCGGTAAATAACCTACTAAGTCCTGTTGTGGCGGAATATTGGTGACGGCCGATGGTGGTGCAGGTGGAGGCGGGCGCGGGGCGCGAGGCGTGGGCGGCGGCGCTGGCGGCGGCGCGCGGCGCGGGCGCGTGGCTGGCGCTGTCGGTGGCCGGCGCGCCCTTCACGCCGGACCTGCAAACTTTCGTCGCCGACGTGGCGCAACAAAACGTATGTAGATATGATAACGCACTCTATATATTGCTATAAGATTCAGAAAAAAAGTTTTAACCGATTCCACCACGCCAGTGAAAGTTTCGTTTTAGTGCTCCCGTAGGTATAATATGTTTAATCTATTACAGGCTGAAAATTACAATGAAGAATTTCGCCTGTGGATTTTATCGGAATACCGTGATGTCCCACCGCTCATCGCTAACTCGTGTATCAATGTCATATTAGAGGTAAGAATGAAACTGTATACTTATTGCTTACCCACTGTAAATAGGTAAGGGCCGCAGTAGGTACTTAAGTTTTAATAATGGCGAATTTTGCCAAGTCGAGATAGATCTGTTCAAATATACATAGTCAGAATTGAAGCTACGAGACGCCCGCAGTGCAGATACAGATCGGCACCACCTCACATGAAGACGTTTATTTCGATTCGTCGTTAGATCTTTGCTGAGAGCGAACCTGTGTCATATTGATTAATTGTTAACATTATTTCTATAAAGTGCATTTATCGACTCCTCTCTTACTATCTTGTGGAGTCCTCCATATACCTCGGCGGCCATATTGGTTTGTGTATCCCTGTCCTGCTTTGAAAACCGAAGAATTGGAAGGCGGCGATCTGCTGCTTGGTGGTGGTGTGTGTGGCTGGATTGCAGTGTGAGTGCGGTACTAAATTTTGCAAGTGCAAATTTTTCACCTGCATTGAGGCGCGAACTCGGTGCATTGAGTTTGGCGGCCGGCGGTGTTACGGCTGAGCCAACTGAGCGTGAAGGCAGCGCTCGAAATTGAGCATTACTTGCATACAACGACAGGCGAATAAGATGATGCGCTCACCCAGCAAACCTACTAATTTGGACCAGAGGGGTGCAGGGGATTCTGACTCTAGTTCCTCAAGTATCCGGAGTCAAGCACAGAAAAGGAAACGGAACGACTATGAGCTTACTGAAACATTGAATACATTTGCAAAAAGTCTTACTACCATCAATAATACTCTATCAGAGATGAAACTTGACATGACGAAGCTTACTGAAAATTCAACAGAAATCAGAAATGACTTAAACGCGCTGCGTTCTGCGCAATTAGCCTCAGATAAAAAAGTTTCACAACTGGAGACCAAACAAAGTGAGCTTTCTCAATGCATTGGGACCTTGAAGGAGTCTGTACAATTCAACAGCGAGCAATACCTGGAACTGAAAAACCAGATGGAGCAGTTGCAGTGCAAGGCTAGGTCATCATCACATGCTGAGGACACTGTGGCTACATTAGAATCTAAAATTGATGTGCTAGAGCAGCAAGCGAGGGCATGTAACATAGAAATTGGCAATGTCCCGGAGAGGCGCGGGGAGAATCTGATTAGTTTGGTCGAAACAATTGGCGCCAAAATCAACTTTATGATTACCCAAAGAGACATTATTGCAGTACATCGGGTACCACAAATGACTGTTAATAATAACAGACCAAAAAATATAGTAGTCAGGTTTTCTTCCGTTCCTTTCCGTGATAATGTTATTAGTGCTTACCGTAAGGCTAAGGGGCTGCGGTCGGACCAGCTTGGGGTTTCCGGTACCCCTTGTGTTATATATATAAATGAGCATCTTACTTTAAAGAAAAAGCTGTTGTTTCGTGAGTGTCGTAGTGAGGCTCAAAAACATAACTACAAGCACATATGGGTCAAGCACTCAACTATACTTGTGCGTAAAACGGATACATCTGGAGTTATTGCTATCCAATATCATAAAGATATTCCGAAACTGGCTGCGGGGTCGCACGATATTAATAGCTCAAAATCCTAATTTGCATAGCACTATCTGTGACTTCATGGTTGCTCTAATAAATACAACAATAATACATTTCATTGATATTGCTTATTCTTCAATTGCTTCTATTCTTCAATTGCTTATACAAATAATTAACTACTGCAAACAACAGGTACTGGGAACATTGTTCTGCTTGGCAGCACCCGTTTTAACAATTAATATATACTCAATTTATTTATTGTTCGATCACTTCGATGATGGATAGTCTCTCTATATATTATCAAAATTGCAGAAGTATACGTAGTAAACTCCAAACTTTATATATGTCGATATTGTCTAACTCCTATGACTTAGTAATTTTAACAGAAACTTGGCTGGTTCCGGAAATAGCTGACAATGAGTTTATAGACCAGCGCTACATTGTTTTCCGCTGTGATCGTGACCGTATATCCACGGGTAAACAGGACGGAGGTGGTGTACTCATTGCAGTTTTACGCACACTTCAGGCCACCAATGTCTCAACAGATGTAAGCAATACTTTTAATACTCATATTGAACAATTACTTATCCAACTACCAAGTAGTGACCGTCAAAGGCATCATGTAGTTGGGGCGGCCTACATACCACCACGTACACCCGATCAAATTTATTTCTCTTATCTTGAGTTTATTAAGTCAATATTAATCGATACTAAAATTCATAGTTTCTATATGTTTGGTGACTTCAATTTACCTGGCATTGACTGGTCTGATAGAGAAAACTATATACTGGACCAATCTTGCAACGATAGACTAGCCAGCCATCAACATCTTCTTAATACGATTTCCGTACTAAACGCTACACAATTTAACCATTTTTTAAATGAAAATGGAAAAATCCTAGATCTTTTAATTTCCAATACTGAATGCACAACAAGTCAACCTTCCGACAGTTTAGTAAAAGTGGACAACCATCACCCTCCTTACTGTGTTATAACTTCTCCTTGTCTGGATTTGTCTAATTTGAAGAAAGCTCATATCATTAAACATAATTACAGTAAGGCAAATTATGACTTAATAATTTCAGACCTAATGATAGTTGATTGGTCGAATAAGATTGATCATTTA
This sequence comes from Hylaea fasciaria, assembly GCA_905147375.1. NCBI lineage: Eukaryota > Metazoa > Arthropoda > Insecta > Lepidoptera > Geometridae > Hylaea > Hylaea fasciaria. The sequence continues at coordinate 4,872,483 of LR990198.1, forward strand.
TGTGCCCACGATGCTGTTAATGTTTTCTATGATGTGTTATATGGTATCATAAATAAGCATGTCCCACTTAGTAAGATCAGGTCTAAAAGTTACCCTATCTGGTTCACTCCTACTTTGATACGTCTATTTAAAAGAAAATCGAACGCTTGGTTGAAATGGAAAACATACGGCAATATATCAGACTACGAACAATTCTCATACTGTCGTACACTATTTAACAGTGAATGCGATAAATGCTACGCAAGGTATCGGAATTCCGTCGAAGACGGTATTCAAGACAATATAAAATGCTTTTGGAGATACATTGCAAATAAACAAAATAGATCTGGAATACCATCTAAAATTCACTTTAAAAGTGCTTCTAGTGATAATACAACCGACATATGTAATCTATTTTCTCAGTTTTTTAAATCAGTGTATGAAACATCCTCACACAATAATGAATGGAAACCACCTCGTGACTTTAATGATACCTGTGAATTAATTAGTAATATATACATTTGCCCCATAAAAGTCCACAAACAACTGAAAGCGCTTGACCCCACTAAGGGACCAGGTTCAGACGGTATACCAGCCGCTTTTCTAAAACGTATAGCAGACCATATATTTGCTCCACTTAGCATTCTATATAATAAATGTATTAGTGAAGGCTATTTTCCCATAATTTGGAAACAAGCTAACATAACTCCTGTGTTTAAAAGTGATGCGAAGCAGGACGTGGAGAACTATCGACCCATATCTATTTTATCCGCCTTGTCAAAGCTTTTTGAAAGATTGGTTCACAATGAGATCTATCATATTTTACACAATACAATAATTAAACAACAACATGGCTTTGTAAAAAATCGGTCAACTGTGACCAATCTCACAATATTTGTCAACCAGCTTTTTGAAAACATGGATAATCGTCTTCAAACAGATGTAATATACACCGACTTTCGTAAAGCTTTTGACAAGGTAGATCATGAAATTCTTCTAAATAAAATCGCCTATAATGGTATTCGAGGGAACTTGCTCCGATGGTTTACATCATACATTACTAATCGTTCACAAAGAGTAGTAATTAATGGACATCAATCAGACTATATCTCAGTTACATCAGGGGTACCTCAAGGTTCAATTTTAGGCCCACTTCTTTTTATCCTATTTATTAATGATATTCATATCTGTTTTCATCATTCAAAATTTTTGCTTTACGCCGATGATCTTAAAATCTACAGACATATAAAAAACTTGAATGATTGTCTCCTCATTCAATCAGATTTAGACCGACTAACTGAATATTGTACTGTAAATAAATTAAATCTTAGTTTACCGAAATGCCACTTTATGACCTTTACGAAAAACAGAAAAATAGTTAGCTATACATATTCACTTTGCAATACTGCCCTTAAGAAAGTTAGTTTTATAAGAGATCTCGGAATAATATTAGACTCAAAATTACATTTTGACTTGCATGTCGATAAAATAATTAATTCTGCCCTAAAAATGTATGGCTTCATCATGCGGACTGCAAAAGATTTTATACGACCATCGACATATTTATATTTGTACATATCTCTTGTAAGACCATGTTTGGAGTATGCTACCCCCATTTGGAATCCAACTTATGCCAAATATAAAGATATGATAGAAAAAGTTCAGAGTAAATTCTTATCCTCTCTAAATTATAGATGCTGCCGTAGCAAACTAAATTACGAAAATCTGCTCATGAAGTATAAAATGCTATCCCTTCAGTCTAGACGACTACTTCTTGGTGCTATATTTCTACATGGCATTGTTCACAGTAAGTTTGACTGCTCAGAGATTACTAATCAATTATGTTATATATGTCCCAGAACTGTTGTGCGCAGACAAGTGCGTGCTACACGACTGCTAGCCATTTATTCTCGATCTGCTAGAACCAACGCTGGTGCGCGTATGCCCCTACGCCAATTAGTTGATAATTACAATTCAAAATTTGAAGCAATAGATATTTTTGCCTCATCAAGGCCTAAATTTAAAATAGCTGTTACAGAATCCCTCACTACTTAATTAGATATTTTTAGTAGGAACCAAAATCACTCATATATTGTTTTCTTTGTTTCTTGAGATGTAAGTTTATTTGAATTATCCTTAGTATGTAATCAAGATATTAGTTATTTGCATTATATAATATTTTATTTCTGTAATACCGCTCAGTAAAGATCGTTTTATATACATGATAGTAACTGGTGGATATTACTGTTGGTGATATAGTTATTACTTGTCTTTTTTTAAAATTAGTTTATTTAAGTGATACTGTATTACTGTTTTATATCCCAAATAAATAAATAAATAAATAAATAAATAAATAAATTTTCCGGCAGGCGCCCGAGGGCGTAAAGAACAACGTAATGAGCACGATGAGCGCGTGGGGCGGCGCCCGCGCGGAGCCCGCGGCGCGCCTGCTCGCCTGCCTCGCGCTGTTCCACGCGCTCGTGCAGGAGCGCCGCGCCTACATCCCGCAAGGTAGCCGCCGACCGAAATACAATGAGCGCCCGCAACCACTCGTTCGAAACTTGAAATGTTACCGGGCGCCCGTCGCGATCCCCAGGCTGGAGCCGCTGGTACGCGTGGGAGTGGGGCGAGGTGGCGGCGTGCGCGCGCGCGGCGCGCGGCGGCGCGGACGGCGCGGGCGCGCTGTGCCTGGCGCTGTACGCGGCGCGCGTGCAGGCGGGCGCGGACGCGGCGGCGCTGCGGGCGCTGCACGCGCGCTGCGTGCCGCCGCCGCGCGCGCCGCCCGCCTGGCGCCCGCCCGCCTTCGCGCGCCTGCCGCCCGCCGGGGGGGGACCTGCAGGTACACGACGAGCGGGGCACGTATACTGCTCCTGCCACTTCCCGGTGATTATTGTTACCCATTGCAGGTGTACGCGTCTGCGTTCGCGTCGCTGCCCGACATCGACACGCCGCAGCTGCTGGGGCTGCCGGCCAATTGCCGCGCGGCGTGGGAGAAGAACGCGGCGCGGGACATCCTCGCGGGCCTCAGAGGTTCAGACCTTTTATATTTTTACTTACAATTTATAATACCCTCACAGATTTTTTTTATTAAGCAGTTTCAGGTTCTATTCTATGAACCTATATTCCACTAACGACCGACGTTAAAGACATGTCAAAATCCATATAAAATATGGTATGTTAGTGTAGTAACGTGTATGGCATGGCTGGTAGGTACGGTGTAGTTTCCGTCTCCCGCCTGAGTATATACGAGTATATACCGAGACTGTAAGATATAGATACGTATAGGTATGCTACCAGTAATAATGGTTTCTAAGTTATTATCGTGTGCAAACAGAACTAAACTCGACGGTCGTCGCCGATCCGAAGAGCGAAGGAGCCACTTCCATCAAGAGCTTGGTGGCGCTGTGGAAGAAGTACATGTCGGGGAGTCCCCTGCTCAAGGAAGGGTACCGCGCGGCCGACGCGGGCGGCTGGTGGGGCGGCGCGGCGCGCGGCGAGGCGGCCGCGGCGGCGCGTGCGGCGCGCGTGCTGCACGCTGCGCTGCGTCGCGCCGCGCGCCGCGCACCGCACTCGCTGCACGAGGTACTTGCGAGGGCGGCTTTCTTTCGACGTCATAACTATCTTATTTCTTCTCCCTCGTGCACCCTCGACCTGACAGCCGCTTCCCCGCAGACGCCGGAGGAGTGGCAGGTGGCGTGGGCGGGCCCGCGCGCACCCGACGCCTACCTGAAGGAGTTCTGCCACCGCGCGCGCGCCGCGCTCGCCCGCCTGGCCGCGCGCGCCGCTGACGCCGACGCCGACGCTATGCCCAGCGGTACGTGGATGCTCGAGCGGCGGGTGCGGGACTGCCGATGTTCCGCTCGCTCGGGCAGCACAGACGAGTCATTAGTTTCGGATCGCATGTGCCGGCCCGAACGTGCCGGCTCCGTCGTCGTCGTACGAGTATAAGGCGGTTAGGTTAGGTTATCCGAAAATACCCCGAATAAAACTGTAAAAAAATCATAGTTAGAGGTAGGTACTTGCATGAGTTATGAGATGTAAAAAAAGTTTCTACGGCAAACCAATCGATCGGTAGTCGTTTTAAAATGGCCAGCCGACTGTAACGGATGTCGTGTTCCCAGAGGTGGACCTGCGCGGGTTCCTGCAGGCCGGGCGCGCGGCGGCGGCGCTGCGCGCGCGCACGGCGGAGCGGCGCCGCGCCGCGCCCGCCGCGCTCGTGCTCGCCGCCGCCACAGGTGACGCGCGGGACCACTGCACAGATTCGCAGACATCGAGCGGCGATTTCTATCTCTGCAAAGCGACTGTTGGCCGTTTGCCGGTTTTAATTCAACCGGAACATGATCAAAACGAAATATTTCAAATTAAAGTTCCCGACGTTGTTATCAATGTTTGTCCTTCAAAATCATTGTATACGAGCGATAGTCCTAGCTGGACCACCCACCTTCGAACCCTGTCGATTTTTTATTGCAATCCAAGCCGTAGGTCGTGATAAGTCATGACAGATTTTAGTAAAACCAAAAAAAAAAGTGTTTCATTGAAAGTAAGTATTTCCTAGGGCCGGCATCGGCGGGCGGCGAGGCGGTGACGCTGACGGGGCTGCGCGTGGCGGGCGGCGTGTGCGGCGCGGACGGCGTGGCGGGCGCGCCGCACCTCGCGCCGCCGCACGCGCCCGCGCCGCCGCTGCACGTGCGGTTCGTCGCTCACGTAAGCGTATACGCGTCTAATTCGATCATTTTATTCTGGCTGAGTACATACTATGTAGTGTCCGGAAAATACTACGACGATCCGACAGAAATTTACGAACACTGAGGCCGCTCCAAAAACAAGTTTACCTACTTTTAAGTTACGATTTTACGAAAATTATGATAGTTAGGTATATACTTATATTTATGTCTTGGAGTTTTTATTTCCTCTATGACCGAGGCCGCGAATGGATATTTTTTTTAATATTTAGAAGGGTATTCAAACGTGCCGTCGAAAAGCCAGTGCCGACTGGGCATACATACATACCTAGGTACGCGACGACTAGCGATGCTTGCTGTTATTTTAGTCGATCAAAATCAGAACCTAAACGAATAGATATATCGTAATGCAGGAGGCCGGCGAGCGGGAGGCTCCGGAGGGCTGGCTGGACATGCCGGTGTACAGCTGCGAGTCGCGCGAGGACTTGCTGTTCACGGTGCGGATGCAGCTCGCGCGCTCCTTCCCGCGCGAGACCGCGCTGCTCCACGCGGTCGCCTTGTTCGTGGCTCCCGTCGATTAAACTCGACGAACCTATGCGATATAACATTTTTTGTATTTAATTATATACCTAAGCTTAATGAACTTGCCACTTGAGCACTTCTGTATAGATTGGTTGTTACACGGGGTGTGAAGTCCCTAGGTGGCTTGGTAATTGCATTTCTTATGTTTTCCGCGAAGGATAGGTAGGCACGCACTCCAATCATTTGTATTAATAAATGATATCTTTCACTAACTATGTTTGTATTATTAAAATCACATATGCCTACATAATATTATAGTATCCTGAACCATCACTAAGATTAGACATCTTTTGAAATCAAAACTACAAGGACCCCGGTAATAGAAACATCCAGACTGAGCAAATACCTGTGGTTTACACAAATCTTTGCAAACAAAAGCCACAAAATCCTTAGTGATCCTACTGCAAAGTACTACCTATCACGTCATAGCAGAAGGAATACCTTGTGACAGCAGTTATAAATAGGTTAGTAAAGTTTAGCTTCTATACGCTACGCGAGTATAATAGTTACCAACTACAGACTTCACAGTTCACAGTGGATTTTTTTCTATTAGGTAGGTAAACATTTCTGACGGTACGTTTTGGCATAGTGGCTGAGCAATCGGACTGCTGCGCTTGGTGTCGCGGGTTCGATTCCCACCCGGAACAAATATTTGTGCGATCCACAAATGTTTGTCTCTGGTCTGGGTGTTGTGTGCATGTGAAATTATAATTATGTTGTAAGTGGTACCCACGATACAGAGCAATCCTAGTGTGAGGGTATGTTATAAAAAAAATTGTCCCAACCCAAATCCCCTCTACCAATTATAGGAACAGGAATACTAGTGGGAATCACTGGAAAGAACCATAATTTGTTGGGTGTTAATTGATAAATAGAAACAAACAATATAATCTGCATTAAATTCTTCTATATAGTTTTTATTTATATATCTATATAGTTTTAAAAACATTCATAAATATTTCATAAATAGACATTTATATAATATTTTCTTATACCGCATGTATCTAACATGCAAACATGCAATTTACCAAAATTTGGCACTATATTATGTATGTTATAGTAGTTAGGCAACAATATACATAATGTAACGAGAATGTTACAGCTCTAATAAAATTAATTATAATCCAACACATTGTGCGCAAATAATTCAGCACTTTGCTGTTGTTCTACTTTACTACTCTCACACATATTATGTGTTCAACATTATAACACACTATTAAAAATAAGAATCTACCCATTTGATGTAATGTATGTGAGTGAAAATATGAGCACTTTTCTTTTACATAAGATATTGATAGTGATAGTTTATGTAGATTATTATATTCTGGTGCCTAGAATGGTCTATGAAGTACATTGATATGTGCACCTACAGGAAAATAGTTATGAAATACAATTCTACCTTATAGAACTTTATTGATAACTACTTTTATGAAATGCTAAGAAGCTAAGATAAGGGAGATTGATAACTCTTGCATCTCTTACTACCTACATAATGTATAGGTACTATTTTTCTATGTATAAAATACAGATTTCCAAGAATACTATAGCTGTTTCAATTCCTGTGTCCTCTACCAGGAAACGTGATATAAAATAAATTAAAAGAGAAAAATCTTGGATAGACCCATGCCATACATGCACCTACACAATGTTATTATAATATGTATTATGTGTAAGTACACTAAAGTTGCCTTAATTAAGCTGGATACAGAGGAACTATTTGATTTTTATATTTTCTAGAAATATCTCTAAGCACTGGAATGTAACCTAACTTTGATATCTATGCTAATTAATTTAAGTACATAAAAGGCCAGTCTGAATAAATTATCAGTGAATGGTGCCTACAAACTAAACTAAATCTGAATTTGACAGCAGTAACATTATAGCCATCCCTCTTGGTTTCATAAGGTTGAAGTAAGACAAAATAACATTTGTCAGGACTAAACTAAAATGTAGTTTAGTTTGTAACAACAGAATAGGCACAATTAAGTAAAATTTGGTTCCATATTCAATAGTAAAATAATGTAGGTGGACAGTGCTGTTGATATCTTATGCCTGGAAACATCAATTACATCACTATTTACCTACCTAATGACAGTCTGGCAACACTGACCTAGTCTCTACTGGTTAAAATTAATTCATTGAGATCTAGGCTTATAATAAAATCACCCATACATTGAATTGCAATAATTTAGGGTTATTTGGTTGAACACTTCAGTATTGAAATAAAGCACCAAGACACAACAAAACCTTATGTGGGTTATAAAAAATAATCTTTGGCTTACATAATAGTAAAAGCAGATGCATAAACAAAGTGTAAATAACTTATTAAAAATATCACTTTGTAAACTCATGCTACACATTAAAACCACTAATCACTAAACAATCAATTATTGTGCATGTTTGGCATCGAGGCATATTGGTTTTATGCCAGATTTTTAGTTAGTGTTTTCAATCCTTTCTTTAAGTCTAAAGTAAATTTTGAGACTGGGACGCAATATAGTGCACAGCATGATGGCCAGCACCAATGAGAAACCAGTGTATCTAAGAGCGTCTCCAAACTCCCACCATTTAGAGAATAGACCAAGTAAAATAGTGATGACTCCCATAGTAAAAGTGATCAACCCAACCGATGCATGTACTAATTTTGTGTAAATCGGAGCAAGATAATACTTTAGTTTCAGACTGTACAGGGCACCCAACCCACCAAACATCGTAACAAGCATAAACACGATTGAAGCTAAACCAAATTTGCCATGTAAACTGGTGAAATGAGGCTTATCATGTATAATTTTGTTAGAAAGAATAATCAAAAATCCAGTAATTATTATGATTCCAGTTATCACTTGTAGAACCCAATGGCGAGCACTGCGTAGGCGCATGGGCATCCACTCCGTAGCCAAGTCACCCGGCGTAATAGCGTTCACAGCTGTGGTCATAAGCAGCAACCACTGAAAACAACAAAACATTTCTTCCTAAAGTAGCATGCAAGATTGAGGAATTGTCCTTGCAGGCTATGCAGTTAATGCTGTGCAGAAAAGCAAAAGATTTTATTTACATTATTTAACATCCACAGTTATGATATCCTACTAATAATATAAATGCCAGTAATGTTAGTTGGTTGTCCATCTTTCACATAGCAATAGAAATTTATTAGCCAAATTTTTGGCAAAAAGACATACTAGAATAGATGGGCTAGAGTAGTGTCACAGGTTAATTTTTATTCAGGAAAAATGTACAGTTCACATGACTGATGCAGCAGGGCACAGCTAGTTTACCAAAACCTATTATTTCGGTTTCTATAGATAGGTACACGGAATTGTGGAATCTAAGGGAGTAGGTACGTATGAGCACTTACCCCGAGAGTCATGAGACTTGGGTGAAATGAAAACAGACTGACGCCATCCTTAAAGCTGCAATATATAATAATGCCCAAGAAGATTAGCGCACATAAATTACTGAATACATTTATGTAACTCGGTTTAGATGATGTAGAGTTTTGAGCGACAAGCCGCGATGACTCGGAGTTTCTCTCTGCCGCAGACATTTCTTCCGTGTCTGCAGTTAGATTATCCATAAATCGAAAATATTTCAACTAGGTAGGTAAGGTAGGTCAACAGACTAAAAGATGTGAGGGGACTGTGAATTAGATTGTTTGTGTTATTCAAATTCTATAGAATAGACATCTAACAGAAATAGTAGGCGAGGCGATTTTGTTCTTTGTTTGTTGAATTGAAAAAAGTTAAATTTATTTGGTTGACTGACTGAACGATCGACGAAATTAATTGAATCGATCAGTCATGTCAATGTCAAGTGTCCATCCATACATTTATTATACATAGTATTTTTTTATTAGTAATGGCTTTGCACGTTTTGTGCATTTAGCCAGTGTCAAGTTTTATAAAATTGAAGTATTTCACAATAGGAAAATAATTATAATAGTGCAATCCTCATGATCATGTAGCCAAGTCAATTGTCTACATAGACAGTGAGACTTATTGATTTTGTATTTTTTTCTCAAACTGGTGTTTCTTCGAGTGTTCGTGTGTAATATTGGTAGCATATTAGACATTGAGTGTTTGTGCACGAGTGTGGGCAAATTATATAAACCCAAAAAGCGTGCCACATCGCATTTTTTCCAAAGCTCCCAACGAGTTTCAGTAAAGCATCCACCACTTTACTGCATCGTGACTATGACTATGTAAATAATTGACTTGACTACTTGACCACGAGGATTGCTTTAATGCTATGATTTTCCTGTTGTGAAATTATGAAATACTGAAAATATTATTAAATTACTTGACACTGGCTAAATGCACAAACCGTTTGAAGTCATAGCGAATAGAAGACAAAAAAATAAATTATGGCAGCACAGAAGTTTTGACGTTTACAATGTTGACAATTGACATCGAGTTTTGGCGGGAATCCGATAGTGAGACGTTGTTGGTTTTGTATTATTAGCTCAAACTTGTTTTTCTTCGAGTGTTAATGTGTAATATTGGTGGAATATTAACCATTAAGTGTTCGTTAACGTGCACGAGTGTAGGCAAATGATATAAACTCAAAAAACGTGTCATTTCGCATTTTTTCCAAAACTCCCAGGAAGTTTCAGTAAAGCATCCACTACTTTACTGAATCGTGACTGACGATGTAAATAATTGACTTGACTACTTGACCACGATTGCTATAACATTGCTGTGACTTTCTTAATGTGAAATTAAGAAATACTTAAAATAAAATACTTGACACTGGCTATATGCACAAACCGTGCGAAGTCATAACTAAAACAAAAAAAAAATGTTGACATCTTATTGCCAGCTGATTGCCGTTGCCGGGCTAAATCGGGCTAATTCTTTCTCTTTTCTTACTAGGGATAGCGAGCGAGCGAAACACAGTCTGTGATTGAAGTAACTTTGAAGACAAGTTCAAACTTGTCGAAAATTGTCATTCATTGTTTGTGTTGTATTTGTTGTGTTGAGACTTGATCTCATAAAGGAAATAAAAGAATACTTGATCTTGTTTTATTTTTGTCGTATCGTTTTCTTTTTTCGAGATAGCTAGCATAGCGTAATAAAGGTAACACAACAAAATGAGAAGCTCGCTCCTACCCTACATCAGTGAGTGAGTCAGAAACTCCCCAGTCGCATTCATTTCATTTTATAAAACTTGTTTCTTTGATACGTAACTATTACTCTGCTATTGCTAATAAACTTTTCTTCAGTCTGAAAATGTTAGCATTTAGGTATTTTGCTAAAATTGCAGTGAACCAGTGTTAGTGTAGTGTTATAGTGGATGGACTTGAAAAACTTTGTTGAAATTCAAAACAAACGTGTAGTTACCTAGTAAGTACCTACTTACTTTCAAGACTTGATGCAAGACTTGATGAAATAAATATCTACAAGATCACTGGAATGATTCGGAACCATCTCATGATGCAGTAAGTAGTACAGTACACCTACCTACCTAATTTATTAAATGTGGAGGGTTTATTGAGTTTACTATTTATATACTACATAGGTAAGTGTAAACTTGTAAGCACTTTAAATAAAACCTATTAATATAGCTAACACCTAAATACCTGAATTAGTAGTAGGACTTTAAATTCGAGATCTTGCTGCACATACCTAGGTATTATTATTACAAGTAGGTACCTTCCTATATATCTATATAAGGAAACTAGTTGAGTACCTACTTCAAATGTAGGTACGTACCTATAAATGTTGAAATTGATTTTCCTCCCTTTTATTTCTATGAATTATTGTAGTTAAAATTCTAAACAATGTACCTATCTAAATACTTATCTACCTACCTAAGTTGTTGATACCTACATGTGTCGTAGAATTCATTTTAAATAGAAGTAGGTACTTATGACAACCTAAATTTTTTTCTTTTTTTTTTCCAAGTTTTATCTGCGATCAGTCACTGAAACTATGAGCAAATATTTTGTGGGTTTCGTGTCGGGCAGAGAACACTCCTGCACTATCTCCTCAGCAGGTTCGCTTCATTATTAGTCACACAAAAGCATGACTTCTTTTCGCTTGAGTCTCCTTGTGTATGAGGGCTCAGTGAGTCGCTGTGCTAGTTGGTTAGGGTGGTTTCTTAGTTTATCCTGGTAGCCTTGCGCAGCACTTTTTATCTCTTCTGATACTGTTTCGACCTTAAGAATGTCATGCAACTCTTTAGTTCTTATAAACCAGGGGGCATTCGAGATGTTTTTCAAGACGCCATTTTGAAAGCGTTGTATGAAGTTGATGTTTGAAGCGCAAGCAGTACCCCACAGTTGGATGCCATAGGTCCAAATCGGCTTTAGTACAGTTTTGTATATAAGGAGCTTGTTATCTACCGACAGTTTTGAGTTTCGCCCAAGTAGCCAGTGTAGTCCTCGGTATTTTAGGCCTAATTGGTCCCTTTTCGTTCGGAGGTGCTTCTTCCAGGTCATGCGACGATCCAGGTGCATGCCCAAGTACTTTACAGTATCGCTGTGTGGTAGCATGTGGCTACCCAGGCTGACGGGTGGGCAATCACCCTTCCGTAGTGTAAATGTTATGTGGACCGACTTGGAGGCACTTGCTTTAATCCTCCACAGTTTTAGCCAATCATCAATCTTGTCAAGGCCGCTTTGAAGTAACTCTGATGCTTTATTAGGATCCCCACTTCTAGCAAGTATCGCAGTGTCGTCAGCATAGGTGGCTATTGTTACATCTTGTGTTTTAGGAAGGTCAGCTGTAAAGATAGTGTAAAGAACGGGCCCTAGGACCGAGCCTTGCGGGACACCTGCAGTTATGTCGTAGAAGCCAGATGTTTCCTCACCATCTTTAATTTGGAAGATGCGGTCTTTTAGGTAAGAGTTGAGAAGGTTGTAAAAAGTATGAGGTAGAGATGTTTTTATTTTGCAGAGTAGGCCCTCATGCCACACCTTGTCGAAAGCTTGCTGGATATCCAGGAAGGCTGAGGAGCAGTATTCTTTTCTTTCCAGGGAACTTCTTATAGTGTCATAGACTCTGTGAACTTGCTCTGTGGTCCCATGTCTTTGTCGGAACCCAAACTGATGTTCAGGGATGACCATTCTATCAGTCAGGGCTGGGGACTTTCAGTAGAACTCTTTCGAACAGTTTTGACATCACGGGTAAGAGGCTGATGGGTCTGTACGAGCTTACTTCATCTGCTGGCTTGCCTTCCTTATACACCATTATTATCTGCGAGACTTTCCAGAGAGAAGGGAAGTGCTGAACTCTTAGTACTCCATTAAACAATGTTGTTAAGTATAGTACACCTTTTTGAGGGAGTTGTTGGAGGACCTCTTTTGTAATTAAGTCAAAACCGGGTGCTTTTTTACCATCCAAGAGATTTATTTCGGATTTTATTTCTTTAGGTGTTACTGGTTTGATTGGTAAGTCAAGTTGGAAGTCCTGATTTAGTATAGACGTGTCTGCTGGCACATCACTAGATTCAGCGTCATTTGGAGTGAATATCTTTTTTAAATGGACAGCAAATTCTTCAGCTCTTTCTAAACTTGATCGGGCCCATTGATTGTTCGCTTGTTTTATAGGTGGGTTAGCTTTTTGTGGTTTATTGGGGCAATTTTTTATTGCCTTCCAAAGTGAGTAATCTGTTGTTTTAGTGGCAGTTAAAGATTGTATGTGATTTTCCAGTCTCTGTTCTTCTGCATCCTTTATTAAAGTTTTCAAATCAGCAATGGCTATATTTAGGGCTGTTTTGTCAGATGGGCATCTACTGGTATGCCAAACACGGCGAAGTCTTCTTTTTTCTTGTATCTTTTTTCGGATTTCCCAAGGTACATTTTTCTGTCTTACTTCGTGTTCAGATTTTTGTGGGGTACATTTCCAACAGGCTGACTGTATTACGTTTGTAAAGTTCATGGTTGCTGTATCAACATCATCAGAAGTTTTCAGAGCAATTTTTGGTTTTAGCGTGCCTTCTACTATGTCGCGAAATGAGTCCCAGTCTGTGTGTCTATTGTAGAGAGGGGTAACTTTGTTCCGTAGTATAACTTTAGTACTCATTTGTAGTATGACTGGAACATGATTAGAAGATCCATCCAGGCATGTCACAGTATTGAATGAGTATCTGGAAAGTCCTTTTGATATAAAAAGTCTATAATATCTGGCAGTTTATACGAGTCAGTCGGCCAGTGTGTGGGTTCAGTTGGAGAGAAGGAGGTCAGGTTGTTATCCTCCATACTGGTTTTTAAAACTCTTCCTCTAGTTGTTATGATTCTGGAGCCCCAGTGAGTGTGCTTGGCATTCCAGTCACCACCAGTTATAAATCTCTTCTCCAGTGTGGCAAAGTAAGTACTCAGAAGTTCATTAGTAAATTTATTATTTGGCGGACAATAAATTGCTGATATATTGAAACTTCCGTTTTTATCTTCGACTGTTACCGTTGCTGCTTGAATTTCATTCGTTTGGAATTTTGATAAATAATGGTGTTTAATAGAATTCTTTATAATAACTGCAGCACCTCCCCGAGCTTTGCCTTCAGGATGATCAGATCTGTAAATATTAAAGTTGTGTATTTTTATGAGTTGTTTATCAGTAAGGTGGGTTTCTGATATGAGTAAGATGTCCAGATCATGCATAGCTATAAGCATTTCCGCCTCTTTTTTGTTGGGAGCTAGGCCATTGATGTTCCAGGTCGCTAGCTTAAGAGTTCTTACTTGAAAGACTTTTCTACCAGGGTCACTATAAGACTCATCAGAGTGCTTATTTGCTGGAGTAGAAAATCATTTTTTTCAGATTGTTTTATGAGTAGGTCCTGTAGGACCTGGGTTGGTTCCACTCCTTGAGAGGGTAGTGGCGGTTGAGGTGTGGCTGTCGTGGCTTTGGTGGCTTCAGAGTAAGAAACTTTGTTGGCTGGTTGAGTTTCTTGTCGAGTCATCGTAGAATGTTTTGCTTGTTGGGGCTGCAGATTCAAATGAGCATGGCTACTTGGTTCCGAACCCAATATACTTTTCCCTTGGTTAGTTTTTTCTTTTTGCTGCATAATAGCTTGTGTCAGTTCCGGCACTTGTGCCTGTGGTTTTTGCTGTTGTTGTTGGGGTAGTTGAGGGTACTCTGGTCTCTCTGCTCTAGTATCATTTGTTTTATGTTGATGGAAATGTTGGCTCAGGAGCTTTATTCGCTGCGGTTTCTTCCTGTTTAAGATTTCTTTATACACCTCGCAACCTTTGTAGTTTGCAGGGTGGCTGCCTGTACAAAGAGCACAAGTGGCAGGGGTACTGCGGTCTGGTTTTGGGCATTCAGAAGTTTTGTGTGCCTCTGCACATTTTACACAACGGTATGGTCGTAGACAGTTGTTTTTAGTATGGCCATATTGTTGACACCGTATGCATTGTACAATATTGGTGCGCTTTCTAGGGTCTTCAATAATGACCGCAGTGTTGTAAATTTATTTTAAATTTTTTATCTCTTTGTTTTGTGGCCCTGGTTCTAAATTGGCGAAAAATGTTGACGAGGGTCTTTTCTCAGGGCCCACTCTAGCATTGATGACTTGACCTCTGACCTTATTTCCAGTTCTTTCAATATCTTGCACTATTTCACTAAGTGGTGTTGAGTGGTGCAGATTTCTAATCACAATTCTAACAGATTTTTCTTCTTTCAGGGTAAATGTGTGACCAATCAGCTGTTTTTCTCTAACTAAAGACATAAGTTTTTTATAGGCTTCCGCAGATATACAGCTCACTCTCAGCTGGTCTTTGGACATGATTTTGATAGTGTAATCACTCTTATTTAGTGTAGTTTCTATTGCTTGTTGCAATTTGCTGATGTCTTGAATCCCATAGAGGATCAGTGGCGGGGGTTTGCTCGATCTTTGCACTTTATCTTCGTCCCCAGTGACGTCGACCGGGAGCTGGGCAAAGCTGTTATTGGTTGATGTATGTGGCGGTGAGGGCGATTCAGGGTTACGCTTGCGTTTTTTATGACCCAATGTGGGGGCCTTTTGCCATTCGGGTTGTTGTGGGTTGGCTACTTGGGAAGTACCAGATGTTCCAGGGATGGCAGTTGGAGGTCCAACAGAATTGCTTCTATGGAATAGAGCGGGATGAAAAACTTGTTGAGTCAGTTTTTTTTGGGCTCCCTTGGGAGTGTTTTGGCTAGTGGAGGCTCGTACGGGGGCTTGGGGGGCCTCCTCCATATCTTCTTCATTTGAGGTAATGTTTTTTTTTTTTTTTTTTTTTAACTATAGAGATTTAACCTAATGCATGACAACCTAAATAAACGTGAAAATACAATGAACGGTTTAAGATGAAGAAAAAATTAACATAAAGCCTATTGAATGAGGTATTGAAAGAAAGCTTCAAAGCTTAGCAGTGGCATATTTACCTGCAGGCTAAGGCTGAGGCTTGAGCCTAGTGCGGCACATTTAAGGGTAGTTGAATTTAAAAACTGACTTTTTTGTTAGCCATCTCAATAATTCGAAAACATTTCTGTAAGATGGTTTTTTAATGCATAGATATCTCTCTTAGAAATCCAATAGGTATCTCTCCGATGACTTTTCTCTTTCATTGTACGTTCAACAGTATACCAGTATTTATTGTAGAGGGAAGGATGGAAAAAATTCGACTGCTTATATCTAGGAAATGTGTAAATTTACCACTGAAGCTTAGTTAGAATAACCATATCTATATTCTTAGATTTAAGACTTAAACAACTTATAACTTAAACTTGTAGTAAGATATAATTAATTTAATTGCAAAAACATTCAACTAACATACCTACTAATGCAATGAGTTAAATAAAAAGCTTGTAAAGATGGATTTTGTCAGAGAACAGGATCCTACAACCATAGAACCAATTTTATCTGTAATATTGTGATGATGCAATATTGCATCATAATATTATTATGCTGACCAGTGACCATGTTGTTGTAGTCAGCTGGCTGATAATGAAAGGCGGCTCCCCGGCTCCCCTTAGGATATTAAGGATATATATTATTATGATTGGGGTTACAGTAGATGCTCACAGGTTGCACTAAAAACTAAAAAGCGCCACAAACTTTCATGCCACCTACAAAGTTCATAGTTTCGGTTTTACAGTTGCGCTTTCAATGCAAGTCTATGGCCAAATGCGTACAAAATGAACCAACAATTAATGTTGTTTTTTAATACTTTCGGCATATTTTTAAGGTTCCATACCTAAAGGGTAAAACGGGACCCTATTACTACGGCTCCGCTGTCTGTCCGTCCGTCCGTCCGTCCGTCCGTCCGTCCGTCTGTCACCAGGCTGTATCTCATGAACTGTGATATACAGAATGTGATTTTTGCCCGTTTTTAATGATAATGGCACGGAACCCTTCGTGCGCGAGTCCGACTCGCATTTGGTCGGTTTATTATAAATCCAGCTGAAAAAGCGAAGTGAAAAGTTACCTCAGCTTAGCTGGTTCTTTATCTTAATTGCCTACGAGTGCAGAGGATGGACCACTGCATGGCGCACGAGAATTGAGACACAATAATAATATCCATCCTAGCAACTCTCTATTTTCCTTGAGTTAAGGCAGATACAGATGGTACAGCACATTGTAACTATGATTTAATCTGGTAAGTACGGCATCGTACGATCGACCGGTCGGTGGTTGTGACTCATCTTCGTCCTTCAACATAACTCCAAACTGGGCAGTAAAGAGCGCATCGGTGTTTATAATAATTATAGGTATTGTTATTACCTACTTAGTAAGTGGATAAAAACGATCGGCAGTCTGGTAAAAATAGGATGAATAAGGCGATCAATATCCCGCCCGGCCACTTGAAACTTGACTGTATCACCGCACTCTATCTGGCTAATGGTGTCACCCTTGGTTTTCCACTAAAATACCCTTCTCAGGGCATAGGGGTAGAAACAGAAATATAGTCCCAGTTTTGTAGCTCATAGTTGCATATAAGCCATTTAACTCCTTCAGAACTATGCCAAGAAGCGTTTCGTGTAATAATATGATACGTACCTACCTACTTACCTACTTTATATATATTTATGCTATTAATAAACATTCACTAATAGAACTCTCCCAGCGTGTTTGCCTATTTAATATGTCTCTGTACCTAACGTGCCAAGGCCATTTGAATCTGTAGTTATAATTAACAATACAAACTAATAGTAAGTAGATATACCTACTAGGCAAAGGTAGAACAAAGATCTTTTCAGTGACTGTTTGATAATGTAATCATTCGAAGACCTACCTACGCATGATATGTGTGGTAGGTAGGCAGTTAGATAGGTATAGGTACCTACCTATCTAGGTATTAAAGGTATTATATTACGATCCGTGTAGGTAGGTTAGTTTAGTTGCTTTAATAATTATAGGTACCTAGGTACCTACACTAAGGACAAATTGTGCAGAAAGGAATACATACAATAAGACTATAAACATCTAGTAGTACCTAAGTACTTATACCTAGGTATTGTATTACGAGTAGTAATGTACCTAGTAGGTAGTAAAGTAGTAACTATTATTATACCATAGCTGAAACAGAATGATTACCATGGAAGACCATTCTGTTTCTACTATGCTAGTACTACTCACATAAGTAGTTAACATATAAACTAGGTACTGCCGTTGTAAAACATCTCTAAATTGTATCTTTATCTTATGTACTTTCCTAGCTACTATTCCATTAGTCTGTAATCATGGAACTCTTATACGTGTCTGTAATAGTCGGTGGCTACACCCACACTCGAAACGCATCACGGAATACCTTGAGGTCATTTCCATCTAGATGCGAGGACGGATAACGTAACGTCCTACGCTCTAACTAAAGTGCCTAATACAATTAATATTCTCGCCAATTATTTGAAAACTGTCTAGTCCGTAGTACTCCACTATTAGTTTAGTATAGGCCGTATACATATAGGTAGAGCACGAGTGGTCAATGCCCTTATTGCGCATCCCCTAAATATAGAACACCTTTATCTAAATGCTAAGCTCGCGTCATCTGCAACTTGGCTTCGAAACTAAACTGTAGTAACCTCTATAGATAATAACACTGCATCGATACACATGTACTTATAGGTAACTAAGTTCCTACCTAATAAATAAAAAGAGCGCTGGTAATATTTTTCTAGACTGGCTTTTATAAAGTAATTACGATTCGGTATGTATTGCATGCTGATTAATATAAGCCCAAACACCATCAGTGTAGGTACTATTAGTCGCGGAGGAGTCCCGTTGCCTGCTGCCACCAGTACCTACCATCTAAAAGCGCTGCATCATTTCAGATTCAGAACGATGTTGTTCGCGGCGACGTCTGTGTTGTGCGTAGCGCTTGGGAGTTTCGAACCCGGGCCTTGCGCGGACGACATCGAGTGCCACGAAGGATATTTCTGTGAGACATCAGTGCGCAAGTGCCACGCGTGTCTGAGCTGCCAGGAACTCATGCGGGAGCCGCCGCCGACGCCCAACTCCTGCATCAAATCGGCCACAGAATGCGGGCTGTGTCTGAAAGGGTTCGTATAACGTTTTCTATATTATAATTATTGCCGATGTAGAACTGTGTTTCAGTTGTTCGTTCATAAAGATTACAAACGTACTTTTGGGTTAGATTGGGGTCAAGAATCCATTTTCAAAAGTACCGGTCAGTTTTGAACCAACTATGTGGAAATGTTATGTAGGTATGTTGTTTAGAAAAATCTGTGTAGACTTCACTAGATAAACAAAGTTGAGTGTCAAAAGTCTTCTGAGTCATGAAAATTAGGTTTCTTTGACAAGCCGAAAACCTGTCGTCGTGCAAACCCCCAAGTAGGTAGGCACCTACTCGAAATTCCGCACTATACGAGAATAGTGACGTTTCGGACCGAGGTCAAAAGATGACATCACTTCAATCATCATTCGCCTTAGTCAAAATAAAATGAATTGCAATAATATTATGATGTCACTTGATCAACATAAGTACTTATTGTTGATAGGTGGGTGGCAGACCTTCGGAGTGAATTAAAATGCTTGCCGTCGGCGCCGACAGCCGGCGAGCACGGCCCAGCGATCGACAGCAACATCGTCGTTTGGGTCATTGTGGTCTTGGTCGCGTTGCTATTCCTTATTGGATTTGCAACGGTTGTCGTGTACTGTGTCGACAGATTGAAGAAATCAAACCAAGGTAACGATGGTGAGTAAGTACCTACATCAAAATAATTCTAAATCATTGTTACCGAGAGTGATTCAGGTTCAGATCCATTATAAATAGGCCTTTAATGGATAGTTATAAGGCCATAGGCAACATCCTCACTTAGTTATAAGGCCATAGGCCACATCCTCACTTAGATCAGATGAGATAGTGGTCGAACAACGTGACAGATGGACAATTGGACACTATGGACGGACGGACAGCCAGCGGCAGCCTTAGTTATAGGGTTCCCGTTTTGCTCTTTAGGCGCGGAACCCTAAAAAAGGAAGTTATGTAACTAGGCGAGGTGATGGACGATGGTAGGTGGAGTAACTCTTCATCTAAAGAATAAGAGCGCGATGGGTCGATTTTTCGTTAGGGGTAGCGAAAAATTGATACGCTTAACATCACATCACAAGACGTGCCAGCAGTGAAATGAGGCTTTTACCAGAAGCGGGTAGAGTAGGTTTGCATATAGTGACGATGACTCATGATTTATTTGCTTATCTGAATTCTAAATTCTTATAATTATAGTGACTTTGCTTGTATGATAGACACTGTGATCGGAACAATGCTGCAAGATCAATATCCGCCCACGGCGCCGACACCGGAGGCGCCGCCTCCCTACTGGCCGACCTTCCAGGCGACCAGCGAGACGAAGGCAGACGAACAACGAAGAACAGGCGAAGGTACATTATATCTTAAAACCCCGCGGTCCGATACGGATCGTAATATTAACGCCGCTTCCTGGTCCGTACGGACCCGGCTCGAGTGACGGCGAGATAGACCGCGCGGCGCTTCTTTGATCCTTGTCTAAATAAATAACTTTATATTTGGTATTGTTTCAGTACCTGTAGATTACTTTTTCTTTTATTTCAATTGGTCATTCCATTAGGAAGATATCGAGAAGTAAAAATGTAGTGAATTTTTGTTAGTGGTCAAGTTTTAAACGTCTTCATTTTACCAGTTTTACATTAAATTATACAGTCTTCTGATAATATGGTATACCTACGCATTACACACTATACATGTAGGTAAATTTTGTATATTTATATCTGTCAATCTCGATCGTCTGTTTTTCCCCGACTAATCAAATGGATATGAAACGGCGCCGAGCCAGTAATCACGAAAAGTTTTGATAAAAGCAAATAATCGAGGCATTCACATGTACAAAAATGTACATTTACAACAATACCCCTTCGTTTTTTGGTTGCTTCCTTTATAAGTAAACTTTATAGTAGATAAGTTCTATCACTTGGCTTTTTGTGTCCACCATTTGTTTTAGTGCGTAATGTCACATTCAAACAGTGGTTGGAGAAAGACTACTCTAACGACAACACTTAATTTCGACGGTATTAATTTATTATTGTGTTTCAGATCGTCCGCTCATATCGCTGTACCAGCCCCCTGAATACGAGGCGCAGAATTACCAGAACGCTTCGGTGCACAACTTTCCTAACTACGTGCGGCCGCCAATCTAGTAAGTTTGGAAAGCACTTCATCTAGATTTTGTATAATATAACCTTATACAAAATCGCGCGATAACCTGATGGCAACGGCCTGCCTAGAATTTTGCAGTGCCGTACAGAACTTGCATTGCCAAGTTTTATACAAGCGAGTGCCGCTCATTGCCTCATCGTTGCTGAGAACACTGCCTTTCAGACCAAACATAAATGCTTGGACACTTCTGCTTGGCGGACGAAAATCTGGGCAATAAGAGACCAACCATAAGGTGAACTGTGGTAACATCAAAATTATTGTTCCTTGGAGTTATTTAAAACTTAAAATGTGGTCAGGTACTGAGTACTAACATCGCCATACTTCATTGCTGTTTTTTTAAATAATCTGATTTTGTTTTCAGTCCTGTTTCAACGGAGGACAACAGCGACGAGAACGACAGAAACGCGCCGTCGTCGCTCCCCGCCGCGAGCGCTGCGCCCGCGACACTACACGAGTGAGTTCACCGACGATAGTACCTAACCTTGTAGGTACCTAGTACGATAACTCTTATACGAAACTCTTAAGCTCTTCTGCGAGATTCCGCCAGTACGAAGTGCCAACCTTTTCCAGATAATAATTATATTCATCCGTCAAGCAGATACTGTCCGAATGCTGTGTCCGGTTTGAAGTGCTGTTTTACCATCTACTTATATTGCGGAATTATTTAAGAACTCTGTAATCAAATTCCAATCGTCTCCATAACTTTGTTTTAGGGATAAGTACTGAGAATTATTCAAATAATGAACGTCCCTGGCGTGCTCTTGTAAATAAGGTTTACATTTCATTTACAAGAGTTTCTGTTTTTTCAACGGAAATGGACTAATTATGAATGTTCATAACATACCTACTATTACCTACCTACTAGTTAGATGGACGCGTTATTAGTTAGTTATTATATTATTTTCCTGTAACTATATAATTGATGCTTATTATAATGTTATCACATAATTAATATTACCACCAACCAATTAATATTACCTACCAACCTATACTGTTTTTACTATGGACATAATATTTCCTTCGTAAACACTGTTCTTCGAGTGGGTTGTTCCTTTCGATAACATTTATCTTTTTGTTCCGTGCTCACAAAAAAGGATAAATTGTAAGTACGTAATATAACACAACAGCAACACCTTACATTATCTTTTTTTATTATTGAGTATGTCGCGTTTGACCACCAAATAAAGATGGTAGGCCATAATCCATCACGGTGGCCCGGTCCGGATGGGTGGATACATGCCTCCGAAATAATACTCGGGCATGTGGGTTTCCTCACGATGTTTGCCTTCATTGAAAAGTTACAATAATTTAATAACCCATACTTATTCTGACTGGCTGGATTAGTCACAGTTTTCAGAATAATAAGCTGTGGCAGTCGCCACTAATCGGTAAAGTGCGATTACATGCTAATGTGTGACGAATAATATGCCTACAGACTAGTAGGACCTATCTTGTATGCCGATCTGTGTATTAAGTTGATATACTATTAGTGATATTGAACCAAATAAAGACATGGCCAATTACGAGTCGGACTCGTGCACCAGGGTTCCGTACCATAATAATAATAAAAACGGCAAAAAAAAACCACATCTATAGTATGGGAGCTTATTTATTTTATTCTGTTTTTTAGTGTTTGTTGTTATAGCGGCAACAGAAATAATATCATCTTTGAAAATTTCAACTGTCTTAACTAACGGTTCATGAGGCCTGGTGTCATACGGACAGACAGACTGACGGGACGGACAGCGGAGTCTTAGTAATAGGGTCTCGTTTTACCCTTTGGGTACGGAACACTTGAAAGCCTAGTTTAATTTGTTCAGTGCTAGTCCTGCGATGACGCCGCCGCTCGCGCCCGCCGCGCAGCCGGAGCTGACGAGCGCCGAGGGCGCAGCCGCCAGCGACCTCGCCGGCCCGCTCGCCGCCTCCGCCCGCGACACCGACCTCAGCCAAACGCACCCTATGTGTCTGCAAATGCCGGTATTTATGCACTTATATCTAACTAACAAACCAAGTAAAGTTATGCAAATGGTTAATAATAAATGGAATCAGTTATCTTGGAATTTTTCTTCTTGGATGTCCATGCATAGTTTTTACATCAGATTTCAAGTTGCCAAACAGAAAACAGACCATAGTTATCAGTTTAGTAGTTTTAATTTCATGTGATGCCATATCATATTTAAACAAGCTGACAGATATACATTAATAATTACGTAATAGTAGCTGCTGTGCCCTGCGGTTCTCTCCCGCGATTCGAGGTGTCAAAAATAGCTTACGTTTTAATCCAGCGTCTCATCTATGTACCGGCCAAATACCATCAAAACCCGTTCAGCCGTGTCGGAGTGATTGAGGACCACACATACCAACTGTCACATTAATACACGTAGGATAAAGGATAATAATAAATTTAAGGAGATAAGATTCCTGTCATATAGAAATAAAGATACATGTTCAATAATCTTAATATATGTATATTAATTACGCGTCACGTTGTTTGCCCGCGATGGACTCCTAAACTACTTAACCAATATTAATCAAATTTGCACACCGTGTGCAGTTTGATCATAAATATAGATAGGATAGTGTACATCTCAATTTATAGCCGCAATAACAAAAACCTTAGCCACAGCAACGCGTGGCCGTGTCAGCTAGTAAATAATAGAAATTTAATAAAACAGAATTTTGTACGCAGTCCGTGAACAGTGAAGAAGAGGACACCAGCGAAGAGGATGGTGAAGAGTACCACGGCGCGTCGGCGCGACCGCCGCGAGACGAATGCTTGGACATCGTGATGTCCATGAAGAGTAAACTCAAGCTATTAGTCAGACCACGACAGGGTACCGCTTAAACCATTTGAGGAACTATATACAGTTGCTCAAAGCTTAAACCTTTAAAGTTTAAACCTACTACGTACTACGAGGTAGTTTGTAGACCTCTACTAGGTACTGTCTTATTAGAGGTATATGCTGCGCGGTCACTATAACATGGAAATTTCTGGGTTTTGTAAAGGCTGTATAATATATACACATTGGCGAATCTGCAATCTATTTACGCGCCTCTTCTATCTTAGCTCGCGTACGATGCGGTCAGCACGTAGATCGCTCATATCGAATTTTATTGTTCAATCGCTATTATGGCCGCGACTAACAGAGGTCTCTTGGCCAATCCTCGTACTTAATCGTTTAAATTTAAAACATTCGTTTCACCATGTTTTACTGGAACAAGGAATTTTTAATGTAAAGGAAAACTGTACTTTTGTAAGGGCGGTTTTTTATGTTTTTTTCTTGTATGACCTATGAGTCAGTCGGCCGTGTAATCCCAGCATATTCGCACACATGTCTTCGTGCAGTCCGTATGAGCGAATAACTAAACTAAGCTGGTAGGTAATGGAAATTATGAAATTGTAAATAATGGTTTGTAAGTAAGCCAATAGATTAGTTAGCATTTATTTTAGCGCATATTTATGTATATACTCGTAGGATTCTAAATAATTTTACTATACTAGTGGTTGTCACTCACTAGGTAGGTACGTGTTCCTTGTCATGCAAAAGTGGTATTCGATCACCTGTGGTGCTATTGCATATCAAGTATCTTCTTATTCTTAATATTCTTCAGTTTGCTGCTTTTATAATTAGAACTCAATTTTTATTTTATGTAATATGATTCATTTTATTAAATCTTTTTAGTATTGGCCAGAATAATGGAAACTAAGGTCGAATGTGCCTCACATAATATGAATCGTACTGCTGCGAGTAATTAGTTTTAGTTGTTTTAATATTAATAGTTATTGTGCACGGAAAGCTCAATTATTTGTTCCGTGTGTTGTGGATCCTCATAGTTAAGTGTTATTTTCGTATTGTTAATACTCGTTGTTGGTATGCCTCAGTGCTGAATATTTGGAATCTCATTGGTAAGGCGTTTTGGAGAACCATACCTTTCATGGTGATGAGCCAAACTGAGTAAAAAAAAAAACTGTACTTAAATGAAAATACAATCTTACTATTTTTGTGTAATAAAATATTTTTGTGGGTATAGTACTAATTATATGATATGGTAAATCACAATTCGATGATTCCGTTCGTGGAGCTTGTTACGCTATCGTGGTTTATCAATACTTTGGTGTTATTCTACAGGAAAACAGGAATATATTATATATTGTACCTATGTATAATACAATAAAAAATAAATCATTATATTTACCTAGTTTATTATGAAATGTCAGCGATTATTTGCGTATGTATAAATGTATTGAAGATTGAAGACTATAGATTTCAATTAATCCATAAAGGTAGGTAGAGGTTACTGAATTAAGTGTCATCTGAATACAGGTGACTGCCATTGTTACAATAATGAATGCATTTAAAGCGCTTCTGTTTCATGATCATGACAAAGCATAATAAGGATGTGCACAAAGAAAAACCAGGGGAAATTTAAAAAAAATGTGCAAAATGTATTTATATACCTAATAATGTATGTATTGTGGTGGGTGTTATGTTGTGTACGCACTGGGTATGGTGAGGTTTGTCGCCCCACCTCGGTGGAGAGCATAATGTCTTGTTGCCAAGGCGCAAGTAATCCTGCCATAGCCTAGATTTAAACTGAGAGGTAGACCATCTATAGGAAGCTATACGATTGCCATATTATGAATTAAACATAAAAATAATATTCACTTGTTAAAATTACACTGCTCTTTTGTCAGTATTAAGATTAGGGATAAATAACGACCACATTACTCGTTACGTTTTCGTTACACGTATGAAGAGGTGGTTACTCGTAGATATTTTTTTATAATTATGTTATTGTAGCATATTTTGTTCCACGCCTTTTTAAAGTCGGTCCATATTGATAAAAAACCCGTTGGAATACGTTGCCGAATATTTTACTTTGATTAGATGTAAACACCCGGCGCAAATGCACATTTTGTTTTGATCAAGTACACTGACACCTCATGACACCTGGCGTAAAGGCTGGCGACCTATGTAAGCGAGCTGACATGTGATCTGATATAATTTGATATGATTGCTATGAAAGTTGAGACTAGTGGTATTACCCTGGGTTACTTACACTTACCTGGAAGATTCTGGATCGATCACTCGATCATGGATGCCGAACGTATTAGTAAGAAAATTCGATAACATAGATACGCGGATAGGGTGAACTTTGGTGGCAAATTCTAAATTGTTACGAATTAGTGTTAGATCATAATTTTAATTTAAAACTAGTGTGCAAAAGACTGACGTTAAAAACTTATTCCATACCTAGCATCAATTACATTTTAGGTCTTCAAATGCTTTGCTATCAGGTGGGCTACCATTCTAGTCGCATGGCGAAACTCGCAATAGCCTCCTAATTTTTGTATGAATGATGTATATCTTATGATGCTATTTTAGCTGTATACTTAGAAAATGTGATATGTTAGTACCTATACTTAATATTTATCTAACAAAGCCAAGAAAGTAGGTAGTATCTGCTTACATACCCACTTATTTTTTATGCAGTTTTCCCATAGAAGAAAGTATTTACAATATTAAAAGCAACCTTTATTGTTTAATAAATCATTAACTTTCACGTTTAATCCTGCCTGTATAATTGTGTTTTATTATGTTAATTACAATAAATTTTATATATAGAAATATCTTTATTTACTTACTTAAGCCTACCTACCTCCTGAAATTCCTGTTCTGTATGTTTTTCTTTGGTTTATTTTTTCTAATCAATAATACAGTACGTACGTAATTATATTGCAGATATTATAATATAGCCAATCCTAATGGTATTATCATCATCATCACAGGGTTGGCATGATGATGATGATGATAATAGCTCAGCAATCGTCAGATATGGGTATAATTCCCATTGCTGAGCCTGTAAAACCACCAGGGGGGTCTTGGTGCGGATCACATACTTACCTCCGAAAATAGTTCTCGCTCGGGCATGTGGGTATCCTGAATCCTCACTTCCTCACGATGTTTTTCTGTCTTTGAAAGCGAGTGATAATATTTATTTATTGCAGCTACCTATATACCTACTGTTTTAACAAGAAACACATTAGTAGATTTGCCCGCACTAGGATTCGAACTCGCAGCCCACAGGTACTTGGAAGCTTAAAAATATCATGCTTGTATGTCACGATATTGTATAGTGTTTGATCTACGAGGGTGAATCAAAAAATTCTTGGAATCAATATTAAAAAATGCAAAGATTTAAATAATAATATTTTATTTTTCTAAATAATCTCCCTCCAATGCAATGCATTTAGAATAACGCGTTTCTAACTTCCTTATTCCTTGTGAAAAAAAATTATTTTCTTGACTCTCGAAAAAGTCCTCTACGGCAGCTATAACCGCGTCATTATCGTGAAATTTTGTTCCACGAATTTCCTCTTTTAATTTTGGAAATAAGTGAAAATCACTTGGGGCTAAGTCCGGAGAATATGGTGGGTGGTCAAGGAGATTGAAGCCAGCACAGCGGATTGCGTTGAGCGCAACTTCCGATCGATGAGCAGGAGCGTTATCTTGAAGGAACAACACGCCCAACGACAGTTTTCCACGACGTTTTTCTTTAATCGCTTCACGCACTTTCGGGATTAAATTTGCATAATAGGGTCCAGTAATCGTCTGGCCTTTTGGCATGTAATCAATAAAAAGGATTCCTTCACTATCCCAGAACACAGAGGCCATAACTTTGCCAGCGGTAGGAGCAACTCGAAATTTCTTAATGGATGGAGAGGATGGTCGTTTCCAAGACATGCTTTGTCTTTTAGTTTCAGGATCAAAATGGTGGACCCACGTTTCATCCATGGTGACAAGACGACGGCAAAAATTATCCGAATCACGCTGGAACATTTCGAGATTACGCTAGGAAATTTCCAAACGTCGCTTTTTGTTTTCGTCGGTTAACATTCGTGGCACCCATCTTGCAGACACTTTTTTGAACCCCAGTGAATCAATTAAAATGGATTGAACGCTACCAAAAGATATCTTTAGGATCTCAGCTATATGTTTTATAGTCATTCTTCTGTCTTCCAAAACCAGATTCTCAACCTTTTTGACATTTTCTTCTGTAACGGAGGTTGAAGGCCGCCCAGAACGCGGGTCATCTTTACAGCTTGATCTACCTCTTTTAAATTCAGCCACCCAGTACGCAACCGTAGAATAGGGTACAGCATCACCCCCTAATGTCTGCTGAATGTCCAAAAAAATTTCCTTCGTAGACATTTTTTTCAAACTGAGATATTTTATCACCGCACGTAACTCACTTTTATCCATAATTTTGACTTTTTAGCAACTCGTTGCACAAAAAAATTTATTACATGCGAACGAACTGACAAAAACAAGTGACAGTCTGCATAAATATAGTGTGATAGACACTCTTTAATTTGAATATCGAACTTGATCCAAAAAGGTTTCATATATATGCACTTCTAAGAACTTTTTGATTCACCCTCGCTGTGCCTAGTGCGAGTTTTGTCAATTTATTTACGCGCTCGGTCCGTTTGGCGTAAACTTGAAATTGTATGGAATAAGAGCAGCGCCATCTAGCGTCAGTGAATCAGTCACTAGATGGGTCTGCTATTATTCCATACAATTTCAAGTTTACGCCAAACGGACCGAGCGCGTAAATAAATTGTCAAAACTCGCACTAGGCACACTGTCCTACATAGTGTAACCTTTTATGCCCTATGATGTCACGTAAATGTTTGTTGTAGGTCTTGGAACATTTACTAAAAGTAGCTAGGTATGGACCACGGAAGGTAGGGAAGAAGAGACCATTTACTTGTACCACAGAATACCTAATCTATGCTTGTACTATGGATATTTTAACTCTGTGGACTGATCGAACTGATTCAGGTAGCACGGGCGGACCTTATTACTGTGCGTGCTGAACAGTCTGTGGCCTGTGGTTTCACCTGTGGTTGAAAAATGACGGCTGATTGACTGTTGCAGTGTTGCCAGATCAGATGGTTTTCCACCAAATTTTGAGGATTTACATTGCTTTTGGGGATATTGGGGTAAGATTTTTTTAGAGCTTCCTTTTTTTAAGAAGTATTACAATTATTTTAAATAAAAAACCGAGTATGCGTTCTAACGCATACTCGGTTTTTTATTTAAAATAAAACTTTAGTCGTATGTTCTAACATACGACTAAAGTAAAATTTCTTTAGCTCACGCATCCACCAGCTTTCTCTCCAAGTCAAGCGTGCGTATAGAAGTTTTCTTTCAATAAATTAAAGCATTTGTAGTGTGCAATATTATTGTGTTCCAGTTTGAATGGACTATGTTTCACTGTGCGTGAAACTGAACCGGCATCTTTGTTTTTCCTTCTGTTGTGGACCGGTTCAATGGAAACACTTTTCAACAGTATTCGTCGTCAAACTTTATTTGTCTTCGAAACAATTCTTATTCACTGTATAATATAATAGTAATAGTCGCGCTATTGCTCAACTAACTCTAGTTTTCGTCTTCTTAGTTTTCGTCTTCTATTTATCGTATAGCGGCTAATACTGAACTGTGTCTAGTGGCTGACCCGTCCTACTTTTATACAAAACTAAAGCTGCGCGCTTATTGGTCAGCCAATAGGCGACGAGCTCTTTCCGCCAATCACAGCGTAGTTTTCTATCCCTGTCCCTCGCAGGCTGTCTCCTTCCGGCACCGCAATACTCCGTTGCTCGAAGCTTTACCGGAAGGAGAGCACCCCGGGTTACACAAAAATGAACCTTATATTTTCTACCTTAAGATCTAACTTATCGTTTATTCTAGAATCTTATGGATTATAGTACGCAAATTATTCTAGAAGCTCGTCGTCCGCTACATCTCTCCCCCCGGCGCAGCTCGCGTAGCCTCCTCTTTCACCAACACGACGAGCTTGCTGACTGGTCTCCTGAAGATACCGGTCTTCGTTCGGACGTCCGCCACGCGTACGCCGCCATCTGGTCCCTCGTAGGTGCGCTCGACGACCCCCATTGGCCACACATTGCGGGGCAGGGTGTGATCCACGACGATGACGACGTCTCCGGTCTGCAGACGCCTCTTGCTGCTCGTGGGTTCCCCGCGGGGCACCAGAGTGGGTAGGTACTCCCGCACCCAGCGCTGCCAGAAGTGGTCGGCCAGCGCCTGGCTGGCCCGCCAGGTTCGTCGATCAGTCTCGCTGCATGGTCCGGTGAGGGGCAGACCATTGGAGGACCCCAACAGAAAGTGGTTTGGGGTCAAAGCCTCTGGATCACGGTGGCTCACGCTGACGTGGGTGAGCGGTCTGGCGTTGATAGAAAACTCCGCTTCGTTCAGCAGAGTGCTCAGGACCTCTTCTGTCGGCTCCTTCTCGTTCAGGGTAGAAGCTAGTGCGACTTTGACTGATCGCACTAAACGCTCCCAGGCTCCTCCCTGGTTCGGCGCGCCTGGGGGTATGTAGCGCCATTCCATTCGATGTAGCAGGCCTTCATCTCGCAGGGCTGGGGCCCACTCGGCGTAGGCGGCCCTCAGCTCCTTGTCTGCGCCTCGGAAATTAGTGGCATTATCCGAGTACATAGTTCGCGGCCACCCTCGTCTGGCGGCCATTCTTCGCAGGGCCATGATTGCGGAACTCGTAGACAATGAGGGTACAATCTCGATGTGTACCGCTCGAGAGGTGAGGCAGGTGTAGAGGGCACCCCACCTCTTCTCGCGCCGACGCCCAACCTTCACGATCATGGGCCCAAAATAATCTGTTCCGCAGTGGGTGAATGGGCGCTGGAAGGGCTCTAGTCGTGCTCGTGGCAAGTCCCCCGTCGCTGGAGTCTGTGGCTTCGCTCTGCGTATCTGGCAGAGAGCGCAACTCTTCTCCGTGGCACGCACCGTAGGTCGCAGATGGATAATCCAGTATTTCTGCCTTAAGTCGTTCGTCACGCGCTCACGGTTGGCGTGACCCGCTGCGCAATGCTCACGCAGCACAATGAGCTTGGTGATCCGATGGCGACCATCGAGGATCACGGGTCTCTTCATTTCCACTGGTACGCTTGCCGCTCCGATGCGGCCTCTGACCCGCAGGACTCCGTCCTCCAGCATTGGGTCCAACCGAAACAGTCTGCTCGTTCTCGTGATCGGTCGGGACGTCTTCAGCCGTTGCAGCTCATCTGGGAAACTGTCTTTCTGTGCACGACGTATGAGCGCCTTTTCTGCTTCTTCAATGTGCCGGCGCTCCATTCGCTCAGCTCGGCGGCGGCACAGGTCAATAAAGGTGAGTACGCGCGCCGCTGCCGGGACCAACGTTTCGTACTTGGAGAAGCGCATGGGGTCTGGCAGCCAATCGTCGCTCGCTTCGGGGTCTTCAGCCGTGTGTAGAAGCACTTCTTCTTCATCTTCCTTGCTGTCGTCCTCGGCTGGCCATTGGTCTTCCGGACGGCGTAGGAAGTCAGGCCCCCGGAACCAGCGCCCTTCGGCAGTAATAGGCGCGTTCGTCAACCTCGTCGCGTCGTCAGCTACGTTCTCACTGGTAGGCACCCATCGCCATTCTTCCTTCTGAGTGAGTTCAGCTATCTCACCCAGTCGGTGGGCGACGAAGGGAGTGTATCGTCGCGCGTCGTGCCGTACCCAGTGGACTACTGTCATTGAATCTGTCCAATATATCGTCCTCTTGGCTTCTACACGATGCTCTTTCCGTATGGTGTCTGCCAGTCTTGCACCGATGACTGCCGCCTGTAGCTCCAATCTTGGAATTGTCTGGGTCCGTTTCGGAGCCACCTTCGCTTTGGCAGCTATGAGGCTCAGGCTGATGCTCCCATCGGAATGCGTGATACGCCAATACGCCACTGCCGCGTATGCTTGTTCGCTGGCGTCACACAGGATATGCAGCTCCAGATCCTTGCAGTCCTCCAGCGCGTAGCGTCGTCTTAGCCGCAGGCAGGACAGGCTGGCAAGATGTGCTGCCCAGGCGGAGAAGAGCTCGTTATCCTCTGCTGGAATTGGCTCGTCCCACGAGATCTTCAACCGCCACAGACCTTGCAGCACGATCTTCGCTCTTATGGTGTAATGGCTTAGCAGCCCCAGCAGGTCGTATATCGACATTACCGCGCTGAGTGCCTCTCTCTTAGTTGGCGCGCGGATCCGTGCGCGCACCTCAGCTGGAACCCGGTTCATTGAGGTGTTGAACCCGAGTTCATCCCGTTCGGCGTTCCAATACAGGCCGAGTATCTTGTTTTCGCATACATTTCCTCCGAATTGAGTCATCGTTGTCCCTCGCAGTTCCTCGGGCACCTCTTGTAGTACGCCGCTGTTGTTGGAGCTCCACCCTCGCAATGTGAAGCCGGCGGCTGCGTGCACTGCCTGTAGTTCGGCAATCACGCGGCGGGCTTCATGCTCGTCTTCATAGCTGGCCACTAAATCATCCATGTAGTGGCTTCCGGTTATGGCTTCGCAGGCGAGAGGGTGTGTGTGGGCGTGCACCCTCGCATTGTGGTCGCGTACGTAGTGCGCCATAAAGGGAGAGCTGGCGGCCCCAAATATCATGCTCTTCATCTTGAACTGTTGAGGCGGCTTCTCACGATTGGCACCTCGCCACAGGAACTGCTGCGCCGGTTGATCCTCTGGGCGTATTTTGACTTGGAGAAACATCTCCTGGATATCCGCCGTGATGGCGATCGACTTCTCCCGGAACCTGAACACGATGCCCGGTAGCGACATCAACATGTCGGGACCTTCCAGGAGATGGTCGTTCAGGCTGACTCCACGGCTCTTCGCGGCTGCGTCGAACACCAACCTCTGCTTCCCGGGCTTGTTGGGATTCTGCACCGCGAAATGTGGCAAGTACCAGCAAACAGGGCTCGACTTCTCAGTGCCATCACATGGCTCGGCGTACCCCTTGTGTAGCAGGTTCTCTATCTGCCTGGTGTATGCTTCTTCGAATTTAGGGTCGGTGTCCATCTTCTGCTCGATCTTGTAAAGCCGACGTACTGCCATGTCATAGCTTGGTGGCAGTTTCACGTTATCCTTCTTCCATGGCAATCCAACTTCATAGCCATGATCAATCTTCTTCAGGGTTTGTTCGACGATCTTCGTAGCTCGGAGATCTGCGTCGCTCACTCGTGGCTTATGAGCGACGCCCAGGGCTTCAATGCGGAAGTGATGCTCCACCAGGTCATGGAGTCGCTCGTCCTGCTGCTCATTCCCATCTACACTTCGTTCGGGGGTGTAGATGTGCAGCACGTTATTTTCATTCTTAATCACGCCGCGTGGTACCGTTCCGTGTATCACCCAGCCCAACTGAGTGCGGGATGCGGCTGGCTGGTTCAACCTGCCGACTCGCAGTTCCTGTGTCACGATGTACTCCCAGTGGTCCGCCCCCACCAGGATACCGGGTTGCGTAGCACCGTAACAAACTTGATCTCGTGGCAGATCTCGCAGGTGCTCTTGTTCCAGCAGTACACTCGGGATTGATTGCTGGATCAACTTCATGTTCTTGATGGTTCGTGCTTGCAGCTTATGTAGCATGTTGTCTGCACTCTTCAAGTGTACGGTAACCAATCTGCTGCCATGCTCTTCCTGTGTCATGTTGACCCCTTGCATGCGAAGTGGTAATGCTCTTCCCTTGGCACCGACGTTCTGTGCTATCTCTTCGTTGATGAGAGATATGGTAGCCCCTTCATCCAACAGGGCATGCGTTTTGACCTCCCCCCGTGGGCCAACGACGGTGACTGGGCACATCTTCAGGAGCACTGTTCTTGGGTTGCAAATTGTCGAAGTAGCCATGGTCATTACTGTTTCGGTCTCGGTGGCAGCTGCTTTTGATACTGGCCTCGGAGCGTCTTGATATCTCTCCGGATCGTGCAGAGTTGCATGATGTGGGCGTTGGCATTGGTTCACCCCACATGGCTTGGCCTTGCAGAAATTACGACGATGAGTCTTCGTGATGCACTTGTAGCACAGCTTCTTCTCTCGTACTAGTTCCCAGCGTTTATCCACGGATAATGCCTTGTACTTGGGGCATTCCGTCAGCTTGTGTGCCTTCTCACAAGCAGGGCACTGATTCGCCGGTTCTTCCTCGGCGACGTTGTACACGGTGTTTGTTCGTCTTCTGGCACCACCCGTAGCAGTGGCAGGTCCAGACTCCTTCCTTCCTGCCGCACTCGCCGATGGATCGTAATTGTATCTAATTTCTTGGTCAGCTTCTCCCATAAGGAAGCGAGATAGCAAGACAATCTCTGGCTCATTCGATTCTGCATTTTGCCTTGCGTAGTCGCACCAACGTGTTCTGAAATACGGGGTCAGCTTGCTTAGGGCTTCTCTGGTTAGCATATGGTTGTGGAGGTACTTCTCCCGACTAATGCTTTTGAAGGTGAAGACTATGTTCTGGAGCTTTACGGCGAATCTATTCAACTCTATTGCCGAAGCCCCAGGTTTCGGGAGCTTCCTCAAGTTCTCCATGGTTTGATCCATGATGACCTCTGGTCGGCCGAAGCACTGATCCAATGTCTTCATAACGTTATCAGGATCGGTAGTGGTGTGTAACAGGGCGGCCACGGGTTCCCGTCCTTCCCCTTTCAGGCAGCTGCGCAGTCGTTGCAGGTTCTCCGCCGGTGTCAGCTGATAGACCGTCGTGGAATCTTGGTAGGCGGCCTTGAATGCCAACCACTCGGTGGGATCCCCGGAGAAGGTTTGCAGGTCGGGGATTCTGGCTCTCGGTCTGACCAGCTTCTCCATTGCCGTTGTCAGGACTTCGATGTTGCGTCTGGATCGGGTGGGAGTAGGCGATCTCTCTCTCACGTCGAACCGCAGGTGCCGTTCTTCTTTAGGCTTTGGGTTCTCCGATCTCTCCCCCCCTGTGTCGAGGGTACTGGTGCGGAGCCATGAGCTCACTTTCTGGTGGTGGTCGGTCGTAGTCTCGTCGCGGAGGTCTTCTTGATCATCTTCCTGGACGGCCAATAAGTCTGCCGCCATCTGCTTCTTAATCAGCTCAGCCTCGATCTGAAGTTCCCTCATCCGTATATCTGCTAGCTTTCGTGCGGCTTCCATTTCAATCCGCGCCCTAGCGGCTGCACTTGCGGTGGAGCGTTGTGACCGTACGGAGCGCGTCGGTGATCGCGGCCGCACCCCTTCGCTTGGACCCGGCAGCATGAGGTCGGCGCGGGGGGCATCAGTCGTAGCCCCCTGCCCGGCCTCCATACCCAGCGGCACGTTTGGTGACGCCGGAGGATCCAATGACAGTCTTCTCAGTCGTTCCCGTTCGATGAAACGACGCTCCTCTTCCCGCTCTAGCTCACGCCGTTCGGCGTCGCGGCGTTCCAGTTCCGCTGCATCTGCTTGGCTTCTTGTAACCACCATCTTGATGACGACGAATATTTCCAATCTTCAACCCCGATCCGGCTCGAAGGACCAACTTGTTGTGGACCGGTTCAATGGAAACACTTTTCAACAGTATTCGTCGTCAAACTTTATTTGTCTTCGAAACAATTCTTATTCACTGTATAATATAATAGTAATAGTCGCGCTATTGCTCAACTAACTCTAGTTTTCGTCTTCTTAGTTTTCGTCTTCTAACTATTTATCGTATAGCGGCTATTACTGAACTGTGTCTAGTGGCTGACCCGTCCTACTTTTATACAAAACTAAAGCTGCGCGCTTATTGGTCAGCCAATAGGCGACGAGCTCTTTCCGCCAATCACAGCGTAGTTTTCTATCCCTGTCCCTCGCAGGCTGTCTCCTTCCGGCACCGCAATACTCCGTTGCTCGAAGCTTTACCGGAAGGAGAGCACCCCGGGTTACACAAAAATGAACCTTATATTTTCTACCTTAAGATCTAACTTATCGTTTATTCTAGAATCTTATGGATTATAGTACGCAAATTATTCTAGAAGCTCGTCGTCCGCTACACCTTCTATAATATTTATCAGACCATCCATGCCTCAAAGTGCAGACATCCGATACTTTCATTGTACCCAATTTTGGCCTTCAAGTTTTGTAATCTGGATCTTGCACAACTCCATATTTTATGGATTTTAGGGTCCCATAACGATAGGTACAATAATAGCAGAATTTCAACGAACACCATTGTTATTTATTTCCTACTGACATAACATTTTGACACTAGTTTTTATTTTTCTAAACATAGTAAAGAGGTCGCACATTTCAATGCTCATTAATGCTGTATGTCCAGTCATGGCCGAAATCGGGGGATTTCTGAGTAAGTTTTGGCGGAAAACTGAGACCGTCACCTGGCAGCACTGACTGCCAAATTTTCTTGACTTCTTATTGACTTTTTTTTTTGGGTTTAGTAATGGCTTCGCACGGTTTGTGCATATAGCCAGTGTCAAGAAAGTATTTCTTGACTTGACTTTTTTTTTTTTTGTTTTAGTTATGGCTTCGCACGGTTTGTGCATATAGCCAGTGTCAAGTATTTAATTTTAAGTATTTCTCAATTTCACGAAGTCACAGCAATGTTATAGCAATCGTGGTCAAGTAGTCAAGTCAATTATTTACATCGTCAAAGTCACGATTCAGTAAAGTGGTGGGTGCTTTACTGAAACTTCCTGGGAGTTTTGGAAAAAATGCGAAATGACACGTTTTTTGAGTTTATATCATTCGCCTACACTCGTGCACGTTAACGAACACTTAATGGTTAATATTCCACCAAAATTACACATAAACACTCGAAGAAACACAAATTTGAGCTAATAATACAAAACCAACAACGTCTCACTATCGGATTCCCGCCAAAACTCCTTGACTTGACTTGTCGGTTGATGCCCGTTCATTCTTCGTTCACAATTTCATTCATATCATATTCGTTCTTTTGATCGATCGATTTGATTGTGTGAATTTGCAGTATTTTGAGCAAAAAATTTTGTGTGCGTTTGACGAAATCTTGCTAAAACTTGTTCTGTGAAACAGTTTTCATCAAAGCTGTAAATCAGCACTTTTGGAAGGTAAGGTTATCTAGATACTCACCAGAAACTATTTTTGTACCTATGTAAGATGGCGTCCTATTATTTTGGTAGCTAATAATGATAAATTGATTGTTTTCACAGATGCCGAACATCAAATTGCAATCGTCAGACAATGAGGTTTTTGTGGTGGATGTGGAGATAGCCAAATGCTCGGTAACAATAAAAACCATGTTGGAGGATTTGGGTATGGAAGATGACGAGGAGGAAGTGGTCCCGTTGCCGAACGTTAACTCAGCTATTCTCAAAAAAGTTATTCAGTGGGCGACATACCACAAGGATGATCCGCCCCTACCTGAAGATGACGAAAATAAAGAAAAAAGAACTGATGATATTTCCTCTTGGGATGCTGACTTTTTGAAAGTTGATCAGGGCACATTGTTTGAGCTTATTTTAGCTGCCAACTATTTAGATATCAAGGGCTTGTTGGATGTCACTTGTAAGACAGTAGCTAACATGATAAAAGGAAAGACGCCAGAGGAGATCCGTAAAACATTCAATATCAAGAATGATTTCACAGCGGCTGAAGAAGATCAAGTTCGTAAAGAAAATGAGTGGTGTGAGGAGAAGTAACAAGCTTGCTCATATTAATATTATAGTATATTTAACTCTAGTACCATGATTATTCAAAAATTATAACCATTCTGTCTAGCATGAAGGCTGTAGTTAACAATGGACTTCTAAACATTTTAAACTTTTTAGGACATTAAGTTGCTTGCTAGCATTGTTTATGCCACAAAGTCTTTGTTTGGTAAAGTAAGCCCATCATTTTCTAGCCACTACAAAAGACAGATTTTACTGTTTTTATTGTTATATTTTGCTACACAAATTTATATAGGTACCTAAGTACTTCAAAAATTTAATAACTTGACAAAATAAGCTCAAAACATAAGTACATAATATTCAGCTAGTCTGTAAACTCATTTTTCCTTTACTGGAGAATTGAGCCTACATAAAATATCTTGGGCCTTAAAAGAGTTGCAGGCAACTGGTGGATGCAAGTGGCAAATTGTCATTTGGTGTAGCGGTCTAAGGGGGAGGCCTATGTTCAGCAGTGGGCAACTTACGCCTGATGATAATGATAAAACCACCTTGCCACACTCGAATGGAGCTATCCGCCTTGGTCCAGTTCCATAAAATAGGCTGCAGTTTGGAAAACTGCAGTGCTATGTGGGGTGCAGATTGGAACAGCTTGCAACGACCTCACCGATTCCCCGATCGGTATCACTTGCATACAGTAGTACCCAACTGATAGGCGCGTCGTGAATCTTCGTTCACGCAGAAAAGAAAGTATGTTCCGAAGATTAACGAAAGAATGCTTAAAACTTACAATCAACCTAAGATCACTATTATAAGGTTCATAATACACTGCAGCTGTTAGTTCCATCTCACTCGCAAGCCACGTCCCTCTGCACAATTTACACTTCATGCCGACCAATAGTGGTCAATAGCATTTCCCGCGCTTTGAAAATTCATCTTCTGCGCAGGTACATCGGTAAGCCATATCAGTTGGGTACTATTGTACAACAGTAGAAGACCATAACATTTTCAACATACTCATTTATTTGAGCAAGTCTCTTGTTTGCTTCAGATTCAACTTGATATAGAGAAGTTAAAGAGTGAATAGGGAACTTAATTTTTAAATCATTTAAATGTATTATTTTTAAGTTTAGGTTTCTTTTAACTCTGTAAATTACATTTTAATATGGGCAGTTAATTAAATGTTAGTGAATTCTTTTTTGTTAAACGCAAGGTAAACATTGTTTTTTTTTTTATGAAACTAGCATAATCTTTTCAAGCAGTATTTATTTATTAAGTGATTAAAATTAAATACACTTGTAATAATAAATTAAAACATTGTTTTATCCTAATACCAGTAATTTCTTCATAGACATTTTCAATATTTATAAAATCTTGATATAGGTATGTTTTCACAAATTAATAAACAGATTAGTATTATGATAACATTGGATTCATCTCTTTTTTTATAAATTTAAACAATGCAATAATACCTATGTATTCACCTACCTACTTACCCTTTAATTTAAGAAATTCATAATTTCCTGTTATAACCGTCTTCAACAAACAGAAAAAACAATAAGTATCTATTGAAAACATCAATAAAATTGATCCATTAAAATAGTAATTCCAATTATTACACGAAACCTTTATTGGATCACACAGTAAAATTAAATGTTAATTTGTTTCTTTTTATTTTGTTTCCAATAATGGTATAACTTAATGCATAAAATAAATATGGGAAACCATCCTATGTTCCAGCATGTGCTCTAACCTACCAAGACACACAGGTGCTGTATA
Source organism: Hylaea fasciaria (assembly GCA_905147375.1). NCBI lineage: Eukaryota > Metazoa > Arthropoda > Insecta > Lepidoptera > Geometridae > Hylaea > Hylaea fasciaria. The sequence goes on from LR990198.1 coordinate 4,911,559, forward strand.
CTTTTAGAATAATTTTGAAATAAAAATTCTACCATTAATTATTAACCTTTTGACTGCATAGCTTTTAGAAGCAAAATAGTTGGCAAGATCAGTAGTGGTTGTTGGGAATAAACCGTGGCCAGTGGAAAATGCGCAGATGGAGCCGGTGGCGACAACTGGAAATATATATGTAGCAAGAGACCGCTATGCAATCATGAATCTATGAAACCCACAAATAGTAGGGGAGCCCACGATGCTAAATGGGGATTTACTCGAGCGTCGTAGAGACCTATTGGGATGCAAAGCTTAGATGATAAGAAAAAAATGTTATATGAATATACCTTTACATCGGTGGGGGAAGCGGCTATAGATTTTTAAATATGTAAAAAAAAACTGTTGCATGGACATCCTCGAGCGCGTCAGATATTGATAGCATCAATGCCCTACGTATTTTTAATAATGTACGTATGTTAATCTGATCGCTTGCATGATGCGGGTGGTTGTATGTAAGGGTTGAAAATGAAAAAAAAAAAAAAAATATCGAGCGCGTCAGATTTTCTAAGGGAGTGTTAAGTGCACCAAAAAAAAGCTCTCATTCACTAATCTGACGATTTCGATGGGACGCAAACTCGCGGCCATTTTCATAATGTGCAAAAAAAATTCGCCATTTTGAAATACTCAAGCGCGTCATATTAAGATATATATGGTTCATCTTTATGTTTTAAACGTACTGTCTCATAATCTGACGATTATCTAGAGGGATTCGCCTGATCTGACAAAATAAAATTAGAAAAACGGTTCACCTTAAAGGCCATCCCTGCAACTTCCCGCTAATTCCATTCCTGGGCGCTTAAGATTGTACTTATGACATTTTTGAGCTCAAAATATAATTTACTAGCCGATGCCCGCGACTTCGTCTGCTCAGGGGTAGTATTTCGTGGATTGGTAATAAATTAACAATTTGTATCGTGGTTATGGTTCACTATTTTGGATATAATGGCTTACACATAAGATATAGATATATACTGTGGAGGGCTTTTTTGTAGAACTATTTAAGATACACATTTCCATCATACATTACATATGTATAGCTCTAGCGGTTTTGGCAGCGCACGCCTGAATAGCGCGCAGATGGTAGATTTTTTCCTACTTACTTGACACTTATCGTCATATTTTAGACAATTCACACAATATCTGTATAAATTGTAGCCTATGTGTTATTCTGATGTATAAGCTATATTATTGTAAAGTTTCATTAAAATACATTCAGTAGTTTTTACGTGAAAGAATAACAAACATCCATCCATCCATCCATCCATCCATCCATACTTACAAACTTTCGCGTTTATAATATTAGTAAGATGTGATATTTTGAGCTCGCTGAGTTCAAAGAAATAATATTTCTATGCATTTGAGCTCTCCCAGCTAGAAAGTCTGATAGAAGTTTCATAGAACACTGTGAACGTCATGGCAACAGAAACCAGAGTGGGGACGGAGTGAGAGAGTAATAGATAGAGGAAGAGTGAGAGAGGAATAGAAACGCGGAGAAGGAAATGTAGGCATCTCGCAGCTGCACGCATTTAACTTTATCGACGAATTTTTGTTATTTCGGCTTGCGGAAATCGTCAGATTATATATTTTTCATTATTCTTGAATTATTTCCTTCAAAATAAAAAAAAATTAGCTACGCTCGAGAATGTCGATTTGACGTTTTTTTTTTACAACTTTATTGCCCTCCTCTTTTTTTACGTCACTCTCAAATTGTCAGATTAGTGGAATATACACTTTTTAGGATGTAATTAACTCACCCTACCTTAATCTGACGCGCTCGAGAATTTCTGATGGTCAATTTTTTTTTACTAATCTGATCCTGTATCCTTCACGGGCGGCCTTATATATGGGCCTCATGTTTTGTGGAGGTACTTAACCGGGTACAAGGTATCCCCCTGTATATTAATCTGCCGCGCTTTAGTAAATCCCGAAATCCCCGCTTGGGCTCCCCTACCAAAAGGAACAGTCATCTCATGACGACACCCTAGCGTACAGAGCATGTTATTTGTTACGTATCGAGGACGGCGTTTATAAGGTTAACACCTGATACACTTTTAATAGCAATCTCAATAACGGGTTTGCTCATAATCCGTATCAGGAGAGAGTATTCAAGATACACGCCGAAATTCGGCTTTTCGTATCTAGATTATAGTGAACGTTCAAGGGTCGTTTCCAATCCAAAACAGTCAGTTGTATGTTTGTGTATACATACAGGACTACGGGTATGAATAATAGACAGGTACCTATATATATTATAAATATTGATTGACTAGCGCTGGATACTTGTATTGTAATGTACAATCTATGAATTTACCTACCTATAACCATAGATCAGCTATACTCTAAGTGTGTTCCGCGGAACCCTAGGGTTCCGTGATACCTCTGTCGGGGTTCCGCAAGAATTTAGAAATAAAAAAATCAAAACACCTCTCTCTGGTCGCTCCGCGGCTGTGCGGACTCCGCGGCCGCGCGGAGACAAAACGCTATGAATGTTATTTATTTATTTATTTGTATTTGTATAAGCTTGTGTTACATTAGCTGGTACAATATCTCATAAGTTTGGTCTCAACAATTTTATACTTGTACAACGCGTTCGCTCTAAGTTTGCCGGTCTGTGGAATGCGCGTACCCTCCCCCACGTGACAACAAAACTTATAATGTGTCATAGTTTTACCCAAATATCTAACGTACACAATTTTTATTGTTACAATTAAATAAAAAATTTCGAACGTCATACACTCATACCTATCGCCAGCGGCAAACTTAAAACGAGCGGGTAGTATACTTGTAAGCGCTCAGTCTCTTTGATAAAAGCCGCCTCTGAATTAGACGCTATAGTTGTCAACAAGCGACTTTCGTCTCTAACTTCAAAGGATAAAGTCGATATTGTTTACAACGCTATTTTTAAATTTCTGTTTTTATTTTTGCTTTTTGTTTATCAAAGGTGCCGACTCGAGTATTTTCGAGAATATTTGAGATCGAGTCTAGGACTAAGTATAAAAGCGGCGATCGCGCGTTGGCGTCGTCAGTTGATGATTAGCGTTCGGAGCGATAAGTTACTACCTACTTACAAGCTCGCTAGCGAGAAACTAGTGTTCATTGTTTTACTGCCTGCTGTATTCTGTTGTCTCAGTTTTATACATTTCTTCCCTGTAGGTTCTAAATTTAGTCTCTTATACGCAGTAACGATTGTGCATTATTTAAACCCCACTATCCTGACTTGTAACATTATAAATAAAGAAGAATGGAACGTTGGCTTAAAGGTGTTAAACGTGTTCCAACAACATCTTCTAATGACGCTGAATGTTCAAAAGCAATGCGCGCGGAGAATTTAGCAATCACCGATCCAGAAGATGATGCCACGAGTGCCACGACGTCAAGCTCGACGGTTTCAAAGACGAAAAAAAGGAAGTATGATGAATCTTATATCAGTTTCGGATTTGTTGATTCCAACGGCTCACCTCTCTGCATGCTCTGTAGTAAACTGCTTCCTAATAGTTCCATGGCACCTGCCAAATTGCGTCGACATTTAGAAACCGTACACCCCGAGACTAAAGACAAGAATAAAGAATTTTTTGTTCGCAAAAAAGATCAGTTATTAGAAAGTCAAAAAAATATGATGCATGTAACACAAACTACCAACGAAAAGGCCACGGAGGCATCATATTTAGTTAGCTATCGCATTGCACAAGCAGGTGAAGCGTACACTATCGCTGAGAAATTAATAAAACCATGTGTATTAGACATAACAAAATGTATGCTTGATGAAAAATCTGCAAAGCATCTTTCTACTGTTCCGCTATCAAACGATACTGTTTCACGACGAATCCATGATCTGGCAAGCTACGTCAAACAAGAACTAGTTACACGTCTACAAAATACACGATTCGCTTTGCAAATGGACGAGTCGACTGATGTCGCTGGTTTGGCTATCCTGCTGGTTATTGTGAGATATCCATATAAAAGTTCTTTTGAAGAAGACATGCTTATGTGTTCATCGCTGCTTACAAACACTACCGAGGAAGAAATTTTTAATAAAATAAATATATTTTTTGAAGAACATAATCTCAGTTGGAACAATTGCATTGACATTTGTACAGATGGGGCCAAGGCGATGACAGGTAAAACAGCAGGAGCAGTGTCACGAATGAAAAATAAAGCGCCTAATTGTAGTTCCAGTCATTGTATTCTGCATAGACAAGCACTTGCGATGAAGCAAATGCCGTCTAATCTAAAATTAGTTATGGATGAAGCGGTAAAAATAATTAATTTTATCAAATCACGACCACTACAATCCCGATTGTTCTCATTATTGTGTGAAGATTATGGCAGCAAACATAAAACACTGCTGCTCCATACAGAAGTGCGATGGCTGTCTCGGGGAAAAACTTTAACAAGGCTATTTGAACTTAGGGCCGAGTTACAAATGTTTCTTTCAGCAGATACTTCTTTTAATTTGAAGGACCGTTTGTATGATAAAACTTGGTTGTTCCGATTGTCTTTTATGGCGGATATCTTTCAAAAACTTAAGGACCTGTAGGCAGCGAGCTTCCGTAAAATGGGCGGTTTTTTGTCAAAAAGTTAAGCTGTAATTACAAATAATTATAAGCCAGAAAAAATACAGTGAATAGTCAAGTGTTTCAGTTAGGTAATAAATCAATAATATTGGGCTAAAGTTGTCTAGTATCTTGAGAAAAAAATTCACGAGAAAGGACCCGAAAAAAATCTTTCGTCACATATTGCTCAACATTTTCAGCGACAACTATCATATTTTTTGGAACCATAAAAAAGGCAATTTTATTTTCCAATGAAATTTGAATTTTCCAATGAACTGAATCGATTTCGTTCTTCTAAATTAATAAAAACGACGAGAATATGATCAGTTTGAGCGCGTACTAGGCGGCTCAGTACCCGCTACGGCGTTTCAGAGAGAGGACGTATGTCGCTGTTCCTCAAAATTTCCTCGTCGAATTTACTGTTTGTTCTCCAAAAAAATAAAGCAAACAGAATCTCTACATGGTATACAACTGGTTTATTTACTTAGTTGCCGTAAATGACTTCCTTCGACGATTACTAAACTTTTATTATAACCTATAATACTTTGTATTTATTCTCCATTGTGTGTAAAGAATAATGGCTAATATGACTATTCTTGCACCACCTGTAACTGAAATTAGCAGCAAAAACGCGTTTTTAGATTATTCACTTAAATAAAACTGGGATTTCTTATGATAGTTTGGAGTTAATCAAAGGAGCAGATTATGATTGTATATTAAAATGAAGATGTAGTGAACTTCCGTTTTCCATAATGGCGGATCTGGCGGATGCATATTCTAACGTTTTATTTTTAGCACACTTCCAGCAATCTTTCTGCTCAGCTACGAGCCAGTTTTTTCAATGTTTTTGCTTCGCACGATTTGTGCATTTAGTCATTGTCAAATATTATACTGTAAATTCGAAAGTAACTCTGTTTCTCTGTTTGTCTGTTTATTTGTATGTTTGTTTGTTTGTTACTTTTTATGGCTAAACGGCTGGACCGATTTCGATAAAATTTGGTATAGAGAGACAACAAAAATGAAAATGAAATTTAGTAGGTATATGGGAGAAGGAAAGATGAGGACCTGGAGAGATGGGGAGATGGAGAGTAGCAGCTGGAGAGATGAGGGGATGGGAGATCGGAGATGGATGAGGGATGGGAGATGAGATATTGGGAGTTGGGGAAAAAAGCGATGAGGAAATAGGAAGATAGAGATGTTTTAGAGATATTGACAGAGACGTGACGTGCCCGATTGATCTACAATAGCATACAAAGTTCACGCATATTGTGTTCTTACTAGCTGGATTCGATTTAAATGCAGACGAAGTCGCGGGTAACAGCTAGTATTCCATATTTTCACAACCTCGTGGTAAAGTAAATTTACAGTCATAGCCACGATTCAGTAAACTTTACTGAAACTAGCTTTTACGCGCGACTTCATCCGTATATGAAAAAGCAACTTATAAATTGAAAATAAATATTGAAGTCTTTGTATCTCTACCCCTGTCCCTGTCCCTAGTCTTAACCTTTATATTTTAGCAAGAGCCTAAAATAATGAAGTGTCAGATCACCTACTTGAGAAATTATGAATTGCCCATATACATTTTCAACTCCTATTTATTTGGATTCAAAGATCCCTATTTTTTCTGACGAAAAATAGCCTATACCCATCTCATAGGTCCAATCTTGGTCAAGATTGATTCAGCCGTTTAGACGTGAAAGGATGGCAAAAACTAAAAAAAAAAACCAACAAACACACACACACAGTTTCGCATTTATATGATCTTAGTACGGATGCCTGACACTGGCTAAATGCATAAATCTTTTACTCCGTCATTGTCATTGTCAAAATATATATCAAAAAGAAAATTATGGAAGTGGACTAAAGAGGATGTATCAAATGGACTTGACAAACGCGCATACCAGAAAGGACCAACACTAAATAAATTTAATATAACTTATTTAGGTGTGACTTCAATAATTCGTGCGGCATTCTAAATTTGATAGGATTATAGTCAAGGAGGTAATAATTTATGTAATGCTGGCGGTAATGTTGGTGCTTGGTGCGTACGCCAACAAAGATAAAACATTTAATTAGTACATTATTTACCTACTACAGATTGTGTTTATTTTTCATTGTAACAAACTAATTATATACATACACCAAAACAAAAATCATACACAAAAAGTTTCCCGGCAGCAGGTTTCGAAACTTCGAAACTACGTCTTTAGGAACGGAACGTAGCATCTCAGACCGCTCGGCCAATCTGACATGTCATTACAGTGTCGAAATAATTGAATGCTTCAGACTAAAGCCTACGTAGTAACTATCTAGTAATCTGTGCTAAGGCCACGTGATGCCGTTAGTAAGAGTATAATAATATTATGAATTAGCGTTTTCGACTTGCCGTGAGCGCGGAGCCAGCGTGGCGCGCGGCCCGGCCAGGTAACTTTCATCTTCTAAAATACATGAATCGCTCCTATATTAGCGCCTTAACGAATTAAATTTATCGTTGCAAGGTAAACAGACAACAGTGTTTCAGGCCTATAATAAAATAACTGCTTTTAAAAGAAAATTAGATTTTTGGATCATTTGCATTGGTAAGAAAGAAATAGAAAGTTTTACATTACTCAGTGAGTTTGTTAGCGAAAACGACTCAGAAATGTTTGAAGATAATGTGTTTGAAGAATTGGTCCAATATCTCAGTTCGATGCGCGCATCTTTTGAAAAGTATTTTCCCGAAGAACACAATACAAAAATTAAAGTGAACTCCTGGATTCATAATCCTTTTTTATCCAACTTGGAAAAGCCTGAAAACATGTCAAATGAGATATATGAATCTCTTTTAGAAATGTCATCAGACACAAGTATGGAGTCATTGTTCAAAACGACGCCTCTTAATGATTTTTGGTGCAGAATCCAAGATGAATATGCAATGCTTGGCCAAATGGCTCTGGATATTCTTCTCCCGTTCCCAACTACATATTTGTGCGAAACAGGATTCTCTACCTACGTAGCCACGAAAACAAAATATCGCAATAGACTGGACGCCGAAGCTGATATGAGACTCCAACTTTCAAACCTGATATCAAGCAATTGATGAAAAATAAAAAACAGTTTCATACCTCCCACTAGTTAGATTTTTTCTTTTTTAATGTTTTCTATTATTGTCCTTACCAAGTGGTGAAGTAAATAATAATTAGTAACTGATACATTGTACTTTTATTATGCTGATTAATAAAGAATACACTTATAAAAATAATTGTTTTATTGTAGGGTTCCATAAAGTATTTTGCTTCCCAAAAGGGTTCCGTCATTTAAAAAGTTTGAGAACCACTGCCATAGATCATACACTTATATATACCTATGACAGTTACTAACCCCTTATATTTATAGGTACAGTGTATTTTTTATGAAAACGATAGCTGCTCCGATGCTTCATACTATGCCTCGGAATTGTTCGATGTTTGTGTATGTTTCAGATATGAAAAAGTTATCTATGCACGTGAGTATGGGACTATTGAATTCTCTAAGGTATGAGCCACACGACGCAGCTCCTAACAAAATCCCGAAAAAAAATGCAATTGCTATAAGAAAAATGAAGGAGAGCGTGAATTTATTTTGGGTTAAGCATACTTCCCGACATAGGCACAGGAAATCGTATATTGAGCTGCAAAGAAATAATTTAATTTAATCGGTTCCTGTCCTTTGAAAATACAAAGTAATGATACAATGGTGCGATCGTTTAACTCAGTCCTCGCCCGCATACAGTACAGGTACAGGGACATATTATGTCATAGAGGGGCCATAGGGGATGGAGCACGAAGTAACTAACTATATCACATAACGAAAAAATCTGTGGTCGCCTGTCGCCCGCACCACCTCCTGCAACCTACTTTGAAATCACACCGCACGCCCCTGCACCCCGCGGGCGAGGACCGAGTTATACGGTCGCACTAATAATACCTACAATCTTTTTTTGGGCAACTGTTAATTGATTGGAAAGTACTTAAACCTACATACCAGTAGGTACCAAACTACTAACTGACTTTAAATAGATAGGTAATGTAGTGTTTAAAAACTAAATACTACTTAATATGAAAAAAATGCTCATTCATTCCTATGCAGGGGACTTCACGGATGGCGGCTAAAAGCTATATAAAAATTAATTCCTAATATAGGAATCAACTAAAAATAATTACCTACAACCTCTAGAGTTATCTCTTATTATTTTGGCGGTTTCGTCCAAAAGTCGTGCGCGTTGTTCCCGCGCAAGCGTTATCACCGGAGCCTTTTTGTGCAATATGCTGGCTACTTCTACTTCGTGGTTCACATCACAGCTACAGCTGGGCATATCCATTGCAACTGCATCGCTTCTCGGAGACTGGTCGCTCTCTATATTGGCATTATCATCATTTTCATGCGATCCCCTTTTGCAATTTTTCTTGTAAGATTTTCTTGCATACTTATAAATGTTTTTGACTTGGTAATCATCTGAAGACATGAGAATTTGCTGTAATAAAGCATATAAATACTGTATTCTAATACTGCTGCAACACAGAATAAAGGACACTGCTGCGTGACTGCTGCAATGTTAAAAACATGTGTTTTCGTAGGTTTTTATTTCCTCTATGTTGTGTCTATGTTCGTAGACATATTTATTTTCTGTACTTATGGTCATTTGGTCATAGATCACACACTTTATAGGTACCTACCATCGATGTACTACCCAAAATGATCGAGTACTGCGAAAAATGTATACTTATGGAAAGTAATTTTATGTCTATTTGCCGTTGCGCTTCTCACAGAGATTATACAGGTATTTTGATATTAGTTTGTGCGCGAATTAGACCCGTTTAAATACTAATTAAAATGCATAGACGTAGTATCAATAATCTGTTGAATGGTAGGTAGATACTTTATACTTACCATGTACCTACCTACCTATCAAAATACCTAGGTTACTTACCTACTTACAGACATTACAGGTACCTATCACAGATTATTCATTCAACCAAACATAATAATATCGCTAATATATGGCTAAAAGTCGCAAATAGTATGGTGGTGGCCATAGATGGTGGCATTCCGTACCGTAGCTTTACCTACTTATATTTATCTAGTGGCGGCTACGATAAGATAGCTGACGTAAAGTTGACCTGTCCTACTCACGCGCTGGATAAGACTACGAAAACAGAGATAAAAATTATACATGCCCATCCCTATTGAGTATTACTGTGGGTGGTGTGGGCATCGACTCGAAGGCGTTATTTTTAAAGAATTATTTATACTCGATTAATCGATTTCGAATTAGTGGCGATATTTATTATCAGGCCGCCGAAAGACTACTGATTTGATAACTTAGTGAATTTTATTTCCTGTATGTGACTTACTATCCATGGATAGAGTATAAATATTATGCTATCCTTAGAATCAAAAAATAATAAGCGTAGATATACAATTCTCTGATGCTACGAGTATCAATCAATTCAAACGGGACTTCAGAGCGCGGAAGCGCAAAAATATGTCATCCCACAAATGGTTTAGTGTCATATTATTATTATAATCAGGCTGTGCAATGGTTATATCTAATGCCCGGTTTCTGACTGAACCCCTACAGTTTACCTTTGACCAACCGATAAGTGTATATTGCTGTCTTCGTAATTTGTTTAATGCCAGATGGAGACAACGATATAGGTACTTATCGGTTGGTCAATGGGTTCAGAAACCCGGGCATAAGGGCTACCGAAACTGTCCAATATTAGCGTTTGATCTATGAGCTGTCCCCACTCTGGTGGAGATTATGACAACTGTAAAAAACAGAGAATCAAAAAAAAAAATTATGACTACCAAAAAAATAACTGAAAAAAAGTCGATTTAAAAATAACCATCTATTTGTTTGTAGTTACTATACATACAGAATAGTAATTTGTCAAAAGTTCAACAAAACAAACAAATACTTATAGTATTTAAATAACCTTATTATAATAGTGAATAAATAATAATGTACTTGATAACAATCATTTCCTATAATTAGATAATTAACTAACTACCTACAAACATTATCATTTATCATAGACATCATTTGCGGCGTATGTAATTATTGCAAAATGAGATAAGGGCTTCCCTGTTGTATTGCTAAATTCAACTCCAAAGACACTCTCCAAAGACAGACTCCAAAGAGGTGATTTGGTCAGGTGAGGATGTTTGTGTCAATCAATCAAAAGTTCAATTATCACAGAATTAAAAAAAAACAGAACATATAGATTAACCTAGCCTAAGGTCATCTGCACATGAGCAATTGGGCAGCTCGAGCAGATTAGATACCTATTAGTTTTATGCCAAATAATTCAAGTACATATTTAAATAACCTACCTACTTAAATGCAACAGTCAGGGTCCCTCCTTTACTTGTAAAACTACTAATGGCACGTCCACACATTGTAAAGCAGCAAGTGTTAGGTTGATAACTCCATAATGTTGGGTGGCACCTAGTTACGACGTCGATACACGTGTGTGATCGTAGCTATATTATGCATCTTGAGCATCCGGACTAGTCGCCAAACGATTGATGCATTAACTTCTTGGAATATTCGTAGACAACGAAGAGCACCGCGGTGGCGGGGATCGTCCTCACTAGAGTCGGCTTTAGTCCATTGTATAACGCCAACACACCTGAAGATGAAGATATACAGTCGCCTTATACAATTTATACAAAATTAATTATAAAAATTATAATATTATATTATAAACGAAACTAACATTATAAACGAAAAGAAATAAGCTTGTTAGTATGTATGTGTAAGTATGTTTGTTGCTCTTTCACGCAAAAACTACTGAATGGATTTTGATGAAACTTCACAATAATGTAGCTTAAATATCAGAATAACACATAGGCTACATTTCATAAACATATCAATTATATCGTATATTATCCAAACGCGGGTGAGAACGAGGGCCCAGCACCCAGCTAGTATCTTACATAACTAACCTTCGTTCTTCACCAGTTCGTATCCCACCGTGAGGAATTTCTGACTCTTGTTGGATATTTGGATCCTTGACTTGATGACGTCAGAGGGGAAGATGACCGTCCAAAGCACCAGGCCTCCCACGGCGCCGGCGATCATGGTCCGGACAAATCCGATATCGTCCTTTGACTGGCCCGGCTTGGCCAGCAACCCTCGGGTACCTGCATGGAAGGACCCAACCCTTTATACACCACACCAGTACTGGCAGTAGCCCAGCCTTAGCGTGAGTTTTTACGAGCTCGACATAGTACGCGCCAACTAGCGCTTTGTATGAAGGTTCGTCGTTCATAAACGCGCAGGTAGGACAGGATCTTCATACAAAAGCGCTAGTTGACGCGTACTATGCCGAGCTAGTATAAACACATACTAGGGGTACTGATGATTCAGCTACAATTACACTTTACTTTTATTCAGGCCTCCTCACTTTAGTGACGAGGATTAGGTACACGCGAGGCCCGGATCGGATTAGTGGATCTCATGCTTCCAAAATACTTAAGTCTCGGACGTGTATCGCTTTCCTCAAGTTTTCTTTCACCGAAAAGAGTTTTACGTTCATCATGCATCATGTGCACGCATTGGGATTCGAAGTCGCTATCCTCTGCAGAGACGGCAGACGTTCTCCACACTAGTTTACCTACGCTCTAAAATGCGCAGAAATTGAGACATGGTAGCTAGGACTTGTTCCGACCTTACTAGAGAGAGACGTAAATTGTCAGAAGCTTCATCACAGGAGTGATGTTATCTACAATGTTACAAGTGGCAACGCAAATAGCACCCAAAACAACGATTGTTCGATTTTTTGTCTGTTTTCTGTTTGTCTATGCGTTTGTGCACGCTCATCTCAGTAACGGCTTATCCCATTTTGATGTGGTTTTCACTAAGTGTTGTGGTAAGCTTCACTTAACATTTAATGTTTGTTTCATGTCAAACGGTTCATAAATAAAAAGTTATGCCAATATAAAGATAAATAATAAACGGATGTTTATAATACAAAATAAAACAAAAGATATAAGATAAGGGCACCGCTAGTATTTAAATAAGATTCAATGGAGAAAACGGGCTGGTGTTGTTTATCTTACAAACCGGAACACAAGCGCTGAACAACTGAACATGTATGGATGGATATTATAGTCATTAACATTGAGCTTTATCAGTAAAATTGATAAGGTCACATGGTAAAGATGATGCTTCTCGGATATAAACAGGCTAGATAGGATACTACATAAACTAGTATAGGTACAATATAAATCTGTATCTTATAATACATGATTTAAAATGATAAAATATGTAGGTAAGTAAGTATGTGTGTTTGTACCCATTCAATTTAATATCTGTTGAATGGGTTTTGACGAGATTTAGTATATATAGATTAAAAACTAGAGAGCCTGGAATTACACATAGAAATGGATACATCGGAATGCGTTTATACCTTCGTATCCACCAAAAAAGAAGAAGTATCCCGGCATCTCCCTCATGATGGTGGGCACAAGCCCTCTGAACAACCCCTGGATTCCATATTGCCTAAATATTTGTTGAGTCAACTGCATAGGAGTCACTTTAACCTGAAACATTTTAGGCAAACAAATATTACAATAGCAGTAAAAAAAAAACAAAAGTTTTTTAAACTGGTAAAGTTAGATGGTTTCTTTGGTTTGGTTAGTGACTATTGGTTTTGTAGTCACATTGAAGTAAATAGGTAAGGCATTTGAAAATTCAATTGTTTGAAACAGGTTGTAAGAAAGATGTACTGTCAGGTAGTGAATCTGTCTTTTTGTTAAACATCTCCCTTTGCAAAATACGTATATTTCAGCAGTACGCCTATTTATCTAACAATTCAGTGTAACATCAAGTATCGAGTAAGACATTATCTGTTTCAAAGACGCAGTCTACTTGCTACCTATTGACACAAACAATAATTATCACAATGATGTCGGGTAAGGCATGATAAGATAAGTTATAAGTGAATTGCGATATTCTTAACTTATTCATCAAACTAACTGCTAATAACAGTATTCTACAAAATATGTGTTTTACTGTTGTAGATACAGTCAAATTATTTACTGAATGAAATACCGAGATGAATCATCATACAGCTGTTTGTGACCCCTGGATGTTGACCTCCCGCATGGCTTGCAGCTGGCACTTAATCAGCTCCGTAGGGCAGAGAGTGAAGGACGAGAAGAATGCAGCAAGGAAACCGGCAGACGCATTGCCCATCGCGGACAGTTGCTCTACTTTCTAGAAATTGAAAAAAAATTCAGTTTTAAAAGTATTTATTGTACAAGCATTATTTCAACTTTTTAGTTCACTTGTTGAAAAATTTTGCAATTAAATTTGATCTACTAGATAAACTTTTTAAAAATTACTGACTAGATAACTATCAAAAAGAGATAGTAAGAAATAAACTTACTTCAACTCCAGTTACACGGCACACCAACTTTTGACAATAGCCATAGGCTGCAAATAGTACAGAGTTCTCAGCTACATTGGCCAGGATAGCAGGAGTGGTGCCGGCATACAGGCCCCGGATCACACCGTCGTTACGCAGTGTTTGTTTAAGGCAATTGAACATGCCATTGTATAAGTGGGGAAATGTCTGCATCTTCACCTTGACCGTGTCGAGCGGCTGGCCCACATATACCACCGCTACACCACCTGATCACAGACAATTCATTCAATAAACTTTTATCCCTATGCCCCTTTATGAAGTCTCCCTAGCCTGGGTGTTTGTGTGACCATGGTCTTCTAATCCCTAGATAACTACATAATATGTGACCATGATGGATAATTTGTTATTTTTAATTGATCTATGCAAGTTGACATACTATTTGCAAAGATAAGGATAGGTAGTTCTTAATATTAAATTACCTAATGATCCCGCAGTGAAGTCAATAATGCCATTTTTCAAGTTGCCGGAACTCGAAGAGTGTGCCATTGTTAAAAGCTCCTTGATGTCTGAGAAAGAGAGTCAACAAGTTTAACTTATTATTTTTATAACTTCGGTTAAATAACTTTAGGTAAATAACTTAGGTATAAGTTTAGGTACATAACTTAGGTATAACTTAGGTAATAGTTTTTTGGTAAGTACCTATACCTACCTAATTTTAAATAATTTAACATAATATCACATTAAAATACTTGCAACCTGCTTTGTTTTTCAATAAGCAATGGGGAAATGGATTAGAAAACAATTGGTATTGCACGCCAAATAAATAAAGTTTATTCTAAATAGGTACGTGAAGAAACGGAAAAGTGCTCATTCATTAAGTAGTAGGTACCTACTACAATATTGTATACCTACCTACAATACGAAATAAATAGAAAACAATATTATTATTACTAGTACCCTCAAGTTTATTAAATTTTTCCTCAGCACAATTTATTATAGTTGAATTATTACAAAGGGCCCTTTACAGATTGCGTTATAAATGTTAAACTACATTCGCTAGTTAATTAAAAATTATAATTCAAGGATTAATCACATACCTACTTGCAAATTTTGCAACATTATTTTTGCGTAATATTGCCTACCTTTTTATGTTATTATTTCATTAGTATTTATTGATGCAAGAATAATTTTGGTATTTTAAATATTCAGGTAGGTATGTACCGTACCTACCCTTTATATTTAATTTATTACAAAAATATATTGAAACGAAACACACCACAAGCACACTGACTTCAAAATTTCAATTCAAAAACATTTTTTTTTTGTTTTAGTTTTAGTTATGGCTTCGCACGGTTTGTGCATATAGCCAGTGTCAAGTGTTTTATTTTAAGTATTTCTTAATTTCACATTAAGAAAGTCACAGCAATGTTATAGCAATCGTGGTCAAGTAGTCAAGTCAATTATTTACATCGTCAGTCATGATTCAGTAAAGTAGTGGATGCTTTACTGAAACTTCTTGGGAGTTTTGGAAAAAATGCGAAATGACACGTTTTTTGAGTTTATATCATTCGCCTACACTCGTGCACGTTAACGAACACTTAATGGTTAATATTCCACCAATATTGCACATTAACACTCGAAGAAACACAAGTTTGAGCTAATAATACAAAACCAACAACGTCTCACTATCGGATTCCCGCCAAAACTCAAGTATATTTTTATTATACAATGTGTCTGGTCACCGGTGTCGGAGACTTAAGGGTGGTTAAATATGGGGATTTTTATCGACAAATCACTATCTCGATTTTCTCTTGGCCTCTCCATACTAAAATGGCAGCCATTTTGCTTTTTTTTACTTCGCAGCTCAGACGCCTACACTGATTTAATCATTGCTATCGATGTAGACGTCTTAGGAAGACGAAAGAGGTATCATTTGAAAGCTAACAATGAACACAATCAATTTATGATACATTTTATTCAATATCTTTTTCACAAAATAACATAACAATATTAACAAAATAAAAATCGTATTTACTTATTGCATTTTTTTAGTTTTTTAAATTTTTTATGAAAACTAACCTGTCAAGCTATTTTTTTTTAATTGTATTATCATATTACAAGATATTTCCATTAAAATTAATCTTACATCAAGGTCCTAAGTTAAATATTTTCGAAGCTATGATGGTTTAAATATGACCCTTAAAAACTCTATTAATAGATAAATGATAATTAATGGTTTTACTTTGTTCTTTTCTTGCCTTTTCCCATCCCAATCATCATAGCTTTGACGTGTGCTATTAATAGAGTTTTAAGGGTCATATTTAAACCATCATAGCTTCGAAAATATTTAACTTAGGACGTTGATGTAAGATTTATTTTAATGGAAATATCTTGTACTATGATAATACAATTAAAAAAAAAAATAGCTTGATAGGTTAGTTTTCATAAAAAAATTAAAAAACTAACAAAAAATGCAATAAATAATACGATTTTTATTTTGTTAATATTGTTATGTTATTTTGTGAAAAAGATATTGAATAAAATGTTTCATAAATTGATTGTCTTGATTGTTAGCTTTCAAATGATACCGCTTTCGTCTTCCTAAGACGTATACATCGATAGCAATGATTAAATCAGTGTAGGCGTCTGAGCTGCGAAGTAAAAAAAACAAAATGGCTGCCATTTTAGTATGGAGAGGCCAAGAGAAAATCGAGATAGTGATTTGTCGATAAAAATCCCCATATTTAACCCCCCTTAAGTCTCCGACACCGGTGACCAGACACATTGTATTAAAATACCTACTTGACACTGGCTATATGCACAAATCGTGCGAAGCCATTACTTAAACAAAAAAAAAAGAATCTGACAGTCGACGTTGACATTGACATTAATTACTTTTTTTTTTTTTTAGTCTTGGCTTCGCACGGTTTGTGCATATAGCCAGTGTCAAGTATTTTATTATTATAAGTATTACTTAATTTCACATTAAGAAAGTCACAGCAATATAGCAATCGTGGTCAAGTAGTCAAGTCAGTTATTTACAGCGTCAAAGTCACGATTCAGTAAAGTAGTGGATGCTTTACTGAACCTTCCTGGGAGTTTTGGAAAAAATGCGAAATGACACGTTTTTTGAGTTTATATCATTCGCCTACACTCGTGCACGTTAACGAACACTTAATGGTTAATATCCCACCAATATTACACATTAACACTCGAAGAAACACAAGTTTGAGCTAATAATACAAAACCAACAACGTCTCACTATCGGATTCCCGCCAAAACTCCATTAGTTACTTTAGTTTTGGTATTTCATGGTTTGTGCATTTCTTGTGGTGGGCTAATACCACCACAGAGTAGATAAATCCATGACAACCGTTTGTTGTTTGCATTTGCAAAGTAAGCTAGTTTTAGGGAATATATTTTGTGAATGTTATGATGAAAAAATCATTATAACTAAAAAATATATTAATCAGAATTTATTAGGAACCTATATAGAGTATTTCAATTTAGTTTTTTTATATTCAAATATATAATTAACAAACATGCTTTGTAAAATGTTCCTTACAAAATGAATGAATGGAGCGCACGAAAACATGGTTGTTTTTCAGCTTACTTTCAATATTAATTTTATTTTTAAACAATTTGCTACAAATTAAGTTAATGTATCAATGTTATAAGTAGACAAATATAATGAAACTTTATGTATAAAAAATTAATGTAGTTCTAAATGTTAATAACCTAGCCGTTAGCGTCTGGAAGTGCATAGAGATAGTGAACTTGTTATCTTTAGTAATCATGAATTTCACGTATAAGCAATGATATAAGTAAGTGGTATTAATAAATAATACTATATTCTTTACAAAAACGCAGAAATGACAAAAACCGAGGTGCTTAAATTAACGTAAACGAGCCTCAAAACTTTGACGTGTCGTTTTTGGGTTTCTTGTTCGGCCGCCATGTTTGTCCTTTTAGATTTTAGAAAATAAATTGGGAATAATTATGAGCCACGAGGATCGTGAACGTAGTTTCGCAGTTTTTATGCATGTTTGTTCACAATAATCTTTGAAAATAAGCACAGCGTTAGCCTCGCGACGCGTAATATATACTAACGGACATCGCGTCCTTTGTTCAGGTATTCAGGATGGTCGTTGGATCAGCTGCTGCGTACCCCGGGAGGCAAGTGCTCCACAAGATGCAGCCCATGGGCATGACTCCTCGCGAACTGTCTGAGTACGACGACCTGGCCACAGCACTCATAGTCGATCCCTACCTTGGCATCACAACACACAAAATGAATGTTAGATACAGACCACTCAAAACTAATAAAGAAGAACTCAAGAACATTATAAAGGAATTCGTCGATACACAGGACTACAACAAAGCCTATTCCAAACTTGCCAAAGGTGAATGGATGCCGAGACATTTTAGTAAAAACAAACATCAACAAACCAAATTGAGAGAACATGTAAGTGTACTATATTATCTACTCATAATCATAAGTACACTTTTTGAAAAAATTTTATATGTACCTTGTTGCTATATTTCGTTGTTTTCAGATTTACCGCTACTTACGAGTTTTTGATAACAAGGCTGGATTTGTCATAGAACCATGCTACAGATATTCATTGGAAGGAAGAGTAGGAGCTAAGATATCAACAACGAAAAAGTTTTTCAAGCATGAAAGAATTGACTTTCTTGTCGGTTGTATTGCTGAAATGACAGAAGAAGAAGAAAAACAACTCTTGCACCCAGGGAAAAATGATTTTTCAGTTATGTATAGTTGTAGAAAAAATTGTGCACAGTTGTGGCTCGGACCAGCTGCTTACATCAACCACGACTGCCGGCCCACATGTACTTTCGAAGCCACAGACCGTGGAAAAGCCTTTGTTCGTGTGCTTAGAGATATTGAAGTTGGTGAAGAAATAACATGCTTTTATGGTGAGGACTTTTTTGGCAACGGGAACTGTTACTGTGAATGCGAAACTTGTGAGAGACGAGGGAAAGGTGCATTTTCTGTCAAAAGTGGACATGATGATGACGAACAGGCGACAAGGTACACTTTTAGAGAGACAGATAACAGAATTAATAGAACTAAGGCCAAGCAAACTAAAAAAACTGTTCACATAAAAAATCCTGAAAAGTCTCGAATAGCTAATAGACAAAATGCAAATAATATAGTATCTCCACTTAGTATGAAAGAAATGAAACAGAAAGGTTTAACTAAATATGATGCAGAGCTTTTAATAGCTCAAGGTTGCATAGCAGATGTGAATGATGGTAGTGTAAATAAGGAGGCAGGCAGCAGAGAGTCTTCAGCTTCTAGTAGAGGGGAGCGGTTGCGTCGCAGAACTGATAGCAATCGTACATCAAATGGTCTAGCTACCTCAGCTGGTAATGTGAAAGGTAGAGCACCTCCGTCACGTTGCTGTAGTACCACTAGTTCACGTAGCAGTCGGGATTCACACACTGGTATAGTTTTAAGAAGTCATAAACGGTTGCTGGACACATGTACACAGCCCACATGTTCGAAAGTAAGGAATGCTTCCCAAATAGCTTCTGAGGCCAAGTCTGAAAGGAATCTAAATACTCCCAAGGATGAAGCCCATGTACCTACTGCTCTAGAAGCTAGTAAAGTTGGCATTACAAATGAACATTCTAATGAAAGCCAAATAGAAGAAAACCAGTTGATTAGTGAAGTTGTTAGTTTACCTGATACTAGTGATACACACATAGAGCAAAGAGGTGATACAGAAGAATCTCTACTCGATAGAATGGATGGGAGTATGCAGACTGATGATAAGATTGACACAACAGACGATAGTATTAATATCCAAGAACAAACAATCCCCAATTGTGTAAGTGATAATGCATGTTTGAAAAATAAGATTTCTGATTATAGAGAGAATGTGAATCCAAGTGAGCCTAAGGAAAGTAAAGTAAATAAAATTCAGAAACATGATGGAACAAGTCGAAGTGAAGAAGTCAAGAAAGAAGCAGATTCTGGACCGCCTTGGCTGGTAGACAACTCTAACAAGAGTAGTGAGTGTCCCTGCACCCCTCCACGGAGGGGTCTGAAGTTGACATTACGGGTGAAGAGAAGTCCGGTTGTGGAGGAGGTAATGGATTGTGGTGGCGGCCCAGTGGAGGCGCCAGAGTACGAGGTGTTGCGGCTAGAGGGCGTCGACCCTGAGACGGCGCGGCGCCTAAAGAAGCGACGTCGTTCTAAAGAGCGTCACCGGAAACACAGTCCCGTCCGTCCACTGCCTCCTATGAAACGCTTAAGATTAATTTTTGGTAATGAGAGTCGCACTATCGATTTGCCTCCTGCTATATCGGCAGACTGACAATCGCGATTACCTTGTAAGGGTATTTTTCCACCGTTTAATTGACAATTTCAATTATTAGTTTAATTGACACTGATTAGGAATTATTTTAGTATTTATTTTCATGATGAGAAAGTTTTGACTTTTAGTAATGTGTGATAAGCATCAGATCTTAATTTGATTATTGATTCCAGGATAATTTATTAAATGAAATTACAAAAATTTGTTACTAATTTTGAAGCAAACACAATTTTAATTGAGTAAAATTATTAAAATTAATTACAAATTGATATAATTACGCGTTTCAGTATTAACAACTGAATAACTTGTTTGAAGATTCACAATTTTGTTTGCTTCAAAATTGTTTCAAACTGTTTTGTGAATTAAGGTGGAAACAAGCTCGTTTTCACAAAGCTGTAGAACTATAAATATTCAGTTATCGTATCGATAATGGATGCGTTTAATTACATTTAAGATGCTGCTGACCATCATATAACATTGTGACATATAAAAATTAATAAACTATGTTTTGGCGTTTGTTACATTAGAACTTGAAAACAACTGAATGGCTTTTGCTAAGCGTGAAATCTATTCAGCAACCTGACTTGGTTCTGTCTTAGCTTAGGAGTTAGGCAATATCAAAGTGGTAATAGTCATGATTTTATGACTTTAAGGCTTTCTAGTTCATACTGAGTCAATGCTGACTCAGTGTGTCTGGAGTTCTAAGAGAAAGGGGCCGTCCATTGATCACGTGAGGTTTAAAAGAGGGGGGAGGGAAATAAGCAAAAATCACGAAATATCAAAAGGGCGGAGGGGCGTTGTAGTAAGATGATAATATCACGTGTATTTATTTGGCCAGTCAAAACAACCTGCAACCTTTCAGTCTAGAAATTTTCGCCATGGCTCTTAATTTCAGAATACAATTAAAATACTTTATACCAGTATTTCAAGATATTATTCTAAACATTTTAAGAGGCTTTGTAGGTACTAAAAATACACGTGATTGTGGGAGGGGGGGAGGGGGGGTTAGTCTTGAACATCACCACATATCACCAAGGGAGAGGGTGGGGCTAAAAATGCTGAAAAAATATCACGTGATTAATGGACGGTCCCAAACTGAAATTTTCCTCAGCACAATCGACCTTACCAACTCCTGAGAGATGTAAGGCTGAGTAAAGTCATCATTTCAGCCGAAGATAGGGCTGGGAAAAGTTAGTTTGCTTTATAGATTTAAGATATTAGGTAACTTGGAACACTGGTGCAAGTCTGATCGGTGTATGTAAATTGTACGCCCATGGCCTATCTATGGGGTCGAACCGCATGCATTTGCATTGCTACTTAGCTAATAAGACTCCGATTTTTTTGTGCACATACTATATAAAAAATACCTAAGTAACTTATGTTTCATAGTGAAAATGGAAATATTGAGTGTTCATTGTAATAAACTGCTATATTTTAAAATGTTGACTCGTAGAATTGTATAAGCATTGTTCAAAAAAATACTAATACATAGGTACAGTACAGTTTTGACAAATAGTACCTACCTACCTACCTACTGAGTGAATGCACAATGAAAAACTGATTTCTTTTAAAATATTGTGACAGTTTTTGTTCAAATTTTGAATTAAAATAAATGTCTGATTCAGTAGCAAGGGTCAATGTTAAACATTAGTTTATCAAATGTAGAAAAATATTTTCTTGATATAGGCATCAATTAATTAATTATTCTTGTTAGAAGTAATAATAGGGTAAAACTTAAAATACTTTGACGATTGTTGATAAAAACAATGACGGGTACCAGTAAAGAACTTCATTACGATGTATCACATTATTTTATGATCAAAATATAACAAAATGTCGCTGTATGTATATGGAAGTATATTTACGTAATATAAATGATTACCTACAATATTTCATTTCTTAGGTAAACTTTGTTTGCTCGTATGGAAAATAAGATTACAAATTAATATAATAATGTCCAATTGTCCATAATTAATAAACAAACAGCTGCCGTATTTGTATTTTACATGAATGGTCTCAGATAAGTATCTACCTACCAAATTTATTTATTTAATTTTACTGCATATCAATTTCAGTCCATATATAAATCGTTATAATTGTGTAAGTACCTACCTATTTGTTTTATTAATTTGATCTCTACTTTAAGTTTCATTATGCTTGGTTGATGAATGCTGAATATAATTAAAATGATGATAAATTAGGTATACCTAAGGAATAAAGGTTAGGTATATATGTATTAGATTACATGAAAAAAATTTAGTTAAAAATACGTACCCCTCCAAATTGCTGAGGTTTGGAGCTTTAAGTTTAAATTGTGTTCAAGGGGTATGGTTTAACCAGTAAGTAACATAATATAGGCAAGGGTTAAACCTCTCCCCGAAATGTATACTTACCTACTTTAGCCTACGTAGGTACCTACGCCTAATCTGTCGTCTAATAAGGCTTTAGAATTATTAGTTTTTGGCTACGTTAGGTTCATCAGCTATAAATTTAGGTACCTACCTACTTACCAACATTCATTTTGTACAGACACCGTCTTACCACAAAAGTTTAAACCAGAGTTAAACAGATGTTTCTAAAATTTCGTTCGACAAAATCGACGTCTATCACACTTGCGTTTTCTTACTCAATCCTGGTATATATTCCTAATTATTTTACTTGTGAATTTGTTATTGACTTAGAAGAAGCGAGGGTTAGACATCGATTTAGATCTGGTTTAAATCTTTTGTGGCCCTTATGTTCTGTCGCCAGGACCAGACCATGCCATGTGATCTGAAGGTTTATGCCTATAACCCCCATCAAGTTGTCTATACCAGGGGCACTACACTAAGATAGTGTCCAAAGTTAAACAATGAAAATATGAAAGAAAAATGTTATGGTGAGGATTAGCCCGTTTTTTGCAAATTGTAATTGTCCCTCCTGACTGAGGTACCTACACTACCTTACCGTACCAGGGCGGGCAGCATAGGACACAAGGTTTCCCTCACCTCTTGTTGCTTCCTCTACTCTAGCATTGGATAGCTAATTAGCTACCTACCTACCTATTCTGTATCGTTTACTCATGTCGTTCGTACTTCGTACCATAGCTATCGAGCAAAATATCCGGTTTCGTGTTCGATGTCACTGCTTAAATAAACGAGTCTTCAACGCGTAGGTACTTTTTTTTTACATCTCATAACTCATGCAAGTACAGTAGTACCGAACTGATATGGCTTACCGATGTACCTGCGCAGAAGATGAATTTTCAAAGCACGGGAAATGTTATTGACCGCTATTGGTCGGCAGCCACCGCCATCTTAGCGAGCTTAGAGTGAGATGGAACTAACAGCTGCAGTGTATTATGAACCATATAGTAGTGATCTTAGGTTGATTGTAAGTTTTAAGCATTCTTTCGTTAATCTTCGTACCATACTTTCTTTTCTGCGCGAACGAAGATTCACGACGCGCCTTATAAGTTGGGTACCTACTAGTAGCGGAGCCCGAAATGTGAGCATCTCTTTAGGTAGGTATATTATCCTAACACTAGACTTGTCCTCTAGTGATAAAATGCTAGTAAGCCGACTGTCTAATCAAACAAAATAAATCAATTTTTCAGTAAGTACCTATATTTTTCTTTCCTAGTAGGTATCTCCTACTTAATTGATGCTATTACGAATGTAACAATATAGTGCGACAGATAAGCAAGGTAAGTACTAAATGGTCCTACAGACACCTTAGGCACCTACCTGCCAGAGATACAGATAGGTACAGACCTAATCTATTTAGAAATACCTACATAGGAGAGACTAGATCGTTTTCTTTATCGCCAGTGAAAATCGACGCGACGATAAATCATATTGTGGGAATTTCTTCGCAGAGAAAATTATTATACATTATACCTACTACAGTTACTGTTCAGTATAGTACCTAGTACGATTGTTCTTGAAAGAGTGCATGTGCTATTGTGTAAAATAATTATATTTATTCCTCTGATAAATTCTTAGGGAATACCAATTCTCTAGGGGTAAATTGGTAATGCAACTACTTACGTATGTACAGAATGGTCCAGCAATATTTAAATTTTATGTGTATACATTTTGAAGTTTTGCAGGACCATGTCTCAATAATTTGTGATATATTCTGATGTAGATATAACTGATACTCCAGACAAAATATTGAAAAAATAAGCATAATTACAGATTATTTTACTTGTACCTAATAATAAATTGCCTCAAGTTTCAATCTAATGTTTGTTTTTCTACCTGTGAACCTTTGTATAATGAACTTTCAAATAATGTTACCTATTTTATTTTTAAGTCAACATTAAATGCAAAATTCATACAGTTTATGTTATATTTAATTGGCAGATTGGATTTCGTTTAATATTTCTATGCGGACAGTTAACAAAAGTAATAACGAAAAATGAGTGCTACTGAGTTTATTGAGATCTTAATGTAATATTTGACATTTGAACCCCATATTCTGATGAAAAAACCACTCGTGGCGAAGCAGAGATCTAATGTCCATACCTGAAAAACAATAATAATGTGAGATTTCCTGATTCTTTGGGTTATGGTTAATTACATTACTTACATCTTATCTACATTAATAAAAACCTATCTCTAATTATATATAGATTAGAAGGTAATTCTCAAACCCTACATCTTAACATTTACTAATACTTACTTCTGGAACTCCCATTCTCTATTATCCAAGGGACAAACTTGACGCGTTTTGAGCCAACGTGAGATGCAGTGGAAGTGGAACGCATGCTGAAAAGTTAATGTGAACAATTTAAACCTATATAATTATTTTTGATAGGGTAGGTCTGGGGAGAAGAAAATGAAATGGTCTTACATTACATACACCCCAAGCTACTGTGCACTCTTCACTGGTAGCTGATGCCTGGTTAGCCTGACATTCTATGCAGAGATCCATTATATGATTGCGACATATAGCGCAGTTGTCCACTACAATGTCTGTAAAATATAAAAAAAATATTAAAGCAAATAACATCAATAAAGATGTTTAGGAGTATAATAATTTTACTATAATGACAGTATTATACCAGAATAGTGCATAGACGTAGAGAATAGTGTAAGTAACCTACCTACCTACTATAGATATTAGTAATAAATAGAAATAATTTTAATTGCAAAAAGTACATACCCCAAGCCCACAGAGCAACTGCATTCCACTGAAAACGTAACAAATAATGTATTGTTATGGTTATGGAAACAAAGCGTGGTGGCAAAACAATGATTGAGCGATACTACTACCTATCGACATACCTTCTTCACTTCAAATCTCTTTTTGTCTCCTTTCCCACTGCTGGAAGACGCCATTTCGACCTCTTCTTCATCGACATCCATTACAGAAGCCATTATAAAAGAATTACTTTGTTTTTTTACAAAATTTCTAACGAATTTACTCGGAAAATTGGAATAAAACGTACAAAGGACAAACAATTTTATTTTGTTTGACAGAAGTAAAGTAACAAGAATGGTAGGTACTAGTGATGGCAATTAATGCGATTTCATTTAAATTTCGTAAACATGCGAATTGACGAGTCTTAGCATGCTAATTGCTATTGCTATGCTATTTGCTAAATAAGATTGATGATACTAATGTTTATGATTCCTGTTAATACGCGCCACGCGCATTAACGAGCTTGTTCGCCTTAGGTAGGGCGTTTCTAGTGGTGGAACTGATACTTATGCCTAAGTAAGTATTCACTAATACTGACGAAGTATTCAACAAATATTAGCACGAAAATTATTATCACACAAATATTACCACGACAACCAAAACCAGCCGTTGCTAAGCTCACACGAATATCACAGACATTTTGATGAATCCGTTGCTGAATGTCGAAAAAAGAGTGAAATTAATCTGATGTTCCAGGTATTTTCATGTAAAATATTCATTTGTTGAATGAATAATATAATGTTTGAACGAAGCATACCATTATCAACTTTAGTACCTACAGCTAGAAGATAATTTATCAATTTCACGTCATGTTCTTCCATAGTAAAACAAAAAAGACCGAGAAAACGCAGAAAACAGCTAGATGGCGTTAAAAGGCACTATTGTTCAGAGATTATTAAATAAAACCTAGATGGCGTTAGAAGGTACCATTTTTCAGAGATTTATTAAATAAAATCTAGATGGCGTTAGAAGGTAATTACTCACTATTATACGTTTCCTAGCGTGCGTTTTTACTCGCCGATGACGTTTTATTTATGCTAGTACATGCTTATATTTTATGTAATTAAATTAATGATTTTGTTATGATTAAATGTAGTTAACTACCAATTTAAAACCTTTTAATATTTAAGAACCCGGTTTATGAACTTTCCTTCATACTTTGTCCAGGCTTAGGACTGGCAGTAAAATGTTATTTATAAACTGGTATTTTTATAAGTTCATTTGATCGTATTTACATGATTTAGTTTTTTATTTTACAATACTTACATTTTATATTTTTTTTTGTTTTTTCTTGTTATTATAATTATAGGTACACTGTTTACAAATTTATACAATATTTTATATTATACTTACAGTATATTCAACAGTTACAGTTTATTTACACTAATATACCTACTTCGTTAAATACAAAACTTATACCTACCTACCTAATTATTATTTACACTTTTATACACCTTTTTAAATAATATTGTCATACACAACCAAATCTCAGTACCTACTTTTATTTACAGGTATGATTCTTGGGAAAATGCGTAAAAACTCTCACTTTCTAAGCTCTCACAATAATTTTCCGAAACGTACTGAACTTTGAACTTTGACTATACGACGCACGCCAGCGCGTGGCACACTATTATTATTAAACAATCACGCTCATTCATTCAATATACGGCACTAAATACGGGCAAATCAAAGATAATAAAGAAATAATTGCGTACTCTAATTTTTCGCGGATCGCACGACCCGGCTAAGAATATAAATGATTTAAGCAATCACGCACATTCATTCAATAAACGACACTAAATACAAGCAAATTGAAGATAATAAAGACATAATTGCGTAATCTATTTTTTTGCGCGGATCGCACGAACCAGCTATTTGAACGATCACACGCATTCATTCAATATACGACATTAAATACGACCAAATCCAAGATAACAAGGAAAAAGTTGCATAAACCAATTTTTTCGTAGTTCGTACGATTTCTACGAATTCATCTGTTACACGCATTCATTCGATATACGACCGTAAGTAGTACTAAGTACAAGCCTATCAAGGATAATAATTGCTTAACCAACTTTTTTAGCGTCATATGTATTTGCGAAAGGTTCACCCGAATGAAACAGACTTAGTTACATTGCGGTGGACGAAGAGAGCGCGCGCTAGCTGCCGGCCGCTGCATTAAAATTAAGTATGACGGCTATGACGAATTCGCTTCGCAAAATTTCGTAACCTATTTTAATTCGTAGAGTGCTGAAAATGAGATCGTTACGAAAATTATAATGAACGCGAATTAATCCATTACTAGTAGGTACCTAGCTACAGAACTCGCTCAATCATCAGAGGAGAGTTTTGGCGGGAATCCGATAGTGAGACGTTGTCGGTTTTGTATTATTAGCTCAAACTTGTGTTTCTTCGAGTGTTAATGTGTAATATTGGTGGAATATTAACCATTAAGTGTTCGTTAACGTGCACGAGTGTAGGCGAATGATATAAACTCAAAAAACGTGTCATTTCGCATTTTTTCCAAAACTCCCAGGAAGTTTCAGTAAAGCATCCACTACTTTACTGAATCGTGACTGACAATGTAAATAATTGACTTGACTACTTGACCACGATTGCTATAATACTTCTGTGACTTTCTAAATGTGAAATAAAGAAATACTGAAAATAAAATACTTGACACTGGCTATATGCACAAACCGTGCGAAGCCATAACTAAAACAAACAAAACAAACAAACAATCATCAGAGGCTCGCGCAGGTGACATTGACACTATTTTGACACTGCTACAGTCTGATTTGTTTTTTGTTGTTGTGGCTTCGCACGGTTTGTGCATTTAGCCAGTGTCAGGGTAACATGATAATTATTATGAGTAGGCTCGGATACTAACTATGCCCAATACAGGATTATTGAAGTTGAAGTAGAAAACATTCGACGCAGTTTAACTTGCGCTACTATCCTTGAATGAATGGGTCATTAATACTAATGTAGGTACCTACATGCCATTTAATACTAATGTAGGTACCTGCCATTTCACTAGTACCTACTATCTAGCATTGTTTCTATGCTATTGAATATAGTAGAGTAAAACCTAAATTATAATCCAATGCTTCATCGTTGATAAACAAAGTAACTATTGTTTCTCAAAGCCATCATATTGATTTGTTTGATTTAGATGTAGGTAGCTTCGGAACCAGGAAACATTTCTTATTGGTAGGTATATTATCAATATTTACATCCTCTACTTTAGTTGCACATAAAAATATGACTTCTTCTTATCCTAACGATCGGAATAAAATATTATTTATGACGGCCATAACACAAATAAACACTGAAATTAAACAAATCGGAATGAAGCGGAAGATAGAAATAGAGAGTAATAAATAAAAAAGGTTAAATATAAGTATACCTAGGTAGGTATTATGGTGAACATACTCTTGGGAAACACTATTAACAAAAATAAGTATGGTGAAGCTGATTGCATTGTGTAAAAAGAAATGTGGAGATAGATAGGTTTACACAAGAACAAAGACAAAACAAGAAGGTTCCGTAGCCAAATGGGCAAAAAACGGAACCCATAAGGATTCATCACGTCTGTCTGTGCGTCCCGTAGGTACCTACCTATGTCACAGTTACTTTCTTCCCGAACTTTATGAACTGTGAACCGCATTAAGATTTTCACATAAAAATAGAAAAAACAAAACAAAAAAATTTGAGCTTTTTCCATGAGCGAGGCATGAGATGGGAATGGGATCATATGGGAATGTGTTCAGATGGGAATGGAGTGAGATGGGCATGGGATGGGATGGACATGGGATTTGATGGGAATAGGTTGAGATGGGGATGGGCTGCGATGGGAATGGGATCAGATGGAAATTAGAGCAGATGGGAATGGGATCAGATGGGCATGGGATGAGTTGGGAATGGGATGAGATGAAAATGGGATCAGATGGGATTGCCATGGGTGCAGATGGGAATGGGATCAGATGGGAATGGGTTGAGACGGGAATGGGATCAGATGGGGCATCAGATGGGAAAGTCGTTGAAGTCGCTGGAGTTGAAGTTGTTAAAGTTGTCGAAGTTGAGGTAGAAGAAAAAGTTGTCTGGGCGGGTCTAGGTTTATCCGTCACTGACGCGTAAACCCGGGCCCTCCGTACCCATCCCGCGATGGGTGCGGAGGCGTCGGTCTTGAGGGCGAGCGCAAGTCGTGATGATCCTCAAGGCAAGTCCAGGGTAATCCTTCACGTGGTTGCTGCCTGTTATTGGTCTGGTCCCCTCTGGAACAGACGTAACTAAAACCCTGGGCGCCGCGGTTTCGTCCATGGGACTCCGTGTCGTGTTCTCTCGGCACGGGGGCTCATGGGCGACCAGGAGGTGCCCTCCGCGTGTCCCTCTGATTAGCAGAGGGCACAGTGGAGAGGCCGTGTGGGGTCTGGGCAGAGGGAGGGTTGCCTGCCCGGACGGATTGGACGGGGACCCCTGTGGGAGTCTCAGGGGTTCTCGTCAAACGGGAAGGGTCCGGTTGGACGGCGGGGTGGGGGCTCGGTTGGGGACTGTCCCCGCTGAGTTTCCTGCCTCGTGTTGTGCCCTCGAGATGTGGGCGGAGGAGGGCCTGCGAGAGGCGGGCGGAGGACGGCTCGCGAGGTGCTGCGGGGGGGTGACAGTGCCTCGCTTGAGTGGGGTCCGAGCACAGTCGTGCGGACCTGAGGAGAGTGTGTGTCCCTTTGATGCGCCACTGTCCCAGTACCGCGGGACAGTGGTGCATCGCGGGGACACGGAGGTTGGCTCGGCGCGGGGTCGTCCGCGCCGGACACCGAATTCACTGGTGTCCGGTGCGGCCGTGCGGAGCCGGGGGTGGTGGTGTCCGCTCTCGGCATCAAACACGGGAGTGGACACCTGGAGGTGGGGGTCGTGGTGCGCGGCGCCGACCCGAGGAGGGGGGGGCCCGGGCGCTCGGCGCAGGCTCGAGGAGGTGGGGTCCGAGCACAGTCGTGCGGACTCGAGGAGGGGGTGTCCTTGCAGTGCACAGAGTGGTGCACTGCGAGGACATGGAGTTGCGTCTCCGCGGCGGTCTCCCACGCTCGACATTGCCGAATAAGGGTCGTCAATGTCCTGCGTGTCGGGCCGTGCGGAGCGGGCGCGGTCGGGAGTCGAGGAGGGAGTGTGTTTTGATCTTCCCTCTCCCTCTTTGACTCCCCGAGGTTTCCTGGCGGTGGACTTCAGGGGCGAGTCCATTGCCAACGAAGGAACCTGGAGGTGGCGCGCACATTGTCCCGTGCGCACCTCAGTGGGGCCGGGGGTGGAGAAGTCAAACTCTCCACCCCCTAGCCGGGACGGGGTCCGTGAGGACCAGCACCGTCGGGGCCGCGGAAGTAATTCGTAAGATTCCCCGCAGCCCCGACACCTATGGTGCAGAGAGGGACAATCGTGAGGTTTTTTAGTCAGTGTAAGCCCGACATAACCACCTCGCTGCCCCTTCGGCTTGGTGGTATCCGGTATGTGATTTTTACTCACGTAAAAAAAAAAAAAAAAAAAGAAGAAAAAGTTGTCTAACGGCCGAAATTAATAATCAATCCAATCCAAATTTTGCTATCTGGGATTGATATCACAATCCATTTTTAGGGTCAAAAGTGCCAATAACCTATCCGTGGATTATAGTTTATGAAGGCACGCAGGTTGGAGATCGATCGAACAATAGGCAGCAATCCAAGATCGATTTTAATCTTGGATAGAAGATACAATATTAATTTTGGGCGTTAGTCGTTGAAGTCAAAGTCGTCAAAGTTGTTAAAGTCGAGGTTGGCGAAGTGAAAGTCGATGAAGCTTAAGTTAAATCAAAGTCATCGAAGTCCCGCAATCAAGTCAAAGTCGTCGAATTTGAAGTCATAGTCGTAGTTATCGAACTCAAAGTTGTCGAAGTTGAAGTGAACGTCGACGTTAAACTTGGTAGAACTTTGTGGATTCTGGTGGTTTTCTAAATTCTACCAAAATCTACTAAGATATACCAAGTTCGAATAAGTTCTATACCAACATCTACCAAGTTCTATTATTTTTACCAACAGTTCTACCAAGTTTACCAAATTCGTTTCTGTTCCCGTAAAATTAAATATTATTTTGTTTTACTATAAATGTTAAGTATTTTATATGTTACTAGCAGACACGACCACGCGTTGCTGTGGCTAAGGTTTTTGTTATTGCGACTATAAATTGAGATGTAAGCTAGGTATCCTATCTTTCAAGTTAGAACAAACTGCACAAGGTGTGCAAATTTGATTAAAATCGGTTAAGTAGTGTAGAATTCGATCGTGGACAAACATCGTAACGCGTAATTTAGGTATAAGTAGGTATAATAATATGTAATATACTTAATAGGTATGTTAAGATTTTATTTTATATGTTAATTTATTTTATGTTATGTTATACTCGTATTATGTGTTACCGCGCCTTAAACTGAATCATTGAAACGTTGTAATCAGTATTAAAATTAAACCCTCCAATTTTCTTCTACGCCTCCGACCTATCACCTACAAATAGACAGTAAACGCATATAGGTACTAGCTGATCGGCCGTCTGCCGAAACATTTTCTTCCCTTCTCTTCCCTTCTCTTCTCATAATTTTAAATATAGTGTAATTCAATATTAGAACCTATAACACGGACTTATTTTTCAAAACGAAATACGCATGCCGAAACGAATAGGTACCTAATGCATGTTGCAAAATAGCATTCATTTCGTTTTATTTGGAACGGTTAGCGGGGAACGCAGCGAGTTCAAAAAAGCGGCGCTGGTCTTGCCTCCACAACGCCTGGCGGCGGACCATAGAGTAGTAGGCCTATATAAGACAGTAAGGGGGTGACTGAAGAGAAGCGCGCGCGCGGGCCAGTTTGTTATATTATAGGTACAGGGCGTCCCACGGATATGCCAAATGGAGGGAAAGTACATTGAATATTGCAGATGGAACATTTTACTGAAAGAAGACATTATTTGAATTTAAAAAACTATTTAAACTGTATTCATAGATATTTAAATAATTACATGGTTGAACCGGGAATCGAACCCGTTACACAAGAAAAATAACCCTGTAGTTTTATCATACCGATCGAAAGGCTTCATCATAATTATTATGGATCATTTTTTGCTAAATAACAAAGTGTCAGAAATAAAAGGAAGACCATGAATTTTAACATTTTTAATACAAAATTAATCAATTTATCAAAAATGCTCAAAATGAGTCCCTTCCAAAAAGTGACCATGAGGTATCTTTTTTCACATAATTACCTAAATACCTATCTATTTTTTACATTTATTTTGGGAGTATGAACGTCAACGTCAACTTCAATTAAAACTAGAAAAGCAATCAGTATTTCCTTGTTTACGCGATTTTTATGATCGGGTGAAGTAGTAGGTAGGTATCGTTTTGAAGGTTTATCTTATTTAGAATGTTTCAGGAACTATAACATTTTTGTCTGAACAAAAAAATATATATTTCATCGTTTAAAATGGAGCCGCCAATAGGTCGATCCTGCTGATCAATACGAACCTGTCCTTTAATGTGCTTTACAGTGTTGCCAGTTTTTAAAATTTTAGCATCACTATTTCAAGCGTGTCTTATTATTTATATTTATATCATCTGGAAATCTAATCGAACTAGGTTTTGTGTCGTGGGCTCTCGTATTATAATAATAAAATAACAGATAGGGTTCTTTTAATCACGGACTATAAATAAGTAAAGAACACCAACCTAAGCTACATGATGATTCTTTAATTCAAATTCATTTAATTCATCTTCACTATTATTTTTGTTTCTTTTGTATGAATTTTTCCATATTTCGTAGAAACATACTGTAGCTTGAAACCTATAGCATACAAGCAACGGCACCGACACGTGTGTTATTAGAGTCCAAGCCCAGACACCATAGAACTCCATCTGTAACAAACATAGTTAGGTAGCTTACATTAAGTTAACAACCTTATGAAATAATTTTCATGCGGCTCTTCAGCTGACATGCAATACCTACTAATAATGGGGTTCGATTCCCTTACAGAGTAATTTATTTTGCCAACCACAATGTTTGTAACCATTGTCCTAGTGTAGTTTTTCATTCCTTAGCCTAAAGAATCTGGGAAGAAGAATCTATGTGTTTAACCGTGACGCGTTGCTTTAATCGCATACTTAGTGAATTCCACCTCTCCCTAGTTTCTGCTCGGCTGGTACTTACAACGTACAACTAGACTTACAACGGTTGGGCCAACAAATTATGATTCGGTACTAACTACCCTCAGTGGTGGTAGTTTTAGTGTGGCTCGTTGGAAATAAACCCCTGAAAGTTTTGTGCACGTCTGTACATTATACAACTGATATTTTACTCAATATCAGAGCGGGCTCAGTCGACCGAAGATAATTATAACCTAATAAAATTACCGAACAGGTCAACTGATCCCGTGGACTCAGTTTGGAGTGGGCTCAGTTGACGTAACAGCCAGTAATATCGCTCTCAACTCAGTTGCGTGTGGTGATGTGGTCCTATATTATTGTTGCACCTGCTGTGGATGAAACTCGGCTCTGGCATTTTTAACTCGATTCAGCAGCCACAAAGCGAAGTTCCCCACTAAGAGGAAGGTGACCAGCTGCCGACCGGGCCTCTGCCGGCCGTTGCCTCGGCACCGTCGGCTCCAAGCATCCAGCACTAGCAGCGTCTGGCACGAGCTCTGTACCAACGCGCAGAGTGGGGATATTATTCTGAAATAGATATTTAAGTGTATAATTGTCATTTATTTATACCGCCTGCCTCTGACTCTCCATTTTTTTTCCCCTCCAAAGGTTGACTGGACGAGATCGCTCTTAGCGATAAGTCCGTCCATTGTACTTTATGATAAAGCTCCATCTGTAATACCTTGTATATTTTATAATTGTTATTGGTGTGCTATAAAATATTTTCTATTCTATTTCTATAATCTATTCTATCATGATCGAAGATGTTAACTAGAATTTAAAAGGGTCTAATTAACGCACAAACTAATATCAAAATATATAATTTTGACACACCTCGACGTTTCGGCTGAGTAGGTAACATCGACCGTGGTCACAAGATGACGATATTCGTGAAAGTTTGAGAACTTCTATCATGAAGATGCTTTAATTTTTTTGTGAACTAACTAACTACTTATTTTCTACAAGTTAATGGGTTCTCTCCTAGTGTTCATGATAAAGGTTTTACCTGTAGGCTTCCAAGACTATTGGTAAATGGTGCACTATAGTCATTATAAGCCTGTTGCGTTCTTATTACTGAACTACAGGCAATCTCTGAGAGAAAGAGAGAGACATAAGTGTGAGTTTTCTTGTGTTACCACTTGGTCACTGGCCCTCCGACTCATCAGACCCGAATAATATTATCCTACTTAACTTCCTACTTCCTACTAATAAAGGCGAAAGTTTGCGACTGTGTGTGTAGTATTTGTTACTTATTCATGCTCAAAAGTCTGGATCAATATTGATGAAAGCTAAGTATGGAGATAGCTAACACCCTGGCTACTTTTTTATTCCACAAACAGCGGGTAACACCGCGGGCGCAGGTACTTAAATATATAGTTCGCATTTTTATATAAAATGTAAACTGTTTAGAAAATCAATTGATGTCGCGGGGAACAGTTATAGGTAAGAATATATCTGTCTCTTTCTCTCTCCCTTTTCCTCTATCTTTCTCCCTCTCTAGCTCTTTTTCTATCTTTCTCCCTCTTTCGCTCTTTCTATCTCTCTTCCTCTACCTCCATCTCTTTCCCTCTCCCTATATCTCTATATCTTTCCCTATCTTTCTATCATTAATATCCCTCTCCACTCTCAATCTCTTGCGTTCCCTCTCCCTGTCCATCTCATCCATTATATTTATTTCCCTCACCCTCTCCGTCTATATATCTTCCTTTCCCTCCTTCGCTCACTCCCTCTCCCTCTACTTCTATATATTTCGGACTCAATCTCTCTCATCTATTTCCCCCCACTCTCCCCTCCTTCTAGCCCCACTCTCCCCTCTTTCTCACCCCACTCTCCCCTCTTTCTCACCCCACTCTCCCCTCTTTCTCACCCACTCTCCCCTCTCTTTCTCCCCACTCTACTCTCTCACCCCACTCTCC
This sequence comes from Hylaea fasciaria, assembly GCA_905147375.1. NCBI lineage: Eukaryota > Metazoa > Arthropoda > Insecta > Lepidoptera > Geometridae > Hylaea > Hylaea fasciaria. Next base: position 4,947,202 of record LR990198.1, read on the forward strand.
CCTCTTTTTCAACCCACTCTCCCCTCTTTCCCCCCCCACTCTCCCCTCTTCCCCCCCACTCTTCCCTCTTTCTCCCCCCACTCTCCCCTCTTTCTCTCCCCCTATACTCTCATTCTCCCCGCTCTCCCCTCTCTATCTCCCCACTCTACCCTTTTTCTCCCCCCACTCTATCTTCATTCTCCCCTCTACCCTCATACCCCACTCTCCCTTCTCTATCTCCCCACTCTACCCTTTTTCTCACCCCACTCTCCCCTCTTTCTCCCCCCACTCTCCCCTCTTTCTCCCCCCACTCTCCCCTCTTTCTCACCCCACTCTCCCCTCTTTCTCCCCTCACTCACCCCTCTTTATCCCCCCACTCTCCCCTCTCTCTCCCCACTCTACTCTCTTTCTCACCCCACTCTCCCCTCTTTCTCCCCCCACTCTCCCCTCTTTTTCCCCACTCTGTCCGCTTTCTCCCCCCACTCTCCCCTCTTTCTCCCCCACTCTAACCTTTTTCTCACCCCACTCTCCCCTCTTTCTCCCCCCACTCTCCCTCTTTTTCCCCCCACTCTGTCCGCTTTCTCCCCCCACTCTCCCCTCTTTCTTCCCGCTCTCCCCTCTCTTTCTCCCCACTCTACCCTCTTCTCCCCTCACTCTACCATCTGCTCCGCCTTTCCCCCCACTCTCTCCTTTCCCCCACTTTCCCCCTTTCTCCCCCTCCTCCCATCGCACTCCTCCTCCCCCCCCTCAATTATACTTTCCAATTTAAATTACGATCCGTTTAGCCGTTTATTGTGGGCCGTAGGGGGTGCATCTAAAGAATACCTCATAATTTCAACCCCCTTGCTTTTCCCCCTTTAGGGATGAATTTGCAAAAAAGCTGAAACCCGTATTTATTTATTTCTTACCAAAAGCCTAAATAAGAATTTTCCGATCCCTAACTTGAGGAATTATGGATTCCCCATACAAACTTTCAACCCCTATTTCATCCCCTTCGAGATTTTTTTTTGAGACAAAAGATAGCCTATGTCCGTCTCATAGGTCCAATCTACCCCTATACCAAATTTCATAGAAATCGGTTCAGCCGTTTAGCCGTGAAAAGGTAACAAACAAACAGACAAACAGATAAACAGATAAACAGATAAACAGATAAACAGATAAACCGATAAACAGATAAACAGAGTTACATTCAGATTTATAATATTAAGTATGGATCACTTTCAGTCACACTTTACCTAGTTGCTCGAACTTCAGCTGGAAATCGTTGTATAAGGAAACCAGCGCCGATGATTTGGAACAGGTAGTACAGGTAGACTCCGCACTGCGTGACCAGCAGGAGCGCATGCTCCAGAGGCAGGCCCGAGACGGACCTGCGCAGAGGCAACGTGCGCATGCGCTGGATGCAAGCGCCGGAACCTAACGTCATCAGGATGAACAGAATCGTTTCCCAGACATTAATCTGCAAAGAGTAAGCGGACGATAATAATCGTTATGACTTCTACACCTCCTCACAAAAGAGAGGCAAGACCCCCCATGTTCAGAAAGGATTGGAAGGGCTATTTGAGGTCATAACCTGAACTAGTGAAAAATTTCTTTACTGCAACTCAATATGAGATCTTGTAACATCCTTATCACCAGGCGTTACAATTCTGAATCTGGTGAACCTTAAAAAAGTTTGTCTTGAATGTATCTAAGTTGGTAAGGATGACAGTTGTCTGAAGCTCCAGTCAGTCTACTCAGGTCTATTTAGAGAGATAAAACTACTCCTGCAGTTATTTAGAGATATACCTATCTGAATACACGTTACTATATGCCAAATTGTGAGTAGGTACTATACACATCTGAGCGAACATAAACCGGCTTAAAAAGTAATTTTTCCGGCGCTATAGGTGCCGTCCACTTTAGAAGAACCCCTCCTATGTGTTTTTCTATGTACTCTAAATTGGTAGGTAGGGACTAAATCCCGAACTAACTTTATACTTAGGTATCTTACTTGAAGAAGCGCGAGATCCACATGCTTCTTCTTATGGAAAAGTCCATTGAACAGCATGAGACTGACAATGGTTCCGGCCAGGACTGCCACGCCCATGAACAGCCCCTTGTGGGCGCTGCCGCAGTCTACCGAGTAGTGGTTGCTACTCTTCACGTTACGACTGCAGCATTGCTTTTGCGATTCTATGGTGGTGGCTTGCTTATGAGGTTTCTGTAAAATTACCGCATGATTTTGGTCATGGTAATAAAACTTTTAAACCCAACTGAGATTTCCGTAAAACCCATCTTACCACAAAAGATTTAAACTAAAATTGAAAAGATGAGTCTAAATATTTTCTCTACAAATCGACGTCTAACCCTCGCATTTTCTACCTAAATAACAAATTAACAACTAAAATAAGTAAGAATGCCAGGATTGAGTACCTAATACAACGCGAGTGATAGACGTCGATTTTGTCGAACAAAATTTTAGTTAACATCTGTTTAACTCTGGTCAAAATGTTTGTGGTAACACGGTTCATAAATCTACCTGTCTACTAATGTCACCCGTTAAATTTACCCTCTACCAGAATCCGTAATATAAACAGAAGCGAGAAGAAAGGGGCTAATAAAACGGCTATGAAACTAACCGAACCAGGTACTGTACAAAGGTCGTTCCAGATCACAGTAATAATGATTGAACACAAAAGGCTGTATTCTACCCCACAAGGCCTCAAATACGGGTTAACGCTTCTAATCAAAGGAGTTATCATATCGGACACGTTGCAAGTCCAAACATCATTTTGCAGCGTTATATTGAAACTATTCAGAGTCACGTTTAGGAAAAGGTTATCAGTTATGTTCCTCATCACGTGTGGTTTTGATACTTCTTCGATTGTTAAGTTATCCAGTTGATCCACAATATCGATTTTCGAATGCCCACTGACATTAGCATATCGCAATAGACTCGGCCGATCGTACGCCACTGATATTATGTCGTCTCTGGTCTCTTGCACTACTACGTTCAGCCATTCGCACACGTTTGTCGCAATCAAATGCATGAGACCGAATCTATCCAATACCACTCCACGCATCGGATGCAGGATCTGTAAAAAGTTTCATTATGTTAAAATCAGATCGCCAAAGGCTTATTAGCGCTTTATTAGCTTCACGAAAACGAGTTCACAATTCGGAAGTGAAGGAATCAAATGTTCAGTTATTAACACATTTTTTTTATACAAACAATTGCAAAATTTCGTGATGTTTTCATTATGTTGTGCAAATATTCCTTGTTGGAAAGTCGTGCCCAAATGATAAAGTTAATTGTAGGTGCATTATGAAAATGTTTATGTATATAGTATGCAGTATACCTACAGTATTAATGGTTATACCATACGAATAGGTAGTTGCCTACATTATAAGTGTATACCTATACTTTTCTTACATCTGTGTACGAAAATATGAAGACCGTCTGCGCCACCATGAAGATTATGCGAAGCGCCGGCTTTATAGCGACTATAGCTAACTGGCAGTCGCCGGCGAGATCGAAATATCCTCCAAATTGTAGGCAAGAGTATATAATAGATCCCACTCCAAAGCCAGCAACCCCTATATGCAGGTATAAGCTACCATAGATGGTGCGTTTTATGTTTTCTGAAATTAAAAAAAATAATTGTTTATAAGTTTTTATAAGTTATAAAGAAGAAGATATTTGCATATGCCTATACAACCTGTAATATAAGAAGTAGACGTATTAAGTGTCAAGGCAAGACATTTCACTTCCACGCGCCATGGCTAAAACTACATTATGTTGGACATTTGAGATTTCAACGTTTTTCATTGATGATTTTTTTTTCTTTCAGAAACAAACATAACCCAGGTATACGTCCATGCTATAGGCATGAGCTAGTTTAGATACCTGCCTACTTGTCTAGTGCCTACACATAAGACCTATTTTTTGGTGACGCAATAGGTAGGTAACCAACATAATTTAGGGTCGTTACAAATTTATATAATAAATAAAAAAATACAATATGCTACTCTTGCACACGTACAACAATTCACATGGTTGATCGAAACAAAATGATTGCGTACTGCGTGCTATAAGGCCATACGTTTTATTATTATTATCAACGTAGGGGTACCTATATCTGGAAGGACATGCGTGTTTGATTAGTATATACGAGTATAAAACTAGCGGACCCGACAGACGTTGTCCTGCAAAGTATGACTGCAGCGCCATCTGCCGGGCTGATTTGTGAATCTAAACCATCCAGGGCGCCACCCAAAACGCATACAAAAAAAACATTCAAATCGGTCCAGCCGTTTCGGAGGAGTTCAGTTACACACGTACATACAGTAGATTTATAAGTATAAGAATTGAAAAAATACGTAGCATTACCGTCTCTTTGTCGTTTTGCTATCCGAAGGTGATAAAATGTGTAAGCGAGGAAACCCATGCCGACCACGTAAAGATATATTGTGAACGCCTGAAATAAAAAGTTTCATAAATATTGGTTTGGCCTGAAATATTGGCTTGAAAGTTTCATAAATATTGGTTCAGTAGTTTTTTTATGAAACCCATATTATGAATCTTTATTATTATAATAATTGCGTTTATTTATTTAAAAAATCTTATTAAAAAAAACTCCCTCATAAAAAACTACAAACTAAAACTAAGTACCTACGTAAACCCGCTACTGCAATGTTTATTAATTCAAAGAAATATCTGAATACGCACGTCTGTGATAATATTCGTATACAGCTCGTTTTGGATAGTGCTCGTGATCGGCAAAGCTATTCCCAATACTATTAATAATTTTGCGTAAAACGCTGATAGCACCGCTGTCATTGATTCACTGAAACAAATTGAAATATTGCAATTAACTTACAGAACTAAAACTCAAATGCTAAATGAATAGGTACTACATAATCCGTGAACCTAATTGGATTTGGAAAGCCAGCTAATTCTGCTGATTAGATACTTATTAAAACTGTACTAAATAATTTAGGCTGCAGGTGAACGATAGTTTGCAAAATGTATGGCAATTTATGTTAAATCTAATGGATCAAAAGGTTGGTAAACTCCAGAGTGGCAGAAATTTAAATGTATACCTATGACAAGTTGCAAAACCTTTGACAACGAATGCTCTAAACATTCGTGTTGTTAATATATTTATAATATATATTATTATGTTGGATGAAATTCATCCTATGGAAAGTTTAAGGGGTTCTTGCTGTAAAAATAAAAAGAGTTACCAGTTCAAATATTTACATTTACATATCAATAAATACTAAAAAAAATAATTTAACATAATGTTAGTGGTGACGAAATCTCAAACGCTCCATGTTTGATGACGTCACGTCTCCGTCACCTCCTGAACCAAATCTATTTTCAGAGTAACCCATAGCAACATTAGCATCCCCTCTTTATGTAATCAACCCGTTGTTGATTAGTATGTGTGACGTCATGCCAAGGAGCGCCTTGGCGGACATTCTGGGAGGCACTGTAGGTAACGGTTATAGGCAGGCAGTTGCTGCACCATCAGGGCAATGCCCCGCTCCTATAGTTATACTTAGCAAAATAAAAAGTAGTCAGGATTTTTTACTATGGATGAATTAAAAAAAATATATAAATAAGTATTGAATAGTACGTTTCCAATGATAATACGAGTACTAATGTATACTGTAGGTACTGAAATTGATCATGAAAGTTTATTACGAGAGCTCTACAAGAACTTGGAAAAGAGTCGTTACTTACTCGCCATGAGAGAGCGGGTGTTTTGTCGGAGAAGGCGACGAAGGTATGTGGTCTGTGCTGGAGCCACTGCTGGCTGGCGGCACCACGCTCAGCCTAGGCAGGTAATGTGGGGAGTGCTCTCTGGAACCAAGCAAGTTAATAGTTAAGACATTACTTCAAATCTCTCGGCTGTCAAATACATAAGTACTAATTTAGTTTGTGCTAACTACGTCGGTGTTTGGATCGCTATCTGTTAAGCGCCAGTAATGTTGACGGTACGTATTTTTTTTTAGTTTGCGTTGCTAATGTGTGATGCACGTAGGTAAGACAAGAGCTACGAACAAACCTTAGTTTTATAATGGGTAGTAATTTTTTAAATATTTAGGGATAGTACCTGAGAATCAATAACGTTTTGTTGCCGGAAAATGGATTAAAGCATGCAGGCGGGGCGGCAGGTGCTTTAATTATTCTAGTAAATCAGGTGTCGATATAAAGTTACGCGCCTATTTTGCCGTGTATAATAGTGCCTTTAATGAAGCGCTTGCAGCAGGGCTGTCATAAATGCTGGAAGAATCTATCACAAAGCTGTGCTAATAAAAATATCAGAATTATTCATGTATACACGAGGAGGTGTCGACGGTTAGACGTTATATTTTTATCTTTGTTGTTCTCTATCCTCTTGCAAAATGCATTGTTCGTGCAAAACTTTAGTAGTGTACTTTACGTCACAACGTCAGCAACTCTTTTAGAAGTCAAAGAAATGGAACAAGTTGTTTCATTGCAATAGGTTTTAATTTTTTTAAAGTCTCTTTTGTTATAATATTTTTATTACTAAACTGAAATAAAACAGTTGCAGTAGGTTTATTCCAAAAACGTTTCTGGTAATATTCTGGTACTAAACCAAATAATATGATACATCGAAATTAGCGCTATATATTCCATGCAAGAAGCAATTAGTGATTAGCAATGGATTAGTAAGTTATTCACTCTCGATGATCTCTTGAAAAGTTAACCTACTAAGTTAATTTAAAAAAAAAGGGTTATTCCCAGAGTATTACATTATTTTGTTCTCAAAAGTTTTTAATCCCATACTACTCCATTTCCAAACTACTCCACAGAATTATTATTACAAAAAATGTATAAAAATAGTCTATTTACGCAATAATTACGAACCGTTAGAGTCGTCTCTACTTCTAAATTATTGACCTTAGTTATGGTGAATTTATTACATAATTATGAAATTTTTAAAACGAGTGTTTTTATTGGTTTGTAACAACCAAGCGATTATTATAAGTTTAGGGGCAGAGCAGGGTAGCCCTAACTTAGTTGGACTCACCTTTCATCCTCAGGCACTGCAAGAAGCGGCTCTGACTTCTCCCTGCGTACTCTCCCCCCATTATGATTGCTTTTCTCCTTATTCTTCATCATTCTTTTACTCTTATAAAACTGTTTTAAATACTCTATGGATACGACATTATGTTTACAAATAGTTTAACTTCTTTTCACTGAATTTTGTTCTTTATTTTGTAATTTGCCAGGGTGTCACGATCATAGAAATTGTTGTTTTAATTTTTTAAACCGTAATAACACATAGTTGTGTTCCTATCATATAATTTATGAGACAAGTAGAGACATCTGAGGCTAATCGGGGACTGAAATGCGTAGTGTGTAATAACACTAGTGACGAACGTGTGCTCGAGTTAGCATGTAGTGCAGATGTGTAAGTTAAATTAGTTGTGCTCTGTAAGTGGGTGAATGTCAAACTTGAAAGTTTAATGGAAGATATTAATGTAAATAGGTATTCTGTAGTAACAAGAAAGTTATGTGACATCCACACTCTTGAGTGAGCGTGGTCAATTATCCCCTTATCCCTTTTACGAAATCTGAGCGTTGCGGAAGGATATTGGTAAACACAATATGATGACAGAGTTCTATTAAACAATAAAATACTGAATATAAATAGGTACTATAATCTCAACAAATCTTGTTACATAGGTAGGTACATGTACTAGTAATTAAAAAATGTGCAAAGAAACGAATAAACATTAGATAGATTAGAGTTAACACAGAATTTCAAAGCAATAAAAAATGTCGTATCTTTGTAGGTTTATCAAAATTAGACATAATTGCATAAGTATACCTTCCTACCATTGAGTTGTTAGTGTGTATTATCAATTAAACATACACACCGAATGTTTGTCTATGGTTGTATTATATTTGTATCAACACAATGTCTCAAGTTTAATGTTCCACTATGGTTCCACTGTATACGACTTGGTACACGATCGAATCTTCACAGACGGTGTGTCAGTGATGAGTCAGCATCGGATATTTCCGCTTCATTACACCAGCGTCGTGATTCGTTTGTGTATTAAGTCATGTATCATGACGTAATATGTATCCACAGCCTATGTAAAACGGGCCTCAAATATTGTCTCTACCCTCTTGATTTGCAGGAAAATGCTTAAAGCTTGAGATGGGTATAAATGTCACTGTAGTGGTTAGACGACTTCCATGGCGTAGGTTCACCCGACTACAAAGCATGAAGGCGCGGGTTCGATACCTGAACAAAGCAAGTTTAGTAACCACATGTATTTGTTCAGAGTTGGGGTGCTACGAGTAGATACTCCTATTTCTATATACTTAAGTATATGAACGTGCAGTATCACCTATTCATTCTACTTATTCCGTGTAAAGATTACCGGACCTCGCCTAAGTCTTGCGCCGCTTTTGAAAGTAGTAATACCTAAGCAGCAATTCCAAGTGTACTCGTATATACGAGTATATTGGTACCTACTGTGTCTAAAACTCAAAAATCTAATAAATTGATTCGCATCTATACAGCATGTTTGTAATTTTAAAATATTATTTAGTTGTACTTTTGATTTGGCGTTTGCTGCGGAAAGCATTGCCCATCACGGTCGATGTTTGTAGTTGCAAAGATAATCTCTTATAATTATCTTATTCTAAACCAGAAACCGGACTTTATGTGGAAATAAATCTACAGCTAATAAAAATAAAGCAAACATTTACCCGTGCAGTAAATATGCACGGAGCAGGTAAGATGTTGTCCTCACGGGTAATTAGAGAGAGGGTGTCATTTTCAGACGGGCCTTCTAACGAGGCATATGCACCGCCTCCCCTTCCTGCGTTGTGCGATTAATTGGAGCCTCCTGCTAAAACGCTCGTGTTAAGCGTTTTTCCTGGCTATTAAAATAGCGTCGGAGATGGAATATGATTTTGATTGGTTTTTGTTTTGCTCTATATACTTCCCTGATCATCTCGCTTGGTTGATTAAAGTGCCTTGCAGCTTAATTAAATTTAAAAACATAACACAGCGAGACCACGAGTACCTAGATACTGATAAACTTGTCCATAATTCAATAATTATGCTAAACTATCAGTAACTTTTAGTATTCCGTAGCCAAATGACATAAATGGAACGCTTATTAAATTGTCATATTGGCTGTCCGTACACATACACCACATCCAAGACTATAATAATATAACGGAACGTATTTGTTGTTTGGCAAGAAGGCAGGTGTCTTCTGCAAAGATTGACAATTATATAGACGAGAAATAACAAAACTGGGTGTACAAAGAATTTCAATACTCTGTAGAGTTTACGTTGCTATCCTTTGTGTTCGTGATACAAGGTGGATTATTATGATACAATTCTGAATTCATACCGGCTATGTCTGATCTTTCGCTCCAGCGTTGTGCTGGACTGTCGCAAGGGATGGTACGGGTGGTGATGTGCCCCATGATCGTAGCATATCGCCCTAGCGTCTCTCACGCCGTCTGTCCTAAATCGTACATACAATACTTGAAGTATTAACGACTAAAACATTGCTAACAACACGAAAATCTACTCAAAGCCTACAAAAATCGAAAGGGTACTGGAAGTCTGGGCACTAGAAGTTGGCACACTTTAGGTTGTTATAATAGGTGTATAAACTCGTATTTTAGCACATGCATGCATGCATTGTGGTGCATTATGTATAGTTGCTTTGTGCGGCATTTTGTTTATACCTTTGTAAATATGTAGGTACCTGCATTTTTTCAAACTACTGTTTTACTCATAATATATGTATGTAGACTATGTAATGACTGTGTACGTTTTCATGAGTGTTGTTAAAAGTGTCCTAATAGTTGTGCGCTGCAAGGTTAACAATAAAATATACAACAAATTATAACTAACATCACTTCGTTTTATTAAAAAGATATCGAGTTTGTATAAATAAACCCCTGCTCTTGAAACTGTTTTTCATGTAATTCATGAAAAATATCACCGTTTCTGTGAAATCTTCCCTTGCATTATTAAATCTAGACATTAAACTACGAATTAATGATCGAAAATATTACAGGTAAACCCACTATTATAACTTGTTTTTTTTTACTCTAGGTCTGCTCTAGGTACTTACCACTCCACGTCTTCCTGAATGACGTCTTCCATATCCTATTAACTTTAAGCGAAAATAACAAAGACATAATTATTAATAATCTAATGTACTTAAATAGAGATCAGCTACATATCTCAGATAAGTCTTATCTCCGCTGAGTCGTCAGAAAGTCTATGAGTTGTTTATTTAGTGATGATAACGTAGTTTTAATTATATAGGTCGTTACGGCCATTTTCGAAACCAAGTTTCAAAAGCAGCTTAGTTAACATGATGTAGATAATATGATGCATGTCTGTACTGTGCGCTGACCTCTTTATATATACAGGTCAGTGGTTCTGTGTTTTATACATTTTGGCTAAACTATATTCGTGCATTAGGTGTCAATAAAGAGTTACCTTTCTATCTATCTATCTATCTATGACAATTCTAGATTCAGTAAAACCAAGAAAAACTAGCTGCCAGCAGTTCGTAAACTGCTGTATTACGTACATCCTACTAATATTATAAATACGAAAGGCAGAAAACAGTATAAACAAAAATGGCGCAGCCTTGGACACTAAATGGGCACACGATTATGTTGAACAGACAGAACTGACACACATCAATATAATGCAAGTGTGTCTGTTTGTTTGTCCATCTTTCATGCAGAAGCGGGGCAATAGTTTGAAGTATTTTTTGCATGTAGAGATAAAGGGATGGAGAGTGACGTCGCGTCGGCTGCTTTTTATCCCTTATAAGTTCACAGTTCCTGTGAGATAAAAGTCAACATGGGTAAATATGTGTATCTTTGATGTTTTGAAACTTTGAGTGAATGGGAAGCCTTTTTTTAGGCGGTCAATGCATTTCCCCACAAAACAAAATGAATCATTATTTTACTTTTCCACATTTTTCGTTACTTTTATCTTCACTTACCTTTTACCTTTATTATTTAGGCGATCGCTTTGTAGCAAGTTTCCGGTATACGAGCATAATAGTAGGCACAATATTATGGTAGCAAGTAGACGATACAATTTAAATAACTTGGCATGACATTGAACAGGAAAAGAGGAGATATTGTATAGAAGTACCTATTTAAAATTAATTTCGCTACAACTCTAAGCAATTAGGAGAGTTGTTCACTAAATGAAAATCATTAGCATTATCAGTATTTGTTAAACATTAGCCGCGACACGAGCCGGTCAACGTGTTAATTTGTCCATCACGATGTGAGGTATTATAATGTAGGTAGTAAGTATATTACCTATTGAACATAATAAATTATGGTGGTATATAGGTACATCATCCAATTGTTTTTATTTGCCGCTATAGGTACCAGTATATTATGTCACAAAACACAATATTAACTTAAGCATACATATTATTGAAAAAAACATAAGTAAAATAAACATGTACCTATAACAATGTCAAGGACACTCTACACAAGACACATACACAGATCCTGACCCTGAACTAAGTTACAGTAAAGATAACAACGGGTGATACGAGTATACACAACTTTATTTCCAGTTTATAATATCAGACTAGAAGCGCCTCGCGGTTTCACCCGCGTTAACTACTATCCCGCGGGAACCGTTAATTTTTACGGGATAAAAAGAGTAGCCTATGTCACCCGGGGCTAGTGTAGAATTTTTATATCGGTTAAGTAGTTTCTTCATCTATTCAATGCAAACAAACAAACAATCAAATCTTTCCTCTTTATAATATTAGTATTAGTATAGAGAGATTTCCGATAGGTCTGGGCTCATTTGTAAATACGTTCGAAACCGTTCCGCTGGCTTGAATTCCTAAACGTATTAATAGTTGTGCGTTTAGTTTTGCCTTCTACATAATAACAACAAAAGTACTATCTATAACAAAAGTATTACTATCTAATACCCATGGTAGAAGAAAACACGGTAACGATGGCTATAGCAGTAGTGATTATTAATTATTTTTCATTCATGATTATTGAAAACAGCACATAAATAGATCGAAAATAGCATGGCGATGGCAGTGAAGTATGTAAAATAAATAATAAGACAAACATCGTTTCCTTTTTTAATAAGATACTATTTTTGTAGCGTTATGTATTTAGCAACCATCACTCATCACGTGTGCTTACATTCTTAAAGCATTGTTCATTGTATCTTAACCTTATACATTATTTTATATCCAGGAAACCTTTCTACAAAAATGTTCTAATCAATGCGGAGATTACAGAATGAGAACAAAATAAATATAATATCGATTATTCAGTCGTTTGAGATTACACGTTCAAGTAGATAGGTTTGTTTTTGAAGCAGTTCTTCCATATCTCGAAGAGGCAGATGGTAGAGTGGAACCGGTAGAAAATGGCGAGTGGCATGGACACGTGGGTGATGATAGTCCAGGCCCAGGGCCCGTAGAACGCGAGGTGTGCCGGCCTGAACTCAGCACGATTCTGAAACAATATACTGATTATTTAACACACCATTATCAGGGCCTGAGATGTGATAACACAATTACTATATTTTTGTGATTGTCACGAGCGAAGGGGGAAAATCGCGACAAACCGAAAATGTTTGCGTACACCCCAGTTTTTATATTTTGTTTAACTTTAGTACCTATTTGCCACTGGAATTTAATTACATGGGTATTTCATTTTTTGAAAATTTTATCTAGTACTTAGGATTATTGACGCTCTGGGGTTATCCCACGAGAATATCTGATAGAATGATATCACGAGACGCTCAGTGACAACGGGTTGCATTTTTTTAAGGGAAGGTATGTGTTTTATTTGTCTCTTCAATAATTTTGAATTTGGCGTTATCCTCTCATGGAGTGTAAAAACAACACAGAGTATTATGTTTCATCTGATGACAAGCTATATTATCTTTACTAATAAACAATAGAGTCCGTGTTTTAACTTAGGAAATGTCTATTTTCATAATGTTATTGTACTGTAGCTTCAGTTTCACACAATTGAAAATTTAATTAGGTATATTGTCTGTAAAACGTTGGCGCTGAAAGTGTGGTATTTTAATAATGTACCGGACTTTATTTTATCACCACCGCTTCATTAACTTAATGGATTTATTAATTTAAACGGTATTGGTTGATGTTTACGGGAAAAGGTCGTTCGTAATTATTACTTTCATGATACGAAAGGTACTTTTAGTATTTTTATTATGAGCACAATTTAATTTTTAAATGCTTTTTTAGGTGTATATCATGTAAATACAAATGTTTCAGTTTTAATTGTATCTATTCATAAAGGGGTTGTTTTTACGAACTGTGCCTAAGTAGTTAGTTACTCAACTTCTGTTTGTAAGAGCTTGCTCAGATGGCTCTTAACTTTAACTGTCTTTAAGAAGACCCACAAATACAATACTGTATTTAGTTTTTACAAGTCGTAGAAACTGACATACAATAAATAAAGAAAATAAAAAATGAATTGTCTGTAAAAGTCTGTAGAGAGATCTTATTTATGCAACCAATATAATGGCACGAGGTCGCACTGGCAAAACGGATTGGGGAGACATTTCATCAACATCACAGCCTTCGAATAAGATGAATTGTAGAAATAACAGAGGGATGGCAGGGTTCATTACTTTCTCGAGGGTGTTGATGGCCCACATGGCCATGTTGGCGACCAGCAGGAAGGTGACGAGCTGCCGCCCCGGCTTGTCCCTCCGCTGCTCCGATGTGGTACTCCGACGCCACCACGCGTCGATTATGAACAGGGATTGTAAGATGGTCTGAAAATGGAATGCTCTTATAATGTCTATCTTTAAGGGTGGTGCGCGTTCCTAGGTAGAGTGAAGGCACTTAGCTGTGCGATTTTTCTTAGATAAAATCACGCGAGGAATGTAAGAGACTCTAAATAAAGTCGCAGAAAAATTCTTCACCTACCGATAGAGTGAAACAATATGAACAAATGAATTCGTTAATAAAAACAAATGCCATGGCTACTTTTCTTAAAGATGGATATGGTTCACTAAATTACTCATTATTTGTAGTTTATTTCTAAATTCCTTATTGTATTTGAAAAGTTTTGTTTTTCATAGCATAGAACCGTAGAACGCAGCGCCTGCCTCCGCCTAACCAATTGTCGTATCCAACCAAATATGAGGCGTTACCTGATTGAGCGACAGGAACTCCGAGAAGAACCCTGTCATCCCTGAACTCTTGCTGGTGTACATGGTGTGGTGGCAACCGATCAGACTGAACATGCAGTATACGAACATCCCCGATTGCGCCAGGATTAGCAGAGACGTGTCTAGGCCTAGAACAGCTAAAGACGACCGCCGTTATACAGTAATTTGGTACTTCGAAATTGTATTATAATTGGACAAGATTGTCGAGTTTTTCCCATAAATAAAAAGAGTACCTTTTGCTGTCTATCTAGTTGGGTGATATAAAGGCGATGGATCAGCCCATATCCGGCTAGAATAGAGGCTCAAAATAAAAGTTATCGGTGATACGGAAACTGTGTAAAACATGAAGCCATAATAGGTACCTACTCGTATCGTTGTTTAACAAATTGTGGACAAGCTCAATATAATTGTATAAAATTCAATTGTATAGTATACTATATTATAAGATAATATGATATCAAAATAAATATGGCTCCCGCCATAAAAGCTATCATATTTTACTTAACATTATGAAATGAAGAGGCAGTTGGCCGGGGAACAACACCGTTATAACCATATATCGTTAAAACAGCAAACGTTATAAAAATAACGATGAAGTTGTTATGTACACACCTCGGGACTTCCTTTTATACGGCAGCGCCCGCATTTGCTTTAAAGCCCATGCAGACGCCGTTAAAGTTAATGTGTATAAAACTAGCTCGCATATATTCACTTCGAATATGGCATCCTGGAAACAAATGAGAATATTAATAGTATCACAAATATATAAGTGGCTAAATAGTCTTACTAAACAATAAATAAAACTATCGACTGAATCCTACTTGCAAAATATGTAATACAATTGTTGTGTTTTTTTTATAGATTTGTGGTAACAAGTCCCTAACTTAATAAATTATTCAGTTGCTTATATTTAATAAAATGGTGACTTACAATTACTGTGTCAGGGTTACTGGCCAGCACAAAGAACATAATGAGCGATATGATGGTAAGGACTATTAGCAATATCCCCGAAAACAGGCCTCTGTGGGCGTGAGAGCAGTCTACGGAGAAATTATGCAGCGCGTTCCGACTGCCGTGAGGCGAAGACACGCCGAGCATGCCCGCTGGAAAATAAAAAAAACACGCTTTATAAGAAAGGCGTACTTTCCATTAGTACCTACTCATATTATATTAGTTTTAGAAAATATAAAGCATTTATTTATGTAACGAAATCGCTTTGTTTTGAGACGATACAATATTGAATACGAAGAAAAAAACAATGAGATGCGCGCCTATACTTTCGCCACATTGTACTACTTATATGTTTTGTGTGTATGCATTATTAAATAAACACAATATTTCATGAAGGGATGATACAATAATAAAGACGAAAACAGTCAAAAACAAAACATATAGCTCCGTGAACATCAATTAGGGACTGGGCCCAGCCGTAGAGATGATGATATAACTAATAAATTAATTACATTAGTCTAGTTCTCGAAAAGTGAATAATAATATTTGCCGATAGTTTATATTTTGAGCCACATACCAAACTGCTGAAGTATTTTTTCAGGCGTGACAGAGTTATTGCGCGATTTTGTTTTGGGTTGACTTATATTGTATTTCTTCTCGAAATCTTCTGGCGTGCATTTGACCTGCAAAAACATATTATGTTTTAAAACTACAGGTTTGTTTGATAAACAAGTAAATAGAAAAGTGTGAGGGTAGATAAGATTAGAGCGTTACCTCCTTCCACATTTCGTATAGAATAACAGCGCAGATTAAGGAATATTCGATAGTGCACGGGAACAGGAACGGGGAAGCGTTCTGTAACAGCGCTCCCATAATATTCGCCCTGCGGCAAGGCATGCCAGCGGTTACATTGTGAGTGCCGTTCGCCGTAGACAAAATCGAGTACTCCAAATGATGGATCTCGTGCTTTGTCTCCTCGACCAGAACATACAGCCACTCGCACAAATTCGTGGCTAACATGTGCATGAATCCGAATCTCTGAATCATTTTATAGGACCCAGTTTCGATGTCCTTGTTTGTAAGGAAGATGAATTGCATCTGTGCCAGAGTTAGTATCATTCGGAGTGCAGGCGTGATTACTGAGAGCACGGACCTGCATCGATCTGTCATCTCGAAATATTCGCCGAATTCCAATCCGCTGTACACCATAGAGCCGATGCCGAATGCTAAAAACATACATTTTTATACCAACTTTTAGGTACTCAGTCATGTCGAACTTTTAAAGGCAAATAGATTCAGCCATAAACACTTGATAAAGCTCTAATATCCCAGGTAATAGAAGTAAAAATAAATTTACCGATTGCGCCGAGTCGCAAATAAAAACTTCCATATCGAGATATGACCTCCTTTTGCTTAAGCTTCTCTTGAGGCGGTCTCGCATTCTTATCTTTATCCTTGTCTTCTTTTTCTGAATCCTCTGTAATGCAGTACAGTCACATAATATGTAATTATTTACGTTAATTAAAAAAATGTCATTAGAAAACACATGTAGAGGGATAAATTTGCCGCCACATTTATACGAATGGCAGAGCATTAGTGGTATGCAAACTAAAAGTTCTTATTATTATTCTTACGCGGCAGTGATTATGCAAATAAGATGTGATTTTAATGTCTCATTTTGTTAAGCAAATGCGGTTAATTACCGCAGTATGTCGGCAGTCCTATTGTCTAGGGAATATTGTTTTGTTTCCTAAATAGGAGATTAGTGGATCTTACCGTAGTTGTGAATAATTACGTTGACAGCCTTCTGTCGCATTATGTTCGCGTATTGGAATACCACGAACAATACTGAGACGAGGTACAGGTACAAATAAAAACCCTGTAGGGAAAAAAAAATTATACGTATATGGCCTGATATATAATATTATAATTAAATCTCATCAATTAGTCATTTAACGTATTTATGTAGAAAATATATTTCCTAACTTAGGACTAGGTATAGGTCACAGTTCTACACACAAATAGGTAATAGTAGTTGCGGTTGTTCAAAGGAAATCGTCTTGAGCGATAAGATCTCCCAATGTGACGTGAAAGCTTCTTCGTACAATGATGCTATAATTAAAATTTTATTTATTCATCTTGATTGCACGAACAAGATGAAGCCATAAACAAACAAAAAGTTGGAAGTCGAGAGCTACTTCTGAAAATTGGTTTGTGAAGTAATTTTCCTAGTAGTTGAATTAACAATGTACCTGATAGTATGCATCTGGAACTCCATTAGCTATTACTTCAGTTACAGGAAAAGCCAAGCCGAGCACGACTAGGAGCTTTGCGTACAACGCCGATAAAGCTTTGCTCAGAGCCTCGCTGTAATACAAAAACACAATGTAACAAAACCATTCTGCGGAAAACTCGTCTACAATTGTTTTTACCGTGTGCTACTAGATCACGAATGATATTTTATAGTAGCTACATTTTACCTATTTCCTTTTCATTATTTGGGTGACACAAAAAACCAGCAAGATAGGACTGTGTTAGTAAAATCCTGGCCAGCCGTCGTCCGTAGCAGCGCGTAGTGTCATATGACATACAACGTTGACGCGGGCGGCAACCACAACTTACACCGTAATAACACGTGTTACAGGGAAATTGTGCGAACTTTACATGTCAGCATAGAATACCGATTCATACCCTAGAAGGGACCGTCTCTCTGCTTTTATATTAGAGCAAGATGGAAGATCGGGAGTTTGTTTGACATTTTGAGCGTGTTTGGCTACACATTGAGTAGGTACAAACTCAGTACAACGCGGACGACGCTATTGCTTCGCATACAGATTTCGCTTGTCTTTTGTTCGATTCAGCCGTTTGTATGGAATGTCCACCCACGTCAGATAAATAGTAGATGTATATATTCAGGATTCTTATATAATAGTAAGCATTATAAAGTTATATGACATTGAAATTAGGTCGGCCGTTTGTAACAGGCTGTCAGGAAACTATCTCACCGCAACGTTGGCTCCGGCGGCGATTTGTTGACCGCAACTTGCATAACGTTACACCAAATGTTACATGAGATTTCTATGTGGTATGTACATAACGTTGTTCGCTCAATAGCTAGGTATTAAGTATATAGCAGATAATAGGATTGCTAAGTTTGATTAAATTTATTTACTGGAAGGATTACATCTCGTTTCATTGTCTCGCAAGCTTTTCTGTGAACCAGCTGTTATAAGGTAAAAGTACATATTATATGAATAAGTTCTAGACGGTCGGTCTTCTAATCAATATTACATTGATCGATAGTTTTAAGTCTTTGAAAAGTGCTTTTTTAAGTCATTATTGTGCCACCGACACGTGGTTGTATGAAATTTCGGCAGAAATTATAATAATTTGTGCTTTTGTATGGAAAACTTACTGCCCCATGATCTCTGCAGCAGACGGTGGCGTGTCATGTGAGGTGGATGCTACGGATGCGCGGGAGTGAGGAAAGTGCTCCGAAAGAAATCGCCGCTGTGTGGCCGCGCAGAGCGCCAGCGCTTGCGAGGGCCGGCGGAACGCGGCGATTATTGCTGAAGGCCGTCTTGAAACAAAAGTCACATAAATAAATGCAAAATAAAAGTTATATATTATGTCCTTAAATAATTTCTACTCTTAATGAAAAAGATACATACATATCCATGACTCAACTTCGTTATTACCTACGTCATTCTGAGTTATACCTACTCGTATAGCAAACCGAGATCATAATATTTTATTACAAACTGGAGCTTCTAAACAGTTTCAGTTATACATATTATTACCTGGTGTTAAGGTTTCCGACGAGCTTGGCCTCGATGTCCGAAGACATTCTGCGACTGGCCGGCTGCGAGTGTGCTTGCTGTATCAGAGGGTCGCCCGGCGGGCCCAGCATGGCCTTAGTCCGCTCCCGGAGGCGGCCCAGGTCTGAGTATGACGACTCATCACTGGAAAGATTCATGTTAATCATAGTTCGTTAGTATTCTTTTTCTGAAAAGCTAGGGGTAGATTTATTGATTAGATTCGATTAGATTTATGTGGTAGGATAATAATAATAAGTTAAAGTCAAAAGTCAGCCAAGTCAGCTTATATTTAATATTATGTAGGTACTGCGATTATTTTTTAAAACGCTGTCATGTATTTGTTACAGCATTTTTTGTTACTAGGTAATAAATGGGAAAGGTTTCTTTTGTCTGTAGGTAAAACTTTACTATGAAAACTTTAACTATTATCTATAATAGTTTTTTCGTTTTAGTTTGTTCGTTTTAAAAAATAATCGCAGTACCTACATAATATTAAATATAATCAATCATCAAAGTCTCGTATTCCGTCATTTCAATTTACTGTACTGTCTAGTATAGCAAACAAGTGGAGGTGTGTAGCGCTAGAAAGCATAGAGGAAATAAATACTATATAGAAAGCGGTCTATCAAACGTCATAAATATTTTCCGAGCTCTTTGCGACTCCACCTAAATCCCTCTTTGTGTATGCGATGCGTCGCATACTCACATACTTCCGATACACAGCATGTTTGGATTTTTCTACTTCAAAGGTATTTTTACCTTTTCAAGCTAAAAAGGTAGAATTGAACACACATTTAACCAACATGTGCGGGCAATGAATTGATTTCTCCGTTTCTAAAACTACCAATATCAGTAGTAGTTACATTTATAATTTTGACTAGTTGATAATAATTTGATGTTCTGCCGTAAACACTCTTCTATTTTATGAACTTTGAAAGCAAAAGAACTAACTCGAATATTGTCTGCTAACATACATGTAAATTTTACATAAATATTTAATGACTGATGCTGAGTCATACTGTATTTAATATTATGTCATTGTAAATACTACT
Source organism: Hylaea fasciaria (assembly GCA_905147375.1). NCBI lineage: Eukaryota > Metazoa > Arthropoda > Insecta > Lepidoptera > Geometridae > Hylaea > Hylaea fasciaria. Next base: position 4,967,230 of record LR990198.1, read on the forward strand.
ACCAAGTGCAATTATTTTTATACAGTTTTTAATTTTAGTATGTTTATGATTTCAGAACATCCTGTAAAGCCAATATTTAAAGGAAGTCTGTAGTAGTATTGAAGTATTTCGACTGCAAGCCTCTCAGTGGGAAATCTCCAAAATGTGCATTCGTTCACCGGAAATGTCTTCTGAAGCTTTGTTGGATCCTGCTTTGAATATCGGCCGTGTATTCAAGATATCTCCAGTAAGGAACAACAATATAAATAACTGGAAAATATATAGGTACTTGATCGGTGTTCAATCGTATAGAAGTAGCGAAGAAAATCTATAGCAGATAAATAATATTATGCTGCAATACGTGATGAACCTTGCAATATATGCTAGCTACTACGAGTGAAATCGGTCACAGTAGTATTTTTTATATCAATAGCAGACAATTTCCCACCAAAGCTGCTACCCACAAAAAGAATTCAACGCAAAAAATATTTCCTAAAATCTATTACCTTTTGTTTATGTATTTTCTTTTGTGTTAAAAGTAACCCTTATATCATTAATAGGTATTCTGTGCTTATAGTAAGGGCGCATTAATTGTCAAACACCCTTTAGATTTTATATTGACAGTACCACCAATCGTATTATTATTGTAAAACGCTAGGTTGCTCAAAGGTAGTATGGATGAATAAATCTATAACAACATTCGGTTGTTAGTAAGAAATACGCCATTTTTTAAATCATAGAGCTTGTTAGTACTGAAAGCGTTAAATGAAGTCTATTGTATTGAAATACATAGGAAATGAATGCGTCGGCAGAACAGACAGGCATAGTCGTCATAAACAAAGCGACGCCAACCGTTTAATTAAAGTTTCTTTTAAATTGAGTTTTCTTTAGTCTAGCGGCTAGGCTTTATCTCTTATCTTAATGCACAGAATTTGTGGTGTATTTTCTTAGCTGGCAAATTGTATTTAACTTAAATTAGGTATATAATTTTGCCATATAGATAAGTAGCATTACACATATTATGAGTCGATTGATCGATTAGTTTTTCCATAGTTTCACTTATTACGCAGTCGTGTGGGAAAATGCTATGCGCGGCAATTTAGTTGGAGTGTTTCGCAATCACCCTGGCAATGGAAATTATAGTACATGGGTAGGCACACGATAAAATGAATAAATGAAATAAAAATGTATATTGCTCACCTGTCATTATCATTTTCCTCGTGCACCGTGTCCATGTCAGTGACTGTGACGGTCGGGCGCGATTCGCTCGCATCGCACAGTGGACTGCGGTTGGCTGGACTCATCTTCACAAAACACACAAACACATACTCTTATTAGCATGGCCTTTGTATTCAGATAGATCATTAACACGGCTCATCACTGAATGAAATCATCGAGGACACATTTTAGGCACAATGATTCACGAGTAACGGAGATAAGACGAGCACGTGCCCCAGTAATTTCGAAAATAGCTATGCCTATTTTGGCATAATGGAGCTTACTCCACTACGCCAAAACCTTTAGGTTATTCTTATGAAGATATAATAATTGTTCATCAGTCCTCACAACCATAAATTAAAGTCACATTCGGTTTTTTTAATGTAAGAGAATAAAAGCAAAGTCAAGCCAATTAATTTTTGGTTTAAAATATGTTTTGTTAAGTAACGACTATGCCTTTGTATTATCGCGTGTATTTTTTTTTCCTTTTACTGCATTTTCTCGACGAGAACTTTTATTATTTAAATAAATTGTCCTTAATAAATTAACATAAGTTTTTTATAGCCATAATTTAGAATATTTTTTTTTAGAAAGGTGTCGTTTTCAGCGGATGGAATAGACTGAATGCGGAGATAACGTGAGATAGTTGGAAGTGTGTAAGTATGCATGTACATAGGTATTATGGCTTAGGTATAGGTAGTTTTATCATATAATCCAGTAATCCTATTAGTAATCCTACGTCGGTTTGTCCATGTCGCTGGGTTTACCACTCCTCTATTCATACTTTAAGATGTCAATTGGGCGATCATGATCGATAGCAGTGAGAAGCTTGTGACGTATTGTAATCTCGTGATAAAATCATGCTGTATAACTTATAAATTTATACGTGTATACAATATATTGTAAGATAGTAACATCATACGTTAATACTTATTTGGGTATATTTCTGATGCTTTAGTAGATGTAGATTAGATATTGCTTTGCGATATTATCCTTTATTTAACAAATGTATTAATGTCTACGCAGTTTTAAAAGTGCACTCCTATTTACTTTTATTTATATTACACCTTTTTTTATAATTTTACCGAGTAAATACAGGGGAAATTATACACTGTTTATTTACGCAAAAATTTGAGAATGGAATATTAGGGGCATTTAGACATAAAAAAGCGTAACTTATGAAATCCCGACAACTGCTTCAAAATCGACTGGAGGTACTTTTAATATAGTCGGGAGGGGAAAAGCGAAGCGATGATCGATTTATATAATATTAATTTGTCGGGGAAAACCGCGAATGTGGAAAATCTCTACTAACCCAATTCATCTCCCGATCATTCATAAAGATTTTAGAGAAGACGCAAAAGAAAAACGATTTTTGCTTTAAACGTGTACAAAGCGTAAGATTAAATGGCAAGTTTGTTTGTGTTGCGCTGCGTCCGCCGCGCGGTCCTCTAAGGTTGTTAGGTTGTTGAATAAGTTTCTGAATTAAGAGAACTGAAAGTTTTCTCATCTCGAGATTACAGCAAAGTGTTTACCGTTTGGCTGTGGGACGCGCCGTGGTGCGACACCCTACTAGTAATGAGAAAATGCCTCACTTGTTATCGATAGCACAATATTTTACAATATGGCGTCTTAGAACGTGACTGTACGATATACTCAGTAATAAAAAACTATGCACACTCAATTGCTAATTATTTTTTCAATTATGGGCTATTTATAAATAATTATATAAGTCACGTTTTTGTCTGCAAAATATGAATAATGAAGTTACATTTTTAACTGCATCTGTAAATTAGTACACAATAATATCACAGTATAGATTCAACACTATATATATTGTAAAAACATACTGTAAAATCGGGCGTGTCTCACTTCAAAGGAAATATTATGATACTGGGGGGGGGGGGGGGGGGGGAGTTCATTGAAATACAAATATGTAAAACATACATAGTGTAATAATATACTGCACCCAAATAATTATCTCTGAAACGTCCAATTTTATGAGGTACATCCAAATTAACCATTACCTATGCTCGAAAAGTCTTGCATTCAGTTATAAGATCTTCCATAAAGAAACATATCGATAACTGTAACAGCCCTAGCTGTAACGCTCTAGCTAGGTATTTCATAAAATATTTGCGTGACTGTATCGCACCTGAGGCTGGTCTGTGTCGCTGCACTTTAAAACTGGCTGTGATTTAAATAACTCCAACTCTGAAATACCAATAACCTCTTTTTAAGTAAGTAAGTGTAAAGTAAGTATTAAAAAATAAGCATATAAATTAGTCATTACATATGCTTGTAAAAGCAGTTTATATTAAAAAAAAATTGTTTGGCCGCCTGTGTTAACATATTACGTATTTACGAGAGTAGAGTTTTTTATATGTAACGATATTTTGAACCAGTATCTCATTACGCTACACAACTGCGATCAGCTATTAAGGGGCACAAAAATTTCAAAAACGCATGGAAAACCTAATAGAGGCATTCGTTGGTGAAAAACTGTTTTAATTTTCAAGTCAGATTGAGTAACAGGACATATGGTTCGAAGCCTCGGAGGTCATCGTTCTGCCAAGTTTCTTTTGTACAACCAAGTTAGGGGAATAATTCACGGCCTTTGGAGACACCATCCAGGCACTAACTTATATTTTCATGCGTTCTTTGTTTTTTCTTGTTGGTAAAAGATATTTATTCAGTGAAAAATTAATGATCTATAAAAACGTCTGAATCAGATAGAAGAACAAACCGGGGTTAACTGTTTCAATTAAAAAAAAGTTACAGCCGAATTGAGCACCTCCTTTTTGGAAGTTGGTTATAATCTAAAATAACAAGGTCGATTCAACTAGCTAAAAAAACAATGATTTTATATGCCTACTGCAACGTATAAAAAATTCAACCGGTGTTTCCCGCTGCATAGCGAAGCTAATATATTACTTGTGATTTCTTTGTTATTTGTGATTATTTAGAAATTTTTATGAAAGATGTATGTATGTATAAAATACCGTACCTATGAAACATTTTTAAAAGAATTGTATTGAAATTGATTTGGAATGCTGGCAAATTGTTCGATTACCGCCATTATCCATTCTTGTCAATTCCGGTCATCATAGCAAGCATCTACCTAACTGGGTACTTTTAGTTCATCGACTAAATCATAAAATTATCTTCTGGTTAAATAAAAGTGGGAATGAAAATTATGATGTCGAGGGTAAGTTATTGGGTTTACTGCGACGTAAACCAGTTTGGTTTTGTTTGTTTTTACTATATTGACATCGTATTATGGATAGTGAGACGAATCGTTTTAAATTAGTTAGCACTTAGAGTCGTGATGTGCCTCAATTTGTATCATTTGCATTGCTTGTTGTTACTATTGTCGCAAACATTCCATCAAACGTGCTTTTTGATGTTATCATTTACAACGATATAAGGACGTTACGGAGTAGGTATATTATGTTAAAGACACCTATATCCGTATCCTAATCTAACAAATATTGAAAATCAAAGTAGAACTTTCAGATGTCAAGCGGCCGTTAGGATAAAATCTAGGTAGGTATGTAAGTACATTTGAATGTGGGATCCGTGTTCCATTAGGTGTACTTTGATCCCTGGAAGCTCTCTAATACAAACGCCGTTGATGGTAAGTCTTAACTTAATCCCTAGCCAGTCCCGGATCTATTTTTTTCCGACTCGGGACAGAAGCTTGGCACATCTGACACATCTACGCGTATCGATGGACTTTTTGTGTCCAGGGAAGTCAGAACCCTTCAAGAAACGCGCACTCTTTACTAGTACCTACTTATTATTATCATATTATTTTATCAGTGAATTAAATATAGAAAACATTTGATAAGCAACTACAACACGTTTCAATTCCTAAGTCTGATGGATATAAGACGCTTTTTTTAATAAATATGGCACCCGGGACAAATACGCAGGTTAGCCCCACCCTAGATTCTGGGCTGTACCTAGGATTGCGTGTCTTTGTGTAGGAGATATCATAGGGCCCAATAATTTACTCATACAATCAATCTCGAATGAAGTACTGGCGTTAGGTATTTCTGGTGTTAGAAGTGTCCCAGACCCACTGAAAAGCTCTGAATTGTTTTTTTTTTTGTGTGTTCACTTGTAAGTAGCATTATCTAGTCTTTGTTTCAATTCTCTAAATGGGTATTGTCAGTGACTTAGGGAGGAAAGATGTAAAGGATCATTATGACACGTTATTTTTTATTTACTCTAACAAAAGGCAAAAGCTAAGAAAGGTTGGCGCAACTTCTTATGGAACAATTTATACTCGTACATACAAAAATATAACAAAGCCTTACCTTAGAAGATTTTATCACGTAAATTAGGTGTCCAAAATCTCAGTACAGGTATCAACTATATCCTTTCTCATCACACAACAACGCAGTTGTTCCCCATTGTAGCTGCTAAGGGGACTGAAATTCGGCGACTGTCGAATAATAACGTCGGGCACGTGCTAATTGTGCGATAAATATCTGTAGCACGAATGAGACGTCAGTGTATCGTGCTTTACAATTATTGCGTTACGTCAAGTATTACTTACTTGTGGATGGTTGCTTTATTGGCCAGAAACGAGAACGTGTAAGCGATTTTTTGAGGGTTAGAGTTTTCAGACAGTGGAAATATTAGATTTAATACGCGCAAGTTTCTTTGCGTACGTATCAAAAAACAAAATACAACTAGCTATCAAATCAAACAAGTTAATATAAATATAATAAAAAAAAAGATGGCTATATAGGTAAAACTAAACCTTACAAATCTAACTAAAGTGGCTGTCCTATTTCTTTCCTCCAAAACAACTAGATTTGTTTTATGAGTTGCTTTAATTAAGACATTAGCTATGAATAATATTCTGAGCTTCTGCATACAATAGCTGCTCGACCTTACAAACTGTTATTTGTGTAGGATATTGGCTTTAAAGTTTTAGTTTCTAGTTAATTTAGTTAAGGTCATATTTTTATCAAGAATAAAGCCACCAGAAAATTGTATAAAATAATGAAAAGTATAGGCTTATCATAAGCCAAATTGTTTTAGTCTTCATAATTTCCAACATTTATTTTGATAGGACGGCTAAAATATACCAACGGCGATACAACACCCCACCGGTAGCACCGTCACCTTTTATAAATACCTGCGTTTGGCTGGTTGCAGTTTTTCACTACGTAAAACTTTGACAGGTCCGCTGGCCGTATTGACTGGCTCACAGGGTTTACAAAGGCCTAGTTTTTCTAGAAACCAGCTAGTTTAGTACACGAGCAAGGTGGTGTACAAAGCTTTGCTGTCTGCCTCAGCGCCGCTGACACCGTGTCGTGCGTCACGGCACGGTGAGATTTGAAAGGCCTCGCGTTGATTCGGATTGGTTTCCACGAATTTTTGTTATTAAACTTGTGTCGAAATGGAATGCTGACGAGTATACCTACTTTTAAAACCTTTGCAACGTTCTAACGTTTAAACCCAAATGTCATAAGGGGAGTTACGTTTTTCAAACGTATTAGGTACTTATTAGGTAAGGTATAGCAGGAAGCATATACACGTACTTAGTAGGCATATGCAGCGTAACGCAAACTAATATGGTGGCTGTGCGCGGCCATATTAGATTTCCTATAGCACAAAAAATTGGCGGAAACCTGTCGAGTTTGGCATCATGTTAAAACTCTCCTATCTGTGCTCTATGTTGACCAATTTTCAAAAGCAACCTCATATCTGAACAACTAGTATTTTTATGAGTTGTATTGAATCTTAATAATGTTGTGTGAATTTTGGTGATTTAGTTGATAAAGACTACACCGTACCTTGCGCATAAGGATCATAAAGTAGTTTTGATACCAATCTCAATATATATACTCATAGTCCGCATTTCGGTCACTTAGTTCGCAAATAGGAAGTAGATTAAAAGTAATGCACGTTAAATGGCACAAACGTCGTAACGATAATGAAGTTAAATGTTAATTAATTAATTAAGATCCTTCCCGCGGCCAGTCGCGGCACTGTTTTCCTGCAAATATTTTCTTAAGGCGACACAAAGGAGACTCGCAGATACCGCGTGAAATTATGTTCCGGAAATGAAGCTGATTTTTACTCTCCTTTGACGTTCAAAGTTGACGGAGTTAATTCAATTTATTGTTTCTCTTAAAACGAGACTCGGGTATAATATTATTTATGGGTTCACCTACGGCTTGTTGAGTTGGCCCAATAGCGCGTGCAGGAGCGCACCGGCGCGCCTAAGTGATTCGATACACGTCCAATATGTTTCATTATGGAGCACCGTGCTCGCTTATTCAATCATATCGACGTCGACGCTATATAGCGTCGCTAGCGAACAACAACGCAACCTTTCCACTTCACATCCACTCAATTCTTACATAATCAGTTTTTCCGACTCGGTTATGGTATACATTCAATTTGTGCCGGCATTTGCCTCTGAGGCGCTTCCGCAAATGTCTATCGGCGAATACTTTTATTGAGCTTCAGTATACATAACGGTAGGTAACTATATTGATATACGATCTGCCAATAAAATCGGCCAAAGGTTAATAACTGAATAGGTAGATTACTCATAAAAACTGTCAATCCTTTGCCAACGTTGGACATTACTGAACTGACTGTCCTATATTCCAGATTCATACACTATAAAAGGAGTTTAAAGGTTATCTTTTTCGGTCGTTTTTCAATCCCAGACTTGAAAACAAAGTAAAAAGAAACGGTCAAGCGTGCGCCTAGCATCGAGCAGTTCGTTTAGGCTGGGAAAACTCACTTACGAAAGTCCTCTAGCACCGGTAAGTAGCATACCGTTGGAAAATACGTTAAAACCTAAATATTGTTTCGAAGTTACTTTAAGTTTTCAATTATATTTAAATATCTACGCTACGATTCACTTACTTATTTCATGACAACATGTAGGTATAATAAATTAGTCATTATATTTACCTATTCAATCATATTACTCGTACTTATTAGGGTGTCAAGTGTCAAATAACAGTGCAAAAGATTTGTTTTAAACTTTTTTCATATTCATCTTCAATGCATACCTAGCTCGCTTGATTTTATTAAAACCAAAATAACGTTTACAAAAATGGTGCTCAGTGGCGTATTCCTTATTGGATATAACTATTTTGCTACCACCGGAAACATTTCACAACTCCTATAAGTGAAAGGAAGGGGAAGCTGATTGTTGCATCATTTTTCTCCTTCCTGCGGCGCCGAACGACGCTCCTGCAGCACCTCCAACGTTGTCTGCCTCCTGTGTCACAGGAAATGGTAATTACCGCCTAATCTCGGCCGAAGCGCGCACCGGCCCGACGTCCGGATATGAACTTCCGTTATGAACAATTTAGCGCGCGAAATTGGATGCCATAGCGCACTCTCCGCATTCAGCCCACTGCTATCCTACCTGTCGGATGATGCATGGCACACGTCCGCTTCCCCATTGAGATGGAGCGACGAAATACTGTTCCGTTTGGTGAATACAAATTGCCACCATTTTACACAAGGATATTACTTTTTTATTTGTATTTTTTTTTAGATTTTCTTTGCTTGTGCTTAGGAGATGAGACTGAGTTGTAAATAGAATTATAATTTCAATATAAGATATTTGTTACGAAATAGACCTAAAGGGCACGTTTTGTGATGGCATGAATAATTGTTATCGTAAAGGAATCTAGATAATATTATAAATAAAGTAATATAGTCCTCCACCATTTGAATTTCAGATATATTTACATAGGTAGACTTGAGTTTGAGAAATATGAGTAGGTAGCAATTAAATGAGTAACAAATAATAGATCTGATATCGCTTTATAATATATGAAAAGCTAATATAAATCTTCAATAACTCTCGCATCATAAATAATTCAGCTACTAACGAAACATCCAGACGATAAACAAAGCTCGTAGTTAAATCATGAATCAATCACTGTGATCATTCCGGGGATCAGATAATGGGTAGCCAATAACCTCCTTCCATTGACAAACGGCCTATAACTGAGGCTTGTACTTCCAAGTAATAATACCACATCAATGCAGATCACTATGAATGGCGATCATTAGCATCAGACCAACTATGATCATCATTTGAGTGCGGCTAGTGTGCATCGCTGTACTATGTTAATCGGTATTACTGCGTGCCTCCTAATACTGACATGAATCAAACGCCTGAATGGACAATGTGGATCAGGTTGAACTGGATAGTGATACAGATACAAGTAGATACTTAATTGGTGATACTAACGCACAATTTACAATGAAGAAGGTGAGCCACTATTTGTGAAGTGATGTCGATTTCTAGCTAATCAATTTAAATTGAGTTTGATCTTCCAAACCTTATGAAAACGAGAACGATAACAATAGTTTTACATCTTTCAAAGTTGAATCAGGCGCATGTAATAGATACATTATATTTCAGAAGATGATTTCAATATTTGAGACAGGTATCTAGACAGTATAGAAATATACATAAACCTGAACAGCACCTACAGGCAGTGACAGTAGTCGTTGAATTTTTCAACCGATGTTCATCAAAGACGTTTGCAAAATACTATAATATTTCGTTGAACAAAAACTGAAAGCTTGGTGTGAAACGTTCAGCGCCTTTTGTTGCTCGCTGATAGTGAATCGACGATTGGCATTTTTTTTTTATAGAATTCTGATTCTGTTGTTTCAAATTAAGCTTTAATTAAGCTGCTTATGATCTTCCAATCACGACACAATGTGTGTTCAATAATCGCCGCAGGAAATGCTGGCGGGTCAAAGCCGAAGTTGTGAAAGAATCGTTGGGATATTCAGAGGGCGCGAAACGAATGGCCGGCCGCCGCGCGCCGCCTGGCCGGTCATTGTCGACTCCCATACAGCCTGCAAATGGACTGGCCGTTCAATTTCGATACTTTTACAACACAATAGATCGCGGAGTAAGGCGTGTGCATTCACCTGTCAAATTAAAAAGCACTTGCATATTCAAAATAAACTAAAGTCTCACACATTGTGCGATGTGAACATTTTTAATACATTCACACGTTGATGAGATTGACTGCGCTGCTATTATTGCAGAAATTGGAATGAGTGAGTTTTTCATTCCGAATTCAATTTCAACGTTGGATCGATTGGCATCTTCATTTTATAGTCCAATGGGAATCCTTATACGTAAATACTGTCCGTCCAGTCCAAAGACTTTGAACGAAGAGCTAGTCCAGTCCGTCAGGCCTGTACGTCCGTTCTTGTCTGTCACAGAATCAAATCACTGATGACTTTAAAAAATCGCCTGGGTTACATTTTGGGACCCTGGGCCATATTCACGTTGATTATGGTAGATTATGCAATGGATCGAAAACAAAGTATAACCAGCCCTGTACTTTGTTTTGAGGACTAAGAGAAAGCCTTTGAGTATATTACCTGAACTGATCTCAAGCTTCTGTAGCGATGCCAAGTGAGCTGGCCGTACAGGTCCGTACATTGAGGTGGTGAGGTGCTTTTTGTAAATATAGAATCAGCCGACTAAATACACCTAGCTGTGTACGCGAGTCAGGCAGAAGAAAGGAACGATCATAAACATACGCTAGTGCTTACAATTAAAAGGGTCTTATCACAAAAGATTTAAACTAGCGTTGAGCAGATGAGTCTAAATATTTTCTCCAGAAATCTAACCCTCGCTTTTTCTAACTCAATAACAAATTCACAAGTGAAATAATTAGGAATGACAGGGTTGACAACAACGCGAGTTCGAGTATAGCTAAGATGTTTTGCCTGAGTGATAGACGTAGATTAGTGGAACCAAATTTTAGAAACAAACTTTTGTGGTAAGACGGTAAGTTTTAGCAATACAGAAAGATGCGAGTTGAACTAGAAGACTTTATAGAGATGTATTTAAGTCGATTTCACAAAATGTGTTAGTTATTTAATTTTCCAACTACAGCGACGATATGTTTTATTATTATTTAAAGCAAATGATAGCAATATTTAATTTATTTCATTAATAGATACTTACATAATTTAATTGAAATTATATAAATATTATTGTAATTATTATCTATTATTTTATCTATGAATAATATGATATATGAAGAAGATGATATATAATATAATAATATTATTAATTTATGTATATAATATTGTCTGCAGCTATACTTAGGAACTACATTTATGTATAAATACTGACACGATTCAATTATGCGGGTAAAACTGTAAGGCGCCGTTAGTCATTACCTATTATGGTAAGTGACACATGCGAGCTGTTGATGATTATGGGCGGTATCGCTTCAGAATCTCTAATGAATTGTGACCGATCAACCCGTATATTGGTAAGGGTTATAATATCTAACCTTTTTTTTAATAGTTATGCATACTTTAGATTATTTATTCTCGATCTATCTAAGTATTTATATTATATCTCAATCTCATTATATCTAACTTATTTAATACCGACAGACTTGCGATTGTTAAGAAATATGAACCTAGGGTTCACTCTGCTGGGTAGAAGACAACCAAAAAACAACGTCAACGTCATGCTTTGCTGCACGAATGATAGTGACCTACTCAGCAAGATTTGGGAACTTAAACCAAACGTATCAAAACCGTAGGCTAGTATGTATACGGAGGAAGAGAAACAAACAAACCTTTGCCCAGACGACGCAAAGAGATCTCGTACAACTGCATATGACAAGCCGATATGAAGAGTCAGCTGGGACGTGCAGCATTTTGTTATCTTCGGCAAGTCTTCTTGTCGTTCACAGCACTGCCCTTGAATGTCTCAATGTGTGCATCAAGCTGGTCCTCACGTTGAAAATAGCTCAGCTAGATAAAAAAGGAACTGAGTTTGTAGACTAGAACTTTGGAAGAACCACCTACGGGATGACGAGTTCTAGAGTGGAGATCCCGTTATGTAGAGAATAATTAGGAAGCCCGATAGCCAGTGGAGTGATGACTTGTGGGAAACGGCTGACGGCTGCGGTGAGACTGGATCAGTGGAGCCGCAGATCAAGCTCAGTGACGCTTACTAGCAGTGATCTAAATCGAACACAGGGCGAATTAATACATATCATGTTGATCATGATAATTCTTTAGCTAGATTTTGGTAAACATACTATTATCCAGCCAAAGTCGTTCAATTCGAATCAATTCATTTATTTTATACATCGTTCGAATCGTGAGTTATGGTCTTGAGTTCAATAGTATGGTGTTAAAATCCTATTGAAAAACTAAATTTCAGTTTTTCTTTCCCTTATAACCTAATTCGGATTAGGTACCTATTATCATATAAAAAAATAGACAATTCGGTGCAGCCGTTCTCAAGTAATGCGCTTACCATGAACAGGACTTCAATTTTATTCATATAGCTTTAAATGAAATACAGAAAGGCTTTTAGGTATTTTTGGTAGTTTAGTTCCTGGAATTTGTGAAATGCCTTAAAAATTAGGCTTTATTAAATGCCATATTTTCTAGATTTACTCTAAATCTGTAGCTTCTCTCTAATAAACACATGATTCAGAAGATGGGTAGGAACCTATTTATTTTAGTACCTAACTCTCATGTATAAGTTTACTATGATTTCATCATCAGCCTGAAGACGTCCATCAACTGCTGAACATAGGCCTCCCACCTTAGACCGCCACACCGAACGACAATTTGCCACTTGCATCCATCTTGCATGCTTGCCTGCGACTCTTTTGAAGTCGTCGGCCCATCTAGTGGGAGGCCTACCTACACTGCGTCTTCCGATCTGTGGTCGCCACTCTAGAACCTTTCTACCCCATCGGTTATCAGTTCGTCGAGCGATGTAGCCTGCCCATTACCACTTCAGCTTACAAAACCTGAGAGCTATGTTTATAATTTATATTTTGTGGTACTTACTGATTTATCTTTGATCAAGTTTCGATTAAAAATTTGTCGTAACTCTGCTGCTTTTACTTTATTTTGATTACTCCTGACTATAACGGAGCTGCAATTTGAAACTTTTTGATGAGAATAGGCTTTTTTTGTGTGTATGTTTTATTTTATATTTTTTGCTATTGAATAGGTATGGTGTTTGTTTACTATCTCACACGATGTTGTACGAGGTGCGGTTAATGTTGTAATATATACGCTTACCTAGTAGTAACCTTTCACCATTCACACGCGACTTCAAAGCGCTAAAAGTATAGTAGGTACTCTACGGTGCTTGAAGCCTTTATATTATTGTTGTAGTAGGGTATTCGAGATATACTTGGGAATTGAGTTGTCATTGGTAGGATACGTCTCATAAGCTGCTATGCGGGTTAATAGAAAATGTGAAAATAATAATAGTTGTCCTGTTTTAGCAGTAGGTATATTGAGCCTGGCCGTTCTGAGTCTGAATCTTAAAAAAATGCTAGTACCTATTATGTCAAAATTCGGTTTAAAGATCTTTATTGTCTTAAGGAATTACAAAATTTCACTTGCAAGACAAACAACAAACTGTAAGAATGTTGTGCAGTGAGCATGCATGGTCATTTACTAAGCTAAATTAAAATAATTACAATCTATAATTATTATTACTATTATGTGCTAAGCTACATTAAATACTTTGGTCGCAAAAGACTCCAAATCGACAGTTGTTATTGTAAACTACCCGCATTTTTATTGAGCAAAACATAACCAGGCCCGGTACACAGTATCATAAACATCCGCAGATTTTCTCTAAGATAAATCGCGACACAACTTTACTGCTTAACAATAAAAGTGTAGTCCGTAATAACATACAATTTGACGGCTTCTTTATAAAGTTTCATTGATTTTTTATTTTATAGTTTTTGGTAATTTGTTATATAATTTAGCACCTTCATACATTATTATTTTCTGTTCCATATTTTGTCTAGGAAAAGGTAGGTATAGATTTTCTGTATTTCTCAACTTTTTAGTTTGTAGTTGACAGTTTTTGGTAAATGCCATCTCAGACTGAATTTCCCCGTTTATAATTTTACGTATAATATACAAGTTTTAAATATATACATTTGTTTTAGATTCATTAATTTGGTTTCTTTGTTTAGTTTTTTAGTTGATGTTAGATAATCATTATGAAACAAAACTTTAATAACTTTATTTTGGACAATTTGGAGTCTTTGAGATTGGATATAGCGGCATTACCCCATATTTCCACTAGATAGTCTAAATGCAGTTTAACCAAGGAATTGTAGATGTTTTTACGTACTTGGTTAGGAAGGCAACTGACCACGTTACGGAGAGCTCCTGTTAGTGAAGTGTGTGTTGTATGTGCGCCTTCCATGTAAGTTTACTACCCAGGACCCATCCTAGATACCTTTCGTATTCTTTTTGTTGAATGGTTTCCCCGTGTATGTTATATAAATCGGTAGTTTTATCTAAATTTTTATTTTTAGCTGCAAAGATTACATAACATGTTTTTGAAGTATTTATTGTGAGTAAATTTTGTTGGAACCATTGAGAAAGTACATCTAGGTCCTGTTGAGCCTTCTGCATTACATCACAAATTGAAAGTCCAAAGTAGAATAAACAGGTGTCATCCACATATAAAGTTAAGTGGCCTTGCCTACTTAAATTCTAATCTAAAATATCTAAAAGGTTTCTAGGATTATTTTTGTTTCTTCCAAATTACACGTTATGTATTGATAAGTATTATTAAATGAAAAGCCATGTCTGATGCTGCAGTCAATTATTGTTCGAGTTTTGTGAAACTAAGACGATGTTTCTTTCAATGTAGTTTCAAAGGACTCACAGGTAGGTAGTGTAAATAAAACAATGGAAATAGTTCAATTAGATTAATTAAATTACTTAAAATTAACAATATTATATTCCTTCGTTTACAAGTGGCATATATATAATAATATTTGCAATTTGTTGAGATTTACAACGTTTTGGACATTTTAATGTTTTATATTTAGTATTAAAATTTCATAGGTAACCAATAAATTCATTTCATTATTGAATGGCAATGACCACCAATTAATATCAAAGCAACACTCGTTGAAATCCACAGAATTTAAAAATATTTAATCAAACATCAGTTTCTTTACATAATGTATATTGCAATAGTATATGCACTTAGCATAACAATTAGTTAAACATAGGTATTAAAATTATGTTAATTTGATAATAACAACTACCACCACCGATAGCTTTGGGACAAGCTCCGATGCTTTTTAAAATTATGTTTTATTTTCTTTTTGCTTAGAATAATACCAATTATTCTGAGTATTTTTGTATCACTGATCTTTTGTCTATATACTAATATTATAAAGAGGAAAACTTTGTTTGTTTGGTTGTAATGAATGGGTTCCGAAACTATTGAACCGATTTGAAAAATTCTTTGGGAAGCTATGCTATTCCCGGGTGACATAGGCTACTTTTTATCCCGTAAAAATTAATGGTTCCCGCGGGATAGTAGCTAACGCGGGTGAAACCGCGAGGTGTTTCTAGTATTGTATAAAAGGTGACGATTACTTACGTAAATAAAGTAAGTGGTAAAAATATCTCGACACGATATATATTTCCAGTACCCATTGGAAAAGTTTAATCGTATCTACCTATAAATTATTCATTAATTATAACCTAATTCTTACACATTTGCGTTATTGTATGCAGTTCAGAAAATATTTCTAACGTTTACACTATTGTCAGACAATGTTGTCAACTATACTAACTGTATTACAATAGATAGGTACCTACTCATAATTATTTATGTCTAGATATTTAGTTGATGTATTTTTTGCATATCCAGCAGAATGCACATCGTACATCACGCGACTTATCATACTAAAGGCACGCACAGATAACTGCGAAGGCGGGCACGGTGACTGTGGCAATTCAGACAAATAGAAAAGGAATGAAATTATAGCTAAGTACATAGTGAATTTGCTTAAATCGTCACGATCATGGCGCCTGTCACCGCAGTTAAACTGTACGTACCTTACTCCAGGGTTCTTCTGAGCACTGGTTGAAGAACTAACCGCACATTTTGCAGGTTTCGTCGACAACGAACCAGATGAATCACGGTTCGATTATCGCGAAACCCGAATCATGAGCGGATTCTGTTCAATTTTCTTTTTTCTCCAAAAACCATCCCACATGTCCGAGCTCTTTATAGTTTTCTCCAGTCGTAGTATTTTTCGAGATGATGTCATCTTTCGTCTTCATTTATGTAGGAGATCTGAAAATTATAATTTAATTAATAAACTTATTGATATATTTGGATAATATGTATGATTGACATATCATACTGGTCGTACTTCGTATCTACGTAATACGGTTAATAACTCTCCTTCCACCAGGATAATACGACGAATATATTTTATTCGAGAATTTCGGGGAATCTACGTACTTACTTTTATTAGGAAATCTATGGCTTTGGCAAAACTGTTACCCTAATTCTAATTAAGAGGTGGATGGTAATTAATTAATTAGGAAGTGTCCTCGCTTATTAAACAAACGAAGTCAGCCTCTGAAATTGTCACTTTCAGGCTTAGTGGCTCGCATAAACTTTTTCACAATGTTTTTAGTCGATGCACTCAGAATAATTATGATAATGTACTTGTATACCTACATATAGGTTCATTTATGTATAACATCTAATATAAATTACAGCAAAATATATTAATGAAATATTATTTTACAATAAGTTATAATGTCTTACGTCTCTCTCGATGAACTTACGAGTTTTCTGAAAAGAAGTGGTTACTTTTTCTATAAAGAAATATGCGAACAATAACGAAAAGTGAGGCAAGCAACAATTAACCAAACAAAGTTCCCGTCTCCCCTATCGTCTGTCTGGCAAGATTAACGCATGTTTAAGCATTCCCTTACAGCAACAGATGACCAATTGTTCGTTCTCCCATAACGAGAGCTAAAAGTTTTCCCATTTATTCAGTGCTCATACGTCAAGTGGATGTAGCGGCGGCGGCGGGCGTGCGGGGCGCGGGCGGGCGGCGCGAGGCGGGCGGCCGACGCGTTCCGGCGCGATAAGGCGGGCGGGCCTTTTGTCGCGGCGTCGGCGCACGTTTCCTCCACTGTCGTCGAGCCTACCGCATTGTTCCCTCCTGTAATGAACAAACTTATTCCCGAGGCTAATACTGCAAAAGCGTCGAGTCCCGAATTCGCTCACTTTAAACGTTATCTCGCTCAATTGTCAACTTGAATAAATAGCTACGTTACACACGCGACATTGATATAATAGCCGAAACCCATCGGCCCACTTCTGTTTGAATAGTGTTACCGGAGTACATATTGGGTGTGTACTCACATTAGCACAATTTCGCGAAGGGTTGTTTGAGGATACGTAGGGCCCGTTAAGATCAACGTAAAATTTAGTGATATTTCGTAGTCGATCTCTAGTCTGTATTATTATACTATTTGCATTCAGACTGAGTGACTACAGGACTTGCAAATTGTATATTATGTTTTAATGTTATTATACAATGAATACTTTCATTGTGTATCTACACGCGACTAGATCCAAGAAAGTAATACAAAATACGATACAAGAACAACATTCCGTAAATAACAAGAGATAAATTAATTAGCAACAGCTGCTGTTACCAGCTAATCGACAGTGTTGTGTTTCTCAAAACAAATTCGAACCAACTGCGTGTCTTTTACTTATTTAGTTTGTTATCTTCTTATTATTCAATTGAATCTCAGTCGTTCAAAACGTGATGCGAGTCATTACGAGTAGAAATAAAAAAAGATTAAACAAGAATTGCGTGTCTATGCTAATACTGCTTTTCATATCAGCGACGTTTTTTGTATTGTTATTTTTGTTCAATGGAATTTAGCTAATCGTCGGTGGAGCTCCACGGAACTCTAGAACCCCCTCTATCGGCCGATCGTCAGACAGGGCTCCCCTTTTCTCGGCTCCGGCTCGTATTATACATACGACGAGGCGCCAAAATTTCTTATTCATTGGAATACATTCAAAAATGTCCTATAGTAGTAGCTCTCCGTTTTCAATAGCGAAAAAATTTGAGACGGCAATAACTCTGAAGGGAGCAAATCGCATTTCGATCGAAAAGAGGGCAAATCTTTTATGTAATATGAGATTGTCATCGCGATTATTACAGGCAAATAGAATACGCCGGATCAGTAAGTAGGTTATCTCCTTGCTTCCTTTGGCTGGAATCGCTTTATTGAATGTAGCCGGGTAGGCGGGCACTTATTTTGTGATTGTCACTTCAATGGAAATTAAGGTATTTTTAACTGAGTCTTATTATAAAAACGCCATTAGTACAAATATTCATTTGTTTATTTCTATTTGTACATTAAACGGCCATATTCGAAAGCGTATCATCAAAATAAGTGATTAAATCAATGTTAAAATGTTCATACCCCCATTTAATACTTCAATTCGGAATCCTTCAATCTATTCGAAGTAGGTACGTATGTAGAAAATATCCTCTTTCTTCCCGTAAAAGGATATGAATCAAAACTTTTATCGTTCGAGGGGAGACGTCAATTTGCGAGAAAACGCTTTCCCGGTGACTCAAATTACTACCAAACAAATGCCTGTCACAAGGTTGTTATCTTGTAAGTTTGCAAGAAAACTGTGCGGCGCGGTAAAAATAAGTTTACCTATAGTGCGAGAGAATTTTATAAGAAGTAATATTTTTAATGTAAGTTTCCCGATAAACCGGAACTATAATTGGAAGAAACTTTGTGCTTCCAAGCCATGACTAGATGTAACTTATCTATTGCTCGAAGACTAATTGCGAGTCGTCGATGTTACGCTGCAGATAAAGCGCTCGAGCGAGGTGCGGGATCAGATGCGCGGAAAAATCATAGATTATTAGCAGACTTGCACGCGAGCGACACGGCGACGGCATATTCATATTTAAATGACACATTGCGACTGCGACGGAGTTAACTCATGTGTGCGTAACGATGCGCAATTTGCTTACTTGGAATGCAACATTTTCACACAAGGCAATTTTAATCATAAAACCAACTAGAGATATAATAATGTCTTCTGTTCTCGGAATATTACTACTACCTAAATCTTCAAGTTATTGTTATTTCACTCGGTCGCTGTGGCTTTTAGAAGGATTCCATGCAGGAAACCTTTTTGTAGATTGGATTAAATTTTTGAGGGGCTTTGCCATTTCAAATAATTTCCTAATGTAGGTAACGTAAGATAATTATGTTTTCAAATACAATTAATATTTATATTAAACTAAAACATTCAATTGTTTAGGAATAATACCATACAGCTAGTTGTGCAGTCAACTGATGTATCATAAGGAAAATGTATTGAAAGTCCAAAATAGAAAATAATATTGCTCGAAAGAGGGAGAGAGGTTTACGTCTAGAACACCGGAGATGTAAATACTATCTGGAGAGAAAATTGTATTCGTTATTAGGTAAGTAACACAATTTGGCACGAGGAAAACGTTTTTGCTTATTTCGTGCAATATTCGGAATAGGTTTTAATCAAAAAGGGGATAAATTTGTTACAACACCAAAATATCCAAATGATAAACGAAACAGTCTACAAAAATACCAATTCTTCATTACATTAACCGAGTTAATTCAAAGGAATGTTTACACAAAGCAAAATATTTGGTAGAATTTTATTAGACAAAGTTTTTCAACCGCAACGAGCGACCTGCCCGAGAGACAAACAAAAAGAGTTATGAAATTACAAGGACTAAAAATGATCCTTAAGTTTTCCGCGCACTGTACAAAGGGATAAAAATGTACGGTGCAATTTAACGGAGAGCCTCAGACTCAATCCCGCGCCGCTCCGGGAAGCTAAACTGAATTTATGGTTTGAAAATTAAACTTAAATTGGATATTTGCAGAGTTATTTTTTACATTTGCATTAGCGGTTAATCAACCCCCGATGAATTAGATTGTAATTTTAATTTATGCGTAAGGTGGTTAATAAATATTCATAGGATTTTATCAGACAGGCATTATGTTTTCCCAAAATATCAGCTAGAACGCCATGGGAGTAAAACCTACCTGAACCATTTTGAAAATCATTCCATTACGAAATTTTGTTATTCGGTCGCAGTTGTTGATTAGCTATGTTATGTTACACATCTACGACCAACCAAACGCGAAATATACATTACTACCACAGCATTGCCACCCATTCATCCAGTGAAACGATATCAGTACGTTGACTCTGGTTTTATAAACATGCTCAAAGCTAGTGCCGTCACGGCGCAGAAACAAATTATATTTTGGTATACAGAATCTACAGTACAAATTAATATTATGTGTAACTTCGGGAAACTTTAGAAAAGTCATCATCTGATGCTGGTTCTGTCGGGGCCTAATTGTGGCATTATAATTATGCTTTACGTTATACCTTGAAAATATCCCGGGACAAAACTGAAAAAATGCAGGTGGAAGTACACATTAGACCTTTTATATATTACTTAAATGCGGCTCATATTGTTACTCGATTAGTTGAATAACTGTGAATATCCATCTTGAAAAGTGAGGAAAAAGAGAAAGGAAAACTGTTAAGATTACTTTTGCACAGTGTGTTGACATTGCAAGCTTTTATCGCCCTTTTTAGGGGAGAAATCTCTGACATATATTTAAATAGGCAAACAATACAGCCGTGGGAACAAATAGAAATGAAATGCTGTAAAAAGTTTTTCTCTCACTGGAAATAAAAAGGTTTTCACATGGTTTCCACAGATTTAGTTGACATGGATTTACCATTGCTGATGTACATATTTCATTAAAGTACTTAATATAATATATCAGTGATACAATTCTGGTCAACATTAACATCCAAAGGGCGAGCAACCGATAACTTTCAATATCGTTGCAAAGTAACAAATGTCTAGAACTAACCTAAAGTCTGGCAAGGCCTCGGATTACAAAAATGATTTTCGCGCAACATCTCCCGAACAAATCTCGTTGAACAAACGAGTAACCAGAGCCGAGAAGATGACACGCCATATTTTAACTATCGGAGAAAAGTCGACAAGAAGGCGACACCTGGCGGTGGAGACAGGTGCTCACCACCCTGGGCCTCCCTCTGTTTATTGATATTACGGTCGGCGGCGCATTAACCACTCCACGCGTCGTGTATTGGCACACATGACACTATTTCTATCATAGGCTGCTAGCTTCCTATATAAATGTATTAAAAAGATAGAGTACCTACGCTTGTTAGAATAGGTTCAATTATAATTACGGCATTTTTACTGACTCATTTTCTTAAAATATTAATGAATTATACCTATGTAAGTGGACATATCTAACTAAATAGTGCTTTGACATGGGAGAAGCCTGAAATAGTAAAAAAAAATTCGGGAGCCGATTTTAAAACGGCACTATAAAATAAATGTATTTCAATAGGTACATTTGTATTGTAATTACATGTATATTGGAAAGCACCGAGGCACAATAGACAAATTGCCAACTCAGCCTATGAGAAGGTGTCGTGCTTCAAATCGTCCAAGGCGTCGCGAAAACCGATGTCTGTGACAAATCCACCAACAAACACGAACTAAATGAGTTCGTTACAAAGTCCCCGGTGGAACTGGGAATAAGACGGGAATAAAAGTTATTATCTTGATTGCAAGTCGATATTCAAAGCTTAGCTGTATCTGAGCCCTGAGCGGGCGTGCCGGCCGGCGGGCTACTGTAAAGGCGCATTGTCGCAGTCGGACCGCAATAATGAGAGAGCTTCTCCATTACGAACAAGAGCTTATATTTCCTCGGAACGGTCGGTGGAGACGATTGCCACCTGTAATTGTGTCCGGTTCGTTTGCTTTCCACTAACGAATATGTAGATTCTTGGCTTTTACTGCCCGGGGGTGGCTCTACTGCTAGTTTCGATATGCGCGTCTGAATGTAAGTTTAATTGCACCTCACGTATGCTAGATAGTAAAGGGCGCTGCGATCTATCATACCATTATGTCAAGTGCGGGTTGCCAGTGCAGGATATTTCCTTAGTTTCGAAGTATGTTCCGGCACCAAGAGGGATAAAACTTTTATAGAGATGGCGTTGTTTGCCAACAAGTACTGCATCAAGTGGCAGCTTAAGTTTGAGACACTTTAATTAGTATCCACTCCTTTTAAGCCCTTTTCTGAAGAAAAAACGTTGAATGGGTTATGTTTTCCGTCTCGAAAATTGTTTGTCTAGAAACATGTTAAGAATTTAAATGAGCTTGATTAATTAAAGTTAAAAAGTTTTTCAAGAGTAAAGTTTCGCACTAATTAAAAGAGTTTTCTACCGATTATATTTAAACTCCAAAGCTATACGATCATCGTGATCATTATTATGTTCTATTTCATTCCTACTTTTGCAAGCCTCTTAAAGTTAGAGGAAGAGGAAAAAAAAGAAGAGCATGGACCATAATCCACCATGTAAATGCGGACTTCACACGTCCTTGAATTTTAAGGTTATGATTGGCTATGCCGGTTTCCTCGTCATGGATTTTTTAAAGTACTTATTGGTGTAACATAATTAATAAGTATATTGTTTACTTAAGGGGTGTCTTAGAATGTGACGATAAGCTGGCTACAGGGGAAAGAAGCCTAGTAAAATAAACTTATTGGTGTTCTATGTACTATGGTTATGAGCGACGTTTCAAGTAAATTTTGGGTTGCAATTAAATACAAGAGTGTAACGAACTAACGATTTACCACTTCGAAATAGTAATTAAAAATACAAATTATTGATAATAATATCACTAAAACGTTGGCTGCAAGTTTTACTCAGGGTAGAGTTTTCAACTTCACTCAAATAGTCGATACCTATACTTAGAGTGGGTAAAAGTCTGTGTCAATTACTAAGAACAGAAATAAAAAAAAACATAGCTAAAGTAAATAAATCTTGTGAACAGACTTTTACTAAAATCTTTCTCTTCACTGACGATACTTTTAGACACAAAGGTGGAAAGCTGAAGGTAGATATTATTAACTTAGCGTCTACAACCTATTCGGGATTTCCCTGTAAAGCCGTTCTCAATAGATGGCGGCGGGTAATAAGCTTGGCGATGGGCTATTACAAGGCTGCAGGAGAAATTCGTATCGTGTCTAGTCTAGTCGGCGGTGAGTATCATGAGATTTTTATCGAAGAAGAAATTGGTCCCCACAATAGAAAACCATTAGAAATAGCCGGTCCAACTATCCGCAAATAGCACAATTGCACACTGTTGGTGTCGCCTCATCATTGCAATTTCAACACGATTTATGGATTACCGTTACTTTTATTTTGATTTCCTATACACGAGCTGCAAAACAGGAATTTTCATCCCTTTCATTCTCTTTGGGTCCCTACACCAATTTAGGTTTCAGCCGAACAAATACATGTCTGCTTCCGGCCTCGGTTTGTAGATCTTAAGTGGGTTACGTCTAAATCAACATTTCCTTTTTCTCTAAGGCTAAAACACGCCGTACCTAATGGTTTGCTGTTATTTGAAGCTGTTCTACCACTGCTCTGCTTGTGAGCTGGTGATGCACTTAAGGATTTAAAACATAAAACGGATACATCGTTAAAGTAGAGCGCTGGCGTAAGTTCAATCTACATTCTATAAGTATAAGTGTAAAAATATCTAGCTAACGCTAAAGTTAAAAGGTTAAACGATAATAATTAAACAGCCCCGTGAACCCGCGGTCTATTCCTCATAAATGAGCTGGCTGAGATTGTTATAATGTCGCCAAATTTAATTGAATAAGGCTCGCTTACATTTACGACACGGCGTCGAGGCGACGGGCTAAATCCGCGGCGTTAATCTCTCGCTAAAATCAATTGCCAAAAATTGTATTTACTCAGACGGAGTCTTTGCTATTCAAGATCTTGGCACGGCGGGTTAAGTAATATTTTCCTGTGACCCGTGCGCACGGAAGGAGAAATCATATCAAAGTAAATTATTTCCTCGTTTACCGTCACTTACAAAAGTGCACATCTCTCTCGGGTAGTTTGCGATGGGCGATGTGATTTAGGAGCTTGTGAGAAGGTGTATTTTGGCACGTCTGGGTACAGCAGAGTTTTTATTGAGAATTTATAGAGCAGCGTTTAAGAGCGACACCGAGACACCGCCGCTAGCGGTGAAAATATCTCGCTGCCCCTTTATTGCTTGCTTCAAATTAATGCCCCAACCTCACAGGCGGATTTTATACTTTGTGGCGGCGTTTAACAGATTTTATTACGTAGGATAATAATGACATGTACCTAGTCTGGTCAGGTGAAACATTTACTCGAACAATTGCCTGAAATTAAATCCTACTAATATAATAAACCCGAAAGTTTGTATGTACGGATGGATGGATGTTTGTTACTCTTTCACGCAAAAACTACTGAATGGATTTTGATGAAACTTCACAATAATATAGCTTACATATCAGAATAACACATAGGCTACAATTCATAAAGATTATTATCGTAGGTATATTATCCAAACGCGGGTGAACCCGCGGGGCGCAGCTAATCTGTCATGACTGCCTATGCCGTATTTTCAGCCAGCTATGACTGAAAAGCCTGATTCCGTCAAATTCGTTCAAGCTACGCTTTAGCAACGCTTAGGCGTAGACTATCAACATTTACTTACACTACAACGACTGCCAGCATACTACAGCGGCGACACGAAAGAAAATTACCGACTACAGGTGAGGTGAGCCAATGTAGTTATTAATAAAGTACGTGAGCGTTATTATAGAGTGAGCTGGTCGGTTGGCATGAGAGGGTACTTTGTCAATGTTTTGTTCAGCTCACCGCGTCGTCGGCGGCATAAGGACGGGGGCGGCGGGCGGCCTGCGTGCGTGTAATTTTCAGATTAGTTTGTTCAGTAACTGAGCCGCTGTCGGCTCGCCGCAAATATGTGGCAATAATAATAAAATCATGTCGATAGATAGCCCCTGCAGGTGTATTGTTGTAGTACTGTAAATAGGTAAATCGTTGGTAACATGTGACTTACCGCGTAATGTTGTTTCTCGTTCCTAATTTATACGAAATAAATTAGTAATTTAATATAACGTTATTACAATGCATTCAAAGGGAGGAATAATACCCAAACCTAATAGATATTATGGGCATGAACGGAGACCAACTGATTCTTGAATCACAGTTTTCCTGAGAAGTCTTAAGGATTCAATATCTATATTAATAATAAAATTTACAATCGTTATTGATAATAAAAGAGTGCCATCCAGATGTTTATTAAAAGTTTCTATCGCAATAAATAAAGTCGTATTATAGCGTTCAACGAGCGATCTCGTCGGTTAATAAATCATTTTTATTGTGCTGTCGAAGGGCCGGGGTAACGGTGAGTTAGAAGGTTAAATTGGGTCGACTTTATATTTAACTAGATGATCCATTGTGACCATAGTCCTAAATGAAATTCGAAATAAGAAGTAACTAAATAATGCAAATTGGTGAAGATTGATACGCTCACGGAAAACTATTTTCCAACAGTGTTTGAAAAGTGACTGCTAGCAGTGAGCTGTTTTAGAATGGTAAATAGTGTTTTTTAATCTATTGATGTAATATATTATTATATAGGAACTTAATCCCCATATTGCATTTCTACCACAAATAGTTCAGAAACGGATCTGTCTACTTCATGAACGTTATTAGCGAGCGATAATATAATTATTACCTATTAGTCAAACTACATAAATGACACAAAGAATACATGCACAATAAAACGCACGGTTCATTTCGATAAAACGGTTTGTCGTTTCACTAAAATCAGTATACAATGCACGGAAGAATGTACATTCTGTGTCCAGCGGAAGCAATGAAAGCTTTGACATTACTTCCGGTAGCTGCGCGGTACGGCTCGCCTCATTGCGCCCTTCTTCAATGAGCCTGACATGGCTGGGCTTCAAATGCTTCTTCCTATACAATGTATGATACTTAAGCATGCTTATTTATATTGTAAATACTTATTTATTGATTCTGTTTGATCAATCTCGAAGCACCGAATAGTCCTTCAGGCCGCTAGGGGCCAGATGGAATTAAAATTCAAAACTGCCCCTTCTTCACGCCAAGGGGGCAAATCGGAATTATAACTATCAACTGCCCCCTTGATAGGGACGTTAAGGGGGCTGCTTAGAATATATCGAATTAATACATGCTTTTAGTCGATAACATTTATGATTGGAATGTCTACAAGGCATAATGACTAGTAGAAAAACGCGTAAAATCTGTGAAAATTTCAACTGTCTAACTATCACGGTACATGAGATACAGCCTGGTGGCAGACGGGCGGACGGACAGCGGAGTCTTAGTGATAGATAGGGTCCTGTTCCCTTTGGACACGGAACTCTAAAAATGGATAAAGACCAAAGGGCTCACACAGAATGCTGGCTGCATTGTCACGCTGAATTGAAAAATTGATTTTCTATCTTAATAAGAGTCAGCATATGATATAGATGACCCAAAACGATAACAATATATTTTTAAAATAGAAAATCTGTGACGTAATAAATTGAACAAACCATCGATACATCAGTTTTATTGTTTATTTTTTTTGTTTTCATGTACTTATTATTTTTTAAAAACGTAGCCCGGCACTAGTTGGAACGTAAAATGTCGATTGGTAGATACTTATAAATACAGTTTCTTTGAAGACGTTATTATGCTTTCACCTTTCTAGCTGAGTTAGCAGAAATGGAAAATATAAACGAAATATTCACATAATATTTCGCTTATCGAGAAGACGGCGTGGGGTCCAATAAGCTCGCCGGTATACACCGCAGACATGAAGGAGGTTATTTGGTTTCACCGGCAATAGCGCCGTGTCCGGACAATGAAAGCTGCACTTGGCGTCTGATACACTCCGGACATTTATAAAGTCTTTGGTGGAAATGAGCTAAAATATATGTACTTGCCTACTAAATGAAACAAAAAAGTACTAACATACAAGATTATGTACAAAAAGCGGCTTTATGGACAGACAGCGAGCGCTTTCAGAATTAATTAAATCAATAACAATGAATATAAGGCAATTTGATGTAGATACTAAAGTAGAGTGATGAACTATTTGGTTTTCATTATAATTGTTACCAAGAATAAAGAAACAAATATAAAAACAACAACTACGAGACTACTATTAGATGTGAATTAAGCATTAATAATTTAGAGCTTTATAAAATCAAAAAACCTTAAACAATACAGTGAGTGCCTGTTATTAGCCCTAATGCTACACTTATATTATACGTGTTGTTACGAGTAGAGTTGCGGCGACAAACAGAACCTAGGGGTGTCCCAGTTGGCTCGTTAAGGAGAGAGCTAGATACCTACCTCGAACGGCTCTGTCGACCACAAGACACCCTTCAGGAAAACTCGCTTTGGATTGGAATATCAAGGATCGAAGAGCGTTGTAATTATACCGTTTTGTAACGTTAAATATTCGTATGTAAGCGCTTTTCAATTTCACTCACTTGTAAATTCAGCATCGCGTCATATTCATTCTATATTTATTTATTTGTATAGGTGTAAGCAGTTTTTGCACTAGGTACATGATGTGTTTTTGCAAATGACGTGGCTTGACTTTGCCCATTAGAGGGCCTGAATCCAGATTTTATAAAATCAACCAGAATCCATAACCGTTTTTGCGACCAATTCAATTTAATAATTGAATATAAACAGCCAGTATCA
This sequence comes from Hylaea fasciaria, assembly GCA_905147375.1. Taxonomy (NCBI): domain Eukaryota; kingdom Metazoa; phylum Arthropoda; class Insecta; order Lepidoptera; family Geometridae; genus Hylaea; species Hylaea fasciaria. The sequence goes on from LR990198.1 coordinate 4,994,990, forward strand.
GCTTATTATAACTGAAACAAAAACCTCATCAAGCAATACAATTACAAAACGGTAATGTGGAGGATAAAACGAACTATAACAGTATTTTTGTTAAACCAATTCAAATAACTGCACGCACGGTTACGCTTATTGAGAGGATTACGGACCGTACGTGGAACGAGCGTGGAGTAGACCCATTCTGCTGGAGCCAGCTGTTATACCAGCCAAGACTTTTTATGAACGCTAAGGTTTTATAAAAACTAAAGTTTATTAGGTAGCTGCTTAGGTGTCTACTGCGCGTGGTAGGGGTTTTCCTCAATATTCAGTTTATTACTATAAGTTACTCATACAAGAACTTTAAGCTTTGTACAGGCGTAAGCCTCGACGGTAAGACATAATCCTACCTCCCTGATATTGATGTAAATACATTTTATCGATACATTAATATTTGAAAAGAAACTCTCGATGCTTTTGAAAAAATACTAGGTATACAAGTGTATCCTGGAAGATACTACGGTAGATTTAAAGGTAACTTTAGTGAAGATAAACAAACTCAATGATAATGGTAAGTCACCGCGCAAGTAACTCTGCTCAGTAAAATCGTAACGAACGGTTGGTTGAGCGAGCAATTTAAGAAGTCCTCTGAACGCTTCTCACAGGTCTTAATAAGCAATCCTAGGTGTAGTTGCGGAGTCGAGGAGTCGCGGCAGACTTAGAAAGTTAAGCGGGCGCGGTAAGCCGCCCGCCCCCGCCGCCCGCCGGACCCGTAGGAACCAGCTCGTAACCGTTATTTCGTCTGCGGACTTACAAATTGTAACCGAGCCGACTTAAAGTCTAATTAAGCTATGATGACTTGTCTCAGACGCCATTAAACGGTACGAAATTTCGGGTTAGCGTTATAATGTCGAATTAAACGGATTACGTTGTAAAAGTTGTTCGTTTCGCATTATTTATCGTGGTTTTGGTTTTGCATTGTAGGTTTCTTATTCATGGTCACCATATTTTCAATTAGTAGCGTGAATGAGTTGAGTAAGTGGTTTTCATTCTCGTAAAGTAGAGCTTGCATACATCGAGTTGTTTAGAATTGAGGTACATTTGCAGACTTGCCCCGACAATGGATGCCACTGAATCGAACGAAGTTATCGAATGAGAGGCGGACCGGTACATTTGACTGCATGCATGACACCGTGAGAGACGTAGGCCTATTCACGGCATCACGTCCTTGCAAAACGTGCACAATAGTCATTGAAAGGTGAATTCGCTCAATCTAGGCCGCACCGCTCTGGGTAATGATTGTTCGACGGCTCATTGTAGAGCGCACCATGTCGAAGCGAGACACCTTCATTTTCTTGCTCTAGCTATAGAACCGTCGATACGATACTCTAACACATATATTCTGTAGAGCTATATTTGATTGGAAGTTATAGATCTGTGTGTGATACTATCGTTGGTGATGATGGTAAGGAAGTAAACAGACATAATTGTGAGCTTTAAGTTCTAAAATATATCTTTTTCAGACTAAAGGTTAATTTTTTAGATACGATTAGCGATTCTGTTTGGTATTGGGGCCAAAGAGTATACAATATATTATATCGCTACAGTGTCTTTAAGTTGAATAAATTTTGTTTGAGCAATAAGATATCAGATTTAGTTTAGGCCATTGACTTGTTTCATTGTGCTCACTTGTTAAATTAAATTATGGCATAAAAAATGTTTTTGATACAGATTATAATACCTATGTTTATTACTCAACCTCAACGATTATGTTCACATTTCGTGGCGATATTTATGAATACAAATCGTAATCTAACAGGAAAAAGTTTGATTGGTTTCAAATCACACGAAGTCGTGGAGTCCTTCAAACTCATTAAAAAGTAAATATGAAATGTCGCAAAACCAATCAAAATACGAACGAGTATACCAATGTACAGTCACGCCCACAACTCACGGAGAAACAGGACACTTGGCTACAAAATAGCGTTGAATGAATAGAACTGCAATACCCACATAGTGAAAATGTTTAGGCCTATAGAAAAATATATATATTCCGAAGCAGCAAGTAACATAATATTATTATAAAAGTTCTTGTAGTTCGTTGTTACTTTGATCGATGTTTTAATAATAGTGTATTTTTATTCGATTATCAATTTTCGTTGGAAGTTTGCATGGTAATAATGTACATTGTATGTACAATTGTACATCATATATTTTTTCTAGTTTTATTTTTCTCTTTTCTAGTTTTATTTTAGAAGATAGAGGGGGAAGTGTCTCTCGCGCAAACAGTTCAGTTTAGAAAAAAATGATATTAGGAACCTCAATACCCTTTTTGAAGACCTACCCATAGATCCCATCCCACCCCACACGTATAAGTTTGAGAACAAAAAAATTTTTGAGTGTCAGTTCTAAGTATGGGGACCCCTAAAATTTATTGTTTTTTTTTCTACTTTTGTGAAAATCTTAATACGGTTCACAGAATACATCTAATTACCAAGTTTCAACAGTATAGCTCTTATAGTTTCGGATAAAAGTGGCTGTGACATACGGACGGACGGACAGACAGACAGACAGACATGACGAATCTATAAGGGTTCCGTTTTTTTCCTTTGGCTACGGATCCCTAATTATAATAGACGCGTTATTTTTTATCCTTATTATTGTTATAAAGTGTTTCAATAAAGTTATTTCAGACCTACTTAACCTAGCTTCAGCGCTTTTGAATAGCCGTGAATCCCACAAATAGACATAAAAAGCCACATAAAATAACGGAGAAACGCACAAAGGGCATAAACACACAGATATCATCTCGTTGTATGCAATGCACTTTTATGGGCAGTAAAGTGTACACTTATGCCCCACCTAAGTGTTCAGTGAGTGAAAATAAAAACGAGGACAGGACTGCGGATATAGCCACCGAGCCTCTCTGTGCCTCTAGAACCTACTGTTTCATTACTAGATGACTGGACAGATGGACGGAAAGCGGGAATTTCCCTTTGTTATAACCATTTTCCTGCTAACGAATGCTTTTAGTTGAAATTCGACTTCACCGCGCTGTACACAAAGATCAGATTTTATGTGACATACTGTTCATTAATCTGGGTTTTAGGGACGTGTACTGTTATGTTGAATAGGATTCGGTTTCTGAAGCATAACACTATTGCATGCTGTTTGTTATAAAACCTGGATATCTATAGAGGTTATTTTGGTTATACCTAGGGTTTACGGCAAAGTATGATTACGGTCGAGATATGTTTTGTCATAAACCATGATTTCTGTAGAAATTGTGATTTCTGGCGCATCTGACCACCGACACTATGGGAAAACTAAAGTCGTACTAAAATTTGAATAACTTTGTATTGATATCAAAATTCGAAAAGCCATTCCTTAGCTAAGCATAGGCATTATGGTTGTGTTGCAATTAGTACTACTCGTATATCTATAGGCAACTAGATATGTATAAAATAGCAATGGTAGAACCGACGCAATACATGCAAAGCTTTCGATAATCGACTGTATTATACCTACGCCAAACGCACATATTAGCATGAGATCCTAGTCCACTGTTGGGGAATTAATAGTCTAATTTGAGGTTACAGTTACGGTGCAAGTACGGTACTTACTGCTTCTATATAGATTTTATATTAGTATCTACTCGTATATAGATCAATCAATGCTCAATTTTTAGTCGATAACTAGGTCATATACCACATTCCGTGAACATAATGCGTGGTAACGACCAACGAAAGTCACCAATTCGATGTACCTAAAGCGTAAGGGGTCGTCTTATAATAATTATAATGGAAATGGTTCACCGAATGCGGCAAGTCTTGTTGCGTGTATTTTAGAAATCTCCTGCAATCCGTATGCGTATCTTATCGTCTTTTAAAATATTCCCCCAAATGTCATGCTTTTTGAAAATATCCTACTCCAATTAAAGTGGTTGCCCAAATGCGGTTTGCCTTGTAGCATGCGATTTAGTAGGTAATCTTCCGTACTCTGCATGCATCGTACCAATAAAAATAGATATTAATCGTAAGTTTTAGTGTTATGACAGTATGGTAGAAGTTCAGTGATTTGTGTTATAAAAAATGGCCTATGTTTAACGTATGAATTTTTATTTTTTTGTCTAAATTACATACGCGCATTTAATGTGTTATATTTACTTTCCTATTTTCATGTAAAACAATCAAGTTCTGATTTACAACTTAATAAGGCTTAATTTTTGGGCGTGTACTTTCCGCCTAATTTGCATTAATGTGACTTTTTTATGGATTTGAAATTAGTGTAGGAAAAAAAAGGAAAAAGGAAGGAAAAATTAAACCAATCTTATCATTGACTAGCTGTTGCCCGCGACTTCGTCCGCGCGGACTTTTTTTTTACCAATATTCCAAATAACTAATAATCGACCACGACCTCGACTTTGACATCGACATCAACCTCCGACATCCAACATTACATTATTAATATGGCATCCAGCATTTAAAAATATACTATTTAATGCAAATCTCTACCATTTCGTATAAAAATCTACCATTTCCTACCAAAATACCATTTCTACCAAAATCTACCGTTGCTACCAAAATGTACAATTACTACCAAAATGTTCAATTTTCTACCAGAATCTTCCATGTCCTACCAGAATCTACCATTTTCTACATAAATCTACCATTTCATACTTAAATGTACCATTTTCTACCAAAACTACCATTTCCTACCTAAATTTTAGGGGTTGAATATTAAAACCCGATGAAACACGTGTATAATTGTATTTTTAAAGAACATAAATGCTTAATTTGAAGTTGAACAGTCCAATAAATCACGTTGATCCATACAAACTTTACAACTCCTTCGCACCCCTTTAGGGGTTGTATTTTCAAAAACCCTTTTTTAGTGCACACCTACGTCACTTAAGGAATACTTGTGCAAAATTTCAATTATTAACTAAAGCTGATGAAAATATTTTGCAACCCGTTTTTATCACTTTAGGGGTTGAATATTAGAAAACTATGAAACACGTGTTTAATTAAATATTTTAAAGAATATAAATGCCAAGTTTGAAGTTGATCGGACCAAGTAAACACGTTGCTCGATACAAACTTTGTAACCCCTTTTCACCCCTTTAGGGGTTGAATTTTCAAAAATCCTTTCTTATCGCTCGCCTACGTCACATAAGGAATATTTGTGCAACATTTCATGGTTCTATACCCAGCGGTTTCGGCTGTGCGTTGATCGATCAGTCAGTCAGTTCTTGCTTTTATATATATAGATGAGCATTCAATAACTCAACTTACATTTCGACGGTATATTTTTTAAAATTAATATTGTAAATAATTATGACACATGAATATAATATTATATATCTACTTCACAATTACTACATAATAGTTCTTATTTTGTGTAAGTTTTTGGCTAGTTTTCTTCTCCCATCGAATGTCGGCTAATAGACTTCTTCTTTCTTCGAACATTCTTCGTACATTGGTTGATGTCTTCCATTTCTTTCGCGATCAGCTAATCGATCCATGACTTGCTTCAGCATCTTGGTGTCACTGGTCACTTCTATGTATTTTTTTTTGTATTGTATAATTAATTGCGAGTAACCTAATGTAAAAATACGATACTAAGATTCAAAAATACCCTCATATACCGCATTTATTTAAAAAAAATGGATAGGTATTTCAAATCATGGTACTTAGTTAAAATTTGAATGAAATCATTGTATAATAGAATTTCCGAAAAAAAAATTTTTTTTCGTTTTAACAAAAATTATATATTAATTGGAATGGAATTGCATCTTTCGTTTAATGTCACTGTTGCACAATATAAATAATTTTCGAAGCGATTTGGAGTTAAATTGTCAAATACGATTTACACAAAATCATCGCTTGTGTCTAATTGGCCGCAAAGTAAACGTTAATTAACTGAACTTGTTTTGAAACCGATATTTGTGACATTCAGAGTTATTAGAAACCGGGTCCGTATTTGTGTGTAAGCCGATCATGGTTACCGTATTATAATACCAGCAATAGTTACTTTGGTCCCCCTTATCTTTGTCTTAATTAAAGACGATCACAAGGTGTGCCCTGTGTTCAGCTTCTATATATGACGATATTTATATTAATGTAATATGTGTTTTTTAAAAGTGTTTTTGTTTGTTTTTTTTTTTAAATTTGTTATTTATTTAAGTCGCATTTAATAAACGTAATTGAAATCCATCGTGGATTTGTAACAGAAATAGTCAACGTAGCCGAATTCGGCATGGATGACTATCTAAGGCCAACTTACCTATTTATATAAATAATTCGGGATATAAACACCATTTTTTTTTTATAAAAACTTTTGGTTTTTAAATCATTCGGAATACTGATTTTCCTTAAAGAACTCACTTTACTTTGTAAGCCGGCTTTTAGACCTATTTTATTAATTTCACATATCATTTTGAGGTATCCAAATAAATATGTAAACGGATGAAAGGCATGGCGAAGGTAAATTGAAGCAAATCGGTTCCTTTGAAGATTAATATTACCGGCCTGCGACGTGGATCCGAAAACTCCTTCAAAATGTGTTTTTATTTTATAATAAACTCATAAACTTACTACTAACTTATCATAATACTTAATTATAGTGTAGGTACTATATTCTAAAAACCATCACTTCTTAATTCCATAGCATAAAAGTAACTTACAAATAAATTACTAAGAATATATAACTTTTAATTATTTCGATAATTAAATAAACTTTATGATGCCTTACAACTAACACTGTAACGTTAAAACAAAGCTAACATTCCATCTCAATTCACTTCATAAAAGTATTTAAAATAAGCTTACAAAATTTAAATAATAAGCACATTTTGTTCTCTTATAATATAGTAGCTATAATATAATATCGTAACAACTACATCTGCGTAAATTGAAAAAGTAGATTCAAACTCGTTAAAGTGTCCATTAAGGGATTTTTATTGCGTAATTTTTTAGAGTTAGCAAATTGGAGGTGTTTGGAGTACTCGTAGATCCGCGACTTCCCTGAAGAAATTGCTTTTTAATCGAATGAAATGTTCACTTACCCTCGTGGCGGGAGGCGCGCGACGGACGGCGGAGGAAGGTCGGGAGCTGCCAGAGCACACGGCTTGGCAGCTCAACCTCGCGATCACAACTGAACCTTCTACCGCGAAAACTTCCCTTGAGCACGTCATCACTCACCCCATCCCTGGACCAGCCAATCAAAGCACGGCCGCTTCACGAGCCCGTCCGTATTTTCCCGAATGCTCCCGACCGGTAGGGGTGGCGATTGGATCTTTTAATCTGAAAGGTAAATGCATACAAAAAGGAAAAGAGTGTGCCACCACTACCACCCTGCAAGAGATGCTGGCGGGAGTCGTTCAACAGGTAAACAATTTTCAACTTGGTGGCTTGCAAAGTCTACGGCACCACCAAGATTTATTGTGGAACACGGTGTCTGTGTCGCAGTAATGGATGCATTCTCAGTGTTTTATGGCTCTCAGAAAACATCTCGCCTGGGCGACGGCAGGTACAGTCATCGTCGAAAGTAGTTGAACTTTTTAAAACTTCCAACGTGGGTGCAAAGTACAAAAAATATATAAGATTATTGTTTTTTTTTTAGTAGTGAAAAGTAACAAAATATTAGAATTTTACATAAACTATTTAATTGGAAATTTCCAGTGACTTAATTGCTGACTGTACTACTCTATACGATCAACAGTATAATCAATGAAAATATGTCGCTATCTATTTTTATTGAAAAGAAAAACCTAAATAAATAAAAAATCACTCAAGAATTAACAATATTATGAATTACCTGATCTACAATTCTAATCATTTGGGTAAAGCCGCGAGTGAGGCCCAATTAAATTGTAATTTATTCCAGAGCCAGGTTTGGGGTTCTCTTGATCGAAATGGTTTTTTTACTTGTTTGGGCCCAAACAATTTATCTCTGATTACATTTCATGACTGTAAAAGCAACTTCATCCACGATACTTCTGAAACATGTCTTAAATGTTTTAGTCGAATGGCACGACATCCAGTAGAACGCATAATATTTGCGTAATATGATAATATACACCATATACAGGCTGTGTACAGGGAGGTTATTCTGGGATAATTAAATATGTTGCACATAACTTTACCTGAGCTAGTGTAGGACAAATATTGACGCATTCAAAATAAAAAGTGACGCTTTGCCATGTTTTAAGTTTCTACTTTCGTAACTTTTGCGTTTCGTAGTTTTCGAAAAAATAGCTATCGGACGTAACGGTACTGACATGACGGTTATTTTACAATATTATTATCATTTTTTTCTTTTGTTACGGGTTATCCTAAGAAAAGTATTATGATGTAAGGAACCTTAAACTTGTGACACTTGTGATAAAACCACATTAAAACCAATTAATAGTGGAAAATTATAGTAAACTACACTACCTCGTCTATTTCCCAAACGATACAAATCAAGACTAACATTAATTGAAACCTTATCCTATGCAAGACTTAAGGCTGCATAATTGAATTTCCAGTTGATTCCTTAATGGGTCGCGTTACGTGTTCTCCATTATGTGTTTAATTCTTGACCACACGGTAATCTGAGTATCTTAGGCTGTAAACTAAATCTTGGGTCTGTCTCACATATCCCCGTAAGCTCGGTCTGCCGGGTTCAGTGGTATTGGAATGTTCCTGACCACGAATTAGTATGCACGCTCCATTCGCTCGACGCGCTCCCGATGGGGATGGGCTGAAAGCGACTATTCTGTATGCGGCGTGCGATTGAACTGCAATATCGTTTTAGGATCATTAAATCGAAATAGTTTGCTCTTGATTCAACTGATTTAAACTTCATGAAGTAATAATACTTCTTGAAGGTTTTTAGATACGATATATTTTCGTTAATATGGTACGTTGGTGATTTACTGAATTATTAATACGTATGTAATTTTGTCGTGATTTTTAATTTCTAATCTACCATATGCCGATGTTCTGTCACATTCTTGTTTGTAACATTGTTGGTAGGTAGGTACGTTAAATTTAATAGTTTTATAATCACTAATAATAAAAGTAAAACATTCGCTATCGGTAGGCACACAATTTCAAGTAATTTCAAAAAAATCACAATTTTTCAAGGTAATTTCAAACATAATTATTTCTAACCACGTTAGGAAGTCAACGTTCCGGAATACCCCTCCGTCGGGTCCAATTTGTAAGTGGGATCTTGGGATACGTTCATTTTGTGTATTATGGAACTAGTGCGGAATCATTCCAGAGCCGGCTGAATTATGTATGTAAATAAGGATTAATATACATATTTGTGCAAATAAATGTTGTCTCGAATCTATTCACTGTAAATTTAGGTTCATTTTTATGCTTGTGACAGATTTAACCTTGGATGCAGTTATTAAGATTATCTAAATATTAGAAATTCATAACTATATAGACACCTGTTAATTAGTATTTAAACGGGTCTAATTCGCGCACAAACTAATATCAAAATATATAATTTTGACATACCTCGACGTTTCGACCGAGTTACATCGGCCGTGGTAAGATAACCGAAGATAAAATTTTCTTTTGAAATGGAAGTGGACAGAGCTCTAGCGTTTCTTGACGTGAAGGTTATGGTGAGACCGGATGGTTCCTTGGCGCACTCTGTATATAGAAAACCAACACATACTGACAGGTATCTGGATGCTTCTTCTCACCACCATCCCTGCCATTTACGGTCTGTTGTTAATTCTTTGGTGGACCGAGCCCATGATCTGTGTGACCTTGAACATTTGCAGGCTGAGTTATCGCATGTTCAGGAGGTGCTTAAACGAAACAGCTACAAAGTGGAGAAGAGGTTTCCTAGACGTAGATTCCCGGAGAAGACGGTTAACTTTGAAGTCGCCCGGCAAATGGTATTCTTGCCCTATGTGAAAGGGGTAACGGACAAAATTGGAGCAATACTGAGAAAATACTCCATGAAGACTGTGTATACTCCGTTATCCAAAGTAGCACAGCAGGTTAGGATGGCGAAGGACGTGATACCATT